>OX608073.1:219668110-221013736 GCA_951509635.1 Eupeodes luniger
TAATAATTATTATTATTATTATTATTATTATTATTATTATTATTATTATTATTATTATTATTATTATTATTATTATTATTATTATTATTATTATTATTATTATTATTATTATTATTATTATTATTATTATTATTATTATTATTATTATTATTATTATTATTATTATTATTATTATTATTATTATTATTATTATTATTATTATTATTATTATTATTATTATTATTATTATTATTATTATTATTATTATTATTATTATTATTATTATTATTATTATTATTATTATTATTATTATTATTATTATTATTATTATTATTATTATTATTATTATTATTATTATTATTATTATTATTATTATTATTATTATTATTATTATTATTATTATTATTATTATTATTATTATTATTATTATTATTATTATTATTATTATTATTATTATTATTATTATTATTATTATTATTATTATTATTATTATTATTATTATTATTATTATTATTATTATTATTATTATTATTATTATTATTATTATTATTATTATTATTATTATTATTATTATTATTATTATTATTATTATTATTATTATTATTATTATTATTATTATTATTATTATTATTATTATTATTATTATTATTATTATTATTATTATTATTATTATTATTATTATTATTATTATTATTATTATTATTATTATTATTATTATTATTATTATTATTATTATTATTATTATTATTATTATTATTATTATTATTATTATTATTATTATTATTATTATTATTATTATTATTATTATTATTATTATTATTATTATTATTATTATTATTATTATTATTATTATTATTATTATTATTATTATTATTATTATTATTATTATTATTATTATTATTATTATTATTATTATTATTATTATTATTATTATTATTATTATTATTATTATTATTATTATTATTATTATTATTATTATTATTATTATTATTATTATTATTATTATTATTATTATTATTATTATTATTATTATTATTATTATTATTATTATTATTATTATTATTATTATTATTATTATTATTATTATTATTATTATTATTATTATTATTATTATTATTATTATTATTATTATTATTATTATTATTATTATTATTATTATTATTATTATTATTATTATTATTATTATTATTATTATTATTATTATTATTATTATTATTATTATTATTATTATTATTATTATTATTATTATTATTATTATTATTATTATTATTATTATTATTATTATTATTATTATTATTATTATTATTATTATTATTATTATTATTATTATTATTATTATTATTATTATTATTATTATTATTATTATTATTATTATTATTATTATTATTATTATTATTATTATTATTATTATTATTATTATTATTATTATTATTATTATTATTATTATTATTATTATTATTATTATTATTATTATTATTATTATTATTATTATTATTATTATTATTATTATTATTATTATTATTATTATTATTATTATTATTATTATTATTATTATTATTATTATTATTATTATTATTATTATTATTATTATTATTATTATTATTATTATTATTATTATTATTATTATTATTATTATTATTATTATTATTATTATTATTATTATTATTATTATTATTATTATTATTATTATATTATTATTATTATTATTATTATTATTATTATTATTATTATTATTATTATTATTATTATTATTATTATTATTATTATTATTATTATTATTATTATTATTATTATTATTATTATTATTATTATTATTATTATTATTATTATTATTATTATTATTATTATTATTATTATTATTATTATTATTATTATTATTATTATTATTATTATTATTATTATTATTATTATTATTATTATTATTATTATTATTATTATTATTATTATTATTATTATTATTATTATTATTATTATTATTATTATTATTATTATTATTATTATTATTATTATTATTATTATTATTATTATTATTATTATTATTATTATTATTATTATTATTATTATTATTATTATTATTATTATTATTATTATTATTATTATTATTATTATTATTATTATTATTATTATTATTATTATTATTATTATTATTATTATTATTATTATTATTATTATTATTATTATTATTATTATTATTATTATTATTATTATTATTATTATTATTATTATTATTATTATTATTATTATTATTATTATTATTATTATTATTATTATTATTATTATTATTATTATTATTATTATTATTATTATTATTATTATTATTATTATTATTATATTATTATTATTATTATTATTATTATTATTATTATTATTATTATTATTATTATTATTATTATTATTATTATTATTATTATTATTATTATTATTATTATTATTATTATTATTATTATTATTATTATTATTATTATTATTATTATTATTATTATTATTATTATTATTATTATTATTATTATTATTATTATTATTATTATTATTATTATTATTATTATTATTATTATTATTATTATTATTATTATTATTATTATTATTATTATTATTATTATTATTATTATTATTATTATTATTATTATTATTATTATTATTATTATTATTATTATTATTATTATTATTATTATTATTATTATTATTATTATTATTATTATTATTATTATTATTATTATTATTATTATTATTATTATTATTATTATTATTATTATTATTATTATTATTATTATTATTATTATTATTATTATTATTATTATTATTATTATTATTATTATTATTATTATTATTATTATTATTATTATTATTATTATTATTATTATTATTATTATTATTATTATTATTATTATTATTATTATTATTATTATTATTATTATTATTATTATTATTATTATTATTATTATTATTATTATTATTATTATTATTATTATTATTATTATTATTATTATTATTATTATTATTATTATTATTATTATTATTATTATTATTATTATTATTATTATTATTATTATTATTATTATTATTATTATTATTATTATTATTATATTATTATTATTATTATTATTATTATTATTATTATTATTATTATTATTATTATTATTATTATTATTATTATTATTATTATTATTATTATTATTATTATTATTATTATTATTATTATTATTATTATTATTATTATTATTATTATTATTATTATTATTATTATTATTATTATTATTATTATTATTATTATTATTATTATTATTATTATTATTATTATTATTATTATTATTATTATTATTATTATTATTATTATTATTATTATTATTATTATTATTATTATTATTATTATTATTATTATTATTATTATTATTATTATTATTATTATTATTATTATTATTATTATTATTATTATTATTATTATTATTATTATTATTATTATTATTATTATTATTATTATATTATTATTATTATTATTATTATTATTATTATTATTATTATTATTATTATTATTATTATTATTATTATTATTATTATTATTATTATTATTATTATTATTATTATTATTATTATTATTATTATTATTATTATTATTATTATTATTATTATTATTATTATTATTATTATTATTATTATTATTATTATTATTATTATTATTATTATTATTATTATTATTATTATTATTATTATTATTATTATTATTATTATTATTATTATTATTATTATTATTATTATTATTATTATTATTATTATTATTATTATTATTATTATTATTATTATTATTATTATTATTATTATTATTATTATTATTATTATTATTATTATTATTATTATTATTATTATTATTATTATTATTATTATTATTATTATTATTATTATTATTATTATTATTATTATTATTATTATTATTATTATTATTATTATTATTATTATTATTATTATTATTATTATTATTATTATTATTATTATTATTATTATTATTATTATTATTATTATTATTATTATTATTATTATTATTATTATTATTATTATTATTATTATTATTATTATTATTATTATTATTATTATTATTATTATTATTATTATTATTATTATTATTATTATTATTATTATTATTATTATTATTATTATTATTATTATTATTATTATTATTATTATTATTATTATTATTATTATTATTATTATTATTATTATTATTATTATTATTATTATTATTATTATTATTATTATTATTATTATTATTATTATTATTATTATTATTATTATTATTATTATTATTATTATTATTATTATTATTATTATTATTATTATTATTATTATTATTATTATTATTATTATTATTATTATTATTATTATTATTATTATTATTATTATTATTATTATTATTATTATTATTATTATTATTATTATTATTATTATTATTATTATTATTATTATTATTATTATTATTATTATTATTATTATTATTATTATTATTATTATTATTATTATTATTATTATTATTATTATTATTATTATTATTATTATTATTATTATTATTATTATTATTATTATTATTATTATTATTATTATTATTATTATTATTATTATTATTATTATTATTATTATTATTATTATTATTATTATTATTATTATTATTATTATTATTATTATTATTATTATTATTATTATTATTATTATTATTATTATTATTATTATTATTATTATTATTATTATTATTATTATTATTATTATTATTATTATTATTATTATTATTATTATTATTATTATTATTATTATTATATTATTATTATTATTATTATTATTATTATTATTATTATTATTATTATTATTATTATTATTATTATTATTATTATTATTATTATTATTATTATTATTATTATTATTATTATTATTATTATTATTATTATTATTATTATTATTATTATTATTATTATTATTATTATTATTATTATTATTATTATTATTATTATTATTATTATTATTATTATTATTATTATTATTATTATTATTATTATTATTATTATTATTATTATTATTATTATTATTATTATTATTATTATTATTATTATTATTATTATTATTATTATTATTATTATTATTATTATTATTATTATTATTATTATTATTATTATTATTATTATTATTATTATTATTATTATTATTATTATTATTATTATTATTATTATTATTATTATTATTATTATTATTATTATTATTATTATTATTATTATTATTATTATTATTATTATTATTATTATTATTATTATTATTATTATTATTATTATTATTATTATTATTATTATTATTATTATTATTATTATTATTATTATTATTATTATTATTATTATTATTATTATTATTATTATTATTATTATTATTATTATTATTATTATTATTATTATTATTATTATTATTATTATTATTATTATTATTATTATTATTATTATTATTATTATTATTATTATTATTATTATTATTATTATTATTATTATTATTATTATTATTATTATTATTATTATTATTATTATTATTATTATTATTATTATTATTATTATTATTATTATTATTATTATTATTATTATTATTATTATTATTATTATTATTATTATTATTATTATTATTATTATTATTATTATTATTATTATTATTATTATTATTATTATTATTATTATTATTATTATTATTATTATTATTATTATTATTATTATTATTATTATTATTATTATTATTATTATTATTATTATTATTATTATTATTATTATTATTATTATTATTATTATTATTATTATTATTATTATTATTATTATTATTATTATTATTATTATTATTATTATTATTATTATTATTATTATTATTATTATTATTATTATTATTATTATTATTATTATTATTATTATTATTATTATTATTATTATTATTATTATTATTATTATTATTATTATTATTATTATTATTATTATTATTATTATTATTATTATTATTATTATTATTATTATTATTATTATTATTATTATTATTATTATTATTATTATTATTATTATTATTATTATTATTATTATTATTATTATTATTATTATTATTATTATTATTATTATTATTATTATTATTATTATTATTATTATTATTATTATTATTATTATTATTATTATTATTATTATTATTATTATTATTATTATTATTATTATTATTATTATTATTATTATTATTATTATTATTATTATTATTATTATTATTATTATTATTATTATTATTATTATTATTATTATTATTATTATATTATTATTATTATTATTATTATTATTATTATTATTATTATTATTATTATTATTATTATTATTATTATTATTATTATTATTATTATTATTATTATTATTATTATTATTATTATTATTATTATTATTATTATTATTATTATTATTATTATTATTATTATTATTATTATTATTATTATTATTATTATTATTATTATTATTATTATTATTATTATTATTATTATTATTATTATTATTATTATTATTATTATTATTATTATTATTATTATTATTATTATTATTATTATTATTATTATTATTATTATTATTATTATTATTATTATTATTATTATTATTATTATTATTATTATTATTATTATTATTATTATTATTATTATTATTATTATTATTATTATTATTATTATTATTATTATTATTATTATTATTATTATTATTATTATTATTATTATTATTATTATTATTATTATTATTATTATTATTATTATTATTATTATTATTATTATTATTATTATTATTATTATTATTATTATTATTATTATTATTATTATTATTATTATTATTATTATTATTATTATTATTATTATTATTATTATTATTATTATTATTATTATTATTATTATTATTATTATTATTATTATTATTATTATTATTATTATTATTATTATTATTATTATTATTATTATTATTATTATTATTATTATTATTATTATTATTATTATTATTATTATTATTATTATTATATTATTATTATTATTATTATTATTATTATTATTATTATTATTATTATTATTATTATTATTATTATTATTATTATTATTATTATTATTATTATTATTATTATTATTATTATTATTATTATTATTATTATTATTATTATTATTATTATTATTATTATTATTATTATTATTGTTATTATTATTATTATTATTATTATTATTATTATTATTATTATTATTATTATTATTATTATTATTATTATTATTATTATCATTATTATTATTATTATTATTATTATTATTATTATTATTATTATTATTATTATTATTATTATTATTATTATTATTATTATTATTATTATTATTATTATTACTATTATTATTATTATTATTATTATTATTATTATTATTATTATTATTATTATTATTATTACTAGTATTATTATTATTACTATTGGTATTATTATTATTACTATTGGTATTATTATTATTACTATTGGTATTATTATTATTACTATTGGTATTATTATTATTACTATTGGTATTATTATTATTACTATTAGTATTATTATTATTATTATTATTATTATTATTATTATTATTATTATTATTATTATTATTATTATTATTATTATTATTATTATTATTATTATTATTATTATTATTACTAGTATTATTATTATTACTATTGGTATTATTATTATTACTATTGGTATTATTATTATTACTATTGGTATTATTATTATTACTATTAGTATTATTATTGTTACGATTATTATAAATACTTCTCTGTCCTGGAGCGGGATGAGATGTAATATTTTTGTAATTTTGAACAAAAGGCCAAACTTCCATGAAGGTTGATAAATAACAGGATGTTAAAAGGTAGACTGATAAGCAGGAAAATACAAATAAATTAGCTTTAATAGCGTACAATTTCTGTCGATTGACAATATTATTCTGATAAAATCTTATGGATATAATCCGTTACATGATTATGTTGCAAACAGGAATCTAATCTTCCGTTAGAGTTTTAATGTCTTCATATATTTTGTTGTGGAAGCCTTTATTGGATTTAAGAAAAAAACAATAAATTCCTTTATGAAAAATCTACTTTATTATATTTATATTAATATTTTCATCAACTGTTTTATTTTAACATTAACATATTTTATTTCTTCTTTCTGATCACCTTATTTCTAACGTCTATCATAGTTTGTTTCACCCAGCTTATTTGAACTTTGAAAATTTTAGATGTTGCGCACAAGACTGTTCAATTAAAAATGTCTCTTATCCTGACTAATGCTTTCGGTGTTGAAACCGTACTCTTATCCTGTGCCTGCAGCTCTTTGTACTGCTCATTTTAAATGTGTTTTGATTTAACTTATGAAAAGCTCCATGAAGTCCTTGCAAAAATGTTTCCAGTATGAAATCGAGAGCACAGTTGAAGGTTTTAACTTATTGTTCCTCAATTTGTTTGTGAAATTAATTTTTAATTATACATTTTATATATTCTTTTAAAATAAATAATAATCCCTTATTTAGTGTGGTTTCTTCTGAATTCCACAACTTTCCATTAATGTAAATGCAAAAACCAACAAAAAAAGCTTTAAATCTTATGTTTAAACAAAAACTCAAATCTTGATTTCAACAAAATTATTTCCTTTTAATCCTGTTATTTATTATAATAATCTATTGAATGTGTGTATAGAAACTAAAAGAGAAACGTATGGAAATAAATAAAAATTCTGACATGCAAAACGTAAAAGAGCCAAAAACGAAGAAAATTATGGCAATCAAAATTTGGTGCCGCTCCCAAATCTGAAATGGTACAGGCATCATCATCACATCAGTTAAATAAAAGAATGAATACACTCATTTTATGGTCTTACAGGTGTATTATTTTGTTTCGGTGGTTTGCGAGTATTAATAAAATTGAAATAAAAAAAGTTAACAAAACAAAATGTTACCCGTTCAGTTTCATTCCTTTTTTTTAAAGTGCAAATGATAAAAGTAAATGTACGATTTTAAAAATGTTCATTTTGTTTGTTCAAAACATAAGAAGTGCCCTTCTGTGGAGAGAAAAGTGAGTAAAAGATGTATTGAGAACAACACACACCAAAGTAGGTAGGTATCTTAACTTTTCTATCTAAGTTTCTATAAATACAATAAATAAATGACACAGTGCTTCAATAACATCATTATGTATCTTGAATTGCAAACGTCCGTCACGTAAAATTTATTTTATTTATTTATTTACTATGTTATTTTGTTCAAAGTTAAATAATTGAACTATATATTTCACTTGTGCTATTATATAATGCATTGTACATGTAGAGCATATCCCATCTCTTTTTCCATATTCATATATATGGAGGTACGTACATACATACATACATACATACCTATTCACTTTCTTTACAAGTATGCAAATTGTATGGCTTATTAGGAACTCGTATTTTTCAATTTTGAACAAAGCAAATAAGCTTGCAATTTAATATTTTCTTTTTATTATCTCATTCAAATACCTACATATAAAATCTACAGTTCTTACAAAAGAGATAATATGTTACAGTAACCGAATTGTTTATAGTCTCAATCAATTTAGGTTAAATTCAACCATTTTGTAGCTAGTTAATGCGCATCCTAGCGTAATAAAATATATAGACTTTAAAAATGTTCAAGTTTGTATCAACTTTGTTTATATCTTTTAAATATTATTATAAAATTAATCTTACTTTTTCAACCCATATATAAGGCATGTTTTATTTTCTTACGACACGCCTTTAAAAATGAATCCCATGCCTATATAGAGCATCAAAGTGCTAAACTCTGTAGTAGGTTAAAGCTGCTTCGGGATTTGTATATATAAATTTAATATTATTAAAGAGCAAATTCGCCGATAGAACAATGCCAAACACAATCTAGATGATTTACTGAAGCTTCTTGTACAACTTTTAGCAAAACATCATTTAGATGGACCATTAAGAATTCAACGTTTAACAAACACTATTAAAAAAAACGCATTGCAGTGCATGATGGACACCAGGTCTTTTAGTTAGTTACGTTAGACGTTACTTAATAAAAGTGTTGGTTCTGTCTGTTCCTTAATATTACCAAAATGTTATAACTCAAATTTAGTTGAACATTAATTTGCCTCATTTTTTTAAATTAAATTAAATTAATAATTTAATTTAATTAAATTCAATTCAAATAAATTTAATTAAATTTAATTTAATGGAATTTAAAGTAAGTTAATTTAATTTAGCTTAATTCAGCTTAGTCCAATTTAGTTTGATTTAATTTAATTTAATTTTATTATAGTAAATTTAATTTAATTTAGTTAAGTTTTATTTAATTTAATTTAATTTAGTTCAATTTAATTTAATTTAGTTTAATTAATTTTCAATTTAATTTAATTTAATTTATTTTAATTTAATTCACTTCAATTTAATTTAATTTAATTTAATTTAATTTAATTTAATTTAATTTAATTTAATTTAATTTAATTTAATTTAATTTAATTTAATTTAATTTAATTTAATTTAATTTAATTTAATTTAATTTAATTTAATTTAATTTAATTTAATTTAATTTAATTTAATTTAATTTAATTTAATTTAATTTAATTTAATTTAATTTAATTTAATTTAATTTAATTTAATTTAATTTAATTTAATTTAATTTAATTTACTTTAATTTAATTTAATTTAATTTAATTTAATTTAATTTAATTTAATTTAATTTAATTTAATTTAATTTAATTTAATTTAATTTAATTTAATTTAATTTAATTTAATTTAATTTAATTTAATTTAATTTAATTTATTTTATTTTAATTTAATTTAATTTGATTTAATTTAATTTAATTTAATTTAATTTAATTTAATTTAATTTAATTTAATTTAATTTAATTTAATTTAATTTAATTCCATTTAATTTAATTTAATTTAATTCAATATAATTTAATTTAATTTAATTTAATTTAATTTAATTTAATTTAATTTAATTTAATTTAATTTAATTTAATTTAATTTAATTTAATTTAATTTAATTTAATTTAATTTAATTTAATTTAATTTAATTTAATCTAATTTAATTTAATTTAATTTAATTTAATTTTATTTAATTTAACTTAATTTAATTTAATTTAATTTAATTTATTGTAATTTAATTTAATTTAATTATTAGTATTAGTTTAAATTAATTTAATTTAATTCAATTAAATATAATTTAATTTAATTAACTTGTGATATTACTGCGTAAAAATTGAAATTATTAATCAGAGTAATATAAAAAGTCACCGAGTGTACGTTGTTATTTACTTTGAGTTTTTCAAGAGTTCAAAAGAATTTCATCCCAGAAAGTATAGTTATGCTTCTATTGCCTTAACTATTTTATCTTGCAGTTAAATTAGAGATGCTGGGAACACATCACACTTAGTTACAGTTTAAGGTTTTAACTGGCAGCAAGTAAATATTTTATTAAGTTACAGATTTTTTGCTGTTACATTTTGTAATTCGGACTTTCCTTCGTTCTTGTGCTACATTTGTTTTGCTTATTTTTATAAAGAAAATAGCTAAAGGTCGTTAAGTTCTTGTGTGTCTAAATGGTTCTTTATTTAAATTCAAGTTCTACATGTAAATATAAGCAATGAGTTAACTAAAATTTAGTGTGTGGGTATGTATAATTTTATATGAATTTTAAAGGACTTTAATTATCGTTTAAAAAAATAGCAAAAGCACAGAAGGGCGTGTTAATGGATGTGTGTATTAAATCTCATAACAAAATAAACTTTCTGTTTCTCTTTATTCCACAAATCCGATATCTCTTTTCGGGTTTGACCCTCTCTTAAACTGAGAGTAAATAACAAGTATCTTTGAATTTGTGTGTATATATATACATGCGTGCTTGCGCTATAATAAACTATTTGTATAAGAGTGTGCTGAGTGCTGACACTTTGGAAATAAAGCTTTCAGGAGTAAATGAACGAAAAACTATTTCTATTTTTATGATAAGGAAAATGCTTTTACTTAACAATAAGTTTATAATTTTAAATGTCGAAATCTTGGATATAAAACCATTAATTGCATGCAATTAACAGGAAAGTTATGCAGTGGATGATGGACACTAGACGGTCTTTAAAATAGGTACATCAGGCGAAACATTAAGTGTTTATTCTGTTTATGTTTTTTACGGGTGTATCATAGGCCTTAGGATGAAATGATTTTTTCTAACCTAAGGACCTAGGACCTAAGCGCCAGTTATAATGGAAACTTAAACAGTTATTTTAACCAAAATTAAACCTAATATACTTATATTTACTTTATAACAAATTAGTTTTCTTAGTTTTTTTCTCATCAACAATTTTTTTTGTATGAAGCTGAAAATCGCATAATTTTTTCGTTTATACAGGGTTATCCATATTGCGGTTTCAAATGTAAACGTAAATAAAGCACATATAAAATATTTTATTTCATGGTATTTATTTTGTATTACAAAGTTTGAACGTTGACATTATGTGTGAAACATTACATCATTTAAATGACTACCACGCGAATTGTTGCAGGCATTAATTCTTTTGAGGTAATTTTCGACCATTTTTTGACACATATTGGGCGGTATCTCAGCCATAACTTGACGAATGTCGAGTGATCTTGGTAGCCAGTTGATATCGCCACGACGAGAAATTACACGGTCAGGAAATGTCTCTCGCAATAAAGCCCTATTCGTTCGAGTTGTGGCATGTGGCACCCTCTTGTTGAAATCACATATATTCTCTTAGTCGTATTCTTACATAGCAGCAAAAAAAGTCGGTTATCATGTGACCATAACGCTCCGTCGTTTTCGAATAAGTAAGGCCCAATCAAACTTCCGGGCCAAAAATCGCACCTAACAGTGACGATTTGTGGATGTAATGGCCTCTCTTCAATTACTTGAGGATTCTCAGAACCCCAAATACGACAATTTTCTTTATTAACATACCCACTTAAAAAAAATTTAAATAAATTAGAAAGAAACTTAATAGTCCCAGAGCCCGGGCCTGCCAGACATACCTCATTTTATAAAAGCTGAAAGTTTGTGTATGTGTGCCTCTAGTACAGGTAGGAACGATCCCCAACCATGATACCTGGGTAGTGGTTCCTTTGGCAGATAACTGGTAGCAAAGGTGCATAAAATTCCATCTAACTTACCTTATTTTATAAAACTCAATTTTTTTATATTTCATTCGTAACAACACCAAAATTCGCTTTACTCATTGCCAGACACTTGGCATGGTTCCAACCCCCTGCCAGACACCCTAAACTATAATAGTTTGTAATTCAATTTACGTTATATTATAAAAGCTAAATTTAATATTTGTTTTTTGGGGAGCTATTAAACGATATTTCCTTAGCAGCCAGACAATTTCGAGGGTTCGATCATCCTGCCAGACACTTTGAATTGAGCAGAATTTGCCAGAGCGCGGAGCATTATGTAGTAGTCGGTGCAAGCGAAACAGAGCATTCAATCGCAATTTTATTGCGATATTTAACTGCACATCAGTTGTTTATGCTGTATTATTCGGTGAACAGTTATATACTAATGGTAAACGTTATAATATTAATTTGTATTATTTGTAACATAAATATGATCCATCTTTTTTAAATAAAGTGTTATCATGTTACAATTTTAAGGATTTTAAGACATTTATTATTCATCATTCAATCAAAATGTACTCCCATCAATCATCTCCTAGGTCTGTACTCATGCATGCTCGTTTATGTAAATATCAAAGAAATCGACAAGAAATTAATAACGCACGTCATCGATCTTATGATGCGACATTATATGTTTCTTAATCTTATGTATTTACCTTCTAAGAAAATAACTGTCTTAATCTTATGTAACTACCTTATAAGAAACCAATTGTCTAGTTCTAAGTTCAATTGAAATAAACCATCGGTCGACAAAAGAAGTACTTTGAGTTTTCTTATACAATATAGTAGATAATCTTAAAGTTTTCAAAAATTACACTTTAAACCCTTTTTTTAACTTTTTTGCACAAATTTTAAGTTTAAAATTAAATTTTTCAAAAACTACACATAGTTTTCACTTGATTTAAAAACTGGCTGTTAGAACAGAATGTTGGCTGTAAAAAATTGTAATATACTTAATTGTAAGTATTACCGATGTTTTTTAATTATTTTTTTCCATTTAACGTACATATTTTTTAAATTGCCCCTATCGCCTAAACTGGGGGAGTTAGACTCCCCCTCCCATTGTAAAAAATGCTTGTTTTTAACTGTTCTATACAAATCCGTCATTAAACTTTTTTGCTTGAGCTATCGTACTCTCCCCAAAGATCGCAATAAACCGAATGCTCTGTTTCGCTTGCACCGACTACTACATATGCTCCGCGCTCTGGCAAATTCTGCTCAATTCAAAGTGTCTGGCAGGATGATAGAACCCTCGAAATTGTCTGGCTGCTAAGGAAACATCGTTTAATAGCTCCCCAAAAAACAAATATTAAATTTAGCTTTTATAATATAACGTAAATTGAATTACAAACTATTATAGTTTAGGAGTGTCTGGCAGGGGGTTGGAACCATGCCAAGTGTCTGGCAATGAGTAAAGCGAATTTTGGTGTTGTTACGAATGAAATATAAAAAAATTGAGTTTTATAAAATAAGGTAAGTTAGATGGAATTTTATGCACCTTTGCTACCAGTTATCTGCCAAAGGAACCACTACCCAGGTATCATAGTTGGGGATCGTTCTTACCTGTACTAGAGGCACACATACACAAACTTTCAGCTTTTATAAAATGAGGTATGTCTGGCAGGCCCGGGCTCTTGCTCTATAAGACACTCATTAGAATTTGTACATGGGACATACAGGAACTAAATGGCCAGTCTTGCATTCGGAAAAAAATCGAACTCAAGATTTTAATCAAACATGACATTACGATGGTAGAGAAGTCGAAAAAGTGGGTCGCCCAATTTCGTCCACGCCCGTACAGCCCAAAATATTTGGTCGATTGAGTTCAAACGTGGAAATTAAGGTTTAAAGCGTTTGGCGTTTTTTTTTTATTTCCTTTAAGATCAAAAATAACAGTCCAAAATCGAAAATTTCAATTTTGACAAAAAACAAACGGATAGACTTGTATTGAATTTTTTCTGCATTTTTTTTCTAAACTTGGCTTCTTGCAATAAAAAAAATATATTTTTGTATTGCTTTGGAAAGGAACCCCCTTAGAACCGTTATTTTTTAAATTTTATCAGGAACTTATGAACCGATTTCAATACATTTTTTTCTACACAATCTCTCATATAGTCTTAATAATATATTATGATGTTCAAAAATGGGGACATTTTTGTTTTGGATTTTTATAAAAATATTACATTTTATTTTTCAGAATTCGATATCTCGAAAACAGGTCAACATTTTTTAAAAAAAATCAAATATAAAATGTATATTAATATATTCTAAAATTGCAAATTTTCTATATAAAAATTTAATTAAAAAAACCGCTCTAACGATTTTCAAAAAATATAATTCTGAAAAATGAACATTTTTTTGAGAAATTTAATGGCATTTAAATTTTTGAGGACAAACTTATTTTGCAGGCATATTTTAACGTCTTAAATTATAAGTATTTTTTTTAACCAGACTCTTTGGATACAGAAGCAAGTTCTTTTGAACCAGTGGAGCATTTTATTTCTAAGTGAAAACACTTCTTATCCTATTTTGCTGGGCTACTGAGCTATAAATGATTTAGGTTCATTAAATTACATCCTACTGTCATCACTGCATGTTAAACAAAAGTTTTCAATGCATTTATTTTATTATTTAAGTGCGAATTTCTTAAAATGTGTTAAAATGTTAATTTGACATGAAGCTGAAAATCGCTGCATCCGAGTTTTCTAAAGAGTTTTTAAACTTTGTAAAAAAACTTTATTGGACCATTAAATTGGTTAAAAATAAATAAATTACTATATGTTGATAAATATATATAGGATAAAATAAAAGCTTTTTAAAAATACTAAATAAAACTTTTCACACACCCAGTTTCGCTCATACTCCAGACCCTTTAGTGCAACCAGAATTTTTGCACCGGGTCTTACTTCCAAAAAAAAACTGAGCAAAATAAAATAAAACCAATTTGGTATTTTCATTACTTAATTTGCCAAATCCTTTGAGCTAGGTATGGATGTATGCTTCTCGCGATCGAGATTAGGTGTATGCAGTTTCTTTTGCATTTAAAAAATCTGTATTTAAGTGCATACATTTCCATAGGTACTTCGTAGTACCTATATGTAATGTCAAATTGGTATACTGTAAAATTTTCTTCAAATCTATGCAGGTCTTCAAAAACAAAAGAAATCTGGTAATGTTTGCATACTTGACTGTTTAAACGCTGATATACTGTGTGCACACTAAACTGTTAAAAAAGAAAGAGGACAAATTTGGCTTTATTTAACCTTGTTTAATTTTAATAAGACCAACCAGTGAAAATGGAGTTTTGAAAGTTTTCCTCTTTTCACTTTGCTTTATTTCAAAGCACCCCATGAATAACATCTTTGTTACAAAATTCTTACAAATAAAGATACAATTCTTATTAAAAAAGAATTCGGTGAGTTTTTCCAGCATTTTTAATCATGTTCACTACACAAATTTGGTTTAAAAACAATTGTCATATAATTTTTTAAAGAAATTGTTGGTGCTGGTTGGCCGGAATCCAGTCTAAATTGGTATTCATCGAATTGGTCCAGGCGTTCTAGAGTTGTAAGCGTAGTAACTAACGTCACTTTCTCTTATTTATATTTACATATATTATGATTCCAGTTAAAATATACATTTCTCTTCGGAATAATTCACATATATGTATGTATGTATAGATGAAAATTGGTATGGGGACTGAAGACATGGGCGCAAAATTTTACACAACTTACAACTTACTAGTTGACAATTTGTTAAATATTTGGCAATTTTTAATAAAGTAATTTAAAATCATGAAAATCATGAAAATAAAATAAATATGATCCAGCAAGTGTTCATATATGCGTTTCGCCCCGGTGCAATGGTTGGGCTCATCAGAAGATGACCATTACACCTTGTCTTGACGCATATTTTCCCGAATTAATCGAGATACCATATAGTCCGAGCTACTTAGAGCAACTGCGAATTATATGGTTGCTACAAGTCTTCAGAGAAGATAAATTGTAGCTATAATTTATTGCCGTGCTATGGCTTTTTTGAAAAAGAAATATTTGACTGTTAAAAGTCAAATAGTTTTTTCCTGAACACTGTTTATTTTTAATAAAATGATTTAAAATCATGAAAATAAAATAAATATGATCCAGCAAGTGTTCGTATATGCGTTTCGCCCCGGTGCAATGGTTGGGCTCATCAGAAGATGACCATTACACCTTGTCTTGACGCATATTTTCCCGAATTAATCGAGATACCATATATTCCGAGCTACTTAGAGCAACTGCGAATTATATGGTTGGTACAAGTCTTCAGAGAAGATGGCAATTTGTTTAGGACCGCCAAAATGTTAAACCTTTAATTTCGTTTTGCTAACTATTAAATTTCTAATTGCCCTTTAATAAAAAACGAGTATTCAAACATGCCTAAAAAGTGACAGTTCGTGAAAATAAACAAAGGAAATACGTTTAAACGGACCTATTTAGCAAATTGTTAAGAGATAAATGTTAAAATAGTTCAAAATTTTAACATTTTAAATTCACCGAACGTTCGACACTCTTCGTTCTTCATTTCTTTCACGAGTTGCATTTTGTAAGCTTGTAAACGGAATCTTCTATAAAGTTCCACGAAATATTGTGTATAGTGAATGGGCACAGCTCCAATTGAGAGCAGCGCAAGATATTGTTATACATATGCATTAATATTATTAAATACTCAGAAAATACGGTATCTTTCATCACCATTTTTCAGATACAAAACATAAAGATAAGTTTTGGGCAAAGATTAAAAATGTTCCTTAATGTTCTGTAAAGGAGACTGACAAAATTATAATAACAATTTCTCGTGAACCTTTAGAAAGTATTTTGATCAGAAAGGACTGAACAAAACTTTAAAATTGGAGAGAGAAGAATGTTTGTGTCTTGAATTTGAAGAAATAGGTTCATCATTTTCTTAACAATTAAAAACAAACAAACTATGGACTTAATATTCTTGAAATTCATGTTTTAATCTCAACTCTGGAAGCACCCAAAGCAAATTCACTTCAAAAAGTAGATTTCTTCAATTTATTAAGATCTTAAAGGTTTTTGTATTTAATAGATACAATTTCAATTTTGAAAGCAAAGCCAGTTTACGAAAGTCTAACACTATTTCTGTGCGTCAAAGAATAATAAGATGAAATTGAAGACGAGTTTCAAGTTGGCTTCAGTTTGTGTTAAGAAAATAAAAAATGATGTTTCCTCAGAATATAATATTAAATTGATGATCTCTTAGTCAAGGTTGCTTCTTTAAAATCGGAATATTTTCTCTTTTCCTCAGCGAAGGTCCTTTTAAAATAATTTAAAGTATTACTAAAGTTTTTTTCTTAAATTTTATGAATACATTTAAGATTATTACAAATATTTTAGTTGTTTTTGACAGACAAAACTGTATGCGGTCTATGGCTTATATGACCCCCGTGGATCCTCCATTGGTTAAATGTTGATGAATTTGTGTGGTGCGATTGGAATATAACTGGATTTCGGATTCATATTGTGGTCTGAGGTCGAGCCCTCAGTTAAAAGTAGCACTTTTAGCTTCAGTTAAAAATACCACTTTTAGCCACAAAGTGGAAAGCAGTAAAAAAAAGTTGTCGGCCCTAAGATCTATTTTACTTCAATTTAATTTTATTTATTTTAATTTCAATATCTTTTTTTATTTTCCCTTAGGTTAGGTTAGGTTAGTGGCTGTCCATGATGGAATCGGCCCATTGTGATACCACATGAATCTTGAGGCTTCCTCCTAAGCTCAATGGAACCAGTTTGAGTCCCTTACGAAACGTGAGAGGCTGATTATGCTGATATGATTTAGATCGTTTAGATCGTTATAGAAGAATTCTCCTAGGTAGTTCTTGCCTTTTTGAGCTAGAGCAGGGCATGTACAGAGAAGGTGAAGAACTGTTTCCTCCTCTTCCTCGTCCATACAGCTTCTGCAAAAGTCATTTGAGAATACGCCTAGCCGCGTGCCGTGCTTCCCTATTAGACAGTGTCCGGTTATGACACCTATTATGGAGCTTATATGCGATCTGCTTAGAGATAGCAAGAGCATTGATCGCTTTAAATCTAGTGTTGGCCAGATGTTTTTTGTGACCTGACACGTGGTGATGTTGTTCCACCTGGCTTTCCGGCTTACTCTGACGATATTCTATTACATTTATATTTGATATTTTTTTGTGAAGTAGTTTCACCACAAAACACACACTTTACATTAATGTCACTCATATTAAATTTTAATTCACTTAATCAAAATCGCAAAATAATTTCAATCGTTGCAAATACGTTGTAAACGAAAAAACAATTGCGCGATCAGGTGTCATGGCGTTAAGGCAACAGAACCCACAGTGGGGACGGAGTGAGAGAGTCATAGATAGAGAAAGAGTGAGAGAGAAATAGGGGGAGAGTACGATAACTCAGGCTACAAGATATTATAACGGATTTTTTAAGAGCAGTAAAAAACAAGAATTTTGTACTATGGGAGGGGGGGGGTCTATCTCCCCCCGTTTAGGCTGTAGTTTAAAGTGTAATTTTTCAAAACCTTAAGATTATCTACTACTGTTTATTTTAGAATTTATTGCTCCTATTTGTTTTTAATCAAAAACTGAAAAATAGATGATTTTATGTCTTCTTGAGAAAATTGAAAATTACCAAAAAAAAATCTTTTAATTTAATTATTTTTTCCTTGCTTGAGTATTTACGTAGTCTTATTTTGATAGTAATAATCGAATCTGGATTAAGATATACCAAGGATAAATTATTTTTTCTTAAATCCAGCTTATTTAAATGCAAAAGAAACGCTCGAGAAAGCCAAGATGACGTTTTTTTTTTACAAGTTTGTAGATTAGTGGAATATACACTTTTTAGCAAATCACTAACTTACCCTACCTTAATCTGACGCGCTCGAGAATTTCAGATGATCAATTTTTTTTACTTATCTGATCCTATATATCCTTGGCGCGCGGCCACATATACGGGGCTAATACTTGGTGGAGGTATTCAATGGGGTACTAACTAGGTACCTCCCTGTATATTAATCTGCCGCGCTGTAGTAAATCCCAAAATCCCTTCTTGGGCTCCCCTACCCCTACTATAATACCTTTTATTTTGTTTTTGCTTTGGAGCTTTCAGAATTGAAGCTTTCTTATCGCTTTTGGGAGCTTTTATTTAAAGTTTGAGGAAAAAGGTGTTGTCGTGGTGCGTTTTTCTGATTAAATTATTATTTTATTCCTAAAAAAACGTTTAAAATGCAGCTACACAAATATTACTTGTCTATTTTTTTTTAAAGGGATTAATACTGTTTAAGCAAGTTTTTAATGGAGTTGGATTCCTTATTTAACTGCAACTTTGATTTTTAAGTGCCAAATAGGTTTTGTGTTTATGAAAATTAAAATAAAAAAAGAGAATTTCGTGAATAAATATTGTTTTGGAGTTGTTATAATTTATGTGCTGTGTTTTTATGTTTATTAAAAATTCAAATGACTCTTAGTACTTCAAAGGAAATAAGTGTACAAAACAAGCAGGCAATCGTTCATCAAATAACACATTTTACGATCTTGTAAGAAATAAGACAGAAGCTGTTAAGAAAACTGCGTTTGTATTTTCTTAAGCGGAGGGAACTGTTTACAATTGTTTGAAGGAAAATAAAATCTAAGGCTAAACTTAACACCAAAAAAGAAAGTACAAATATTTTAAGAGCAAAGTTGACGATTTTGATAGGTCCAAATCGTTTTTTAAAAATCGCTCCTACTATCTTACCACTTGGTGGTGTTGGAAAAGGTTGATTTAATTTAATATCTACGTCTTTCCCTTCATAAAATCTAAATAAACACTTGGTAGCCCTACCGAAATTTTTGAGATAATTATGCCGATGTAAAATGATCACTCCAGCAAGCTTTTGAGAGCTTTGAAATGGAGATAGCTTATTGAATTCTATAATAGTACGGGCGAAAGTCAAATATCCTATCTTCCCTTTCCCTGTTCTGCATATTCAAATGGAACAGAGAATAGCAGTTAGTGGAGTGCCTGGAGCATTCAAAACCATAAAACCTCGGATTAGAGTTACAGTGAATGAATTAATATGATCGATGTGCGATATTGTTTTTTAAACTATAAATTGCAATGTTTACCCAAAATTTTTGTGTGCACTCCATTTTTTAATTGTTTAAACAAATTCTTATAAAATATTAATGTTTGACCATATGTTTTCACTTTAAACAGTATTTTTTTTTTTATTTATGTGTTAAATCTTACCTGAATAGACATATAGGAACAATTTTCAAAGATACCTGTGTATAAAAATAGCAGTAGGGATATCAAACAGGTAGAAAAACGTGGAGGGGAGAGCGGAGCGACAGCTACTATGTACAATGGAATTTCTCGGCTAGTTTAGTTGCAAGTAACATGTGTTCTGTGAGTATTGTGCTTATATATTGGCTTTAAACTACTTTTATATTTTTAAAAATATTGTTGTCAACATTCAGTAAAATTTTGAGAAAAATCGAATTGATAGTTTTTTTTACAAAAAATAAAAACTTAAAAGAAAATTTAACAAAAGTTGGTAAAAATTGATTTTTGACTCAAATATCTTTCCAAAACTGTGAGATATTGGCTTTAAACTACTTTTATCTTTTAAAAGTTGTTGTTGTCAACATTCAGTAAAATTTTGACAAAAATATAATTGATAGTTTTGACAGTAATTTGAGAGATATCAAGAAAGGAACATCAATTTTTACCAAATTTGCATACTATTTTTTGTAGATCTTATTTTTTTATGAAAAAACGGACTGTTGGATTTTTATAAAAAACTACTGAATATCGAAAACAATATTTTCTGTGAAATAAAAAAGTTTGAAGAGTTTGACAAAGCTATTTGACAGGTTTTTTACAAAAAATAAAAACCTAACAAAAAAACAATACCTACTACAAATTTACTTACTACTCAAATAGCTTTTCAAAAATTAAAAATATTGTCTTCAAACTCTTTTTATTTTACAGAAAATATTGTTTTCGATATTCAGTAATTTTTTATAAAAATCCAACAGTCCGTTTTTTCATAAAAAAATAAGATCTACAAAAAATAGTATGCAAATTTGGTAAAAATTGATGTTCCTTTCTTGATATCTCTCAAATTACTGTCAAAACTGTCAATTATATTTTTGTCAAAATTTTACTGAATGTTGACAACAACAACTTTTAAAAGATAAAAGTAGTTTAAAGCCAATATCTCACAGTTTTGGAAAGATATTTGAGTCGAAAATCAATTTTTACCAACTTTTGTTAAATTTTCTTTTAAGTTTTTATTTTTTGTAAAAAAAACTATCAATTCGATTTTTCTCAAAATTTTACTGAATGTTGACAACAATATTTTTAAAAATATAAAAGTAGTTTAAAGCCAATATATAAGCACAATACTCACAGAACACATGTTACTTGCTACTAAACTAGCCGAGAAATTCCATTGTACATAGTAGCTGTCGCTCCGCTCTCCCCTCCACGTTTTTCTACCTGTTTGAGATCCCTACTGCTATTTTTATACACAGGTATCTTTGAAAATTGTTCCTATATGTCTATTCAGGTAAGATTTAACATATAAATACAAACAAAATTACTGTTTAAAGTGAAAACATATGGTCAAACATTAATATTTTATAAGAATTTGTTTAAACAATTAAAAAATGGAGTGCACACAAAAATTTTGGGTAAACATTGCAATTTATAGTTTAAAAAACAATATCCCACATCGATCATATAAATTCATTCACTGTAACTCTAATCCAAGGTGAAAACCCCCAGGCGCTCCACTAAGTACCTAATATAATATTTTTCGAACGAGAACAGAACGCAGGGTTGTAGACATAGATTGTGATGCGTTTTTGTACGAGTCTGAGTTAGACTCGTCGGTGGCCAGGGTTCTTCCCAAAGAAAACAAAAAACTTAATTGTAAGTCTATCAAATAAGGTATGGAGAAAAATGGAGGCGGAACAAAACAGCATACTTAAAGGAGCTTATAAAAATGTTGATGCTTCAAATGCATTTGATAAACAATTAGCACATCTCGACCTGTGACGTCAGTCGTCAAAAGTAGTGGAGTGCGTAGTGCACACGACTTCTAAGACTGAGCAAATCTGATATGCGTGGGTTCGAATCCTATGTTGTGTATAAAGTTTTTCAAATAAAATTGGATTAAAGCTCAGCACCACAAACAAAGGAGACTGATGAGTGCAAAAGTAGCAAAGCACGAAATAGCTATATCTCCAGCCAAAAACAATAAGTGGTAGCACCTTTAAGTTGTTGTTCAAAAAAAAAAAAAACGTTCAATGAAATTAAAAGGAATGGTCAAGTCTAACAAGCTGACATTCTAGTACGAATAGTACAATAAAAATAATAACAGTAATAAAAAACTTAGATTTAGAGTTTTTCAACTCCTATTTTTAACCAACTTTTTTAATTTATTAAATCAAATTCGTTAGACTCTTACAACTTAGTTAACAAGGTATTTTAAAGACTTTAATTTCCTTAAAACTGAACTTATACTTCACAAACTATATACAAGGATAAAATGGTATTTCATATAATGTAACAATTTAAAGATATTGTGACCTGTCCCTACACGGCGCTAGATTTGTCCGAGTTACTTCTAGACAGTAACCATGGAATAATCGGTTGAAATTACTTTCCTTGTCCTTGCAGCAAACAAACTAATTGGTCATAATCATTGCTCACAGGACTAGCTATGTTTGTGGTGCCTTAGGAGAAGGTAGTCACGGAATAAACGGTTTGGAGTGAAGCTATCTGCCTCTAACTAGATCTAATAAACTAGAGAACAAACGGGTGGCTTAAGCCTTATTCGTCATAAACTTAGAAGAAGTGGATGGCAGAATAAACGGGGGTCAGAAAAAGGTACTTTGGGACCCAATTCAATTTATTTTTAAATATTTTTTTGCAGAGCAGGTTGATTTAACCTTTATACATTATGTTAATTTTAAGTGAAGGTTATTCAAGGTCTTCGTTTGACTTAGGATTTGCTTGGAATATTGCCGGGATGGGTTTTATGACAAAACCTTATAAAGAGATGTATGGGATTCCGTTCAAGTTGATCGTTATGTTCCGGAATTTTTCTAAAATTGTTTCATTTAAATTGTGGTACTTATTTACTGTTTTGCTGGTATCTGGTAATGTTTTTAAGAAATTGGGATGCAAATCTTTGATTAAGATTCTAGGGACCTTAAAAGGTCGAGAAAAGTCAAAAATTTCTATTAGACAAATCGGACTATAATAAATTCGTATGGAAAGTTAATTAAAACTCAATTAACTAACTACATATCTAATTTATTATGGGTTATGTAAATACAATTTTAACTTAATATTTATTTAATAATAATAAATTATAATCATATATCTGCAGCTGATTTAATATCGCTTTTACACCTTAATTAATGTGTTTAACCTGGTTCCGGTTGTTGGACGGGCCCGGTCTTTGGTAGTTTCCCGAATTTTCATTAGCTCCATACTGCCTTGAATTGTCTTTATTTTGACTTTTACTTCGTCGCAAGTGTGAAGTGATGGACTCATGTTTCATGCATAGTTATGAATCGACCCAGGAACTCTGCTTTGTTGCTGTGAAACATAAAATTAGAATAATTAACCATAACTTACAACTAACTTACTGGTCCCACACGGATACTCTAAGTTAAACTATAACACTTACTACTAATGCCTTTCGGCCCTAACATCTATTTTACTTCAATTTAAATTTTATTTATTTTTGTATTTATTAGAAAATTTGAAAAAAAAACTAATATCAAGATCCTTTTTTATATTTACTTAAAACTACTTAAAATAAGGTCCTTAATATAAAACTTAAAGCTAACTTAAACTATCTATCCTGCCTATAAACTACTTACAACTAGAACAACCACAGCAGCAAATCTAACATTTTTGTTTTTCATATTTTGTTGTCCTTTTTTTTTTTATTCCATGTTTTCTTATTTTTTTTTATTTTTTTGTATTTTTTTGTTTTGTATTTCTTTTTGTGCCATCATGCCTATTCTACTTAAAACTAAACCCTAAAACTATAAAACAAGTATGTAAGCCGGCCAAGGCTTTAAACCCCATCCCGACTACCCACTATCAAGTGCCGATTGAAGCCACCAAAACTGGTTCTCCTGCTTCACCCTATCAGTTCGGTCCCGTTCGGACACAGCCCTACTGAACCGAAGGAGCTCTGCTCCGTCTTGTGCCATGACGTCCCGATTGTACAGGAGTCGCCTATCCACGGTTCGTCGTCTGACGTGGTAGATTAACGGAACTGCCAATCTATCCTGTATCAGACCGCATATATCTAAAAAGAAATACTCGTCGTTCGGATAGAACGCCCCGTTTTTAAATTAAATTGTTGGTCGAAGACATAGCTCTTGCAATGTGTCCTCGAACGAGTTTTATCACGAAATTGTCAATTCTGTTTATTCGAGCCCGGTTGTTTAGGACCTCGTTGTGATAGTAATGCACGTAAGAAGATTTGGCTGTTCGATATAAGCCGGTACAGCGTCGTAAACACTGCCGCTCGAAAACCCGAAACTTCTCCATCTGGGAAGGGGCAACGTTGGACCACACAGGACAACCATAAACGATCGGTCGTATGAGGGCCATGTAGCAAATAACCTTTACTCTGGGGTTAAGCCGACTGCTGTAAAACAGCCGTTTCGTTGGCGTTGGTGAAACGAGGCCATCACATCTTACTGTAATTGTAAGAATGCGTTGCAACGTATTCCTCCAACTCCACGCGTTCGTTCGGAATCTGCATTACAGCAGCCAGTCCGCAGTGATCACTGTCGTACTCGACTGTCTGTAAGCAGTTTCGAGGGTAATTACCCACTTTGTTTGTTACTGTCAGTCTGGTGTCGTACAGCAAAAGATCCAGAAAGGAGCCGCTTCTTGGATACGATGGCTTTTCAGTAGCCAGCAGGTCGACGCCATATTCAACGCTGTAAAGATTCATCAAATTGAAAAGATGGTTCCCTCTGGGATTACTATGTTGATTTCCCCAATCTTTATGTTTTGCGTTCAAATCACCGGCCAAGATGAAATAGTTTTCTTCCAAGCTCAGTTTTAGTTCTCTAAAAAGAATCTCCAGTTCTGATGCAAAGTAAGTAACCTGCGGAGCATATGCCGCAATCATATACATCCGCTTCCCTTGAATGAGAGAGATGCATACAACGCAAACTTCTAGCTTCTTGAGCTTTCGCAATTCATTGAATACTACTTTATAATTAATGCCTTTTCAATTTGGCAAAAAAGAGTAGAGATGATCTAAGCTTTTCCATTGCTCCTTTATCTGACTTTGCAGCCCTGTTAGTTGACCTTGAATGCTCAACAACAAGGCTACAATGTCAGGCTGCACCTCTGGTGCCTTAGGCACAGGGGCCTTTGGGGCAACCGTTGGTGGAGCCTATCTCGTGTTCCCATTTCCTGACACCATTTGGGCATAGGAAAATATGGGATCCACGAATTTTTGTGTTGGAGCCTGTCGAACTGCGACCTCTTACGGCTTTTTGAATGGCCTGTTTTTGTTTAATTTCTTGGACCTTAGGGCAACCCCTATAGCTAGCCGGGTGCCCTTGATTTCCACAAAGGACACACTTGAGCTGGGTCAAATCCCGCTCATTTCCCAGCTTGCATTCTCCTTCGATGTGGTTTTCTGAGCACCTGACACAGCGCAACTGCATATTGCAGTTTTCTTAGGCATGGCCAAACCTCTGGCACTTCGTACATTGTAAAATGTCGTCGTGCCTTTTTAGTGTATCCCAGTGTACAGTTTGATAGTCGAGGGATTTGATTTCCTTCACACTCTCAAAACTACTTTGGGGAGATAATGTTACGAGGAACATTGGCAACCCCCTGGCCTGGACTTTTGATATTTTTGATATTTTTTATTGATTAAAAAAACAGCTGTACATCAAGGTTGACTTATAAATAGTTCAGGATATAATACAATATTTATTAAGGATAATGCAAGTATGCAAACACTATGTTTAAAACAATTGTAGCAAACTATTAATAATTTATTAAATAACAATCAATTAAAAACAAAATTAAAAACTATAGTCGCAAGAAGAAGAAATTACAATAATTACAAAAAGTTACCTCATTACAAAAAAGTTACCTCAGTTCAAATTTGAGAAATATTCAAAACAAAGTTGGTGAAACCTTCTATGTTCGATTCCAGACCTCATGTGACTGAGAAGATCATTCCACAGTCTGACAGCATAAACGAAAAATTGCCTCCGTGATGTCAAACAGGTAAACCTGGGGGAGCGCAACAAGGTAAAACGATTTGAAGAGCAAAAATCAAGCTTATTAAACAAATAATTTGGAGTCTTGTTAAAAATTAGTTTGAAGAGAAGCAAATAACACCGATATTAAAAAAAAGCTTACATGTTGCAATTTAAAAGTTGACGAGCCTGAGACGAAACGTGATCGTATCTTTGGAGGTTAAAAACAAACCGAGCAATGGCATTGAATGCTACTTTAGCTTACGAAGCGAGTTGGAGTCAGGATCTGCAAATATCTCACACCCTTACGTTACTATTGGTATGATAAGTGATTTAACTAGCTTTAATTTAACTAGAGTAGGCAGAATGGATCTAGTGAGATGCAGCTGTATCCAGATCTAAATCCCGATTGGAGAGTAACCCTCTCCATCGGGTCACGTGTATCTTCAATATAATTTTTGATCTGATTACTTAAGATAGTTTCAAAAGCCTTAGATAAAAAAGGAAGGATAGCTTTTGGTCTGTATTCCATTTTCTTTCCTCGTTTAGGGATGGGTAAAACTTTGGATTTTTTCCAGGAGGTGGGATAGATGGAGGTCATTATGATGGTGTTGAAAATGTGGGTTATGTGAGGAAGTATGAAAGGAACAAGGATTTTTAAAAAGTCTGGGTGTATGTTGTCAAGTCCAGTCGATATGGATTTAATAGAAAATATTGCTTTACTTACTTGATATTCATCTACTGAACAAACAGAAAAAGCATCGACTCTATCGTTTTCCGAAACACCAGATTGCCCAGTTGGGAATTGGTTTGGGGGAGTAGAGAACTTTCGATTCAACTCCTCTAAATCAATGTTGTCATCGGAAATAGAAGAATCTCCTCTTAAACCAATACTCTTGACTTCTTTCCAAAAATACTTGGAGGAGGAACGATTTGAGTTGAACCTGTTGTTATAAAAATTGTATTCAGCTTTTTTTATTAATTAAGTTACAAGGTTCCGAGATGTTTTGAATTGCCGAAGCATTTCTAGGCAACCAAATCGTTTCCAACGTCGTCGGTATGAAACGTCTCTTGTTTTCATAGCATTAATGATCTCAAGAGAAAGCCAGGGACAACTACGCGATCTAATTTGACGAGTTTTAATGGGAACTTGTTTATTAAAAAGATAAGTAATTGCAACAGTAAGACATTCAATTTGATAATCAACGTTTGATGTTGCAAAAATTGAATACAAGTCAATATATGAGCAATCACTAAATAAAGATTCGACATTTATGTTACGAAAATCACGATACTCGAAGTATTGCGGAGATTCGTTTTCAAGATATAAATCAAAAGTTGCAAAAACCAGATCATGATATGAAAACACTGGGACGGATAACTGACTAGAACATTTAACAGGACTAACATCGCTTACAAGGAAAACATCAAGAAGGGAAGGGACACAGTCAGGCTTAAAATGTGTTGGTTCAACATTATTCACAAAAGAGAGCCCCAGAGAATTCATTGAAGTCTTAAAACAATTAGAGGAGGGTTGAAGGAGATTAATATTTAAATCTCCGCAAATGATTAAATTTGGTACTCGATAATACATTTATTCTATTATCGGTGTTATTAGACCAGAACTTGCAACTCTAGGTGGCATATATATAGTACCGATACTGCATTTATTGTCGCCGTCGAGTAAATGAATAAAATAATAATTACATGCCATCAGAACACTTAACATGACTTGACCGGACATAGTTTTTTACAAATATCGCGACTCCCCCTCCACCAGAGTGAGTTCGATCAGCTCTGTAAGGTTTTTTAAATCCATTTAACAAAAAAAGACTACTACTCAATGACGGGTAAAACCAGGTCTCAGACACGCAAATAATATCAACTAAGCTATCTTCAAATATCATTTTAAACTCATCGAATTTGTTAACAAGGCTTTGTGAGTTAATGTGGCAAATATGCAAACCATTATGATTTGTCGTTTATGCTGTGGAAGCCAGCATCATTGTTGCTGCCCATTACGACATCAAAAGTCTAAAAAGAGGCTGGAATCGAAAACAGAAATGATACACACATTTATTTCACAAGAGAGAATGAAAAAAATAGAAAAACATTTTGAACTGAAAGAACTTGAACATAAAATATAAATAAATAAAGTGAAAAATCTAATTGCGACAAAGAAAGAAAGTTGAAAATAAACAAAAGAAAATAAACATCCTGCATTGAAATATAAATTTTAACTACTATAATTGTGCAGATCATTGTTAACGTGAGGCCCGACGGCATTCCTCAGATCATCGAAGCTATAGATGATGAATGGATTTTCGTTGTTAGGTGTGCGGATGAAGACTTGACCATTTAATGTATGCACCGTTGAGATTGAGAGTAGAGATTTTCGTTTCAGTCTTAATTGCCCCAGTAGAATGGAGTCGCTATAGCGGCCGCTTGTCGCGCTGTCAAAGTTGAAACATACGAAAATAGTACACAGCGCCACAATGGGAAGCTGTTGCTGCAACGATAGCTGTCGCCATTGTTGAATAATTTTCTACTTTCCTATTAGTCGCGCTACATTTTAAAGCTTTAAAAGCTTCATTCCGCAGAAGCACAATGTGCTTTTGCATTATCATTGCAATAAATGCAATTTCATCGCGTTGGTCCATTTTTTAATTTAAAATTTGAAAATTAAGTTGCCCAAAAATATGAATAGCCTTACAAAACTAAACACAAATGTATAAATGTCAAAAAAAAAATGACAGCTGACGTTCTTCCTGCGCTACACCATTGTGGGCGACCTTTGCTACATAGTGAGCGATTTTAGTGACAGCTTGTGCTACAGCGATTTTTACCGCGACTAGCGAATTCCCATTGTGTTCAAGGGGTAATGCAAAGCGCTGCATCTGGTAATTGTTTTTTGTTAGACTGTCGTTGATGAAAAAGCTTTTTCGGAGCTTTTTTTGTTTTACGAAAGCTCGCTACCGCTTGCATACATTTTTGTTTCCCATACTTGTCCACAAATTTCAGTATGATGCTTGACGCCGAGTCGATGTTGTTTGTTTTTGGCGCGAAAGATTTTGTGTATGTGAGGGGGCCGAATATTCACGGTGGCACAGATGTTGTTGTAAATAGTCTCTAGATTTTCCCCAGGAGACTCTGGCACACCGGCAGCGACAGCATCACAACAAATTTTCTCTCTCTCCAGTTGATCAACGACGAGCTCAAGCCGTTTAACATCTTTATGCGCTTTTTGTAGTTGTTGTTCGAATATTAATCTATTCTCTTTTATCTGGGCATTTAGGCGATCTTCCAGGGCGGTGAGTTTAGCATCAAGGGAATGATTGAATGTCACCATCCACTCCTCCAACTTTAGTTCCATGCGGCTCCACAGTTTGTCAGCAATGCTATTTGAATTGCTTGCACTATTATCTCTCGGAGGGGAATCACCATCACTTTATTGTTGTTGTACACGGTATCGCTTATTGTTTTTTGGAGGCATATTTATATCGCGATAAAAAGTACACAGAGTCACAGAAAATGAAAACTAATGATTTAATTATATTAAAAACAAGAGATCAACTTCGAAGAGATAAAATGAGATGCAAATGCAAACTTATGGAAAAGTGATGTGCTTTGTGCACTTAAACTGTGAGTTTAAATTAAAAAGAAAGGAAACAATCGGATGACAAAAGAAACACGTCTAGATGCTTTGCATGTTACACTTGACTTGACCGTAGTGAAAGGCTTGACCCCTATAAAATCGAGATCGTCGGTGGCTTTTTCACGGAGCTCATTTGAGCGCCTCCGGTTCCGTGAAGGAACTTATGCCCTTCAGTAATACCGGACCGTCTTAAATTGTTCGCTTTTCGGCGTGAAGCTGGAAAACTCAGCTGTGGTTTGCTTAAGCACTTCTTTCAGTAGCTTGTCTTCGGCCAGTGAGAAGCGCTGCACTGAATACCGCTTTTCTTTTTCATTTAAAATATTTATTAAAAATTTGCCCTTAGTTACCGACTTACATACCTGTTTCAAGTCCTGCAGGTCAACCCGGTAGGTCCTAATTGGTGGCACCTTCTAATTCTTGGGCTGTGGTTGTTTCTGGTATTGCTGCTGCTGCTGTTTCTGCTGCTGTTGCTGCTGCTGTTGTTGCTGCTTCATTGTTTTAGCTGAGGTCGATGGGCCCTAAGAACTTGGGCCTGTCACTGCTGTTGGAGCCTTTCTATTTTGCTCCGCGGGCTTGGGTTGTGGTTGTTGTTGGTCAGATGCCTGACCTGATGTTGTTGCGGTTGTTTGTGGTACCGCTGCTGGCACCACAGCAACATCGCCTGATATGTTGGCAGAGGTATCTTTTGATACCCCTGCTCTTTTCTCCTTCATAATTTGCCTTTTTTCCCAATTTATAAAATCGGCAATTTCCCGATTATGAAAAAAAGCTTCTAAATTTTTTGCAGACTCGCTCTGGGATTCGAACCCACAACCATTGGATTTGTCTTCGGACGCCAATTTTTTTTTTTTTATTTTTATTAATTCAATCTTAAACCTATATTAAAGCTAGACAAAAATTCATAAAACTAGCCTAGTTAACCATAACTTACAACTAACTTACTAGTCCTATACGGACACTCTAAGTTAAACTATAACACTTACTACTAATGCCTTTCGGCCCTAAGATCTATTTACCTTCAATTCAATTTTATTTATTTTTTTATTCATTAGAAAATTTAAAAAAAAATAATATCAATATTATTTTTATTTTTTCTTAAAACTACTTTAAACAAGGTCCTTAATATAAAACTTATAGTTAACTTAAACTACCTATTCTACCTATAACTACTTAAAACTAGAACAACCACAGCAGCATATCTAACTATCTAACATTTTTGTGTTTTTCATATTTTGGTCTTTTTTTCTTATTCCATGTAAATATATATATATATTTTTTTTTTATTTATTTATGTTTTTTGTATTTTTTTGTATTTTTTATTTTTTTTGTGCCACCATGCCTATTCTACTTAAAACTAAACCCTAAAACTATAAAACAAGTATGTAAGCCGGCCAAGGCTTTAAACCCCATCCCGACTACCCACTATCAAGTGCCGATTGAAGCCACCAAAACTGGTTCTCCTGCTTCACCCTATCAGTTCGGTCCCGTTCGGACACAGCCCTACTGAACCGAAGGAGCTCTGCTCCGTCTTGTGCCATGACGTCCCGATTGTACAGGAGTCGCCTATCCACGGTTCGTCGTCTGACGTGGTAGATTAACGGAACTGCCAATCTATCCTGTATCAGACCGCATATATCTAAAAAGAAATACTCGTCGTTCGGATAGAACGCCCCGTTTTTAAATTAAATTGTTGGTCGAAGACATAGCTCTTGCAATGTGTCCTCGAACGAGTTTTATCACGAAATTGTCAATTCTGTTTATTCGAGCCCGGTTGTTTAGGACCTCGTTGTGATAGTAATGCACGTAAGAAGATTTGGCTGTTCGATATAAGCCGGTACAGCGTCGTAAACACTGCCGCTCGAAAACCCGAAACTTCTCCATCTGGGAAGGGGCAACGTTGGACCACACAGGACAACCATAAACGATCGGTCGTATGAGGGCCATGTAGCAAATAACCTTTACTCTGGGGTTAAGCCGACTGCTGTAAAACAGCCGTTTCGTTGGCGTTGGTGAAACGAGGCCATCACATCTTACTGTAATTGTAAGAATGCGTTGCAACGTATTCCTCCAACTCCACGCGTTCGTTCGGAATCTGCATTACAGCAGCCAGTCCGCAGTGATCACTGTCGTACTCGACTGTCTGTAAGCAGTTTCGAGGGTAATTACCCACTTTGTTTGTTACTGTCAGTCTGGTGTCGTACAGCAAAAGATCCAGAAAGGAGCCGCTTCTTGGATACGATGGCTTTTCAGTAGCCAGCAGGTCGACGCCATATTCAACGCTGTAAAGATTCATCAAATTGAAAAGATGGTTCCCTCTGGGATTACTATGTTGATTTCCCCAATCTTCATGTTTTGCGTTCAAATCACCGGCCAAGATGAAATAGTTTTCTTCCAAGCTCAGTTTTAGTTCTCTAAAAAGAATCTCCAGTTCTGATGCAAAGTAAGTAACCTGCGGAGCATATGCCGCAATCATATACATCCGCTTCCCTTGAATGAGAGAGATGCATACAACGCAAACTTCTAGCTTCTTGAGCTTTCGCAATTCATTGAATACTACTTTATAATTAATGCCTTTTCAATTTGGCAAAAAAGAGTAGAGATGATCTAAGCTTTTCCATTGCTCCTTTATCTGACTTTGCAGCCCTGTTAGTTGACCTTGAATGCTCAACAACAAGGCTACAATGTCAGGCTGCACCTCTGGTGCCTTAGGCACAGGGGCCTTTGGGGCAACCGTTGGTGGAGCCTATCTCGTGTTCCCATTTCCTGACACCATTTGGGCATAGGAAAATATGGGATCCACGAATTTTTGTGTTGGAGCCTGTCGAACTGCGACCTCTTACGGCTTTTTGAATGGCCTGTTTTTGTTTAATTTCTTGGACCTTAGGGCAACCCCTATAGCTAGCCGGGTGCCCTTGATTTCCACAAAGGACACACTTGAGCTGGGTCAAATCCCGCTCATTTCCCAGCTTGCATTCTCCTTCGATGTGGTTTTCTGAGCACCTGACACAGCGCAACTGCATATTGCAGTTTTCTTAGGCATGGCCAAACCTCTGGCACTTCGTACATTGTAAAATGTCGTCGTGCCTTTTTAGTGTATCCCAGTGTACAGTTTGATAGTCGAGGGATTTGATTTCCTTCACACTCTCAAAACTACTTTGGGGAGATAATGTTACGAGGAACATTGGCAACCCCCTGGCCTGGACTTTTGATATTTTTGATATTTTTTATTGATTAAAAAAACAGCTGTACATCAAGGTTGACTTATAAATAGTTCAGGATATAATACAATATTTATTAAGGATAATGCAAGTATGCAAACACTATGTTTAAAACAATTGTAGCAAACTATTAATAATTTATTAAATAACAATCAATTAAAAACAAAATTAAAAACTATAGTCGCAAGAAGAAGAAATTACAATAATTACAAAAAGTTACCTCATTACAAAAAAGTTACCTCAGTTCAAATTTGAGAAATATTCAAAACAAAGTTGGTGAAACCTTCTATGTTCGATTCCAGACCTCATGTGACTGAGAAGATCATTCCACAGTCTGACAGCATAAACGAAAAATTGCCTCCGTGATGTCAAACAGGTAAACCTGGGGGAGCGCAACAAGGTAAAACGATTTGAAGAGCAAAAATCAAGCTTATTAAACAAATAATTTGGAGTCTTGTTAAAAATTAGTTTGAAGAGAAGCAAATAACACCGATATTAAAAAAAAGCTTACATGTTGCAATTTAAAAGTTGACGAGCCTGAGACGAAACGTGATCGTATCTTTGGAGGTTAAAAACAAACCGAGCAATGGCATTGAATGCTACTTTAGCTTACGAAGCGAGTTGGAGTCAGGATCTGCAAATATCTCACACCCTTACGTTACTATTGGTATGATAAGTGATTTAACTAGCTTTAATTTAACTAGAGTAGGCAGAATGGATCTAGTGAGATGCAGCTGTATCCAGATCTAAATCCCGATTGGAGAGTAACCCTCTCCATCGGGTCACGTGTATCTTCAATATAATTTTTGATCTGATTACTTAAGATAGTTTCAAAAGCCTTAGATAAAAAAGGAAGGATAGCTTTTGGTCTGTATTCCATTTTCTTTCCTCGTTTAGGGATGGGTAAAACTTTGGATTTTTTCCAGGAGGTGGGATAGATGGAGGTCATTATGATGGTGTTGAAAATGTGGGTTATGTGAGGAAGTATGAAAGGAACAAGGATTTTTAAAAAGTCTGGGTGTATGTTGTCAAGTCCAGTCGATATGGATTTAATAGAAAATATTGCTTTACTTACTTGATATTCATCTACTGAACAAACAGAAAAAGCATCGACTCTATCGTTTTCCGAAACACCAGATTGCCCAGTTGGGAATTGGTTTGGGGGAGTAGAGAACTTTCGATTCAACTCCTCTAAATCAATGTTGTCATCGGAAATAGAAGAATCTCCTCTTAAACCAATACTCTTGACTTCTTTCCAAAAATACTTGGAGGAGGAACGATTTGAGTTGAACCTGTTGTTATAAAAATTGTATTCAGCTTTTTTTATTAATTAAGTTACAAGGTTCCGAGATGTTTTGAATTGCCGAAGCATTTCTAGGCAACCAAATCGTTTCCAACGTCGTCGGTATGAAACGTCTCTTGTTTTCATAGCATTAATGATCTCAAGAGAAAGCCAGGGACAACTACGCGATCTAATTTGACGAGTTTTAATGGGAACTTGTTTATTAAAAAGATAAGTAATTGCAACAGTAAGACATTCAATTTGATAATCAACGTTTGATGTTGCAAAAATTGAATACAAGTCAATATATGAGCAATCACTAAATAAAGATTCGACATTTATGTTACGAAAATCACGATACTCGAAGTATTGCGGAGATTCGTTTTCAAGATATAAATCAAAAGTTGCAAAAACCAGATCATGATATGAAAACACTGGGACGGATAACTGACTAGAACATTTAACAGGACTAACATCGCTTACAAGGAAAACATCAAGAAGGGAAGGGACACAGTCAGGCTTAAAATGTGTTGGTTCAACATTATTCACAAAAGAGAGCCCCAGAGAATTCATTGAAGTCTTAAAACAATTAGAGGAGGGTTGAAGGAGATTAATATTTAAATCTCCGCAAATGATTAAATTTGGTACTCGATAATACATTTATTCTATTATCGGTGTTATTAGACCAGAACTTGCAACTCTAGGTGGCATATATATAGTACCGATACTGCATTTATTGTCGCCGTCGAGTAAATGAATAAAATAATAATTACATGCCATCAGAACACTTAACATGACTTGACCGGACATAGTTTTTTACAAATATCGCGACTCCCCCTCCACCAGAGTGAGTTCGATCAGCTCTGTAAGGTTTTTTAATCCATTTAACAAAAAAAGACTACTACTCAATGACGGGTAAAACCAGGTCTCAGACACGCAAATAATATCAACTAAGCTATCTTCAAATATCATTTTAAACTCATCGAATTTGTTAACAAGGCTTTGTGAGTTAATGTGGCAAATATGCAAACCATTATGATTTGTCGTTTATGCTGTGGAAGCCAGCATCATTGTTGCTGCCCATTACGACATCAAAAGTCTAAAAAGAGGCTGGAATCGAAAACAGAAATGATACACACATTTATTTCACAAGAGAGAATGAAAAAAATAGAAAAACATTTTGAACTGAAAGAACTTGAACATAAAATATAAATAAATAAAGTGAAAAATCTAATTGCGACAAAGAAAGAAAGTTGAAAATAAACAAAAGAAAATAAACATCCTGCATTGAAATATAAATTTTAACTACTATAATTGTGCAGATCATTGTTAACGTGAGGCCCGACGGCATTCCTCAGATCATCGAAGCTATAGATGATGAATGGATTTTCGTTGTTAGGTGTGCGGATGAAGACTTGACCATTTAATGTATGCACCGTTGAGATTGAGAGTAGAGATTTTCGTTTCAGTCTTAATTGCCCCAGTAGAATGGAGTCGCTATAGCGGCCGCTTGTCGCGCTGTCAAAGTTGAAACATACGAAAATAGTACACAGCGCCACAATGGGAAGCTGTTGCTGCAACGATAGCTGTCGCCATTGTTGAATAATTTTCTACTTTCCTATTAGTCGCGCTACATTTTAAAGCTTTAAAAGCTTCATTCCGCAGAAGCACAATGTGCTTTTGCATTATCATTGCAATAAATGCAATTTCATCGCGTTGGTCCATTTTTTAATTTAAAATTTGAAAATTAAGTTGCCCAAAAATATGAATAGCCTTACAAAACTAAACACAAATGTATAAATGTCAAAAAAAAAATGACAGCTGACGTTCTTCCTGCGCTACACCATTGTGGGCGACCTTTGCTACATAGTGAGCGATTTTAGTGACAGCTTGTGCTACAGCGATTTTTACCGCGACTAGCGAATTCCCATTGTGTTCAAGGGGTAATGCAAAGCGCTGCATCTGGTAATTGTTTTTTGTTAGACTGTCGTTGATGAAAAAGCTTTTTCGGAGCTTTTTTTGTTTTACGAAAGCTCGCTACCGCTTGCATACATTTTTGTTTCCCATACTTGTCCACAAATTTCAGTATGATGCTTGACGCCGAGTCGATGTTGTTTGTTTTTGGCGCGAAAGATTTTGTGTATGTGAGGGGGCCGAATATTCACGGTGGCACAGATGTTGTTGTAAATAGTCTCTAGATTTTCCCCAGGAGACTCTGGCACACCGGCAGCGACAGCATCACAACAAATTTTCTCTCTCTCCAGTTGATCAACGACGAGCTCAAGCCGTTTAACATCTTTATGCGCTTTTTGTAGTTGTTGTTCGAATATTAATCTATTCTCTTTTATCTGGGCATTTAGGCGATCTTCCAGGGCGGTGAGTTTAGCATCAAGGGAATGATTGAATGTCACCATCCACTCCTCCAACTTTAGTTCCATGCGGCTCCACAGTTTGTCAGCAATGCTATTTGAATTGCTTGCACTATTATCTCTCGGAGGGGAATCACCATCACTTTATTGTTGTTGTACACGGTATCGCTTATTGTTTTTTGGAGGCATATTTATATCGCGATAAAAAGTACACAGAGTCACAGAAAATGAAAACTAATGATTTAATTATATTAAAAACAAGAGATCAACTTCGAAGAGATAAAATGAGATGCAAATGCAAACTTATGGAAAAGTGATGTGCTTTGTGCACTTAAACTGTGAGTTTAAATTAAAAAGAAAGGAAACAATCGGATGACAAAAGAAACACGTCTAGATGCTTTGCATGTTACACTTGACTTGACCGTAGTGAAAGGCTTGACCCCTATAAAATCGAGATCGTCGGTGGCTTTTTCACGGAGCTCATTTGAGCGCCTCCGGTTCCGTGAAGGAACTTATGCCCTTCAGTAATACCGGACCGTCTTAAATTGTTCGCTTTTCGGCGTGAAGCTGGAAAACTCAGCTGTGGTTTGCTTAAGCACTTCTTTCAGTAGCTTGTCTTCGGCCAGTGAGAAGCGCTGCACTGAATACCGCTTTTCTTTTTCATTTAAAATATTTATTAAAAATTTGCCCTTAGTTACCGACTTACATACCTGTTTCAAGTCCTGCAGGTCAACCCGGTAGGTCCTAATTGGTGGCACCTTCTAATTCTTGGGCTGTGGTTGTTTCTGGTATTGCTGCTGCTGCTGTTTCTGCTGCTGTTGCTGCTGCTGTTGTTGCTGCTTCATTGTTTTAGCTGAGGTCGATGGGCCCTAAGAACTTGGGCCTGTCACTGCTGTTGGAGCCTTTCTATTTTGCTCCGCGGGCTTGGGTTGTGGTTGTTGTTGGTCAGATGCCTGACCTGATGTTGTTGCGGTTGTTTGTGGTACCGCTGCTGGCACCACAGCAACATCGCCTGATATGTTGGCAGAGGTATCTTTTGATACCCCTGCTCTTTTCTCCTTCATAATTTGCCTTTTTTCCCAATTTATAAAATCGGCAATTTCCCGATTATGAAAAAAAGCTTCTAAATTTTTTGCAGACTCGCTCTGGGATTCGAACCCACAACCATTGGATTTGTCTTCGGACGCCAATTTTTTTTTTTTTATTTTTATTAATTCAATCTTAAACCTATATTAAAGCTAGACAAAAATTCATAAAACTAGCCTAGTTAACCATAACTTACAACTAACTTACTAGTCCTATACGGACACTCTAAGTTAAACTATAACACTTACTACTAATGCCTTTCGGCCCTAAGATCTATTTACCTTCAATTCAATTTTATTTATTTTTTTATTCATTAGAAAATTTAAAAAAAAATAATATCAATATTATTTTTATTTTTTCTTAAAACTACTTTAAACAAGGTCCTTAATATAAAACTTATAGTTAACTTAAACTACCTATTCTACCTATAACTACTTAAAACTAGAACAACCACAGCAGCATATCTAACTATCTAACATTTTTGTGTTTTTCATATTTTGGTCTTTTTTTCTTATTCCATGTAAATATATATATATATTTTTTTTTTATTTATTTATGTTTTTTGTATTTTTTTGTATTTTTTATTTTTTTTGTGCCACCATGCCTATTCTACTTAAAACTAAACCCTAAAACTATAAAACAAGTATGTAAGCCGGCCAAGGCTTTAAACCCCATCCCGACTACCCACTATCAAGTGCCGATTGAAGCCACCAAAACTGGTTCTCCTGCTTCATCCTATCAGTTCGGTCCCGTTCGGACACAGCCCTACTGAACCGAAGGAGCTCTGCTCCGTCGTGTGCCATGACGTCCCGATTGTATAGGAGTCGCCTATCCACGGTTCGTCGTCTGACGTGGTAGATTAACGGAACTGCCAATCTATCCTGTATCAGACCGCATCTATCTAAATAGAGGAATGCTCCTGGTGAAATGAAGCCGCTCAAGCGTGCACTTTCAAAATACTCGTCGTTCAGATAGAACGCCCCGAAAATTAAATTGTTGGTCGAAGACATAGCTCTTGCAATGTGACCTCGAACGAGTCTTATCACGAAATTGTCAATTCTGTTGATTCGAGCCCCGTTGTTTAGGACCGCGTTGGAATAGTAATGCACGTAAGAAGATTCGGCTGTTCGATATAAGCCGGTACAGCGTCGTAAACACTGCCGCTCGAACCTGAAACTTCTCCATCTGGGAAGGGGCAACGTTGAACCACACAGGACAACCATAAACGATTATCGGCCGTATGAGGGCCATGTAGCAAATTACTTTCACTCTGGGGTCAAGCCGACTGCTAAAAAACAGCCCTTTCGTCAGAGCGAAGGCACCTCTGGCCCTGGTCAGAGCAGCATTTATATGTCTGTCGAAATACCTATAAATACTGATCTAACCAGATACCGAGGTACTTCACTACACTTTTGCTCGCTAATGGCTGCCCGTGAAGATCAACGATGGCCATCTTGTGCCAATTCTTGCACGTATCCCTCGTGGCCTTAGCCAACGGAGTCCGGAACAGAATTGTCTCCGACTTCTGGACATTTATTTTCAGTTTCCAGTCGTCGCAATATCGCTGAATCTTGTCGAAATCACGTTGCAAGAGAATTCTAATAACTTCAACCTTTCGGGCCGTTCTGTACGCAATTCTTCGGACGCCACCTCCACTGGGCTATCGATTGTTAATTTTGATGGTGGCAAACTGCCAACCTTACTTGTTATTTATCACTTGCACTAATTTGACTTTGAAGTCAAAGAACGACTGACAGTCCAACGCACTAACGATCATGCCACGGGTACTACTCCTTAAAAGTAATACAACATCATTTTTCCCTATCTTTATTTATACGAGTGGGCAAATGAACTTCGAATAAAAAATGACAACATTGAACAGCTGTGTGTTATCGTAAGTTTATGTAAAGGTTTAGGCTTGCATGATGAAATTGTTTTTGTTGTTAGCTATATACTTCCTAAAAGTCCTACTTATATTTATGAAATGCATGCAAATAATATTGAATATTTAATAGAAAATCTTTTTGGTTATCAAATACCTTGTATTCTTGGTGATTTTAATGTATGTGATATTCATTGGAATTATTCTGAAGAGGAAAAATCTATGATTCCTTATAATGTTAAAAAAGAACATGAAATTTTATTTGTTGATTCTTTGTTGTCACAAAATCTTATTCAGATAGGTAAATACTGTTTGTAATTCTATGCAAAGATTTCTTGATTTAATTTTAACTTATAATAATTTAGCTTATGAAGTAAGTGAAGTAATTTTTCCAATATTGGCAAATACTGTTTTTCACAAAGCTATTTGTATTATGTTTAGAGTTTATAAAAATCCTGTGTGCAATACAATTAATGTATTTAATAATAAATTTAATTTTGCAAGAGGGAATTACATTGAACTAAATAATTACATATCCTCATTAGACTGGTCATATATTCTTTCTGGAACACAAATTGATCTTATTTATGGAAACTTTTTACAATTTATGTACGATGCTTTCTTGAAATTCGTTCCACAAATTCGTAAGAAATCTGTTTTTAAATTACCTTGGGATAACCATAGGCTAAGAAATCTTAAAAATGTAAGAAATAAATCTTTCAAAAAATTTAAAACAACGAAATCTGCAATTGATAGACACCGATACTGTCAGTTACTCCGTGAATATGATTTTCTCAATAGATTTCTGTATAAACAATATTATGATGAATATTCAATCGCAAATTACAAGAAATCCAAAGGCATTTTGGGCATTTATAAATTCAAAAAAACAAAATTTTGGAGTATTTACTAATATGGAATGTAATAACCAAATCTCTTCTAATTTAGCTTCTACATGTGACTTATTTGCTTCCTTTTTTGAGACTCTGTATGAAGATCATTCTACAGCATTTATTCCGGATACTGAGGATGAAGAAATATCGTTTTCAAATATGAATTTGGGTAATCTGTTTTTGTCTATTGAAGATATAATGGAAGGAATTTTAAAATTAAATCCAAGTTTGAATGCGTAGTGGGTCCAGATGGTATTGCCATCTTTTGTAATCAAAAAATGTTTTACGTTAGCTAGGCCACTTCAAATAATTTTTAATATATCTCTTTTCTCGGAATTTTTCTGGATGATTGGAAAATTTCATATATAACACCCATTTTTAAAGCTGGACAGGAACATAAAATTGAAAATTATCGTGCTATCTATAAACTTTCTGCTATACCAAAACTCTTCGAGCTCATTGTTAAAAAGAAAATTTATTTTTATATAAAAGAATTTATATCTCCATGTCAGCATGGATTTGTAAGTGGCAGGTCAACAACTACAAATTTGTCGTTATTTACCAAATATGTGTCCGATGCTTTAGAATCCGGTTCTCAGGTTGACGTTATCTTCACGGATTTTCAGAAAGCATTTGATAGCCTTTGCATCATGTAGCTTTTAAAAAAATTAAAACATTTTGGACTTCATTCAACCCTTCTTCAGTGGATCTCCAGTTACTTAGTCAATAGGAGACAAATAGTATGAACATTTCAGACTATTCATCGAAAATAATAAAGGTTTCATCGGGTGTTCCTCAAGGAAGCCATCTTGGACCTTTGTTGTTTTTAGTTTATGTGAATGATTTACCGTTATTGTTGCAATATGCAACGGGTTTGTTATTTGCTAATGATTTAAAACTTTTTTCTACAGTTAAATCCATAAATGATTGCCTTAATATCTAAAGCGATCTAAATAAAATAGTAGATTGGTGCAAACAAAATTTTCTTGTACTTAATACTAAAAAATGTACTATTTTTTCATTTTCTAGGTCAAGAACCTCTATTTTATATGACTATGATATTTCAAACACTGTATTGGAAAGACGATCTGAAGTAAAAGATCTTGGTGTTGTTTTTGATGAAAAGCTAAATTTGTCCCTTCATGTAGATTTTATAGTGGCAAAGGTAAACTCAATGCTAGGTTTCCTAAAAAGAAATTGCTTAGAGTTTTCTAATCCTTACGCAATTAAAGCAGTTTATACTTCTCTTGTCCGCCCACATTAGGAATACGCGTCAGTAGTATGGGATCCTTTTTACACAGTTTCAAAAGATCGAATTAAAAAAGTTCAAAAATCTTTCACTAGATTTATGGTTCGACAATTAAAATGGAATTTACCGGAAATGCCAACTTACTCCACCAGATGTGCCCTGATATCTACGCTGAGAAATCGGCGCCTTGTAAATTGTGTGATGTTTGTTTATGAAATATTGTCTTACCATATAAAATGCCCTGTTTTGCTAAATCTCTTAAATATCTATGTTCCAGGAAGAAATATACGATCAAGACATTTGTTTTATATCCCCTTGCATAGATATAATTACGGTTGTTATGAACCATTCACAAGATGTATGAAATTATTTAATGAACTTAAATTTAATTTAGATATAAGTCTTGAAAGAAATGTATTTAAATTACAACTAAGTGAAAATGTAAATATGAATTAAGTTTATATTAGTTTTAAGCAATCTGTAAGAGAAAACTCGATAGATGAATGAATAAATAAATAAAAATATATTATTCAATGCTTGGTAAGAAGGACTGACAGTGATCGAATTTGAAATTCAAGGGGATTTTAGGAAGGAGGGATACTCTCCCATAAGAAGAACATATATATTGGACAGGGTACCAACATTTTATGTAAGATAAGGCAAATGTAAAGTCAATATCTTTCTTTGTTGTCATAATACTTGGGTCGAAAATCATTTCTTATTGCAATTTGATTTTTCTAAAATTAATATCTTTTCTTGTTTTATTACCATTTTTTGAATGTTTTATTTCTTATAAAAACAATACCCATTGGGTTTTTCCAGCAACGTTAGTGGCATTGTTTTGAACAGAATGAATCAATTTTGAAGTCAGTTTAAGTTCAAGTTGAAGTTCAAGTTTTATTGAGACAATTAAAATAAATACAATTTGAATTAAAAAATCAAGAACTTTAGTTGGTCGACATAGAGATATGTCTGACTTAAGCAAAATTCTAAATGTTTAAAAACATAATCTATTCAATTATAAATTTTAGTAAACGAGTATACAGTTTCAACTTGTTCGCTTGGTCCCGGCGAACATTATCATTATAGCTGTATTTTGGCTAATATAACTTAAACACTAAAAATATAAATAAAACTAAAACTAAACTTAATCTAAAATAAAATACAATAATACTGAAGATAAAAATTCTCCTTACATAAAATTTTCATATGCATATACGAGTATAATTATTGGGAACTTTACCGATATTAGATAGTTTAGGTTAGCAACACTTTTTTAGATTTTAACAATATCACCCTCTGTAATTGGAAGGGGAAGCTTTAACATAAAAAGGAATTTGGTTAACATTTACATCTGGTCTTAAAACAGCGATTGACCTCTCATTAAGAATATTAAATGGTGACAGGTAATATTTGTCAACTACACTATCATTGGCATTAGAATCCATTAGGGATCTTATCAATGGGTTTACATCAAATTTATTTTTGAAAGTTTTTTAAAGGAGAAGAATCATTTGGTATTTCATCAAAGGTGTAGTGTGAGTAGCCTCATAAATTGAGTTATTTGAATACCATTTTTTATCAGGCTTTCGGAACAATCCACAACAAAATCTTAATATTTTTCTTTCAAACACTTCCAATTCATTTGCAACCGTCGCGGTCGGTCGGTGATATGGTGATGGTGAACCAAGTACAAAAACTGTAGGTATGTCAGAATCGGCCTAATAAGTGTCTTGTACATTCGAATTTTAGTTTTTGCTAAAAAAAACTTTGAATTAAACAGCACTTTTAATAATGCGGTAGCCATTTTTGCTTTTTTTTAGTACCGTCCTAGCATGTTTATTGAATTGAAATCGATTCTGGAAGTTTATTCCTAGGTACTTCGTTTCTAGAGGTAGTGGGATTGCTGCGTTATTAATTTTGAGATTCAGGAACTTTCTCTCTTTAAGAGCGAGGTAGGGTTCTTTTCCGCTGGCGTTTCTGAAACAAGCCAATCCACACTTATTTATATTGATTTTTAATCTCCATTTTTAGAAATAGTTTCCTAAAAGTGGCACCTGCGTTTATTTTTATTAAGAGCTAAAATTGGTCGACTGTCGCTTCCTAATATGATAGCATCATCAGCGTAATGTATTGAACAAGGTTCATTAGAATAGGAGTCTGAAAGAGGGAAGTCTTGGAGATAAATGTTGAATAAAGATGGACCCAATATCGATCCCTGAGGAACACCTGTATATATACGAGGTGTGTTCAAAAAGTACCCGGAATTTTTAAATTCCGCGGGTCTGGAGAGTCCGAAGGTCAAAATTATTTTTTTATTGTGTTGGTATACATGCCCCTAAAGTATGATGCAATTTTCAGCTATATTCACTGTTTACTTTGTCTGTGGTAGTTGCTAAGGTTCGACGTGTTTTTATGAGCTCGGCGATTTTTGTTGAAACTACTGAATTTTGACCAAAAAAACAATCGTATGAACATAGCTCAAGAGCTGTTAAATGACGTCAACGACGATCCAAGTTTGCTTGAAAGGGTCATAACTGGTTATGAAACATGGGTGTACGGTTATGAGTCGAAACCAAAGCACAATCGTCCACCTGGAAGCATCCAACGTCAAGAACGAAAAAAGCAAGGTTTTGCTTACTGTTTTCTTCGATTATAATGGTATAGTGCATCAAGAGTTCTTACCACAAGGTCGTACGGTTAATAAGGAGTATTACCTTGAAGTTATGCGACGTTTGCGTGAAGCAATCCGAAAAAAACGCTCAGATTTATGGAAAAACAGTTCATGGCTTTTGCACCACGATAACGCACTTGCTCACTCGTCGTTGCTTGTTCGTAATTTGTTGGCCAAAAACAATACCGTAGTCATGCCCCTACCTCCATATTCACCAGATATGGCTCCGTGTGACTTTTTCCTGTTTCCAAAGTTGAAGAGACTAATGAAAGGACGGCGTTTGTCCTCGATGAAGAAATAAAGGCAAAATCGCTGGGAAAGCTCAAGGACATATTAAAAAGTGAATATCAAGAGTCCTTCCAAGATTGGAAAAAATGCTGGCATAAGTGTATTATATTTGGGAGGGACTACTTTGAAGGGGACCACATTGATGTAAACGAATAAATAAATATTTTTTTGAAAAAACGAAAATTCCGGGTACTTTTTGAACACACCTCGTAAGTTAACGACAAACAAGCTAAAACCAACAAAAAGCTGAATCGACAATACTTCCGTTCCCGTGGGAACATTATTGGGTAAGCAGCAAACACGAGCGCTGCGTTTGCTGACACAGCGTCTGGAAAGAACACACGCCAGTTGCTGATATGCTGCAGTAGCAGGTTAGAATAAGTTATGTTAAGTTTAGTTTCAAAATTGTAAATTAGTCTTAAGCAAACAGTGACCGAATAAAGATGTTTTTTTTATAAACTTCTAATAGTAAATAATTTAATTGGTGCCCAACATGCTTTAAAGTTCATAAACATAAGTCGTCTTCAAGCAGCACGCCGCGAATGTAACTAACAAAAGCAACCCAAAGTATTTTAAAGTTCGTAAACATAAGTCGTCCTCAAGCAGCACGCCGTGAATATAACTAATAAATACAACCCAAAGTGTTTAATAGTTGATAAACATAAGTCGTCCTCAAGCAGCAAGCCGCGAATATAACTAAGAAAAAATACAACCCAAAGTGTTCTAAGTCGTCCTTAAGCAGCACGCCACGAGTGTAATTTAGAATCAAAAACCCAACTAAATGCGACTCAAGAAAGTAAAATAAGTGCAGTGCATCTGTAGAGATGTCCATACGAACAACGAGGGAGTGCGAAAAGGGTACCGCAGTAGGAAGCGAAAAGGACATCTACCCTCTCGCCAGCGTTGGAATATGAACTCACTTGCCACAATTATTATTCTGTAAGAAAATTATTAAAGTTAAAATTAAAAAAGAAAGTAATAAATATTTAAATTAAATATTATTTTTACACAATTTATTCAACAAGTAACTATTTAAACCTAAAATAATTACAAAAGTTTTTTTTTCTCATAATAATTTTTTTCTCTCTCTTGTTAATCTAATTTGAATTATTAGACCATATGTCTTAGTTCATAAACTTAAATCGAAATATTTAAAAAAATAAACCTTAATATCCCATTTTAACAAATATTTTCCAATATTCCTAAAACTACGAAAGAAAGTAAATCTAAGAAAAGAAACATGCAGGAAAACGCAGTTTCTAACCCTCTACCAAACATCCAACTCCCAAATTTTAACCTACCCCCTCCCAACCCAAACGCATCCACTTCAAACTAACTTGCAGCAATGGCCACACCAGAATTAGAAGAACTTATCACAAATATTGTTTCAAAAGTAATGGGTCCAATGGTCCAATCGATAATAAATGCACACGCGAACTTTAATAAAGGCAATGAACAAGGTATTGATGTTCAATTTTCCGGGAACTTAACCGATCTCGAAAAAGTACCTGATGTGGTACGTACTCTAAGGGATTTCTCAGGAAACCCTGGCGAGTATAGCTCTTGGCGAAAGAGCGTTGAGAGGATTTTCAACATCTACAAACACCTTAAAGGCACGCCCAAATATTTCGGTATTCTTAATACCATAAGAAATAAGATTGTTGGCAATGCAGATTCAGTGTTAGAATCTTATAACACACCCTTAAACTGGGAATGCATGTATAAATGCCTAACTACCCACTATGCCGACAAACGTGATCTAGGTACACTTGAGTACCAGATGACAACCCTTACACAGAGTAACAACAGTGTTGAAGAATACTATCAAGTAATTTACAAACATTTATCATTAATACTTAACAAAATCTCTAGTATGAACATCTCTACAGATGCCATGCATCTGGTAACAGAAACATATAGAGACAAAGCTCTAGACACCTTCATAAGAGGTCTTTGAGGTGATCTTCCGAGACTTTTAGGTATCAGAGAACCTGTAAACCTTCCACAAGCTTTTTATTTATGTCAAAAACTTGAGAACCAACAATTTTTCCCAAATCTGGTGCATTTTCCACAACACCCCCAAAAACGGTCTCATTATCCGCAATATTCACAAAACCCTCAGTATCGACAGCAATTTCAACAACGTTATCAATACCCTCAACAAAACACTTCTCAACAGTACGTCCCACCACGACCAACTGCCCCAAAACCTTTTCCTACACCAGTGCCAATGGATATTGACCAAAGCATACGGTCAAAAGGGGTCAATTATATAAATAAACTGAGACCTCAGAACCCATTATTCGGTAAAAGACCGAATGAGCAAAACACTCCATCCCCATCCATACAAGCACAACCACCTAAAATGCAAAGAAATTTCCATGTCTCAATGACACCATCCTATCCTGAATCAATAAAAAATCCAAACTTTGAGCAAGCTGATGAACAAATTAACATTGCTTCAAATTATATTCAGCCATATGACTACCCTTACCAATATGACGTCAATGCTTACAATTCACTTTTAAATTCAACGAATACAATGCATATTGGAGACGAATCATTAGAAGATTTATATTGCAAATCAAAATGACTACGATCAACAACTTAACGATTTTGCAGATATTCATTTTTTAGGTTAACAAGCTCGTCCTTGCCATACTTTGAATGTAAGAAGAGCGACGGTAAAATCTTAAAATTCTTAGTCGACACCATAGAGAAAATATATTATCTAGAGTCCCGACTGGTACCCGTCTTGCCTGAAACACCCTCAAATTTTATTTGAGGTAACTCTCTTAAAAGCCCGTAACAACTACATAGAATCTGCATTTTCCCATAAGAAATGCACGGGACAACTAACACATGCTTATGCTAATGGGCAAAATTCGCTCAATTTAGTTTGTAGGCCGAAAGAGAGCAAACCCATTAAGTCGGGACTCTAGATAATATATTTCCTCTATGGTCGACAAAGGGTCGAACAAAAATTATATTCAGCCCAGCTTAGTAAAGAATCTGTTGCATTGGCAGCACTTTCCACTTAGCTTAAACTATTATAATTGTTATAATAATTCTGAACATACTCAAATGTCAAATGAATAAAGAACATTCTCAACTAAATCTAGAACATGGTGGCAGCGGAAATTTAAGTCTCTCCAACAAGAAGTAATATACAGCTTAAAATTCTATTAAAAACGAAAAAAAAAACACCAAAACGAAAAGGTGTAAGGTACCGCATGGGAAATGGATTACACGAGACAATTGATCAATCTCAGGTAAATATTTTAATATATTGCATGGGTGAAAAAGCCGAAGAGATTTTTACTTCATTCACGCCATCCCCAATAACTTATGGAGATACTAAGAAAAAATTTGAGAAATATTTCATACCGAAACGAAATGTTATATATGAGCGTGCAAGATTTCTTAAAAGAAAGCAAGGCGATGAGACAGGTGAAGAATTCATCACAGCATTACATACTCTCTCTAAACATTGCGAATGGGGAGCTTTGCACGATGATATGCTTTTATTGACTCTTATAGTAGGGATGAAAGATGAAGCGTTGAGCGATAGATTACAAATAGATTCAAGTCTCACTCTAGAGAAGGCTGTTACATCATTTAGACAGTTAGAAGAATTAAATCGGCAGAAAAAAGATCTCTCATCAACTTCACCTGCTGCAGTCAATAGAGTTAGACGTTTTGAAAATAAATCAAAAACTAATAAAAGTGAAGCAATTCAGGATAGAAATTAACAAAATAAAACTCAGAAGTGCATGCGATGTGGGTATGAGCGTCATGATTACGATAGGTGTCCAGCTAAAAATGTAGTTTGTAAAAGTTGCAAAAAAATAGGGCACTATGCAAAGCAGTGTCGAACAAGGAAAGTAAATGAGGTACGAGAGGAGGATGAAGACGAGGTAGATGATGATCAGGAATATTTTGTAGGTGCTGTGACTAAGAGCTGGTCAGTTAATTTATGACTAAACGGAGATCGTATACAATTCAAGGTCGACACGGGTGCTGATGTCACGTTAGTACCATGGCATGAAGTTAAAAATATGAAGGGAATAAAAGTAGAAAAAACAGCAGCAAAATTATTTAGCGTAAACCAGGCAATTGATGTTGTAGGGAAGTCGACTGTGAATCTACATTATGGAACAAAATCAATTATGGAAACAGTATACATAACCGCGGATAAAATAATTCCTTTGTTGGGAACATCTGGAATAGAAAAATTAGGTCTAGTTAAAAAATTATTTGGAGTATCCAAACGGAATTGGTTTGAGGAATTTAAGGACGTATTTGGAGGTTTGGGTAAATTTAAAGAAGAATACGAAATTGAACTAAAGGAAAAGGTCACACCATTTGCTATTTCGACTCCTAGAGTTGTGCCAATTCATCTGAGACTAAAAGTTCAGGAAGAACTTAGGAAAATGGAAAAAGACGGAATAATCACACCTGTGGAAAAAGCTTCCGACTGGTGCGCGCCTATGGTTGTGGTTCCTAAAAAGGAAGGGATTAGAATTTGCGTTGATTTAACAGAGCTAAATAAATGTGTTAAAAGACAGGTGCACCCTATACATGGAATTGATTATTGGTTGTCACAGTTAGCTGGAGGCAAGGTTTTTGCAAAACTCGATGCAAATAGCGGATTTTGGCAGGTACCGTTATCGAAAAAATCCCAAGAGTTGACGACATTTATTACTCCTTTTGGAACATTTAAGTTTTCGAGGTTGCCTTTCGGAATTACTTCTGCTCCTGAGTATTTCCAAAAAAGAATGTCAAAGGTGTTGTTAGGAGTTAAAAATTGTATTGTCCATGTTGATGATATCCTTATTTGGGCGGAAAATTTGCAAGAGCTTGAGGAGTTAGTAGAGGTGGTGCTGACAAAATTAAGAGAAGGAGGTGTTACACTAAGCAAACAAAAATCGGAGTTTGGTAAAACAAAAATACATTTTTTAGGGCACATTATTTCGGAAGGGTCGATAAAGGTTGACGGTGAAAAAACAAAAGCTATTCAAGAAATGGCAGCGCCAACCAATGTTAAGGAAGTACAAAGATTTCTTGGAATGGTGAACTTTATTGGGAAATACGTCCCCAATAAATCATCAATCATAGAACCAATTTCAAGCTTACTCTGTAAGAAAAATGCTTTCGTTTGGGGAATTACCCAGGAGAAAGCTTTTAGGGAAATTAAAGAAAAATTGATTTCGCCCCCCTGCCTAACAATATATGACCCTGGAAAAGAGACAACTTTGTCGTGCGATGCTTCTTCGCGAGGTTTAGGCGCTGTTCTTTTGCAAACACACGGAAAAGATCAATTTCCTATCGCTTATATATCAAGGACCTTAACTGGAGCAGAAAAAAATTATGCAAACATAGAAAGGGAAGCATTGGCTATTGCATGGGCATGTGACAAACTAAAAACCTATTTGATCGGCAGAAATTTTACTGTACAAACGGATCACAAACCCCTTTTACAAATTTTAAAAACAAAAAACTTGGACGATCTAACTCCAAGGTTGCAACGCATTCGCATACGAATGATGAGGTATGACTACACCATAAACTATATTCCTGGTAAAAATCTAATAGCACCTGATAGTCTTTCGAGAATGCCCATTGATGATAGTTCTGGTTCAGAAGAATTAGAGGAGGAAATAGAAGCTTATATACATCAGATATCGTTACAGAATATTTATACGAAAGATGAAAATATCGTTCAAATTATCCAATCACAAATATTGGATGAGGAATGTCAAGAAGTAAAAAAATTTGTGAGAACTAAATAGCCAACAAAGATTAAACTGACTTCCGATATTAAAAACTATTATTCTAGTTAGTTAGTTAGTAGAAATGGTGGCCACGAGCAGTCTAGCTCGGTGACACAATTAGCGCTGCGTTGCGCCGTTTTGATACCATAAAATACTCGCTTGACCTGTAAAGATAAAAGGGGGATTATAAAGAGAAAAGTACGCCTCAAATCCACTTTGTTGCGTTTAGAAAGGAGATCAAATCTTTGATCTCCAGTTCTGAGAGCTCATTGAGGTCGTTGAAAAAGGACTTTCCCAATGTTTTGGCTCTCGTTTTGGCTAAGGCGGGACACTTGCATAGGAAGTGAAGAACAGTTTCTTTTTCTCGCTGGTCCTCACAACTACGACAGAAAGTATTGTGGGGGATGCCCAGCTTAGATGCGTGTTCTCCAATAGGCCAGTGTCCGGTGCATGTAGCAACGACCCTGGCTATGTCTTGCCTGGGTCTGCAAATGAGATTATTAGTACGGGATTTGTTGTAGGTGGGCCATATCCTTCTAGATATGATACAGTTGGTTAGGCTGTTCCACCTGTGGTTTGATTCAGCGAGAAAAATAGAGAAGATCTTGCCCTTCATAGCACCAAGAGGAATGTTGACTCTTTCCGCGAGTGAGCTATGAAGGGCTGATCCTTGCCTAGCCAGCTCGTCAGCTCGTTCATTGCCCTCAAAGCCTCTATGACCCGGAATCCAGATGAGAGTGACCCTGAGTCCAATGTTCATGCTCGCTAGCTCACTTCGGCATTGATAAACCAGTTTGGAGGATGAAGTGGACGAGCCAATCGCTTGAATAGCCGCCTGACTGTCCGAAAAAATAGCTGTATTGCGGTTTTGATTTGGATCTAGTTTTAGTAACTTGCATGCTTCCTTGATCGCGAGTAGTTCAGCCTGAAAAACACTAGCAAAGTCAGGAAGTCGCAAAGACCTGGAGACATTTAAAGACTCGGAAAAAATTCCTGCACCGACCCCACACTCCATCTTCGAGCCGTCAGTGAAGATAGTTGTGTCGAAGCCTCTCGTCACTAAGTCATCATCCCATTCATTTCGAGATGGGATGATAATTTTAAAATCCGCACTGAGGTCCACAGTAGGGGTGCAGTAGTCGGTTTCTGTCGAAAAGATGTCCGCTGGGATGAGATTAGTAATGTTACTATGACCAAAGGGCCTAGAATACCAACTATTCGATTCCCTAAGTCTCAACGCGCTGCAGGATACTAAGTATTTGATATGCAGGTCTATTGGTAAGAGGTAGAGAAAAACGTTTAGGGCGTCCGACGGACATGAGCGCAAAGCTCCCGTGGAGCCAACACTAGCTGTTCTCTGAACCTTTTTTAGTTTAGTTATATTGTAGGCTTTGCTAAGCGCGGGCCACCAAACAATCGAACCATAGGACAAGATTGGACGTACAACGGCTGTATACGTCCACAAAATCATCTTCGATTGCAAACCCCACTTTTTGCCAAAGGTTTTATTGCAGGCATAGAAAGCTATGCTGGCTTTCTTGACCCTTTCTTCGATATTAAGTTTCCAGTTTAACTTTGGGTCAAGTATTACTCCCAAATATTTAGCGCTGGAAGACAAGGAAAGAGTTTCACCGTTGAGGCGGGGAAGGGTGAAGGGTGGTACTTTTGTTTTCGTAGTGAAGAGCATCAGTTCAGTTTTGCTTTTATTGACACCCAGGCCACAGCTTGTAGCCCAGTTGCTTACTTTTAGCAATGCCATCTCCGTAATCTCACTAATCACGGAAGTGTACTTTCCTGATACCAGTATCACCAAATCATCTGCGTAAGCAACGGCCTTCACGCCACAATTTTCCAATTTAAAAAGAATTTTGTTCATGACCAGAAGCCAAAGAAGAGGGGACAGAACACCCCCCTGAGGTGTTCCCCTGTTTACGCACCTGGTCAAGTAAGTGTTACCTAGGGTAGCTTGAATTTTTCTATCACTGAGCATGGAAACAATCCAATTTCTAATGTAGTCCTCTACACCCTGATCAACCAGTGATTCTTGAATAGATTCTGTTAAGACGTTATTGAAAGCTCCTTCTATGTCTAAGAAGGTAGCGAGAGTAAATTCTTTGTAGTGTATGGTTTTTTCAACTGTACGCACTACCTCATGTAAGGCTGTCTCAGTAGACTTGCCCTTAAGATAAGCGTGTTGAGAACTTTCAAGAGGGCATACATCTAAAATGCCTCTGATATGGTAGTCAAGAATGCGCTCCATAGTCTTAAGCACGAAGGAAGTAAGGCTTATTGGTCTAAAATCCTTCGCGGATTCATGTCCTCGCCTGCCGACCTTCGGGATAAAAACTACTCTAACATGTCTCCAAGACTCGGGAACATGATTTAGGCAGAGACATCCTTTAAAGATCATCTCCAGCCAAGGAATCGCCAAAAATTGCGTTTTCTGAAGCATGATCGGCATTATGCCGTCCAGGCCTGGAGACTTGTACGGGGAAAATGTGTTTATTGCCCAAGCAATATTTTCCTTATTTATCAAGGTATCGATGTGTTCTATATCCGCCATCGACACGCCATTTGAATTGAGAGTTTGAGGGTTGTTATTCTCACAACCCGGAAAATGCGCAGCCAACAGCAGTTCTAGGGATTCTGCAGGAGATGTTGCCCAGGAGTCGCCAGATTTTTTAAGAAAGGAAGGACAACAGTGGTCCTTCGATAGAATCTTACTAAGCCTGGCGGATTCTTTTATATTATCTATTTTGTGGCAGTAATCCCTCCAGCTTTGCTGTTTAGACTTGGCAATGGCTCGCTTATAAACTCTTAGACAGTCTTTGTACGGTTGGTAGAATTTGTGTTTATGGCAAATATTAAAGATCACCCTAGTCTTTTTCCTGAGACTAGACAGTTCTTCATTCCACCACATAGGAAGTGATTTGCGACTGTATTTAATAGGGCACGAGACTTTGTAAGCCGTGTCAAAAGCTGCCCCGAAGGTCTTTACTTTAGACTCGAGATCGCTTACCGACTCTGGACACCTATTTGGCGTGTTACGCAGTTTCGTGTTAATTATTTGACTGAATTTCTTCCAATCAGTATTTTTGGGGTTTCTGTGAGGGGGAGGAATTTCAGACTCAAAATTTATATTGAAGAGTATCCACCTGTGATCAGAAAAAGAATTCACAAGTGAGACTCTCCAATTTTCCACCATAGAATAAAGATTGTTATTTGATAGAGTAACATCAAGTACATCCTCCCAACCTTCGAAGTTAACCGAGCTCGGAAAAATGAAAGTTGGGGTGTTACCTCTATTACATACATTTAAATTATTGTTAATAATGAAATCAAAAAGTGACTCACCTCGTTCATTAATTTCCGTGCTACCCCACAGAGAATGCCGTGCGTTGGCGTCGCACCCAATCAGGAGGTCTGTCTTTTGTTGTTTTGAAGCGATTACCATGGTCTCCAACTCTTCCGGAGGTGACTGCCGGTCGTGGCCACAGTATGCCGATGCCAGAAGTAGGCCAGCATTTTTTCCTTCAATTCTGACAACCGTCAAATCGGAGGTGCTAAGGATGGGACACAAAAAAGCTTTTAAGTGTTTCTTAGCTAGAATGCAGGTTCTAGGCTTACCTTGGTCAGTATTAGGGATTTTATAAAAAAGGTCGTATTTGTGGTCCAGAAGGCCTCGAACTCTGAGGCCATTCACCCAAGGTTCTTGTATGAACGCTACGTCCAAGTCTTCCTGACTCAGGAAGACCTTTAGATTATCTGAGGCACATTTCGAGTGCTTCAGATTAATCTGTATAGAACGCAGCGCGTTTTTAATTGCCCGAAGAAGAAGGGCCTGCACTTTCAGGGCCCAGCGACTCGCCGGGGACTTCGGCAACAATAATGTCATCATCAGTCTTGACTTTGCCATCATTGTTGTCGCAGTCTGCTCCCTGACCCTGCAGGACCTTAATCTTTGCATTTCTAATGCCGAATCTCAACTTGTATTCAGCCTTCTCAAGGGCCCCCAAGCTCTCCCCGCTGATCTTCAAAAGATAAGACGCGCTGTTCTTTTGCGGCTCCTCAGCCTTGATGACTGTCCAGTCATGCATTGGAACCAGCGGGTTTAGCCTCTGAAGACCACGGATCAGCTCCTGTCCACTTGGCTTGATGCTCATGACGGGCAACCAAATGCGAGCCTTAGGCTGTCTGGGGATGTCCTTAGCTGGGATGAGCTTAAGTCTCAAGCCTTCCCAGTCATTGCTTATCTTAGCAATGCATGATCTAAGGAAATCCCTGGAAAACACGTCATCGCATTTGATTACCCTGTGTCCCCTGAGCACTTCGCCAGAGTCAAAACTAGGGTAGGGACCCTCAATTGCCGAGATTGTGTAAGAAAACACCATCTCCGAGAGCTTGGCCTCGATAGAACTCCACACAGCTAGCAGACCTCTGCTGTTTGTGGAGAGCTCATCCACAACCGATACTTGGAGGTCGTCTCTGACAACCTCACTTAAAGTACGCGATTGCGCCGCTCCGGAAGATGATGCCTTCTCATCTTTATTTGAATTTGGTTCATTGTGTTTCGGTTTTTTAGAAGGTTTTTCGGTCTCTTCACGAGACCGGTTTCTTTTGTCGGCCTTCTTTTTTGTAGCCAAGAGACTGTTGTATTCTTCAACAATCTTTTGGTACATGATCTTGTCTTCGCGATCTTTCTCCAGCACAATTCCAGCCTTCTCATTTTCAGCAATCTTGCTAAGAATGAAGGAGGCCTTCTTGAACTGGTTCTTGATGCGAGTACCAGATGACTTTTTATTTTTTCCTTTACCAGCATTGCTATGGCTGGCATTGCTGGTAGAGGAGTTTGGATTTGATTGCGGTCGAGGCACAGGAGTACTATGGCTGGTACTCGCTGCACCTCCAGTTTTTGCAGGTTGCCCCACAACGGTCTCCTGACTGGAGGCCAAAAGTTCATCCTCATAGTCGGCGGATGGTCCTAAGTTCGTCATGTCTAAATCGTCCTGTGAATTGTTTTGTGTTGTAATTTTGGTCCCACGAGTAGTACGGAAGTAAAAGGTCAGCCCCGGCAGAGCCGATATACCGGGGTAAGGCAAGATGTAAGACGGACCCTGCCAAGGCATCCGAAACGAACTTAGTGTAGTTGATGATTTGCTTTTAAGAAGTAATAGAATGGTTATTCCAAAGAATTTGAGGCCTATAATGTTAAATAAATTACATGCAGGACATTTAGGTATAACTAAGACAAGAATAACAGCTAAAAGAACCATGTGGTGGCCATGAATTTCAAAAGACATTGAACTTAAAGTTAAGAGCTGCCCAGCATGTGTCCAGAACTCAAGAAATAAACAGGAGCCGTTAGTTGCATCAAGCTTGCCCGATTACCCTTGGCAAAAAGTTGCCATGGATTTATTTAAGTTAGAAAATAAATGGTATATCATTATAACTGATTGTTATTCCAGATATTTTGAAGTTGAAGAATTGGTCCGCATGCGAATGAGAGATGTGATTAAAGTATGCAAAGCAACGTTCAGCCGACACGGAGTACCTCAAAGTATTTTCACTGATAGTGGAACGCAATTTCAAAACCTCGAATCATCCGAGTTTCGACGTTTTATGAAGGAATGGTCTTTTACTATTTTCACGAGCAGCCCTCAATTTCATCAGGCAAATGGAGCCGCAGAAGCGGCTGTGAAGGTAGCCAAGAATATAATGAAGAAAAATCCAGGAAACGTCGATCTGGCATTACTAGCGTACCGAAATACACCACTTTCTAATGGACTTAGCCCAGCAGAATTACTTTTTGGACGGAGACTACGTGACAACCTTCCGGATGTAAATTTAACGGAAAAACCAGATTTCCGAAACTTGATAAAAAAGGAAGAAATTTACAGAAACAAATATAAATCAAATTACGATAAACGACACAGAGCAAAAGAACTGGTAGAACTAAAAGCAGGAGAGTTTGTGTGGGTAACTGATCTTAGGAGACATGGGAAAATTATTAAAAAAGTACAACATAGGTCTTACTTAGTCGAAACTGATAAGCGAGTTATCCGCAGAAATAGATTTCATTTAATTCAAGCTCCTTATTTAAAATCTTTACAGATGAAACCCTCTACTGAGGTATACCTAGGACCTGAAGTCAATTCACCAACATCAACGACGGAAGCAAAAGAGACATCTAAAGGCCCTACAAAAACTGTGAGGATTCCTGCCCGTCAATGTTCTAGTGATGCTTTAATTACCAGATCCGGGAAAAAAGTTTATGGCGATATTTGAAATGTCATAGCTAAACATTTCAATTAATTTCTTTTAATTTACTTCTTGGAATACTAAACTTAAATTTAACATAATTTAAAAAAAAAAAAAAAAAAAAAAAAAAAACCTGAATGGTAAAAGTTGTATTTAATTTGAATTCTAAAACAAAACATAAGACTATTATGAATTATTTTGAATTAATTAATGAAATATTAAACTTTAATTTTATATAAACTTTAATATCTATGGGGGGATGTTGCATTGGCAGCACTTTCCACTTTGCTTAAACTATTATAATTGTTATAATAATTCTGAACATACTCAAATGTCAAATGAATAAAGAACATTCTCAACTAAATCTAGAACAGAATCCAACTACCAATAAACAAAACTTTTTTGCAAATTCGATTGGCCGTAAAGTTGAAATAAGCCAACATACTATGATAAATCTTTTCGGTATCAATACCATACAAATACAATTTTTCATTCTTCCCACACTTAAGTCCTTCCTCGGAATTCTAGGCAATAGGCGTGTACCATCAACTGAGCGCTCCGAGCACTCAACTATTTTTTTAAGTGAGACAGAAAATCTCAGCTGAGCACTGAGATTTTTTGCGGAGATCTCTGAGACAAAAAATTCATGGATTCATTTCTCAATTTGCTTGCTCACCCAAAACAGCTGTTCAGTTGTCATTTGTCTGGTGTGGCGCGGAATTTAAATAATTTTAAAGAAAAGAAATAAAACTTAAACATTTTTATAAATTAATTAACATGAGTGAAGAAGTTCAGCAAATTTTTGAGGTCACTATCATCGCTTATTAGGAGTTCCATCAAAATCTTTTCATGCTCCTCATTCCTTTTTTTATTTCTTATTTTATCTAATGAACTACTTAAAATTTGACGCAAAACTTGTTCTTGTTTGTTATCCATTTTAATAGTTTTTTTTTTCAAAAGTAACAAAGAATTATCAATAGAAAAAAATAATAAATTCACATCAAAAACTACAATTGACAACATATGTTTTTGACAGCATATGTTTGTACGGAGATTCTTGTCCCACAATATGATTCTGCCTCCGTCAATCTGACATTGAGCGCTCACTGAGCGCTCAGTTGATGGTACACGCCTAATGACAGCCTTAAACACTTGTCAGCTGTCATTTTTACAAAAGAAAGTTATATGCTCATTAAAAATAAATTAAAAATCCGACTCAAACAGCAAATTTCTGATTCAATAAACTCCGTCACCATTAGAGACAGTCACATGTCACAAGAACAAAAAACAGAACTTCATAAACTAACGGAATCATACTTTAATTTATTCGCTGAACCTGATGAAAAATTAACCTACACCACGACCGACGGTGAAAGGTAGAATTAGAACATCGAATGACGAACCAGTCTATACAAGATCATAACCATATCCCATGTCTTTAAAAGATGAAGTAGAAAAGCAGATAAACCAACTTCTACAAGATGGTATCATCAGACCTTCACGGTCCCCTTACAACTCACCAATATGGGTCGTACCCAAGAAAATTGATGCATCTGGTGAAAAGAAATACCGACTAGTTATCGATTATAGGAAACTAAATACATTTACCATACCCGATCGTTACCCGATACCGGAAATAAACGATGTCCTTGCCCAACTCGGACAAAATAAATTTTTCTCGGTACTCGACCTAAAAAGCGGATTTCACCAAATTAAACTTCACGAAAATGACATTGAAAAAAACGGCCTTCTCGGTCAACAATGGAAAATATGAATTCGTCAGACTTCCATTTGGATTGAAAAATGCTCCGTCGATTTTTCAAAGAGCATTACACGACATTTTTCGGGAACATATAGGGAAAATATGCTTCGTCTATATAGATGATATAGTCGTTTTTAGCAAAGACAAAGAATCCCACTTTAAAAATATATCCACAATTTTTAAGACCCTTTAAGATGCAAATCTTAAAGTCCAGATGGACAAATGTGAGTTTTTAAAAAACAATGTAGAGTTCCTAGGATTCATAATATCTTCTGAAGGAATTAAAACAAATCCCAAGAAGAAAGAAGCAATAGCCCAATTTCCGTGTCCAAAGACACTAAAGGACCTACGATCATTCTTAGGCCTATCAGGGTTTTATCGACGATTCATCAAGGAATTTGCCAAGCTAGCGAAACCCCTGACAGTCCTCAGAGGGGAAGATGGACACACGTCCAAACAATCCTCTAACAAAAAAAAATAATAAACTTCGATAACGAAGCTCTTGAAGCATTTCAAAAACTGAAAAATTCTCTCATCTCCGAAGATGTAATTCTCAAATTCCCTGACTTCGAAAAAGAGTTCCACCTTACAACGGATGCGTCTAACTTCACGATAGGTGCAGTACTTGAACAAGACGGTAAACCTATAACGTTCATCTCAAGAACTCTATCAAAATCAGAAGAAAACCTGGCAACAAATGAGAAAGAGATGCTGGCCATCATAGGGTCACTCAATACTGTCAGAAATGATCTTTACGGATCAGCCACAGTTAAAATTTTCACTGACCATCAACCCTTGACTTACGTATTAAGTAACAAAAACACCAATAACAAACTAAAGCATTGGAAGGCTATAATCGAGGAGTATAAATATGAATTAAAGTACAAACCCGGCAAAACCAACGTTGTAGCCGATGCCCTATCAAGACCACCAACAGACAGCAATATCTATTCTTTAGACAAGCGAAAGAATACTTGGAAAAATTCAAGAAATTTATCCCATCCATTTTAAACAGTATAGAATTATATTTGCAAGGAAAACAGTTGTAGATTTGCTTGACCCAGAACAACAAAAAAATGAAATTATAAAAGAACACAATCGTGCACATAGGAATAGCAAAGAAAACAAATTACAAATTTTAACAAAGTTTTATTTTCCCCAAATGCGACAGAAAGTAGAAAAAATACTAAGAGAATGCATTATTTGTAAAAAAACATAAGTACGACAGACACCCTACTAAGCCTTTAATAGAACCAACCCCTATACCAACATATCCTGGACAAATATTACACATAGACATTTACTTCACAAACAAAAGAATCATATTGACCGCCATAGACAAATTTTCCAAATACTCTTTGGTAAAGATCCTAAAATCAAGATCCGCCGAGGACATAAAACAACCATTAAGAGAATTAATACTCTCATTTGGCGTCCCGGATACTATAGGAGTACATAACGAAAAGTCTCTAAATTCCAACTCTGTTCTTTCGATGGTAGAAAACTTTTTTAACATAAAGGTTTTCAAAACACCGCCATACACGAGCACAGCTAATGGACAGATAGAACGTTTTCACTCAACACTATCTGAAGTGATACGTTGTCTCAAATCCCAAAACCCGAACTACGCATTCCCGGAACTACTCGTTAAAGCAATCCTTGAATACAATAACTCTATCCATTCCACTACAGGAAAAAAGCCAAAAGATATTTTCTTTGCAAGGGAACTCTCCAACAATCCCCAAGAACTCGAAAGAGAAAGAGAAAATACCTCACACAGAATTAAACAAAAACAAGACGCAGACCTACAATATCACAAAAGAAAGAAAAGTCCTCCTAAAGAATTTTCCGTTGGCGAAGTAATTTACGTTAGAATGAATAAAAGATTAGGAAAGCATAAAAAAGAAATAGTAAAAGAAAATAAAAATTCAACAGTCATCACTTATTCAGAAAAAACTATCCACAAAAGTTTAATTAAAAATTAATACCCTCTCTTCACTTTAGGTTTCTGGTACACTTTTGTACCGTACACACAAACATCCAGATACTGGATTACACAAACTCTCATTCAATCAAAATCAATACTGGAAGTGCCAAGATACAAAATGGTTCCTTTAAAATCATACACGTTATCGACATGGACGCATACGACAACTTTATTGAACAACTAGAAAAAGCCGTATCCAATGTGAAATCCCAACATCCTTTATATCCCATCCTCTCCTACGAAATCCAAAAGACCAAAAATTACCTCATAAGACTAAAAGTAAAAAGAAAAAGAGGCTGGGATGCGACCCACACTGATAACTTCCCATCCCGTCTATCGATTTGTCTTGCTTAAAAAGTTGTCTAAATGTATCAATTCTTACCAAATCCATTTTTTTGAGATTTTATTTTTTTATAAAAAAACAGACTGTTGTATTTTAAAAAAAAAATTACTGAATATCAAAAACAATATTTTCTGTGAAATAAAATAAGTTTGAAGCCAATATTTTTAATTTTTGAAAAGCTATTTGAGTCGAAAGTAAATTTTTACCAAGTTTTAGTACCTATTGTTTTTTTGGTTTTTATTTTTTGTAAAAAAAACTGTCAATCCAACATTTCTTAAAATTTTACCGAATGTTGAAAACAATATTATTTATAAGGTAAAAGTAGTTTAAAGCTAATATCTCAAAGTCTTGAAAAGATATTTGAGTCAAAAATCAATTTTTACCAACTTTTATTAATTTTTTTTTTAGGTTTTTATTTTTTGTAAAAAAACTGTCCATTCGATTTTTCTCAAAATTTTATCAGATGTCAAAAACATTATTCTTCGTTGCAAAAAATTGTTTTGGAGATGAAATCATATTTTAGTCGTAAAATTTTCGAAGTGACAAATTTTTTTTTCAGTTTTCTTGATTTATAAAAAAAACCGTTAATTGGATTTTTTTCCAAAAATATAATTGTTTTGTATCACGTTACAATATATAATATAAAATTTAATTCAAGTCTCTAGCTTCATTGGTTCATGAGATATTTAGGGTTAACCAAAATTTTCACCTTTTTTTTAAACTGCTATGGTAAAAAAAACACCCACGCAATTTTCTTGAGAGCCCTTTCTGCATCTTTCTGCCTTATTATCTGTATAACAAAATTTATTTGAAGTCGATATCTCTTCTGGTTCTTGAGCTATGGACAACGAAAAAAACGTCGCGAACGTACGGACGTACGGACGTACGTACACACGCACGCACAGACATCTTTCTAAAAATCTTTTATTTCGACTCTAGGGACCTTGAAACGTCGAGAAATGTCAAAATTTTCATTTTGTCAAATCGGACCCATTACAATAACTTCCTATGGGAAGTTAAAAAGATTACTAGATTTCATAGGAAACGCGTGGGAATGGATCGCCGGAAACCCGGACCACCACGATTTAGAAATATTAACAGATAAAATAAACAATGTCTTAGTTAATAACAATAATCAAGTCATTATTAATAGACTTACAATAGAAAAGATAAATGAAATCTCAAACTTAACAAATACATAGTGTAATTCAAACTTTCGAAGAACTAAATAGCATAGAAAATAGTGTAATACTAAAACAAAAATATAAATTAGAGTTAATTAAGGAAGAAATCATTAATATCGCTTACGCAATACACTGGTCAAGGGCCAATATTGTAAATTCCTATATCCTTAGTAATAATGAAATAAATGTAACGGAAACCATACTAAAAAATGAAAATTTTCAATATGTAAACATAGATGAAGCGTTAGAATTTGCCAATATCAAAATTGCTTCTAATAATAAAAATATAATCTATATATTAGATCTTCCTACAAGCGAAAGTAATTCTTGTAGTAATTTTATAATAAAAGCAGTAAAGAAAAAAAATGCTATTAATAAAATACCATATGAAAATATTTTAGAATGTAAAGATAAGATTTATGGAAAAATTAAAGAATGTAAGAAATACAATGAATTAATTATATATAATAAGAAAAATATAATAGACATAAGTACCTCTACTTGCATATCAAATTTGTTAAAGAGCATTAAATCAACATGTACCCAAATTAACAACGAACATATCCCATTAATAGAAGAATTAACACCAGAAATTATCCTCCTCAATCAATTCAATGGCCCTGCAACGAAGAAACAGTAGAACTCAATGGAACTTATGTACATCATCCGGCATAAAAACTCCTCAATTCAAATAAACGGAAGAGAATTTAACAACAAAGAAATGATCAACTATCATATCATGCCAGCAGTGCTTCAACCAGCACCAATGTTAGAAGCCAAAGAAGAATTCTTGTCACTCGAGAGATTACAGCATCTTTACACCAATAGTACAAATAAAATAGACTTGCTGGAAAAGGTCAACATAATCCACAATACAACTTCCATTGTACTAGTAATTTGCCTTACATCAATTGCAATAATATTCGCCTTCAAACTCTTTCGAAAACGTAACAACAAAATTGGCAAAGAAAGTTGCACATCGGCAACAGTACCAGATCAAAATCCAAAACCGATGATAATAGGAGTCAAGGACATCGCAAACCATATAAGGTCATCGAACGAGGACGTTCGAATTTAAGGATGGAGGAGTTAACGACAAACAAGCTAAAACCAACAAAAAGCTGAATCGACAATACTTCCGTTCCCGTGGGAACATTATTGGGTAAGCAGCAAACACGAGCGCTGCGTTTGCTGACACAGCGTCTGGAAAGAACACACGCCAGTTGCTGATATGCTGCAGTAGCAGGTTAGAATAAGTTATGTTAAGTTAAGTTTCAAAATTGTAAATTAGTCTTAAGCAAACAGTGACCGAATAAAGATGTTTTTTTTATAAACTTCTAATAATAAATAATTTAATTTATTCATTAAAAAAATCAGTATGCTCAGAATTAATAAAAATTGAGCTTTTTCTGTTTGTTAAAAAACTGAAAATTATTTTGATGAGCCAATTCGGAAAATTGAGCTTTATAAATTTATATACAAGTCCCCGAGGCCAAAATGTATCGAAAGCTATTTGAATGTCAAAATCTAGAAGCCAGTTTGAAATTGAAAAAAAAAAACAAGTTATTCCTATCATCTCTGGGAAACAAATTCACCTTTGTCATTAGAGGTCAAATTATTCCCAGGTGAAGTTAGTTCCCTGCACCCACCAGTAGGAACTTTATCTATGAATTTAATATATTGTTTTAATAGTAAGTTATTGCAAATTATTTAATCTCGTTTTTATTTTCAGACACGCATCACATGTAACAACAACGTGTAGTACCTTTACGCTCTAATATATACGATATGGCAAGTATTAAATTGATTTATGAAAAATTATTTTATAAATATTTAATTTTTTGTTTCAACCATGATAAAATTCTGAACAAAAAGTTATTATCTAATTCGTTATGCATACCAAATAGGAGAAATGCTATGTATAACATAATAAAAAACTAATCAATACGAGTTATACATACTATGAACTACTTAAATTCTCTTGTGAATATGTATCCCAAATACGGAGTAATCATCAGATTAGATCAGAGATGTAAGTTTCCGTTGTTTTAAAGCCAACCCAACTGAAGAAAATAGGAATACGTTTAATCAAGCTAGAAAGACTTTTAAAGAACATATTCGTTTAAATAAATTATATATGACCAGAAATTCCGGAAAAATTACTACAAGGTCCCAAAGGTAGGAAAAATGTCGGGGTTTTTGTAAAAAATGTACGTAACATAACGTTATCCTCAGTTCCAACGCTCGTTCACAATGACAGCTCGATTGGTAAGCCAATTTGGTTGCAGTTTGCTCTAATTATCGTGCACTTGCACTCACGTCCCTTCTTTCCAAGGTCATGGAAACGCTTTAAACGATTTTTTAAAAAGCATTTGTAACATTTTGTCTGCCACTTCATTTCTTATCCATTACACTGTTTCGTTTCTAGATTGACATCTTTATGCTTCAGATGTGGAACTTCAACGGCAGCATTTATTTCCGATCTCTACAGCATTGTACGTCCAATGGGGAATTATTAAATTAACCGTGTAGAATTAAATGCTTTGAAAACTCAATGATGTCTCTTGTCTGATGCCGCTATTTTCCCGCCTTATGATTTGGTGTAGAAAGCCCTTATTCGTCCAAAACATGAATATAACTCGCATATTTGGGCAGGTGATCTATAACAAATTTAAGTCTTGATAGAATCCAAAAAAGAGTTTTGAAAATAATTTTTCATATAACTATCACCGAATCCTTTACATGTTCTGCCAGTTGCATTACCTACAGGGATGGAGGGGACCTACAGTTTTAAGACTAATCCGAACGGCTAATTTGAGAAAGCATTTTAATGACAAGAATTACTCTTAGAGAATTTGTAAATTCCTTGCAAGAGGCAGTACCCATGAAAAAAACTTTAGATGGCATAGGCAGGGATCGAACCCAAGACAATCATAACGTAAATGTTGGCGTTTATAGCAACGTAATATCGTGTTCGTTATAGAAGGTGTTTAATTAGTTGAAATGACTTACATATTTTATATTTTCACTGATTTTCAAACTATCAAACCGGGTAATATTCTTTCACTTTGTTTCTCTTTTTTTTTCAGGGCACAACATGGCTACATCACAATTGTATTACACCAAGAACAGCCAAAGTCAAAAAAGAAACCATTCGGAATACTTTTATGAACGTTTTAGCCAACTCCAGGAAGAAAAAGAATGGAATTCCTTTTTTAGCCAGCAGTTTAAAACACTTTCACAAAAACAGTGCACATTTACAAGGATTACTGAAGTTTTTTCTTGCTTTCAGTCTACGATTAACGATAACAAACGATACAAGGCCAAAAACGGCATATTTAAATCAAAAGAAAATGTCAGCAAAGCTCCTTCGCAGCAATGCCAGAATGTTTTGTCCTCAAATATTGCTAAAAGTAACAGGAAGAAACATTATAAAGCGACGATTAGCTCTGAGCACTTTTTTACCTCCCCTACCACTGCCAACAATGATTTTAGTAGAAAAGCGTGCAAGTACAACGAACGAAAACATTCCGGCACAGAAGATCAAAGTCTTCCAAAGACATTATTCTTATGGTGCGAGATTTTTATCGGTTTTTCAGCAGGCGAAAGTCAAATACCATACTATTGTTCAAATATTGTGTTTAATTGTATTTATTCAATTAATGATTTCGAAGCTTCCCTCGTCGCCTATCCAAAGGCCGATTTATGTGAGCTCAATCAGCAGAATGGTCCTAGTATTTCCGCTTCGAAAAGGATCGAAAGTTCGGGTGCATCAAGAGCAGCACAAAATCAAAAGGTTTTACAGCCAACTAATTGCTTTGATAACAATGATACTCATAACAACAATCACTTCCAATACAAACAATTTTTACCGAATCATTTGCAGTCATCGTTGGAATTGTCTCATAAGGAGCATTCAGTCAAAGACGCTGAAATTAACTGTGACAATAAAATTGATGCTAAGTGCACTCCAAGTTTACTACAAGGAATTGGCACTCTTAATACAGGGATCTATAAGCAATTTAAAAAAGACAGGTCGAAGGAAAAAGTCTGTCTGCATTACGGATCAGCAATACATGTTTCAGAAGTTTGGAATTGCGAGAAGAGGACATGTCCTGTCAATTGTATCCATTCAAAGAAATCACGAATTAAAAAGAACAACGCTGTTGCAACAAAAACCGTTAATTCCACAAATAATAGAACGAGACTATATGGTCAGTGCTGTCAAAACAATGTTTCTAAAAGTATTGTACCATCAGAATGTGATAAGATATTTTTACTTCAAAAACGAATTGATATCCTTATGAAAGATATTTCAAATATGGTTGGCAGGAGCAATCTGTATTGCAAATTTAAACCACATGCCTGCCAAAATTCAAGAACAACATGCCATTGTAAGCTATTTTTCCAAAGTAATTCCACATTGCCGAAATACGAAGAGAAACAAGTTTGCAGTAAGACTGATGATGAGCGATTGCAATCATCAATTTTTCTTACACGTAGTACTTTCTCATCGAATTTTTGTTCGCAGTCACGTTCTGCAAATACTCCAACATTACCACGATTATCTTCCAAAACAAAATGTTTTTGCCTCACTGATCAATTACGACTATCAGAAAACGAAAATCTGCAGCATTATTCAAAACAACGAAGCGAATGGATTCCAATCAAATCTAAAAAGTCAGTCACACCAGCTGATTATAAATCCATATTATGCAATACAGCAAAATCACCGATTGGTGGAAATAGTCAACTTTGTCACAGGTTTAGTGGGAACGCTAGCAAAGCTTTTACAGATATTAAGAAACTTACTTGTGCCATTTTTCCACTTTTTATCATTTTTAATATTTTGCCGCTCCTTTATGCTGGTAAGTAAATTCAATTTGTGCAATAAAATTTATAAAATATAAATATAAACTTTATTAGTGCAACTGATGAGCTTCCCGAAACCTTTTGCAAAAAATATGTTTAAATTTATTGTGCGAGTACTTATATAGTTGTACTAGCGGCCCGTCCCGGCTTCGCACGGATAGACAAAATTAGGTACAGATATTTAAGTTATAAGCATGCTAATTAAAACGACAACGAATCACTAAATTAGAAAAAATTGTATGCTTATCTTAAAGCCTCCCTGTACCCTACGTTAGCTGTGGTATTTCTAGGTGGCAACAAAATGTATTAATTTTCAGGAGATCCTACTCGAGAAAGTGCCACATACAATTTCCCGTAGGAAAAGCACTCTTTCCTGAAGTCGATACCAACTATGGAAAAAGTTTGTCCCTGGGATTTATTTATTGTTAGGGCAAAGGATATTTTTAAAGTGATCTGTAACCTTTTAAAAGATATGGGCAAATCAGTTGGTATCATTGGAATCCGCAGAACATGTGCGAGCTGACCAGCCACGGGACCTGTAATGATAGTTGCTACAATCACATTATCTCTTAATTCTTTCATCAATAGTCTTGTACCATTACACATATTGGGAGGGCTTAAATTTCTTAAAAGCATAACAGGTGTACCTAGCGGACAAAATTGTGAATCTAAACCATTCTCAGATCCCCTTGAACACACACAAAAAATTTCATCAAAATCGGTCCAGTCGTTTAAGAGAAGTTCAGTGACATACACACTCACAGAAGCAAAATTAGTAGTAAAAACCAAGATTTCAACTATTTACTTCATTTAGTATGCACAAACATTGTTTTTTACAAGACTTTAATAGTTTCATCTAAGTGAATACTATAAATTTTACTAAAATCGCTGTACATACTACAAATTAGTGCTTACGTGACTTGAAATCGTTATTAATCGTTAATAAAAATTACATTTGTTTTATAACAATTTTTGAATAATTATTTACACATGTACTTGATTCTTTACCAACTTGCGGGTTGAAATTCTGCTTGGGTGAAAATTCCGCTTTTAAAATGCAGTTTTTCAAAATTTTTCATATAAAAGAAAGTTTAAAAAATTTAAGAAAGCGCTTTAATAGCTTAAAACATTCTTTTATTTGATTGTGCTTTTATGAACTTTGTCTGTTACAAGAATGTGTATGTCCTATTCAAAAAACTTTAAATTTGTTCGATTTTCAGTGCAACTAAATTAGAGCCTGGGGAAATAAAACACCTGTCCAATTCCATCTTATTTGACTGTTAACTAATCGTCCCTCATCGCGTTTCTCTATGTTCAATACACATTTTATGGGAGGCGTTGTTGTTTATATGACTTGAAGGCTGTTACATGATATTACATATGCGAGATAATAAGTAATTTAAAATGTCAGTGTTTACCTCACGTATTTATATGACAAACCTGGTTCTACAAAACTAAAACTAACCTGGGGTGGAATCGGCTAAGGTGATAGTTGACTATCATTTTTTTGATAGTCAAATTGACTACCATTTTCATTCCGTCTGTGTAAGATGATTCAACTCAATTCAATTCGATTGAACAATTTCAGATTCAAATTGTCAAAATTCATTGTTGCCTTGGTGAAATTTTAAATTGATTCTTATAAAATATCTAAATAAAAGTATCAAATTGGCTGTGTTTAAATAACATTCTTACTTTTCTTAATTACGTAATCTTTGTCGGTCACAAGAATGTGTTTTTGTACCTAAGAGAGGTAACTGAAAAAAATTTCCATTCGTTTTTTGCTCTATTCAGAAACGACATATTTGTAGGAAAACGACTATCACATTTTCTTGTGACAGCTTTTTAGGTATCAATTTGATTACCACCTTACACAGATCCAATTCGATTATTTTGACTGTCAACAATCAACAATCACCTTAGCCGATTCCACCCCTGATCGTTTCGATCCAAAAATAAGACCTGCCAACCGATCCCACATGTCTTCCATTCCATTAAGGATTCAATATATCTAAAGCTACAGTCATAAACGAAATGAATGTTTATCTATATGCTTCACACATCAGATCAAAACGCGTTTCCCACCTCCAAAGCACACGTCACTCCCTAAAAAAAATGTACCTACCCTAACCACCCTATTTTGTCTCTTTATTACCAGAAAGTAAAAGGTCTGCACACAAAAACGGCTTCAGTATTCATAAATTCCCAAAAACTTAACTTAAAAGAAATAAACCTTTGCAATTCAATCCTTGATAAAGACCTGTTTTCTTCTAAATTCGCTGTTTTCCGAGCTGACGGCTATCATTCTGGGCGGTGTCTTTTTGGCTTTGCACAACCGGTTAGAATCCAGTCTAGTAAAAACGGTTTATTCTAAATAAAATTATTGTAATATTTTTAAGAAATCGATTTCACTACAATAGGTGTGAGTCAACTTTTAAATTTCTGTTTAGTTAGAACTGTTCAAAATAATAATAGTGCAAACAATTTTTCAGGAACTCAAAAGAAATTGATTATTTTAATATTTATTATTGTTAAAAAAAATTAAGTAAAATCATAATACTACAATGGAGGGTCAAATATAATTGTTTGGACATGCTTTTTGTACTATGGCATAGGGCCTGCTAATACACTTCATTGAGGGTATCATGGATCAGCGTGTCTATGTGGATATTTTAGACAGGACTATACTGCCTTACGCTGAGTATGAAATGCCTGTTAAATGAATATTTTAGCAGGATAATGACCCAAAACAGAACATTTCTCATTGCGACAAATGTGCTTGTTTGTTTATTAATAAATGTTGAAATCTTGGATTGGTTCGTTTTCCAAGTTAAGTATATTTCTCTTCTCAATTTGAATGTCCAACATTAAAGAAAATGTGACTTCACTTAGGTAGAAAGTAGCGAAGGGCAGTAACAACCCCAAAGCTTCGTTTTCCAGCTCAGGATACTCCCTTCTTCTCTTTTCTTAATCCACAAATTGTCAACTGTTTTTAAATTAAATTCCGTTTTTAATTAGGTGAGCAAGTTCAGCCGAATAATTCAATAATGATTTAAAATCCATCTTTGTTCATTTTCACTTTCAGAATCCACTCCTGAAAATAACTCAATAGTTTCTTCTCCAACTTTAATAAACTCTGTACCATGAGAGAAATATGCGAGCTTACAAATATCAAGAATATTAAAGAATTTTTTGAATGCAGGGAAAAGAATACAATTTATTTGCTTGTAGAGACACTGACCATTACCGAAGTTTTCCAAGGAATCTTCTGATTTTTTTCTTCCATGGAGGCTCTTATTCAGCATGTTTTAGTGGATAAAAAGGACAGCGAGAACTGATAATTTAACAGCCACGACGACGGGTCACAAAAAGACCTTGCGTTTTATTTTACTACTACTGATCACATCTTTAAGCAAATTATTTAATTCTGGAGGTAGTACCTTATATGCTAGAACTTATTGATGAAGAAAGCAGTGTGTTTTCATCTGCTTTGAAACGGACAAATGCAACAAACTGGGCACAGTCTGAAACATCTGTAGACTCAAATGTGAACTTTTCTTTAATTTTTCAACTATGTAATTGTTTACGAATGTCAACGGTCGTGTCGTTTATTCTTCTCTCGATTGTGTTGTTAAAAAGTGAAATGCTTCTTAGCTTATCTGTCTCATGGGAATGGCAATGATATTACGGTTACTAACTATCGTAAAATTCGGTCAAATCGTTAAGTCCAAACTAGACAAAAATTCTAATCTTAACATAGAATATGTAGAAGATTTGGAATCTTTGAATCTTCACTTAAAACCGCTTTTAAGATCTCATGCCCAGTTAAATACTGCCATAAAACATTCCTTCACTGTTAAAACGTTTCTAGAAGGAACGATCTTCAATACTTTCCACAGAAAAGATTTTTACCAACCAAATAAAGATTATCGAGGGAACATTGCAATCCGTCTTTTCTAAAGAAACTTAATGGATTGTGGACAGCCTCTCCAGCTAAAAACTTGGAAGTACTGATGGCAACTCCTTTTCCGGGATGTAAGAATTGTAACCCCAAAACGCTTACAACTTCAAACACCAATCTAATTCATGAAGAAGAAATTAATTCTGTTGTTCCAGAGAGATCATTTCCTGGGCTATAAATACTTTCATTGCTTTAACATCTCCAAGTTTAGATGGCATACTAACAGTTATGCTACAAAGACCGAAGGACATGGCTGTAACATAGCTAAAGACTATCTTCAAAGGATGCATTTATCTCAATCATATACTGAAGACATGGGAAAGAAAGTAGTTTTTATCCCGAAAGTGGGAAAGCATGATTTACTTTTTGAAGCTTGACCTCTTTTGTCCTTAAAACACTCGAATGCATCCTAGGTACCCATAACAGAGACATGCTCGACGAATGTCCGCTAGAAGAATCTCAGCACGCATATCTCAAAGGAAAATGTGCACCATTGAGAAGACAGTTCAATATAAATAATTTACTTTACTTTTCATAACGTAGAAGATTACCTTCCTAGACGGAAGGAGGTGCTTTCAATTACGTCCTAACTGAATCGATTCACGAATTACTTACTCACGTCGGGATAGAGGATTTTATTCAAGAATAGATAATCTCTATGCTAAGTTAAGTGAAAGAAGGATTCAAGCTTCGTTAGTTAACACATTCTCATCCAAACATGTGAGTAGAGGAACATCCCAGGGCTTATGTGATGATTTGGTTATATTGGTCTCGGGAAAGTTCGTCACTGTAATTAGCGAAATCACGGAGATGTCTCTGAAGAAAGTAGCAACTGGGTCACTGGGCAGTGGACTAGGTGTTAAACAGAGCAAACCTGCCTTAACTCTACCCCGACTGCTTGGCCATCCTGTCTAGTGATAAATATCTAGTAGTCGTTCTAAATTCCAAACTTAAGTAGAAAGTAAATATTGAAGAACGGTTAAAGAAGGCTTGCATGGCCTTTTACGTCTGCTAAAAAATATTTGGTAAAAAATGAGGCATTCAAGAGTTTGTGGATGTATACACAGCCATTGTATCACCTATATTGTCAAATGGATCGATTGTGGGGTGGCCTGCGATTAACAAGAAATTCAACATCGACAAACTAATGAAGGTTTAAAGAATATCTAGCGTACGCACTACGGAAGCCCTTTTGATCCTGTCCAACAGATGCCTTAAATTTTATTCTGCGCCTACCAGTAGATCTACACTTCTACAGATTAAATATTTTGCGGCTAAGGCTTTAAGAATTAAACTATTCATTTTCCGGACCCTAAGGGCATGGTTATATTACGGAGCTGAATAGATCCGATATTTACGAAGGACTTCGATACCACTGTCTTTACTGACGAGTCAAAGTTGGTGTGTGGTGTTGGTACAGTAATCTTCGTCGAGTCCTTAAATATCTTATGTTCTTTCATCTACCTGATTTTGCCAGTGTAAATCAAACTTAAACCAAAATAGAAACCCGGCTGTTTGTTCCAACAACATCAACCTCCGTGTCACTCTTATATGGGCTCTAGGTCATAGTGGCATCGATAAATATGAATGCGCTGAATTGGCCGGCAAAGGTCACCATTTCATAGCTTTCATAACTCACTTGCGTTAAGGGTAAATATTGCTCTTGGAGCTATAAATTGGAACATTTTATGATTTTTTTTGAAAGATTACAGCCCTAGAAAGATATGGCCTAACTATAACATAAACCATTCAATCGAACGATAAATGCATGATATAGCCAGGATCCCTGCAATATATACAGGACACTGGCCGAAAAGAGATTATGCAGCAATACTTATTGTTGCCGTAGCTGCGGCAACAAAACAATGGTATCAAAACTGCGCTTTCCAGAAAAATTAAGTAAATGTAATTGACAATTTTTTGTCATGACACTAAAAACACGTTAAGAAAAGTATGTTTTTGTTAGCATTAAAATTGAATTCACTTCCCTATGCTTAAAATGTATTAAAATTAACCAAATCCTAAAGATTTGGTGGCACTACAGTATGAGGAAAATTAGAGCCTGCAACTGCAACAGTTCCCAATCATTTCTTTGTGCGAGTGATTTTAGGTACCTACAGCTTTTTCAAGAAAAGAATTACTTTCGTAGGATTTAAAAATCAGTTTTAGGTAATAAATTCACTCATTATTTGTATCATGAATCTTTTTAAAACGGAACACTTTTACCTTAATTTTGGAACAATTTTAAGAATCGCAGTTTCTTGAAATGATTAATTTGAAAAACAATATAAACGCTACGTGAAAGAACCATTCATAGTCTTCAAACAATTTTTTTTTTTAATTTGTTTTCTAATTGTAGATTTTATTTGTATTATTATTATTTTGTAGGCATTGAGATCTATCGTTCTTAATGTTTTATTAACTCCATACAAACTTGAGGCTCATAGGGTATAAACATTTATTTTAGTTTTAAGAAATTATTACAAATCATAGCAATATCCCGTCTGCCGTAAAGAAAATACAGATTAAAATAAAAATACAATCAGTAAGGTTTTACAAAATACATAGTTCTAATTTAATGGTTTTTTTTTTATAGATTCACTAAGGAAATTTATAATAAAAACCTGTGAGTTTTAGTTCAGTCAGAACAGTAAATAATTCAATGTTTGAAACTTTTTGTATATGTATACAAATTAAAGAAACATTTATAATATAAAATCTAGACTTTTAGTTCAGTCAAACCAAACTTTTTTTATTTTAACGTGCAAATGAGTAGTTTTGACTTATTGCTTTAAAACATGTTTAAATCAATATCTCGATATTTCTTTGCATGAGAAACATATTCTATAAGAGGTTTCCAACCACGGTCACCATTCAAAACATTGATGTATTTCTCTAACGAAAGAAAACTATCGGTCCATAAACACTCCTTGACATTAAAAGAGACAATCTTTCCATACAATTCTGATATAACATCTGGTCTTTGCGAGCTATGCAGTCGTATAAAGCCATTTTTATTTCTTCGATATGTGATCGGAAACTCGTTCAAAATAGCTAGATCATACCAGTTGTGACTGTGCTGCAACCACAAGAGAGAAAAGAACTAATAGAGAGAACCAACTTCGACGGTTGTTCTCTTTTTGCCTACAAGCTATGATTTGGCCACTAACTTGCATATGTATTAACTCCATATAAAAAAAATGTGGGGAACAACTACTTATGCAAGTTTGTGTGCATACTCACCACCAGAGAGAAAAAGCTTTTCTCTTTTTTCTCTCTGCTCACCACCTTTGTAAAATGGCGATGGTGACCACCTTTGAAAAATGGCGACCACCTTTAAAAAATGGCGGATGTAGTCAGCTGTTCAGAGGTGTTCAAAGAAAATTCAAAATTGTGTATGAACAATTTTTTGGTACTCTCATTGTGTTCGTTTGGGAGTAATATCATTCGAATATGAAGTGAAATTAATTACTCTTGTTAGGTGCCAGAACAATGAAGATTTAGAAACAATTCTAAATTACGCATTTAGAGAAATATTAGTTATTTATTTGAAGCCAGTTTTAATCATTAAGTAAGTAAAATAAATTAGGTAGTGCAACAGTCCAATGAGAATTAGGACCTAGAAACATAAAACTCTTTTATTTAGTCTCTACTTAAATCACTTATTTTCAGCATTTTGGAAATGTCGTGAGTAATGTAAAGAAAATAAACAACGAGTACACACAAACAAAATAGGAATGGAAAAAAGAGATGAGTATATACAAATGTTTTCAATGTTCCATGTTTACATTCTGTAACTCTCGTTTTCAATGTTCCTGAAACTCTCGCATCGACAAAATTAAGTCGATAAACTCTGAAAATTGAAACAAATCTGAGTTTGTTTTGCATTTTTCAACAGTCTGAGCGAAAATTAAACGCATAAACGAAGCTAATAATAAAAATAATAGTTGTAGTGCTTTCAGAGTCTTATGTTTCAAAGGTGGTCGCCATTTTTCAAAGGTGGTGAGCAGAGAGAAAAGAGAGAAAAGTTTATTCTCTCTCGTGGTGAGTATGCACACAAACTTGCATAAGTATTTGTTCCCCACATTTTTTTTTATATGGAGTTAATACATATGCAAGTTGGTGGCCAAATCACAGCTTGTAGGCAAAAAGAGAGCAACCGTCGAAGTTGGTTCTCTCTATTAGATCTTTTCTCTCTGATTCTTACTGCCTTCCACTAAGCTAGTGTGTTGCTTTTAAAGGCTTAACTACATACGCCGAAAAGTACTTTTGTACAAAAGTAAAAATATTTGTATTATCGCTAGGTCAGTGCCTCAGTGGTTTTGTGAAAAGAATATACAAATTTGTTCTTCAACCAAAATTTAAGCCTTATGCATCATTTTTCCAGTAACTATTTTTAACAGTAACTAACTATTTATATCTTATCTTTCAGTTATGTATATAGCGATAAGGAAAAATCTGTGAGGGAAAGTTCTTACTATAGTTTTTCTGAAAGTGCATTGTGGCTTATTCATAGATGTTTGCTAAACTTTTTAGGCTATTCATAAATAAATGCAATTCAAAGTTAAGGGCTAAACCTGAATAACTAATGGGTGATTTTTTTGAGGTTAGGATTTTCATGCATTAGTATTTGACAGATCACGCGGGATTTCAGACATGGTGTCAAAGAGAAAGATGCTCAGTATGCTTTGAGATTTCATCATGAATAGACTTACTAACGAGCAACGCTTGCAAATCATTGAATTTTATTACCAAAATCAGTGTTCGGTTCGAAATGTGTTTCGCGCTTTACGTCCGATTTATGGTCTACATAATCGACCAAGTGAGCAAACAATTAATGCGATTGTGACCAAGTTTCGCACTCAGTTTACTTTATTGGACATTAAACCAACCACACGAATGCGTACAGTGCGTACAGAAGAGAATATTGCGTCTGTTTCTGAGAGTGTTGCTGAAGACCGTGAAATGCAATTGGGTTTGTGTTATTCGACCACATGGAAGATTTTACGCAAAGATCTTGGTGTAAAACCGTATAAAATACAGCTCGTGCAAGAACTGAAGCCGAACGATCTGCCACAACGTCGAATTTTCAGTTGGCAGAAAATCCGCTTTTTTATCGACAAATTTTGTTCAGCGATGAGGCTCATTTCTGGTTGAATGGCTACGTAAATAAGCAAAATTGCCGCATTTGGAGTGAAGAGCAACCAGAAGCCGTTCAAGAACTGCCCATGCATCCCGAAAAATGCACTGTTTGGTGTGGTTTGTACGCTGGTGGAATCATTGGACCGTATTTTTTCAAAGATGCTGTTGGACGCAACGTTACGGTGAATGGCGATCGCTATCGTTCAATGCTAACAAACTTTTTGTTGCCAAAAATGGAACAACTGAACTTGGTTGACATGTGGTTTCAACAAGATGGCGCTACATGCCACACAGCTCGCGATTCTATGGCCATTTTGAGGGAAAACTTCGGAGAACAATTCATCTCAAGGAATGGACCGGTAAGTTGGCCACCAAGATCATGCGATTTGACGCCTTTAGACTATTTTTTGTGGGGCTACGTCAAGTCTAAAGTCTACACAAATAAGCCAGCAACTATTCCAGCTTTGGAAGACATTATTTCCGAAGAAATTCGGGCTATTCCGGCCGAAATGCTCGAAAAAGTTACCCAAAATTGGACTTTCCGAATGGACCACCTAAGACGCAGCCGCGGTCAACATTTAAATGAAATTATCTTCAAAAAGTAAATGTCATAGACCAATCTAACGTTTCAAATAAAGAATCTTAAAAAATCACCCGATATAAACATAGAAAATGCTGTGTTCAAGTAATTATTATCGCAGCCAAATTTCATAATTGATTTTTTTGGTGTATAAAAAATCTGAAAAATTAATTTATGATAGATATCGATTGATACCGCAATTGCAGAAGATATGGATATTTTATATAAATATTCCTGGTAAACTGTAGAACTTTATTATTTCCGCCTTTTATAATTCAATGTAAAATAATTCAATGCAGTATATTTTAGATAATACAGTAGTTAAGGTATTACTATTGAAATAAACATTACATACCTACATTTATAAAAAACATGTACCTACTCGTTCAAATATACAAATAAAGTCTAGTCTAAAAAACCTTGTTACATTCTTTCTGCACACATCCTTTCTTGTTTTGGTTGTTAATGCCATCTATCTGTAACTCAGAGAAAGAGAAGAGAAAAACAAATTCACCACGAACTACCGGTATAACTTCTTCCGTTATTTATTGACAAAGAAAAATAATTTGCTAGAATTAATTTGAATTATAGGAGTATTTTTGTAAATATAAAAACGACAAGATGTTAGTAAAATTAAAGAAAGAAATTCATGAGAATTACAAATATTATAATGAGACTTTAAAAAACATAGCCTTTTTGGCTATCAATAAACAAAAATGAGAAATGTCGCATTTCCCGGAACTGATGTTTTTTTGTGTACTCTTCTCCGAGGTGAAAACATGTATACACCGATACGAATTCAACACGCTATAAAAAATGAGAGTAAGAGGTTTCGAAGAGACGGAGACGAGGAAGTTTGGCTCTCGCGATTAGTTTTTTCTCTCTGGTAACCACTGTCAAAACTTATCCTTAGAATTAATTTTTGAATGTTTAGATCTGATCGACTCATTACCTTGATAATGTAAGGTAAGGCAGACTCCGTATGCATCGCATAATTAGGCTTATTCTTAGGTTGAATGAAAATGCTCATAACCGTATATTTCATTACCACAGCAGAGACAGCTATTCTCTGTAGCGTTGAAGACTTTAAATTAGACCAAATGCTGTTTAAAGCACCTTTGGCAACTTTAATTTTTTCTTTAGCATGTGCACGAACTTTTAAATTGAATTTAGCTAAATATTTAAATTCATCCACGACTTCGATAAAATCGTCGCCAGGAATCCAGTTGCGACGATAATCTATAGATCTGTTGCATGATCTGAATACCATAATTTTAGACTTAGACTTACCGTAGTACTTTTGTAGTTTATTGATTTGAAGCTGTAGAGTAAACGGGTTATCTGACATGATAACGAGGTTGTCTGCATAAAGGAGGGAGGACCTTAATATCAACTTCACTTCATCGATCAAATCTTGAAATAAATTATCAATACCAAAAATAAAATATCTAAATATCTACCTACATTTTTTTAACATAAATGTCCCTAGACAGAAATACCGAGTTGTAACAATTAAATCAATTGGTTTCTTTTTGAGTATTAACAACTGATATAATAACTAGGTTCTACCTTGTTTTAAGGAGATGCTTATGACTGAATCCTAACTAATATTTTGATCCAAGTTAATAGGAATAGTGCCTAGTACTTGTAAAGGTTTTTTTTTGGTAAAGGATTTGAAACTTGAAAAAAGGGGCTAGGATGTGACCTACACTGATAACTTCCCATTCTGTCTGTCGATTTGTCTGCTTAAAACTTTAAAATAAATAATGGTAACATATTTTGTGGGAGATAAATAATATGAAGTCAATATCTTTCTTTGTTCTCCTAATAATTGAGTCAAAACCATTTCTTATCAGTTGTTTGTTGTTTTTTTATAGGTTTTCTTGGTTTGCTAAAAAAATTGGCAGTTAAATTTTTCTAAAAAAAATAAACTAAAAATTACAACAATAATTTGCATATGATGAAATAGTTTGATTTCAAAGTATATTTTTGTTAGACAGATTTTTAGTCAAAGACCAATTTGTATTTATTTGGTAGCATTTCAATACATACAATATACATATACAAATATACAGATTGCATTTTTTTAAGAAAATTTAACACATAATGAAATCCTTCATTTTTTCACGAGACATCAAGAATCGAACATCAATCACTACCAATTTTTCCTACTATTTTTTGTAAATTTTAATTTTTATGAAAACAATATTTTCTATGAAATTAGTTTGAAGCCAATATTTAAAATTTTTGAAAAGATATTTGAGTCAAAGATCAATTTCTATCATATATATTTTTATTTTTTGTAAAAAAGCTGTCATTTCGATCTTCCCAAAAGTTTACTGAATGTTGAAAACAGCAATTTTTATATCCTTATTATTAATTTTTAAAAATATATTTGAGTCGAAAAAATTTTTTTCATCTCGAAAACAATTTTGTGCAACGAAAAATAACGTTTTAAACAACTGGTAAAATTTTGAGAAAAATATAATTGACAGTTTTTTTTTATAAAAAATAAAACCTAAAAAAAACATTACTCAAGGTTTGTAAAAATTAAATTTAGACTTAAATATCTTTTCAAAAATTTAAGATTATGGCTTCCAACTAATTTTATCTTATAAGAAATATTGTTTTCAACATTCGGTAAAATTTTGAGAAAAATCTAATTGACAATTTTTTTACAAAAAATAAAAACCTAAAACAAAAAATGAATAAAAGTTAGTAAAAATTGATTTTCGACTCAAATAACTTTTCAAAAATTTGAAACATTGGCCTTAAACTAATTTTATTTTTTAAAAAATATTGTTTTCAACATTCAGTAATATTTTGAGAAAAATCGAATTGACAGTTTTTTTTACAAAAAATTAAAAACCTAAAAAAAATAAACAAAAGTTGGTAAAAATTGATTTTTGACTTAAATATCTTTTCAAAACTCTGAGATATTAGCTTTAAACTAATTTTATCTTATGAGAAATATTGTTTTCAACATTCAGTAAAATTTTGACAAAAATCCAATTGACAATTTTCTTACAAAAAATAAAAACCTAAAAAAATTAATAAAAGTTGGTAAAAATAGATTTTCAACTCAATTATCTTTTTTAAAATTAAAAATATTAGCTTCAAACTAATTTTACTGACACAAAATATTATTTTCGTCATTCAGTAAATTTTTATTAAAATCCAACAGCCAGTTTTTTTCATAAAACAAATTAAATCTACAAAAAATAGTAGGCAAAATTTGGTAAAAAATGATGTTCGGTTTTAGATATGTACCTATCTCGTAAAAAATAGAAGGTATTGACCTTAAATTCATTTCATTCATCCAATTTGTATTTGTTACATAAGAAACAAAAACTTTAAAGAAATGCTACTAAAACTGGTAAAAATTGGTTTTCGACTAAAAATCTCGTTAACGAAAAATGATTTTGAAATCAAACGATTTCACTTTATGCTAAATATTGTTTGTAATTTTTAAAATTTTTGAGAAACAAAACACGAAACCGTACAAACTTTTAAGCAAGACAAATTGACAGACGGGATGGGAAGTTATCAGTTTGGGTCGCATCCGAGCCTCTTTTTTTTCATTTTCACGTCTATAAATGTTTATAGTTTAACTGCTTTTCGTCCATTGTACAGGCCCAGTGTGCAGGACAGCAATCCATTTTTATTCAAGCTAAATAAAAAAGTCTACGAAAATGATCTGTTTCAAAAAATCGAAATTTGCAAATATGGATTTGACATAAAGGCATCTATCTATAGATGCTTATTTTCATTGGATTTGAAGTAAGTGGAATAAGTGGATAATATTTATATCATCTTAACTATGATGCTGAGATATATTGGATTAGACACCACTACCTCGATAAAATGAATTTTCACTTTCCAATCAAATGACTATTTTAAGCAAAGCTTTAAAAAAATATTTATTCTTAAGATATTAACAACTTTAAAGGAGCTTAACGAGCTTATTTCATTTTCTTACAACTGAAAGCCCCAAGCTCAAAATGAATCAAGTTCAGAAAAAGTTTAAGTTATGAATGAGATACAGTTTGTATTTTCTTTTTCAGAAATTGGAATTGCTTGTTACAGAAAAGTGTACATTTTGTCACACATGTGTGTAATATTTAGTTGAAACAAAGCTAAACTTGAAATGAAATATGTAAAAGAGATGATAAAATGGATACGAACAGAAAGCTATTTTGACCAATGTACATAAATGTTAGATAATATAAAAATAAACATAAACAAACATATATAAGACCAAAAGAGTATAACACTTCGAAGGAACATGGATTCGTTCTACTTTTGTTTTTATGCATAAGGATTGTCTCAGAGATGCTATTAAATATTTTTTAATGTTTTAATACTAAAGATTCGACAATTATTGTGTTTATTTTTGAAATATTTTTCTCGTCTCAACTTACTCAAGCATCAACACTCCATTACATTATCGTCGTATGGGGAGAAATTGTATTTTTATGCATAAGTATTTTTCATGCACAAATACATTTTTATTGAATAGTTTTGGCAAGTCTTTAACAAACTAAACGGAAGAAGCCACATGTTCGACAAAGCAGTGTACTATGTTGTTCCGAAACACATTTTAGCAACCTTAGCGCGAGGTCAAGGGGTGTAATTTTCTTTAAAACGTGGGAAGCACATAAAAGATACTTAATGGTGATTTTGATCTTTTTTATGACTCTAACGCCCAATTTCTTCACATAGTCCTAACGTTAGTACCAATACTAGTCCTAGAATTAGCACCCAAATTGGTATCGATTCATTTCTTCCCACAAGAACTATGACCTAGTCCTATTGATTTGGAACCGAGTATTTTTAAGGACGCATTCCTTAACAACAAGCTAGGACCTCCATATAATAGTAGTTATTAGTGTTCGAATCGGTACCAAATGACTTCTTCACAGAAGTACTTAGCTATACATAGTTCTGTCGAATAGGTACCGAGTACCAATCAGAACTGTGAATTCTCTGGTACTACAAATTGTAGGCTAGGGCGTTGATACTGGAACCATAGCAAAAAAAAAATCATTCGATTTGGCTGTTGTTCTTTTAATAGATAAGTAATTTTTATTTGATTGCTTATAAATCTTTAATTCGGTAGTTTCTGCTGTCCATGTTTGTTTGAAATATCTATTTAGTTTTTGGTTGCTAAAATTTGTTTCAAGATTTTAAAAATATGTATCGTAAACGATGAAGGAAAGGATTAAGTTGGTGGGATTGTTTGACGTATTTACCATAGGTATGGCACCACAACGATACATCATATGTTCTTTGGAATTATCTGTTCCAAATGCACGTTTATAGTTTGTTACTTTGTTCTTTATGTAGTAGCTGATGAAATAAGACATCAACAGACATGGTCCTAATGTTACTACTTCAGAATTATAACCTTAATAAAATAGGTGTTTCGTCATGATGCATGTTTAAAATGCATATTAACTTCTCATACAATTTGGCAATAGGAAATAGATATGGAATATAGCAAGCATTAAAGATGATGTCGTTGGTAGATTAAATGGAACTGGAACGTACATTTGTTTGTAGGTAGTTGAACATATGCATACATGTGAATCAACAAATATTTTTAATTACATCGAAATTACCACACTTTAAAGATCTTTAACTGCTGCATAAATCTGTTGATCAAAAATAAAAGTAGGGAATCAAGAAATCAAACAAATGCAGCCAATTAAAATATTTTTAACATCCTTGTTTACGAAAAATTGTAATAAAAATAACTATTAATATAGTTGGTACCCATTTCCCAAGTTAGAGCGTGTACTAGTAATGTGAAGAAATTTGGGGCTACTGGTTTTTTGGGACTACTTTTAAGGCTTAGTACCTGACCTAGCTAGACTGGGTATTAGGACAGCTTAGGACCGAATAATGTGAAGAAATTGGGAGTAAGACATTTATGAAATAAAAGATTTTGATTACTAGTAAAATCTATTCTATGAGCACAAATCTGTGTCCTGTGCAGTTAAAGTAAGAAAAGTCTAGATATGTTCATGATTTGCATTGGGCATGATCGAATAAGAACAAAATTCATTTTTTTTAAAGTACTGACGTACATTATGTGCAATATGTACTACCTACATATTATATTTGAAAATAATTGTTCACTTTTTTAAGAATAGTTAAGAACAAAACTACATCATATCTACCTATTTCGAAATTCCCTGTATACTAAAAAGTGGATTTCAATGACAGATAGAATAAGAAAATTATCGTAGTAGTCTTACATCTACATTCTAAAGGCTGATTGGTATAAGATGCACCAAAGGTCTATGGCAAAGAGATTGGGTTTAGACTAAAAAAAAATCGTCTTTGAGGTGGGATTCCGTTTCCCCTCGTTTAGGCGGTAGGTGCAATTTTCTACGAAATCAACTTAAAACAGAGAAAAACATATTAAAAATATCGGTAGAAATAAAACAAAAATAATCTTTTTTGGCAATTTTAAATTCAATACTTTTAAAACCGGATGCTCAAATATATCTTAGTTTTTGAAAAATTAAGTTAAATCAAAAGAACTTTTATCTGTTTTATTATTTCTTACTGAATGCCATAGTGGTTTTAGCAAATTATTAAAAACAAATAAACTGTTTCAGCCGATTTTACCTTTCTTATTGAGGTATGTGTTTAATTTAACAACATTTTTCAAAGTTTTTTTTTTTATTTCAAGTTTAAAATTTAATTTTGAAAAACTATTCATTGAAACAACTTTTTATTCAGAAATTTAAATACAGAATGGGTTTCTGGCTTTTTTACGTGATATAACATGACTGTATAGGTAACACCTTTAGTTTTTAGAATTTAAAATAAACGAGGAAAAAGATAAAAGACCCATCTCTATGTACATATTTATGTAGTTGTCAGTTTACAAAAGATATTTCTCAGAGAACGAAGAGAAATACGCAAGTTTCTGTATATATCTAATTCAAATACCAAATGTGTGCGATAAAATCCTAAGCTACAAAGAAAAGCTATTTTGAAGCTTTTTAAACTTTAAAAGAGAACATTCATAGTGAATTTTCTTTCCATCGATTCATCGGTGCTGGAATCCTTCGGATTAATATAAAATTCAATTTATCTACAATGCACAGTCGATTTGAGTTCGCATAGATACAAAAAATCAAAGCTTTTAATACATTCGTGGAATATTTAAAAAAATATCTTCTTCTAATAGCTTAAAAATAAATTTTCTCATAAATTTAGTGTGGTGTTTATTAATATCAGCAAAATTTTGAATCTTAAATTTATGTAAATGACCAATAAATAAATTAATAACCAATCGCTGACGCATACAATGTTTGAGTTTTTGCAGAGTCTTTTGATAACTTCCGTTTTATGTTGATTTTTTAATTGAGCTTATAAGAAGTATATAGTTCCAAATAAAAAAATGTTGATCCGTTCTGTAACAATAAGCTTAAAATATCAGTGAAATATCTTTTTCGATTAAAAAATAAATTATAGTAACATAATAGAATTCTAAAAAATAAGAAAAATATATTTTGTTTACTATTGAAACTATAAAACATACAATGGATAATGCATTCAAAGAAACCCGCGTTAACATTTCTCTATATTTAACACAATATACATATATGTATATACCTATCTATAAAAACATGTCTACGTTTTCCGATACATATCGTTGAGATGTGGGTGGGAATGGGCACGGTGGAAACTGTTATTTCATAGTCTGCAGATTAAACATCAGTTCATATGATTGAGGGGTGGTTTTAAATGACAACCAAATCTTTTTATTAAAATTTATTTTTGTTTAAATTTGTTTGCAAACTCATAAGTATTCAAATTTAAAGTCAACATATCGGCTTAACGATCTAAATTATGTTTTCGCCTTCATCGCTCTTGGGAAAACTGTGCTGTCTTATCTGGTATAAATGATAAAACTATATTTTAAACGTGGGTCAAAAGTTACTGCCATGTGACACAAACATTTGTCACTTTTGTATAATGCTTATGTATTTTTAGTATGATCAAATCTATTAAAAGTTGGATTTTGAAAATATGTTACTGCCTTTTTCATATTTGATAATTATAGATAAATTCAGGATTTGCAAATTCTAAACAATTACCATCGCACAACTCTAGTACTACACTACAAAATGTTAAGTAGGTATAATGTTTATGTTTACCCCTTCAGTGTTTTCAACTCGAGGTTTGTTATGGTTGGCTAGCATTCAAATAAAAACATATTAACAAAGCTTGACATCAAAAAATGTACTGTTTAGGTAAGGATAAAGAATGAGTGTTGTGAATTTAAAAAGTGCAAGTGAAGACTCACAATAATATAAACAAAACATTAGAGTCATAATTATCAAATTGTGTTAAGGAAAAACTTTTAACATTTTAGTTACCTTACGATGAGGCTCAATAATACGCACGCTCCGAATAAAACGGCCAAATTGTGGAGCAGGGTAAAAAGTCCATAAGACCATAGAGGAAATATATTATCTAGAGTCCCGACTGGTACCCGTCTTGCCTGAAACACCCTCAAATTTTATTTGAGGTAACTCTCTTAAAAACCCGTAACAACTACATAGAATCTGCATTTTCCCATAAGAAATGCACGGGAGAACTAACACATGCTTACGCTAATTGGCAAAATTCCCTCAATTTAGTTTGTAGGCAAAAAGAGAGCAAACCCATTAAGTCGGGACTCTAGATAATTATATTTCCTCTATGAAATGCAGTATGAACTTAAGACCCACAGTATAGTGCATCAAAAGTACATTCACAAGAATAAAGGCAAAACATCTTTTTTGATTCAAATTAGAAAAAGAGATTGGGCTGCGACCCACACGGATAACTTCCCATGCGATCTTAAATTTAAACATGATATTATTAAAAATGTTTTGTGTGAAATAAATAATTTGAAGTAAATATCTTTCATTGTTCTTCTAATACTTCAATCAACATTTTCTTATCAGTTTTTGTTGTTTTGTAGGTTTTCGTGTTTTGTAAAAAAATAAATGTATTTTTCTAAAACAATAACTAAAACATTAACAACAATATTTTGCATATGTTCGGTTTTTGTTAACGAGATTTACAGTCGAAAACAAATGTTTACCAGTTTTAGTGCAATTTTTTTAAAGTTTTTAAAATTTTTCTAATACATTATCATCCGTTGACAACTAAATTTAGCACATAATGAAAATCAATACCTTCATTTATTCACGTGATATCGAGAACCGAACATCAATTTTTATCAATTTTGTGTAGATCTTAATTGTATGGAAAAACTAACTGTTGAATTAAAAAAAAAAAGATAAATGTTGAAAACGACATTTTTTAAAAGGCGAAATTAGTTTGTTATTCTTCGTTCTATAAAATAACTTTGGAGGTAAAATCATTTTTTGTTTGGAAAATATTCGAGGTGACAATAAAGTCATATTCACTCTAGTTGTGTAGCATGTGTTACCGTCTTTTTGAAACCACATATTCACCAAGTCGTATCCTTTAATAGTAGGCAAAAAAGTCGGTTATCATGCTGCGAATCGACGAACGGTGACAGTCGTTTTATCGTCGTTTTCGAAGAAGTAAGGTCCAATCACAACTCTGAACCAAACAGTGACTTTTTGTGGATGTAATGGCATCTCTTCAATTACTTGAGGATTAACCCCCAATAACACAATTTTGTTTATTAACATACCCACCGAGTGAGAAATGTGCTCCGTCGCTGAAGAACATTTTGTTCGAAAAATCGCCGTCCACCGCCTGTTATTCAAGCACCCATTCGATGTATCTAAGTATTTGTAAATGGTCAGCTGGCTTCAGTTGTTGTGTGAGCTGGACTTTATATGGATGTAGGTGTAGATCCAAATGCAAAATACGCTTTAATGTGCCGTAAGACAGTCCTAATTCCTGAGAACGACGAGGAATCGACACATTCGGGCAACACTTCCATTTACAGCAGCGATATTTTTAGTGGTACGAGCGAAACGATGATGCACAGGCCTTACAATATCTGTAACCAATCCAGTCTCTTCAAATTTCTTTACAATTTCGCTAATTGCTTGCGTTGTTGGACGATTATGTAAACCATAATCTCCTTTTAAAGCACGATATGTAGCTGTAGCAGAATCATTTAATTAATTTAATTTATTATCTGTAACACAATGTATATGAAGTCGATATCTCAATTGGTTCTTGGATCGACGCCTTATAGTTATGAAGCCCAATTTTTTAATTGTTGGTAAGATTCCTGGCCTCACGTTTGCCCAAGCAGGGGTCAACATGTGCTCACTGTAAGGTTAGTACTTATTCAATTGTAAATAAAATTTGAGCATAAAAATACAAGAAATTCTACATTATTCCCATATCAAAGGGAAATAAATTTGATTCACCCTTATTACAGTCTACTATATTTCAAGGAATCTAGTACGGCATAATTATCAATTTTAGCCTTATGGCCCACTTAGGAAGATTAAAAAGTCCAATTGTTTTTGAACCGAAGCCTAAGCCTAAGGGCCCTGCCCTGCGCCATAATATAGAAAAGTGATGTAAAAGTAAAATAATGCGATATAACAAAATAAATAATAATGGACATTAAAACATTACACTTGTTTGTGTGTGTATATGATTTGCACACACTCAAACTGTTTTCAATAACTTAAATATTCCAGAGACACATGTTTGAGCATTACGAAAAATGGGAAGGGTTGGTTTTAAATCCTTAAACATTCCAATAAAAAGCAAAGACAGAGTGCGGCAAGGTATTACACATTCGCGAAGTATGGCTAAATAACAACTGTCTGTACAATACATTATGAAAGAAGTTGGATTGTACGGTTAACTAATAAGCATTCCTAAAACCACGAGTGTAACAGTTTATGTTGAGGAATGCCCCTGTATATTTCACTAGAGCATAGTCCATTAAAAATAACGACAAGAAAAGTGAGGTCAAATTCCTTCTTTATTTTTATCTATATTGGAATACGTCGAATCAAAACATTTTTTTCCTTTTGTCATTGAATGATTTTATTACATTATGGAATACGTTGAATCAAAACATTTTTTCCTTTTGTCATTGAATGCTTTTATTACAATTTTAAAATAAGTCTTATCTTATCTAATTGTATAGACAAATTAATGAAAAACTATTAAAATCCTTTGTTTTTTTTATATCACGAAGAAACGAAAGTTGTTATACCCACACAAAGACTTTCAGTTCCTTTTTTTACCCCTTAAGGGTAACATTTTTCAAACCTTGAATCTCCTGTTTTTTTTTTGTTTAATTAAATTTTTATAGTATGTAGGTATATAAAAATGAAATCCGTTATTTCTGACAGGACAAAAGAATTACTTGATGGTCCCAATAAACAGCTTTGGCTAAAACTTGTAAATAATTGCTTGGAATATAACAAACACTTCCTTGTCATTATCATCACTGAGATTTTAAAGTTTTATTCAACAAATTTAGTTTCAGGAACAAATGAACGACTAAGACCATTTACTTGGTTTATTTATTATCTTATTATTACAAAAAATTCAAAATTGTATCTATTTAAATATCACCACTAATATCATCATAATTAAATGAGATAATATTGAAAACTAAAAAAACTTTAAAAAAGTTTTAAAAAAATTGCTCAAAATAAAAATGACATAAACGTTAATGAAATGCTAATTAATAATAATTTCAAAACTTCATACTTTAATACTCTTTTCCTTCTCTTTTCTAATTGATTAAACAACACTGAATCAATTTAGAAATACCTACATATAACATATATATTGTTGGGTTGTCTTGGATAGTCTTCATTGAATTTTAATTGAAAATATATTTTGTTAACCTCCGACTTAATTTTACAAATTATAAATCAACTCAAATCAAAAACAAAGATCAATAAACCAAATAAGAAAACTAAATAAGCAAACCAAAACTAATATAACATCTATTTATAATTATTTTATAAATAACAATACATTTTATGAGTAACAATACCATGGTTGCAGTCGGTATTTGTTGCATTTTGATTCTTTTGGCTGTTTTTATCGTGATCATCGTAGTTGTTGGTCAAACTATGGGTGAGTCTAAGTGAGATAAACTTCAACTGGGACCAGGAAATTTCCCAGATGGATAACAATCTAATTATATATTAGATATTTAATAAAGTGCTCAAAACAATTAAGACATTATTGTGGACGCATTTGCCATGAACTTTTATTCGACTAAAGGAAAGTGCAAATGTACAACAACAAATCGTCAAAAACTCAACACCACCGATAAAAATATACTGAAAATGAAGAAACGAAGGAAAAAAGCGGCAGCTTTAATTTTAAATACGATTTTTTAACAATAAATCCGTGAAATTCCAGTTAACCAAAAAGAAATAAAACATTCGTTTATATATTAACTCCATGGTTCAAAACAAAATAGTGGCTTCATTTTAATAAATACAGGAATTATGATAGTTTTCCTAATGCATTATTTATTAAGGTTTTAGAAAAAGAAGTGCGTTTGTATACTGTGGGCAAATGATATAAACAAATATAATAACCTTATTTTTGTTTGTATTGATTTTCCTCTATGAAATGTGAAACTGCTAATAACATACTGAAAAATTAGAAAATATAAACAAATCTTTCATAAACACTTCCTTTCTAAAGTATGTAAAATAAATCTATCAGAAAACATTATACAATAATAAATTTAAGGCAATTAAAAACAGTCGATATCTTGTATTTATTGTTTTTAATATTTATGTATGTGACAAATATTTAATGAAAATTGCTGTTTAAATAACAAACAATATTTTCAAAACTGGGATAGTTAAGTGTTATATGTATTTACGATGTATTTTTTACATTGTTTTCAAAAGTGTTAGTTAAGATTAATAAATATTAAATTGTATAGTAAAAAACAAAAATGTATGTATATAATAAGTTGTTGTAGTTGCCAAATTGTTATAAGATAAAACGCATATCATTGCGCTGTTCAAATGTTGTTGTGGTGTGATAGTGTAATTGTTATTTATTCTAATTAATGTATCAAATGCAAGAACCAAAATAATAATTGAGTGAAGTGCGATTAACTTTTTCTTGAGTCGAATAAAATAATAAAAATGATAATAATAAAAATCCATCACGCCGTTCGATCGCGCCCATTAAACTATTTAAAAGTAATATTAAAATCTTAATGTCCTCAATTTAATAACAATACAAAAAAAGCATGCTAAATAAAATGGTAAGTTTTTTCATTAAACAAAAATGCTTCTACATTCCAATAAGTCATTTATAACGATTTCATCTGTTGCAACGAAGGGTTTTAATTTGGGCTTCAATTTTTTTTTTTTTATAATTAGAATATATTCAACAGTTTTTAAATACTTTTAATATGCCAAAGACACAGTGTGAGCATTAGGAAAAGAAGGAGGGGATAGAAAGGAGTTGTCAGTGTACATTGGTCTTAAATTCTTGACCATTGCAATAAAAGGCAAAGATAGAGCGTGGGAAAGAGTTCCACCTTCACGAGTATATTTAAAAAACTTATCTCTGTACTTCGCAGTCCGGCAGAATTCGAACTAAAAGGTAAACTGTTGGGCATTCCTAGAAACGCGAGTATAAGGGTTGAACTTTTCAAGGATAGAAATGGAACTGGCTATTTCACTACAGTATAGTTCGTTACAAAACGGCAAAAAAGGGTGAGACAAGAAACTTTACGACGATGTTCGAGTGAAGTAATTAATGTTACCTTCGATCGCCAGCCATTTTAAATATGTACTCCTCGTAAAACGCTGTCCAAGAGGCTTAAATAAGTTTCTGAAGCACCAGCTCAGAGAAGGTAGTTATCACCTCAAAACTCAATAATCTTGCTGCATTTTGGCGACATCATTTACGAAATAGTACCATAAGATGTGGTTGGTGATGCACATACCGAGAAAATTGAGATGTTCACTAAATTAAATTAGAAATTGCCGACAGGAGATCATTAATACAAATAAAAAAGAGTGTTGAAAAAAAGAGCCCTAGGGCACACCAGCATTTGTTTAACAACTTGTATTGACCGGTACGAAAGGTTATTTCTAATCCAACGAAGAAAGGATTCATCTAAATCTAAGCCGAAGGCCAATGCTTTTAAAATATCAAGCGCAATAATTTTATTTTCTCCAAAATGATGCAAAGATTTGCTCAACTGTTCGGTGAGATGAACCATGAGATCATCAGTGGACATCCCAACTTTCTTTCACAAAAAAAAACGAAATTTTGCGAAACCTCATACACGAACAAAGCCCTAAAAATAAATAATTTTTAATTGCTAAGTTAAGACAACAAGGAACGCTCTCCCAGATCTTAAAGCCGATAAAATTGCATACGAGTTGGATGATACATAGAAAGAACAAGTCAATTTCACATTAACACATTGTTGTGGGAAATATCAGATTAACTGTAAAGTAGATATTGATAAAAGAAAAGTAAAAAAGTTAAACCAAAACGCAATATATTCCTAGTATGGCTCTTTAAAAAACAATTTGTACTTATTTTATTTACTTTACTTCGGCACGATCTTTTCATTTTGTTTATACTGTTTGATTATTTTCCCTGTTTCTTATCCTTAACCAATGTTTGGATGAACCTCAGTATTATAATCTTAACTTTTTATTTATCAATCATTGTCATTAAATAAATAAATTAGGTGGCGCAACAGTCCATGAAGAACCAGGGCCTAGTGACTTACAACTCTCAACCATTCCTGTGTGCGAGTAATGTTGTCAGAGATGGAAGGGACCTACAGTTTATATGCCGAATCCGAACGGCTAATTTGAGAAAGCACTTTTCATGACAAGAATTACTCTTGGAGAATTTGTCAATTCCTCGCAAGAGGCAGTACCCGTGAAAAAAGTTATGTGGCACAGGCAGGGATTGAACCCAAGACCCCTTGCATGACAGTCCAACGCTATAACCATCACGCTATGGGTACTACCGTATTATAATCTTAACTTTTTATTTATCAATCATTGTCATTACCATTATTATAATTCCATTAGATAACTTATTGTTATTTGTGTACTTTTTCTGAAATAATTTAACTTTAAATTATCAATTGCATTCCTAAGTGGGGGGATTTACAAAAGCGACTTTGTTTTTTTTTTTGTAAATTAAAATTTACTCTGATTCATTTTGACTTGCATCAAAAATAGTTCATTCGTATTTTTAAAATGAAATACTATGTATATTTATTACATCGGTGATCGATCCCATGAATATTAAATATATTAAATTTCATTGAATCTCAATCTAATCGTATTGCGTTAGGTGATATGACCCCCATAACAATAAAATTTGTATTTTAGTGCTTTCCACATGCACTTGTTTAAGCAAATATTTCATCAACAGATTTGTTAGTAATTTAATGATACTCACCAAAAAGCGGTTTGTTTATCAAAAACAACTAAAATATTTATAATTATCTTAAAGGTATTCACAAAATTAAATTGTGGAAAAACTGAAGTTGGCTCCATGCTTTGTATGTGTTGGTGCACTCAATGATGTATGGATTGTAGATTACTGTTTATTGTTAGGGCCCGAATCCTAACTTAGGCGCCAGTTATAGCTATCATCGAAATCGATCCGGAAAATTTTTTGAATCGATATTTGACGGTGTTTTCCTTTGATTAGAAATGAAAATTATGTACTGATCGATCGGAAATCACTCAAAGAATTTTTTTTGAGAAAAAAAAGTTTACTTGCATATTGATTTTTCTCTAAAAATTTATTTTTCTATTTTCCGGACGGAAATTCATTTTCCTGAACAGCTGATACTTTTATGTTCAAAAGTGAAACAGATCGTTCCACTGATTTGTGTTTCAATTTCACACAATTCCAATGACAGATTTATGTCAGTAAAAATTTTTCGGTGGCTTTCAATCAGGAAAAATTTTTCAATGACAGACATTTTTAAGGATAGCTATAAACGACCTGTCAAAAAAATTCCAACGTTTGTTTTCAATGATCAAAACCAATGATAGCTATAACTGGCGCCTTAAAGTAACTACTTAAGGCGTTACACTAGTAAAGAGGTTCTATTGTAAAGACTTTTCAGTAATCTTATATAGTGATTTACTTAGATATACGTCTGTTTTGATTTTCTTAAATGTGTATGTATTGCAATGACTGATAATTTTAGAGAAGACTATATAGTAATATTCATGAGCTGAGATTACATTTTTTGTATGCGTACATCCATACTGTTTTTAGGTGAGGATTCCGATCCTGCTGAATTTTGTATTCATAGGTATAGCTTGGCGAATGATGTTGCTTTATCAAAACACGGCCATTGTGCCAACTCCTTCTTTAACTTCACGTGTTAAAACTTTTCGTGAATAAACACCTAATTTTGTTTCCATAGTTAGAGCCCAAACCTGGACAGAGTTTTAAATTTAATGCTCTGCCTGTTTGTCCACCGACAAAAATTGTCTTCGTGGCTTCTTAATTCGGGCCAGACATCATCCGAAGGAATGTGTGCTGAGAATTTAGCTGAGTCAAACAAATCCAGTTAGAGAAAGAGCTCCAGATAGAATCGTTTGGCAGTACGAAAAAGCCAACTGGACATTCTCAATAATTTCTTCAGGATCTTTAACTGGTCACTATGCTTCCTAGGTAGGTACTCCAGTGCAGATATGATTAGTGCGCAGGACTGTCATTCCAGAGGTCTTTGGTTCAATCCCTGCTTGTGCCATCTAAAGTTTTTTTCACGGGTACTGCCTCTTGTGACACCTAATGTATTTATTATTTAGATATTATTTCTAGTGTGAATTATATAGGGAAGAAAACTTTTGTTCCAAATAGAGTTAAAAGTATCAAACCCAAAGCATAATCTGGTTCGATTCGAGCTGCAAAGAGGTTATCAAGGAGCAAGAGGTGAGCTTCTGGTGTTTTAAAGCCAACCCAACTGAGGAAAACCGGAAAAAGTTTAATCAAGCCAGGTCAAAACTCGGTCCAAAAACTTTTTGTCAATAACACTATTTTAGTTATCTATATTGAGAAAGCTAATTTGTTTGCAAAGCAGTTTGCCGAAAATTCCGCCTTGCCTTACAGTGATTGTAGGACAAAATTCCCAATGCGTGTGTCCCAATGTCCATTTTTCCCAAAATGTAATTTCCCAACTTTTGTCATTCCCAAGGCAATGGTTTCCAATCATTATTTGTCTCAATGCCAAGTTTCAAAAAATTGAAACAGTATGTGTATCACCGCAAACCCTCTGATCTTGCTTATATAAGCCCAAAGCTTGATGTCGCTTTGACATCGTCATAAAGTAACTTGTCTTACACTTTTTTCACACTTCTAGGAACGCTCATCAGTATACCCTCGAGCCTAACTTCGATCATACTGTCAAGTTCAGGGATTATGAGCCGTACTACCCGAATATGGGATTCCTTACCACGCTGTCTTTCCCAGTCATTGCAATAGTCAGGAATTTAATACCAATTTTTACAAACACCTGCTTTCAAACCCTCTCTCCCTTTCCTAATGTTCACACTGTGTTTTTACATACTACGGGTAGTAATATCCCCTTGAGTGTGCTCTTATTATAAAAAAAAGTTTATGCACAATATAGTAATTAACCTTTTACTCTTATCCCCATTGTGGCGACTATTTCAATATACTACATATATCAAATTAATTAAAAGAGTTATTAAATTGATCATTTGTACACTTAGTGATGACTTATTATTTAAAAATAATAAATACAATTTTTAGTTCCATTTTGCCAATAGAATAGTTTTTATATTAATTTTGCGTAAGGTCAATGCAACTCCTGACGAGGTGAATTTAATTCCATTTAAGTTTTTTTTTTTCCAAAAAAAGATCAGTTATTTGGTTTAAAAAGATAAAAATTGTTATATTTACGAGTAATTATTTACCAAAGAAGGCATTAAATTGCGTCGGGAGGTATGATCATGGAATTGAATACATTATGTTTATGTGTGAATACTTGCATGCAATCGCAGAATTCTTTACTTACTTATTTACTAAAGGTGGCGCTACAGTTCTGTGTGAAGTGTGAACTAGGGCCTCACCCAAACAAACTTCTTCACGCGCACCCCAACTTGGGTAAGGTCTCTTTCCACTTGTGCCCGCCACCTAATCCGCGGTCTCTACTGCGCTGTCCTGTGGGCGTGGATTCGAAGACTTTCCCGACCGGAGCATTGGTTTTCATGTGCTCTGAGTGACCTAGCCATCACGGTCGTTGGAGTTGTATGCTTTTAGCTAATGCTACGTCGCTGTACAGCTCCTCGTTCCATCTTCTACCCCACTCAACTTCTATACATAGGGGACTGTAGATCAAATGAAGAACTTTTCTCTCGAAACGACCCAAATTACTTTCATCAGCTTTTGTCATAGCCTATGGTTTTGCACCGAATATCAGGATGGGGATGCTAATTGTCTTATATAGCGACACACAAGAGAGGGCTTTACTACTCAATTGCTTTCTTAGCCCAAAGAAACAGCGGTTAGCAAGAGTAATTCTTCGTTTGATGTCAGCGCTGGTGTTGTTTTATGAATTCATAGATCAGGTTAGGTGAATAAAACCAATAACTCTCTAAATTTAAGTCTATCGCTGGTGACGTTTTGACCGAGTCGTCGGTGTCGTGGGTCATTTCTTGCCAGCATGTACTTTGTTTTGCTTCATTAAACGCTAAAGCCATTTTTGCACCCTCTGCCTTAATACTTAAAAAGGCCCCATTGGCATCACACTGCGTTTTTCCTTTTATGTCAATGTCATCAGTAATTGAACTGACTATTGATAGATATTGCCTCTGTGTTGACGTGGGAGCTCTGCTCCCTGGTCTAAAGCCACATTGATCAGGTTGTTGAAGATGGGCTCTAGAAAATTTCGACTTAATTTTCCGCCTTTCAGCGAACCAAGTCCAAATTGAATTTAATTATTTTGTTTGTTTAATAATTTATTATGAATTAAGGAAACAAACATTTCTTAGTTTGAAGGATGATTTTATGAAATTGATTTTAAGAAAATTTTGTAATCTGGTTAGCGGTGCCCCTTGAAGCATGGGCCTTGTATAATGGCACATTTGGCACACACATTCCACCGTTTCTGTGGCCTTCTCCAAACATGGCCCCACTTTTCACATACAATATAGTATACTTTATGTCTTAGAAATAGAAGATAAAACGATTATATTCAAGACTGTATCATTGTTATGAATGTGTTAAGTATTATGTCAAGTGGCTTAATAAAAAACGTAACGAATGATTCAATCTCCTTTTTCCACCCACAAAATAAGAACACAAAACGTTATCCATGCTCTTGTCATTGTTTGACTGAATAGTACTTGTTGTCAACATGATCCCACACCATCGCTATTTGATTCTTTTGTCATTATTTTCCTTGCACTGCCCTACCTTGAAAATAAGGGATTGAATATGAAAAAGCAGATCATGCAAGACCTTCAAATATGAAAGACGTAAAAATTTAGTTTATTTACAAAAGTATCGAAAATTTGTATGCAAAAGACGCTATATCTTTGATGCAAGATAAATCTTTTTGATTCCTATACAATTGTATGTGCTCACAATACTTATAGTCCTTGAGCTGGTGTAACTATTGGGTGTCACATAAGAAAGGGGATGAGAGGATGAAACAACGGTTAGTATTAAAATCGTTTTCCATTAGGCATCTTAATTGCCTAGCGAATAGAATTGTCAAAAAATGGGGTAATATTTCATATTTTATAAAACATGAAATCAACGACAATAGTTAGTCCAACATTGAAACTACTGGAAAAAAACCTTGTGTGTCACCTGAATAGCGGGCTACAGCGTTTGCTTCGATAGGCGAATGATATTTTAAAATTAAAAAAAGCAATAAAATAAGTTTTGAATTTTGATAAGACTTCTTATAATATTTAGCCTCTATCATATCTTTCCAAATGACTGCCATTTACGTTTTTGCGAAGATTAAAACATCAGATATACATATGTATGTATATATATTCAACTCAACGTTAAGTAAGAGGCGATTCTATTCCTACAGAGTTAATCCTGTCTGTATCTACATATTATTACCAAGTCCGAATCCATGGTAGGATCTCAGTAGCTTAGCTAGACCATATTTCCATGCACTCATCCTTTTTGTGTTTGATGGCGAGGGATTATAACTTCGGGATTCATATATACGAAATGTTGTTTAAACATAATAAACATGGGAAGTAAAATATCTCAATATTGAAGAAGAAACTTTGCATGCATCCAAACTCGCACCTATCCCAAATCCTATAGTGTGTCAAACAGGGGAGGTGTGTAGTGTGTGTACCTGTTTATAAGCTATAAATTCCTTTCTTAAAAGAACAGTTTATCTTACATCAAGTGCAATAGTACTTGAACTTTGCAAATTGAAATAAAACTTGATTCGTTTCTCTCTTTCATTCAGCTTTCAGCAATACATCCTGTTGTAATAAATAATATAAAGTGTTTATTCGGTTATGATGTTATCATTGAACAACTTTAAAATACGAAATCTATTGTTCAATATTAATTTATAAAGCTCATAACATTCTTTATGTTATAATAAACTTTCTCTTTTTACTGCATTATCAAAGTACTTGGACGTCTTTTCATTTATGTATATTGGTAAACAGATCTGTGCATTGTTAAATAATCACAATCTTTTCTCATCAGGTTATGGGCCCGGGGTTAAGATTAAATAATAATCAAGTCGTGAACATTTTTATTTAATTTATAGTCGAAAACGTCACCTGCAAGCTAGAGAGTGGTACCATCAATCATTTTGGCTGGTGAAACGTTAAGATCTTCCTTAAGTGAAGCTTGTAGTCCAATCATAAAGATAGGTAAAACATCAGACCATTGATTCTGCTCGCGACATTTGACAGATGCTTTTAAAGTCCGATGAAAACTCTGAATTATTCCATTCGATAGCGGATGGTACGCTGTTGTTTGAATGTGCTTAAGTCAAAACACTTTTTATAACTTTTGGAAAGGATTTGACTGGAATTTTATTTCCTGATCGGTTGTAAACGTTTCGGGCACACCATCATGATTCATCCATCCGTGTATCAGAGTTGTCGGAACTTCTTTTTTTTAATAAGTGGGATTACTACAGACTAAATCGATCAATACAAGTTAAATAATTGTGGTGTCTACTGGAATATGGAGGAGGGCCAATAATATCAATGTTAATCAGCTAGGTTATACATTTCACTTTCACTCGGAATAAAATTGAAATCGATTCAAAATACAAATTAATGTTCTGAAAGTCACTTTTATCGATATCGTTTTAATTTTTTTTGAACTCAAAACGAAATGAATTTTCAAGTTCTACATTTCGATACTTGCTATTTTCAAGTAATTTGAATTCGACCAGATTAAGTTGGCCTGATTTGAATTCGACCAGAGGAAATTGTTTAAAAACGGTAACAGTTTTACTTAAAGGATATAAACCTAGATTTTTTTTATAGATTGCACTTGACTCGTAAGAAGTTGTAGCTTCTACTTTGTATTTAAGGGAAGGGACAAAGCATTTAAACGATTTTTCAACACACCAAATGGTGTCTACGATATGTGAAACATAATCCGCATATAAGCTTCTTCGTGCTGGCATAAAAATTCCATTTTTCTTCGTTGTTTAAAACATTACAAACATTTTTTCGTTGATAATTTTACAAAAATCATGCAATACTATAGATCAGGGAACTAGAAACCTCTTTTTTAAATAGTAGTGATTTTTACCATTTTCATTAACCTACAAGCTTAGTTGGACAAACTTTTAGTTAGGCAATCCAAAACTGTTGGAATGAATATTAAATATTCTTTCCCTACTTCATAATACATGGGAACAATATTCTTTACTTACCAAGGACTTAACACTTCAAACGCAGGCAACCCTGAGTTATGCCAGGTTTTGGTTAGGCAATCCTATATTGTTCGAACGAGTATTAAATTACCTTTCATTTGACACCAAAATCAAATAAATAACAGATGAGGGTATATTTACTCCGCAGACCCACCTCTTTAAGCCAGGAAACCTTCCAATAGGTCGAGGACATAAGTAGGCAACCCTAGTTTTTTTTTCATCTTTCACTCAAAAATGTACTTTTATGTTGCAATATTTAGCGCCTTAGGGCCAGTGTATAGCTAGACAACCCAAGTTACAATTGATACCTTTGATAAAATATTGATCATTATAAAATATCAAATGAGGGTAGATATTCCTTCTATGTATCTCGTACTACAAGTTTTAGTAAAGTTTTGTATACGTTTCTATCTTTTGTAAAGAAAAACTGTCAATTCAATATTTTCCAAAATTTTACTGTATGTTGAAAACTATATATTTTATAAGATGAAATTTGTTTAAAGCCAATATCTTAAATTTTTGAAAAGATATTTGAGTCGAAAATCAATTTTTACCAATGTTTTTTTTTAGGTTTTTATTTTTTGTAAGAAAACTGTCAATTCGATTTGTATCAGAATTTTAGTAGATGTCAAGAACGTTATTCTTCGTTCCATAAAATTTTTTTGGAGACAAAATCATTTCTTTTTCGTAAAATATTCAAGATAACAATTATTTTTTTTTTCATTTAAAAAAGAAACGATATTTGATTTTTTTCGAAATTTGGCATCAAGCCACAATATACAGGGTGTCTGGTCAAGTGGGCATTGCACGTTTGCTATGCACGTCGACAGTTTTGTTCACACTTGGGTATACGCGGAAAAAGTGATGGATAATTTTCTTCGTTCGTTGGTGTAGAGGTTCCGCGCAACTGCTTCGGCTATGAACACTCCACGGCCAGGGCCCGGTCGATCTTCAAGGACTCCTGAAAACATTGAAGTGGTTGAAGAGAGTTTACGCGAAAATCCACGACTTTCGATACGGAAAAGGGCAGCGCCACTGGAAATGTCAAGAGCAATAAAATTTAAAAAAAAGATTTAAAGTTTCATCAATTCAAAATTCAAATCGTTCAAGAACTCAAAGAAAGTGATTTTGTTTCACACAAAAAGTTTTGTGAGACGATGTTGGAGCGTTTTCGTATCGTGAATTACATTTTTTTAGAGCGACGAGGCCCATTTTCATTTAAACGGTCACGTTAATAAACAAAACTATCGTTACTGGGCTCAAAAAGCTTCCCGAACGTACGGACACACGGACATACGGAACGTACGTACACACGTACGCATGGGCATCTCTCAATCTTTTATTAAGTTTCTAGGGACCTTGAAATGTCAATTTCAATTCGACAAATCGGGTCGATTACAAGAACTTCCTATGGGAAGTTAAAAATAGTTCAAAGAACTTAAAGTAAATCAAACCTGAACGTTCTGGACAAACGTCCACTGGCAAAGAGAGGATTTAATTCCACTCAAGTTGCTAAATTTTCTCAGGAAATATCACACGCCCAAATAAGAAAGGTAAAGCGGACGCTGACAACTAGAATAAATGAAAAATTGAAAATAGCCACAGCATCGAACAACATTAGTTTATCCATAATTATTAAAAAGGAAACGCTGCATATCAAATACCTATTCGGAGACTCAATATTTAGATGGAGATCATATACATACAATACGTACATATGTATGTAAAATGTGACATACATATGTATGATCTTATTATACTCGAGACGAAAAAATGGTGTGATAGTTTTGACATTTTAGAGTCAATTATAAGCTTGGTAAATTTAAACTATTTTCGTAAAATATTGCATCGAGTTGGGACAAAGAAATTTTATATTTTGTTTAGTACTTTTACATACAGTTGATTGTATGGTTTTTTGAATAAAGCTTGTGCATAATATACAGATATATATTTTCTTTTAATTTTAGAATGCGATCAAACCTTTGTATCAAGAGTTGGTGGTCCCCAAAATGGCACGTTTTCAGCTCCTCTTGTCCACAATCCGAAAAATCATTCCCGACAATGTTTGTACATCTTCCTAGCAGGACCTGGGCAGCGTGTTGAAGTAGTATTTACGACATTTAATTTAAGAGGAAGCCCTCCTGAGTAAGTTGTTTTCATTCTTTCTTAAGTTTTAAGAATTACTACCTCCCTCATTTTAATTTTTGAGTTTTATCATAGACACATGTGCTAATATAATGTAACAAATATTTTATTTTTTATATGATCTCAACTTTATTCCAACAGTGGATCTGCTGTCGGCGAACTGCCAACGTAAGTTTGATTTTGTATACTCTTATACATATACATTATGTATGTATGTATATCTTAAATTAATTTTTTTCAACATTTAAACAAAAACAATTTTTATTTGAATTTGTTCTTGTTTAATTTAGCATACATTTAATTATTGTTCGGGTGTTTTTAAAAAATAGTTACAATGCATTTTTCAACACACCAATCTCTATACATATTTTAAGAGTTATACCTACTTTTCCAATATTATTCCCTAGAAAAACGACATCTTGGTTTTTTAATGTAATTTCGTATTTTCAGTAAAATAAGAAAATAAATACATACAAAAACTTATTTTTGGCCTTATAACAGGAGCATTTGTAATTAAACAAAATTGGAATAAATGAAGAAATTGTTATGCTTACTACCCATAAATATGGCTGTTAGTTTTGAATAGATTTATAATCGTCAATTAATATGTATAGGTACAGTTTAAGATAGGTTAGCCCGCAACAGTAACGCCTAGCGGTTAGCCCATATTTACAGGCAAGCTTACTAAACTTACTGTCCCTTGACATTGCTTTGTCGCTTAGTTTTTGAAATTCACTTAAAGTAGATCACGTAAGATTTACCCTTCTTCATTATATGCTTCGAGTGAATTCCTCTTTCTAAGCTATCAAGACCTAACAAACGCTGGCAGTTTGTTAACTTTTGGTCATGGTTTTTTCTATCTAAGTATTAGTTTCACTGAGTAACAATGAATACCAATACCCTAAGCATTATAGGATAAACCACAGCCACCACGAAACTCTCACAAGGAGGCCGTCCCATATATGATCATGACGTGAATCATGGGGCTGTATCATATCCCGTGGCACCATTTTTTATAGCTTGATCAGCTATTATTTAAGTCTTTGATATGGAGCTATCTAGGGAAGATAACCCTAGAAGTGGACGCTTCGGTTTCATGTGGGACCCAATCCACTAAGCTTTATCTACATTTAACATCATTCTTTTATAAAATGATTTTTACTTCTTATCCACTCCAGACTTTTATCTTTGTTTAAACATCGACTTACACTTGGAAGAGGTCGATTTTTATATTTACTGATTTTTATGGATTTTTATAACTTTTTATCAGTAAGTGTACCTCAGAACCCTCGAGGCAGGACGACACGGTCTCTCGTTCCGCCGATCTTAAGATTTTTCAATCTCAAGATTGGGAGAAACAATAACTTCTTGCGTTCGCTCACAATCACAAGTAAAGATTCTTCCAGTGCAATTCTCAGACGTGCCTTTTTCAATCTATATATATAAAAGAAAGTCGTGTTAGTTACACCACTTATAACTCAAGAACGGGAGAACAGATTTGGCTGAAAATTGGTAGGGAGGGGTAGGGAGGTAGCTTAGAGCCAGGAGACGGACATAGGATACTTTTTATCCCGTTCGACAGCGTTCCCGTGTGACTTGACATGAAACGTCAGTCACTATAAAACGTGGTATAACAAAAAAGAATCAGACTTGGATTAACAAAACGCAAATGACAGCTATGTAATTGACGTAAAATGACAGCTATGTAATGACGTATGGATGACAATTTGATATTTGTAAGAAATCAATATTAAAACTATTTCTATTAAATAAATAATTAAGAAGTGGATTGAAGTGAAGTGAAGTTTAATTAAAAGTGAAGTGAAGTTTAATTTATAATGCCTCGACCAAGACGATCGAATCTTTCCCGACAAAGCCGTAATGCAAGAAGAATACAAAATACTGCAAATGAAAGGACTGAAGAAGAACAAGAAATTGCACGTGAACAGCGCCGCGATAGTATGACTCGACTTCGTGCTTCTCAATCACGAGAGCAAAGTGAAGCAGCCCGTGAAACAGCTCGGTTGGCAATGCAGAATCGTCGAGCGAACAACAGAAGGCAAGAAATAGATAATTTGCGACGCAGAACAAGATATTTAGGTGATTTGAATCGAGCAGCGTATCGATACGATTGCAGCAATGATTACAGCTTGCATCATTGAAGAATCAACGTGTAATATTGCAAAACACTCACCAATGGCCAAAGTTTTAGCGGCATCGAAAATCATCATCTGGGACGAATGCACAATGGCGCATAAACGTGCATTAGAAGCACTTAACCGAACATTAAAAGATTTACGAAATGACTCGAGATGTTTTGGATTAGCAATGATTTTACTGTCTGGCGATTTCCGCCAAATACTGCCAGTAATTCCAAGATCTACGGCTGCCGATGAAATAAACGCTTGCCTCAAATCGTCAAATCTATGGCGCTATGTGAAGAAACTGCAGCAGACAACAAACATGAGAGTTACATTGCTTAATGATACATCTGCTGAAGATTTCTCGGAGCAATTGCTGACTATCGGTAATGGTCAAGTACCTGTCGATGAATCGAGCGGATTTATATCATTTCCAAATAATTTCTGTAATTTTGTCTCATCAAAAGACGAACTTATCAACAATGTATTTCCAAATATTATTTCTAACTACAAAAATAATGAATGGTTGAGTGAGCGAGCAATTTTAGCGGCTAAGAATAAAGATGTAGATGACCTGAACTACATAATTCAAAATAAGATCATTGGAACAATGCATTCATTCAAATCTATTGACTGCGTCACAAATGAAGATGAAGCCACCAACTATCCAATTGAGTTTTTAAACTCTTTGGACGTGCCTGGCTTACCACCGCACAATTTACACCTAAAGGTTGGCTCCGTAGTAATCATGCTTCGAAACATAAACCAACCAAAACTGTGCAACGGTACGCGTTTGGTGGTTAGTAAATTGATGAACAATGTAATTTACGCTACGATAATGATAGGAAAATTCAAAGGTGAGGAAGTTCTCATTCCGAGGATCCCGATGATCCCAACCGATGATCCCAACCGATATGCCGTTTGAATTTAAAAGACTTCAATTTCCGATACGTCTTGCATTTGCCATGACCATCAACAAATCACAAGGCCAATCCTTAAAAGTTTGTGGTTTAAATCTAGAACATTCATGTTTTTCCCATGGTCAATTATACGTGGCATGTTCACGGGTCGGAAGACCATCTGCGTTGTTTGTTTTTGCGCCTGATAATAAAACAAAAAATGTCGTGTATCACAAGGTACTTAAGTGAAGAGCAACCTATGTACTAAAATACAGAAATAATAATGAATGATTAATGTAGTTATTTAATTTTTTTTTGTTTTTTTTTCCAATAAAAAAAAAACACAATCTGCTTATTTATTGCCATTAAGGCGGAACAAAGTTCGTCGGGTCAGCTAGTTATAATTAATTGGAACAGTATGATCTTCAACGAATTACACCGGTCATCTAAACTTGTGCTCAGGGGTCACCACGGGGAGGTGCAAGTAAGTACTTCTTTCTCCCAGATTGCAGACAAGCAAATAGCTTCCCTACATCTACACGGGAGTCAGTTTGACCCCCATGTATAGGTACAAAAACTTAAAGTAATTAGATTATTTTAACCACAGTATTTATTTTGTTTTATTCTTTAATTCATCGGTAATTTAGTTGCTAAGCAAGCCATCAACACTTCCACATTAAATGTAGCTACTTTGAAAGAAAGATCACATACATCAAATGAATTAATTTTTTCAAAGGTTCAGATTTCGATATCAGCACAGCACATTTAAAATTAAAATTTGTTCTTTAATAAAACACGGTTAAAGTTCAGTAGGTTATAGAAGTTTAATTTAATCTTTATCGTACGACTTGGCGAGTGGCAACATAATAAGAGAAAATGGTTTCTCTAGATTCAAACGTATATACATATATATATAAATGTATATCCTTCGGTTATTAAATTAATAAAAATCCAATAATTAGGTATAGAAAAGTAATACTTAAAATGACCTGTTTTTTATAAACGTTTATTAGTTCCTCTGTAATTGGGATTTTGTCCTAAAACTTTGTTGTGTAATTGTTATAGAATGGATATTGCTATCTATCGGTGGTGTTGATAGAGCATCAGCCACAACATTGATCTTACCAGGTTTGTACTACAATTCTCACTTATACTTTTCGAGTATACCTTTCCATCACTTAATTTTATTGTTGGTGTTTTTATTGCATAACACAGAAGTCAGTGGAGATTTTAATAACTGCTGGTCCGTAAAAGTAATTTCGAAGAGTACTAACCATATGATGGCCAGTGTTTCTTTCTAATTAGATGCTAAAGTTTCTAATTTAAATCTGATAATTTGAGAATAACGTCTTTCGAGATAAGGAAAATTTTCATTTTGTGAAAACCTTCAAGAGCTTCGTTATCCAGATTTATAAGCTTTTTATAAGGATCCTAAAAAGAATCTTAGGCCCTTAAGAGTATTTGGGCATTGAAATTGGGTTATTGCTTCAATTTTACTGTAGACAAAACATGTTATCTATATGCTCCCGTTTGTTCACTGGAAGATTGATAGACCAATTCTAAATCCGAATGGAAGTCAAAAGAATTCTTTTTTACCATTACTGACCGGGAAGGCAGTCTTCGTCTATATAGTCTTCCTGAAGATTAATTTGATGGAAACCGCTTTTTAGATCAAGTATCTATAAGTATTTGTATGGTCCGAGTTAGGATATGACTTCAATTATTAAATGACACTTAACAATATAGGCCAACATCGTAAACAAGAGAAATGAAAAAATTACTGGACTATATTAGAGAATTTAAGAATTTGTAATATAAATTTCCTTCAAATGTTAATTTCCAGTTTTTATGGAAATAAAAACTCATTTCCAGTTTATATTTCGTTACTGAAAAGAACATGTAAGAACAACATAATGTATAACTACAAGATGTTCTATTATTTAAGAAAATTTTCTTTCTAAAATCCTAGCCCAAATATTTGGAAAAGCTTAAATCCTGTAACTAGAACGCCAGTCCGCTTCACATGAAATGCCACAAAAGTGATGTGTTAAATACCAGATGACACAACTATAGGATTTGATATTGTCAAATGCAAGCGCACCTTTTGAATTCAGTATTAGTTCTGAAAGCATAGAATTCAGCGTATTCGACTGAGCTCCCATTTTTGTAGTTTCTCAACTACTTTGTTCAACTATTTCAGAACACTATCTTAATACTCTATTTCAAAATTGGAAAAAGATTTAAGACTTATAGATGTTGATTTTTCAGAAACAAAAAATTTTATTTTTAAAACCATAAATTGAGATAAAAGGAAGCGCTTCATAAATAGACCAGCATTCTTATCGTCAAAGTCCTTTTAAATAGAACAACACAGGTTTCCTATTGCAACACTTTTTTCTTAGATAACAAATACAAATAACATATATATGTACATACGTACAAATCGAATTTGTAATTTTGTTCCATTCGCCAAGGGAAAACCTCGATCGGCAAAATAACAGCACCATTAAAAAGGGGATATCTTAGCCGACATAATTTGCTCAAAAACAAGCACTTTTAACTCTCTCTTCGTTTAAGAGGTAGAGGAAATTAAAAAAAAATGACTTAAGTTAAAAAAAAAATTTTAAAACAACGGCAATACTTACGTGAAATTATTATACCGATTTTGAAAGCCATAATTTAACTTGAATTATATGTGTCACTTATGTTTTAAAAATTTGCATGCAAACTCAACACAAACTCGATATTTTGAAATTGTTTTAAATTGGCTTTAATTATTTGATATTCCTATTGATTTTTATTCAAACACTGAAAACAAGATGGGTTTATGCTTTTTAGTTTATGAGCAAATTCAACATTACTCAAACTGATTTCCTATTAAATTTTAAATTTAAAGAATAACGGCATATAAGCATTGAGGTATGTATGGAGGGAATTCTGCGTCTCTGAACCCTTCAGTCATGCCAAAAATATTTGGTGTGTAAACCACGGTCTAAAATAAAAACAAAATTATAATTTGTTTCACTCTCAGAATTCTTATATAGGTACATTTAATAATTGTAACTTTTAACTTTATTTTATCATCTCAACACTAAATTTTATTTCAATCAATTGTTATTTCAAATGAAAAAGTTATTGCCTTATTTTTTCATCTTCAAAAGGTTATACTTATAGCATCAAGATTTTGAAATAACGTGAGCAAACATCATTGGTATAATTTTGTGTTAAGCAAATTAAATTTAGTTACGTTGGAAAATGTAGTGCCCGTGGCATGATGGTTAGTGCGTTGGACTCAGTCGTTCTTTGACTTTCAAAGAGAAAACAAGTGTTTATAAGTAATTGGTAGTTAATTTGAAAATTAAAAGTGCATTTGTAGGGTTTTACAATTAAGAAGGCAGTAAGAGTGGCTTACTGATAAGACTCACAAACTTTTACAGACCTCAATCTGTTGATTAAGGAGAACCCCAGGTTATGAATTAACAAGTACTGGGACTGCAAGATCCAGTCAGTTAATTCCAGTGATCCTAGTATGTTCCCCAAAATCAACAAGATATTCAGGAAAAAGAATGACAATGACCTTCCGTGCCTGAAACTCCAAAGAAATGAAGAGAACAGAGACGTACTTAGGACAGCGCAAATAGATCCAGAAGAAGCCATCTTTGACGATGACTTTTTCATAATTGAAGATCCGAATTAAAAAGTGGATGCGGTGGCAGCTGCTTTCCAGCAAGTTTACAAGGTGAATGTTAGCATTCACCCCAACCACGACCTGGAAAACAGAGCCCTACTTAATCACTTTTACCTTCGAAATTATATAACACAATGGCGATCTGAGAACTGCGGTTTCATGCGGTTCAATGACGATTCCTTGGCAAATGACATAATCGCCGAGCAAACGGGACCAAGTCCCTTGTTAGTGACGAAGGTTGAGCTTCAGCTCATCTTCAATTCAATAAAAAACAAAAAGTCAGCAGGTATCGATGGTATATCCAACGTTGTACTAAGCCATTTACCGATAGAGGCAATTGATATTTATACCACACTCTTTAATAATGCACTGATTAATGCATATTATCCATTATATCTGTGGCAATAAGACAGAGTAGCTTAAGTTGGAAAAAGTGATTTTCAGAAAAATTAAAAATTATCTAAAATTTCTTTTACCTTATTATAATTTATAACTTTTTTTGTGTGAAATTGTAAAATGAGGACGTCATTTAACATTTCTACCTATTTCGTGGAAATCTTAAAGTAACAAAGTAGAAAAAATGAAGTTTTATTCTTAAGACGTTATGTAAAAACCAAACTGAAAATAGAGAATGTTGTAAGGAACATAAGTTGTTTGTTCATATCGTCGTCATTCTATTAAAACTCCCTTAGTCCATTTTTTGTGTGTTAAATAAATCAATATGCAAATTAATAGATTTTGGGAGTTTTAATTCTTCATATTTTAAAAATGGTGCATCGTAGAGCTTAGGAAATTTTGAGAAAAAATAAACTTTGTCATTTGCATGAACTTGGTGTATTTATTTCATTTTTGCGGAAAATGGACTTAGGGAGTTTTCAAAGAACGACGACGATATCGTCGGTATCCTGCAAAAACATCTCAATCACATTTTTGTGTTTCTGAGTTATTGACGATTTAAAGTTTATGGCGGCTGGAAAAATCACTACACAGTTTCGATTTGAAAATTGTAATTAAAATCTGATAGTAAAAGTATTTATAAATAAGATGAAACCAAAAAATTTAACTCAATTCAATTTATTCAACTTTTTTTATACAAAAATTAAATGAATCTTGGACATAGGTCTTTTTTGCATTAAAAAAAAGGTTTAAAGGGACATGGGTTTCTTATGAACATTTCTTTTGTTTTTTTTATGTATTAATCTTGGTCTGATTCCGAATCCTCATTTATATCTGGTGATTTTGCTTGTTTTTAAGTTTTTGTACCACTGGTGAAACTCTTCCGGTATGGCTCCTGACTTGCAAAGACTAAGTAAATCTTTTTTCTTTTCCACACTTATAGGAAGGCTGCTGTTATAGACTCTTTTGATGGTAACTTCTTTTAAATTAATTGGACGACCTTTACCAAAAACACGTATCTCTTTATAAGTTTCAGTGTGGTCATATTTGTATTCCATCACACCAAAAACACGTATCTCTTTATAAGTTTCAGTGTGGTCATATTTGTATTCCATCACACCAGGTTTTATCTTTTGGTACCTAAAAGATTTTACTTTTAACCAGTTAACCTTGTCTCCATTTTCGTCCAAATTTTTGTTTTTTATAATATCCGACCGTTGTGACAAGTCCAGAAAGTCAGTGTATCGCATTTGGGTTATATTATACTGATTTCCTTTGCTCTTAAGTCTTTTGGAACGTGCGAGTCTGAATATAGTCAGCCAGTCCTGGATCGTATAGACTGGAAAATTCTTTTTTTGCCTCTCCATTGCGCTGTGCATGCTATCAACTTCCATGTAGCTGTGTCCACTTTCTAGAAATTTGTGTTCAATTATATCTAAATTTAAAGTTTGAACCAAATAGAGAAATAATATTGAAATATTTTTATTTCTATTTTGGCCACTGCACGTATCAGAAAAAAAAGACACTTCTTTTATTTTTGGTGATAGTTGATGCAAATACTTATACAAGCACGAACCAATTTCATTGCTTCCTTTTTTGCCATCAGTTTCTGTCCAAAAATAGCAAAAAGCATCGTTAGGTGGAGCAGCGTTGTAAATAGTTAAGTTATATGCACATAGTTTTCAGCTGTAATGTATTAACATTGGACTTACATCACTTGAAGGAATTTGCAACACCGATTGCAAGTCGAATGTGCATGCCATGAAATTAGGTTCCTTGATGGCCCTTTCCTTGTCCAAGGATTTTGCTTCTGAACATTCTTTTTTTCTCTTTAAATGGGCAATGTAATCAGCATTTTGGCTATCTTTGCCTTTTTCACATGCTTGGCATTGATCTTTCTTTGGACGAAAGAACGACAAATTGTAGCACTCACCGAAAACTTTCCTGTAGGTAGTCGATGAAGGTATCTTTGTTGACGTGTCACTTTTGTATTTTTCTAAGAATAAGGCATACATTTTTGATATACTCAGATTTGCATCTAAATACATCCGATTAGAACTTTTGCGGCAGTAGTGAGACTCTACAGTTGGAAAGCTTTCGATGTGGTCCTTAATGCATGTTAAATTTTCATCCGATATTTTATTTGCGGGTTTTGATCTGCCCCTTTCGTCTTCTTTACAAAAAACTCCGGTTGGCCCTTTATATTTAAACGCCGTTTTAATTGTGCTACTCGAAATACTTAGGGTCCCACAAAAAAAGTCACAACAAACCCGTACATTGGAGTTTTCATTTTTCAAAAAGTACGATCTAGCTACACTACGGTTAACTTTTTTAATTGAAGATCTTACTCGGGGCCTTTGTATCTACGAATCGACGACCGCCTTTAAAATGAAATCTTTTTGGCGTTGATATGGTAACTTCCAAAAGTCTTTGCACATTTTTAGTCGCTGTTCTTCCGTAAATTTGTCCTTGCATTTAAAACGACATTTTTCACACTTTGATTGCTTGGGATTCTTACCTCGTATTAAATCAGCATGCTTTAAATTTCGTTTCCATAGTTCTGGACACGATTTTCTCCACCTTCTATTTTTCTTTTCAGTGATTGGTGTTTCTGCAGTAGATTCTTGAGGCGCCTCCAAAACCACGACATCTCCTTCACCATCATTATCGCTTGATTCGTTGTTGTTGTCAGGAATATAATCAAGGTCATCATCGTCGCTGTAGAAGAACAGCACTTCGGCTTGAGAAATTCATTTTTCTTAAAGTAAAGTAAAAAAGCTCAACCTATTCACATGAACAACTTTCAAAAATGATCATTTTTCTTAACGTAAATTCAAAGCAAAAGTATTTGGGAAATCCCCTAATAAAAAAATTCAAGTAGGCCATGAAATAGTTTTTTATTTGAATTTCAGAAATTGGGATTTTTGGAGAGAAAATTTGAAGTACCATGAGTGTATTTTATTTCTATTTCAGTACTTGGGCTTTTTTTGCAGAGAAAATGAAAAAAAGGAAATAAAAGAGTTGTGCAAAAAGGACCCAAGTCCACTTGGGTCTTTCTTGCTCTACGCATTTGGATGTTTTGAACATAGAATGGATGGTTTTGATACAATAACTACATAAATACTTTAAATAGAGATGGGATTTTTTTCACGACATGGATTATGACTTTTGGGACATTTTTGCATTATTAACTCTATTTCACAAAAAAGTGGACTTGAGACGTTTTTGCAGGATACCGACGATATGATCTCCAAATTGGTGTCAAGTTGCAAAAAAATTTCAAACATTGAAGCAATGAAAGAATTTGTATTCTATCCTGGACAACTATCACTATACTATATCACTATACAGGATAACATGTTTAGTGCCTGATGGAAGGTCTTGAAGGTGTTTAAAAACACATGAATTTCATTTCGACCACGATTTCCTTCTGTCTCATGCCACATGTAACATTCTGGCTGCCCGGTTGTACAGTCATGAACAGTTAAATAATAGGTCCATAATGGACGTTTATAGAAGAAAACTGAGGACCTTAAAAAAGGTGTTGGGAGGCATTGTTGCAGGTCAAATGTTACAACTTTTAAAGGTTTGTGATTCTCAGCATTTTCATTTTTAGAACTTCTCACTTGTGGCAAGTGTGTAATTTAGGTTTTTTAAATTTTAAGTTAAGGGTGTTGAAAAATTTTGAGAACTTTGAAAGTGAAACTGGATCATATCTTTCTGAATAGAGCCAAAATAATTTAGCGATTGATAAATCCGTTAATAAAATATCTTTTAGAAGTGTCTCGTCTAGTGTAGTGGGACTCATAAGATGGGAAACTGTTTATAAATGTAATTATTTTATTTTGTTTTTCAGGTGAAAGTTTTTTTAGGATCAGGATGTCTTCCACGCAAATCACCATTTGTTAATGCTTCATGGCCTTACAGCTTTTTTTTTTGACAACTGTTTTTATAAATTGCTCTGATTCACAAAGGGTGTATCTGAAACATTTTTGACACACTGAAATCCTTCCACCACGTACTTCCAAAAAGTATGTATTGCAGTGCTTCCTTTTCCTCGGATTAGTAAGACTCTTGTCTATTCATTTAGATTTAGTTTCCTTAACCGCAATGAAGCCAGATGCAAACGCGCGCTTGTCTCAGCTCATAAGAACCAAGTTCCCAATATTTTTTAAAAATAAGCTGTTGGTTTTCATAAGAAATTTGTTTTTGATATTTGTTGCGACAGTTATCTAACTTGCGTAGAGTTCGTTCCTGTACGGTTTTTCCAGCTGTAGACAAGAAGTAGCTTTTGCAAGAGTTTCTTTTTTCTTTGCGCATCTGTTTTGATTGTTTTGCGTTAGCCATTTCGTTATTTTGGTCTTTCTCCGAAATAATTCGCAATCTCCAAACAATAAGTTTTGCTCCAGCTGACGACCAGCGTTTTTTGTTTCAAAAGAAACATCAGATTCACTACTTACGTTGTAAGAAGCAACATTAACAAAACTAGGATCACAAATAGAATTATCGTCATCGAAATCCACTGATTTGTCTTCTTCCCTTTTAGTTGAGAAAACATCATTTTCTTCACAGGCAAAATCTTCATTTTCTTGTTCTGATATGTTCCGAAAGTTTTAGTTCTCTGAAATTTTTGGCGCTTCACTTGCATCTTAAAAGTTCATTTTATGAAGGTTATTGACTGTTCCTTATCTAATATAAACTTGCTAAAAGAACTTACTAGTTAAGAAAATTGTATTGTCTTCGTATTCTGTAAATGGTATGGTATTTCTATAACAACTTAACTGATTCTGTTCTTTTAATACCAAATTTAACATTTTTCTCGCGCGTTCCATTTTATTTGTTTTTAATATGAACAAAACTTTGTATTTGTATAAACTGTAAAGCATACAATTTCTTAGACATGAAACACTTTTGAACACTAAAATCATACAATTTGAGTTTGGAGGACATAAGAAAATTTAATAACATAAGCTTTTCTGTCAAATCCATTGTATGTATATCCGTTCAAACATAAGTGTACGATATCTTTGTAACGGACAAATCTTATTAAATGGGGTAGGACAGAAATATGGATTTCAAAGTGCTTATGAATATCCATTGAAAATCAGAGAAATCACTTATGTCGACATAAGCTACTCTGTCTTACTGCCACAGATATTATAATTATATGCAATATGGTTGTAAGGTTAGGTTAAAGTGGCTGTCCATGATGGAATCGGACACACTTGGGCCAGTTTAATGGCCCATTGTGTGATAACACATGAATCCTAAGCTCAATGGAACCAGTTTGAGTCCCTTACGAAAAGTGAGAGGCTGGTTATGCTGATATGATTAAGATCGTTAAGATCGTTTAAGAAGAATTCTCCTAGGTAATTCTTCCCTTTTTGAGCTAGAGCATCAAGGCACGTACAGAGAAGGTGAACTGTTTTCTCCTCTTCCTCGTCCATACAGCTTCTGCAAAAGTCATTTGAGAATACGCCTAGCCGCGTGGCGTACTTTCCTATTAGAAAGTGTCCGGTTATGACACCTATTATCGAGCTTATATGCGATCTGCTTAGAGATAGCAAGCACCTTGATCGCTTTAAATCTAGTGTTGGCCAGATGTTTTCTTGTGAACTGGCACGTGGTGATGTTGTTCCACCTGGTGTTTGCCTTCTTCATAGCGTCTTGCATTAGCAACAGTTTACAAGTAGCGATTGGTATGCCAGCATTTGCCAAACGTGGTAGGATGGGCTGCACTGCAACGCTCCTGGCTAATTCATCTGCCTTACAGTTACCTGGAATGTCTCTATGGCCCGGTACCAAAGGTGAATATTAAACTGTTGTGCCATCTCCATTCGAGATGATCGACAGTTATGGACTCTTATAGAGTTTGTAGAGACAGAGTCCAGAGATTTGATAGCGGACTGACTATCGTGAGAAAATACGGATATCAGATGTTGATAGCACGTTTTCTTTAAGCCAGGACAAGACTTCTTTTATCGCCGAAAGTTCCGCCTGGAACACGCTGCAATGACTGGGAAGGCGGAATGAGAGACTTAATTTCAGTCATTCGGAGTACACACCTCCACCAACCCCTTCTTTTGTTTTTGTACCATCTGTATAAAAATGGATTGACTCGTCTTCCAGGAATGCCCTATCCTCCCCAGAAAGATCTGGAAGGTATAGAAATCTGGAAATTTCTGTCGAATTGCAGTTGGGGGATGGTGTAGTCTGTGTGCTTTGGAATTGATTCTAAATACCTAAGAATTACGGAGTGGCCAATGTTATTGTTAGTCCACTGCGACGAAGCTTTGAGGCGAATAGCAGAGTTTGCAGCTATTTGTTTGCTTAATATATCAAGAGGTGTTAGGTACAGAAGGATGTCCAGTGCCGCAGATGGGGTCGTGTGAAGCGATCGGCTTATACATAGGTGGTGCAGTGTCATAAGTCCGTAGGTCATAAGTCCGTAAAGAACTTATGACCCGGTCAAAACTTCATAAATCGATTATGAACTTATAACCCACGTAAGTGAGCCAAAAGTCCGCAATGAAAAGAGCCATAAGGTCTTAAACAAAAAAAATTTAAGATTGAATGAAATAAATTTATTTATTCTTTTTATGGAAAAACTGAAAACAGAATAATTTATGATTCTATCATAAAATTGAATTTGAATAATTAATTAATAATTCAGAAAAACACTCTTGCGCTCTTTGTCACTATATGTCTGCAAAAGGGGCATAGAATCTCGTTTTTGAAATGATTTGCTGTTTCAACTATGCTTGTGAAACATTCATCGCATAACTTAATATGGTTGCACGGCATAAGAATTGTATTACGCTGGTTAAGAAGTGATAAGCAAAAAATTCGCGCGAATTTTTTTGAGTTAGAGTTATGCTAACAAACTAGACGTGTTTTTTTCGTCGTCTGATTAGAATTCCTATTTAATTGTTTAACTCGCAGTTTAAGTGCATAAGATCAAACACCCTGTATTGTCATAATTCTTGCCTAACGTCTACCGAACCTTAGTTGTCTGAAGTTATCACTGTTGTCTTGAAAATTCGAACTTTTTCTTATTTTTCATTGTTTTGTCGAGAATTTTAAATTTAAATTTAAAATGGCACCAAAACCAAACAAAAGGCACCGTGCTCAACAACAAGGAAGTGAGAGTGATTCTTCTCTGAGAGACGCTGAAGTAAGCAATTCAAATGGCATTGCTGACAAGCTGCATTGAAAAGAGACAGGAGGAGTGGGTGCTGACATTCAACAAATCACTGGACAATAAACTTGCTGCCTTAGAAGAACGATTGAATGCTAAAATCAGAGAGAGCTCATCACTTATGGAACAACAACTGCAAAAAGCACGCAATAACATCAAACAAGAACAACTAGAGCTTCCAGTTGATCAACTCGAACGAGAAAAGATCTCTTTTGATGCTGTACTGGTCGGCTTACCGGAATATGAAGGAGAAAACTTAAAGACGACATCAGCAATATTTGTGTTGCTGTAAGTATTCAGCCCCCTCAAATACAGAACATTTTCCGTGCCAAAACGAAACAACATTCCCCTACTGATTCCAGCATCACACTAAAGCAGAGAGAAAAAACTAAATGAGAGAGCCAAATTTCCTCGTCTCCGTCTCCGTCTCTTCGAAACCTCTTACTCTCATTTTTTATAGCGTGTTGAATTCGTATCGGTGTATACATGTTTTCCCCTCGGAGAAGAGTACACAAAAAACATCAGTTCCGGGAAATGCGACATTTCTCATTTTTGTTTATTGATAGCCAAGAAAGCTATGTTTTTTAAAGTCGCATTATAATATTTGTAATTCTCATGATTTTCTTTCTTTAATTTTACTAACATCTTGTCGTTTTTATATCTACAAAAATACTCCTATAATTCAAATTAATTCTAGCAAATTATTTTTGTTTGTCAAAAAATAACGGGAGAAGTTATACCGGTAGTTCGTGGTGAATTTGTTTTTCTCTTCTTTTTCTCTAAGTTACAGATAGATGGCATTAACAACAAAAACAAGAAAGGATGTGTACAGAAAATGTGTAACAGGGTTAAGGTTTTTTAGACTAAACTTTATTTGTATGTATATATGAACGAGTACATGCTTTTTATAAATGTATGTTATGTTTATTTCAATAGTAATACCTTAACTAATAACTTAACTGCTGTATTATCTAAAATATATTGCATTGAATTATTTTACATTGAATTATAAAAGGCGGAAATAATAAAGTTCTACAGTTTACCGGAAATATTTATATAAAATATCCATATCTTCTGCAATTGCGGTATCAATCGATATTTTCTGGAACTTAGTGTTAACGTAACATTTATTTGTCATGAATTACTTTTTCAGCTTTTTTATGCACCAACAAAATTAATTATGAAATTTGGCTGCGATAATAATTACTTGAACACAGAATTTTCTATGTTTATAGTTATTCAGGTTTGACTTTGATTTGCATTTATTTATGCCTAAAAAGTTTAGTAAACATCTATGAATAAGCCACAATGCACTTTCAGAAAAACTGTAGTTAGAACTTTCCCTGACGGATTTTTCCTTGTCGCTATATAACTGAAAGATAAGATATAAATAGTTAGAACTGGAAAACTTATAAAAATGATGCATAAGACTTAAATTTTGGTTGAAGAACAAATTTGTATATTCTTTTCACAAAACCACTGAACTAGCGAAAATACAAATATTTGTATTTTAGTACAAAAGTACTTTTCGGCTTATGTAGTTAAGCCTTTAAAAGCAACACACTACCTTAGTTCAAAGCAGTAAGAATAGCTTATCACCTATTCACAAATCTTATGCAATGAAAATTGGCAACAGAAGTAACAAGTTGTTGGTCTTTTTATTTAGTTTCTACTTAAATCACTTATTTTCAGCATTTTGGAAATGTCGTGAGTAATGTAAAGAAAATAAACAACGAGTACACACAAATAAAATAGGAATGGAAAAAAGAGATGAGTATATAAAAATGTTTTCAATGTTCCATGTTCACATTCTGTAACTCTCGTTTTCAATGTTCCTGAAACTCTCGCATCGACAAAATTAAGTCGATAAACTCTGAAAATTGAAACAAATCTGAGTTTTTTTTGCATTTTTCATCAGTCTGAGCGAAAATTAAACGCATAAACGAAGCTAATAATAAAAATAATAGTTGCAGTGCTTTCAGAGTCTTATGTTTCAAAGGTGGTCGCCATTTTTCAAAGGTGGTGAGCAGAGAGAAAAGTTTATTCTCTCTCGTGGTGAGTATGCACACAAACTTGCATAAGTATTTGTTCCCCACATTTTTTTTATATGGAGTTAATACATATGCAAGTTGGTGGCCAAATCACAGCTTGTAGGCAAAAAGAGAGCAACCCTCGAAGTTGGTTCTCTCTATTAGTTCTTTCTCGATGACTAAAGTTTGTAAATAGACGTGGAAAACAATTATTTATGCAGGCAGTAGCGAGCTTTCGCAAAATGAAAAAAGCTCCGCTTAAGCTCTCTGATATTATATTTGATTCTGCCAAAAGCTTTTACATCAACGATAGCCTTACGTACGAAAGGCAATTACCTACCAGCTGCAGCGTTTTGCTGTAAGATTAAAAAAAAGTTCTCTTCTCTCATCCGTACACACCTATAATGGCCAAGTCTATATTCGCACACCAACCTGCCAACGCTCGACCATTATACATAGCATCGAAGATCTGAGGAATGCCGTCGGGGTCGACGATAACAATGATAACAACATAAATGGTAGCTAGTTTGAGCTTTATATTAAGAACTAAATTTTTTATTTTTATATTATTTATTATTATTATATTTACTATTTTTATTTTTATTTTTTTCATTTTTCTGTTATTTATTTCTTATTTTCTCTCTCTGGCGCATATTTACCTTAATTTTTACTATTGTTTTGTTGATAATGTGCAGGTTTTTTCAGTTCAATTTGTTTCTCAACATTTTTTCTCTTCTCTCTATTCGTTAAATGTTTACAATATTTCTGTTTTCGATTTTAGTCTCTCTATAGATTCTTGTTGTCATAATGGGCAGCAACAATAACAAAGGTTTTTACAGCATGAATGAAAAAACTAAATTTTTGTTAAACACTCTTTGTAAAAGCAAAAATGGATTACATATTTGTCACATTAATGCGCAGAGTCTTGTTAACAAGTTTGATGAGTTTAAAATGATTTTTGAGGATAGGTTAATTGATATAGTTTGCGTATCTGAGACTTGGTTTAACCCAAATTTAAATAGTAATCTGTTTTCTCTAAAAGGTTTTAAGAAACCTTATCGAGCTGACCGTATTCGCACTACGGGAGGAGGTGTCGCTATCTTTGTTAAAAGTTATATTGGATCTTGTCATGTTAAATGTTCAGATGGTACCGATTCATGTGACTATTACTTTATAGATATATTTGAGGGTGATAAAAAATGTAGCGTTGGTACTATTTATATGCCACCACGCATTGCTAGTTCTCGGATGATTACACCGATTGTTGAAGAAATGTGTTTTCGCGTACTAAACCTCTTTATTTGTGGTGATTTAAATTGTTTCGAGCTCAGGAGATGAAAAATAACCAATAGTACTACTAATAAATAAAACACATGAATTTAAAGTGGAAAAGGCTCAATGCCAAAAAACCACTATCTATCACTATTTATTGAACTGATCGCTTCACTGGTTACATTTCAACCGATTTATTCAAAGGAAAATTTCCCTTTTGTAAGAAGGGAAATTCCCAAAACCTATCTCAAACATCGAACCAAAGCTCATTCAGCTTTTAGCTCGATACATGAGCTTCAGTTCGATACAGTCCCGGCGAAAACCTACGGTTTTCCACCCTTTCGCATTTTATTTCTACTCTCTAATTAAACAATAACAAACAGAATTATTTAACATAACAAAAACGATTGTTAATTTCATTCTCCATTCGGAAGGATACAAATCTTCTGCACCGGCCTTGTCAGCTGGTCGCAGTCTGTACTTCCACGCTTCGCACCAGTCCATCTTTCCCTTTGATAAGTCTCTTGATTCGTCCCAACGCCCATGCTGACGGTGGGAAGTTCTCGCTCTTTATAATGCACAGTTGTCCAATTTGAAGCCCATGCTTCTCTCTTCTCCATTTCTTTCTCTCAAGTAGAGTCACCAAGTACTCTTCTCTCCACTTATCCCAAAAGTGCGTAAGTATCGCCTTTCTCTCTTTCCATGAGAATTTGATATCTCTCCAGTCACAAAAGGCAGCGGGAGCACCAGCGGCTCTCCTACCAGAAAATGTCCCGGCGTTAATGCCTGCAGGTCATTAGGGTCATCGCTAATCGCTTGAAGTGGTCTTAAGTTCAGGATCGCCTCGACTCCAGCGGTCAGCGTTAAAAGTTGCTCATACGTCAGTATCTTCGCTCCTATCACTCTCGTCAAATGAAATTTCATTGACTTAACAGCGGCCTCGTATATGCCACCCTGATGTGGTGCTGATGGTGTCATAAATCTCCATTCTGTCCCTTTCGTTGCTAGGAAGTCAAGTGATTCCTTTCTATGCCAGCTCTCTTTCGCTTTTTGCAACTCTCTCGCTGCTCCAACAAAGGCTGTGCCATTGTCACTATATATTCTCTCGCATCTGCCTCTACGAGCAATAAATCTCTCATAGCAAGCAATAAAGGCAATCGATGACAAACTCGACACCAAATCTATATGTACTGCTCTGGTCTTGAGGCACACGAACACAGAAATCCAACATTTCTGTCTAGTCACTTGTTCTTCAGCTTGATCTATCATCTTCACCACGAATGGTCCAGCGTAATCTACGCCAGAATGAAGAAATGCTTTCCCAGGGGTCACTCTTTCTCTTGGCAAATCAGTTGTGTTTCAAACTGATAATTATTTCGCACACAAACTAAGCATTTATGTAAATATCTTCTCGACTCGCTTCTCAACTTTGGAATCCAGAATCTCTCTCGTATGTGATGCATCATCACATGGACAGCTCCATGCTTCGTCGCCCTATGCGCGCTGTCTATAATAAGCCATGTTAGCCGAGAGCCATTCGGCACAATAGCAGGATGCTTCTTTCCATATTCTAGCTCTGATCTTTCCAATCGTCCTCCTACTCTCAGGACTTCTTTTCTGTCCAATATAGGTTTCAGTGATTCAATTTTACTTCTCTCTGGTAGATTACTGTTGCTTTTAATCGAAGCAATCTCTTTCGACAAATATCTTTGCTGCTCTTTTCGTAACAAATATTCTATCGCTTTTTCTTTCTCCTCAGATGTAATTTGGATTGGTCTACTCTCACTCTTTCTCTTCTGACGTACAGATCGCCTTCTCATCTTGCCACGTCCCTTTCTCTTGCCATTCGATTCCTTTCTCTTAATTGCTTTCTCTAATGTTCTGACGTACTCATGTACCGGCACCCTCTCTCTTGTCTTTCTCGTAGTTATGGACAATTCTTCATCAACACTGATGACAGTCATAACTTTCATCTCATCCCTCCCCCATCTGAAACGTTTGGCACAAACTTCTCAGATTTCCATTTTGAACGGGGTTGTCTTATCCATTGTGGTCCATGTAGCCATCAAACTCGCCCCACGTATTCTTTACATCATGCTGGGCGAATGGCAATGACACCTGTACGGCAATTGGGCCCTCTCGCTTCTCATTGGGATCTATCTCTCGCTGGAGCTTCTTCAGCATAGCAGAGGCCATGAAGAAAAGCTCCTCTGTCTCTGCTACCCGTCGCTCGACTGAAGCCATCATGATAATGTCCTCACGTCCAGCCAGTAGCCGCTCTACCTCTTTCACCTCGCTCCATGATTCACGAAGCCCCTCCAGTCTCACGCTCAATCCCTCCATAGGATACTCCTTGGCTTGGGTCGACTTACAGAAGGCGGTCATCCTGTGGATGGAGTTTATCGCCGCCTGGAAGCGATACTCCAAGTCATCAACGCTCGATGCCTGCATTCTCTTTTGTGTTCCTTCCCTGTCTCTTTCCCTGTTTGATCCTTTATCTATCCTGTCTCTTCTTTTTTGATTCTTTCTCTGTTCTATCTCTTTGTTTGATCCTTTCTCTGTTCTATCTCTCTGTTTGATCCTTTCTCTGTTCTATCTCTCTGTTTGATCCTTTCTCTGTTCTATTTCTCTGTTTGATCTATAAAGAAATGAAATTTTAAAATCTGAAAAACCTGTAAAAAGTAAAGAAAATATGCAAACGAGGAGAGTCCGTAGTTTATTTAAATGGTTCGATCTACATAACGAGAGAGCCATGTCTACTTTTAACAAGCCAACATATGAACCACCCGCCAAGACTCCCCCCCTTTGACTCATCTTAATTAACCAAGAGAATCTCCGGAGCAGGCCAGTCAGGTCGGAACATACCACTCGATCCATCAGCTCGGACTCGCTCTCTGTAACCAGAGCCTCCATCCGTGCCAATTTCACGAGAAAAATCTAAAAATCTGCACTACAGTTAAACCTGGACTCAATCCAAGTAAAATCAAATTTTGCCGATTCGATCCCATTGCTGATAGAATCAAGGCCTGCTTAAATAAAAATAAATAAAGCTAAATTCGCCGATTCGATCCCATTGCTGAGAGAATCAAGGCCTACTTAAATAAAAATAAATAAAGAAAATAATATAATTTGTTGCAGTGTGCTATTTAGTACTCAGTGTTGTTGTTCTTGTATCTTTCCGCTTGCAAGCCCTATCTCTCTATCACACAACGGACTCGTATTATATGCTTTGAGCCTTGCCCTCTCTCTCTCACGCAATAACTCGCATTATATGCTTTGAGTTTTGCTCTCTCGCTGCTCTCACGCAATAACTCGCATTATATGCTTTGAGTTTTGCCCTCTCTCTCTCACGCAATAACTCGCATTACATGCTTTGAGTTTTGCTCTCTCTCTGCTCATGAATATTTGTTGTTTTTTTTTCTTAGCTGCCCAGACCTTCATGTCTGAGACTCATCTACTCCTCCCCTCTCACAAAATTGAATCTAGAAAATTCCACAGAATTCCAAAACCTTTCCCGGTCTCTATCACACAATCAACAAAATACTATCCCTTCATTATAACGCTATTCTAATACATATTATCGAAATTCTTATGCACACACGCACACAGATGCTTTTCTGAAATTCATTCATGCACAATTTCCCTCGTCTTTAATTTACACAAGACGCTCACTATCTCCGCCAAATCGTATTCTCCTTCTGTCACACACACTCTCACGAAAAAAAATTCTGACCAGCAAAATATTTCCTATGCTCTGTCTGTGGCAAGAAAAAGACAATCTAATTCGATTTTGCATTTCCCCTTTTTTTGTCTTTTCTATCCCTCGCACAAATTCCTACACGAATACTCGATTCCCACATTCATTTTTCACAACGCTTTACAAATATTCAATCTAATTGATTCACAATTTTTCTCGAGAATTCTATCCTATCTCTTATTTTCCGAGGCAGTACATGGACTCCTTCTTCTATCACAATCGAATTCCCATCGCTTCGCACAACAACAACACTGATAGCACAACTGGTCGGCGAGTGGACTGTATATATTTATTCACTTCAATCTTCTTACCTTTCTCAATAATTATGATTGTTCAAACAATCTTAATCTCGGGGCGCTTCTCACAATCTCAATTTCTTTCTCGCAATCTCTATTTATATCAAAACTTCACAAATTAATTATTTGGATTTCTTAAGCTTTAAAATGCCTTGTTGTTTTTTTTTTTCTCTCAATCAACCAGCCACGCTATTTGTACTTTGTACTTTATCGCTTGGAAGTCACACACGGAATGAGAACGAGTGAAAAATTTTCATCCACCGTCGCTGCGCACACAGATTATATACATACCTACCCTGTGTGGTGTGTGTCTCTCGCTTAGTCGGCGCCGTGGAAGGCAGCTGCACAATGCACATGCCCGTTAGCCTTATGTACATGCTCTCTCTCGCTTCTCGGGTTGTATATAGAAAATTTGCCTGTCGGGACGGGACATGTCTATCTCTGTGTGTATACCATGGTGGTTGATTGTTCTTTTCGCTGCGCTGCGTCGCAACTCTCTCGTTAAATAAAATATATAAGGCGACTTACCATTCACGTAGGGGAATTCTTATGTAAAATGTAAAATGAAATGTACCTATCTCTTGGCGTACGTGACCGTTTGCCCATAGCCAAATTTAATTCTTTCTTCTTTTAAATTCTGAAACAAAATTAATCAAGAATGTTCTTACCAAATAAATATTGTGCGAATTATTATTGAATTCAGCACTCTTTCTCCATTTCGCTTCTCTATTTTTCATTTTCACATCACAAAAGGCAAACATTTATCTCTAAAAAACGCACATCACGGCTAAGAAAATTGAAGCAAAAATCGCTGGAAACTATTCGTCTCGAATGACCAAATGTTTCGAGCTCAGGAGATGAAAAATAACCAATATTACTACTAAAATTAAAGTCTTTTATAGTTTTTTGTTACACAGTGGAACAGTTATCCTGAACAAAAACCGAAAAGGAATTTAACTTTTCTTTTGCTTGTGGTCGTGTTAATTTATTAAAAGAAAAAACAACCTTTATGACCACAACATTTAACAAAAAATCAAAAAAAAAAAAATCAAAAAACAACAAATTAAATTAAAAAACAAGTTAATTATTCAATTTAAAACTTTTTAATTTTTTATTTAAAATTGGATGCATTTCGAGTCCAATGTGACTCATCATCAGCAATACACTAATTGGTATACAAAAATTGCAACAAAACTAGAACAAATATATGAACATAAGAAATTATAAACAAAGAAAATGTTACAAAAGAAAGGTAAAAGTAGATGAAAAGAGTAAAAGAAAAAACATAGAAATATTATAATTTAAATGAAGAGAGGGTTATATTAGATTAAAGAGTGGTGATATAATATTCCCGTCATCGCTGTTCATCAAGTTTTCGTTGATATGTATGTATATGCTTTCATACGCATCAGTTCGATACATAAATATTAATCTTTTTCAACCTTCATCAAATTGTTTTAAAACATCAATGAATTCCCTAGGACTCTCCTTTATTAATAATACTGAACCAACTCACTTCTTCCCGAACTGTGCACCATCTTTGATTGATGTTTTCCTTACTAGTGATAAAAATTTTTTAAATGTTATAGTCAATTATCCGTCCCTGTGTTTTTATATCATGACCTTATATTTTCAACACTTGACTTAAATTTCGATAAAAAAAAGCAGCACTATTTCCAGTATCGTGATTTTCGCAATATTAATCTTGAAAACTTATTTAACGAATGTATGTCGATGGATTTTCATCTAATTTACATCACATCTAACGTAAACTATCAAATTGAATACTTTACATCAATGGTTAAAGATCTTTTTAACAAACATGTTACATTAAAAACGTTTAATATGAAATCTCAAAGTTGTCCTTGGCTCTCTGCGGATATACTTAATGCTATTAAGGCTAGAGATGTCTCATACCGACGTTGGAGACGTTTTGGTTGTCCAGAAATGCTCCTCGACTTTAAACGGTTACGTAATTCTGTAACGAATTTGATCAAAATTGCGAAATATAGATTTTATAACAATAAGTTTAACTCAGATCGCTCGTCAAAGTTTTTTTGGAAGGAAGTTAAGAATATTGGTTTGAGAAAAGATGTTCAATCTTGTGATGATAATATTGATTTGGAAGGTTTGAAATCTCTACTTCACAAACCCAATTCTGTGAAATGTCTTCTAGACGTGCAGATAATGATACTACTAACGCCTTTTCGGTAAGTGCTGTAGAAGATTATCTGGTAGGTAAAGCAATTTTCTCCATAAAATCTAAATGCACCGGACTTGACAATATTCATCCTGACTTTATTAAAATCCTCCTACCCTTTCTACTTTCCCACATAACGCACATATTCAACACCAATTATAATGACATCGAAATCGAAAATTATCCCCATCCTAAAACAAGGAAAGAAGAAGGAATATAGACCTATCTAAAGTTTTTGAAAGTCTGATAAGTAACCAGATAAAATATTATATTAAAGACAAGCAATTATTGAATCCTTTGCAATCTGGATTTCGGTCTGGACATTGTTGTGTTTCAGCTTTACTCAACGTATCTGATGACATAAGACATGCTTTAGACAATTTTTCAAAGGCATTTGACTGTGTAAACCATAATCTTCTCTGTGATAAATTGACGACCCTATTTAGCTTCTCTGACACAACCAAAAAACTTATTTACTCATATTTGACCAATCGTACGCAAGCCGTGTCTTGTAATGGTAGAATGTCCTCGTTCCTCCCTGTTAATAATGGTGTTCCTCAAGGATCAATCCTTGGACCTTTACTGTTTACATTGTTCATTAATGATCTGCCCTCTGTTTTGTCTTACTGTCAGTTTCATATCTATGCAGATGATGTCCAATTATATATTAGTTTTCCTGAGATGATGCTTGAGGATGCAATATCTAAAATGAACACTGATTTACAGGCTATATATGATTGGTCGACACGGAACGGACTTAAACTCAATCCTGAAAAAACGAAAGCTCTTCCAATTTCAATAAACAAACCAAACCCATATAATTTCCCTCCCGTTATGTTGAATAATTGTATTATTGAATATGTTGCCCAAGTTAGAAATTTAGGTTTGGTCTTTAACAACAGATTAACTTGGAATAACCATGTCGATACAGTTGTGTCAAAGATTTATGCTTCACTTAGAGGACTATCTGTTACTAAATCCGTACTACCTACCCATATTAAATTAAAGCTGGTAAAAGCACTTGTCCTACCTATAATAACGTACGGGTGTGATCTGTTTGCTGATCTTGATTCTCAATCAGCTCACAAACTAAAAGTGGCATTTAATGAAATAGCTCGGTTTGTTTTAACCTACGTAGGTTCGATCATGTATCTTTTCAAGCTCGTCAGCTTTTCAATTGCGATCTGGTAGCTTTCTGAAAATATCGTTGTTGCATTTTACTCTTCAAATTGATTGTTAAAAAGACTCCTAGTTATCTATGTAACAGACTTAATTTTTGTGTTTCTAGCCGTTCCATTCTATTGTGCTCGTCCACCTTTATGTGTTTGACATCGCGCAGACAATTTTTCGTTCATGCTGTTAGATTGTGGAATAACCTTCCCAGTCACATGAGGTCTAGAATCGAAAGCAGAAAATTTCAAGCAATTTGTTTTGAATATTTCTCAAACTTGAACTGAACATACTTTTAAATTAATCATTTTCAATTTTATTTTCCTTGTGTCTTGATTCATATAACTTTTAATTAACATGTCTTTTGTTTTTTTTTTGTTCTGAAATCTTTAATTCTTAATTCTAGTCCATTTTTAATGTATAATTAATTTTTTGTTAATTTTGTTCTTACACGTTTGTAAATATTTCTTTTGTTAATTGTATCTTAAATCAATGTTTTATATCCTGTACTATTTATAAGTTTAACTTGATGTATAGCTGACATACAAATAAATAAATATCAAAAATATCAAATATCTTTACTTTAAAAATACATGAAATAAATTTTTTTCATATAATTTTTTCAAGCATTCTAATTTCCAATTTAATAATTGTACAATTTTTTTCTTATCACTTCTTATTATAATTTTGTTCAAAGTTTGATAGAAACTTTAATAAATTTTAATAATGAAAATTTAATCATTAAAAAAATAAAATTGTAATAAAAAAAATTGAATTGATTAATTTAATATTATACAGTAAAAGTGAGTACTTACATGTTCGGAATGAGCAACACAACACAAATATATAATCAATACATAGCTGTTTCCACTCGCCGATTGGAACTACACCAAATGTACCATCAATGAAATAATTCCTTTCCTCTTCGGGCAAATTTTGAATTCCTTCACCAATTTTTGTTGCCATAAAAATCGTATATGAGAAATCACTCTCCACTATCGTGCCCTTATAAAAAGTGTTTCTTCTTTCATACCGTGACATTCCGTATCAAAAAACCGTAAGCTTTTGGTCAGAATTTCGTTGAAAATTTTGACGGACTTTTGGCTCACTTACGTGGGTTATAAGTTCATAATCGATTTATGAAGTTTTGACCTGCGCCTACATAGGCAAGCTGAACGTTGGACTTTATTTAATTTGTCGCGGTTTATAGCTTTCTCTAAAGCAGTCCACCATACTGCCACACCGTACATTAAAATCGGTCTATAACTACCGATGTGTAAAGCCAATACGTGATTCTGGGTTGTAAGCCCTATTTATTACCAATAGCTTTTTTGCAAGAAAAGAGAGCTAGAGTAGCTTTTTTGACTCTTTTCTGTACATTGCGTTTCCAATTTAGTTTTTTATCTAAAACAAGACCCAGGTATTTTGCCTCGTCCGAAAATTTTAATTGGATTCCTTTAATATAGAGAGGGTTGACAAATGGAATTTATGTATCTCCTCGAAAATAAGACTAAATCGGTTTCGTGTGGGTTAACACCCAGTCCACGCCGATCAGCCCAAAATTTTAGTCTGTCTAGGGCATTTTGTAAGAGTTCTTTAAAGGTGTTAAGATGCTTTCCTGAAACTGCTATAGCAACGTCTTCCGCATATGTGATCACCTTAAAACCCTCCGCATCCAAACTAGTTAGTATTTCATTCACCACTAGGGTCCAGAGGAGAGGGGATAGAACACCACATTGCGGTGTCCCTCTACTAACGAATCGTCTGCCAGAAGAGAAGCTACTTTTATTAACTCTTCAGTGAAACACAATTGTCTGTGTGAAGGAGTTATAAAATCCTTTGAAATAAATTTTATTAATATAATTATAGCTATATTTATAATGCATTTTACTATACTTACATTAGTTTCTTAATTTTAGGATTTTTTTTTAATTTTATTAGGTTATCTAGGTTATACAATTATAGTTTTTAAGGTTCTATGCGTGTTCAAATTATGGAATGAAAATGGTACAATAAAAAAGGGTTAAAATGGATGCCAATTTGTATGGCGGAGACTTCCGGCATATTTGTTTATCCGAAAGCCGCTAGCCACCAGGGAGGTAATACGTTATGACATAACAACCCGATCATACTGGGTTTGCACAGGGTTGTTAACACTCCACCTTGGTTGTTCCAACCGTGGGCTAACATCTTTCTCAGCTCTGGGCCAGCAGTTTCTTGGGCTCATTGGATCGACGATCAGGACAATATCACCCTTTTCAATAGGCTTCGCTGAAGTAAACCACTTGGTTCGGCGGGTAATCGTCGGAAGATACTCCCTTGCCCAGCGTTGCCAGAAGCGTTCTGCATACTGTTGCGATATAAGCCAGTTTCTTTTAAGTAATTTAGTGTCACTGTCGAGTACTGCGGGTGGTTTGCTGCCATTAGAAAACCTCAGAAGAAAGTGATTGGGAGTTAACGCTTCTTCGCTTTCGTCGTCGATGGGAATATAGGTAAGTGGACGGGGATTCACTATGTTTTCGACCTCTATAAGCATGCTCCGTAACAACTCATCCGAAGGATTTCTAGTTGACACTATGTCGTAGAGGGAGGCTTTTACTGACCTCACTAGCCTTTCCCAGCTGCCCCCCATATGTGGTGACCCCGTTGGAATGAAGGTCCATTTAGTATCGGTTGTCGTGAACGTCTCCATCAGTTTTTCAATGTTGACTTCTTTAAGCGCCTCTCTTAGCTCTCGCTCAGCACCATGGAAATTTGTTCCGTTGTCGCTGAAAATCTCGATCGGAACGCCACGCCTTGCCATAAAATTTCTGAGAGCCAAAATGCACGAATCTGCCGATAATGAGTGTGCGATCTCAAGATGAACTGCTCTGGTTGTCAGACATGTCAACAATACTCCCCATCGTTTCTCGGTATTTCGAAGAATACTCACATTCATAGGCCCAAAGTAGTCGACTCCGACGAATGAGAAGGGTCGACAGAATGGAGCAATTCGTGCTGGTGGGAGTTGAGCCATCATAGGAGGTTGCGGTTTGGCTCTGGTATTTTTGCAATCTTGGCAGTTTTTTCTTACAAGTCTTAATGCAGATCTCATATGAGCGATGTGAAATTTTTGCCGCAGTTCGTTTATAACGGTTTCGTCGTTTCGATGGTTGAAACGGACGTGAAGATCGGTGATGGTTAGCGCGGTGATGGGATGATTTCCCGGGAGAATTATGGATTTCTTAACGTCTTCGCTGACATCAGCAGAGGAAGGTATCCTGCTATTCGCTCGAATAACCTTATCTGCGTCTAGGTATGGACACAGATTGTAGAGTATGCTGCTCTTTTCAACGGATTTTTTGGAGGATAAGTCCACAATTTCATCCCGATACTCGCTAGTCTGGGCTTCACGGAATAATTCAGCTTCGGCAGATCGAAGTTCTTCTTGTATGAGATATTTCTTTCTCTGCTGATGAAGAATACGTGATTTTCTTTGATGTTTCTTGATACTAGTGTTGTGGATGAAGCGGAAAAAGTATGCTGCAGTCCTAATTAGCCGTCTCCAACTTGAGGTATCACTGATTCGAAAATTGTCTTCTTTATTCAGAGTGTGTAGGTTGACAAAACATGTTTTTAACTCCTCGACTGTTGCATTCTCAGGGGGTATTTCATTTGGCCAAAGACTCGGTGCGTTTTCAGAAATTCTGGGCCCGTAAACCACCGATTGGACGCCTTAAACTCGTGAACTTTCTGCCACTTCGTTCCTTCATCAGCAACAGTTAACTTAGTGGAAATCCATTTCCCATCGAATATTTCTGAGATGTCCAGTATTTCGCTTACACGAAAGGCAACGAATGGTTTGTATCTGCGGTGATCAGATCGAATCCAGCTTAGAACATTTTTTGAATCGGACCAGAAAGTACACTGGGAAATACGGATCGCGTGTGATTTTGTAATGACTTTCGCAAATCTTACGCCGCCGAGGACTGCCGCCCGAAGCTCAAGCCTTGGGATCGATAAGCTTTTTAATGGAGCTACTCTCGTTTTGGCACCAATCAGGGCACAGTTTATATTATCGTCGTTTGCGATTCTCAGGTATGCAACAGCGGCGAAACCATTTTCGCTTGCATCCACGAATACGTGCAACTGCATTTCGGAACTTGGATCAGGATTATTGACGACATAGCATCTTGGAATTTTGAGTTTCACTATTTCAGGCAGGTATCGAATCCATTTCAGCCACTTTTCTAGCTCCGCATCTTTGATCTCTTCGTCCCATCCGATATTGGATCGCCATATATCCGGTAGAAGTACCTTAATGTACATAAGGAAATGTGTTAGGAGACCTAATGGATCGAAGATCGTCATCAAAATCCTTAGAACTTCTCGTTTCGTTGGACGTTTGTAACCGGAAAGAATATCAGCTTGAATTGAACTGGCATTCATTTTATGGGTGAAGTAGTCAGATGCAGTGCACCACCACATGCCTAAAACCTTTTCAGTCCCCATTTCCCCGTCAAGAGCAAGATCCACTTGGTCGGTTGGTTCAGATTTCATTGCTTTCACGACTTCAGGTGAATTAGAAATCCAGTTCCTGATGAAGAATCCTCCTTGTAGGTGCACATAACAAATTTCTTTAGCCAATTGTATAGCCTTCTCTTCCGAGCTTGTACTATCCATCAGATCATCGACATATTATTTATTTTTGATCGATTGGACAGCTCTTGGAAACTTGGCGAAAAATTCATCAGCATTCTTTCTGATCACTTATTGCGTGCTGGCGGAGGCATATGTCGCTCCCATTATCATTACTTGCATTGCTATCACCTCAGGTTCAACGCGCTGGCACTCCATAAAAACCTTTGAAAGTGTTGGTCTTCCTTGCGAATCTGAATTTGGTGGTACATTTCCATGATATCTGCGAAGATTGCAACTAGTTCTTCTTTCAATTTAAACAAAACAGCTACAAGTGATGCAATTTGACCTGGACCCCTCAAAAGCATAGAGTTCAGCGATATACCTTGAACGGTCGCTGCTGCGTCCCATACGATCCTTAGCTTCCCAGGTTTGTTTGGATTGAAAACAGGAAATATACCCTTTTGTGCTAAATTGTTTGATCTTCTCGTCTAGGGATTTAGTCAGCTGCGGCTCCCTCTTGTGAAGACAAGCTAATCGCCTTTTTGCCATGGGAAGACTGTTTGGTATAGCGAAGTCGTCGAATTTCCAGAGTAGCGATGTTTCGTAGCGCCCATTTTTTCGAATTGTATTGGCATCTAGCTGATCCAGCGCACGCTTGTCTTCAGTTGGCATGAAGACCTTGTCTGTGTTTGATATCCTGAAGTTGTCCATGCAAATATAATCTTTTACTAGACGCTGCAATCCAGTATCATTGCATTCACAGATGTGAAAATTGTGGTGTTGGTATCTTAATTCACCGTAATGCAACTGTTGAGAGCAACCACCATGCACTAGCCATCCCAAAAGAGTCTTAGTTGCGATCGGCTCTTCGGTTTTCCCTTCACGACATTTTAGAGGAAGTCCCAATTTTGTATGCTTCAGGCCAATTAACAAGCGTGGAGATTGATTATCATACGATTCGATGGGTAGTCATTTGAGATGTTCATATTTGTTCTGTAGGTCTTTGAAATTTAGAGATTGATGAGGCAGCGATAGGTTCTTCAGGTAGATACCGTGCTTGAAATTCGGTGAGTGAGCAATTGTGACTGGTTTTCATATCTATTAGTGTTGCCAGTCCACTTTAGACACAACGGCTGTGGTTTACCTTTCATATTAAGTTGGGTTGCGAGTTCCTCGTCCATCAAGGTCAAGGACGAACCATCATCCAGGAAAGCGAAAGTCTTAAGTTGAGATCCATTCCCATACAGGATCACTGGTACAATTCGAAATAGGGTGGATTCACAGTTGTTACGATGAGCGTTTTATTGGCTTTTCATATGGACCGAAACGTTTCCTATCACCTCTTGAATTTCTTTCTTGATCGATTTCTCGACGTTGTTCTGATCATTGTGTAATAGCGGATGATGTTTGAAGGTTCAATTATCTTTTCCGCAAACTGATGTTGAAGGGCAATTCCGTTTCTTCAAGCATCTTCCACAAAGTTGGTATTCTCTTACTGTTGCCCACTTCGAGGTTCGACTGAGCTGCTGAAATTGTTAACATACAGCCACTGAACTACAACTTCCTTTCCAAACGTAGCACTTATGTTTTGATTCGTTATTATTTGCATCAACCTGTGAGTGAGAATTAAGGAATCCGGATTTTGGTTTGATCTCTCGAACTCGACTGGTACCTTTACAGATGGCGCTTGAGTATGTGGAACTAGCACCCCGTTGGCGGCTTCAGCAAGTTGGTAAATCCATGCACTAAAGTGGGAGAGAGTGCAATCCGGCAACATCATGTTATAGATACCCCAGTTCAGGAGGATAGTTGGCGGAAGTTTACCTTCAAGCTGAGTCAGGAGCGAGGGCTTGTTTAGATGAGCGTATAATCCTGTTGCTTGTATAGTTGCATATAAATTTTGAACTTCCAATGCGAAATTCAAAATTGTCTCTAACTTCCCATCTTTGAGTGGAGGTGTCGTATTAACCTTCTGAAGCAGTGTTTGGATGAAAAGCTCCGGTATTCCATAAAGTGTCTTCAGCCTCGACATAACTTGATGAAAGCAATTCTGTTGCAAGAGTAACCATCTGACTGCAGTTTTTGCCTTTCCCGTCAAGGCTTTATTAAGTCTCATCACGTTCTCTTCATCTGTAAAACCACAAAGTTCGGTACTCCTTTCAAAACTGGATATGAACAACGGCCATTGTTCAGGATTTCCATCGAAACTTGGTAGGTCTTTGGACATCAAATGACGCGCAGCTGTTTCATTTTTACTTAAGCTCCGAGTTTGTGGTTCACTTGCATTTGGTGGTAGAAAAAGTATTGTTGCTGGAAGGGGCGTTAATAATGCTTGAGGCGGAAACTGGTGCTGTGGTGGTACGTATGGTGCTTGAGGTGGGAACTGCTGCTGTGGTGGTACGCATGGTGCTCGAGGTGGGAATTGCTGCTGTGGTGGTACGTATGGTGCTTGAGGTGGGAATTGCTGCTGTGGTGGTACGTTGAACGTTGAATTTTTGTACATAACTGGAGCATGTTGAATTTCCGTCGACATCTCATTTGTCTTGCACAAGTTTCCGGGCCATAATCTAGTAAGATCACAATCATGACTATTGCATTGCATTTTTGGGCTCAAATGGATGTCTTTGACTTGGATCTAAATCTTTATGAATCAACTCTGATTGCGACAAAGGCTTGCGTAAATCATCTCCTAACCACTTATTCACTTTGGTGATAGACATTACTTCGGCATCGGTAACTGATGATCAATCTTCCCTTAGCACCTTGCTTAAGATTTTATTTTTCTTCTCCAAGTACTCGTTGTTCCTTTTCTCCTTCAACTCCCTTTCTTCACTCAACAACTGCAACTCCATCTGAATATTCCTCTCAAAGGAAGTTCTAGACCCTCTAGAACTGATTGAGAAATTTGACAATGATCGCGGCTGATTCGATAAGACAATGGGATTTTCCTTTAAAAAAAACCTTAGTCGAATGTGTTGCAGGATGAATTGCAGCATCAACAGCGTCAGTAAGGTGTGGTGCAGAAGCTGTATAGATACACGAAGCACATGAGGTACCGTGTGCAACGTTAGTGCCATGGGTACCAGCACCAACACCCGTTGTTCGGGTCGCAGCGGCAGCAGAAGAACGAAGTCCATTAAAACCTGGATACGAGTTGACGAGACTTGGAGTGGAAGCGGCACTAAAAACTGGATACGAGTTGGCGATACTTTGAGTGGAAGCGGCACTAAAAACTGGATACGTACCATCTCTAACAAAGGCGGCATGTGTTGCGGGTGGCTTAGTAGATACGGGTGTATCCGAGTGACCAATTGTGTCAAAGGATCTCGTGGCATGTGATGCAGCGTTCTTTCCAAAAAATCGTCTCGAAATAGCACCTCTACTAATCGTTCCGGCTGGATCGGCAACAAAATTGGACAGGTGGTGACTAAAGGTGGCAGCAGTTGACATGGAACTTGAAAATCTATCTGTGGTAACACGTTCCGATGTTGACTGCACATCTCTCAATGTGATGTCACGTCTAGAATCTAAATACAAGCTGGATTCAATGTGACCTGCTTCAAAAATATTTTCATGATGAAGTGCTATCCTAGAGAATGTATTATTTACACAATTTTTCAATGCATATTTATTAATATTGTTTTCGATATATGACATGGCAGTATATGAGGCAATAGGGGGGGCAGTACAGGCGGATGCAGCACCATATGATTCGGTGCATGTTGCTGTACTTACGGCAGTGTTCGGGGCAAAATTCTGCTCATCGTATATTGATACACCCATGGTGTTATTAACACTACTTGGCACGATACTTGACGTAGTACGTAACGCCGTATTCGGCATTGTGCATGACCAAGTGCATTGGGTTTCACTCGCAGTATATGGCAACGAATTGGCAGAATCCAAACCAAAACTTGATGAGGGTTTGACCGCATTATATGGTGCATTATATCTATATGGCATAATCGCTTCAGCAGCGTCTTGAGGGACTACTTCTCTAACAACACTAGATAGAGGGGAGCACTTACCTGACATTATTGCACAAGAGGTGCCACAAACCCAGCTTTCATGTTGAATAAAACTATCGACGCCATCGCAGCTGTAGTGGTGCCAGGTTTGGCAGACATCGCACTGAACCATATCGTCAACAGAATCGGGGAAATCGCAGTCGACACAATTGTATTCCTCCGCCGCGCCGATGGCAGTGATTTCTTTGTATGGTGCGGTCGCAAACGAGTAGCCTTTGGGGTCTTCTTTGGTGGCATCCCCACTTAGTGGACGGCAGGTGATACTCCAAATCCAGATTAATCAAAAAACAATGATTTTTTAAATTGTTGACACGATTTGGTGGCAACAGAAACTACTTTTATTAACTCTTCAGTGAAACACAATTGTCTGTGTGAAGGAGTTATAAAATCCTTTGAAATAAATTGTATAAATATAATTATAGCTATATTTATAATTCATTTTACTATACTCACATTAGTTTCTTAATTTTAGGATTTTTTTTAAATTTTATTAGGTTATCTAGGTTTTACAATTATAGTTTTTAAGGTTCTATGCGTGCTCAAATTATAGAATGAAAATGGTAAAATAAAAAGGGGTTAAAATGGATGCCAATTTGTATGGCGGAGACTTCCGGCATATTTGTTTATCCGAAAGCCGCTAGCCACCAGGGAGGTAATACGTTATGACATAACAACCCGATCATACTGGGTTTGCAGCAGGGTTGTTAACACCAGTTCTGAGTTAATTATTCTGCTAGTCAGCATTAAATGTTTAACTCCCCAAGCAAACTCTCTACGTTTAGAGATGTTAGTGCAGATGTGATTGCAGATGTTTACACATTGTTAGAAGCACCTTCGATGTCAAGGAAAGCAACCATAGTGAACTCTTTATTATGAAGGGAATATTCGATGGTGCGTACTAAGGTGTGTAACGCTGTTTCCACCGATTTACCTTTACAGTAGGCATGTTGAGACGAAGACAGAAGTCCTGTATCAATACTTGCCCTTAAATGGATATCAATCAATCTTTCCAAGGTCTTAAGAAAGAATGATGATAGACTTAGAGGTCGTAGATCTTAAGGATTAACTTGCGAGCATTCACCTGCTTTGGGTATAAAAACAACTTTAACTTCTCTCCATGCCGAGGGAATATGGCCCAGGTAAAGACGACCTGTAAAAATTGTCTCAAAGATTGGTGCAATTATGTCAGAATTTTTTTGTAGCTCGGCTGGTATTATTCCATCTGGTCCTTCAGATTTAAATGGTTTGAAGGTGTTGAGAGCCCATTGTAGCTTGTCCCTAGTGATCAGACCTTGTGGATATGTTGTATTGGAACTTGAACGTATATGATTGTTGCAAGTTTCGGTAAGAGAACTACCAGGAAAGTGAGTATCCAGTAGTAAGTTCAGCGATTCATTACTTGAATTTATCCAGGAGCCGTCTGCATTTTTCAAGCAGTTTGGCATCGCTGGATTAGTTGAAAGAATTTTCCGTAACCTGGAGGCTTCAGAAAGTTTCTTCTATCGTGTCACAGAAGGATCGCCAGGAAGATCGCTTAGATTTCCTTAGTGCCTTCTTGTAAAGTCTTAGGGATTCTTTGTAAGAATCCCAATGAGAGGCTAGTCTTGAGACTTTGGCACGGTTGAAGAGTTTCACACATTCTCTTCTGAGCGAGTAAGGCTCTGAGGCACACTATTGTGGTTTCCTCTGTCTTCTTATTAGTATAAGTGATTTTAGTAAACTTTGTAATAAGTTCCTGTATGAAGCCCAGTCAGTTTTCTGATAATTTCGAAAAGTCAATGGACTAGGGTTTTCATCCACATTGATATTGAACTGGATATATCTATGATCAGAGAATGAGTGTTCTTTGGATACTTTCCAGTAAAATATCATATGGTCTATAGTATCGGAGAAAAGAGTTATGTCTACGACTTCTTGTCGAGTTTTAGTGCTAAACATTGGTTCATTTCCAACATTACTTAATAAGAGGTTAGTACCAAGAATATAATCAAAAAGAGACTCAACTCTGTCTTGCCAGACGGAGAAGAAGTGAGTCCGAGGCCTTTATGGAGTGTTGGAGATTAATCTGTACTAACTGTAGCATTTTGGCTACAATTAAGCAGATCAACCCCCACCACGGCTTTGTTCCGATCCTCTGAGTCTGAGGATGAACCCAAGAGTTCGTCCTCGCTCAGAAGAATCATGTTTAAGTCGTTGTCAGTCTCCATTAAGGATGGAATGTTTTCGACTTTCTTAGAGGGTACAGTCGTGATTGGAGAGGGATGGATTACAAACCTTGATCATTTCAAGAATGTCCTCTATACCAGGAGGTTCGAGCTTCGCACCTGGCCAAACTTCACCTAAGGGGCTGACAGCAAGCTTGTACAAGTACAAGACCTCTGATCGCCACAAACCATGAGTTTGACATGACCCTGATGCCAACCTCCATCGCTTATGGAAGGAAGTGGTAGTGGAAGCTCTCTCAAAATGCTTAAAAAGCCACCCGAGAGCTTAACCTTGACCAGGTGCCAACGATCAGCCGATATTGTGCCATCATCATCGCTCCTGTCAATAACCGCAACCACGACTTTGCCCTTCGTGACGTCACTAAAACTGGCTTGTTTCCTGATGGAATTGAGGGGAGTGCTGGTGTTGTGCACACGAGGCCGTTTTGGTGTCAATATGGCCCCCTCAATAGATCTTTCTATTTTAGACGTGAAGTCTTTCCCGGTCCTTGCTGCAGCAAGAACACTGTTTGCCCATTCAGCGCGAGCGGTTTGCTGCGGTGTCGTTTCAGTTTCCAATGATTCACCAGAGACCTTCAGGATTCTCGCAGCTTGCCGCCTTTGTTTGTATAGGCTTTTCGAGAGTTTCTCCTTTCCATTTCTGGATGTACTCTCAGTAGTAGTGGTAGGGCCCTTCTTCACAACCCTGCCACTACTGGAATTAGGTATCGCTACCTTCCTATTCTCGTTGCTGCCAACAGCAGAAGAGGGTCCATGGATTGCCACTACTCCCATCTCTGTGTTGGCCGCAGGAGATACGGCAGCAGGCTTTGACCCCAAACTGCCGCCCGGTCTTGAAGAGATACCGGTCTCATCATTTTTTTCTTTTTAGTGTTCATATTTGGTCCCACGAGTTGCGAAGAAAGAGAGGTTCGTCTCTACAGAGATTCGCATGATACAGATCAGACTAGTTAATCCGGAGGTCGCCAGGTATCCGGATACTCCGTTAGAGACTGAGCTATTTTTGAATTGGGCCCACAGCCAGGCTGATCATCGGAACGGGTCGTTTAACACCTTAGATCAAGCCCAATAAAGATAAGAGGAAAAGAAGAGATAGGGTAAGAACATCATTCTGATATGTAAGGAAATGATTAGGATTAGGTAAACAGCAATTGAGCTAGGTTACCTAAGGTGGGAAGGAGCACCGGAGGAAGGAACGCTGTCTAGCTTTTTCCCCATTACAACGTGGGAGGTGGGATGGGAGTTGGTGACGTAAGCGTTGGCTTGTATGCCTTGTTTATGTGGGAAGGGGAGATGATTTTCGAAAGGTAGATTGATAAAGAACGTCCTTAAGTTTCAGGACTCATCTGGAGAAAATTCTCGAAATTCATTGGCCTTACTCAGCTTCTACAACTCGAAAAGTTCGACGTTCAAAGTAGAAGATTATATGTAATAAGAAAAAAAAAAAGAACAAAATATGAAAAACAAAAAATGTTAGATAGTTAGATTTGCTGCTGTAGTTGTTCTAGTTTTAAGTAGTTTATAGGTAGAATAGGTAGTTTAAGTTCGTTTAAGTTTTATTTTAAGGACCTTATTTTAAGTAGTTTTTAAGTAAAAATGAAAAAAGATATTGAATTTTTTTTTTTTATTTTTTAATAAATACAAAATAAATAAAATGAATTACAGTAAAATAGATCTTAGGGCGGAAAGGCATTAGAATTAAGTATTATTGTTTAACTTAGAGTGTTCGTATGGGACCAGTAAGTTAGTTGCAAGTTGTGGTTAATTAGGCTAGTTTTATGAATTTTTGTCTAGCTTTTAGATAGTTTTAAGATGGAATTAATAAAAATGAATTTAAAAAAAAAAAGTGCGTTGGACTGTCATGCTAAAGGTCTTGGGTTCGATCCCTGCCTGTGCCATCTAAATTTTTTTTCACGGGTACTGCCTCTTGCGAGGTTTTAACAAATTCTCCAAGAGCAATTCTTGTCATGAAAAGTGCTTTCTCAAATTAGCCGTTCGGATTCAACTTTAAGCTGTAGGTCCCTTCCATTCCTGACAAAATTACTCGCACATAGAAATGATTGAGGGCCGTAAGTCACTAGGCCCTAGTTCTCAACGGACTGTTGCGCCACCTAATTTATTTATTTATTTTATGTTGGAAAATCATTGTTTGGTTTATGTGGCACAAAAAAGCTTGAAAATCTTACAAACATTTCAAATCGATACAAAAATATTTACCCCGATACTAGCTTTACGAAATTATAAGTTAAAAAGAAATATTTTTTCTAATAGTCTTACCACACATCAAATTTTTAAAGTATTCGAGCTGAAAAAAATTGTATTGAATGTATCTATATAAAAAATAATACTGTTTGTATTCCTAAACGATATTTTACGTCAGATTTGTATTTTGAACATATTTTTTAAATAAATTGAACGCACTACAAATAAAGTGCACGACTGGGTCGCACGAACTTGCTCCTGTATGCAAAGAGTCTGTTTAAAAAAGTATCTATATAATATTTAAAAATATACCTGTAAAATAAGTTTGTCTTCAAAGATATATATGCCATTTGATTTGTCGAAAAAACCTCCATTTTTCAATTTTTTGGGAGGGGGTTACATTTAATACAGTTAAAATAATTAAAAAAAAACTAATTTAAGATTCAAAATTTTACCTGAAAAATAAGTTTGTCTTCAAAAATTTAAATGCCATTTTATAAATCAAAAAACCCTTGATTTTCCAAATTTTTTTTTTTTTAAATCGTTAGAGCGGTTTTTTTTTAAATTAATTTTTTATATATAAAATTTTTCAATTTTGTTCTAAAAATATTTTTGGTATGCAGTTGTTTAGTGATTGTAAATATACGCTCTATATTTCAATTTCGTAAAAAAATGTTCACCCGTTTTTGAGATATAGAATTTTGAAAAAAAAAATTTCAATATTTTTTTAAAAATCCAAACAATAAAAAATTGCACTTTTGATAATCAAATATTGTTAAGGCAATATAAGAGCTCGTTCAAAAAAAAAATTATTGAAATCGGTTCAAAAGTTGCTGAGAAAATTAAAAAACAAAAAAATGGTTCTATGAGCGGTACCTTTCCTGAGCAATACAAAAATATGTTTTTCTTATTGAAAGAAGCCAAGTTAAAAAATAAAATTTTAGAGAAAATTTAAAAAAAATCTATCGGTTTGTTTTTGAGAAAATTCGAATTTTCGTTTTTTGACCAAAAAAATTGTATGAAGGCCACTGTTAGTTTTGATCTTAAAAAAAAAATGAAAAAAACGCCTAACGCAAATCTGCTCAAAACCTTAACTTCCAAGTTTGAACTCAATCGACCCAATGGTTTAGGCTGTAGGAGCGTGGACAGACAGACAAAATTGACCGGACGGAATCGCGGGACCCACTTTTTTTGACGTAATATCATGTTTGATTAAAATCTCGAGTTCGAAATTTTGCACGAATGCAAAACTTGCCATATAGTTCCTATATGTCGCAAGTAAAAAGTACACCCGACCAACGGTTTGTACGAAATCAAATCACTTTATGTTTCTGGAATTTTGTAAAAAACAATAAACCCAATAGAAGAAAAGCAAACAAACCATATTTTGGAAGTAAAATTATTGCTTTAAAAAAGGTCCTAATCCTTCTAAAGTGTATCACCATTGAAATTGAAAAATGTTTTTTTACCAATGGTTACAATTTCTTAAAATATCCAAATTAGATAATTATATGAACTCCATGTTTAGTTAAGTGTGAAGTAAAAACATATAAAACTTACTATCTCCGATATAACTAGGGTACTTGAGGGAGGGATGAAGCCCTTTTTTAAAATTCAATTTAATTTAAAAGGAACGTAAAGTAAACACTAAACATAACATAATGGATTTATTTTCTACCATAATAAAATACTTAACCTTTTTGTTATTAAAATGCTGCTCTTAAAAATACTGAATATTAATTTAGAGAAGAACAAAATACTGTCAATGATATGTTTCTTTTTATTAATTAAAATTTATTAACGAAAACCAAAAAAGATGTCTTAAAGCTCCCAAAACGTAACGTGAAGCCATGTGGTTACCAAGTGTTTACTTTAATAAATCTGTTGTGGAACGAGCTGTGTGACATGTTGAGTCGTCTTGTTGAAATCACAGCTCTTGAACATCTTAAAGACGTCATATTTGGGGTTACCTTGTTGTTACTTAAGTTTTAAATTTGTTTATGGAGTTCAAGAGCCAACATGTTTGTAGAATAGGGCTGAAATCAGAGTAGTAGTTATTAAAAATACGTTTTCAGCATGATCATGTGTATGATAAAGTTTGATTCATGTTGTTAGAAGTCTAAAGCGGCTCATATACACTTCAAATTCCCATAAAGCATAGGAGAGTGCGTTAGTGAATTCTGTTTGACGTTGCATATACACACATCATCCATGAGGCTTTTAATCATAAAATGTTTGTATGTTGTTAGGGAAAAAAGAAGCTCGATTTCTTGTTTGCCACTGCAACAAAAGATAGCTAATAATTATTGGACAAACTAATGAAATTTATTATAATATCAATTCATAGTTCTCTACGAATTGTAGAATAAAATGTTTGTCATCCATCTTTAAAATTGCCTGTGTTACATGATCAAGCATTCAATTACTAATATACACTACGTCACTAATATACTTACACAATCTTTCAATCTTTGCCGTGTAAGTTCGCGACTCGCGAGAAAACTTCATTTTTACTGTTAACTTTGTTGAGTGCACATCTTACTTACTGACTTAAGGTGGCGCTACAGTTCTGTGTGGACAAGGGGCCTCACCCAACAAACGGTCCCTTGCTAGATGTCTCCAGTTTCGAGCTCAAAGTTGGGTGAGGTCACTTTCCACTTGTGCGTGCCACCTGATCCACGGTCTTCCTCTACTGCGCTATCCTGTGGGTGTGGATTCGAAGACTTTACCGGCCGGAGCATTGGTTTCCATGCGCTCTACGGACCCAGCCATCTTAGCCGTTGGAATTTAACCCTTTTGGCTTAGTCTACGTCGCTGTACAGTCCTAACAGATCGTCGTTCCATCTTCTCCTCCACTCCCCTTCTATGCATACGGGACCGTAGATCAGGTCAAGAAAATTTCTCTCGAAACGACCCAAGGTGCTTTTATCCGCTTTTGTCATAGTCCATGCTTCTACACCGTATAGCAGGACGGGAATGATGAGGGTCTTATGTAGCGACACCTTGCGGTTAGAAAGAGTTATTCTTCCTTTGATCTCAGCGCTGGTGTTGTTTTCTGCGTTCATAGCGGAGCCGGTATATATTAGGCTTATGTTGCCGAATTTAGCCTTGATGCGGATGGTCATGAGGCGCTCGTTGATGCACCTATAGCATAATACTTGTTGAATAAGCTGTTGCTTTTCTCGGAGCAGTCACCACAGTAAATATCGCACTTTTTCATCCTCTTTTTGCCCGGTACATCCCATCGTATTTTCTCTGCTTTATAGCAGTCTAGTCCCTAGTCTAGTCCGCTAATTCTTCGGCTGCACGTCGTCTGTTAAGGGTCCTAACATTCCACGTACATATCCGAAGTTCGTTGTTCTTAAATCGTTTGCGTGGGTTGTCAACAATAAATCAGTCCACATCCTAAGGCTTGTTGGTGCTTCGCAACCTTCAACCTGAAGGACCAGGTCCTTGATTTAACTCCAAGGGCAAGAGCCGGCATAACCGCTCCTTACAGACTCGATGTTTACCACGGGGAGGTGAGAGTAGGAGTTGATAGACAGAGGTGGGTTTTGAGAAAAACCTGTGGACGCTTGTGTCCTCTTGAATGCACATGTCTACCATTTGAACATCACAAATCACATTAAAAGTCATAATTCAAGCGCAACGACTTGACTTATCGCACATGCGGTGTTTTCTTTAGAGCATCGAATCGAAATGAAAACGCAAATGAATGAGGCCGGCGAGCATGTTCGTCGCTTAGGGCCAGCTTCATTACGTTTTGCATTGAATTTCAAAAGGTAAGACGAGAATAATCGACTTAAAAGGACGCTTCGCCACTAATAAATAAAGTGTTTGTTGTATTATAAACGATCGCTTTTCATTTCGGTGGTTTACTTTTATGAGAATACAAAACGTATTTCTTTTTATTCAAACAAATTACTCAAATAAAATCAAATATATATATCTATACACATACAAAATGTTAATGTTTTTTGCTCAATCTAAACATTACAATTTTATGGTGTCAATTAGGATAAACTATATGTATTTATCTGTATATTTGTTTAAAAAAAAATTCATCTACTCATTTACCAACGCATAATAGGGTCAAAATCACACATGAGTGAATATCTTTACTTTAATTCAACTTGGTCAAGTATTAAAAAACAATTTAATTAAAAGTCCACTTTTAAATGTTTTACAGATGTGTTCACGAATATATGGATATATACTCAGAGGTTCAGTCATCGGATCCAGCTGATTTGATAAACTCGCCATTCGGTGGTAGGTTCTGTGGCACAATACCACCTCGCCGACGAATATCAATGCATCGGGCAATAGCAATATCGTTTTTCACCAACAAAAATGTATCCGAGCCTGATTTATTTGAAGGGTATTACAGGTTTTTGAATGCATGTAAGTATTTAATAATTATATGATATCTGCTATATAAAATAAACCTTTTTCATTTAAAATCATGACCTCAACCCTGCACGTCATTTTAATTTTTAAATATCCGATTTTTTAAAAAGTGGCAACTTTATAGCAGAGACAAGGAGAGATTTTCCAATCTAAAAAGTGCAGGATTTTAACTGCTGCAGGCGTCAAAAGATAGTGTAGTGCAGTAGAAACAGATGAACTTATTATAAAATTAAGAAAGGAAAATCTTCCCGTGAAATAGTCAAACAGTAGGCAGACGTCATAACACGTTGACATTTTTTTTGTTGACAAATTTCAAAAGTTCAAGGTCATAAAAGATCGCCCTCGTCTCAAAAAAGGCTGTTCGTAAGCAATGAACATGCTATTGTCAGGAAAGTGGGATAAAATCCAGCGTCTAGTTCAGTAAAGATTGCTGAAAACATTATACAATCTTTTGGAGTCAACGTAAGCGCGAACACTATTTGGCGGACCTTCTATAGCAAAGGGCTACATGGAAGAGTTCCTCGCAAGAAGCCATATGTACATTGGTTAAAAATAAATTAAATTCAACAATTAAGTACGGAGGAGGTTTGGCAATGGTCTTGGATGTGTGGCATCATCTGGAGTTGGGGACCTCGTTTATTGTGACAATAAAATGAGAAAAGAAGATTATTTTAATAATTTAAGAGACATTTTGCCAAGTGTTGTTGCGAAACTGGGTTTAAGTGAATCATGGGTCTTCCAACATGACAACGACCCCAAGCACATTTGTGGGAGTATCTGGAAAAGCAGATCAGAAAGAGAATCATTTAAAACCAAGAGTCACTAAAGTCAATTCTAGTTGAAGACTGTCAAAACATTCCAACCAAATTTACAATGAAGCTAGTTGATCTAATGCCCAGACGCCTTAATACTGTTTTTGGATACTCAACTACGAGTGAGTATCCAAAGTGTTTAGACGTGATTTCAAAGTGATCCCAAGTTTTTATTTTCTTTTAAATATTTTGCAAGTAAATTTTCAAGTAAACTCAAATTTAACTTTATTTGTTTGAAAACAAACCAAAACAAAGAAAAAAACAGGAAAAACAAGAAAGTGAAAACTTTATTTATTTTATTGAAGTTCTCTTTTTATTTATTATCAAGAACATTATACATACAGATATATACATCTTCCTTCTTTTAATTGATTTTTAAATTTCAAAAATGACTGAATGCTCTTCTTGTGGTGATGATATCCCAATTGAAGGCGATTTCGTAGAATGCTCTCTATATGCAAACGTAAACTGCATTTCCAATGTACAACTGTAACAGAAAGAACTTGGAGGACCATGGGAACGAGAAAAGAGTCTTGGAGATGCCAATTCTGTAGAAACACAGTTGATGGACAAAGCAGAGTAATAATTCAACAACACTTAGAATGCAAACACTAGACGCGCAAACAGCTAAACGGTTGAGGGAGGGAAACAGCCCTGGCACCAACTATGAGGCAGCTAGCAACAACAGCAACGATAACCAAGCTGTGCTGGCTGAGATTCGGCAATTGAAAGATCAACTAAAGAATATATCATCGAGTTGCGATTTCATAAGCCAGAAATACGATGAGATGAATGCTAGTATGGTGAAAAACAATAACCTCATTGAAAGCTTCTACAAAGAAATAAATGAACTGAAAGAAAATAATAAAAAGGAAGACATTAACATAGAAAGCATGCAATTACAAATAAACACCATGGAACAACAAATGCTTAAAAATAATATCGATATAAAAAACATTCCACCAACAACACAAGAAAACTTGTTAGAAATTGTTAAAGGAATTGGTAAAACAATAAATAAGGAAATAACTGACACCGATATAACTGATGTTTATAGAACTTATGTTAAAAACCTAGAAAAATCAAACATTATTGTTACATTTATGTACATCTAATACATGCAAAACAGAATTCCTTAAACAAGCGCGCGCCACTAGAAAAAACACAAACAATTTTAATATTAATTCGTTGAGTACTGAGTTCGATGCTACAATTTATGTTAATAATCAACTCACAAAAAGTAATAAGCATCTCTTGTGGTTAACGAAAGAAAAGGCAAAACAAGAAAATTGGAAATGTGTGCGGGAAAAATTTTAGCACGAAGAATCGAAAGCACACAATCCATAATAATTGCCACTGCACAAGACGTAAACAACATAAAGAGAACACAATAACAATATTTGTTGTTGTTTCTAAACAGTACAACTAGAAATTTAAAATCGAATGTCAAAAATGGATACCACAAATGAAAACAATGAAATTATAGTTAAGCAAAATTGTAGGGTGATACATGGCTTTGACGGCATTGGTGTAAATGAATTGAAAAATTATAATTGTTGTTTTTATGTTTTAATATAAGATCATTGCGTTTACATTGGAATAGCTTCTGTCTAAACGTAAACCATTTTATAAATGAATAAAGTATAATAATTCTGGTAGAAACAAATATACATGATGAAGAAGAGAAATTTTATCAACTGGAAGGTTTCAAACAAATAGTTTTAAATCGAAACAATAGAAGAGGTGGTGGAATTATGTTGTTTATACGAAGTTATTTATCTCATAAAGTTATTCATTCGCCAACGGTTTCGTACGAAAATATTCAAGTTCAATATGCAGAAGAAAACAAAACAACATCTATTATTGGAATTTATAGACCACCAGGTTTCAGCAAATCGGCGTTTTGTGAAGAATTTGGAAACCAATTAGGACAAATAGGAAAAAACGAAAGAGTTATTGTTATGGGAGATATAAATATTAATTTAAATGACTTCAACTCTAATGATGTCAAAGACTATACTACTGAAATGTTAGCATCAAAGAGATTAATGAATGTCATTACAGAAAATACAAGAGTAGACCCTAAGAAAGGCACTAAGTCATTAATAGATCATGCCCTTGTTAGCCGAATTGATAGACAAATGAATTCAGTAGTAATCGAAAGCCATATAACAGATCATTATCCAATTCTTTACTATGAGAACTTAGAAAAACCAAAGGAAAGACAATATCCAACTTCCACATACATTAGTAGCTCAAAAGTAAACCAACTTATTCATGAAGAAGATTGGAAAGTCGTGCTAGAAGAACAAAACGCGGAGAGAATGTATACAAAACTTTTTAGTAAATTGGAAAATATCTACAAAAAATCAACATCGTTACGAAAAACAACCAAAAAAAAGGCAGAATAGTCCTTGGATGACGCCAAATCTAATAGCAGAATGCAAGCAAAGAGATTTATTGTATAGAAGGTGGAAAAATAATTGTAGAAATTTAACTTATGAAACAGAGTACAAGAGCATACGAAACAAAACTAACAAAAGCATAGCGTATCAGAAAAGTTATTACTATAAAAATAAATTTATACAATTCAAAACTGATCCGCGGAAAACATGGGGACTGATCAATGAAATACTAGGAAGAAAAAGAACAAACATTGACGAAACAATGGAAAAGAACTTCAAGATAGAAATGACTTCACTCACCAACGAACTTTGCTTACGCAACAAACGTAACAGAGATACAAACTATTATAAAATCTCTTGGAGAGGATAAGGCACTTGGAGTTGATGGCATCAGGGCAATTGATATCAAAAGCCATTCCGATATTTTTGCTCCAATCATTTGAGTCTTACTCAATCAATCATCCCTTCAACTTTGAAAACAACAGTTGTTAGACCAATATATAAAGGTGGAACCAAAAATCAGTTGAACAACTACCGACCAATATCGATTCTTTCAGTTGTAGAAAAGTGCTTGGAAGGTGTAATAGTGAACAGGTTGCAAAATTTTATTGAAAAGCACTCTCTGATACATAAGATAGATAGATAGATAGATAGATAGATACAAATCTTTATTCATTAAAAACGATACATAATAATTTACAATAGAAAAAAAAAAACTTACAAGCATGGCATTAGAGCCGTCTGCCGAATATTATCAAGACATTTACATTGAGAAAAAAGAGTATACAATTATGGAATATAAAATAAAGAACATATGTATGTATATAAATAATATTACAGAAATGTGATCAACTTTTTAAATGTTGTTTTGTTAAAGTGGCAAAGTAATTTAAAGAAGAAAAAGAATAGTTAACAATAAATATGTGTTACAATGAAAAACGAAAACAATTGACAATAAGGTTCAAAATATTTAAGTTTAATTTTTTTTTTTTTTTTTTTAACTAAAAAAACCGAAGATGGCGAAGAAGTGGAAAAGTATTGGAGAATATGGACTTTTAGTTTAGTTAAAACGGAAAAAGGCGAACTCTAAGAGATTCAAGTTATGGAATATTGGGGCTTTTAGTTTAGCTAAAACAAAACTTTATTTTCTTTTTTTACTTAAGTAGATACTTCAAAACAGACTCAAATAAGAATTTCTGTAATTATTTGCATGGGAGACATAGCGTACCAGCAATTTCCAACCATACTCCCCGTTTAAAACACGTAAGCATTCTTCCAACGAAAAGAAGCTTTTATCAAAATGAAGTCTACGGATTTCTTGTAAAATAGGACATGTTGCTAAAAAATGGTAAACATCTTCGTTTTGGTTTGAGTTGCAGAGTGAACAAATTGCATCTAAGTCAGTTCTATGTGGCCTGTAGTTAAGTTCAAGAGTTTCAGTCCGTATTTTGAATATTAAACTTATATCAGAAGCAGAAAGGTCCTCACAGAAATAATTATAATCGCCCAAAGTCAAATTAAGACGGCTATAGGTTGCTCTAGAAAGTGATTCCCTTGCCCTTTCGAGATTAGTTTTATACATTTCCTCATCAACCATCGAAATGCAGTTGTAAAAGGTATTTCTCCATTCTTCTTTGTTGTTTGCATTTAGATTCATTGTTAAATTATGTGCTGTGGCAAGAGCATGCCAATTTCTAAAAGGGGAATATCCACAATGGAGTGATATAAGCAGGATTTGCTTGTGCAGATTACTATCGGGTCTATGCATAACTTTAATAAGATAGTCTGCGTTGGCCTTTAAATTTCTAACATATATTTGCGGAAGCCCGGACTCAACATATATGGCATAATTAGGCGTGCTACGCGGCAGCCGGAAGATTCTTTTGAAAAAGTATCTTTGAATAACTTCCATATCCTCTAGAAATTGGTATCCATACACTTGATTCCCATAACAAAAGCAACTGTTCACGGTAGCCTCAAAAACCTTAAATTTCGATGTAGGGTCCACGAAGCTTCTTGAAAAAAAATGTGACCACATCGAGTTTATAGCTGATTTGGCTAGTACCAGTTTCTCTTTAATGTGATTTTTGATGTTCAAACTATGAGTGATAGTAAAACCAAGATATTTATACTCGCTGACAACTTCAATAGTGGTACCATCTAATGTCCAATTTCGTACATTAGTATCTAAACGGTTTTGAGGTTTAAAAATCATAATTTTAGATTTAGAAATGTTGATTTTGAGATCCCACGAATCGCAATATTGTTTAAGTTTATTTATCTGAAGCTGCAATGATACATAAGAGTCAGTACGGTTTTCAAAAAAATAAGAATACTGGACAATTACTAGGTGAATTCGCAAATTGTGTTAATGAAAGCTTGGAAAAAGTTCATGGATTATAGTAAGGCTTTCGATACCTTGAACCATTCTAATCTTATTGAAGCACTGCGAAGGATTGGAATACGCGGCACAATGGCTGATTGGTTGACGGATTATCTACAAAACAGAACATTTTGTGTTAAGATAAAAGATGCTTTTAGTTACAAAAAGATAATGAAATATGGAGTGCCACAAGGATCAAAATTAGGACCGATTTTATTTATATTATATACCAACGAGTTACTTAGAGTTTTCAAACAAAGTATACCATTTGCTTTTGCTGATTATACGGCTATAGTTGTCCGTCATAGTTCTCTGGAAACTGCAGTTATGATGATGCAAACAGACTTTAATGCGGCTGTAAGATGGTGTGACGATAACGGTTTAGTAATAAACGCCTCCAAAACCAAAATGATGCACATTCGAAGTCCTTCAAACAAACATTACAGCGGATTTCCTTGGAAAATGATGCTTGCCCAAACACACCGAAGGAATGCATTGAGTTAGTGAACAACTATAAATATCTGGATGTAGTGATAGATTGTCATTTTCTTTGGGATAAGCACATCGACAAACTACGAATGGACCTCAAGAAAGCCTTATTTGCCATTACACATTTGAAATACCATACATCTGAAAGAGTCTTAAAACAAGTGTATTATGCTTTGATGGAGTCAAAGATACGGTATGGTATACTTGCGTGGGGTAATGCAGCTAAAACACATATCCAAAAAATACAAAAGGTTCAAAATGCAGCTATTAAGATCATTGAAAATAGTAGCCAACAAAGTAATGAGGCAGGTTTTAAAACTATTAGAGTGGAGGATATTTTTAAGATGACCACAATTGTTGAGTACTTCGATGACAACCGATTCACTCGACCGATACAACATCAAGTAAACACTAGAAGACGAGCCCAAGGAATGTTACAAATCCCTAGAAATTATAATAACTACGGCAGACGCAAACTACTACATACTGTTCCCACGATAATTAACGATCTTCCTCGTGAAATAGTAACTATTGCTAATTCAAAAAATACAAAATTACTTCTTAAATAATCCAAGTACATAATTAATTTATAAAACTTCAAGATACTTTTAATTAAAACTTTGAATATTATATTTTTTTTTTTTAATTACTCACTTTATTCATAAGATTGTATAGAAAAATAATCTTCTGCAGAAAAGCTACGGCTTCGCAGATCCTAACTTAATTGTAAATGATTAATTAACAAATAAATTAAAAAAAAAAATTGAATTCAATATTGATAAAAAAAAAGGCGAAAGAGAAGCAGACAAAGTACTAGTTTAAAGTTTTTAACATTAATTGAATAATGTACACTTTTAAAACTGAAATATTTTGTTTTGTATTTTTAACTTCCCATAAAAAGTTATTATAATCGGCCCAATTTGTCGATTTGAAAATTTTGACATTTCTCGACGTTTCAAGGGCCTTTGATTCTAAATAAAAGATTTTTAGGGAGACGTTTGTGCGTGCGTGTGTACGTACGTTCGTACGTCCAAAAGTTCTAGAAGCTTTTTTCATCGTCCTTTTTTTCAGAACAAGTAGAGATATCTACTTCGAATAAACTTTGTTATACCGATAATAACACAAAAAGATGCAGAAAGGACTTTCAAAAAAATTGTTTGTGTGGTTTGTTTACTATAATAAATATATAAATTGTGTGGCGCAACAGTCCGTTGAGAACTAGGGCCTAGTGACTTTCAACTCTCAACTAATACTTTTAGAGAGTAATGTTGTCAGGGATGGAGGGGACTTACAATTTGAGAAAACACTTTTCATGACAAGAGGTACTCTTGGAGGTTTTGTCAATTCCTCGCAAGAGGTAGTACCCGTGAAAAGAACTTTAGATGGCACAGGCAGGGATTTTTTCCAGGTACTGCTGATTTTAACCCTGATGGGCAAGTTTCTTGACCATAAATTCACGCTACTGTTTCTGTTTTACGAAATGTTTTTGGAACTCTTATATCTCAAAACTATTCAAATATCAATTGAACGCTTCTCTATTGATATGTTAATACTAACATAAAAATAATACAAATTTTAGCTAACATTTTGTTAGTAAAACAATTTTGATTGCAAAATTCGAAGGCGGAGAGAATTTTGGAGACATTTTTATAAGGAAGGCTTGAACCATTATCAATTTATTATTCACTCAAATTTCAGGCACATCTTTCATGATTAAGATAAAGCATTCCACGTTGGTTCCTTCATAATTGCTTATTTAAGGCGATGACGCTACAATCCTGTGTGAACTCACCTAATAGACTTTTCTATCTACCTCGCTCCCTAGCTAGATTACCTCGGTTGTAGACTCCAAGTTGGCTGAGGTCACTTTGCACCTGTACCTGAATCTGGGTAAAACTTTGTGCCATTATTCCTTCTCCACCATGGATTACTCGTTTATATAAGAAATGATGTTGCATAATAAATTCAGCCATAATATGTTATGTGCTCTAAAATATCCCCACAATTCTGATTGTGGCCGATTTTAATGTACAGAATTCTTTTTGGCTTAGCTTTTCTGGACAGGCAACACCCGAAGGTAAGTATGTTGAAGTCAACTGCCTACACTTGTTTCCTCTGGCCATACTAAAACCCAGTTAAGGAAGACACTCTTACGAGAACCGTGTGGTTATATGAAAAACCCTTCAGAAACTTTAACTTTAATGAGAAATTGTATCCCGAATAGGGTAAGATCTTTCAAACCCAAGGAATACTCATGTTTTGATTCAAGCTCTAAGGAAGTTATTAGGATCAGAGATGTGAGTTTCTGTTGTTATAAAGCCAATCTCACTTAGGAAAATTGGAAAAAGTTTAGACAGTCTAAGAACAAAATGTTTGCAGGACCAGAAGTTACGGAAAAACATACCCCAGAGGATTTACACATTTTTGGTTATTCGCAAAAAACATAAGTAACACCACGTCATCCTCGGTTTCAGCGCTCATTCGTAATAACAATCCCTATGTTAGCTCGAATGATAAGGCCAATATTCGCTTATATTCCCTCTATGGTTTTGCAGAAGTGTTTTTTAACACTGGCAAAAGTATTTTGTAACCTTTTCAATCTTTCCCATTGTACATTTCTCTTTCCGAGCGGATGGAAAACAGCATTTGTCCAGCCTGTCCCTTTGAAAGACGAATCCTCCTACCTCTCTAACTATCGTCCAATTGCACTTACGTCCCTTGTTTATTGGATTTCCTTTTGTTTCCCGTTGTCTTCCTTATATTCTTATATTCATAAACGATCTCTTATCTGCCCGATGCCGCTTTCCAAGAATGGCACTTACATCTGGGAAGCTAGTCAATTATCAGTACTCAGTATGTGTATCACAGAACACCTCGTATAGAATTATCACATGTTCGATATCGCTAAAAATGCTGCTAGGTTCTTAGGATTTTTCCCACGGGTGAACAAATGTTTTACCCCTTCTGATCTGGGTGTAATTTACAAATTTATAACTCGAATATTTGTGCTAGTGCCCACAAAAAAAAGTTTAAGTCTTTTGGATAGACAAAGTTGTAAGAATATTTCTTTTGTCAGATAGTGTGTATAGCTTAAATTTTTGTTTATTTAGTACTAGCGGCCCGGTACGTGCTTCGCTACGTATTAGGCATAGTAATAAAAAAAAAACGATTATAAAGTTCATTGATTCAAACAAAAAAATATTTTAAATTGCTAGCTATTTAAAAGTCCAAATGACCCAAATGATTTATTGTTTGTATTATATTTATCAGCAAAGAGTAAAAGCTAAAAAATAAAAAAGAATTGGGTACTCTTACTATGGTGGGTCTATATGGGTTAGTCTAAAACAGTTGGATAAACAATATTTTTTGTTTTTCCATTTTGTGCATGAATAAATAAACAGGGGTATCGACTCTGGAACAGGCAACATAAAGTTGGCCATGTGAAAACATGATTCCTCCAAATTGACACCACAAACTTAAAGTGTTTGCCCTTGGGCCTTATTTATGGACATCGCAAATGATAAACGCACAGGATACTGTAATCTTTTGAATTCAAATGGCACATCAGTTGGAGTTATAGGGATACGCGGTATCAAACACACTTCTCCTTTTGATTTACCAGTTAAGATTGTAGTTCAATCAAATTTGGCAATAACTTTTTCACTGCCAATCTGGTGCCATTACACAGTTTTGGTGGATTAATATTTCGCAATAATATAATCAAAGAACCAATTTTCAGATTCAAGCAATGCGGTGGTATACCAGCCGGTTCCAATGAATTTAAAAATTCAATTGGATAATTCATTGCCTCATCTTGATTCATAACACTGTCAATTGATTTATATGTCGTGACTACACCTGGCAGTTTCGCTTGAATTTGAAAATTAATGGCTTTGATATGAACGTTCTTCTGTGCTAAAATGGCGCGTTCTCTCAACCAATCGTGATTTCTGTAATTCTGAAGAATATTCGGAAAAACACATTCAATCAACTCATCTTTAGATTGCGCAATTGTACAACAATTGTTCGGTAAAGTAATCAATCCGTTGGTACTGTCGATTGGTATTTTGCCATCACCAATTTCTAACAATTGTTTTGAAAACTCATGGGCAGTTGCATCATTATGTAGGTGAATACGCATATTAATGTTAAGTGTCAATTTTCGTACATACATATTTCCAAAGAATTGATGACTTCAAACTGGCGTTTATTTCATCAGCAGGAGTTGATCGAGAAATGACAGGCAATGTTTGACGAAAGTCCCCTGACAGCAATATCAGAGCACCACCAAAAAGCTGTTGATTACCGGGTAAATCTTGCACTGTTCGATTAAATGCTTCTATTGATTTTTTATTCGCCATTGTGCACTCATCCCATAAAATAATTGACGTTAATCGCAGAAGTTTTGCCATAGCAGAATTTCTCGAAATATTGCAAGTTGGAGTTTCAACCACCTGTACATTCAAAGGCAATTTTAATGCAGAGTGTGCGGTCCGACCACCTTCTAATAATCTAGCAGCAATTCCCGAAGATGCAAGTGCCAATGCAATTTTCTGTTCCGATCGAATAGTCGCTAAAATCAATGATACAACGAAAGTTTTGCCTTTACCACCAGGTGCATCCAAGAAATATAATCCACCTGCATTATTGGAAACGGCTTGCATGATTGTGTCATATACATACATGTTTTTGTTGAATATTCAATTTGGTGTTATTACAATTTTGTGATTATCAGATGGCATACGATCAAGAGCAATTTTGAACTAATGCGTTATGCTGATGAAAAAACCTTTGTAGCTCACGAATAATTTCTCGTCTTGTATTTGAAACTATTGCACAACGTTGATCCAATTCACGATTTTCATCACCAATAAAATAAATTTGCAAAAATGTATGATCAGCGTCGGGGTATGGCAATAACGAACCAGCTTGATGATAAATCTGGCCCTGAATCTGTAACATGTATGCAATTTTCGGTAGATGTTGAATCAGAATTTGTAAGACTTTATGATTCAAATTAATATAAACATGGGACAATCCTGTTGAGGTATTTACCTAAAAAGTCGGCATAAAATTATCTCTAATAATTTTAGTAGCACCAAAAGAAGTCATTTGAAATGCCGAATTGTATTGTTGAATATTACTCAAAACTGCTTCGACGTTGGAGATGTACCAAAAATAAATGAATACAATGGTTCGGGTGGAGTTTCTAATTTTGGCAATCTCACTTTGCCATTAGCACAACACATTCCGGGCGTTTCACCTGTAAAGTTAGGCGCATCACAATGTGGACATATTGCGTCCATCATTCCAATGTATCCGTAAACACTATAATCAATCTGACTATTGTAATTAAAAGCAGCACGCAGCATTTCATCCAAAACAGCACGACGTATTCGTGATTAAGTACAGGTACAGGGTCAACAGATCTATTCTGTGCAGTACGTTCACGCTGCGATGCATTAGCTTGAGCGCGTTAATCTGTAATCTGAGAACGTCTTAATAATGTCACTTCATTTGCATTACGCGTTCGCCGGCCTATGTTTGGTCGTCTTGCTCGTGGCATTTTACCTTCACTCAACAACTCAACAATATTTTGGTAAATATAAACACAGCAAAGCAATAATTATCGCTGATAAAATGAAATGACATGTGATGACATTAAATTTGTTTGACAGAAATAAAGTTACTTTTTTGTCTTTGATTGTTTTGTCAAAGGTTCAAATTGGCTTTTAAGTATTAGTACAAATTGTTTGTATATGGGAGTATAGAAAGATGTTTATTTTACACTTTGTCAAGATTGTTTTTTAATTTTCTCTACGTACAAACCTTCTCTGGACTTCCACGAATAATTCAAAACCAAAATTATCCAAATCGGTAAAGGCATTGTTGAGTTATAACATTACAACGAAAAATGGCATTGATTTTTATATACATATAGATATAATATATAGATAGATTAAGAAAGTGATAGTTTTATTCTATTTATGTACCTACAACTCACGAAGTGTTAAAAAGTTTTCAATCAAACATTCATTGTCTTTAATTTTGCATTACAATTTTGAAATTAAATTAATATTGACTTTGGAACATTTATGACAAGAGTAAGCGCAATTACGTATTTAACTTGTGAAACATGCCTCATTTTTGTGTAACGCTCGACCCTGCTACAACATTACCACCATCACGTACATATGTACATAACTGCTAAATGATAATTATTTAATGATTTCAGAGGTTTGCCTTCAATCTTACAAATTGCAATATTTAAAATGCCAAAAATAAAATATGTACATAATATGTATGTTAATTGAAAAAAATTTGTTAATGTGAACTTTTTGCTTTTTCAGCGGAATATGAAATTGGTATACCAATAGCTGGATCACCGTGTTCCTATACGATAACTCCTAGCATGAGCCTCAATAAAACAGGTGCTTTAATATCACCAACTTATCCAGGTGCCTACCCCAAGGATATGTCTTGTACATATCAATTTCTCGGTGAAACCAATCAAAGAGTTAGATTAGAATTTCGTGATTTTGATCTATTTTTTGGTGGACCACAGTAAGTTTTACTATTTATATTTGAATACTTTAATTTTGAAAAATATTTCTTTGTATAATTTAAGCTGCCCGTTCGATTACATCAAAGTGTATGATGGCCCCGATAACTCGTCAGCATTAATCGGTACATATTGTGGACAGCAGAGGAATTTGGTTTTATATTCAAGCGAATCAAGCCTTTTTGTTCATTTCTATACGCTTCCCAGAACAGCAAATACACAAAATCGTGGATTTAAAGGAATTTATGAATTTAGCGAAAGTTTTGTTAAGTTAGATTTTATACGTAAGTATATTTCAAACCATGATATTAATTACATAGCTATGTATATAAGTAATTTTGAACTATTAGTTTTGCAATGATTTGTAAAGTAATAAGTTTTAGTCTTTTATGCAAGTTTGCCTAATCTGTCCTTTAAAATTAAATTTTTTTGTATGAAATATTAAAATTGTACCTACGATAGGAAGATAGTTTTATTATAGAGGTTCCTAAAGCGTTTATTACTTCTTTTATCTTGTTTACAACATACTACGAGCGTTATGAAAATAGGAAGCGATGTAAGAGAAGATACCAGTGCAAATAAGTGTTAAGTCATTCATTTTAAAATGGGGGAAAAACTACAGTTGTGAAAAGCATTCCACTTTCTTCATTTGTGACCAACAGCAGTTCCATAATCTAGACCAATAGTAAACTGACCTGCTACCTAGAAATGCGATGCATTTCTTGCACCGTGCGTGGCGTCCGAGAAATCCGAAGCACCTAACAGCAGTCTTAACAATATCGAACATGTGGTTTTTGCATAAGAGGAATACTGAAAGTTAAATAGTTTCCTTGATATTGCAGTTCATAAAAAGCGGCATTGGAGGTTGGTTACACTCTTAATACAGGAGACAGCATAGGGTTTTCGAAGCACTAAATTCTATACGGTTAATAAGTACCCATTGGACAATGATGTCAAGATCCAACTTTATTGAGTTTATTATACACTTAGGTTGAAGTTTCACACTCGAAGTAAAATGGTGTGAATCTATAAACGAAAAAAAAGCTGAAGTTACTGTCATAAGCGAATCATTTTTAATTTAATTGGCTAGAAGTTGAAGAAATCGATTGTTAATAAAACTAAGAAGGTCGGTAACAAAACAGAGCCCTGGGGAACACCAGGGCTCTGTTATTTTGTGAATTTCGGACTTGAAAATATCTATTTCAACTCGTATTGAACGTAAAAAGTTTATTTTCTAATCCAAGAAGAAGAGATTCATCAACACCAAAATCACCGATCTTAGGTAAGAGAGTTTGATACCAATTAATAAGCTGATGCAAGTTTCCACGACCTTGGAAAAAAGAGCATAAAAGCAATCGCTCGATAAATTTGAGTTTGAAGCAGCTTCGTCCTTTTAAGATGGCAAATTGTTGCGAGCCTTCATGAATAACTGGTTTTTATTGCTGATGGGTAGCAAAAGAGAAAATCGAATTATATTACACTAGCTGACCCGGCGAACTTCGTACCGCCTAACAGTCAATGAATGTCGTGTCACTTTTTAACTGATCTAATTTAGGCTTTGATGAACGTAAAACAATGATACAAAATAATATATTTATATAGATAGAAACAAAAAAGTATTTTATTATGATGAATGATGATGGAAACGTACATACAGAATGAAAATAAAAATTTAAAAAAATAAAAAATAATAAATAAGTACTTCAAACTCATGTCAGAAAAAAATGATTGAAAACTATGTTGTGCAGATTGGAAAAAAAAATAAAACTCGGATTAATTCATTAATAGGATTTTCATTCAAGCACTTTGTGGTAAACGACATTCTTTGTTTTTTGGTCAGGCGCAAGAACAAATAAAGCGGATGGTTTGCCGACACGTGAGCATGCCACGTACAATTGACTATGAGAATAACATACATTTTCTAGATTGAGGCCACAAATATTCAAGGATTGGCCCTGTGATTTGTTGATCGTCATGGCGAAGGCAAGACGAATCGGGAATTGAATTCGTTTAAACTCAAAGGGCATATCCGTTGGGATCATCGGAATCCTTGGAAAAAGAACTTCCTCATCTTTAAATTTTCCTTTAAGTATCGACGCGTGAATCACATTGCTCATCAGTTTTCTTATCACCAAACGCATTCCATTACACAGTTTTGGTTGGTTTAAATTTCTAAGCATGTTGACTACCGAGCCAACTTTAAGTTTTAAATTGTGCGGTGGTAAACCAGGCACATCCAAGGAGTTTAAAAATTCAGTTGGATAATTAGTGGCTTCTTCTTCGTTTGTTACACAGTCGATAGATTTGAATGAATACAGAGTACCTATGATTTGATTTTGAATTATAAAATTGAGGTCATCTACATCTTTATTTTTAGCGGCCAAAATTGCTCGCTCACTTAACCATTTAGTATTTTTGTGGTTAGCGATGATATCCCGGAATACTTTGTTGATAAGCTCGTCTTTTGATGAAACGAAATTGCAAAAATTTGGAGGAAATGAAATCAAACCGCTCGATTTGTCAACAGGAACACGGCCATTACCGATAGTCAGCAATTGCTTCGAGAAATCATCAGCAGATAGATCGTTCAACAATGCAACTCTCATATTTACAGACAGTTGAAGTTTCTTTACATATCGCCACAGATTTGATGCTTTGAGGCAAGCGTTTATTTCGTCGGCAGCAGTAGATCTTGGAATAACTGGTAGTGTTTGTCGAAAATCGCCAGATAATAAAATCATTGCACCACCAAAACATCTCGAGTCATTGCGCAGATCTTTTAATGTTCGGTCTAGTGCTTCCAATGCGCGTTTGTGCGCCATTGTGCATTCGTCCCATATGATGATTGTTGATGCTACTAAAACTTTGGCCATTGCGGAGTGTTTCGAAATGTTACATGTCGGTTGTTCAGTAGTTTGAAGGTTTAATGCCAATTTTAACGCTGAGTGAGCCGTACGGCATCCGTCCAACAATGTGGCCGCTATTCCAGAAAAAGCAATTGCTACCGCAATTTCGGATCTCGCACGTACAGTGGCCAAAATCAATGACATGAGGAATGTCTTCCCAGTTCCACCGGGGGCATCCAAAAAAAATAAGCCGCCATTTCCATCATCAATTGCATTAATCAGTGTATCATAGACTTCCCTCTGCTTAGGAGGTACATTCGTTTGAACTGATTGGATTAGTTCATGTGGATCATATTCACGTTCAAGTTCCAATTCTCTATTAAATGCGTCATTCATTCCGCGATCTGGCGCTGGCATTCCTAACCTAACTAACAAACTGCCGCACATGAGGAAACACATATCTTCGATTAAGAGCAAAGTCTGGTTATGGATCTAATCATTCACCTCAAGATCGGAATTTCTTGAGCTGACGCGAATTCGATGTAAAATATCTTCTGACATGTTATCTTTGTATTTGTTCCACAGGTCACGTGGGTTCGATGGGAAGCATGTTGAAATGATGATACCAAATAGTGTGCGTATCAGAAATAATTGCTTCAGCGATTGTCGTGTCCCAATGAGTATCGTTTTCAAGCAAATTTAGCTCTTGACATGCTGCTCGAAATGTGGGGCACACGATACCATTAACAGTTCGTAGTGATTCAAATGATGTTGGCCCTCGAACATGTACCAGCAACAACCGCAAATAGAAACATTCATCATTCTTCAGATGAACTGTGTAAATAAGACCAAGAGCATCAATAGAACGCATATCTGAATGACCAGGAACTGCATCGCCTTGCTTCCGACGTTGAAATTTCTTCGATGTAGCGTTCAAAGTGTAATAACGTGGCATTTCTGGGTAAAGCAAAGTTCGTGCGAACGGATCGCTTTGACAAATCGCAAAGTAACTGGTCAACGCACACATGATGTCTTCAGAAAAAAATAAAGTTGTGGCTTAAAGGTCTCAGCAACCAGGCCATAAGCTCAAACAAAAGAAAAATAGTTGTTACACTATTTGACAGGATTGAACAACAAATGTTTGACATGTAATAAACAAATCAGCATCTATTGAAATGATTAAGTATTCATTACACATATCGAGTTTTCATTGTTTTTAAGATGTATTCTGCTATTCGGGATGGAAACAAATCCAACAAATCAAAAACCATGGCAATCGGTCCAGCCGTTCTCGAGTTATAAGTGTTGTAACAAACACGACTTTCTTTTATATATATACATAGATTTGAAAGCTATAGTAAGGTGGTTGCTGTTGATATGGTCTTGGTGTAGAAAGTTATAGAGCTCAAACCGATTGGACGTCTGGGCTATGGTTTTTTACTTAAAAATTTGTTTTGTTTTTAGGTTGTTATGATATGTACTTAATTAATATTTGTATACCTTGTCCTATATATTTGGTTTACAATTTTTTCATTGTCTCGAAAATTATATTTGGTGTTCAAAATTTGAGCAAATATGTTTTATTTTGTATTAAAGGTGAAAACGATGGCATTCACATACGTGGCTCAGAGTGTGATCAAAAAATTCTCTCAAAAAAGGAATCTATAGGGTTTGTGCTGTCACCTAACTATCCTTACCCTTATATTCCTAAGACGGTTTGTAGGTAAGTTCCCTGCATAAATATTTTCTTTTGCATTCATTAATCTGAAATGTTAAAGATATTTTATTTATGGAATGCAAGACGCTCAGAATCTAGAAAGAGTGAGATTAGAGTTTTCATCGTTCAATATTCCCAAAGTCGAGAATAAAGATAAGGGAGAGTAAGTAATTTGTTAAACATATTTTTCTCTATTGTTCTACTAAAAATGTTCCTTTGATATAGATCGAACTGTTCAGATGGTTACCTAAAAATTTATCTAAAAGGCCAAGAGACTGCGGACGCATACGATAAATTTGACTACGAGTTGTGCGGGAATGAAACACAGAAAGTAGTTAGTGACGGACCGAGATTGGCAATGGTTTTCAGCTCGGGTGAATTGCAAGGTCGTGGCTTCAAAGGGAAGTACACATTTGAAACAGAATATAAGATCCCGGGAACGGCTGCTCCAGATGGCACTTGTAGCTTTACATACGTCAGCAGTTCAAAAAAGCGTGGCGATCTTAACAGTCCACGTTATCCTTCCAACTATCCATCCGAGACGAATTGTTCATATCTCTTTTTGGCGGAGCCAAATGAACAGGTTACAATTGTATTTGATCATTTCAAAGTTAAGGCAGACAATATTAATTCCACAGCTGGTGCATACGGGTAAGAAAAATTTTAAAAATGTATGTTTATTTTTAAGAAAATTCTTTATAAACGAGCTTAAAAGGAAAACACTACGGAATAGTTAAAATGTATCTTAAAATGTCTTGCATCTAAATAAATAAAATTACCTTGATCATGGATGTAAGATTCTTTTAAAAACTTCTTATATCATGCAAAATTATAATTGGTGTGTGCACGCAATTGTTTGTGAGAGTATAATTTGTTTATTCGATATTTTGGTTTGATTTGAACATAGTCTGGTAAACATTAGATAATGCTACAATCAATAAACATATTATATTGACTATTTATGCATTATTTTTATTGTTGCACTTAACCAAATATCTTCTAAGTCGGAGAACGCTATTGAACCCGCTAGAGCTCTAATGAACACTATATCTGCTATTTCTTCAAATGAACCCCCTCTGAAACATGCTTCACAAAATTTGGTACCTCGTGGTCTACGAAAGAATGGAACCAAAGACTGGATAAACTAAAACAACCAATAAATCGTCATTCTTTTAAAAAATACCATTTGAAATGCCGGTTCCGCATGGGTTTAATCGTTTTTTATGGAGAATTATTCCATCCCAAATGTGAAATGTCATCGAAATTTACCGAAAAACTCAAAAATGCATTGGACTTTTGCTGTATTTAGTGGACTGTAAACTATAGGAAATAAATAGATGAATCAAGCACTGATTTATTTAAAGTCGGGAAAACTATGAAAACCCGACTATAGAAACATTTTATTGCACTATTTCTTTCAGTGAGTCGAACTAACTTGAACGGTTAATACTAGGTGGTTCTGAAGGAACCACCGAACTGTACTACTGTACCTCAAAAACCATGACCGACATAGAAAACTGTACAAATTGATATAACTCACGGTTGCTCAAAGGTGACCGTCCTAACTCATACATTAACAATATATTGATATTTTCACAAATACAAATGAAATCTTACATAATGTTCGATACAGTACAGCAAAAATTAACAATTTTTCACTAAAGCAAATTATAAACATAAGAAAATTTATGTTTTATCTAATTATATATACATACTAGCAAACCCGTCGAACTCCGTTTCGCCACCAGATGGCTTCGTTTTTTGTAACATTTCGTTTGGGGATTAAAAGATGAAGAAAAATTATTTTTTTTTGTTTTATGTTTGAAAAGGAAAAATTTTATTTCATTTAACAACAGTAATGAATTCATTTCGATTACAAAAATGAAGTGTAATTTAGTTGCACTTCTCTAAGTAAAAATTGAAAGTGAATCCAAAGTAAGTACTGAATCGAAGCGTTAATTGTCACTGCATACGCAAGGCGAACCGGAAATTGCAATCGTTTGAAGTCAAGTGGAAGATCAGTCGGAATCAGTATTCGAGGAATAAATACATTTTCACCTGCGTACTTTCCGTTAATAATGCTTGCCTCAATCAAATTCGGCATAAGTCTTTTCACCGCAAGTCGAGTACAGTTGCAAAGTCCCGGTGGATTCAAATTACGCAATATCATAATAACTGAACCAACTTTTAGTTGCAAGTTATGTGGTGGAAATCATGGTAACTCCAGAGAGTTCAAAAACTTCGTTGGATGTTGTTACTTCGTCGAATATCCTTCAGTGTGAAGTTAAGTGCTTCAAGTGATTTCTTATGTGCCATTGTGCACCCATTCCTAACAGTGAGCTTGCCAATTTTCCCATTGCACTGGATCGGGAAATATTGCATGTTGGAGTATCAATTGTGTTTAAATTGAGTGGCAACTTAAGCTCAGAATGTGCAGTACGACCGACTTCTAGAAGAGTTGCTACAATTCCAGATGATGCTAACGCCAAAGCTATGTCACATTTTGATCGAATAGCGGCCAAAATCAATGAAATGACAAATGTTTTCCCTATTCCTCCAGGTGCGTCCAGGAAGAATAGACCGCCAATATTTTTGTCCACCGTTTGCATTAATGTTTCGTATACTTGTTTTTTTTTTGTTTATTCAGCAACGGCACATTATTTCGAAGTTTTTGGTTCAATGCATCGTGCATCGATCGATTTGGCGCAATCATTCCTACTTCAATCAGTAGCTTCTCGATATTTTTTTTTTTTTTTTTTTATAAAGTACAGGCACTCAAGGGGATATTAATACCCTTAACACGTTTACGGTTAAACACAGTGCAAGTATTAGGAAAATAGGAAAGGATTTAAGAGGAGATACCGGTGCACATTGGTCTTAAAATTTTGAATATTGAAATGGGAGGGGAAAACAGAGTTGGGTAAAGCATTCCACATTCTCGATGAGTGGTTAAAAAAAGAATCTCTATACTTAACAGTACGTCCGAAATTGAGCTCGAGGGTAAACTGATGAGCATTCCTGGAAGTGCGAGTATTACAGCTGAATTGTTTGAGGGGGGGAATGCAACTGGCTAATTCGACAGAACATTGTTTGTAAAAGTATCTGTAAAACAACGAAAGGCATGAAACATTACGCCGGTGTTCGAGAGATGTAAATGTTTCCGTTATAGCTCTATCGCCGATCATTTTCAAAGCTCTTTTTTGTATCCTATCTAAAAGGCTCAAACTTGTTTTAGGCTTCCCTGCTTCTCGATATGTTTGGCATTGGTGGCCATTCACAGTTTTCAAATGCGCAAATGATTTTGGTCCTCGTACATTTACCAACAGCAGTCGCAAATAAAAACATTCATCATTTCTAGGATGAACAGTGTACATGTACAATGTACATGCGACCTAGCGCATCAGTGGAAAACACCTGTGGCCAATTTGGAATTTTCTCTAAATATATTTTGTCTTTCTTCGCTTAAGTTCTGTGAATACACTTGTTGCTGCCTTGCATGTCTTGTGCGGAGGCCGATGTTCGCACTTGGTACTCTAGGCAAATATTCTTATTATCTTTAAAACAAACGTTATTTGAAGTCGATATCTCTGACGTTTCTAGAGATATGGTAGACTAAAAAAGGTTCCCAAAAGTAAGCCCTAGGGTTCTTGAAACGTCAAAAAATTTAAAAAATTTCAATTCCACAAATCGGAATTTTTACAATAGCTTTCTATGGGAAACTAAACGGAGTTCACCTCTTTTCTGTTGAAAATTTTCCTGAATTTTGTCTGCTATAAACCTCACGGAGCCCGAGACCATTCCAACGAATGCAAAACCGTGGATATCGGTTCGTGCGTTCTGGAGTTATAACGTCAGAAAGGAAAACCCGACTTATTTTTATATTATAGATTTTTCATTTGCAACATATAGACCATTAGACCATTAATCGAAATAAAAACTATCCTATATCTTAAGTTAGACCAAATTACACATAAAATGCCAACTTTCATCGAAATCGGTTGACTTGGTGAAGAGTTCACTGGGAACATACATATGTCACTGCATTTTTATATATTAATGCAACATTATATACAATTTAGACCATTCATCGAAATATAAACTATCCTATATCTCAAGTTAGACCAAATTACACATAAAATGCCAACTTTCACCGAAATCGGTTGACTTGGTGAAGAGTTCACTGGGAACATACATATGACACTGGATTTTTATATATTAAGATATACAACAACTTGTGTGTGCTACCACCAAGTTCATAGGCTGGAGTTATAGCTATTTCACGGGGGCCAACCCGATCATCAGACTCCTTTAGTGGTGCTTAATCGCTTTTTTGTTCAATTTAATTATTGAAGAACTTTTGCCCGAGCTGGGCTTGAACAAGCGACCTAGTGTGTGAGGAGCTAGTGCACTACGCACTACGCCACCGCACCCACATGAAAGTTGTAAGCCAATTACAGGTTTTTTCGTTCTATCGAACTATACTGAACCGATTAGCATTTTTCTTAGTACACACAAGTAATTGTTGTTGTTTTATTCAGGTTCTTTCTATTATCTCCTCTCTTTTCATAAGCCAACAATTCGATTGGATTCGTATGAGGAGGGAGATGAGGCGAAAGAGTTTGACGCTGGTCAAGATTTTTAATTTTAACAATTTTAAGGGGTTTTGTGTGAAATTTTACACTCGCAGGTTAAGGCAGCTGCTTGCCGAATTTACAATTGAAAATTTAGAATGAAACAACAACAACTTGTGTGTGCTACCACCAAGTTCATAGGCTGGAGTTATAGCTATTTCACGGGTTGGCCCCCTTGAAATAGCTATAACTCCAGCCTCTGAACTTGGTGGTAGCACACACAAGTTGTTGTTGTTTCATTCTAAATTTTCAATTGTAAATTCGGCAAGCAGCTGCCTTAACCTGCGAGTGTAAAATTTCACACAAAAACCCCTTAAAAAAGATATACATAATTTGTCAATTAAATTTTCTGAATTTATATCAGTTTTACATAAATTTATTTGTCTGCATGATAAATCTTCAATGTAACTATCTAAAGGATAATCTTTGGGTTAAGAGAGTAATGGTATTTTTATATTATTAATTTTTTTTATTAATTCGGCTTGTAATGGTATAAGAATATTATTTCCTAAAATACGGTCAAATGTACTTTTCGTTATTGGAGTAATTAAAAATTCCATGTATGATTCATTTTTATTAAATTCACTTGGTGATGGCACAATTATTTTGGTATGTATTAAGTTGTCTGAGTATAATGTTTTGATGTTATGTGGTTTGTCTAGTTTAGTTTCAAAATGTTTTGGAAATATATTTTCATTTAAGATGGAAGTCGCTGCTCCTGTGTCTACGAGTAATCTAAGTTTTTATTGAGAATATGAATATCTATGCAGGGTAAAGGTCTGTTGAGGCTTTTACTCGAAAATTTGATGTATTATGAGTAATATGATCTACTTCCATTGGTTCTGGAATATTTGTTTGTATAGCAAAGGGATTTCGATTTTGATTGGAAAAATGTCCACTTCTATTTGGTTGCCCATTATATTGATGGTTTCGATTTTGATAATTATTACTATTTAAGTTTTGATTCTGATTATTATTTCTATAAAAGTTCTGACTCTGATTCTGATTATTATTTCTGTTAAAGTTCAGACTCTGATTCTGATTATTATTTCTGTAATTATGATTTCTAGAATTAGTTATGTAACTTTCATTTCTTTGATTTCTAATATTTTTTTCATAATTATTTTCATTCCCTTCTTTTGTCCAATGACAAGATTCTAATTTATAAAAGGCTTCACTTAAAGTTTGTATTCCATGATTAATAATAATCGAACTAGCATTTGGTGGAATTTTCTCACAAAATTTTGCTAATAATGACGCTTCGTTATTAATAGAATTATATTCTATTGGTTTATCTTCTGATAAATAAAATTTATTATTTAATCTGCAGAGAATGTCCGCATAAGAATTATATAACTGAGTTATATTTTTGGTATAAACTTTATCACCTAATTCCTTTAATTTTAAAAAGGACTCTTTTTCACCAAAATTTCTTGTTAATAATTTTTTATTTCCTGCCAGTTATTTGGGTCACCACCCCGTAATACTACCTCTAGTGCACTATCTGTGATTTTACCTTTAATTTCGTTCATTATGAATTCTTTCGTTGCTTCATTATAAAGTCTACCTTTTTTATAAATACAATAATGTTGCATACTCTGCCATTAAAATTTGTCAAATTTTTAATGAGTTTTAATTGTTCAATATTTATAGTTGCCATTTTTACCTTATTTTCTAATTCCGCTTCTTGGTTGAAATTTTCTTTTGGTTCTGTTGACTTTATATCGGCTTTCAATGATGCTGGTACACTGTAGGGTTTGAATTTCTTCATTAATCGATCACTTTGGGGCTTTCGACTTGGAATTTATTTACTACCCGTATAGTTGCTCTTCCTTCTTTTTTTCTTCTTAATTTTTCACTTTTTTAATTTTTTTTTTCACCTTATATTTGAGTTCTGAATTGTTTTTTTTTTTTCACTAGTTGTATTTTTGTTTTTCCGATCAGTTAAGCATTCTCTCTACGAGATAAATGAAATTGTCTTTTCAGATCTTTTATCACTGCTTTTCACTGATTTGTGCGTATGTATTTTTTTTTGTTTTTTGTTTTTGCCCTATAATACCTTTTGGTAATTTCACTTTACCGGTATTAACTATTTAATTTAGTTCTTAGGACGATCCCGAATAAAACTTTTAATAAAGTACGATACACAATGATCTTTCGAGATCCTACCGACTGCGCCAGTTTTAGTTTACGGTTCAAAACTAATTAAAAAAATATTTTATTTGTATTCTCTTTTTAGAGAATACCACAACTAAAGAAAAACTCCGTTTTTATTTTTTTAGAATTTTAATTTATTTAAAACTAGCGGCCGGCTAGTTTTACGCTTCGCAGCGTATGCGATGAAAGGCATTTTATGGCTAATTTTTTTACACCTTCGGTTGGTTTTAATAGGAATTTCTAAAGATTTCTATAGTATTAAATATACCCTATGTTACTCAGTGATAATGTAGCATTCTAATAAAAAAAGAATTATTAAAATCGGTCCAGTACTTTTTGAGTTTATTCGTTACATACAAAAATACAAAATCTATCTTCTTTATAATATTAGTGTAGATAAAAGCTTCAGATCCCTTACCGTGGGTCGGGGGAAATCTTAGGCTATACGAAGATCAATACGTCTGAACTGACTGGGTTGAATGAATGAGTGACCACTCATTGAACTGATCAACCCCTTTTTATACCATTTAAATGTTAAGTCAGCAAATCTATTTGACTGACGATCATGATAATTCTTTTGTTTTATTATTGTTGACACAAGATATACAGAATTTACTTTGGGATGAAGTCCCATTCAAATTGTTTATGCTTAATACAGTTTTATGTTTCTTTTGCTTTAGTTTTATGTTTCTTCTGCCTTATTATTGTTTACACAAGATATACAGAATTTACTTTGGGATGAAGTCCCACACAAATTGTTTATGCTTAAATATGCTGATATGCACTTTGATGTGTATATTGTGTTAGCATTACAGTTTTATACTGATAAAGGGTGTTTTGTATGATTATAATGTGATGGTAGGGTGTTCTAGGAACGTAACCACGTGAACTGCCTATTTCCCCAATTTCTGCTTCAAGCGAAATCTCTACTACAAAAACACCTTTACTGTTGCGATAATGTGTCGACATAAAATGTTGCTCTCTTAACTCTTCTTCTTCTATACGTTTGGAGCAAGCTCCTACTTGATCTATTTGCCAAAGTCTTTTCAAGAGTTCATCTAACTGGCTCTCCGCCGATTAGGGAATCGCTGGATGGCTATACTTTTGAATCTCGCCGTCATTTCCGGAACCAAGAATTAATAACCCTTTGTTGTTTATAACAAAACTGTTACATCTGAACGTCTGTCTAATACTGACTTAACTGTTTTTCCAAAGAACCTTACTCCTAAGAGCATCTGTACTCGTCCTGGCTTGAAATACTCAGGATCGGCATAAATATGCGGAACTATATCTGCCTCTCTAATTACTTTTACTTCGTTTTGTGGCAAAATTGGCGCCCATTGGCTCTCTTTTGGTAAAACCCAGAAGGATTCTTTAACGTGTAGCTCGGATGAGCTGGATTCATACCATGGAAGTATTCTGAGCGTAACTTGACGCGTTGTTGAAAATAGTGTACCATCAATACCTATCATCCTTCCGAAAATTAATTTAACATAACATTGCAAGGTATGGACCGTGAATAAAACCTTTTACTTCTATTCTAACCAATGCCGCTGGTATTAAGACTTTGATATTTGTTGGCGAATTAATAGACTTTTCATGGTCTAACTTTATTTCCTTTTTAGGTGACATATCTATTTGTTCATGCTTGAACTTTCTCTTATGAACTGCCCGCGGCTGAATCACTGCCCCGTCTTTCTGTCTTGACAACAGATCCATTTTGTTGTTCAGTATGTCCAGCTTGCTCGAGACTGATGCGCTGCTTGTCAAATTATCAACGTCTATCTCTGCTTCTGTACGATTCCTAAACTTATTTGTGCTAAAGGGATTCTTAATGAAGAAAGCTTAGCTTCGCGTGCGGCACGCCCTGTACAACTTTTTGAACATGTACGTTTTATGTAGACTGTACGACCTGTACGATTTGAATGACCTGTACGATTTGTATGACCTGTACGATGTGTTGTGCTGCTGCGCCGATAATTTCTAGATTCGAGGCTACTACGATGCTGTAGTCAATCGGATTTGGCCTTGGCTTTGCACCTCTTCTGCCTTGTTGATGTTAGCTTGGTAACCCTTTCCAAGAATAGCTGCAAACGCTGGCTTCAGCACTCCCTTTGTAGGGCATAGCAGGATGTTGTACTTGGGGGCACCTGGGCACCTAACACAGCCTCTCATGTAGCAATGATTGTCTTTATGTTCATGCTTGAAACCATTTGGGCAAACGGCTCTTCTATCAATAAATTCTCTGCGGCCATGAAGTGAGCGCGCTGCAAAATCTGCGCATTCCCAGATTTGATGGTCACTGGAGCAGACTTCTTCTTCTTCGCTAACGCGCTGACTTTCTCTTGCCCGGCTAATGGGTTTCTGTGCGGGATATATGACGTGTCGCCCTACTGCAGATGGTTCTTTTAAGACTGTTTGCGCCCGCTGTACGCTTGAGACGTTTGACAGTGCTGCTGCTGGCCTGTCTATAAACGTGAGAAAATCAGACAACTTGGGTTGCTCTGAATCCCGATGTAGCTCTTATTGACGGGCGGTTTCAGCGTCAAATTTTTCAGCTAGCAAGTGAACCAAGAAAAAGTCCCAATGTTCTACTGGTAAGCCCAGTGACTTAAGCTGCCGCAACGTCTCATGTGTTGTGTTCACAACACGTTGTAACTCTTCTGGTGAAGGCGTGGACCGCAATATTCTGAGATGCAGTAACTGCGAAGGTGGTCACGGCCAATAAGATACTTCTTGTCATACACTTGATTCAGGCGCCTCATTGTAGTTTTATTCTGTAAGTTTCCACTCACCCAAACATCTGGCTGCAGGCCCCACCAGTAACTTTTTCAGGTAAGAGAACTTGAAAGCCGGTGTGACCTTCTCGTTATCATGAATGGCTGATTTGAAGCGGTCGTGGAAACCTATCCACTTCATGTACGATCCGTCAAATGTTCCCCAGGTCATGCTCACTTGGACTTGGATCTGGCAGCTTTTACCGTCCACACTACCGCTGGATGGCCGTTCCGAGGGATTTAAGACCGCCATCTTTTCCTGGAGGGCAGTACTGGCAACCAGGTACTCCCCCTTGACTGACTCCGTCTGCTCAATCAGCTTCTGCAGGTCTTTCTTGCTAACGACTAAGGAGTCGTCAGCCAGCCGGTGGAATCTAATCCAATCGTCTTCTAGCGTCTCGAGGCGCATCTTTCCTGCAAGAAACGTTTACTTATCATAGGCGACTCTACAAAAGGCTTGGCTCTTTTAATGGCATGGGTCGATGCTTGGAACCTGGTGATGATAATATACGTGTGTGTATGTGTGCGTATTTTTTATTTGTTTGGATGAATGCAGTATCTGTACTTTTATGAACTGTACCATGTATCTAACAAACTGAATAAATCTGTATATTGATAAATATCTTCGTCTGTACTGTTTATCAGTACCATGTATTTAACAAACTCAATAAATCTTTACATTGATAAATATCTTCGTCTGTACTGTTTATCTGTACCGGTTGCGATTTTTTTTTATTATTGTGGCCCCGCGATCATAATTATAACAATTGATTCCAACAATAAATTTAATCTGTACAATCATGCTTATATCTATACTGTTTTGTTCAGCCTTGGCAACTCGTTACGGACTATGAACGAACAAAACTCTATACTCTTTTCTCTACGACCTGACTCTGACTGCGCTTGGTATTGCTTTTAGTCTTGTGGTTTATTTGTTCATATTCATTTTAGCAAACATAAGGGTTACATTATTGGATTTACTTCCCCCATGCGACACTGTGTATTTAATTGCATTTCTGTTCTATACTTCACTCTATATGTTCTATGTTATTAAATTTCTGTACTATGTTCTTTGCAATTTCTGCTGCAACTCTAAACTCTACTATAATCTTGACTAACCCTGTATTTTAAATTATGTTAAAGCTCTGTACTATAAATTATGTTAAAGGTCTGTACTATGAATTATGTTAATGCTCTGTACTATAAATTATCTTTCTATACTACTATACTCTGTCCAACAAAAATAGTCAGTACACGTCTTATGGGAGAGCTTTTTTCTTGCAAATGGTACCAGTCAGTGGTTTTATTCCCTTTTTACCTACTGAAAAAGAAAAATCAACCACTGACTTACACATAAATTGTTGTTGTAATTACGCTTCGACGAGCGTACATCCCCACAACCTTTACCATGCGCAGTCAAAGCCACACTGCCACCAGTGCTGTCGTTTTGGAAAAGTCCAAAGCAGTGCATTCCAAAAAATTTTGCATAATTTTTGCACAAAAGCAATACGCAAAAATTTTTTGTTTTTAAATTCATATATATTTTTATTTTTATTTATAACAAAAAATAAACTTAGATACATATCTACTTTATATATCTATAAAGCCTTTTAGTTCAATTGCTTAGTCTTATTTTAACATTAATTTTTTTAATAATTTCGTTTTTAAAAAAATATATATTATAGCTATATAACTATTATACAAAAATAAATGAATGCAAATAAAATAAAAGTATCGCCGTTAATTTCAATTCATATTTGTGAATTTTTAAACACATTTAATATGTAATTTTAGCGCGAGAATATTTTTTTATAAAGACTCAACACAAAATTATATCTTAAATTCAGGTAACTGGTAATAATTTTGGAAGGCAAACAATGTTTATTGAATTTTACATAGCGCAGCTATGCCTTATTAATTCCTTTGTCATTGAAATTGCATTGACTGTGGATGTCAGTAAAGAGTTTGTTTTGTATCTTTTATCAAAGCTACTTAGGAAAATATGCGCTCTGCACTTGCACTGCTATGCGGAAAGCATAAAATGGACCCAACAAATGTTTTTAAAAGGGGAAACATTGGAGCATTTAATGCGTTTTTTAAATTAAAGATAGCGCTCCAATAGTCTTCGAATTTCAAATCTACACTTATCATACTTTGATGTTAAAGAGCCCTTCATTCACCATCAAGGTCATTGACAAGTTCTTTTTGAATTAAATTTGGAAACAATTGTATAAGCGGGGTAAGGCTTGGGGATTTATTTTTTTTTTGGATCAATTGTTTGCACCGCTTCTAAAACTTTTTCTTGGAACTTAATTCTTTTTCTTATTTGAGTGCATAATTCGATGTAGTAATCTCTCCACTTTTATTTTATATTTTGTATAACCTCATCTGTTAGACTCCAGAGCAAACTAAAATGTTAGCTTGTGCGCCAAGGTAGATTTCCTTTGAGTCTTAAAAGCAATATTTATTGCAAAAATCTATTGAGTTCAGAGAGGCGTCATCGATAAATTCGTTTTTGACAAAGTTCGACAAAATAGTGGAACTTGGAAGTGCACTTTCATGGAAAATATTTAAAGTGAGGCAATACAAATGGCAATACAAAAATGAAAATGCAGTACAAAAGAAAAGTGTGCAGTACGGCAGTACGTACCAAGCTAAAGCAATACAAATATTGCTTTTGCAGTACGTTCGACAGCATTGACTGCCACTGATAAATAATGTGTTCACAAACAACCCTCTTCGTATGTATTGAAAATAAGCAGATTGTTATTAGAGTTACCATTTCCACGTTAATGCAGATCATGGTGGATTTTTCTTTGGATTTTGTTTGGGAGCTTTCAGAATGTGTGCTTTTTTAAAAGCTTTTGAGAACAAATATGGGAATGGTGTTATCGCTTGCTGTTTTTCGGTAAGTGAAGTTTATTTATTATTCTTCGTAAATTAACCCTTTGTTCCCGGAGATGTCAACTTTTTCAAATATTTGTATAAAAACTTAAAATGTATATAGAATGTGTATAATGAATAATGCATTTAAATAAAAAAAAATAATATTCACTAAAAATTAAAAAAAAAACAGTAGGAATATAAAGAAAAAATATAGAGTATTTGGTTTAATTGCGAAACCACTAGGAAGCAAAGGGTTGACTTTAAGCGAAAATTATTTATAATACATGGTGTTATTATAGATGGTGAAAAATAATGATTTTGTTTATAAAAAAAATATTCTTTGAAAAAGTGTTTATTTATACGGTGTTTTATAATCAGTGCCAAAAAAAGAACTGCTTTTATTTCATTATAAATCTGTGCTGTGTTGTTTATAAATTGTGTGATACAGAATCGAAAATTTTCATAATTGAATTTATGTTACTCTTAGTTTTCACAAAGGGGTTTTTGAATTCGGGATTATGTACATAATTTATAAATTTTCTTAAACGGAATTTATTTTTAACTTTCAATTTAAAATCAAAAGTTGGTAGCCCTACTAATATTTATCAGAGCTTTTTCAAAATTTATAATGGGCACTACGGAAACCCTGTAATATTTGCTCTCTCTCACAGCTTAACGAGATTTCACTTCAGTCAGAGTGAGAGGTAAACGACCGATCTTCTCTGTACTGACTATTTTTGTTGGACAGAGTATAAGTGCCTGTCTACACGCGTTGTGCCCACAACGTTGTGACGAGAGTTTGTGGGCAAGCGAGGAGCTGAGTAAAGGGACGGGATGCTCATGACAAAAATTGAATTTTCTGCTTGGGCAGAAAATTCAATTCAATTCAAATTTCGTTCCGAATTTCTCATTATTTTCTATTCGTCGATGCGAAATGTATACTTATTTTGCTCTTCGGCTTTGCACATATTGTATTAGTATATACTGCATGTCGGTTGGCAGTATCACCCACCGGCTCAAAATTTCAAACACAAATGTTTCAAGTTTGTCGTTCCACAACACAAAATGGAAAAGGGGTTATGAGTAGTCACAAGCACAACACATGTAGACACATAGTGTTGTGAGTACAACGTTGTGGGTACAACCAAAAACACTCCATTACCAAGACCGGAATCTCAGACTGACATTTCGGTTTGCCTACAAGCTAGCAAGCATTAAATGTGAGAAAGTGTGCGTGAAATGATTAAAAAAACCAAACACATTTAGTGTTTCGGCCCATCAAAACGCTTCATTATAGTAATCAGCCCCATCTAAATGCTTCATTTTGAATGTTTCATGGCCTCGTTCAAAAACTAAACAATCCTAACCAACAGAATCTGAAGTGCTGACATGGTCTTAAATTGGAAGATTTGTATAGCTTTTTAATTTCCATCCAAATAAATGTTGTAAATGTATATTAAATAAAATAAAATTGACCAAATACATATTATTTAATGATTTATTAGTGCTTTATTTTGTTTACTTAAATTATTTGCGAACGCAACATTCGCTGCAACTGGTTAAGTAAGCTTAGAGCATTTTTTTGGCGACGTTGGAAGTTCAGGTGGAAACAATAGGCGGGGGTGCATCCGTATTTGTTTGTACAGAAAATGCTACGAGAAGCATACTTGTGAAGTTCCATTGCCAACTTTAGCTAGTTCAGATTCCTCAATTAGATTAGTATTTTCATTATTTAAGCAGTTCGATAATTGCAAGACCAAATTTTATTTTTGTTTGTTGCAGAAATATTCCTGAAAATTTCATTTTGAGGGATTATGTTAGAGTAAGAATTTTGTTTGTAGTTAGATTTTGGAATATGTTTTAAAAATAAGTTGCTTTGTGTAAAGCATCTTTAAGGAATAGAAAAATAGGCAATATGGTTACACACAATACCAACTAAATGAGTGCAATAAATAGATCTAAGCAACTTTTTTTATTCCAGTATGAGGAAACCGAACACCCAATAGAAAAAAATTGGTGAACGCGCCAAAATGCATACTTCTTGCTTAATAATGTTATCTTCTATGCTTACGCATAAAATTACGAATTTTGTAGCATATGAACATTTCTAGACATTTTACAATGTGAACAATTAAATATGCTATGAAATAATTGGCTGCTATTAATGCTAATTTTTTTTTTTTCTAAAAAGTTGATGAAGGTTAAACGAAGCGGAAATTTCTTTAATGAACATACTCAAAATATTATTGGCTTTCTTAAAAATATTTTTCTACACTAACCTCTGCTTTATATCTGAAAACTATTGTTTATGTATATTTTCTTCTATGTTCTGCATTTATAAAATGTAATCTATGGAAGTATTTATTATACTAAGAAAAACAAAAACATGTTCGTAAAACTCATTAATTTCTCATTATTAGCAGCACTTTTACTAAACATACCTTCAAACAATAATAATAAGTAAACTTGAACTTTGGTAAATCAACATTTTTAAGGAATGAATGAAAATTATATTTTGCGTTAAACTGTGGGAATTCACTAAAAAAAAAACTTCTGTACGTCAACAATAAACATTCATGACGATTCATGTTCTATTGAATTAGTTGTGCATGAATTCAGAACGATTTTAAGACGTTTTCATTTTGTCAAAATTTGCATTTTATTTGCTCTGCATTTATTCAACAGGTTCGCTATAATGGTTCTGATTTTTTTTTTAAAACATTGCTGTTCCTTTGATGCATAGTTTTTTTTGATAGCAAATACATGTATGCTTCCATCAATCAAGAATGTTATGGATAAGGTATTTTTCGATTATAACTTTTTCTTTAAATGTAATATTTATTAATCAAAATGGCATTGAAAAATAGTTGCAAGCTTAAATCATTAAAAACAAACTTTAAATATACTTGGATTAGTTAAATTGCTACAGATTTTAATTACTTGCAAAAAAAATATTTGGGCCGTTCGTTAACGAAAATGTATTAGAATTCAATAAAAAAATTGCGCTCGCACCCTTAACTTGATGGTTCTTCGAACGCATCTTTGATACAAAACTCCGAGGTTTATTATGAAATTTAAAGAATTTCGTAGTGATTACTGTAAATTAGTGAATTAATTATAATAAACTGTCGTTGAACATGCTTTTTTCAAGACAAAAAGGTACATGGGTTCACTATCCACAAAATGCCTGCAAAATTAAAGCTTAAAACTGACTTTTTCATCGAAAAAAAGTAAAAAGAAAAACCTGAACAAAACTTATTAACCACCCCATTTTGTTTTTGCTGTGCAAAGTGCCGCTAGCCCACGGCATCGTTTTTTTTGTTTGTGCTCACATCTATTCATGGACTAATTGTCAAAATTACAAATACAACAATGTAAACAAACGGGTTTTGGAGAGTGAAACGTACGAAAGATTCCGGTCTTGGTAATGGAGTGTTTTTGGGCACAACGCGTGTAGATAGGCACTAAGTTGACACTGCACAGTAAGTATTTTCGTGTGTTATTACACCCAGACTTTTTGTATGCTGCGTGTTTCGCATATTTTCTTTTGAACACTCATCCCGTCAATCTCGCATTATTACACTCGGATTGTTTTCGGTTGCTAGTTTTTGACACTTCTCTTTCATTTTTTGTTCTCATCCACAAAGTCAAAGTGTGACAATAATTAATACAAAACTCAATACGAAAACACTCATAACAAGAAAAATGTCATTTGAAGTGGTACAAAATTTATTAGATACTGCAGAAATGATTATTGACATCATGGATACGGATAACAGTTCCGATGAAGAAATGTTGTTAGATGTGTTAGACCTTAGTGAGGATGCTTTAAAAATTTCCAAGCAGAAGACAAAAAGAAATTGGATACAAATTTGGAGAGAAAATAGGTCTGACTTCGGATCCTTCACTTTCTTGACAAAAGAACCAAATGATAAATCATCGTTTTTAAATTATATAAGGATGAATGAAGAAACTTTTGACCTGCTTTTGTCGTTCATTGAAAACGACATTAAGAAAAAAGATACCTACAATTTTGAGAGTCGCAATATCACCAGCAGAAAAGTTGGCTGTAACTTTGAGATATTTATCCACTGGTGAAACATTTCAAAGCTTAAACTACCAAACTAGACTCTCTCAACCATTCCTCAGCAAAGCCGTTCCTGAAGTTTGCAAAGCAATTTGGAAGAACTTACAAAAACAATATTTAAAGGTATTTTGCATATATTTAATTTTTAAGGTACACAATTTTCAAATAAAATCATCGTCTTCAAAAACATCAGACATTGACTGCTCCAACAAATCTGGTGTGAAAGACGTTCTAGCAACATCGGATTGTGACAAAGCAGGCCTTAATTCTTCCACACTTAGGATCCGAACTTTGTTTATATACTCTTTTGAAGCCGATGGTACTGAAGACGAATATTGATGCCTTGAAGAAGAAGAACTCCATCCTGAGTGTGTTGATTCGCTTTTCCTCAACTGCAAATCCTCCTCGATGCCTTCGCGAAGGGCTTTTTGTACGGCCCAACAAGTTTTGCGCTTTATCGCCTCATTTTGGATGCTGTCTATTTCAAAAACAACTTCTTTTCCTAGCCAGGAGTATGGAGATTTACTTTCCATTTTTGTCTGCAACACCTGCTTCAGATTTGTTATTTTTTGTTCAATGGCTGAGATATCCGCCTTTTTCTGAAATTAAAAAAGTAGAATAGTTTTATAAAATGTATAAATGTTATTGTTTTATTTTAAACTGAAAAATTATTTTTAGTTTCCAGAGTCAAAATCGGAATGGGAAAGAATCGCCGATGAATTTGCAGTACGATGGCAGTTTCCCAATTGTCTTGGTGCGCTTGACGGCAAACATATTGCCTTTAGAAGTTTAAAAACAGATGGTGCATATTATCATAACTACAAAGGAACAAACAGTATAATTTTATTGGCTCTAGCTGATGCAAACTGCAAATTAATTACGTCGATATAGGATGTAACGGAAGAACAAACGATGCAGGAGTTTTACGGCAGTCCTCCTTACATAATATTATCCTTGATGCGGTTAATAAGTTCCCGAGTGATAAGGTTGTAGGAAATGGAAGAGTGTTTCCATATGTGATTGTTGGAGATGATGCTTTTCCCCTTCAAAAACATATTATGAAGACTTATCCATTTAGATCAAAATGTGCAACAAAAAGAACTTTTAACGCTCGACTAAGTAGAGCCAGGCATGTTGTTGAGCATACCTTTGGAATACTGTCTAACAGATTCAAAATTCTCCAGTCACCAATGAACTTAAGAGTCGCAAACGTTGAACACGTAACAAAGGCTTGTTGCGTTTTACACAATTTTTTGATGAAACACAACACAGATCCAAACGAAAACAATTTTCTGCAAGGACCATCATCAAACACAACACCAAGTGAAGGAGTTGACAACCCCCAAAAAGGAGCAGCTGAGACAATACACCACAGTTTTGCAGAATATTTTTGTCAGGAGGGAAAAGTAGATTGACAAAATAAATAAATATTTGTTGTAAAATTTACTTACTTTTCTTTTTTGTGTAACATGGAATTCCTCTTCTGATTCTTCCGCATAAAAATCGTCAGTGGAACTACTTGGCATACGTTTTCGTTTATTCTAAAAAAGGAAAATGGTTTTCAATGTTTAACAACAGAGTTTTAAAATCTTTAACTTTCCTCTTCAATATTAGAAGTGGAATTTCAAATTTTGCAGTGTGTTTTCAAAAAACCCATGTGCTCAAAATACCACAGCTTTGGCTCGTACAAGTCATCCGTGCCCGCTCCACTTTTTTTGGATGATTCCATTTCGCGAAACTCTTTAGCGAATTTGCTTGGCAGTGTGTGCCACTTTTTTTTAATTATTTCCAAACTTAATATATTTGGTTCAAACAAAGATAAAGCTTCCAACACTTTGTCGTAATCGCTCTTTTTTACCCTATTAATGTAGTCCGGAAGGGGGATCATACAAAATAGGATACATCTCAAAATTCAAAATAAGTTCACTTATAAGTTCTTTGTGCCACTTGAAATTATCTGCCTGCATATTTCTTGTTTACTTGTTTACTCGGTAACAAAGGAATGAATAATAAAGCAACACCAAGACACAAAGAAAGGCAAGAAAGAGAAACGTCAAAAACAATCCAAGACAATCCCGAGCCCAGAACTCTGCGGGTTGAGACTTTTTAAAGTATTTCTATTTCACCTACTTTCTCTTTCGCACTTATTTGAGTCTTTCCAAAAAAGTCTGGGTGTAATAACACACTTCCTTGTCTTTATAAAAGCTCTCGAATAAATGCTTCGCGCAGCCTACTCTTATACATATATCTGTACTCTAGGTCGTGGGGAACATGAGAGATACTCATTTACCAAATTTCCACCACCTTTTCTAACTATTACCGCGTTTACAAAGAGAATTGAATCCGAATTGAATCAGGATTTAGCGCCGGAAAGACCTGGATCGGATCGAAATATAATTACTCGATCCAATCTCACAGAACGAGGTGAATTGAATCGAAAATTTGTTTGTATACCTGAATCGGGGAATCGAGTTATTGGTGTGTAAGATTTTGCTTGTGTGAGCCGATGCTGGTTATTGTATGCCCTAATCAGTATAGAGGAATAGAATTATCTTTCCTTTTTTGCACGTGCGTATATATTTCGCCGTATAAACTTTATTCTATTTATTGTACTTGCGAGAGTACGAGAATGAAATGAAATCCAACTAACGGAGTTTGCGTCACGTCGTCGTATTTTCAACATGTCGGAACATGAAACCAATATTGAGACTAGCAATTTTCGTTCTATTTATTATTATTTTAATAAGAACCCAAAGCACATACGCAACACGATCGAACAAGTACTACACAACACATTATATTTACGAGCTTATCAATCACCATACTAAAAATAATAAAGGACTTACCGCTTGCAATATTTAAACATTTTTTGTTCATCGTTTCTTTACTGGTTTCCTTTTGTATTTTGATGTTGTTTTTGTATTCCTGTACTGACTTTAGCCTGAATGGCTAATTATTAGTTTTGTTTGTTTTTTAATATTTTAAAAATAGGCACTGTTCCTGCTTGTGCGACTTGTCGCTTTCACTATAAGAACCCAACTATACTCATCTGAGGATTTTTTCTCTCGGGAGGCAGTCTTCTCCTCCGCTCTCAGCAGTGCAAGTATTCTTCTATACTGTGCGATTATGTATGCGTGTATGCATATACTGATGGATATTGGAACACAATGTAATTTGCTGCGCGGCACATAGGCACTGCGGCGGCGTTTGTACAAATAACGGGTCTTCTTTTTTTTTTTTGAAGAACCACACGGACACTTCGCAACAAAAACACTCTAGTAAAGATATAAATCCTCGGTAGCCATATTGGTTTGCCTACAAGCTAAACCGGAAACTGGCCTCATAAAGTATTTCTAAGTGTGCGTGTAATTTCTCCTCTAATTTATGAAATTTCCCCTAAAAACTCAGTAATTGTGGGTATGTATGCGTGAAAACACGTACATTTTTCTCGTTGAATTCGTCCACATTACAAATACAACAATGTAAACAAATGGGTTTTTGAGGGTGATACGTACGAAGGATTTATATCTTCATATAGAGTGTTTCTGCTTCGCAACATGATTAACATTCTTTCACATAGGACGCAGCTGCGTTTCGGCGACAAGGAACCTGCACGGCATCACGTAGGCAAATTTGAATTGCAAGCGAGGAGCGCACTTTTGTTTTCCTTTCTGCCTAATTCATCCGGTTTTTACATGGACCAAACTATAGGAAATAAATAGATCAATGAAACACTATTTATTTAAAGTCAGGAAAACTATGAAAACCTTACTATAGGAACACTTTATTGCACTATTTCTTTAAGTGAGTTGAACTAACTCGAACGCTTAATACTAGGTGGTTCTTAAGGAACCACCGAACTTTACTACTGTACTTTCACTAGTTACATTTTCTTCCATAGCTTTAAAATGTAAAAATGGATATATGTAAATTGAACAATGAATTCTTCTTTTACATTAAAACTAAGAATCATGAACTTAAATATAAGCCAAGAACTAAAAGACACTATGTATGCACGAAAACATTGTTTGACATTTTTCGACAAGCTATTTATATTAGGTATAGTTCTTCTGCATCCTTTTTATTTAAACTTTTATAAAGTATAAAAATTATAGGTACAAATTTATTTATTTTGTTTTTATTTTATTTTTATTTATTTAATTATTAAAAATTTGTAAATTTTTGAAATGATTTTTCTTTGTGTAAGTCCTTTTTTTTTCTTTTTCTTATGATCAAGACAGTACAAACACTTGTAGTGCCCTTGCTGAGTATAGCTTCCAAATACTTAAATGTTAAAATTTAATCCCGTTCATAAAATAAATCAAAAAAGTAAAAATGGCAAATACTTTTTGGTTTAAAATTGAAAAATAATTATTCCGGAGTAAACCTTTTCTTTTATTAGGTTTTAATTTTTTTTTAAATATTTTTTTCTTTTATGTGAATAATAGAGCATCGGCTTGCTTTGAAGACTGGCTGGAAATTTATGTCATATACAGAGATAACAATGACCGCTTTCTTGGTCGATATTGTGGTCTAACAGCGCCCGGCCCCGTTGAGAGTCCTAGGGGAGCGGTTGGTCTGAGAATCACGTTACATACCGATCAAGAAAATGTGGCCAGCGGTTTCAAAGCTCGCTATTTCTTCGAAACTGCCAAATCTGAGGTTGGAGACTGTGGCGGAAACTTTTCCAACGAAGAATCGGGAATTATAACATCGCCACACTATCCAAGCAATTATAAGAGTCCAGCTAAAGGCTTGGCTTCAATGGCTTGTAACTGGTACATGACAGCACGCCCGGGCTACAAGTTATCAATTAATTTCGAGCACTTTTCTGTAGAGGGTGATCCTATGGGTAGGTAGGATACAACGGCTTAGGAATTATAGCCGTTATTGAAGAATTTAATCTCATATTATTAAACTTGCCTTCATTTATTTGTGATTAAAGCACGTGGCTGCCCTGCTGCCGTATTAAGGATGTGGACTAACATAGACTCGGAAGCAGCACCCATTGAGCTTTGTGGCGAAAAACCCTCAACGGAGCACTGGCATTATATATCAACGGGCCAATCATCAAGAATAAGTTTTACAACCACGGACAAAACAATCGGTGCACAGGTGAGTTATTTCATTGGCCTCCCACCTTCACCTTGCTAAGAAGATAAGTTTTAAACATCGCCTCAGTGCAAGATAGATAGATAGATAGATAGTTTATTGATTTTGTTTAAATTTTACAATGGTTTGTTACCGCACATTTTACAATATAGTGATTTGATACAATGTATCTTTCAACTAAAATAGTATGTTTATAAGTTTTATAATTTATCAATTAGGTTTATATAATTTTGACCGGAGGAAAAAACAATAAAAACCTCCATTTAATGTTAGAATATAATAAAATCTTAAAGCTAATGACTAGTGAGGGTATGAAGTGTAACAGGTTACCTAACAGATGTACCAATAAATGAATAAATGATAATTTTTGAACAATAAGTATGCGTAAATATATAATAAATTACATAAATATGTAAATAATTGAATAAATAGAATAAGATAAAAGTTTCATCTTTTTATCGATGTTTAAATCATGATTTTCAGTAATTTTGTTTTAAAATGTCCTTGTTTGTTTTGTCTCTGATAGCTGATATTAAGGGTAACATATATTTTTTTTTGACTAATGTTTAACTTTATTTCTAAAATCGAAATACATAACTTCGTTAACGTTATATCCATTGGTCAGATTTTCCAAATTGAAAATATTGGCATTTCTCAAGAATCCAAATTCATAGTTTTCAAAAGATGCATGTGTGTGCGTCCGTAAATACGTTCTTACGTTCGGAAACACTTTTTTGGTCATCCATATCTCAAAAAACTAGAGATTTCGAGGCCAAATAAATTTTTTTACAGATTTCTCAAGAATTTAAATCCATGGTTTTCAAAAGATACCTGTGTGTGCGTCCGAACTAGAAATATCGAGTTCAAATAATTTTATTTACAGATAATAATATCAAGATGTAAAGTGCCTTGCACATGAGCAACGAACTGCGAACTGCGAATGGACGAACAAACGTGATTTTACACATTTCAAAAAGTCAATTCCAAACAAAAACACATTTAAATTATAAGAAACCAATTGACACTAATATTAGGATAATAAAATTTGCATTTTGTTCTCTAAAACAAGAGAATTTTGTAAAAACAATTTGGTAGTAACGAATCGCAGTGTGGTTGCTACGAACTGTCAAACTCTATTCGCGTTCCACATACCATCCACACTGCAACGAATAAATTGTTCGCGCTCAACTTAACCTCAAAATTATACCACTCTTGTTTTGTTTTTGTGTGAAAGATGATGGCTGAGGAAAATATGGAGAAAAGGGTTGACAATTCGTCGCTACCTGCAAATAGAAATAAAAGCTCATGTGAAAGAAAAGTCAAAATATGCGAACATCCACAGTTCGCAGTTCGCAGTTCGCAGTTCGTTGCTCATGTGCAAGATGCTTAAATGGTTTTAAAACAAATCCGTTCTGTCGTTTTGTTATTATAATTAGTGGTTAGTGCTACAACCTTCAATTAAATTTAATTTTACACAATATGACGTAATAAATGTGACATAAATCAATAAAACGAAAACAAATATATGTAAGTACGTCCTCACAGCATATATAATATTATTGAGATTCTCTCATCAATACATTTGTTTTAAAACACTCCGTCAGCTAGCAGACGATGAATCAAGAGATTTCAGAATGCGTCTAAATTTTTCATGAATACTTCTGTATGGACTGTTAAATGTTTGGAGCTCAAATAATTTAGAAAGCCAGAACTATCCAGATAGAATTAATTGAACTAGTGAAAGCATACGGATTTAATCTCAGAAAATGGACCACCAAGAACCAGGAACTATTAAGTTGCATACCAACAAAAAAAAAGGAAACAGGTGTAATTGACCTGATTGAAATAAATCGAAGACAATCAAATAAACACTTTGTATCAAGGTTAATATTATAGATGGTTCGAATAAGATAACAGTAAGAAGTAGCTTATCTGAAGCAGCTCAAATATTCGACACACAACTCCTTGGACTCTAAAAGCTTAGTTGATTATTTAAAAACTATGGAAGGCAGATGTAAAGTGGAATGACGAAGTTTCAAAACACTAGCTGCAGAATTACATACATTTTGTGATGCATTAGAACAAGCATATGGTGCCGTGCTATATATTCAAAAAACACCACACTGAGTTGCACAATTATTATGTCCTTATAAACTTTAAAACCAAAAGTGGAACGATATACGAGTATACCTACCTGAGCTTTTTAATAACTTCATGGTAGACATGTTAAATGGATTGATTCAATGAAAACCTTAGCCCGTATACAAGTATCAATACAAGCATACAAGCATTTTAAATAATTATAATACAATATCTAATCGAAGTAATTGGAATTATGTCAAAACAGGAGACAGCCCAGCAGATTGTGCATCACGAAGTATCGATGCCTCAGAACTTACCAAGCACAAACGTTGGTATTACAGATCCACTTGGTTAGAACTGGATAAGAATCTATGGTAAGTGAAGAAGATAAATCAGCCACTAGAAGAGATCAAGGAGCAAATCAATTTATTGGCAATGGTATCTTATGAAAAGAATACAATAATATAAATCGATGTGTAAAGGGTGTTTTTTGTAAAGGTATAACACTATTTTTTCAGCTGTCAAGTTATTTTTTTTTGGTTTAGTTTGTCTTTTAAACATGAATAGACTGATGTCTGAACAACGCTTTCTATGATCCTCAAGTATATTTTACATCTACACAAACCGACTGTCTGTTGATGGGTTTGTGGAGTAATTGCTTCGTACTTGTTTATAAATTATCCTAGCCAAAACGTTACAGGCAATGGAGTCATGATTACTGACTTTTCAGTTTATCAATTGAACAACCATGAGCAGGAGCCTTGGTTTCAACAAGATGGCACAACATATCACACAGCTCGTGTCAGAATTGATTAATTCAAAAAAAAATTGTATAGTTTCACTTTACGGGCCCGTGAACTGGCCTATAAGATCGTAGGATTTAGTGCCATTTGGCTATTTTCTGTGAGAATATGTTAAATTGCTAGTCTACTCTGATAAGTCCGAGACGATTGACCACTTGGAAGACAACGCTCGCCGTGTTATTGCCGGTATGCCGCCACAAATGTTAGACAAAATTAATCGAAAATTGGAAATCAAACTTAGACTACGTCTAAGCCAGCCGTAAAGGTCATACATGAATTATAATACCAGAAGATTGTTGTCTATCGAATTAAGTAAATTTCATGTCAATTCAAAAAAATCATCTATGTTTTATAAAGTTTCTAGCAAACCCGGCGAACTCCGTTTCGCCACCAGATGGCTTCGTTTTTTGTAACATTTCGTTTGGGGATTAAAAGATGAAGAAAAATTATTTTTTTTTTGTTTTATATTTGAAAAGGAAAAAATTTATTTCAATTAACAACAGTAATAAATTCATTTCGATCACAAAAATGAAGTGTAATTTAGTTGAACTTCTCTAAGTAAAAAATGAATTTCCGTTAATAATGGTTGCCTCAATCAAATTCGGCATAAGTCTTTTCACCGCAAGTCGAGTACCGTTGCAAAGTCCCGGTGGATTCAAATTACGCAATATCATAATAACTGAACCAACTTTTAGTTGCAAGTTATGTGGTGGAAATCCTGGTAACTCCAGAGAGTTCAAAAACTCCGTTGGATGTTGTTACTTCGTCGAATATCCTTCAGTGTGAAGTTAAGTGCTTCAAGTGATTTCTTATGTGCCATTGTGCACTCATTTCTAACAATGAGCTTGCATTGCATCAACAATTTTCCCATTGCACTGGATCGGGAAATATTGCATGTTGGAGTATCAATTATGTTTAAATTGAGTGGCAACTTAAGCGCAGAATGTGCAGTACGACCTCCTTCTAGAAGAGTTGCCGCAATTCCAGATGATGCTAACGCCAAAGCTATGTCACATCTTGATCGAATAGTGGCCAAAATCAATGAAATGACAAATGTGTTCCCTGTTCCTCCAGGTGCGTCCAGGAAGAATAGACCACCAGTATTATTGTCCACCGCTTGCATTAATGTTTCGTATACTTGTTTTTACTGTTCATTCAGCAACGGCACATTATTTCGAACGAATTCCTGCAATGTATCAACATTGTATTGCAGCTCTCGATTTAATTCTTGGTTCAATGCATCGTGCATCGATCGATTTGGCGCAATCATTCCTACTTCAATCAGTAGCTTCTCGATATGTTTGGCTTTGGTGGCTATTCACAGTTTTCAAATGCGCAAATCATTTTGGTCCTCGTACATTTACCAACAGCAGTCGCAAATAAAAACATTCATCATTTCTAGGATGAACATTGTACAGTACATGTACAGTACATGCGACCTAGCGCATCAGTGGAAAACACCTGTGGCCAATTTGGAATTTTCTCTTAATATATTTTGTCTTTCTTCGCTTAAGTTCTGTGAATACACTTGTTGCTGCCTTGCATGTCTTGTGGGGCGGCCGATGTTCGCACGTCGTACTCTAGGCAAATATTCTACCTGACTTTGTTTCAGTTTTTTGATTTAAAAGAAAAGATAACTGATTTTTTCGAAATTATACCAAATTTGCTTAGAATGTGTAATACAGAATTTTATATAAGTGGATTTGGGGTCAACCAAATTTTTCACTTTTTTCTTAAATTGCTCTATGATAAAAAAAACACTCACTAAATTTTTTTAAAAGTCGTTTTTGAATTTTTTTGTATTATGTATCTTTAAAACAAACGTTATTTGAAGTCGATATCTCTGAAGTTTCTAGAGATATGGTTGACTAAAAAAGGTTCCCAAAAGTAAGCTTTAGTTTAGAATATAGGGCCCTTGAAACGTCAAAAAATTAAAAAATTTCAATTCCACAAATCGGAATTTTTACAATAGCTTTCTATGGGAAGCTAAACGGAGTTTACCTCTTTTCTTTTGAAAATTGTCCTGAATTTTGTCTGCTATAAACCTCACGGAGCCCGAGACCTTTACAATGAATGCAAAACCGTTTAAATTGGTTCGTGCGTTCTGGAGTTATAGCGTCAGGAAGGAAAACCCGACTTATGCTTATATTATATATATACCTTTAAAACAACAACGTTTATAACTAAACTCTATAACCGTATAGGTCAGAGGCCCCCATGACCCAAGCTGGATTCACCACTGGGTATAAAGCGGTCCCTAGACTATCAATATTATTGAACAATATATTACACAATATTATTGACTGGTACCCCACACTAAACAATATTTCGCACAATAAATCATTTGAGAATTCTTTATTTGTGCTTCAACATCATGCTCGATGATATGGATTATTGTTGTGTGGCAATTGCTCTTACTATTTCATTAAAAAAAAAGAAAAAAACAAACGCAGATGGACTGGTACAAAAAACGAAATGTGTTTGCTCATCAAAATTTATTAAATGAGCTGGCTTTGAGCGAACCAGGGAGATGTTATCACTATGAATATTCAAAACAAATGACAAAATATTGTGGAAACACATCCACAGACTATACAATAAATTTGGTTGCACAATAAATATCAAAAGGATTTTGATTTTATACAATATATTGCACAACCCTTCAATATGAGCCCTAGACTCTCAATAATATTGTGCAACATCAAATATTGCACAATAATATTGATAGTCTAGGAACCGCTTAAGGAGTTTTTTCTAGGTCGATATCTATGATGCTTCTTGACATATGGAAACGAAAAAAAAGGTATCCCGATCGCACGGACGTTAAAACGAACATTAAACGTCACCAAATTATAAAAACAACTTTAATATCTTCCAATGGAAAACTTATACAAATTTTAATAGTAAGAAATACGTATGCATGTTTTAGAAGATGCATATAATATATTTATACATTAACGTATTAAACAAATATAAAGAGAGAAAATCTTCTAATCTTCTAAAACCGTTTATTGATATCCTTAAGCAGCATTCACATGAGCGCGACCAACGAACGACGAATGAATTACAAAATGTGAGTTTATATACGTTTAAAGACATATTCCGCACAAAATCTTAACAAAACGATAGCAATGTAGTTTCTATTTGATTAATGATGCATACTTTTACTTTTCAATATCATATATTGATAAATTTAAGAAAACAAATTTATTCGTCGCGAACAAAATTTTAGTTGATACGAACTGTCAAACTTTATTCGCGTTCCACATCATCCACACTCGCAACGAATAAAATAATCGCGCGTACACCAAAAAAATCATTCTTGTTTTGGTTTCGGTGGTAAATGTCAAACTTCATTCGCGACGAATTAAAAACTCTCATGTGAAAGAAATGTCAAAATCGACGAATATTCGTTCATTCGTTGGTCGTGCTCATGTGAATATTGCTTTAGATTACACTGTTTTTTTCTGGTGCACAAACAAAACAATACTTTTGTAAAGGATTAAAATTTTCTCATCAGGGGTGGAATCGGCTAAAATGATTGTTGATTGTTGACAGTCAAAATAATCGAATTTGCTCTGTGTAAGGTGATAGTCAAATTGATACCTCAAAAGCTGTCACTAGAAAAATTTGATAGTCATTTTCCTACAAATATGTCGTTTCTGAATAGAGCTACCAGACTCTTACAAAAAACGAATGGAAAATTTTGTCAGTTACCCTTTTTAGGTACAAAAACACATTCTTGTGACCGACAAAGCTTACGTAATTAGAAAAAATACAAGAAGAATGTTATTTAAACACAGCCAATTTGATACTTTTATTTAGATATTTTATAGGAATCATTTTAAAATTTCACCATAGCAACAATGAATTGTGACAATTATAATCTGAATTTGTTCAATCGAATTGAATTGAATTGAATCATCTTACATAGACGGAATGAATGTGATAGTCAAATTTGATAATCAAAAATATCATAGTCAATTATCAGCTAAGCCGATTCCACCCCAGGTTTTTAAAATAAGCAATTCCAAAAATGCTAATGACAATCAAAAACGGTTTGTTAAAGGTTTAGTTAAAACACATAATATCGCTTAACAATAAATTGTATGATTATTTTGCAAAGTATAACAGTCTTATTTAATAGAATTCGCTGAACAGATGAATAGTTATACAGTGCATAAGGATTTATGTAGGCTCTACGTAACGTTGCGAAAATTCCTATTTATAAAAAATTCTGCTATAAATTTTAGTTATACAATGCTTATATCAAAAAAAGTACCAAAGTGGAGCAATCTATTCCACTTATCTGTCTATCAAATCAGCTTTTTGTCATAACAAATAAAAGAGGCTGGGATGCGACCCACACTGATAACTTCCCATCCCTTCTATCGATTTGTCTTGCTTAAAAGTTTGTCTATATGTATTAATTTTTACCAAATTTGCGTACTATTTTTTGTAGACTTTATTTTTTTATGAAAAAACGGACTGTTGTATTTTTATAAAAAAAAAATACTGAATATCGAAAACAATATTTTCTGTGAAATAAAATAAGTTTGAAGCCAATATTTGTAATTTTTGAAAAGCTATTTGAGTCGAAAGTAAATTTTTACCAAGTTTTAGTGTTGTTTTTTTTTTAGGTTTTTATTTTTTGTAAAAAAACTGTCAATTCGATTTTTCTCAAAATTTTATTGAATGTTGAAAATAATATTTCTTATAAGTTAAAATTAGATAAAAGCCATTACCTCAAATTTTTGAAAAGATATTTGAGTCGAAAATCAATGTTTATCAACTTTTGTTAAATTTTTTTTCGGTTTTTATTTTTTGTAAAAAGAACTGTCAATTAGATTTTTTTCAAAATTTTACTGAATATTGAAAACAATATTTTTTATAAGATAAAACAAGTTTGAAGCCTAAGTTTTGAGTTTTTGAAAAGATATTTGAGTCGAAATTCAATTTTTCCCAACTTTGAGTAATGTTTTTTTTAGGTTTTTATTTTTTATAAAAAAAATTATCAATTAGATCTTTCTCAAAATTTTATCAGATGTCAAAAACATTATTCTTCGTTGCACAAAATTGTTTTGGAGATGAGATCATATTTTGGTCGTAAAATTTTCGAGGTGACAAATTTTATTTTTCAGTTTTTTTTGAATTATAAAAAAAACCGTTAATTGGATTTTTTTCCAGAAATATACTTGTTTTGTATTACGTTACAATATATAATATAAAATTTAATTCAAGTCTCTAGCGTTATTGGTTCATGAGATATTAAGGGTTAACCAAAATTTTCACCTTTTTTTTAAACTGCAATCGTAAAAAAACCACCCACGCAATTTTCTTGAGAGCCCTTTCTGCATCTTTCTACCTTATTATCTGTATAACAAAATTTATTTGAAGTCGATATCTCTTCTGGTTCTTGAGCTATGGACGACGAAAAAAACGTCGCGAACGTACGGACGTACGGACGTACGGACATACGTACACACGCACGCACAGACATCTTTCTAAAAATCTTTTATTTCGACTCTAGGGGCCTTGAAACGTCGAGAAATGTCAAAATTTTTAATTTGACAAATCGGACCCATTACAATAACTTCCTATGGGAAGTTAAAAATATACAATTTCTCTTTCTCTTTCTTCTCTTTCGAAAATCTATATTTTATTTTAAATTCTTCGTTTCTTAGGCTCATTGGGTTAAACCCTTTTTTATAAGCTTTCTGCCTTCTTGGAGTCGGTAAAACTTGATTTAAATTCTTAAAATCATTAATAAACGAGCTAAACTGGAGAGGCATTATTGTTTTTATTTTAATTTCAAAAATGGAGAGAAATCAAAATGACATTTACGAAATAAAAATAACAATAATTTCCTTATGTATGCTCTTTTCAACCTCAAAACGCGTTTAGCTTATTATGGGACTATGCGGAATGCAACCTTGCATATAAGTTTTATAAATAGCATTTTTGCGTTTAGAGGGATTATAGAGATTGCATAACTTTATGTAGGCTCTATACAGCGTTTTTAAATAAGGCTGTAAATCTTTATCTTTTAGATACATTTTAAATCACTTATGTATTTCACATAAGTAGTTGTCGCAATTTCTCATATATTATGAGATGACTTATGACTTTTTGACTCTATCTGAAGTTTCGAATGTAATTCTTTTATGTTTTTGAATTCGGAATCCGAAATCCAGTTTTCGACATAATTTTCATATTTTTTTTTTTCAATACAGTCCAAAAATTGATGCTGTAACTTAAGATCAAAAACCGTTTTGCTTTTTTCTGTCAAGAACCTTTTTAGCATAAATGCTTCATCGATCTTTTAAGGTAAATGAATAGCAGGTGAAGTCATACAACTAATGACGATTTTTTGAAAAATAAGTAAAATTTTTAAAATAAATATCGAACGAAGTAAGGGATTGTAAATATGGAATTGAAATAAAACTAATAATTTTTTTTTTCAAAATATAAAAGGTTTTATCACAAAATCCTGACGCCATAGATTGATTTTAAAGTCGTGTTCAAACTAAAGCAATAACAAACCTTAGAAAAAGAAAAAGTCATTGACACCTACATTATCTTGTTGACCAGTGTTGTTTTAAGACGAAAATTAATACAAGTTTTATTTTAAAACAATATGTAAATATGTTTTATTTTGATAATAATTAAATATGTTTTAAAATTTGTAGTATAAAAAGATGCATGCTAAACGAAAATCACTGCTTATTACGTCATAACAATTCTACCAAACTTTTTAATTTTCAGGGCTTCCGTATAATATGGACTGAAATTCAAGACTCTGGCCCAGGGCCACCGGCCATTGGATTACTTTGCGAATCATCCTTCCAATTCCAGTGCAATATTGGTTACTGTATATCCGACAAGCTAAGATGTAATGGCATCAAAAACTGCGGCCCTGGCGACGATAGTGACGAAATGCACTGTGAGTCGTGAGTGAGTCGAACGGTTCAGTTCATTTTTTAATTTCAGTTATTGTTTTTAGTTTAAGATTACTGAGTTTGTTAAACATTTCTTTTAGTTAGTATAAACCTTTCATTTTTATTATTTTTAAAAGAAATAGAAAAGCCTTATTGGACAAAATCCGGCAAAAAATAAAGTGATTTATAATAAATTAATGAAAATACCTTATAATGTGTAATAAAACTACCCAGGACATAACCAAAAAATTAGGTTCAAAGCAATATTTTTGCTTTTTTAAATGATAGAAGAATTTTCGATATGTATATTGCAAACGGAGAAAATTTTTTTTTTAAATTGCAAAGTTTTATATAAAATACTTTATACTAATAAAAAGGGTCAATAAAGCACGAAATTTGTATTTATGTGTAACCGCAATGGACAATTAACTCACTGTATCAGTTTTACAAAGTGCTTTTCATTATTTCGTTCATATTTTGTTATGTTACAAAAAGATTGCGTTAAGTTACAATGCCGTTAAACACCAAACAAAACTCTCTTTTTACATTCACGCTCATCAGAATAAAACTTAGTTCAGATCACAATCTAAAAATTATTCGATTAATAAAGTATAACTCTTCTTTTTCGGCCTAAGTCCTCCTTAAAATGTCTGCATTTATTGAATGGGATCCATGTAAAGTGCATCGGAATCTTCTATAAATAATCTGATCAGTGCAACACGGATATAAGAAAGTCTATTAACCCAAAATATTTTCCTTCTTTTATCTGAAGTTTTACAATAAGAAAAATCGGATACCTATATAATACAATGAGATATTTCGTATGAATAACAAAATAATGTATGCCACACTATAGTTAGTGCGTAGAGTAAATATATACTATACATACATATATGTATGTATATATACATACGTTTATTTTGAAAATTACAATTATTAAATCATAGCACTAAGAAAAAACCTTTTAACAAGAGGAAGTAGGACTAGCTTTAAGATGTTGTTATTCTATTTTTATCAGCCGAAATTAAGATACATAATCGCTTCTACCAATTTAAAGAACCAAAGTATTGTGTTCATATATACAACTATAAAAATAATATTAAAGAACAATATAAATGTATGACTTTAAGGCTTATTGAATGCGGAATCTAATGACACCCCAAAACCAAACATGCAACCTAGATTTCTTTACAGTTTTCAGTTAATCTAGTTTTCTCAGATAACATTTGAAGTCTATATCTACATACATACATATAAGAATTATTGAAATTTTAATTTACAATTAAATCAAAATTGTGTTCCTGATTCAAAAAATGTCTACCGAAGAAGTAAATAGTAAATATTTTACTTTTGAAGGACTTCAATTAACAAGCAGACACATTTTTTGAATGGCTTCCTCAGCCAGGAGTAACCATTGATAATATTTAAATAGAAATAGAAATCCTATAGTGTGAAATACCTAAATTTAAACAAAATGTCTTCCGGGGATGGGACCACATCTACGTACAAAAAGTTTTCAGGAGATTTTGTTAAAAGTCTTACTTTAGTTAATGTTAAAGCGTCAGGACATTCAGAAAACTATTTCGTATTTGATATCCTAATTTAGCATAGTAGTTATCGAATACAAAAGATACTATCATAAAAGATGTTCTGTTTTAATTAGGCCCAATTTATCATAAACCAATTTCAATTCCTTTGTTTGAAATGGGAGCGGGTAAAAAACTGCATTTAAAAATTCTGGAATGACCAAAATTCTGTATGATACTGTTTGGTCCTGTAGTACCTGTTGCATGATGGTTAGTGCGTTGGACTGTCATGCCAGAGGTCTTGGGTTCAATCCCTGCCTGTGGCATCTAAAGTACTAGGTACTGCCTCTTACGAGGAATTGACAAATTCTCCAAGAGTAATTCTTGTTATGGAAAGTGCTTCCCTGAAAACATTACTCGCATACTGTTGAGAGTTGTAGGTCACTAGGCCCTAGTTCTCAACATACTGTTGCACCACCTTATTTATTTATTTTTATTACTGTTTGGTCATAACACTGTATTACATAAATTTTGCATTCAAAAATATTGCAAATTTAAAATACTGTATCTCAAAATGCTATATGAACAAAATACTGTGTCTCATATTATTTTTAGTAATTACCTATATATATACAAACATTCAAAAATGATAACGAAGGATATAAAATAATATGTGTTTGTAAAATAATACCAAACATTAAAAAAAAAATTAAAAAATATTAAAAAGAAAGTGAGCAGAATATACTATTGATTTTGTTTTCATATCATTCAAAGACTTAAGTAACATTTTATTGTTTTAAAATATGTATAAGATTTAGATTTATTTTCAGTATTTAATGTTCATTCATAAATATGACAAATGTATAGCATGGCTGTTTGCGATCTTCCTGATTGACAACTTTTGTACTCTATAAACATATACATATGTCTTTTAACGAACTTTAAAAATGTTGGTTCTGTTTCTATATTCTAATGCAATTTTGCAATATTTATATATGTAACAAGCAAGCATCTACTTTATTAAGATGATTTGTGAACAGCTCTTCCGATGAAACATTGCTTCCAAAACACATCTTCGTAGCACTGAACATCTACTCTTCCTCCACCTTTTCGAAAAATCATAACCTTCGACTTCTCAAGACTAACCAATAATTATTATCAGGTTTTAATATATATGAACATAAGTTAAATGATAAAAAATGATTTCGCCTACTTACAGCATTTTAAAATACAGCATTTTGAACTACAGCATTTTGACTATGCATTTAATATTTTGTGCATCCAGAATTTTGAAATACAATATTTTCTGAAAAAGTATTATAAGTACAGTATTATAAAATATACAGTATTTCGACCCAAACACGATGTAAAACTTTAGTTTTTAGATGGAAAACCATTTTATTACGGTTATGCGATGTATGTGGCTTTATTTTTCTACAATTCTTCAAGATCAAATGCCTGCTAATGTGAAACAAGTGAAATCAATAATAACCAATGATGTGGAAATAAAGCACTAATTAACATATAAGTAAAAAAGCACGGAAAGAAACAGCTCAAAATAAAGTATTAAGTGTAATTATTAACAAATAAACACACTTACATTACAATCACCGAATAAAATAAATCCAATATAATAATGTATGTGGATTTTGTATTCCAATATAAAGAGGAAATAAAAAAGTAAAAATTATGGATTTTAGATAAAAAGGAAATAATTCTGGCTTATCATTTTATTTACTAATTTTTTATAAATTTTAATTTTTATACGAACTAACATTATGTTTTGTTACCAGAAAACTTGAACCCGACGAACACTTTATAAATACTTATAAATATACTATATTTCGTATAATTATAATATTTTTTAAACATATTTTAATATAATAACTTAATAATACCATAATTCTTACAAATCAAAGTCTAAATATTTTATTTAATAATTTTTTTAAATGATGAATAAGAATATTAATAAAATTTATGTTATTTACATACAATAATTTAACTGATTTGTGTAGTAAATATTAAAGTGTAATTATTTTTAATAGTTTCCTTGTTTATTTTAAAAGTAGTTTGCACGTTTTTCTGTATGCACTATTACTTACTTAACCATCAACAGTATATATACATAATATATTTTTGACTTGTTATTTAGGCTATACATATATTCAAATATTGTATTTTGGATTTGATTTTTAAAAAACGTAACATCTACAAGTGGCATTTAATTTAAATATGCCTTCCTGTTTTGGCTTGGTTTAATGTTGTATTTACTATGTTGGTTTTTAAATATTATAAACAACTAAGATATTTTTATTTCACCTAAACGCTATAATATTGACCGAGAATCAAATTACAACTTATTGGTTTCTTTTTTAATTGCTTCAAAGATTCAAGAAAAAATTAATAATAACAATATTTGTAAAGTAATTTAATGAATCAAGAACTTAATTATGACATATAAGGTACAATAACTTTATTTGCTTTGTAAAATTTAAAAAAAAAAGTAAATTCTTGGATTTTTTTGTAAAGTTAAATGTTTTCTCAAGAGCTATATAAAGTAAATTCTTGGATTTGTTTGAAAAGTTAAATGTTTTCTTAAGAGCTATACAAAATTAGGAATACTATTCCCAATAAAATAAATAATACTAGCTTACCCGTGCGGTAGCTCCCGAAACCAAATATTGTTTCAAAATAAATTTTGTGTCTCAAGATTTTTGTAGTTAGTCCAAGTTTTTTCTGCCTTATATAAAGTTTTCATTTTTTTTTCAAAAACTAATATTTAATTTAATATTCAAAAACTTGTTGTTTTTTCCATTTTCAGTCAGGCTGTGAAAACCAAATATGTCCACTCTTGTTTTTAAACTAATAATTTTGTCCACCCTGAACTTAAAAGTGCCTATATTTTTACCTACCACATTCCATCTTCCTAAAAGTTATACTTAATCATTAAATTGGATTGATACCTGCCTACTTACCTACTTTTATTATCTAAATATACCAACATACCTCTATCTATGTACATAGATAGTATGGGGCCCATACAACCAGGGCCGTCGAGAGGAATTCCGGGCCCGGGACGGAAAAATCTCGGGCCCCCCCATATTTACCATTTTTTTTTTAAAGTTCATGCCTACTGATATGGTACGTTGTAATCTCAATTACGAATAGCATGAAATTGGTTGGAATTAACGGAAATAATCATTTTTTGTTTGCAAAATGAACCGAAAAAAGTGTTAATCATCAAATCACTCTTACGGGTATCGTCCAGTTTAGTTGAAATGGAAGATGAATAGACAATAATTCTACATGCGAGTAGATCAGAATCCGAACAGAATCATACATTCAATTCGATATTGCCAACGACATGTTAGTAACTGATAATACGGTCGATTAACTATTAAAAAAAAATTAGAATGAAGATCTATTATCTACTATGAAAAGAAAATAGAGCGAAGTAAAAGTATTTGAAATTTGTCTTTAAAAAAAAACTAAGTATTTTAAAAGTTTTACATTAAATACTCTTTATTGTTTTTTTTTATATTAAAATATTATTACAATTTACAATGCTTTATTAGAGTGAGTTTGCATTCAATGAAATATTTTCTTTTGGCAAACGAGTTTTCCTAGCTTTCTGATCAGCAAAACAACTTATAATTGCATCGAAATTCAATTTCCTTGCCAAAGGTGCTTCGATGTATAGTGTAGCAAGTCTGGAAACACGATCTTGTGATGAGCAAGAACGATGAAAATTCTTTGTTCTGGCAAGAACGCTAAATGAACGTTCGGCACTAGCTACGGTTACAATTATGGTGGAAAACACACGGAGAGCAACACAAATGCTGGGGAAAATCGTCTCCAAGTTTTGGGAATAAATAGTATTGAGCAAACTCAATGGCGGAAGTTCTGCTTCAAAATTGGCTTCATAAATGTGTTTCAGATGAATTATTTCTTCTTTCAACTCTTGAGACACATGCGAGTTATACTTTTGGATGAACCTTGTAGCGGAGTTTTTAATCTCAAGTTCGTCCATTGTTGAAAACTGTCATAAAAATAAAAATGCAGCATTCAAATTTTTCATCGTATCGAACCGACTAGAAATTCCACATATAATTAAATCAACTATGACGTAAAAGGTGTTTCTCTTGAAATTTATTTTATTTCTTCGTCTGTTTCAATTTGCTTTCCAGCTACTCGGTTTTCTTCAAAATGTCTCTTTAATTGCCTTTTTCGGTTCGATGGGAACGATTCTGGAACATCCCCCAATCCAGTAGCAACTGCTTTGCATTCAGATAAAAATTGATCTCATCCATTTTGAATAATGTTCAAATCGAAGATCAAGTTGTCGAGATCTTGAATTTCTTTCATTTATAGCGCTAAGAACCTTGCACCAAATCGAAGACATAAGGACGCATTCAAATTTGTGCATATACTTTAAAACGCCATTTACATCTCTTCGAGCTTTAGCAGTTAAATTAATATCACTTAAGGCTTCTTATGATGTTCTAAGGTTTTTCAGATGATTTGCAAATGGTTTCACTGCCTCAATTCTAGCTGAACATCTTGCCGGTCCCCCGAAACCGAATCAAAAATTTCGTTCCCAGCAGAAACAAAAATAGAAGAAAAGAAACTTTATAAAAACAGAAACCGAAATAAATTTTTGTGTTTTGTTTTAAGTTTCCGGACCCCTTATTTTGATTTAAAAAAATTTCAAAATAAAATAAATTTGAAATTTACGTTAAATTAAGTAAGTTCAATAGTTCAGAGTTGCCCAATTTTTCAATAAATATAAACAAAAATTTATACGCCAATAATAATCAGGGGCCCAGATCGGCAAGCTTGTGACTGAAAGATTGTTAGATAATATGCAAACAGGGGCCCGATTGCGAAAGCATGAATGATTTTAAATTTTCGGGCCCCTAAAAATAAGTGGGAATAGGTATGTTGATGATGAATTTAAACTACCTATAATGAAAAAAACACTCCTCATTGCTTTCAATTTTACGGGCCCCTAGAAAATCCCGGGCCCGGGGGGTTTCACCCCTTTCCCCCCCCCTCTCGACGGGCCTGCATACAACACATCCAACATTGATCATGACGTTCGCGAAATAAAACCAAGTGCCATAAAAGCTTTTTTAATTACAAAATCGAAGTGCTCACGAAATATTATGTAGTTTTGAGTCTAACACTACACCAAAGTCAGTGGAGCTAGGTAAATTTCACAAAGACGACGAGCTTATCCTATACTCATGGACAAGAACATTGTTCTTGTGTGTAAAACACAACACTTGTCATTATTTAAAAATAGACAGTTAGAATTGCATCACTTCCCAAACCTTTGTAAATCGGTTTGTAAAATATCATCGAAGACCATCAAAAAGTAACCAGAATATTCGTTAAAGATTCGTTTTTAATGTAAATGGAGTAATTTCTAAAAAAAAAACAGTCAAATAAGATTTTATAAAAGCGGAAAGTATTTTTTTATCACATTAGGATAAAAGATATCATAATCACTGAAATTTAGTAGATGAAATATTTGAGTAAAGTTACATTTAGTAAAATTGAATTCATGCTGAATTTTACAAATGTGGGGTGAACATTGAACAACTTATATTAAATCTTAATGAATCAAAACAATACCATCTGAATTAAAAACTTCAGAAAAAATGCAAACAACATTCAACCAAATTGGTTATTAAGTCCAAAGGAGGACATTCCGACGATGAAAAACAACAAACAAGGTTTGTAGATTAAAGTCTCCAATATAATAAGTTGGCATATTAAAGCGACGACATATGGAAAAGGGTAAGAGTTTTTCATCGGCTTCCTTATCTGAAACTTATGTAGAATTATTTCCTTTGGCTACAATGAGACGGAGTTTTCAACATAAAACCTAGAGCCTGGAACTTTTATCTTAAAAGACTAGTTTTAAGTATAATTTCGATGAAGCATTTCTCAACGGTTGATAAACGTAGTACACGTGTCGCGAAGGTTAGTGCGTAGGACTGTCATGCCAGCGGTCTTGGGTTCAATCCCTGCTTATGCCATCTAAAGTTTTTTTCACGGGTACTGCCTCTTGCGAGGAATTGACAAATTCTCCAAGAGTAATTCTTGTCATGAAAAGTGCTTTCTCAAATTAGCCGTTCGGATTAGTCTTAAAACTGTAGATCCCCTCCTTCCCGACAGCATTACTCGCACACAGGAATGGTTGAGAGTTGTAAGTCACTAGGCCCTAGTTCTCAAAGGACTGTTGCACCACCTAATTTATTTGTATTTTATGATATTTTATGAGCAAATCAATTTTTGTTTTGATATAGTTTTTTATATCCATGTCCAAAACTCCTCATATTTGTCGATTGTATGGTGACCCACTGAAATACTTGGTGTGTCGTCATCGATCACAATTCCACTTGACATGCTCAGATGTGTTGCAGATGTTTGTTTACGTTTCTGCACATATGGCTTGAGCCATTAGGACGTGGACAAGCAGTTCATTGTTGCGTAGTTAGAACGAACTGAGAATTTTGCTTGGTTGGTGTTTTATAACATGGTTTATTGGCTGGTTTAGGAATACTTGTGGCTCTCGTGTCACAACATTCGGTTTCTCTTGACAAAAAAAAAACCAAGTTTCGATAATACAGATATCGTAATGTCATGTTCGATTAAGATCTCGAGTTCGAAATTTTGAGCGAATACAATACTTGCCATTAAGTTCCTATAGGTCGCAAGTAGTATCCATAGCCTTCAAAAAAGGTTACGAATTTTCTTTGAAAACGAGTAGAGTTAATTAAGTGCGAAGAATTGGGAATCTTACAAATTTGTTTTTTTTTTTGTAAATGAATAATTTACGTATGCATATATTTTATTGTTGTACTAGTTGATAACTGACCATGATTCACATTTTGAACAACTATTATTTATATTATTTTTTTTTATTTAATTATAAATAAATTTACCAAGTAGATGTAAGTATTTTTAAGTTTTATTATGTTCACTTTATCTTTGTTAAAGAAGTGTTCCTCAATATCTCAACATTTTATGATTTTAAGGCCCTTTTGCTGATACTAGTCAAAACTATTTAAGTTCTACTTCAAGGCATCACTTTTTACTTTTTTAAGAACTTCGGTTTTGATTTCAATGTCCTATTCCAAAGATCTTTTTCTCAACTCATGTTTAATAGAGTTGTAATATTTTTTTTTTATATAAGCTTCCTCTTTTTAGGAATCGTAATAAAGCTTCGCAAGCTCAATTTTTATTGCCATGTATTGAGTTGCGATACTTGTATCCAGGTAGTTGAAGAAGTCGTAAAAGATTGTTTTTTTTTGTGCACAAGTTGGATTTCACATAGATATTTATTGGTTTTTGTGTTCAGATTTGTTCAATGACTCACTCCTTCGCTTAATAAGTTATGGGTGTATATTTTCTTGTAAGTTCTAGTATTAAAATGATCCGATCCAGAAAGATCAAACAAATAAAAAAGCATCACATCATATTTAAATTATTATTATTTGACGTTTAGAGCAGAGTTGCCCTTCGATAATTGTTTTCAGCGATTATTTCTTCTTTGTTTTTATTATTTTAATTACCAAACTACAGGACAAAATGACACCTGGTGTTTTATAGAAGAAATAATTTTTGGATCACAAAAATAGATCGAAGCATAAAGCAGGTTTTCGCTTTGTTGTTGTAACGCACATAAATATATGATCTTGTCTGTATTATAGAGAATAATGAGATATTTTGAAGTTGGTTGTAGGAATACAAATATGTTATTAAAATGGATTGGTAGAGATGCAGTTTTACATAATAACATGTTTTTTACTGAAAGATAGATGAATTAAAAATTCATAAATTACTTTTTCTTTGTTTCGCTTGTGCTGCAGGTCACCAGGAAGTTTCAGTTTTATTTTTAGCAAAACATTTTAAAGCTGATTCTGTGTAACGATAGTCGGGGGTGGTGAACCATTTTTTTCCATTCATTATTACATCGGGGTTGCAAGAAGTATTATTTTGGTACCTTATGGCTAAGAGAGTACAAACTGAGATAGGAGATTTCATTTTTAATTTTGTAGATTTATCTGAATTTATATTGACGAGGGGGAGAGTACGATAACTTTGGCGACAAAGTTTAATGACGGATTTGTATAGAACAGTTAAAAACAAGCATTTTTTACTATGATAGGGGGGGTCTATCTCCCCCCGTTTAGGCGGTAGGGGCAGTTTATAAAAATATGTACATTAAATGGAAAAACAGTAGTTAAAAAATAACGGTAATACCCTCAATTAAGTATTATACCTTTTTTTAAAGCCAACACTTTTGTCTATTATAAATAAATAAAAAATTGAGTGGCGCAACAGTCCGTTTGAGAACTAGGGCCTAGTGACTGACAACTCTCAACCATTCCTGTGTGCGAGTACTGTTGTCAGGGATGGAAGGGACCTACAGTTTTAAGCCGAATCCGAACGGAAAATTTGAGAAAGCACTTTTCATGACAAGATTTACTCTTAGAGAATTTGTCAATTCCTCGCAAGAGGCAATACCCGTGAAAAAAACTTAAGGTGGTATAGGCAGGGATCGAACCCAAGACCTCTCGCATAACAGTCCAACGCACTAACCATCATGCCACGGGTACTACCTTTTGTCTATTAGCTTGTTTTTAAATCAAGTCAAAACTATGCATAGTTTTTGAAAAAAATTGTTTAAAATTCAAAATTTGTGCAAAAAAAAGTTAAAAAAAAGGTTTAAAGTGTAATTTTTCAAAACTTTCAGATTATCTACTATTTTTTTTTTAGAATTCATTGATCTTATTTGTTTTTGATCAAAAACTGAAAACTAGATGACTTTATGTCTTCTAGTTCTTGAGAAAATTGAAAATTACCAAAAAAAATATTTTAATTAAATTACTTTTTCATTGCTTAAGTATTAACGTAGTCTTATTTTGATAGTAATAATCGAATATGGATTAAGATATACCTTGGGTAAATTAATTTTTCTTAAATCCAGCTTATTTAAATGCAAAAGAAACTTTGCATGCACCCCATCTCGCACCCTCCCCACCTTGCACACACTCCAACTTGCACCCACCCCAAATCCTATAGTGTGCCCAAGCAGGGGGGTTGCAGGGGGGCAGCATGCCCCCCCCTTACAGATGCCACTGTTGCATACACACTTTACGCACACCTTACTGTTGCATACACCCAAACACGCATTACGCATACGCAAATACCATTATTGCTATCAAAATAAGATCACTCAAGCAAAAAAAAATAATTAAATTAAAATAGTAGTTGTGGTTATTTTCAATTTTCTCAAAAACTAAAAGACATAAAATCATCTAGTTTTCAGTTTTTGATCAAAAACAAATAAGAGCAATAAATTCTGAAATAAAAACAATGGTAGATAATCTTGAAGTATTGAAAAAGTTAAACTTTAAACCTTTTTTTAACTTTTCTTACTCAAATTTTGAGTTTAAAATTAAATTTTTATTTTCAATTTTCTCAAAAGCTAAAAGACATAAAATCATCTAGTTTTCAGTTTTTGATCAAAAACAAATAAGAGCAATAAATTCTGAAATAAAAACAATGGTAGATAATCTTGAAGTATTTAAAAAGTTACACTTTAAACCTTTTTTTAACTTTTTTTACTCAAATTTTGAGTTTAAAATTAAATTTTTCAAAAACTACGCATAGTTTTGACTTGATTTAAAAACTGGCTAATAGAACAGAATGTTGGCTTCAAAAAATGTATACAACTTAATTGTAAGTACCACCGTTATTTTTTAATTATTTTTTTCCATTTAAAATAATAACTTTTTTAAATTGCCCCTTCCGCCTAAACGGGGGGAGATAGACCCCCCCTCCCATAGTAAAAAATGCTTGTATTAAGCCCCTCTACCAAAAACCGTTATTATATCTTGGCGCCAAAGTTATCGTACTCGTGCCTTGACGAGTATGTGAGTGTAATTCACTTCTCAGCTTACGATTTTTTTGAAATTCATAAGTCACTAACTTAACTTGATTTCTCTTTTATCTTCTCTACAGTTAAAACTTACTTATAGTTAAGGTGGCGGTACAGTCATGTGTAAACTAGGGCCTCACCCAACAAACTTCTCTATCTAAGTCGGTCCCTAGCTAGATGTCTCCAGATGCGCACTCCAAGTTGGGTAAGTTCATTTTCCACTTGTGCTCGCCACCTGATCCGCGGTTTTCCTCTACAGCGCTGTCCTGTGGGCGTGGATTCGAAGACTTTACGTTACCCAGCCATCACAGTCGTTGTACTTTTATTCTTCTGGCTAAGTCTACGTCGCTGTACACTGTACAGCCCGTTCCATCTTCTCTACCACTCACCTTTTATGCATACAGGACCGTAGATCACGCGTAGATCTTTTCTCTCGAAACGACTCAAGGTGCTTTCATCCGCTTTTGTCTTAGTTCATGCTTTACTACGCAACTGCTTTCTTAACCCAAAGAAACAGCGGTTAGCAAGAGTAATTATTAGTTTAATCTCAGTGCTGGTGTTGTTTTTTGTGTTCATAGCGGAGCCTAGTTAGACAAAGTCCTTAACTACCTTAAAGTTACGTCTGTCAATGAATTCTTGATGACACTTTGTTTTGCCCTCATTGACGCTACACACGATAGGATGTTCAAGATTTTGTAAGCGATGTTAAGTAGACATATTGTATATATAGACGATATAGTGAAGTAATAAAAACCAGCCATGTTCACTATTTCGAGATTGTTCACTATTTCGAGCGGGAGCCTAGAAACGCTTTCCAAAGTTAAATTTGATCAAAAATACACATTTTGTTCAGTGTGAAGATAATTATATTTATTTAATCGATAAACAAACATTTAATCAAATTGAAGCAGCTAAAAACAAAATAAAACATAATACATACTATTATTACAATTACAATGCTGTACAAAAGTAAGAACACAGCAAGAACTTATCTTCTACTGGGTCAAGTGACTACTTTCTTTTGTGATTCAGTGTGAGATAAGCATGAATTAACTTTAAAATTTGTTTAAAGGTAGTCGACATGCTGTAGAGGTATTGCCACTGTAATATTCTTGTTTAAACATGAGAAAAAATATATGTTCACTATATCGAAATTTCTATTGTTCACTATTTAGAGTAGTACATATAAAATTTTGGGTGTTCACTATACTGGATAGTTCACTCTTCCGAGATTCACTGTATCGAGCGTCTACTACATATATATTATTTTATTATTTATTCTAACAAAGTTTATATCACACGGTTTTTTTTTCATCATCAAGTGCATCGTTTGGTTATAGACTTATACTTTCCGTGCTTTATTGTCGACTAACCAAATTTTTTCTCATCCGAAGTGGCAAATATTCTCATTTAAAAGATTGTGGCACGGTTGCTACGTTGGTCATTTGTGACCAAATTTGGTCATTATTTTTTCACTTTTCACTTGGTCAAATGGTCAATTTTTATTCCATTTATTTCCGAAACGAAAAAAGATATTCGATAATTTGAAAATGTTCGTTTACCATACTCACATGACCAAACAGAAACGACGCGACGGTGAAACTCATTTAAAATTGATGTAGAAACAAACGCTTTAAATTTGCATTAAGAATTTTTAAAACGACTGCATCTAGATTTTTAGATTTGACCTCAGTAATAATGATTTAAGAAATGTATCCAAAATAACTCCAAAAAGTGTTTTGTCGGATTCCGAAATTTCAATATTATCTTAATTTGATTGTTTTTCTAACTTGGTTATGGAGTGGAGAATGGTTTAAAAAAAATGCGAATTTTGGGGAAAAGTCAGTTTTTTAAAAATGGTTTAAACTAGTATTGTTACGGAAATTGAAGTACTTTAGTTTATAATTTAATGTCTCTTCTACACAGCTGTAGAAGATCTGGAATTTTCAAAAAATAATTGAATATTAATACGGTTACAAAACTATTCTTTTTATTGAAAGAAGCCAAATTAAAAAAAAATGAGAACATTTGATAAAACTGTATCGGTTCGATCTTGGGAAAATGGACATTTGACGAAAAAGTTTGTATGGGGGCTACTGTTATTTTTAGTCTTATGAAAAATGAAAAAACGACTACCGGTTAATTTCAAAGTTGGAACTTAATCTACCCAATGGTTTAGGATAGGAGTCGAGAACAGACAGACGGACGGAATAGGGGGGCACACTTTTTTGGACTCCTCGTAATGTCAATTATATTTGATTAAAATCTCGAGTTCGAAATTTTGTATGAATGCGATACTTGCCATATAGTTCCTAAATGTCGCGCAAGTGAAAATGCAATTTATTTTAAGTTCATTGTACTTCTGTGTACGCGATTGGACTCTTATAATTATACGTGTTAGATTTAATTGCATGTTTTAATTTCACATTTTTAGTCATAATGTGAGCTGTACAGAATGTTATGTTTAGTATTCTTGTGAATGATGTAATTTTCTAAGACACCATTATAAAGGGTGTTTTTTTAAGACGTGTGGTTTTCTAAACGTATGTATATAATTTTATGGTATGATCAAGAATAATGGTTTATTAAAGAGGTAAAGATTTTTCCTTATGTTTTAAAAATGATTTGGAGCTAGTGGCTGCCGCGGCTGGCTAGAACAAATTAAAGCCAACTTTCGCAGCAATTGGGTCCGTATGTCAGCAATAACGTGCTGAATATTTTCTTAAAAGGCGTCAAATCGCACGACCTTCGAGTTTCCTTCAATAAATTGATTGTTACGTTATCTCACGCGAAAGGAATCATTATTAAGCAAACGTTAGCGATGCTAAGGGGAAAGTTTATTCAGTATGAAATGACAATCTAATATGAGCATATAATGACAGCTATCAAAAAGGCCAGCTCCGAAAAAAAGTATTTCAAGATTGAAAACCACACGTCTAGAAAAAACAACCGTTATAAGTGCTTACAGGTTCAACATATAAATTATATATATCAACTTATAATGTGCGTTTTTAAAATACATGTACCTACATATAAGCGCTTAGCCCACACATTAAAACTCACAATTTTTATGATTCTATTGCACTCTTATATGTATTAATGATTCTTATTTCATTAGATAATAACATAAAAATAAATAAATTTAAATGAAATACATTTGAACAAATGTATACATAAATTTTGTTCTTAGATATAAATCAATATTTTAATGAACATTTAAAACACAAATATTAACTTAAATAAACAACAAGCAGTTCAATACATACAACTCGTAGAACACATTAAAATAAAACATTAAATAAATTATTAGACTCAATAAAAAATACAAAAAAACAAAAAAATACTATTTTTTTACAAGTATTTTACATTAAAATCAAAATCAAAATACAAGCAAAAATATGGTTTATTATTATTTTTTGGAATACATTGTTAATATAAATATTTTATTTTAATATCCGATTATATTGACTGTTCTTTTAATATGTGCGTATTTTACGATCGAATAAGAATACTAACTCTGAATATTTTTCTTGTATTTTTATTTATGCGTAATGATTTTATCTGGGAATCAACAGGTATCATGGAAGCTCCCGAAGAGGATCACGGCGTTCTAATAATAATCAGCATGGCCGCCGTCTCGTTCCTAATTTGTCTCCTATGCACACTTTGTCATCGCCAAAAAAAACGTCGACATAGACAACTTGGATTACATCGAAACACAGGACATTATGATTCAACAACAAGTGCTACAGGTGTTTACAATATTATTTTAGCCATATCGAGGTTTTCGTTCGGAACAGAATATTAAATCAAGTTCCTTCAATACAATTTTAGAAAATTTCTATTAAAAAAAAGTAATAACCATTCAGAAAAAAACCGTTCCCTACGAAACCCTTCGATTGGTTTGAATTTTTGTTAGCTTTTAGTCAGAAAAAAAGTTGTATTTTATTTAATTTGAAGTCAACTGATTTTTGGTTGATTAACTTATGTATTTTTTTGTCAATACAGTAATAAATAAAATGCGCTACAGATCGCATTTATGTATGCAGGTACTTGCTTTGAAAGTGGAAGTTAGCTAAGATTGTCTGCAAAATATATCAACTTAATTTTCCTAAAACAATAGCCGTATAAACGCTATGATACAAATCAAACATCTGCTGATTCTTAAATTCCATCGAAAAAATACTCATAATTTTTTATGTTTATAAAGATTTATTAATTTTGAATATAAAAAAGCAACAAAAACAAATATAATTCAGTTATATAACAATAAACAATAACAAAATATGTATTAATACACTTTTTTTTACGCAGAATAGTTGGCCTACGAGTTTTATTTTAATTTGACCATGGTGTTACGTCACCTTTGGCCTTGATAACGGCTTCTACGGGTCGTGAAGTTGTGTCAATTAGTTTTTGACATTCTTTGGCACCAAAAGATTCCCAAATGTTTGTTATTTGAGTTCATTGGTCTTGAAGATTCCAACATGGCACTTTTCGCAGTTGTTGCTTCATTTTATGCCACACGGTTTCAATCGGTGAAAGGTCAGGGCTGCTGGAAGGCCATTCCAATAAAGGAATTGCTTTAGCAGATAACCACGTCATTGTAGACCTAGCTGTATGGCAAGAAGCACCATCTTGTTGTAAAATGAAGTCACCGTTAGTTGATTGAAGTCTTTGTATTGATGGGATGAGTTTATTTTCCAGGATATCTCGTTACTTCACTGCATTCACAAAATGTAAATTGCCCAAACCAAAGAGTCTGTAGCAGGATTTCACTTTATACTTTATCTGAAAATATTCTATTGCGGATTGTTATTCATATACATTTCTACTGTACTAATTATGGCTTTTCCAAAAATACAGTCCCAGTGTTTAAAATGGAAAATGTTGAAGATATTCTAGTTATTCCAATTTTTAAGCAAATATTTCTGCTCATTCTTGAGATACATAAATGGAACTAAGCAAATACAAAAAACCATTTAAATCTTTAATTTAATTTCCTTTGGGCTAACATAACTTTCAAAAACTTGTAAAAATCATATAAATTTCAAAAACTTGCGGACGTGTTAAGTTAACTAATTTAAAAAAATATCTGCTAATTTTATTTTAATAATTTTGCTTTATCAATTGCACGAAATAATTTTGTGAAGACTTGTTATCAATTTTAAATACGACTCTGAGAAGCGTCCCCATTGGTGCACGTGAAAAAACTTGAAGTTGATTTATCTTGGATCGAAGAAAAACGTTTTCTCTTTTTAAAATTTATCTGTTTTTAACAACACTATTGAGGAACTATAATTAGACCTAAGTCAATATCAGTGTTCGAGTGGAAAAACAATAATAGGATTAGAAATACATATGTAATTAATAGTGTGCAGTGCTTTTTTTCCGCCTATTTCTTTTGTGTATATTTTAGACCAACCAAGTGTTCTCTTTTTTTAATATCCACCAGTTGCGCACTTTAAGTTGGGTGGGGTCACTTGAGCCTGATGCGCGGCCTTCCTCTACTACTGCCCTGTAAGGGTGGATTCAAAAGACTTTCCAGGCCAGAGCATTGGTTTCCAGGAGTTCAAGGTTACCCAGCCAACTTATACGTTAGACTTTTATCCACTTAGCTATGTTTACGTCGCAGTACACCCCGTACAGCCTTTGGTACCATCTTCTCCCCCACTAGATCACGCGAACACCTGTCTCTTCAAACATCCACTTCTGTACGCTTCTAGACCGCAGTTAACATTATTTCAAGACGAGTTTGGCAAGGATATCAAAACTAGGCATGTTTCTTTGTAGTTCGTCCCTGTAGATGTTGTCGTATGCAGCCTTGAAATCGATGAATAAGTGTTGATTTGAGGTGTTTGGGTTTTTCCAGGAATATTTGTGAATATTTGATCGACTGGGGACTTTCTTTGTCTAACACCACACTGATAAGAACCTATCACACAATATTTCAGAAAATAATTTATATGCGATGTTAAGGAGATCTCCAGCTGCTTTAAAAACCTCTGCATTTAAGCCGTATGCTCCTGTGGCTTTGCCAGGCTTCAGGTTAGATATGTCAATCTTTAATTCGTCTAAGTCAAGAAGACGGGATTGTTGGATTTTGTCGTTTATATTCAATGTATCATCCTGCCTCGGTTCGTCGTCGCCCTTAGAAGTGGTCTCACTTTCGACTGGTGGATGGGTTTGGTAAGCAGGTGGTTGGTGTTTGCACTATTTAAGTTAGGTCGTGTTGACTTATAAGAGCTGGGATAATGTGAAAAGCTTTGGCTTCTGCTTCGAATGGCAGTTGCATAGGTAATGGGCAGTATCCTCATGTACATCCTCATCACCACAATAGTCGTCCGTACTAAATTTCATCTCCTTGTGATTACACAATTGGTTGTGCCCAGTGGTAACGCTTACGAGAGAAGAGAGGAATTTTTTGCTCAGTTGGATAACGTTTTAGGTTTTGTGTTTGTTTATGTTTGGCCATAGTGATCTGGTTGTAGCACAGGTATCAAGTGAGTTCAATCTATTGTTTCCTCGGTCAAGTATTTTACCCTCGATTCCTTGTTTTAGATTGAAGAAATGATTTTGTTTCCCCTGCTAGCTATCAAAATGTTGTTTTCTATAATAAATTTAAAAAGTAACTCACCCCTTACATAGGTATTAGTGCATTCCCACTGTGCATGGTGTTAGTTGGCATCACATCCTACAACGGGATCTCATTTCTCATATGTGGCTCGTTGGATGAGTTCCTTCGTAGTCTCAGCCATTGTTTTTTCTTATCCATGACAAGCGGTGAGAGTCCAGCTCGTTGAAGTTAACCGCTGTTTTGTCCAAACAAGTGTATCTGTAGAAAAAAGAGACTGTTCGGTTTTCTCGCAACAATACAGGCTCTCATTGTTGTATACAGCAACAAAAAAAAACCGGAAAAGCTTCCTTGGCTTACGAGGCAGAGGTTCGAGTCGATTTTAGCTCCTCGCAATGCTCGGACACCCATGATGCAAAAATCTTGTCTAACGTCGATCGAAATATCTTCAATCTGGTTGACGGTAAATTGATAAGGAGAACTCAAAGTTCCTTTGTAAATATTGACGTGCAGAAAACGCGTACTGGCTACCATGACGTTTCTTAGCGCAGCAAAATCGATGAACCTGAATCCGTTGTCGGAAGTGTTGTCGTGCATGCTACTTTTCCCAATTATTTCACTAAAGATGTCTTCCCTTCCTAGAGTGGCATTGACCCAAGATAATTATAATATCGTAGCTAGAGCATTGCTCATATGCTTTGTCAATGAAGAACATATATTAGATGTAGGTTCGAATTCAAACACTTGTTGTTTCTTTCGTTGTCCGTATCGATCCGACCATTCTTTGTTTAATTTTTTTCGTAAATATAATAATCAAATAATGCTTTTAGCTTTAGCACAAATGGTTTAGCGTTTCATTTAAATTTTAGTAAGACAACTTTACGATTTATAAAGATTTTTCGAAAATTTTATAAAATATCTGTCATAAATATTTGAACTCATCAAATGAAATCATCAATTACCCACCATTTAGATAGCATGAAAAAGCCTTATACATAATTGTGTCGACTTTTAAAAAGTAGTATCTCTATCTTCTATAAGTTTGAAGTTCCATTTAAATTAGGGCCATCAAATCCAATTTTGTTTGTTCATGGCGATCAAATTGGGAAAAACGCAATTTGATCGCCAGTAACAAAATTTTGTTGGAGCTGTGTAATTATCAACAAATATTTAATTTTTTTGTCGCTTTTAATTAATAAATTAATGTATTAGAATAGACTTTTTATGTTTCTTGATTTTTATCACTATACATCGTTTAATATTGGTACCTGCATAATAAGATACATATGTTTTCGAATATTAGAAATATATCTGGAGAAAACTGCATCGATTTTTGTTCCATGTTTTTAGTAGACTCATTTCGGTTATAATAAATTTGTAATTCGTATTTATCTTGAAGAAAGTTTACCAAGAATTCGCAAATGAATCACACTAACTGAGAAGTATATATTTCGTGCTCTGACTTTTGCTCCTAGATTAACACACACAACTGACTCTCTTTAGATTGATATTTCTGAAGATTTAAAAAAAAATTAGTGTATGTCTGGAATTATTATTCTTAATTTGATCTTAACTCATAGACTAAGAGCCCACAAAAATATTTGCTGGGGGCTGAAAGCACAATGAACATATTTTTATTCGATAATGCTGCTCATTCTGCTCTGAGGAATACAAATGTAAGTAATCCTGGGGTAAAATCGACTAAGATGATTTATCAACAATCCAAATTCACTACTTTATTGTGCAAGTCGCTGTTAAAGTCTGATAGCCTGGACTTTCCAAAGGCATTTGATTACATGAATTCTAATTTCTTCTGCTATAAACTGATGACTCATTTTAACTTGTCTAACACAACTAAAAGTCTTATTTAATCATGTTTCAACAATCGTATGCAAACCGTATCTCTTAATGGTAAACTGATTTCCTTCTTTCCTGGTGTTCCTCAAGGATCATTCCTCGGACATCTACTGTTTTCATTGTTCATTAATAATCTGCTTCCTGTTTTATCCTTCTGTCAATTTAGGTTTGATCTTTTACAATATATACCAACCTAAAATTTCTAGATCGATACTGTTGTGTCAGGGATTAATGCAGGCAATTTTTTCTCCATGCTGTCGACTGCGGAATAATCGCCCCCGTCACATATGAATAGTTCTAGCATCGAAACATTAGTTCCAATAAATTTGTTTGAATTTGAATTTGTACTCCTTTTTCGAGAGAAAACTTTATTTATTTATTTCTTTTTATTACTTTCTTCTTAAAATCTTCTTTACTTTTTGTAACTTAGCCTGCATACACACGTATGCATGTTTATTTCCTATTATTGTATATAATTAAAGCATTTACGCCTAATTTGTTCACATTCGCGTTAAAACGTAAAATTCACGTTCACGTTAGAACGTAAAAACGTGAACATCGTACGTACGTTTTTACGTGAACGTAAATTTAACGTTTTTTGCGTTTTAACGTGAACGTGAATTTTGCGTTTTAACGTGAATTTTACGTTTTTGCGTTTTAACGTGAACGTGAATTTTACGTTTTTACGTTTTAACGTGAACGTGAATTTTACGTTTTAACGCGAATTGTACGTTTTTTGCGTTTTAACGTGAACGTGAATTTTACGTTTTTACGTTCTAAAGCTTGCTAAGCATGGTCTAGAACCCAAAATAATACCGGTGTTTAGCATAGATCAGAACCCTGGTGATGCCGGTATTTAGCATAGATCAGAACCCTGGTGATGCCGGTGGCCTCGTACCCTCTAGTTACAACTACTCCCCTGCATTTCTTCAAATGACTAGTACCCGAACTAGGAAATAATACGTCTGAAATTAGTCCTATTTTGATTTTGACACCGAATTTGTATTTCAGATATTGTTTTTATATTTATTTGATATTTGCAGCCACCCAAAATTGTCAAAAGTAATATAAAAATTAAAGGTTTTCATTATTAGGTACGAAACCAGTATTTGAAGAATGTTTTGTTTGGCTGAATTTTTTAGCAATTAATTTTATATATTATGCAATAGTTAATGATTTTTAAATGTAGTCATTTTGGAGGAATTAGAAATATTTTTTGATTCCGATTCTTTGTTAATAAAAAAAAATATATTTTTGTGATCGCTTAAGATCACAATCAAAAATTTAATAAAACACAATTATTAATTTTGCATTAATATTATTTATTTAATGTCAAAGCTTCCAATCCCTTACCACTGGTGGGAAATCATCGGCTATACGTTGAATGACTAATTATGAACCGAAACTTAACATAATCGATTAAACCTTTTTAATACTTATAAAATCTATATATTCTACAATGTTTTCGCTATCTCCAGTATAGCTAGAAAGTTTATTGAACGGAAGAAGAAACTATACACTTGCTTTGTTGATTTTAAAGCTGCTTTTGACAAAGTCAACAGACAGGCTTTAATTTATAAAATGTCCTGCATAGGTGTATCTCTCAAGTTTTTATTAATGTACGAAAATCTAATTTGCGCATCAAATGCAAAGGTATGGGATGGTTATGATTTCTCGAATAGTTTCGAAACAACAGCCGGTGTGCCGCAAGGTTGTATTTTGAGCCCTTTACTGTTTTCTCTCTTCATTGATGATATTTGTGATCATCTTCCTGGTGGAGTCTCTTTTGGTAACAGCATTGTCAAAGTCTTATTATATGCCAACGATTTGGTTATGTTTGCCGACAATCCAGTTTCGCTACGGATGCAAATTAACCGACTTTGCTTATTTTGTAAGACTTGGGGTCTGCAAATAAATGTACAAAAAACAAAAATTATGATTTTTGAAGGAAGGCAAACAAGAAGACGCTCTGATAAAAATGTGGTCGCTCAATAACACCGTTATCGAAATAGTCCAGGAATTTAAATACTTGGGTGTTCTTCTTACCCACAATTTAGATGTCGCTAAACATGCTAAAATAAAAAATAAAGAAGCCAAGTTGGCACTAAATTTGATGTGGCCTAAGTTCTTCTCCAACTCCAACATTGATCTGGTATCTAAATATAAAGACTTTAATGCAACAATAAATTCATGTTTGTGCTATGGTGCACAAGTTTTCGGTTTTCGAGAGCCTGAAAAAGGCACTTCTTTAAGCGCTTGTTTCGTTTGCCTAACTCAACTCCAAATTACGCCATTTACGTAGAGTCAGGCATCACCCCTATTTATATACAAAATTTAAAGGCTAATGCGGATTTTATTGTTCAGGTGATGAAAAGAAGTGAACTGTGCCTTCACAAAATAATTTTGAAAAAATTGCTGCAATCGAATGCATCTCCGTTTAAAGACTGGAACCAACTCGCAATAGCAACAGAATCTTCCCTCAACCTTTCGGAAACCAATGTTGACGACTCGCAAGCGCATTTCGCAGGTGTTATTGCTAAGTTTCACCAAAAGTTGTATGTAGAAAATCTTTTAAGTGCAACTTGTTCAGCATCTAGAAACGTTTATAGAAACTTAAATCATCAATTGAATTCAGACATGAACTACTTCAGAAATGATTACTCAGTTGCTCAGATAAGTATTAGTTTTAAGGCCAGAGTCGAAATCTTAAACTTAAACTTTATACCACACCGAAGTGATTTGCCGCAGCTATGTGATCTGTGCAACAGAAGATAAATCAAAGATATCTACCACTTTTTAGCTATTTTCCCAATTTTACAAGAAATTCGTAGATTACACTTTCGGAAAAGTATTTTAACAATGCAAGAATTTTACGAAATCCTAAACGGAGCACTAGGTTGGCTTAACGTATTCAAATTTTGTGGACAAGCTCTTAACTACCTGAACAGGTTCACTTAATAAATTAATTTTTAGCCTATCTCATTTTATGTTGCAAATCATACAAAATTGTCTTTTATGTGTTTCAAATCACGTAAAAATAGTCAAAACTTTACTTTGAGTAAAGCCTACTATTCAAAAAATTGTATTATTTTTATAAATTGTAATTTTGTGTTTCAAATCACGTAAAAATTGTTCGAACTAATCTAATATTTTTATTTAAATAATTTTACATTTTCTTTTTAATTTATATATTTTTTTATCACTTATGAAATGTCAATTCAGGCAGTCGGCAGTCAATGCCATGTCCTTATTCTTAGGAAATTATATTGTAAAATCTTATGATGAAAAAGAAAAAAAAAACAAATAAAGAATGTATCTATCTATCTATCTATCTACTTATAAAATCCTTCGACTGAAGATCTTTTGCTTTTTCTTTATCTTATAAAATTGCGGACACAAGAATTCTTTAAGAATTGTGAATGATGATTGGGGCACACAAGTTACAGTTTTATATTTTTTATAATACCGAATATCAACATCTACTATGAAATGAAATTATGAATCAATGTGTGAGCATGACATTTTGTTTATAGAAATATACTTTGTATATACTTCATATAGGGTGTTCAATATTATTACAAAGTTATGAGAGGGTGCTCTGATAATATAACCACTTCTCTCTTAAATTTGATGCTCTCCTAAGTCTCTGCAATTCTATTTTCAATTTTAATTTGTCGGTTTCTCGAGTTTAAAATATAATAGTAAAATTGCAATTATAATACTTATGATTGTGATACTTGTATATGATATAACATGTTTGATATTTATTTGGTATCTTATTGCTTTCAATTGTTTTATATTTTCAATTTTATTTATGTGTATATCTTCTAATGTTACAATAATTTTTGAAAAGTTTGATGTGATTCTTTCCGATATATATATTATTATTAATTATTATTAATACATTCTCTATTTCTCGATACGTTTTTACATTTTGTTGATATAAGAATTGTAAAGTTTGATAAGAATTTTGCCGTCTGCCTAATTGACTTATTTCGAGTTTTTAATAAAAAGACAGTTGAATTTATATTAATAGATAGATAGATATGTAGATACAAAATTTTATTTTCTGAATAATAACAATTTCATGGTTTTCGTAATAATATAAATTAAATGAATGACAATAACATATTATGTTGCCTGTCAGGTTAAATTGTTTACTTAAGTAAGTTCAGCGTTGGATTGGTGTATTTTTTAAGAATATTCATTAATTATTAGTTTTCTATACCTTAGAGCGTTTTTTAAATAATTGTAGAGTTGTAAATAGTTTTAGCCATTCAGGATTTCTAGGAACTGATCACGGTTAAGTTTTTCGCTTCCAAGGAATCTTTTTCTGTAAGTTCGGAAACAAGGACACACTCCTACAAAATGATACGTATTTTCAGTAGCGTCAAGGTTGCAGATCATACAAATTCCATCCGTATTATTTTTAAATGCTCGTGCATTGAGGTTGAGCAATCCACACCTGGACTTTAATACCATACTTATCATTTCACGCGAGTTACTATCATTGAAATAATTTGGTACCTCAGCATAGTTCAAGTTGCAATATTCATCATGGAATCGTGATTGTAGAGCTCTATTAGTGTGTTCCACCCAATGCCTTTCTACAAGTTTTTCGCAAGTTTCTGCGTGCAGTGCCTTCCATTCAGACTTAGTTTTCCAGTCAAACTGAATGTTCAGATCGTTAAAGAGTTCTGACCATTTGTCAGCCCAGTAGATCTTTTTTCTCACGATGATATCCATAAGTCTTCTTGGCAGTCTGTTTTCAGGGAGCGTACTTACCCTTTGGATATATTTAAAGTGGAGTTTTAGTGTCGTAATATAAGCTTTTCTTAGACCAGTTTCAATATTTAGAACATAGTTTGGCGTGTTATTAGGAAGGGAGAAGCATCTTTTAATGAAAAACCTTTGCAACTTTTCAACTTCGTCATTCTCCGAATATCCCCAAACTTGGGCACAGTAATTCATTATAGACTTTGAAGCAGCTTCGTATATTTTGAATTTATCTGAGTGTTGTATGTTCTTATTTCTGATAAAGTTTGACCAAGTAGCATTAATTGAATTCTTAGACATTACTAGCCTTTTCGTAAGATGATCCGTCCACGACATATTGTATGTGAGATTTACTCGCAGGTACTTGATATTGTTAGATATTTTGATCTCGGTGGCGTTGTACTTCCATTTTTCTTCAGCTGCTCGACGTCCACCATTTCGAAAAATAACTATTTCTGATTTTGTTAGGTTCACATGCAGTTGCCATTTGGAACAATAATTTGCAAAGCTGTTTATCATTATCTGTAAGGAAGCAGGATTATCTGAGAGTAGCACTATGTTGTCTGCGTAAAGTAGAGCTTTTACCGAATTTATATTAATGTTACAGTCATTAAAATGTATACTATTATTCTTAACAATTTTGTATTCAATATTATAACAATATTCATTTAAACTTATTTATAATAAGCTTTTTGTTAAAATAAGTCTTGATCTTAATTTGATCCCTTTTTGATTTGTATAGGTATTGGATGTATATTGGACACTTCTTTAAATGTTTTATGTATTCAATTTAATTATTTTTTCTATATAACGTTTCTTTAGAAATTATATAGTCAAATTTTGATATTTGGACTTCAATTCCTTTGTCGTTAAGTATAGGTAAAATCATTATGTCCTCACATTTATGCGTAAATACATGTGTGCATGTGTCAAGGTCCCTAGAGTCGAAATAAATGATTTTTAGAGAGATGTCTGTTAATAACGCTAGAGACTTGAATTAAATTTTATGTTATATATTGCAACGTGATACAAAACAAATATATTTTTGGAAAAAAATCCAATTATCGAAAATTGTACGAACAAAAAATGATGTTACCTCCAAAATAATTGTGTGCAACGAAAAATAACGTTTCTAATATCTGGTAAGATTTTGAGAAAAATCGAATTGACAGATAAGTTGGTAAAAATTGATTTTCGACTCAAATATCTTTTCAGAAATTTGAGATATTGGCTTCAAATTAATTTTATCTTATAAAAAATATTGTTTTCAACATTCAACAGTACAACAGTCAGTTTTTTCATAAAAAATTAAAATCTACAAAAAATAGTACGCAAATGTGGTAAAAATTGATGTTCGGTTTTCAATATCTCGTGAATAATAGAAGACATTGACACCAAATTAATATCATTCATCCAATTTGTATTTGTTTATATAAGAAAAAAAAAAATAACAGAAATGGATTTTGAAATCAAATTATTTCATCATATGCTAAATATTGTTTGTAATTTTTTAACTTTTTACAATAATTCAACTGAGAACTTTTTTAACAAAACACGAAAACCAAAAAAACTTTTAAGCAAAAGCAATTGACAGACGGGATGGGAAGTTATCAGCGTGGGTCGCATACCAGCCTCTTTTTAACTTTTAAGGTCGTCTACGAAAAACGAAAAGCCAAGCAATCAACAAAATTGCGAATAATTACAAGCTGTATTGGTTATCGATTGAAGGATTCTTACTATATTATTACAAAAACTTCAAGGATGTCTTTTTTGTACAATTTCGTTTGAAGAGCGTGAGGGTTGGCTGAAGATTAAAAACCGGCGACCGAAATAACATAGCAGGCAATATTATTAAACAATAATACGATTATGAAGAAAATTTCATGTTATAATTATTCATTCATTCATTAATTTATTTATTATAGATTAAGGTACAAAAGTCTTACATCTAACTTACATTCTTAAGAGTTTTAGAACTTAACATTTGTTCTTTTCAGCTTTAATACATTTGTATACAATAAAAAATAGATGAATTTATATAATATTAAATTAAGGAAAATTTCTACAAAACAAAACCCTTATGTAATACTTATAATCTAAATTGCACATAGGTCATTTATTAGACTGTTGTCCGAGAATTGACATTTATACATAAAATCTGATACATATTTTATTGAAAGGTTAGCAACAAGGTTGACATTAGTTTTTTCATGTAATTTCAATGTTGAAAATCGTTTAGGTAATTTAAGAATTATTTTAAGTACTTTATTTTGTATTATTTGTAATTTTTTTTATGATAGGTCGCGCAATCGTACCAAACAGGAACACCGTACAATAAGATAGGTTGAAAGATTGTTTTATACAAAATAAGTTTGTTTTCTGTACTAAGCTTTGAACTACGACTAATAAATGGGTAAAGTATTCTAATATACTCTATATATATTGATTTTGTTTATGGTATCTATAGTATGTTTTTGAAAAGTTAACTTTTATCCAATGTGATACCCAAATATATACATTGACTTTCCCACTGTATATTGGTATTATAAAATTTAAGGCATGTTGATGGTAAATAACTGCTTTTCCTGCGACGTGTAAAGAAAACGGCTTGAGACTTAGTTGCATTGGCTTTAATTTTCCATTTCTTAAAATAGTTTTCAATCTCTTTAAGTGATGTTTGCAATGAAGACATAATATTTACAGGGTTTACATTGGTAGAGTATATTGCAGTATCATCTGCAAACATTGCCCAATGTGTATTGTTACATGTGACCCTAAAATCTGACACAAAGATATTGAAGAGGATAGGACCCAAAACTGATCCTTGAACGACACCAAAAGGAATATTCAAATATTCTGAATTACGGTTTCCAATAAATACTGAAAAAATCTGTCTTTCAAAAAACTTTGGATCATTTTGATCAAGAATAGAGGAAATCTACACATTTTCATTTTATATAAAAGTGCTTCATGACAAACAGTGTCAAATGCTTTCTCAATGTCCAACAAAACCAACCCTGTGGACATTTTTGAAGCCAAGCCTTTTTTATATGATTTTTTAATCTAACAACTTGATGATTTGTACTATGCCCCGATCGAAAGCCAAATTGTTGTTTTGGCAGTACTTGATTTTCTGTTATGTGTTTAACTAAATAGTTTTTAACTATTTTTTCTAAAATCTTACCTATATTGCTAAGCAAACTAATAGGCCGATAGCTAAATGGATTTGTTTTGGGTTTACCAGGTTTCGATATGGCAACTACTTTTGCTTTTTTAAACTGATTTGGAAAATAGTTTAAAGTTAAGCATGCATTTAATATAAATGTTAAAAGAATCAACCCCTTCTTTGGAAGTTCCTTAAGATATTTGTTTCGTATCTTGTCAATTCCAACGGCTTTATTTAGTTTTAGTTGTTCTTATTATGTCTCGGACTTTAGAAGGTGTTGTAAGGTACCTACTTTGAAGGTTGGATTCTGCTAAATCTATTTCATTAATACACTCTTTTACTGCAGAAATTGTTTGATCATCACTCAAGTGAGCAGTAATTAAATTGTTTTGATGAAAGCAAGATGCAAGTAAATTTAACTTTTCATCTTGGTTGTAAAATGTAACATCACCATTATAAAGCGCTGGAATGTTAGAATGCTTTTTAGAAATAACTTTACTTACTTTCCAAAATGGTTTGGACCCCTTTTTAAAAGAAGAAAGCAATACATTCCACCTTCTATTTCTATGGACAAGGATTTCATTTTTAATTTGCTTATTTAGTTTTGAAACCATATCATTATAATAGGTCTGTCTATATCTTATCCAACATCTTCTAGCTGTGTTTCTTAAACGTATGAGAACTAGAATGTTGTTGGGTAAAGGAATATCTGAGTTGTTTTTAAGAGTTCTTTGAGGAACAGATTTATCAACTGCATCATTAATAATGTCGACAAAGTTTTGTAGGTACATATCAATTTAATAAGTTTGATTAATTTCATTTAACGCTAAATTTTGTGTGTCGATATTATTTGAAACATGTGCCCTATACAGATTCCAATTAGCAGCTGAGAATACATATCTTTTTTGCCTGTAAATGATGTCTGCACTGGTAAATGATCTGAACTTAAGGCTGTTAGTGTGATAGGTTGGGTAAAATATTCGTTTTTGTTTGTAAGAAAGAAATCCAAAACTGATGGATTTTTATTTCGGTCAGATGGTATATATGTAGGGTTTACAGGGCTTATTAAATAATTATTATACTGTGTGGTCATAATATCGTTCAAAATGTTACCCCAAGAATTTGCCCTTAAGCAGTTCCACGACTGATGTCTGGAGTTAAGATCGCCACCTATCAAAACATTTTCTTTGATACGCATCAGCTTTAAAATATCTTTTTAAAACATGATTTTTCTTTCGGAATTAGTATTTTTACCGGGAAAATAAACGGAAAATATATCAAGAGATATACTTTCGCTTATTTGTACCCTTATCCCAACACATTCAATAATTGCTAAATTCAATGTTCCTACCATTTGTTGACAAATTTCTTTTTTTGCCAAAATTGCTACTCCTCCTCCCATCTCACTTTCCCTATCACGCCTATAGCAGTTGTAATTTATATGAGTTAAATTTATTTCAGGCTTAAGCCATGTTTCTGTAAGCAAAGCTATGTCAACATTGTTGCGAATCAAGAAATCAAACAATTCTAATTTTTTTTGGCGAACGCCTCTTGCGTTCCAAGTTATTATCTTAAGGTTCTTATTAAACATTTTGCTTGTATACATATTTTAATGCTAACATAGTTATAACATAAAACTGGTCAGCTTTTGATCTACATAGATTAAGTTTTGGCATCATTTCATTAAGTAACGACATTAGTTCATTTGGTGAAAATAAATCATTTTGTTTATAGTTACACTGCTCATTCTTGTTACTATAATGTTGTTGTTGTTGTACTGGCACAGCTTCTGATTCAGTAGGAGTCTGTATTGAAAATGTTCTACTTCTAGCTTTGTTTTTATGTTGGTCTGTTGGAAGAGCAGGAAAGTCACTCATAGAGAAATTTGGTTGATTTGAGATTGAGACTGAGCCGCTCTTGCGTAAATTATGTGGCTTAGAGTTGTTTCGATTTGCAATTTGTTTTCTAATTTCGATAAAATTTGAGCGCATTTTACAAATTGGATCGTTAGCCTTATGATCTCCATTACAATTTGCACATTTACTGACGTCAGGTTTATCACAATCAGCAAGTTTATGATTCCCAGTACAGTTGGGACAAAACGTATTTACATTGCAATGCTTCTCTCCATGGCCAAACATCTGGCATTTATAGCATTGAGTAACTTTGTTTGGATAGTGTCTTTTGTAGTCCCATTTGACTATATCATTTTGAAGATGGTTGAATGTTGTTTTTTAAGGTCTCATCTTAATTGAACCACGTTCAATATAAATAATATATTTGTAACTTACATAATTAATAAATGTCTGCACCGTGATATGTTTTACGTCGGTACATTGGATACCTCGAGAAATTAGTTCTTTCTTAAGTGTTTCACTAGGGTAAAGATCGAGACCCGAAAGCACTACCTTAAATGGTCTATTATGTTTTTTTTTAAATGTATAGAACTTATATTTTTTCTTTTTGAGTTCAATTAAAGTTTTTTCATATAATTCAAGCGAAAGACACATTACTTTTTGTCCCAAAGAGATATTTTTAAGAACATAGTCTTCGATTTGGATTGATTGTAGTAATAATCTTATCACTTCACTTTTAGTTTTTAGAATCACTATTGGTGATATCGATTCTGGCTTTTTTACATTTTCAGAAACATTGTTTTTTTGGACACCTTCATCGTAGGTATGGAGTAAAATGGAGGCGGAACAAAACAGCATACTTAAAGGAGCTTATAAAAATGTTGATGCTTCAAATGCATTTGATAAACAATTAGCACATCTCGACCTGTGCCGTCAGTGGTCTAAGGTAGTGGAGTGCGTAGTGCACACGACTTCTAAGACTGAGCAAATCTGATATGCGTGGGTTCGAATCCTATGTTGTGTATAAAGTTTTTCAAATAAAATTGGATTAAAGCTCAGCACCACAAAACAAAGGAGACTGATGAGTGCAAAAGTGGCAAAGCACGAAATAGCTATATCTCCAGCCAAAAACAATGAGTGGTAGCACCTTTAAGTTGTTGTTGTTGTTCAAAAATATTCAATTAAATTAAAAAGGAATGGTCAAGTCTAACAAGCTGACATTCTAGTACGAATAGTACAATAAAAATAATAACAATAATAACTAAATAGTCTGGTTCGTTACCGATCTTCCAACCTCTCCCCCTTTGATACGTACTACGAATTGTAAGTCTATCAAATAAGGTATGGAGTAAAATGGAGGCGGAACAAAACAGCATACTTAAAGGAGCTTATAAAAATGTTGATGCTTCAAATGCATTTGATAAACAATTAGCACATCTCGACCTGTGCCGTCAGTGGTCTAAAGTAGTGGAGTGCGTAGTGCACACGACTTCTAAGACTGAGCAAATCTGATATGCGTGGGTTCGAATCCTATGTTGTGTATAAAGTTTTTCAAATAAAATTGGATTAAAGCTCAGCACCACAAAACAAAGGAGACTGATGAGTGCAAAAGTGGCAAAGCACGAAATAGCTATATCTCCAGCCAAAAACAATGAGTGGTAGCACCTTTAAGTTGTTGTTGTTGTTCAAAAATATTCAATTAAATTAAAAAGGAATGGTCAAGTCTAACAAGCTGACATTCTAGTACGAATAGTACAATAAAAATAATAACAGTAGTCCATAATACTTTGCAATGGTGCGAAAGAATTTCTGCGATCTACATTCATATTAGATGAAAATGATTGAGATCCCTTGAAAGTAATTTTTTTGCTTGGATTGACGAAATCGTCATCATCCAAGCGATCATTTGCACGTTTCAATGAAGAAATGTTGTTTTTTTTTTTTAAATTTGTATATACAATTCGCCTCAGATAACTAATACACGTATTGATCGCGCGGGTGTTAACACAAGACTGATGTTATAATTATTATCATAAGGAAAGACCACGCATATATAGTAGGATAAAGTCCAGTCTTTTTTTTAAGCAAACAACTTTCCATACACCCACCCTTGCTCCCATGGCATACTCTGTAGTGTATAATGCAGAGGGTTAATAGTATATAATATGTTTATGATTAGACGCTAATTTCTTTCTTATAAGAACTGTTGATCTTACATGAAGTAGAATGATATTTAACCTTAATTCAATTTGGAAAGTAAAATAAAGCGGTTTTTTTTATTTATTCAGCTTTATTTCATAATTAGAATTCAGCGGTATTTCACTTTGACAAAATGTTGAAAACACTTATGAATAACATCACAATTAAAAAAATTGGTAGTGGTACTCGTACCAAGAAACTACCATGGGCGTGACGGAAATGGTAGTTATAAATATGAAACTACTTATAAAGGAACATAATATGTTTCGACGATTCGGAAAGCCAGTGGCGTCTTTAGGCATGGGCCAGGGCCCAGGGCCCCGCAATTGTTTGGCCTCCAAATCCAGCAACTCAAAATTAATGAATCTATACAAGAACTACATAGAAAACGAAATAAGGTTAGTAGACAGTATCAGAAAAACAAGTTTCATTTTACTCTCCGTTCCGTTGAAATTCTCCTTCTCAACATCTTAAACTTCTGGCAACATGAATCTTTAATCATACACCTGCACACGCTGTCAACATTATTTTAACAACTCTGCTTTCGTTCTACTCTACAGTTCTGCAAACATGTTGACTTTTCAACTCACTCCATAAACAAACACAAAGTTGTCCCATGATGATTCATTCATCGCAGATCATTAAAAAAAACCTGGGAACTCAGGAAAGGGATACACCTATTTATCAGCAAGGAATTCATTGATATAATGGGCAAACAAGTCCTAATGAAAATTTTAGGTGAAATTAGATTGGCAAAATATTTTTCCCTAAGTGTTGACAGTACACCCGACCTTTCTCATATCGACCAGTTGACTTTTGTAATTCGGTATGTTAAAAATTGTGTTCCCATCGAAAGGTTCTTAAAATGTATACCTATTTAAGAGCATAAATCTGAATATTTGGCTGACATAATCTTGACATTTCTGGAAAATCTTGATATTTCAATAGAGGATTGTAGAGGACAAAGCTATAATAATCCGTCTAATATGTCGGGAAATTATTCTGGTTTGCTAGCAAGATTAAAGGAGAAGTGCGAATTTGCTACCTTTGTACCTTGTGCAGCACATTCTCTTAACATAGTAAGCCTTCATGCGGCTGGTTGTATGCAGGAGGCAACCAGTTTCTTTCAAGTGGTTCAAAAAATATACAACTTTTTTTTTGCTTCTACCCACCGCTGGAATAAATTGAATGATTGTTTAGGTTCACATAGAGTTCTTAAAAGCCTTTCTGAAACAAGATGGTCTGCACGAGCTAATACAGTTAACGCGCTTAATCATGGTTATAAGAAAATTACTGAAGCCTTGACATCTATCTCTAGAGATCCAGAGCAAGCTCCAAACAAAAAAGGCGAAGCGCTAAGCCTGTCTAAGAAAATGTCAAAACTGGAGTTCCTCTTTTTTACCGAAATTTGTAGCACAATATTAGAAAGAATTCATAAAACCAGCAAGAGCTTTCAAAAAGAAACAATAACGATAGACGTTGCTGCCAGTTTGCTTTGTTCACTATGTTCTTTTATAAATGATATAAGGGAGAATTTTGATAAATTTGAAGCGTGTGCCAAAATTTAGAATCCGGATGCTAATTATAAAGACTTATTGCAAGTGCAACGAAAAATAGAACGTAGTTCGCGTGCCACATATTTTGATGGTCCTGCACCATCCGTCCAGCTAATTGGGAAAGAAAAGTTCAAAAATATCAACTTTTTTTCCAATTATTGACACTATTACTTTGCAATTAAAAATACGATCTAATTAAATAAATAAATTAATGCATTGTTTGCCTTTTTTGTCGATTGCAATATTTGACTTCAGTGGAGTTGCAAAATTCTTGCGAACAGTTTTCAAAAAACCATAGAGTTGTTAATGCAGGTAGAATACTTGCACCTCGTACAGTATTTAAAAGAATTCAATAAAGATGTAAATGAAGATCTTATTACAATATCAAAATTGTACAATCTAATAATTACAATGGATGAAATTGGGAACACATTTCCAAATGTAGAAACTGCCTGTAGAATTTTGTTATCTTTGATGGTTTCAAACTGCAGTGGAGAGCTATCATTTTCGAATTTGAACCGGATAAAAAATTAACTTCGAAGCACAATGCTACAAGATAGACTAAACAGCTTGTCAATTATATCAATTGAAAATGAATTACTGGGGGAAATTGAATTTGATGACTTAATTCATGATTTTGCAACTGACAAAGACAGAAAAGTATGCCTTCAATAGTATTTTATTGTATACTTAAACTTACATATACGTATATCTAAACAAAAACCAAATATAAAGAAATAAATTTACATAAAATAAAAAAAAAATATATAAAAACATTAGAACTCAACCAAAAAAACTATAAAATTTATCAAAAATCAACTATAAAGAAAAATGTTCAACTATTGAAGGTAAATTTAAAAAAAATATAAAAGTATAAAAAAATATCTGCTTTATGTTTTTTTTAGTTCTTTTTAAAAAGTAAAAATATTTTTAAAAAACGCAAATTAATTTTAAAATGATTTTTTTAACCTAAAGGATTAAAAAAAAATATATTATACCTACTTTTTTTTGGCCCCCAAATCCTATTGGGCCCAGGGCCCCTAAAAGTCTAAGGACGCTCCTGCGGAAACCGGCATAGTTCGAGTTGATACTAATATATACAATTATACATACATACATATGTGTATATATATACACTGTACAAAAAAAAACATATTACTGCATTTCTTTAAAGTAGCAATTTTCTTTTTATGTGTTTTTCAAATTTCTACAATGCAAACAAATTTTAAAATTGAATCATTGTTTAATACGTTATTACTTCAACAGGATTAAGTTCGAGTCGAAGGCATCTCCAAGCTGGGGGTAGTCTTTCAGGAAGTCTTCACGGTATAAACAGCGGAAACTTAATAATTCCCCCAGCCCCCCTACCACCAACAAGTGTTCCTCCACCACCCCACATATGTATTGCTGGTTCTAATGCTGCTGGATTCGGCCTTGGAGGCATTGGTATAGATATTATGATAAGCGCTGACCTCGATGATGAAGATGGCAATGACGATGACGAAGATAATCCCGATATATTTATAAATGATATACGATTCGATGAAAATATTGATCAATTAGAAACTGTTTAACAATTGTTGTTGAAAATACATATAAATACACATAGATATAAATTTCTAGTTTAAATTTGTAAGAAACAAATAATAAAAAACATAATTCTATTCAATCCTAGAAAAATTATTCATAGAATGTTGTATGAACAGAAAAGTGTTAAAGAATAATTATACAGACAAATAAAGATTTAAAGAATATTATTTCCCACACTTTTTATTTTGTATTCAATCAACTTTATGTTGAGGATATGGTCCACTTTTGGGTCCAGTGCGTTCACTGATTAAAGTGGTATCAAATGATATGTGAGGTGCAGCACCGTTCAACCACTTGGTGTTTTAAGTTGGTTAACACAGCAACAGAATTTCACTCCTTTTTTTTAAAACTCTGTCTATAATTCAACACTATTTTTCTTGCAACAACATATATTTAAATATTTAGTATTACCTATTTAAAAAAAAAAGTGTTTTTTACTTTCATTTTAAACATCGATGTTTCAAAAAATATCAGGGATGTCATATATTTTGTTTGCATTATTTTCTAGAAATATTCAAGACCTATAATTTGATATATAATTTATTAACATCCCCCAAAAAATACTTACTTTCGTATTTAAATAATTTCTCAATACTAAAAATATTAAAATTAAAAAAATATATTGCCGTAATTAAAATATAAAATGAAATAAAATTAGTTTTAATTGATATCAAACATCATAAAAAAAATACGATTTTGGAACATAACGTCATGAACTTTATCATTCATTTGATACCACTTTCATTAGTGGAAGCACTGGGCCCATAGTATCCGTACAAAATGGACCATGTCTTTTATAAGTTTGTGTATACTTCACGCGTAACTAAATATTTTAATATATACAGAGCAAGCTGTTACAGAGATAACAAAGATAAAAACCAGAGCTGTGTAAAAAATAAATTCAATATAAAATTAAGTTATTTATTTCTTTTTTCTTATTATAAAAAAAATTATAGGTACCTAGATAAGCTTCATTTGATAAAAAAAAGATCAAAGCTAAAAAGTATTATCTTGTTTTTTAAAGAGGATTAAAAAAAATTAAAAAGAAAAAAAACTGTACATTTTTATAACGAACAAAATAGAACAAAATAATTAAATTGTTGTTTTTTATATTTGATACGATTAAAGAAAGTAAAACAAAAAAAATACAAGTTAAAAAATTCAAATAAAATATATCAAAGAAAAATGTTAAAAAAACGTGCACGATTTTCATTTGCATATAAAAATGTTTGTATTAAACTTTTCATAAATTAATTGAATATTAAAATAATTTATCATTTAGGGTTTTTAAATAAGACTGTAAAATGATATAAACGAAAGGTTATTTATTAAAATTATATGTCCAGTTTTAAATTGAGAGTTTCAACTTATTGATGCCTTTGCCTTGTTTTGGTAAAAAAGAAAACCACTTCTTGTATAAACACTATTTAATTTAAATTAAATTCCCGAGCGTCTAATAACAGTAATACCCTGTTTGTTAAGGCGCGGGAGGGAGCGACATATTGTTCAAGTTATTTTATTTTTTGTGTATAATAGTTTTGGTGATATAAAATACGAAAATGCAAGTTTACCAAAATGTTTACCTTGAAAATTTGTTTAAAATTTTACAATATGTTACGAAATTCATCTTGATTGTCATACTTTAACATTTTTTCTTTTTTATTTAGTGTACAAATGCATGTTTTCCTTAAACCTTTATATACATTGCGACAACTTTTGAAGAAGTTATTAATCTAAATTGGCAATCAAATCACTTTTTACGACTTTAATCAAAATAAATTGTATCTTAGGTATGTATATACTGTGGCTCCCACGACTCATCGGACAAAGGGGGTTTACATTTTAGCAATGCAATTTCTTTAAGAAAGTGTAAATAAATAGTAGAACTTAATCATTGTTTTATAACATATTTTAGTTTAAATTAAGTTTAAATACAAAAAACTGCATTTCATATTATAAATACATTAACAAAAGCAGCTCCTTGTAGTAGCTCTGTAACAATCAAATGATAACCTTGTATTATGAAAGAATTGTAATTACTAATTAAATTTAAAGTAGTTGCCCCAACGCAACGTCGAAATGACACCAAAAGGAAAACAAACGTCTTTGTAAATTCGAGAATTGGTTTTGTTTCATAGCCAGGACGGTTCTTGCATACTCGATTACACAATTTCACAATTTTAATACGAAAATAAGATTCACATTGTGAGCAGAAAAGTAAAAGGAAAAAAGCGTGAGGTGAACGTAAGAAGCTTCTTTTTAAACTAATCAACTAAAATTCCTTCTTATCTTCGATTTCTCTAAAGATTTGATTGAAAGAGACCACGAGTAAAAGAGTCAGTAACGAAACCGCCAGAAGAATAAGCATCGACGTAATGACTGAAATGGCCGTGCAGCCGTGTATAAAAAGTAATACGAGGTGTGTTCAAAAAGTACCCGGAATTTTCGTTTTTTCAAAAAAATATTTATTTATTCGTTTACATCAATGTGGTTCCCTTCAAACTAGTCCCTCCCAGATATAATACACTTATGTCAGCATTTTTTCCAATCTTGGAAGGACTCTTGATATTCACTTTTTGATATGTCCTTGAGCTTTCTCAGCGATTTTGCCTTTATTTCTTCAATCGAGGAAAAACGCCGCGCCGCGCCGTCCTTACATTGGTCTCTTCAACTTTGGAAACAGGAAAAAGTCACACGGAGCCATATCTGGTGAATATGTAGGTTGGGGCATGACTACGGTATTGTTTTTGGCCAAAAAATTACGAACAAGCAACGACGAGTGAGCAGTTGCGTTATCGTGGTGCAAAAGCCATGAACTGTTTTTCCATAAATCTGAGTGTTTTTTTCGGATTGCTTCACGCAAACGTCGCGTCGCATAACTTCAAGGTAATACTCCTTATTAACCGTACGACCTTGTGGTAAGAACTCTTGATGCACTATACCATTATAATCGAAGAAAACAGTAAGCAAAACCTTCACATTTGATCGAACTTGACGTGCTTTTTTCGTTCTTGTCGTTAGATGCTTCCAGGTGGACGATAGTGCTTTGGTTTCGACATCATAACCGTACACCCATGTTTCATAACCAGTTATGACCCTTTCAAGCAAAATTGGATCGTCCGTCGTTGACGTCATTTAACAGCTCTTGAGCGATGTTCATGCGATTGTTTTTTAGGTCAAAATTCAGCAGTTTCAGCAAAAATCGCCGAGCTCATAAAAACACGTCGAACCTTAGCAACTACCACAGACAAAGTAAACAGTGAATATAGCTGAAAATTGCATCATACTTTAGGGGCATGTATACCAACACAATAAAAAAATAATTTTGACCTTCGGACTCTCCAGACCCGCAGAATTTAAAAATTCCGGGTACTTTTTGAACACACCTCGTACATCAGTGAAAATATAGAAATGAATTACTTAAGTTTGCTAATGAACATTATAACATAATAATACGTCTTTTTTGTATTGTTAGTTAAGCCTAGTACATACTTCCTCGTGAAGTGAACGTTCGCCAGTGGAGAAAGTGAACTTTTGAAATTGCTCACTGGTACACACTTGTGAATACACGTTGTGAACATTTGTATTCTATTTCATATAAGTGCATTTTAACTTTTTTTTTTAAAACCACACGCAAAGCAGCCACAAACTTTAAATGAGGAATCAGTATCAGTATTCAGTACAAATTGAAAACTGTCCTTTTTTTTGTAACCAAATGTCAAAGCTTCACCAACAGTTCCCGTACATTTTGCACGTGAATTGCCCGTGAACGAAAACTCTCCACTTTGTTCTCCACTCAGCTTCACGAGCACGTTCACGGGTGAACCAAAAACCGAAATTTGTATGGGTTCACGAGATGGTTCACAAGTATGTACTAGGCTTTAAACATAAGGCATAAGACAATATTATAAATGAGGTTTTGTTCACGGACGGAATCAAATTTAACCTTAAAGGTTCAGATGGAAGAAAGTATAAATGGCGAAAAGCAAATGAATAATTTGCTCATATGCATACTCGGGCTACTTTAAAGCATGGCGGCTTGTTGTTCAAGGCATGAGAATGTGTTGCAAGTTCAGGTGATCGGAACTAACATTTTGTGGAGTTGAAAATGTATAAAATCACTAACATCAATATTTTGAAACAACATAAGTGGTCCAATGTCAGTAAACTCGGAATACAAGACATTTCATTATATCTGCCCTAGGGAGCTTAAAACATGGACAAAGTCACCTGACCTTAATGTAAGCGAGCACATAATGGATGAAGTGGAAGTGTGGAACGTCGAGTTGCTCAAAAGAACTTAAGAAACTTTGAGGACGCAAAGACGGACCTTCAGGAGGAATGGAATATATATGTGCATATATAAATAAGTCCTGAATTATGTTTGAAATTTGTCTCTTCAATACCTTGAAAAAGCAATTAAATCGTAAGGATACGCAGCTAAGTACTAAATATTAAGTGTCCCATTATAAGTGAGGTTTTAAAGTATAGAGTTGCTTTTGTTTTTAATATTAATTTGCTATTTAATGGCTTATAATGTAATTTTAGCCTATTTAAAAGAAAAATGTGTTTAAAAGGCATGTAAAATGGTTATAATGTTTTACACTGTCTATACATTTTCTCGGAGAAAATGCATTGCAAAAATGTATATTTCATGTGTCCAATTAAAAGTGGGAGCCACTGTAAATATTTAACTAAAATGGTTTTAACATCTTTTTTGTCGTTTTAGGATTATAATGTTTTTAGTAGGGGAGCCCAGGATATTAAATGTGGATTTATTCGAAGCGTGTCGTGGAGACCTATATATTAGATTTAAAAGCTTATTTATGATACAAAGAAAAATATGTAGGCATTTGTTTTGAGAGTCAAAAATTTAAGAAAATACACTTTTAATATTGTGTGTATTCCCAGTGTATCCCTTATTATAATGATTTTTTAACCATTTGTGCGGTGTTTGTAGCTGTAAAGATGGGTTACAAATTTAAACAAATAAATTTGATCGAGCGCATCAGATTAAGATAGGTTGAGTTGATTATACATCCTAAAAAGTGTACATTTTAATAATCTGACGATTTCAACTTTACACAAAAATCGTTCTCTTGACATACTCGAGCAAAACAGTTTAAGACACATTAATGGTCAACATGTGCTGACCAATAATCTGACGATTTTCGGATGAATTCCCATAGAAAATAGCATCAAAAGAAAAGGTTGTATACTTTTTTAAACATAATAGGTATAAACTGGAGCGTATTCCTGTGTTTATAGAAAAATAAGTAAATACATTTATTTTTGGTACCTAACTGTTTTTTGTCATTATTAATTAAGAATAGCGTCCATGATAAGCTATGGTGGCATCATGGTAAAAGTAAACAATGTTGGGAAGGGGATGGTGCACCTATCTTAGTCCGACGCGCTCGAGAATATATCTGCTGTTAAACTTTTCTTTACTTATTCTATCCGTTATCCCATTCAATGAACTATATATTTAGAGCTCATATACGTTAAAGGTACTCAACTGTCCCGTGTCTGTGAATTCCCAAATCCCCACTCGGGCTCCCCTTCTGTTAATAGTTGTAGGATTATAATGATTGATGTTAATGTATGTACAAAGGCTAAAGAATAAACTACAATTCTGTCTAAAATTGCAATTAAAAATTAAGCTTGGTTTTCAAGATATCTGATAGATACATATGTTTACGCAGGGTTTAGCAAGTCAAACCGAATGATTGACTTCAGTTTTTGGATAACTTAAGGCATAAACTCATCCCAGAAAAACTTTGTCTTTATAGACATATGAACACTTTGCTCATTTCTATAACATGCTACCCATTTTTGTTTTACTAATTTGTGCAGGTCAGTCAGCTTTGAAGCGTTTGCATTTTCATTTGTATGCATCAAAACCTTTATGTAAAAAAATCAGCTCTGTAGATCAGTTTTAATCAAATCTGTCGCTATCTCCCGAACCATTATTAGTGCTTTGAATGTCAATTTTTTTTTCTTTAAATTGAATATATGTATATAGCGCAAAATACTTTAATTGATTTGTTAAGACATTGAACATGGGGATTTATGTTCCTACGAAAAGTGAAACCCGCAGTGATTCGCAGTGCAATGTTTTTTTTCGCCGGATAAAAAGAACGAACGCACTCCAATTATTTTATTTAATTTTATTTAAATTTTTTCATTTTTAATTTTAGTGATCGTATAGGGAAGTAGAAATAATCAACAAAAACTGATGCATAAACTAAATTTCGACGTTATTTTTTTTTCGAAAAAGAAGAAGAACGAAATACAGAGATATAAAAATCATTAGTTACATTAAATAGTTTGAGTATTCGAACATATACTCAAATTATATAAATCGAGTTTTGGAACGTTGATGTACGACGTTACTTCAAAGGACTACAGCATAATAGTAGATTTTTGTTTCAATGTTCGTCACTTATAACCTTCGTCTTTCAAAACATCTTTGAACTTATGATTTTTCGAAAGTCTGGCGGATACGCTTTTTGAAAAAAGTCTACTTTTTCCTTAACCACTTGTGAGCAAATGTTATTAATAAGCAGCATCATGTCGACGAACATGGTGAAAATTTGACTTTTAAGTGTATATATCAATCTTAGTACAGTCATTTCCAAAAAGTGTAAACTTTGCACCTATTAGAAATAAAACGTTAAGAAAAAAACAGAATACAAATTTTGTTTTCGACTTAACTTGGGCATTTTTGTCAAACCTTTGAACCAAATGGTATGCGATGTTTATATATTCGACCGCTTACTTAACTGTTAAGCAGACGTGGTAATTTTTAATTTAGAAAATTTTGCAAATGACTTGACTTTTTTGTCGCATGTTTTAGGTCTTCAACATTAATTTTCCAAAAAAAAAAAATTAACAAAAATAGATATGTACATAATACGTGCCGTGCACTAATTGCAACCTTCCAATGGAAAATTTATTTTTTATTTATTTTCGAAACAATTTTTTTGTATTAAAATAATGGTGTCTTAAACTACCTGAAATAAATACACCAGCTCTCTCAGTTCATTTCAGGAACATATGTATGTATATATAATATATTTTTAGAAATACATAACGTATTTTATACCTATACACTAAATGCTGACACTAGTATTTACCATTTTTTGGCCAGATTTTGCGGACAAAATTATGCAATCGTTTCTTGGGTAAGTTACATTAAGTTGGACAAGTTCGATGATAAAAAATAAATTAACAACTCTTGAAGTGATGACTTGCAACTTACACAAAAAGAAATCATGATATTGTATTAAGCATACAAAAATTTCAAATAAAATGAATATAATATTTTAATTTGTTGTTATGCAATACGAGCCGAATAGAAAGGTATTGAAAGCGTTGATTAAAAATTATTATTTTACACATGTCATATGTTAAGTCTCCGTTTGCAAGTTTATTGCAAAACATACACGCCAAAAAAATGCATCTTTTTTTAAATGAATATTTTGTTTGAATTAGAAGTAGTTTTAAGCTTCTTTTTTTCGTGGATTTTTTAATCAAATATGATTACAGGTGACTACATCTTCCAATAATAAGCAAAGATATATTCAAAGAAATCTTTCTGGCATCCGTTGAATTATATGCTTAAGAAAATTATAAAAGTCGACACTTTAATGAAAAACAAACTACCAATAAAATAGGATAATTAGTAAAAAAGTGGTATAGTTATTTCATTTTCATTAACATAAATTAAGTTGCCTTTTATATTTAATCTGTTGGTCGGAGCTTAATCGGCGCCAAAATTGAATTTCTACTTACAAAAATTGCACAAAACTAAATGCAATTGGAATAAATGGAACAAGATGGTTTTATAAAAAAAAAATCAACACAACACAATATAAGTTAAATTTTATATCACCGCAGAGTTAAAACAAAACTTAACTAAAAAACTACTCCAAAACACAGACACTAAATTAACTGTAAACTAAACATAACTTCACCACTATACGGTAACCTTAATATTTCAATAACATGTACAAAACTAAAACATGTTTATTAATAAAAAGTAATAATAAAAAAAATTAAAAACAAGGACATAGTATATGTTATTAAAAACACATATTAAATATTCAAAGCTTAATACACATATTCGAATAAAATTAAGGTTTTAAAATAAGAATATAACACAAATAAATTAAAAAACAAAAACAATTATAATGCATATGAAGAAGAAAAACAAATTTTCATGAAAAACTTAGATTTAAAAATAAATAAATTAATAAACTAAACAAGCAAACCTGTCCATATAAGTTTTTGTTTAATTTAAAATTCCAACTTAATCTGCAAATGCTTTTAGACTTTTAAATGTTGAGTAGAAAATAAATTTCCTTTAGTTTTTGGTTTTCAAAAAGGTTTTTTTAACTTTTAAATTTAAAACCCCACAAACAACACATTTGTATCGAAAGAATTATTGGTTTCATAGAGCACGTACGTATGTATATTAAAAAAAATTAAATAAAATGAGAGAAGTAGGGTAGACATTAATTTCAATGACATATTAACAAAAACAAATTGAAATAAGTAAAAAGATTAGTCGGTAAATTAAAAAAAGCTAATGAAATATTAAATAAATAAAAACATAAATAAGATCACCTTTTTTATTAGATACAAATTTAGTGTTTTACAGAAAGTATTCTTTGTTATTTATAAGTTTAAACATTAGTCGAACTAAAAACGTAATTTAAACGCAGTGTTAAGTTTTAAAACAGTTTTTAATAAACAAAAATTTATATAAAAATAAACAAACATATATAAAGTAAAAAGTAATGCAACCTGAAAAAAATAAAACGAAATAAATAAATATCCTTGTTTGGGTAGAAATAGAAAGTAGAAATGTTTTATTTAATTTTAAAATAAACTGCATAAAAATAGTAAAGGAAAAGCGGGTTATCAATTTATGTTAACTTTATAAATAAATATTTTAAAGATTTATGAAAACTAAGAAAAGGAAACAACATTAGAAAATAGCAAAAGGGAGTAGTTATTTATCATATTAAAGTTCAAACAAAACAAATTCAACATAATGATATAAATGCAAAGAAAGGCTGAGGAAATAGGAAATACAAAACGATCATTATAAATTATTATTATTTGATTTTAAATAAATTGAATTGCAAAGCAGGAAGCGAGTTCTTAGTTTTGTATTTCACAAAGATCTCTGTTTTTTAATAATATTGAAAGATTTTAGCTTTTGAAACCATTTCAAAGTTAATTTCAATGAAATTTGTCTTTTCCATATGCGAATTGTACGGACAAAACTTATTGTAGTTAAAGTCAACGTCAGGATTTGTTTGCTGATGTAGCCAGACATTATTAACTTCCCATAGGAAGTTATTGTAATTGGCCCAATTTAAATAAAAGATTTTTAGAGAGATGTCTGTAAGTGCGTACGTCCGTATGTTCGTACGTCGGAAAGCTTTTTCGCCGTCCATAGCTCAAGACCCAGTCGAGATATCGACTTCAGATAAATTTTGTTAAAGAGATAATGATGCAGAAAGATGCAGAAATTACTCAAAATAGAGTGTGTATGGTTTTTTACTATAACAATTTAAAATAAAATGAACCCAAAATATCTAACGAAACAGTGACGCTAGTGATTTGAATTGAATTTTATATTGAATAATGTGACGTGATAACAAAGTAAAAAAATTTTGAAAAAAAATCAATTAACCGTTTTTTTTTATAAATAAAATAGGTATATATACTGAATAAAAAAATTGTCACCTGGAATATTTTACGAACAAAAAATAATTATATCTCCAAAATAATTTAATGTAACGAAAAATAACGTTTTTGACATCTGGTAAAATTTTGAGAATAGTCGAAGGGACAGTTTTTTCACAAATAATAAAAACCTAAGCAAAACATTACTAAGCAAATATTACATTGAACAAATCTTTTCAAAAATTTAAGATATTGGCTTCAAACTAATTTTATCTTATAAAAAATATTGTTTTTAAAATTCATTTAGATTTTGAGATTAATCGAATTAACAGTTTTTTTTTACAAAAACTAAAAACATAAAAAAAAACATTACTAAAAAATTGTTTTTTGACTCAAATATCTTTTCAAAAATTAAAAAAATTGACTTTAAACTAATTTCATTCATAATTTCCCACATTACCCAGGAGGTTTCAATGCGTTTTTTTAATTGAGGTATCTATCCCCAGTAGGCCTAAACCATAAACTAAAATAAAGCGAAGAAATGAGCAGAGGGGAAACGTTTAAACTTTGAAACTTACTTTTCTGGCCTTACATTTTGCAAATTCAGAAATGAGATCATCAAAGTCTAAAGAATTTAATAATTCCTACTAATCTCTCTTGAGTCATGGTTGTCCTTAGATAATTTTTAATAATTTTAAGTTTAGAAAAACTACGTTCTCCTGGAGCTACTGTGACCGGGATTGTATTAAGGATTTGGAGAGTCATTACTAAATTCGGAGCAAAATCTTTAAGGTTTGAACTAAAAATAAAATTAAACACATTTAATTTAACACATGAGCTTTGTGGTGTAACAAGCGAGGATATTACGGTTAACTCTTGAAACAATTCTTCTCCATCTAAATCGTTAAAACTACCTAATGTTAAAACATTCTTCAAATTAAGACATAAAGCACGTACATTTTTATTTTTAAACACTCGCTTATGTTACTTAAAAATGAAAAATTAATACTATACGTATCAAGCTGTTCAAACCTTTCTCTAATTAATGGAATGGCTTCATCAAGTATTTTGAAAAAAAAATCTACTTTAAATTTTTGTTTCGGGTTTAGTTTCAGGACATTCATCAGCATAAAGTCTTTTTCTCCGTTGAGATCGCAATGATGAAGTTTCAGGAAACATATTTGGTATTTCTAAGAAACTAACAATACGCTCGGTTAATTGAACATACATACCTACTCATTAAATTTTTCATCGGAACGCATTAAAATCAAACTGTTTTATGTATTTTCTAAAACTTGTATGCCAGTTGACAGATTAACGGACGGACTTTGCAAATATTTACTAGTTTTATTTATATTTTCTAAAATATCAAACCAAATTACCAGGCAGGAAGTAAATGTAATGTAATGCAATGTTTTTGCCTCTAGATTTCCTATTTCTATAAGGGCTTCATATATTCCTTCTAAATTTGTTTTTAAAAGGCCTCAATGCATCTAACCTGCTCTCCCATCTAGTCTCAGAAAGGGGTTTCAAAGTACCTAAGACTTGGAATTTTCTTTTTTATAAATATCCCACTTCGTTGTGGAACATGAAAAAAAGTTAAATACAAACATTGTATAACTTCGAATTCGATTCTAAACACCCACTTCTTTTCCTTTCATATTCGAACCATTATCATAACTTTGGCTTCGACAGTTAGGTACTTTTTAAAATTCTATGTAATGCAAGCTTGTCTAAAATCAACTGAGTCAGTCACTTTCCGGTCTTGTCTTGTCACAAAATACGTCACTTCTATTAAAATCTGATAGCTGTTTAAATAAATAAATTAGGTGGCGCAACAGTCCATGAAGAACCAGGGCCTAGTGGCTTACAACTCTCAACCATTCCTGTGTGCGAGTAATGTTGTCAAGGATGGAAGGGACCCAGTTTATATGCCGAATCCGAACGGCTTATTTGAGAAAGCACTTTTCATGACAAGAATTACTCTTGGAGGATTTGTCAAATCCTCGCAAGAGGCAGTACCCGTGAAAAAAGTTAGGTGGCACAGGCAGGGATTGAACCCAAGACCCCTTGCATGACAGTCCAACGCACTAACTATCACGCTACGAGTACTGCTGTTTATTTAATCTTAATTAACCTTAGAGCTTATATTTTGTCTGCTCTGCTCAGGGATATCAAGCCTTTTGACCGATTATACCAATTAATACTTTTACGAAGACAATTAAGAGATGAATCAGACCCTCTATCTGTTCCAACCCATATGTAAGCATTTTATTTTATATACAAACGAAAATGTGTACATGTTCAAACATGAACATGACCAATCTATAGATAACCCAATGTGTATGTAAAATAAAGATAAGACAGATCACCCTAAGCATACACTGACGGTTATCTACAGATACAGCTTGAGAAAAAGATTAATAACAAAGTAAAAATCGACAACATACAGTTTATGCGAGAATACGAAAACCTGGGCCACATGGTCAAGATAGACAAACAACACGAAAATATGGGCAAATACTATCTACCGCACCATGCAGTTGTGAAAGATACAAGCCTAACAACAAAAACCAGAGTTGTATTCGATGCCTCAGCGAAGACGTCCAACGGATACAGCCTTAATGACGCAATGATGATTGGCCCTAGACTACAAAACAATATCTTTGACATCATCATCAAATGGAGGCAATGGAAATATGTAGTTACGGCAGACATCGAGAAAATGTACAGGCAGATCAACATAGCTGAAGAACATCAAGAGTATCATCGAATATTTTGGAGAGAACAACCAAAAGACAATATAAGAGAATATAAACTGACAACAGTTACGTATGGAACAGCAGCAGATCCATTCTTAGCTGTACGAACATTGCAAGAAGTCGCAAACCATTGCAAAGAAAAACCATCAGAATAAAAGAAATCATAAGAGAAGAATTTTACGTTGTCGACTTAATGACAGGTGCCAACAACGAAGACGAATGCAGATACATAATAAGAGCAGTGAGTGAAAATCTTTCAAATGCTGGTTTTCAATTACGAAAATGGTCTTCAAACAATCAAAATTTGCTAACTGGCATAATGTCGAATGATGAGCATAAAATAATTGATGTCAAAGAAGGCGACACTATGAAAACATTGGGACTTCACTGGGATCCATATCAAGACGAGTTCCGATTTGTTACAGATTCATCTAAAATGAGCATTTCAAAAACCAAAAGAGGTGTGTTATCAAATATTGCAAAAATATTCGATCCTATTGGATGGCTTGCTCCAGTCACGATAAGAGCGAAAATATTCATACAAAGATTGTGGCAATCAAACTATGACTGGGATGATGAACTTGATGAAATCATGAAGGCAGAATGGATGACCTTTCAACAAAACTTACAAGAAATCAAATCAATTAAAATCCCACGATGGATATTTAATGACGAAGCAGGTCTAATAGAAATACACGGATTTGCGGATGCTTCAGAAAAAGCATATGCAGCTGTCATATACGTTAAAACAAATATGACAATTAAAATACTAACAGCCAAAACTAAGCACCCATCAAAAATAAAAAAACTCTTCCCAAATTAGAGTTATGTGCAGCTCAACTACTTGCAAGGTTACTCAACAAGATAAAAAAATATTTCTCAAATGATACAAAATACTATGGGTGGAGTGATTCCACTATTACTTTATGGTGGATAAAAAACAACAAGAGTAAAGAAAAGTTTATACGAAGCAGAGTAGCTGACATCAAGAGTCTAATGGATAATATCGAATGCTGCATATAAATTCGAAAGACAATCCAGCCGATGTTGTATCACGTGGCATATGCCCTTCAAAAATTGCTGGTCACGAACTATGGTGGACAGATCCGCAGTGGCTGAAACAATCAAAACACCATTGGCCGCAACAGCAACACCTGGCACCATCAACAGATCTAAGAATTATGTCAACATTACAATGCAAGAAACATTTTGTATCGACTTTAATCGAACGATTATCGAACATCAACAAAATTGAGAAAAGTGTTGCATATGTGCTTCGTTTTATTCGGTGGTTTCGATACAAACAAACAACGCCAGGATCAATAACTGTATCCGAACTGTCGCAGGCGAGAATTTCGATCATCAAACAACAGCAAAAAATTCAATTTTGCAATGAATTACAAAAAATTGAAAACAAAAAGGACATTCCTTTAAACAGCAACATAATTCAAATGAAACCTTACCAAGATGATGAAGGAATCTTAAGAGTGGGTGGAAGGCTTAAGTTTGCAAAGTTGCCTTTGAACCAGAAACACCCAATAATACTGGATAAATGTAAACTAGCCAGTTTGATCGTTAAAGAAGCACATGCAGCTACACTACATGGTGGAAATTCGGTAATGGAAGCCTATATTAAAAGGAGATACTACATAATTGGTATCAAAACTCTAATAACAAGATGTTGTCGTAGTTGTCCGATTTGTATTCGATGCAACAGTAGCGGTGCTAACCAAATAATGGGAGATCTACCAAAGCAAAGAACTACAGTTTCTCCACCATTTCAACATGTTGGGGTCGACTATGCTGGACCAATATTGATGCGAACATCAAGAGGTCGAGGACAGAAAGCGTACAAGGGCTACATTGCAGTTTTTGTATGCATGGCTACTAAAGCCATTCATTTAGAACCAGTGAGTGACCTTACAACAGAAGCATTCAGGGCAGCACTAAGAAGATTTTTTGCAAAAGTGCTCATATATATTCAGACAATGGGTCTAATTTCATTGGAGCGAATCGATGTTTAGATCAGGAATTCAAGAACGCCATCAAAAACAACGTGTCACTCGCTTCAAGGTTAGCTGAAGACAAGGTGGAATGGCATTTCATCCCACCCGCAAGTCCTCACTTTGGAGGGCTTTGGGAAGCAGCAGTCAAATCAATGAAACACCATTTGAAACGAATAATGGGAGAATCTAAATTAACATTTGAAGACATGACAACATTGCTATGTCAGATAGAAGCAATATTAAACTCACGTCCCTTGTGTGCGATGGGTAATGACATAGACAGCATTGATGTATTATCACCTGGACATTTTTTGGTGGGACGTCCGTTATTGGATTCTCCTGAATCAGGAGAACTTGAAAAAATTGGGTCCTTAGATCGCTGGAAACTGGTGCAAAAATTAAAACGAGATTTTTGGCAAAAATGGAAGGACGAATACTTGGTGTCTCTTCAAAAACGTACCAAGTGAAAATCTGAAAAGAAGAATCTGGAGGGAGGTGCAATCGTTATTATAAAAAACGAAAATACACAACCGTCGAGGTGGCACATGGGACGCGTTGTTGAAGTCCACAAAAGGTCAGACGGCAATGTACGAGTAGTTACACTCAAAACAAAGGACGGACTCTACAAAAGACCAATACATAAATTATATCCAATCGAGACGTCTGAAGAAGAATCGGAGAGTAACATTTCACAGCAAACATGCCAGCTTACCCGTTTAAAAGGATATAATGGATCAAAAAACACACAAATTAATGGAATTAAAATTTTGATGTTGATGTTATTGGTAGTAATTGCATTTGGACGAGCAAAGAGTTCAGTAACCAATATGAGCACAACACCTGAGATGACAATTAAAAACTTAGACGAAAATCTGGGAATTTACTTAGATCCAATCGGAAAAATGGATGTCGTGGCATCAAAATGGAGACTTGTAGTTTACTACGAATTAGATTCATATATTGAAGAAACCAACAATATTTCAAGCTACATAACTTAACTACAAGATAAGTGTTCCAAAATGTTCTACTTCAGCGAGCAGTGCAGTTTAATAACAGCAAACTTAAAGAGAAGATATGAAGTACTGGCTGAAAATAACAAACTATTAATAATAACCAACAGGGTAAAAAGAGCTCCACTTGAATTTGTTGGTTCACTCTACCACATATTATTCGGTATCATAAACAGTTATGATAGAGAATCCTTAGAAGAAAACATAAAAAATCTTTTGGACAACCAACATGAACTGGATAGCTTAAACAAGAGGCAAACATCACTGGTAAATGCTACAGTTAATGTCTTAAAGAAAACGACAGAAGAAGTAGGTAAACGACCAATTTATAAGAATTAATGGTCAAATTAATGAAATACGCAATACGACACTTCAAGATCATAATGCATACAAAGCAGGAATGATGTTTCAGTTAGCAGCAATGCAACTTGATGCAATGTTAAGTGAATGTAATGATGTGCAAATGGCAGTTGTAAGCATCCTCATTGATGTAAACAATCACCATATAAATCCGTTATTATTAAAACCGTCCCAACTACACGAAGAGATTCACAAGATTCGGAATAAAATCTTAGGGAAGTTTCGTTTACCTGGCGATGGTACAAAAAATGAATTAAAAGAAACATTTCGCCAAATGAAAGCGAGGGGATTCATAATTGGCCGGCGTTTAGTAATAGACGCGGAGATTCCACTACTTCACTCAGAAGCATTGACGTGCCAATACGTCAGGGAGATATTATTGTGACACCAAAAATATACACCGAAATACTTGTGTTCAACTTCCAATTAGACGCATACAATCTAATGAGTCAGGCACAACTGAATCTCTGTGTAAAAAACGAAGAAACGCACTATATTTGCCATGGTAATTGGCCATGGAAAACTGCAGCAGATCGATCATGTGAGATATCACCAATAAAGAAAACAAAAACAACAAGCTGTCATTTTGAACGAGTTAGTCAGCAAGACAAATGGATTTAGTTGACTAAACCAAATACATGGTTGTTTAAGCAATTTACGACCACGGCTATTCATGTAAGCTGTGGAAATTCTGAACACAAATTGGTTAAGCTTCCAGCACAAGGGCTTCTAACATTAAGGCCACAATTCACGGTTAGATACAACGGAGGTTTCCTTACTTCACCGCAACAAGTCAAATCTGAAACCATCAGCCATTTCGAGGAACAGATGATATGGACGAAGGCATTGGACGAAGTTGCAGAGGAAAGAATCAAACCTATACAGGCAACGATAATAAACAACAAGAATGAACTACTCAAAATTCAACGGCACTTGGAAAGGTTTAAGAAGGAAAACATTCACCTTAAGGGCTTGGACTTTCACCACATAAGCGGTCACAGCGGACTTATGTTAAGTTGCATTTTGGTTATTATTTTAGTAATTTATATAATACGAGGCATAATATTCAGAAAAAGAATTTTAGCACTTTCTGTTGGCCCGCAGAATGTTCAAACATGAACATGACCAATCTATAGTTAACCCAATGTGTATGTAAAATAAAGATAAGACAGATCACCCATGCATACACTGACGGTTATCTACAGATAAATTACATTTACATAAGTAAACAACATAGACATTAAGAATAGAAAGATAAGAACATAGACATTAAGAATAGAAAGATAAGACAAGAAAATTGTGTATATATAGAGTAACGTAGTGAAATAAATTTAGTATTCATTTCGACTTACAACCGAGTTTTACTCAACAGTACATATTACTTATTGTAAAATAATTTAACAAAATTATAGTTTTGTTCAAAGTTTTCGAATTTCAAAAAAGAGGCCTTTATAATGATACTGGAAACAATAAATTTGCCAGACGGTTGTCGTTCTACATACATACCTTCAATATTAAGATTTGCTATAACTATTGAGACTTTGGGTGCCGGAGGTTACCAATGGTTGACAGACAACGATTTTGGACTCGCTCTTGCACAAAGCACATTATCTAGAATAGTTTCGGAAACAACAAACATTTTGGAAGCCAAGCTATGTCCCCTGTGGATAAAATGGAGACTATCTGGTGAAAACGAAAAGTCCGAAATAAAGCAATGGTTTTATCAAAAATTTTCAATACCAGGAGGTTAAGTATAGAACGAATATTGACAAAAATCATAAATTGCAAATAGTTATTCATTGAAAATGTACTTATAGTTGGGTGCATAGATGGCACACATTTTTATTTACAAAGACCACGGGAAGACGAACAAATATTCTTTAACAGGAAGGGAAAACATAGCGTAAATGCAATGGTTGTAAGTAATACTAAAAGAACGATATAAACATCTTTTAATCCATTTTGTTTTAAGATTTGTGATCATAAAATGAGAATAATGGCAATTAATGCTAGATACGGTGGATCTGCACACGACTCATTCGTATGGAAACATTCAAATGAAAGACAATTTTTCGAAAACACTTTTAATGTACGAGAACATAACTATTGGCTTTTGGGTAAAAAACAACACTTCGTACGTTATAATTTATAAATAACTCATTATAACCAACATTCATGCAAAAGCTAGAAATGTAATTGAACGTTGTATCGGTATTTTCAAAGGTAAGCAATATGGGAAATTACAAATTAACTTATTTCAAGACTTCAATACAAATTTTTGGAATCCTCAGGTCGATGGAGAATTCTCTTGGAAGAAAGAAAGAGTTGCTACGAACCGATAAAAATTGCTACCTTTGCAAATGTTTGTGCTGCTCTACATAACATTTGTATATATTATAATGTTGAAAATGATAACATTTTAATAGAGGACGAAAACTTCCCTAGGTATGGATTGAGCGAATTGCAAATATCAAGTGAAAACAATACAATGAAGCAATTAATATAAGAGATGATATAAAAAATTAATTTTTGAGATGATTATTTATTATTATTTAAATATATTTATACTAGGTATATTTCTGAAAAAAAAAATAACTTCATTAACATATAAAAACAACTGCATAAATTAACATAACTAGAAACTAAACACACAAATTCTATAGCTTAAGCAAAAAAAATGAATTCAAATACAATATTAATCACAATACACATGCACAATAAAAATAATAAATAAATTGGGTGGCGCAACAGTCCGTTGAGAACTAGGGCCTAGTGACTTACAACTCTCAACCATTCCTGTGTGCGAGTACTGTTGTCAGAGATGGACAATACACAACTTAAAAATATCCTTTTTGTAATTGTTTTTCTGCAATGTCGTTGCGTCTTTCGAGTTGTTCAATGACTCTGGCTTGGAACATTGCATCCTGCTCATTTCGCTCTCTCAAAATGTTCAATAATTTGTCCTGAAAAATTAAATCATTTATAACGAACCGAGGTGTTGTTGGTATAAGTCTCTTAAACGCCTTTCGAACTTCCAAGAGACCTAATCCTTCCTTCGCTATACCACCGTTACGACCCACTGCTTATAGGATCAGCAGGCCGACCCGGGCAGCAGGGAAGGAAGGGTGTTCAGGTTACTTTCAGGCCTGGCATGCTAGCATTGCACTTCCTAGCTCGTCGGATGGGCGGGGTTCTTGCCTAAGTAAACCTGAACGATTGTTACGAATATTCATGCCAGAAGATGATATGGATTTGGGTTCAAAAAAAAAATGAGCCCCTTTTGATCTGACTTTTATAGACGGACCTTTCTATCATAGCCTAACAAATTTTCGATTTAGGAGAGCGTTCGATGGAGTTTGCTCTCTGAGGAGGATTTCCCACCCGCATACGTATATAGGGATACGTCCTTGGCTGTCTTGTCCTCGATTTTAAAGACAGCCCCTAACTACTAGTTTTAAATGTTCTTAGCTTACCATGGTCTCGTCATCCTCTCTTGAAACGTCGTCGGCATACCCAACCTAACTCTTTTACGATGAAATCATCTTAATTCACAAACTTCATTAAAAACTCCAAAAGTAATTCATTCCGAACTTGCATCCGAATGCAAAAAAAAACAAAATCGGTTCTTATTTACAAAAGTTTGAATACAAATAATTCAGTTTTATTCATTAAATAAATCCTAAGTCTATACCTACTTAATTACTATTATGTATATAAAGGGGATATTTGAAAACCAAAATTTACATTGCATACTTTAGGCGCCACTATGAACTTTATTTTAGAATTTGCAAATGTAAGATGTTGATCTAAGATTTAATTAATGTACTTTTGTTTAAAATGTTCGTTTTTTTTTTTCCTTTTTTTTTTTTATTTTAGTTCTTTTTCTTTTTATTTGTGCAAAATTATTACCATATGGATAAATATTTAAGTATATTGTATGTATATAATGAAAACTGGAAAAAAAAATAAATTCACCACACCATTACCTCAAAAACACTGAGATCGGACAATTAGTGCATACCCCTAGGAGTTTAATATGTTATGTAATTCTTCATTGGACTTTTCTCTGATATTTGTTTTTTGTTTTGGGTTTATAGCTTGTCAATCGAATGTGTGTTTTTTCTTTTTTTATTTTTTTAAGAAAATATTTATTTCAGGGATATTTGATATAACATTAAATTAAATTTTTTTTTTTTTTGACTTACCGCGACTCTAGTGTTCCAGATGAGGAGGTGCACCGCTTCATCCGCCTGGTTTACTTTTTGCTCTTTCTTTTGCAGCCTGCTCAATTCCACGAATTCACCATACTTACGAGTATACTGAAATATAATATTTTCTCTCCAAAATGTTTACACACTCTTCAAGTATAAACTCTTTTTTTCGAATTTTAAACACAGGTAAATCTTATTTTTTATTTGGTTATTATAAAAAGAGGCGAAAGTGTGGTGAGTACACGAAAAAGGGGTAAAGAGAAATTATAGAAAAAATAATAAAAACTACTTATTGATGAATACACTTTAACTTCAAAGCAATCAAATGGTAGAGGGGGTGGGCGAACGTAGGTTGACCAGATGAGTCGTGGTGATTAATTTTCGTTCCAATGCAACGATCTGGATGAATTTGTTTCTTGGTGAATCGTCGTCGTTTGAATGGGAAGCGGCCGGAGGAGGTACAGTCAGCACGGGTTATTGCAGTTTTTTATTCGTAAACAATGGGGAGTTTGGTGGATTTATGCAGGTGTAGAACGAATTTTGTTCTTGTTGTTTTTGGCTTTTACTTTTGTTTGTTACTTTCTTTAGACACTGGGGTTATAACTCGTTCTTTTTTTTTTTTCTCTCGGGATAGATATTTCCAGGGCTACTTCTCCTTTGAAAACACTTAGGTCAGAAATAATGCTTAAGGGTGGGATTTAGGGTATGGAATAACTTTTTTTTGTATGGTTTTATTTTTTTTAAATTAACTTTAATCTTTTTTTTTTCATATAATCTTATATATAGTGGTCACACGCGGATTCAGGGCAAATTTGAGAATTAGGTTTTTCTTTTTTTTGTTTTTCCTTATTTTTAAAAACGCATGAGTTTTTTTTTTGTTTGTTTTTCTTTTTTTGTTAAAAAAACGTGGGAAATATAATTTTTTGACCGAAAAACAATTTTGATCCACCCGCGGCATAAAAAGTTAAAACAATTTTCTTTCTTTATTTTTTCTGTCTCACCGAGCGAGCCCTAGTTACCCGTTTACGTTTCGAAACCAAAAAGAACGAGCTGACAGTTTCCGGGCCTTTTATACCCTGTTGGCTAGCCTTGAAAATTTCGAAAAAATTTGGTCGGAGATCTTTCTCGAATTACGTGGAAAGTTTACCGGATGTTACCATTACCGGTCATAACATTAACTAAATTTTCAAACCTAATATCTTGAAAATTATTATTATTATTTTTGAAAATAAATGTGATAAAACCCAAATAAAAAGGTTAAAATATTCAAAAAATAAGGTCTGCGGAAATACTTCCATCATACAATACATTCAAATATTTTTGCATGTGTATAAATTCCGAAAAATCCAACGAGATTTTTTCTCAATTTCTCTTGCCAAAATTCGATCATATGCTCTTCGTTCGAAAACTTGTGCACTATTCGGCCCTTACAACCAATGAACTTCAAGAAGGGGCCTCCCCCTGCACTTCGTACATAACATCTTCATGATCAGCAATTTTTCTCCACACCCATAAGCATTTCTACAGTATCTTGCAATGAACCATAATATAAATAAATGAACTCGAGTGAATTTAAAGGGTTTGTGTTTATGCTAAAGTCTAAACAGGAAACAAGTATAACAGTTTAAACCGTCCGTTTGGCATTTATTTTTTTAAATATTCTTAACTTAACACTACCCAAGTCGCTTTACCTCCACCACCGGATTCTATTTAAACTTAACTGGACTATTTATTATCTACCCCTAATTTCGTTTCCCACAAAACTTATTCATTTGAAAGGATACCGAATCAAATGAAGAAGAAAAGAAACGACATACATGAAAAAGAAGGATCAAAAATTTCTACCCACACCCGAGAACAAGTCTCATGTTCAGGCTGTCGCTGGCCGAGCTGACAAAATCAGGAAAAAGTTAGGTATGTACATTTCTTTGAATGTATTTACCTTTTTATATCTTTTGAATGGAAGACTCCTAATACCTTTCCATTCTCATCTTCTAATTCGTAAAGGTTGTTGCCTATCACTTGCACTATTTTCGACTTAATGAACTTGGGGCACAGTTTAGCATTGACCCTTTTTGTAGCGTCACTCAAGATAAAGTTACGCTTGTAAACTATATCGCCGACTTTATAAACTATGTTTTTACTTCGTGTGTTATAAGCATGTTCGTACTTTTCATGAGCTTTCGCCAGTGATCCTTTAATTGCCGAATGAATAATATTAATTTTTGTGGATTTTGGAATAACATCCAGCTCTGAATTGTTTAAGCAATCCAATTTTCGCAGCAGTTCGAACTCTGAACCATGTTCAACCATCTTTTGGCCGAAAAGAGCTTCATATGGTGACATTCCTATGGCTGAATGAGTAGCCGTTCTTAGAGCGCACGCAATGGAAGTAAGGTTAAGATCCCAATTTCTTTGGTCTTTACCTATATAAGACCTAATAGCGGCTAAGATTGAACGATTTACCCGTTCGCTGGCGTTGGCTTGGGGAGCGTAGGATGCGGTTCTTATGTGCTTTACCCCAAACGAATCTAGAAGTTTTGCAAAATGGGAGCTTACAAACTGTTTGCCGTTATCTGTAAGAACAGATTCCGGAACACCAAAAACACAGAAAATTTCATCATGCAGAAATTTAGTGGCAGTCTCCGAGGTTGCCTTTCGCAGAGGTCTTAAAACGACAAATTTTGTAAGTTGATCGAGAGCTATGATTATAAAAGTGTTTCCCTTCTTGGACCGTGGATATGGCCCAAGGAAATCCATATACAAGTGTTGATACGGTCGATCAACCACAAAAGGCTTACCCATTGGCAAACGTTGAACTTGATTTGAGGCTTTCGAAGTTTTACACACCTCGCAACCATTAATATGTAGCTTTACTTGTGTAGCCATATTCGGCCAAAAAAATTGTTGACGAAGCCTATTCAGAGTTTTTCCTAACCCCCCATGTGCCGCTCGTGTAGGTTGATGAGCCATCGTGATCAATTTGCTGGTTAGCTGCGATGGAATCCACAACTTCCAAATGTGGTCGTCTTCTATTGGATTCCCTGTGCTGTGTTTGACCTTCTTATAAACGAAATTTTCCGAAACAAGAAGGTCTGGCAGCTGGTCTTTTTGCTGTCTGATGTTGTCAATGATTTGAACATACTCCGCAGATTTAAAACTGGGGTCTGTTAAATCTATGTGCAGCACATCAGGTGGATATAACTCCGATTTCGCATCAAGGTCCAACTGGTCGACTGCAAACACTCTCGACAGAGCATCGGGAACGACATGTTGTGAACCTTTTCGATGTTCGATATCGAAGTCATAGCCTTGAAGTTTTAAACTCCAACGAGCCAACCTGCCACTGAGATCCTTTTGGCTCATCAGCCACTTCAAACTGGAGTGATCCGTCACGACTTTAAAGTTATATCCCTCAACATACGGACGAAATTGTTCGATACTTAGGACTGCAGCTAAACATTCACGTTCAGTGACACTATAATTGGATTGAGCTTTGTTGAGCTTATGCGAATAGAAATAAATGGGTCTTTCGTTGCCTTCAGCGTCTCTTTGGCAGAGAACACCTCCGACTCCTGTCGAAGAAGCATCACAAAGGATAACAAAGGGCTTGCTATAGTCCGGGTGCACAAGAACGGGTGCGGTTGTCAAGATATTTTTGATCTGATTGAATGACTTTATGGCCTCGCTTCCAAATTCAAACTTTTTATTTTTCTTTAAGGTTTCGGTGATAGGAGCCGCCAAAGTGCTGTAATCTCGCACGAACCTACGATACCATCCTGACATTCCTAAGAAACGACGAACTTGACGAAGATTTTGGGGAATTGGAAAATCTTTTATCGCTGACACCTTAGCTGGATCTGTTTTCAGAACACCATCTCCTATTATATAACCTAAATATTTAAGTTCCTTAAAACAAAACTTAGATTTTTCAATATTAATTGTTAAGCCTGCCTCTTTAAGTTTGCGCGCGACGATGTTGAGATAGCGGATGTGATCCTCAAAGGTGCGTGTAACTATCAACAAATCGTCCAAATAAACGAAAACGTTTTCTTTTAGTTCATGGGGTACCACTTTGTCCATTAACTTGCAAAGACGTTGAGGTGCGTTACAAAGGCCAAAGGGCATTACCTTGAACTGATACAATGGGCGACCCGGAACCGTAAACGCTGTTTTTTCCCGAGACGATTCCTCAAGCGGTATCTGCAAAAAGGCGTCTTTCAGATCCACGCTAGAAATATAACGCGTATCTGAAATACGACTTAACAATGACTGGATATGAGGCAAAGGATAGGCACTTTTCTTTGTAATCTGGTTCACTTTTCTGTAATCGAGACACATCCTGTTTTTTCCTGGTTTCCTAACTAGAACCACAGGAGAGCTCCACGGACTGTTGCTTTCTTCTATGATATCCATTTCCAGTAACCTATCTAATTCCCCATATAGAAGCTTTTGCACCGCTGGAGAAACCGGATAGTGACGTTGTTTTATTGGTTCCGAATCCCCAACATCGATTATATGTTCCTCCAGCATGGTTTTCCCTAAGCCAAGTTTGGCATAGGAAGGAAACATACTGATGGCTGTTTGAAGTTCCTTGAACTCGTCTGCTGATAGCTCCCGCATCTCCTTAGATACATCGCTGAAATCTGTAATTGATGGGCTTAGTTCTGAAATTATTTGAGGTGCTATATTAAAAGTTTTCCAAAAATTGATCCCTAAGTAAAGCTTCTGTTGAAGTGACGGAACTATATACAATTCGATTTCTTTCGTTTCATTCTTGTAGCTTATGTTTGTTCTGATTTTCCCTATGATGGTTTGAGCGTGGCCGTCTGCTGTTTTAACCTTTGACAAGAATGGATTGTAAGCAACACCATGACCTTTCAGATAGCTTTCGCTCTCAGACCCTAAACAGCTAATGCTAGCTCCGCTATCTAATAAGCCTAGCATATTTTCACCAAAGATTTTGACCTGAGCGTAAGGACGAGGATCTTCTGAACAACAAAGAGTTGTTGACGCAATACTTTTCAAGTCTGATTTCCTATTCTTGACTCGGTCACGAATCCTTGTTATCCTGGCGGATACAGGCTTTGTGGGAGTTCCAAAAATTCTATCCCGGGCAGCATAGTAGGCAATCTTCCTTTCGTGCAGACTTTTTATAGGTTTTGTTATTTTCGTTTCATAAGATTGAGAATTTGAGTTAGGTTTGTTTTCAGGGGTGGTACGTTGTAGGATCTGTATTGGAATTTCAGGGTTAAGACTTATAGATTGGCCGGTTTTGGATTTCGTGAGCAAGCCATCCCGGATGATAACTTGCTCCTTCGGGAGTTTTCCGCACATTTGGGACTAGTACATTGTGGAGAGGTTGTACCTTCCTTGCCACATTTGTAGCAAAACAGTGATCTTTGTGGACTTGGACACTCCATATAACCATGGCCCCTTTCTTTACAGTTCCAACAGATATAGTTACTACTATCGTGCTGAGTCTGTAGCGCTTCCAAGGCGACATCGGATTGGGACGTACAAGGGTCAAGATCTACGATTTCGTTGACGTGACGACGATAAGTTTGTGCAATGGGATTGCGAGTTTTGTTCGGGTTTTGCTCATTAATAAACTTTTCCATACTTCGACAGACATAAGCCAATTCGTTCAAGCTCTGAGTCCTGAAGGTCAACAGCAGCTCTCCCATACGACTATTTACGTTCTGTTTGATTAAACTTAACAGCTCGTGATTCGGTTTCGGATGAAGCAACCGTGTATTTAATTTTTGAACTGCCATGTAAAAATCATCAAATGATTCATTTGGACGCTGATGACGTTCATAAAGCTGTTTCGAAAGTTCAGCGTCGGTTTCGAGAGTATGAAACCGTTCCATCAAGGCAAAACGAAGCCCAGACCAATTCACTCTAGGGTTTGATTTCAAAAACACCCAATACCAGCTATCCACGTCTCCACTAACAAACTGGTGAAAATTCAACACTATTTCTTGCCAAGTGGCCCCATAACAAATCTTCAACCTCTCCAATCTAAAGATGAATTCGTCTACCGTCATGTTTCGGCTATCATACTTAAGACCCCATTTGTGAAACCCATGAACCTTGCGATACATCTGGCTTGAAGAGCTTTCTCTTGCCGGTGTTGCTTCGGCACCAGAGGCTACGCGAGGAAAAGTATCGTCTAAATTCATGTTTCTTATTCGGGATAAAAATTCGTCAGCATCCGGATTTCGATTAGAAAAGTTAGAAGAGGGATCACCTGCTGCCATTCGCGCATGAGGATTCGGAACGTTCTCCGGAAGTTGAAGCCTATTAATCTCTTGTTCTTGGCTTACAGAAGGAGTATCCCTAGTTCTCGTGTCACGAATTAAGTCGGTCACTTGCTTCCTCATTTCAGCCATGTGGGCTTCTATCTCTCTCCGAAAAACCTGCAAATCTTCTGATCTACTAACTCCTACAGAAGCTGTTACTAAATTTTGTATATAGGATGGCAAATCACTTTCACCTCTTAAAGGCATTGTGGTTTGCGTGCTAATGCCTTGCGAACCTGATGGTCTATCCAAATCGGAACGATTTACCACGCTATCGGGATCTACTTGATCCGGTTGTAAAGGATCTTGAGAGCTTACTCTCACCTCTGAAGAAACGTTGGATTGGTCTTGTATATTTGGGTCATCCATCCTGGAACCACCTCGCCCTCGATTCACTCTGCCCGAACCCCGACCTCGACCTCGTTGATTATTACTATTTCCCCACCCTCGACCTGATCGTAGATGATGTGGATCGCTAGAAGTAGGCATAAGTTCGGAACTAGTCTAGTGTTGACCCTATAATTCGTCAGAATCGTAAGTGAAATTAAGATCTCAGGGCTGAATAAAACAATAATGAAATAATAATAAGGAAAACTATTTAAAAAAAGGAATATATATAATAAAAGGAAATATATATAAAAAAAATTAAATCGCGAAATCGATGCGATAATAAAGCAAAAGTAAGAGTTTAAATTTTTTGAAACGAATGGAAATATGACTTTTTTCTTATTCAAATATTGTTCAATAGAAAAAGAATATATGTATGTATGTATGTTTTTATTCAAAATTTTCATTAACACGACGGGAGGGTATGCTGACTGTTCCAAGAGAAGACACGGACCAGCTAAGAATTTTTTTTTTGTATATTTTTGTATTCGAAAATTTGTTAGAGATATCCAAAAGGTCCTTCTATTGCTATTTTTTTTCATTTATTCATATAATTATATACATTTTGTTTTATATTTGCGAATAACTAAACGACTTTGTGTTTATTAAATTGGACACTAGAGTAAGTATCAACTCGCAGCTGACATAAAACGTGCGTAGGCTCATTTTATCGGACGACGTAGACTTTCTCGTACCTAATTTAATTCGAGCAAGGAAACTTTTTTTTTCTGAACAGCTATAAATTCAACTCAGTTAAAAATACGGATTCAAAAAAAACTCTTTGCTGTAACGATGTAGTTTTTTTTTTCGATGGTAAGAAAACAGGATTGGCGCAGCAGTACAAGTAAGGGAAATTCCACCTCATTTGCTGGACGTCCGCTCGTGATTTTCTAAAATCTTGGCAAATTCTAACAAAACTTTCTTTATAAATGTACTCGCCTCACAAACATTGATATAGCCCACTTAAGGACGACGGGAGATAAAGTAAAGTTTTCAAAAAAAACATAATTACACATTAAAAAAAACACTTGATTTTGATTCTTAATTAAGGATTAACAGATCAAATCGGGCCCCACGTTGGGCGCCACCTATAACGAACCGAGGTGTTGTTGGTATAAGTCTCTTAAACGCCTTTCGAACTTCCAAGAGACCTAATCCTTCCTTCGCTATACCACCGTTACGACCCACTGCTTATAGGATCAGCAGGCCGACCCGGGCAGCAGGGAAGGAAGGGTGTTCAGGTTACTTTCAGGCCTGGCATGCTAGCATTGCACTTCCTAGCTCGTCGGATGGGCGGGGTTCTTGCCTAAGTAAACCTGAACGATTGTTACGAATATTCATGCCAGAAGATGATATGGATTTGGGTTCAAAAAAAAAATGAGCCCCTTTTGATCTGACTTTTATAGACGGACCTTTCTATCATAGCCTAACAAATTTTCGATTTAGGAGAGCGTTCGATGGAGTTTGCTCTCTGAGGAGGATTTCCCACCCGCATACGTATATAGGGATACGTCCTTGGCTGTCTTGTCCTCGATTTTAAAGACAGCCCCTAACTACTAGTTTTAAATGTTCTTAGCTTACCATGGTCTCGTCATCCTCTCTTGAAACGTCGTCGGCATACCCAACCTAACTCTTTTACGATGAAATCATCTTAATTCACAAACTTCATTAAAAACTCCAAAAGTAATTCATTCCGAACTTGCATCCGAATGCAAAAAAAAACAAAATCGGTTCTTATTTACAAAAGTTTGAATACAAATAATTCAGTTTTATTCATTAAATAAATCCTAAGTCTATACCTACTTAATTACTATTATGTATATAAAGGGGATATTTGAAAACCAAAATTTACATTGCATACTTTAGGCGCCACTATGAACTTTATTTTAGAATTTGCAAATGTAAGATGTTGATCTAAGATTTAATTAATGTACTTTTGTTTAAAATGTTCGTTTTTTTTTTTCCTTTTTTTTTTTTATTTTAGTTCTTTTTCTTTTTATTTGTGCAAAATTATTACCATATGGATAAATATTTAAGTATATTGTATGTATATAATGAAAACTGGAAAAAAAAATAAATTCACCACACCATTACCTCAAAAACACTGAGATCGGACAATTAGTGCATACCCCTAGGAGTTTAATATGTTATGTAATTCTTCATTGGACTTTTCTCTGATATTTGTTTTTTGTTTTGGGTTTATAGCTTGTCAATCGAATGTGTGTTTTTTCTTTTTTTATTTTTTTAAGAAAATATTTATTTCAGGGATATTTGATATAACATTAAATTAAATTTTTTTTTTTTTTGACTTACCGCGACTCTAGTGTTCCAGATGAGGAGGTGCACCGCTTCATCCGCCTGGTTTACTTTTTGCTCTTTCTTTTGCAGCCTGCTCAATTCCACGAATTCACCATACTTACGAGTATACTGAAATATAATATTTTCTCTCCAAAATGTTTACACACTCTTCAAGTATAAACTCTTTTTTTCGAATTTTAAACACAGGTAAATCTTATTTTTTATTTGGTTATTATAAAAAGAGGCGAAAGTGTGGTGAGTACACGAAAAAGGGGTAAAGAGAAATTATAGAAAAAATAATAAAAACTACTTATTGATGAATACACTTTAACTTCAAAGCAATCAAATGGTAGAGGGGGTGGGCGAACGTAGGTTGACCAGATGAGTCGTGGTGATTAATTTTCGTTCCAATGCAACGATCTGGATGAATTTGTTTCTTGGTGAATCGTCGTCGTTTGAATGGGAAGCGGCCGGAGGAGGTACAGTCAGCACGGGTTATTGCAGTTTTTTATTCGTAAACAATGGGGAGTTTGGTGGATTTATGCAGGTGTAGAACGAATTTTGTTCTTGTTGTTTTTGGCTTTTACTTTTGTTTGTTACTTTCTTTAGACACTGGGGTTATAACTCGTTCTTTTTTTTTTTTCTCTCGGGATAGATATTTCCAGGGCTACTTCTCCTTTGAAAACACTTAGGTCAGAAATAATGCTTAAGGGTGGGATTTAGGGTATGGAATAACTTTTTTTTGTATGGTTTTATTTTTTTTAAATTAACTTTAATCTTTTTTTTTTCATATAATCTTATATATAGTGGTCACACGCGGATTCAGGGCAAATTTGAGAATTAGGTTTTTCTTTTTTTTGTTTTTCCTTATTTTTAAAAACGCATGAGTTTTTTTTTTGTTTGTTTTTCTTTTTTTGTTAAAAAAACGTGGGAAATATAATTTTTTGACCGAAAAACAATTTTGATCCACCCGCGGCATAAAAAGTTAAAACAATTTTCTTTCTTTATTTTTTCTGTCTCACCGAGCGAGCCCTAGTTACCCGTTTACGTTTCGAAACCAAAAAGAACGAGCTGACAGTTTCCGGGCCTTTTATACCCTGTTGGCTAGCCTTGAAAATTTCGAAAAAATTTGGTCGGAGATCTTTCTCGAATTACGTGGAAAGTTTACCGGATGTTACCATTACCGGTCATAACATTAACTAAATTTTCAAACCTAATATCTTGAAAATTATTATTATTATTTTTGAAAATAAATGTGATAAAACCCAAATAAAAAGGTTAAAATATTCAAAAAATAAGGTCTGCGGAAATACTTCCATCATACAATACATTCAAATATTTTTGCATGTGTATAAATTCCGAAAAATCCAACGAGATTTTTTCTCAATTTCTCTTGCCAAAATTCGATCATATGCTCTTCGTTCGAAAACTTGTGCACTATTCGGCCCTTACAACCAATGAACTTCAAGAAGGGGCCTCCCCCTGCACTTCGTACATAACATCTTCATGATCAGCAATTTTTCTCCACACCCATAAGCATTTCTACAGTATCTTGCAATGAACCATAATATAAATAAATGAACTCGAGTGAATTTAAAGGGTTTGTGTTTATGCTAAAGTCTAAACAGGAAACAAGTATAACAGTTTAAACCGTCCGTTTGGCATTTATTTTTTTAAATATTCTTAACTTAACACTACCCAAGTCGCTTTACCTCCACCACCGGATTCTATTTAAACTTAACTGGACTATTTATTATCTACCCCTAATTTCGTTTCCCACACATTTTCCATTTGAGCATTCAGTAATTCATTTGTATCCTTTTGTTTTCGGCGTTTAGGGGTACTGGCTGCCACAAACGAGGTTGAATTTCTATATTTCATAGGAAGAACAATATGTATAATGTAGAAAGTTAACAACATTTTAAGAAACCAACCTTTTCTTATTTTGTACAGGCTCATTTCCTGGGGAATGCTGTGGACTTTTAACTATTTTTGAATGCGGCTGTGGATGGAGCACCAAAAGAAGGGCACTTCAATCCGGATATTGATGTCAGCTCAATTTATTATTATTTCCTCATCCTCCGTAATTTTTACTTCTTCGAATGGCCCACCTCCGGTTTTTTGCATGGACAACAAATTTTGGCTCAGTTTTTTCTTAGCTCGATACTTGTAGTCAGTCCACACCTATGTATGTACGTAAAATGTTTATAAAATAAGTTATTTACACAGTCACAATTATATTTACCTTCCTCCAACCAGCAATGTTTTTCATAGGTGGGCCATTCGAATTTAAAATTTCAGCCGATTCGGCCACAACTTACTAAGGTCCGCCTTCCCTTGTAAAGAATTAGGTTTGTACCCATTGACCAAGGAAGGATGCTCATCCATAAATTTGATACACATTTGGAGCTGATTTTGTGTTACTGACCTATGTATTTACAAAATTATATATTTAGATTTATCAATTTAAAAACATATCAGGCAAAAAACTTACATTTTGGAACTAGAGTTTTATCATCGGCGGCAACAAATAAAAACACTAAAAGTAACAGTAACAATAAACATCACAAAGTACATAGTTAGCATGTTTGCTAACATGACATTTTTTACAAATTTTCAAAATTTCTCATAGAGAAAAATCAATAACATTTTCAAGTTATCGAACAAGCACTATCTTTCGTTGAGGTTATTTTGACATTTCAGTCATACTGAACGATCTTATACCCAAAACGATTGACGAGACGATATAGCGATAAAGTCACGTGAAGCAAATTATTGACGATATCGTTAATGATAATCGTTTTGACGATTTTCGTTTCGGAAATTACGGAATGACTCCCCTGCACGCTCTCACCCATATGATTCCGTATAAATAAGTTTTTTTTAAATATCTCCCATGTTAGTTTCGATACTCAGTGTGTAAAAAAGAAAACTTGCACCAAAACGTACCAAAACGTACGTATCACCCTCCAAAACCCATTTGTTTTTATTGTTGCATTTGTAATGTGGACGAATTCAACGAGAAAAATTGACGTGTACATAGACTCAACTACTGAGTTTTTAGGGGAAATTTCATAAATTAAAGGAAAAATTAAACGCACACTAAGAATAATTTTATGAGGCTGATTTCCGGTTTAGCTTGTTGGCAAACCTACCTGCTCTCTTTTTTCGGAGGCATTTTTTTGTAGATGAGAACTCACATACAGAATACAGATGTACGGTGCATAAGCATAATGCAAAACCTGCACGTTCTAGCCCATATGATTCAATATGAATAAGTATTTAGCTTTGTCTTCTCTATGTTAATTTTGGGACTCAGTGTGCATTAAATAAATGAAATAAATGTTGCACATATTAGGTGGCATGGAACTTTTTTGTGTTGAGATTTTTTCTCTTGTACGAACAGGGTGATATATTTGGAAATTAGGTAGGTAGGATTTTAAGTTCTGCGATATCTTGACTTAAATTTTCATTGAATGCAACAATGAAAGTGATGTAAATTAGTGCACAGGAGATAACTTAGGACAGTTGTGATGGATGTTTTTTGGGATTATTTTAAGAATGTTTGTGTTTAAAAAAATGGCAAATAGTAGTACATAGTTGCTTGCGCAAGATCAGATTACATTTTCTTGCTCCTGGTAATGCGCCCCCAGAATTTTGCGACCTGTGCATTTGCACATCCATATGCTTTGTCCGGCCCTTCGCATCCCAACCTGTTTTTTTATCATTCATTTAATGTAATTTTTACTTGTCTCCTTATCACTTGGCTTTACTGACTATTTTTGTTCGTATTTTTTACTTGCGACATATAGGAACTATATGGCAAGTTTTGCATTCGTGCAAAATTTCGAACTCGAGATTTTAATCAAACATGATATAACGATGGTAGAGAAGTCGAAAAAAGTGGGTCCCGCGATTCCGTCCGGTCAATTTTGTCTGTCTGTCCACGCTCCTACAGCCTAAACCATTGGGTCGATTGAGTTCAAACTTGGAAGTTAAGGTTTTGAGCAGATTTGCGTTAGGCGTTTTTTTCATTTTTTTTTAAGATCAAAACTAACAGTGGCCCCCATACAATTTTTTTGGTCAAAAAACGAAAATTCGAATTTTCTCAAAAACAAACCGATAGATTTTTTTTAAATTTTCTCTAAAATTTTATTTTTTAACTTGGTTTCTTTTAATAAGAAAAAAATATTTTTGTATTGCTCAGGAAAGGTACCGGTCATAGAACCGTTTTTTTGTTTTTTAATTTTCTCAGCAATTTTTGAACCGATTTCAATAATTTTTTTTTCTGAACGAGCTCTTATATTGCCTTAACAATATTTAATTATCAAAAAAGCAATTTTTTATTGTTTGGATTTTTAAAAAAATATTGAAATTTTTTTTTTCAAAATTCTATATCTCAAAAACGGGTGAACATTTTTTTACGAAATTGAAATATAGAGCGTATATTTACAATCACTAAACAACTGTATACCAAAAATATTTTTAGAACAAAATTGAAAAATTTTATATATAAAAAATTAATTTAAAAAAAAACCGCTCTAACGATTTTCAAAAAAAAGAATTTGAAAAATCAAGGGTTTTTTGATTTATAAAATGGCATTTAAAGTTTTGAAGACAAACTTATTTTTCAGGTAAAATTTTGAATCTTAAATTAGTTTTTTTAAAACTATTTTAACTGTATTAAATGTAACCCCCTCCCAAAAAATTGAAAAATGGAGGTTTTTTCGACAAATCAAATGGCATATATATCTTTGAAGACAAACTTATTTTACAGGTATATTTTTAAATATTATATAGATACTTTTTTAAACAGACTCTTTGCATACAGGAGCAAGTTCGTGCGACCCAGTCGTGCACTTTATTTAATTTTAAATTCGGGTTCGGGTGTAGAAGAATTGTAACGTTTTGTTACATTAGTTTGTTATCAAACTGAAAACTATTAATTAAGAAATGAGTATATGTCATTACTGATTATTTTAAGATATCAGCATTTAAAAAATAACTGAAATAGTTATTTCCTAGCAAAATCTGAGCCAATTAAAGGAGCATATACTGAGTATAATCAAAAATATTGATATCATCTAGAAGATATTTGTGTGCTCTTTTAATTGGTGCCAATATTGTTTAATAGTATAGAACGTTATAAACTTATATTATATAAACAACGATTTCTTGATTTTTACTACTTCAACTTCAAGCTCAAATATCTTAAAATCTCCAAAACCGATTTGAAAATATTAATAGGATATATTAAGCAAAACAGCGGCTTTCATTTGATACCTATTTGATGAGTGTATTCACTGGCTATTTTCCTTTATAGGCAAAGCTATAGAAAGTATAGAAATTCACATAACTTAACGAAATGAACAAACATACAATCTGGTGACGTGAAATAGTACCAAATGAAATAACACCAAATTTCAAATTTGGCCTTATTTCGTTGTTCAAAACGAAATAAAACCTATTTGGCTTTATTTCGATTTATAAAAAGAAATAAGGCCGAAAAAATAATGGAAACAACGCCGAATATTTTAAAATTCAAAATTTGGCAATATTTCGTTTGCAAACAGCTAGGTATGTAAGGGGGGCATGCAGCCCCCCTGCAACCCCCCTGCTTGGGATCACTTTAGGATTTGGGGTGGTTGCGAGTTTGGGTATTTATGCAAAAACACGAATGCGTTGTGATTCTTTCATAACTGTGAGCCATACTTGCTTTTTTTTTTGTTGGGAATTTCTTTGATTTTAGTGCTCAAATGAAAGAGTTCTTTGCATATTCCCAAACTCGCACCCACCCCAAATCCTATAGTGATCCCAAGCAGTGGGGCAGCATGCCCCCCTTACATACCTAGCTGTTAGTACGCCGCCGCCGTGCTATCAATTCAAAAAAACTTTTTAGCAAAAGTAGCTATTCTAGACAATAAATCAACCATTTTTGCGTGTTTTGTATGTAAAAAAGTGAACTTTAAAAAATTTAATTTAGCATAGAGAGAAAACTGTTAAGAATTGTAAGAGATCTTAAAAATAAATGGAGAGATCTTAGAACTAAATGGATGACAACCTTATACAATGACTTCAGTTTATTAAAAGGAAAGAAATTATTTAAGTTGGTAACAATTCAATTAATATACATAGATGTCAATATGACATTGACATATGAAATTGTCAACAAAGTTTAAAGGGGTGATTACAATATTTTGAACAGGGATGCTGTGTAAATATATCAACACTCCTCCTCAACATTAGTATTCAAAATTCAATCCAAAGGTTTTAAAACAAAAACCGTGTTTTTCTCTGGAAACTGCTTTATTAAGACCATCTGCTGCCATCTTGTCAGTCTGAAGGTATTCTACTGCTACAACACCTTTCTCAATAGCCTCTTTTATGAAGTGATATTTGTAGTCGATATGTTTTGTGCGCGAGTGTCTACCACCGTCCTTTGCGATAAACATCGCACTTTGGCTGTCGCAGAATATAGTAGTTGGTGATGATATGAGACTTGGTACTAGCTCCTGCAACAGAAAACGAAGTGAATGTGCCTCTTTCGCTGCTTCACTAAGAGCGACGTATTCTGCTTCTGCACTCGATGAAGAGACAGTCCGTTGTTTTCTGGACTCCCAACTAATAGCTACTCCTGCAAGTAAAAAACAAAAACCACTTTGAGACTTTCTATCGTTAACATCATCTACCCAACTAGCATCTACGTAGCCTATCAAGGGTAATCCTGTTTTACGATAAACTAGTTTAGCAGATTTCGTGCAATTGATATAACGAAGTAATTGAATGGATGCGTTCGAATGTTGCTTTTTCGGATTTCAGCTGCTGACGCTGAAAGCAATATCTGGTCGGCTAAAAACAGCAAGGTGCATCAAGGACCCACTATATTCTAAACACTAACCTACTCGTAAGTAACGTTGGTAATGAGCCAACCTTTATTACTAAAAATCGACAAGAAGTTTTAGATATAACTCTTGTCTCCGAATTCATTAATAATAATATTTTGAACTGGAAGGTATCTAAAGATCACTTCTTTTCTGATCATAGATACATCCAGTTTGACTTTTTAAATGAACCACCTTGCCAACCGATCTTTCGAAATCTAAAAAGAACAAATTGGCCAAAATATAAGAGAACGTTAAATAGTTTAGTAAAACCTGAACTCTTTAATACTCCCTCCAACTTTGAAGATCTTGACGACAAAGTCAATAATCTAACATCAGTCCTAAACAAAGCTCTAGATATTGCATGCCCTCTTATACAAGTAAGAGGTAAAAAGAAGCCACACTGGTGGAACTCAGGGCTGGATCCACTTCGAAAAGAATGCAGAAAACTCTTTAACAGAGCGAAAGCTTCTAGAGATAGAGACATATCTGACTGGGATTCATATAAAGAATCACTGAAGATATATAAAAAAGAACTGAGGAAAAGCAAACGATCGTCCTGGAGAAACTTCTGCAGCAACGTGGAAGATTGCTCCGAAGCATCCAGGCTGCGCAAAATCCTCTCCAAAAATCCAATCATGCCAAGCTGCTTGAAAAACGCCTCTGGCCTCTGGACCAATTCAAGCGAAGAATCGCTCAACTTGCTACTAGACGTCCACTTTCCTGGTAGCTCTAATATTATTAATAACATAACATTTAATAATGGTGACAATACTTTACAACCCCCACAAGGTCTAGTCACTAGGGAAAAACTCAAATGGGCTATTAACAGCTTTAAACCATACAAATCTGCTGGTCCGGATGGTGTAATTCCAGCCGAACTGCAAGAAAATGCAAGTTTTCTAATACCCATCCTAACGGGTGATTTTTTAAGAGCTTGAGAACTTTAAAAAAAAAAAAAACGCATAAAATTTGCAAAATCTCATCGATTCTTTATTTGAAACGTTAGATTGGTCCATGACATTTACTTTTTGAAGATAATTTCATTTAAATGTTGACCGCGGCTGCGTCTTAGGTGGTCCATTCGGAAAGTCCAATTTTAGGTAACTTTTTCGAGCATTTCGGCCGGAATAGCCCGAATTTCTTCGGAAATGTTGTCTTCCAAAGCTGGAATAGTTGCTGGCTTGTTTGTGTAGACTTTAGACTTGACGTAGCCCCACAAAAAATAGTCTAAAGGCGTCAAATCGCATGATCTTGGTGGCCAACTTACCGGTCCATTCCTTGAGATGAATTGTTCTCCGAAGTTTTCCCTCAAAATGGCCATAGAATCGCGAGCTGTGTGGCATGTAGCGCCATCTTGTTGAAACCACATGTCAACCAAGTTCAGTTCTTCCATTTTTGGCAACAAAAAGTTTGTTAGCATTGAACGATAGCGATCACCATTCACCGTAACGTTGCGTCCAACAGCATCTTTGAAAAAATACGGTCCAATGATTCCACTTCCACCAGCGTACAAACCACACCAAACAGTGCATTTTTCGGGATGCATGGGCAGTTCTTGAACGGCTTCTGGTTGCTCTTCACTCCAAATGCGGCAATTTTGCTTATTTACGTAGCCATTCAACCAGAAATGAGCCTCATCGCTGAACAAAACACAAACGCGAAACACATTTCGAACCGAACACTGATTTTGGTAATAAAATTCAATGATTTGCAAGCGTTGCTCGTTAGTAAGTCTATTCATGATGAAATGTCAAAGCATACTGAGCATCTTTCTCTTTGACACCATATCTGAAATCCCGCGTGATCTGTCAAATACTAATGCATGAAAATCCTAACCTCAAAAAAATCACCCATTATTATACGAAGCGAACTCTGTCGCACTACGGGAGAATAAGTATCAACATAGTCTATACCAAATTTTTGAGTGTAGCCTTTTGCTACAAGCCTCGCCTTCCGCCTTTCAATGCTTCCATCTGCTTTGTACTTAGAATTAAAAACCCAACGGCATCCAATCGCTTCTCTCCTTTTTGGTAGGTCCTGCAATTCCCAAGCTTTGTTCCGAATGAGACAGTCATACTCCTCCTTCATAGCCTCAAACCATTCCGAAGCATTCAAAGAATTATTGGCTTCCTTGAAACTGTTTGGATCTTCCAGCTGTCCTGCAATACAACTTTCTGCGATAACTACAGGCTGTTGACAATTCATGTTTACGTTTTCATCTTCACATGGTTCAATATTCTCCTCCGCTACATCGCTTTCCTCGAGATGTTCCATATCCTCACCCTTGTCATCATCTTCTCCTTTACCATCTTCTCCTTTACCATCATCATTTTCGTCTTTTCCCAATTCCTTTTTCATCGTGTTATAAGATTCATGTTCTCGTTTATCTCCCTTTACGTATTCAAACTCATAATAAGACCCTTCATTGTTGTTTTCTTTCTCTGTTGCATTACTATTTTTAATGTCTCAATAAATCGAACATATCTACTTTTTATAATAATTCTACTACCTCGTTTCCAAAGGCGATAGGCTTTCGATTCTGCAGAAAATTCGTCGCTCTTCGGGTCTAGTTTCGATCTCTTTGAGGTTTTATTTAAAACGAATGCTCGACATCCAATTTGCCTAAAATGACTCACAACAGGTACCCGGCCCCTCCAGATTTGTTCTTTCGTTTTCTAAAGCGAAATAAACCCAAATTGAAAATTTGGCTTTATTTCATTTGGCGTTATTTCACGTCACCATACAATATTATGTTAAATAGAACATTTTGATGGCTTTAAAAATAGCAACCAATTATATTTTATAAAAAATTATGAAATTAAAAAAATACTCTTTATTAAATCAAAAATGTCTCCAAGAAGATAAAACTCTAGATATTCCTGTTAATAAAGGAACGGCATTTTATATCTTTAAAGAAAGATTGCCAACAAACATGAGGACGATCCTTTATGCTTTTAAACTAACTACCATGGAATTAGGACTTCATCAGTTAAAAATGAATGTTTTATTTCAAGACAAAACAATTATTCAAATAATTATAATGCGAAAAAAATACTATACAATATCAGAAAAAAGGTATAAACATATGAGAACTAGGGCCTAGTGACTTACATTTCTCAAACAATCCTGCGTGAATAATGTTGTCAGGGATGAAAACACCCTACATTTTTAAGCCGAATCCGAACGGCTTATTTGAAAAAGCACTTTTTATGACAAGAAATGACTCTTGGGAGATTTGTCAACTCCTCGCAAGAGGCAGTACCCGTGAAGAGAAAATTAGACGGCACATGCAGGGATCGAACCCTTGTACCCAAGACCTCTGACATGACATGGGTACAACGTCTATTCAGAGTACATTATATTCTCTTAAAGCTTTCAAGAACTCATACATTCACTCCATAAAATTTTAACTACACTAAAAAATGCAAATTTGAAAATATAAATTATTATATAAACCAGAGCCGAAATCGAAAAGAAAACAAATTGTATAGGCCACATTATAACTTCTAACGAAATGAAACCCTATCGAAAGAAAAGAGAAACTATCCTTTCTCGGATTACCCGGTTGAAATCGCAAATTTATTTATATAAATAAAGAAAATCAATTAATTTCAAAAGACTAAATAATTAATTGAATAATGGTAATAATGTAGGTATAACAGATTGTTTTTAGTTGAAAATGTCAATTTTTATTTGAAATGAAAAGTTGTCAACTTATTTGTAAATTTCAAACCGTTCTTTGTCGGAGCACATCAATATTTTGCAATTCCGGAAAAACGAAATCAATCATTTTAGATATTACAATCCATTAGACGTAACTGTTTTAAGTAAATTATATCCAATCACATTTCTTCGCTATCCCAAAAACCAAATTGTGACACGTTGAAAACAATTAGCCTTGGTATGTCTATATTGCAATAGAAAATCCATCTGGAACCCTATGATTCATTCGTTATCAGGTTAAAGTCGTTTTACACGGAAACACCTCATTATTTTTAAAGCATTTCATCCATACATCCATATCCTATCCACATAGATTTTTTTAACACTCTAACCCGTCAAAGCTTCAGGCTATGAAGACAATGTTATCATTCAGCTTTATACAAAAAGAAAGAACCTCTTTCTGACAAAAAGATGAGTACATACGTACGAGTACTTCGTTGGAGAAGTTACCCCATTTTATCCGTTTGTAATCACTTAAAGTAGGCGTTTTTGGTTCTAGTCTTGGAAAACAAACGTTGAAGTTATGTTGCCCCTGCAATAGAAATAAAAAGAGTGAATGGCTCCTCAAGGACATATTATTTGCAACAGGAAATTCTATTGCAAAAATCTTAAGATGGCTACCAACAATAAAAAGTGTTTCACTTTTAAATTTTTTTTTTTTTTTTCATTCATGTGGGTGCACATAACTCACACTCTAACAGCATAGTTCCTTATGCTAAAAGAGTGCTGATGATGAGGTATGATGGTTCAGAAAATATATAAGGAGGTATTGTATCCAGTTTGAAAGGATTTCTTGTTTGTTTAGGGGATGCGTAACAGTGTTTTGTGTGGTAAGAAGAGACAATAATTCCGTCACCATTATAGCAGCTTATTTCCTTTCTACGAAACTCAACAATGTTCTGTGTGCAGTGTATTGTGTGGTAGGACCTATTGTACTTTAAGGCAAAGTCCGACTTGAAAGCTAAGGGTAGCAGACAACGTCCTTTGGGTAAATTTTACTTGTTTGCATTATATCTCGAACCCTTTGAAAAGTAAAATTGAGAAATTTAATAAAAAAGGAATGACTTTCTTACTTCTAATGTTCGTATACAAACGTATGAAAAAAAGTAGAGACATAATATTAATTAATGTAATAAGAACATTCGCTCTGGGTATCTTTTCTTCAAGAACCGACAAAGATATCGGCTTGAAAAAAATTCCGAATTGCAATTTAAGAAAAAGTGAATATGAGTGACCCTAAATATTTTACGAACTAATTTTATTTAATAATTTAATTCTAACCGAATTGATATGAGTTTTTATTAAAAACTACTAATAGTTTCGCTTAGATTGAACTGAACAAAACTATATGTCAGCAGTTTTGTTTTCTGTACAATTTGCAAAAATTAAAGACAAAACTAACTTTCATTTAGTTTATTAATAATACAAAAATATTAATAAACTAGCTGTTACACACCGCCTTTCCCGCGTTGTGAATTGAAATCAACAATGAGCTGTATAGGAAAATAGTTCTAACTCAACTAAATATTTTTTTAAGTAAACTTATTATTTTAATAGGTTTTTTTTACACTATATTAAATGTTTTTTGATTTGGTGAAAGAATAATAAAATTCTTGGCATTGGGAGAAGCACGGCCTTTCTCGATTAACCCCGGTTCCTTTCCAGTATGGGTCATGTACCGTACACTCATTTAGAATTAGAATTTGAAAAAAACTTTAGTCATGCTCTAAATTATTTTCATAAAATTTGTTTCTAAGAAAAAGAGCAAATATTCAGTTTTTTAAGAAGAAACCTTGAATAAGAGATCGTCAATTTTATATTAAGTTGCCTTTAAATTAGTAAATTTTTGTTGACACACATAAATAGTGAACATTGAGTGATTTTTACTTGCGACATAATAGGAACTATATATCAAGTTTTGAGTTAGTAAAAAATTTCGAACTAGAGCTTTTAATCAAACATGAAATTACGACTGCAGAGAAGACGAAAAAAGTGGGTACCGCGATTCCGTCCGTCTGTCTGTCTTTCCTCACCCCTACAGTCCAAACGATTGTGTTGATTGAAATTAAGCCGATTAGCGTAAGGCGTTTTTGATGTGAAACATCTATAGGATCGCTTGTAAACCGAATTGTTGGCCTGGCGACGCTTGCCGTGGCGACGGGTCGGTATACTAAGGTATGCATATATGTATATATTTTATGTGTAGTAGAGTATACGGTGTGCCGACGGGTATCCTGACGTTGACGTATACATAATATATATATATATATTTTATATGTAGTGTGCCGACGGGTATACTGACCAGTGCTGTCGTTTAAAAAATTTCAAGAGTAGTATTTTTCTGTCATTTTGGGGAGTATTTCCTTAAATTGAGGAGTAAAACAAAAAACAATGAACACATTCTTGGCCCATGAACAAAATTAAAAATTGAAAATAATAATGTCCAAATTCGAAGTTAATTGACCTACTGCGAAGTTTATTGTTCCGAAAACAGACAAATAGAAGGATCTAAATCTAATGTCATGGGAAATTTTTGTTTTCACTGCTAAAAGGCCAACATTTTAAAATAATATAGTTAAAATAAATAAAAAAGATTTTAAATTCATCACTTTTTGTTTATTAAATAAGAAATTGGCAATTAAAATAATTTTTAACATCAACATACCAAAAATTAATTTCAGCGTTCTAATTCTTAGGTTTTTGTTTGAATATTCATAAATAAATCTATACTATTATATAAAAGCGAAACCATTTTAAAGTTTGTAACGCACGATCTCAGAAAGTAGTCAACCGATTTATTTAAAATATTTTTTATTACTTTCTATATTGTTATGATAGTGTTTATGACTTTAATTTTTTTTCATTAATTATTTTTTAAACTTAAATATTATTAATTTTACATTTTTTGTCCATTTTTTTTCATTAGTTGACTTATACAACCACTCATATCTTAAAACCTATACAATAATCGACAAAGATTAGCATTGCTTCATAAAGTCAATATTGTTGAGCAAATTTTAAGCCTGAAATCACTTCTAAGTTAAACATACAACCTGGGAAATAAATAAAAACAAATTATAAAATTATAAACTTTTTGAACTTATTTTATCCAGGAAATTAGATTCCATCACAATCGCGAGGTCGCTGCTTTGTTTCATTTCATTATCATTCCAACATTTTTAATTTTTTTTTTCTTCCCATGCTCTTTCTCTCTTAATATGTGTTCCATTTAATAGTTACGTTTTTTCTCTTACCTACCTACCCACATATTCAATTTTTCTGTATTGTATAGTTCATCAACTAACCTACACACACACACATTATTTTTTTGTTTCTCTAATTCTATCGTCACATCGCTGAGCAGTGTGGGCTCTTTTTTTTAAAGTTACTATGGACATTTTTAATTAACTACAGTGCCGTGCACATGAAATGCCGATTTATCTAAAGAAAAATTAGATCTTTTTTTATTTTTCTGGTTTGAGGAAGTGAATAGATTATAATTCTTTCAATTTAAAAATAAAAAAGTTCTATTATAATAGCTTGAATTACCAATTTTGTATCACTTCCTCGAACAATAAAACTGAAATTAAGTTAAAACTTTCTTTACAAATAACTCGAAGAAGGTATGTACTTACAATGACGTCGATAAAAAGAGCACACAAATGTGGGTATCGTAAGTATTTATAATTATTTATTTAATTATTGATCTTTTATAAAATTACCTTTGCTTAAATAGTTTCCAGGAGTCACGAACGTGGACGTGGCAGAATATCGGCCCCCACCCACCTACCTCCCGCTGAATTGTACATTAATATATGTGTATATATGTAAATTGGTTATGTATTTATTTTTTTATTGTTTTTGTTTGAGCCATAACATTCACTAATTTTTTTATTTTAGTTCTAGGATTTTTATACCTTTTATCTTTTGTGTCTATTACCCATTTACAATTTTTCCAAAGTAAGACTTTTATTAAAAAATGTATGATGTCAATTTTATGTACATAGCATTCATCGGAATCATCGAACCAGCTATAGTCTGTCCAACAAAAATAGTCAGTACAGAGAAGATAGGACGTTTACCTCTCACTCTGACTGAAGTGAAATCTCGTTAAGCTGTGAGAGAGAGCAAATATTACAGGGTTTCCGTAGTGCCCATTATAAATTTCGAAAAAGCTCTGATAAATATTAATAGGGTAACCAACTTTTGATTTTAAATAGAAAGTTAAAAATAAATTCCGTTTGAGAAAATTTCAAAATTATGTAGATAATCCCGAATTCAAAAACCCCTTTGTGAAAACTAAGACTAACATAAATTCAATTATGAAAAATAATGAAAATACTCAGAAATTTAAGGTTTTTTTGTTCGAGGTTTTGAGTAAAAAAGTTATGTTGGACGAAATAATTATTTTTATCCACACAATCAACGTAAACATAAATTCATTTTTATTTAGCATAATATAAATTAATACTATATTATAAAGATATCACACAAGCATAAGGAACATAAAATTAATTCGGTATAACAAACAAAATATCACAATATATTATAAAATAGATATAAGTAACTTAAAAGAAATTCAATATAAAAAATAATGCATAATGCAATTACCAGCTCCACGTGTTGCACACAACGATGCCATTTCTCAGCGTCGACGTTTAAAAAAACAGCAAGCGACAACATCATTCCCATATTTGTTCTCAAAAGCTTTTAAAAAAGCACACATTCTGAAAGCTCCCAAACAAAATCCAAAGAAAAATCCACCATGATTTGCATTAACGTGGAAATGGTAACTCTAATAAAAATCTGCTTATTTTCAATACATACGAAGAGGGTTGTTTGTAAATACATTATTTATCAGTGTCAGTGTGGCTTTGGCTGCGCATGGTAAAGGTTGTGGGGATGTACGCTCGTCGAAGCGTAATTACAACAACAATTTATGTGTAAGTCAGTGGTTGAATTTTCTTTTTCAGTAGGTAAAAAGGGAATAAAACCACTGACTGGCACCATTTGCAAGAAAAAAGCTCTCCCATAAGACGTGTACTGACTATTTTTGTTGGACAGAGTATAGGATATTGTCTGTTTGTTGCGTTTATACATTCTCTTACAATGTTTTCTTTTAATCTCGATATAAAGAGTGTTTTTTTTGAAGAAAGTTGTAAATATTTTTAGGTGAAGACTACAGACTTGGACAAAATTTTCAGAAGGCCATATAAGAACCGTATTTTCTTTTGAGGTTTCGTATTCGTAATCCGCAATTGCGGATTATTCGCAATAATTCCAACATCCGCATCCGCACTCGCATCCGCATAAACTGATGCGGAGTTTGTTGCGGATGCGGATGTTTTTAAACGCTTTTTTTCAAATTTGTAGTTGCAATCGAAAAATAGCAACAACATGGCATACTATATCATGATCAACAACAACGACCCTTTCACCCTTAGTAAAAATTTTAAATTCAAAACTCTCGGTCCCAAGTAGGCGACGACAAAAGCAACAACAAGTGATATGCAATGGTCACAGATTGGAGGATATAAAAGCTCTTGCTAAGTGGCCAGAGGACACAGTTTATTTTTATATATTTAGTGAAAAAGTGATACAGATACAGAACATAAATGCCGCCACCAACAAAAAACAACATCTGGATTTATTTTAATTTAAACAAAAATGATCTTGACAAGTCCGAGTGTAAAATATGTCGTAAAACATACTCACGAAAAGGACGCACGACTTCTTCATTGAAAAACCACCTGAAGTCAAAGCACCCAGAAGAGTTTGGTTTATTTGAGAGTGCGAATAATGATTATCTTGATAAAATTTGATGAATACTTATCAAAACCATCGGACACTGATGCCATTCGGCTGACAGCCTTAAATCTGAAAACTCATTTTTGAACAAAATTTTCATCTTTGCAAGACAACGATTTGTATGCGATTTCAACATACTTAGACCCTCGCTATAAGCAAACCCATCACGAGGAAAGAATAAAAGATATAATTCTAAAGATGATAAATAATAAATAATAATAATAAAATAAAATAAATCCATTAAGCACCAGTTCTCCTACGTTGTCACCAAATTCAAACAACACAAAAAAGAAGAAAATGGATGAGTCCTTACATTCGGAACCAGGAACGTCCGGTTTAAGTTACAAGGCTTGCTTCAGAAGTGATATGGCAATGATGCTAGATTCATCAACTGAAGACGAAGGAGAATCTGATAACGCTTGTCCCGAAGCACTTCTCCGAAGGGAGTTAGCATGTTACCGAAATAAAAAAAGACTAGAATTAGATAATAATCCACTTGATTGGTGGAAAATCCATCAAACAGACTTTAAAAGACTCTCCAAAGTTGCACTGAGGTATTTATCACCTCCACCAGCCAGTGTTCCCAGCGTACAACTATTTAGTGGAACTGGATTAATATACGATCCACTAAGAAACGGATTGCAATCTGAGAAGGCTGCAATCCTGCTTTTTATTAAATATAACTCACCCACTTTAAATTTAATTATTAAACGCAAAGATAATCAATAAAATTTTCCTTTATTTACGGACTTAAAATTGTTTGATGTGAATCTCAAATAATCCGCATCCGCAACCGCATCCGCGGATGTCAAAATTTTTACATCCGCAACAACCCTAGTACATACACACATGTGTTCAATATATGTGTCAAAAAAAATTAAAATAAGGAAGGCAACCAAAACTAAGCCTCATACGTAATACGCGCTCGTACATGTGCATTAGAGTTACCATACGAATCCATACAAATTATTTTTAAAATGTCTCGCAACTAACTTATCTTTTCTTACTTTCTTAAATGTATTTTCAACATATGTATATTGTTTTATTTGACATAGAAAAATATATTATGGAAAAATTAATAACTATGGTTTTTATTTTCATATTCAATAATAAATAGCATAAAATACCTACATCGCTTGAACAATAATAACTGAAATATGGTAACATCGGGACCAAAACATCATCGAAACCAAAACAGGTTCTGTTCTTCTTTGTCTCTATGCTGTGGACATTGAATTGACAGAAAAAACAACTTTAGAATTTTTATAGTTAGACACATAGCTATAGCTTTGAACAGGCATACTGGCAAGCCAATATGTGAAATCAAAAACAGCCTTTTGTGCAAAAACACTCTAGTAAAGATATAAATCCTCGGTAGCCATATTGGTTTACCTACAAGCTAAACCGGAAACTGGCCTCATAAAGTATTTCTTAGTGTGCGTGTAATTTCTCCTCTAATTCATGAAATTTCCCCAAAAAACTCAGGAATTGTGTCTATGTATGCGTGAAAACACGTCAATTTTTCTCGTTGAATTCGTCCACATTACAAATACAACAATGTAAACAAATGGGTTTTGAAGGGTGATACGTACGAAAGATTTATATCTTCATATAGAGTGTTTTTGCTTTTGTGCTTAAAGCCTAGTACATACTTGTGAACCATCTCGTGAACCCATACAAATTTCGGTTTTTGGTTCACCCGTGAACGTGCTCGTGAAGCTGAGTGGAGAACAAAGTGGAGAGTTTTCGTTCACGGGCAATTCACGTGCAAAATGTACGGGAACTGTTGGTGAAGCTTTGACATTTGGTTACAAAAAAAGGACAGTTTTCAATTTGTACTGAATACTGATTCCTCATTTAAAGTTTGTGGCTGCTTTGCGTGTGGTTTTAAAAAAAAAAGTTAAAATGCATTTATATGAAATAGAATACAAATGTTCACAACGTGTATTCACAAGTGTGTACCAGTGAGCAATTTCAAAAGTTCACTTTCTCCACTGGTGAACGTTCACTTCACGAGGAAGTATGTACTAGGCTTAACGATCAACCGACAAAAAGCTTTTTGTCGGTTAATAGTCAAGGAGTAGTGAAAAAAATATGGGACATTTTCTTCTATGGTGATGAGACACCTGTATAGTTTCTTAGCTAGTACCATTATTTTTAATTATTTTTTTTTCATTTTGTTTAGTACTTTTTTCACGAAATTGCCCCTCCCACCCTAAGGCGGAGATAGACCCAATTGCCATAATAAATAATGCTTGTACTAAAATGTTTTACAAAAATACAGTTATCATCCCTTGGCGTTAAAGTTATCATACTCTTTCGTAAAGAACTGTATGTATACTAAATATATTTTTAAAATTAAAGCCTAGTACGCTTCTGATGCGAAACGAAATTTTTCGGCGGTCTCCAAGTGCAGAGCGAAATTAAAACCATAGAGGAAATATATTATCTAGAGTCCCGACTTAATGGGTTTGCTCTCTTTCGGCCTACAAACTAAATTGAGCGAATTTTGCCCATTAGCATAAGCATGTGTTAGTTGTCCCGTGCATTTCTTATGGGAAAATGCAGATTCTATGTAGTTGTTACGGGCTTTTAAGAGAGTTACCTCAAATAAAATTTGAGGGTGTTTCAGGCAAGACGGGTACCAGTCGGGACTCTAGATAATATATTTCCTCTATGATTAAAACGAAAACCACAGCGCAAAAATATTTGTGGAGAGTTCTGTCTGGAAGTTGAATTTCACTGCTTGTCTTCATTACTTGTTGCAAATCACCAATAACATCCTGAGTTTAGTTTCCGATTCAGAAATGCAATGTTGGAACACATTAGACAAATCCATTTTATTTTAAATTTTAAATCAAATATAAATCAAAGTCAAAACAACGAAAGTCACGAGTAAACAATTTTTTTTTTTTCAATAAAATAATTACACGTCAAAATTTCGCAAGCAATTAATATGCTGGGCAAATAAATTGAGAACGAAAAGAGTGGAGAATTGTACTAAGAAATCTTGTACAGCTATCCACTAAAATTATGCATTTCGTCGTTCAGCAGCGTACTGAAAACGAAAAGCACAGCGAAATTTTTCGTTTATAATTTCGTCATGTCATTTTTGTATGGGAAATTTCGTTTCGCGTCACCAGCGTACTAGGCGTTGAAAAATTGTAAATACATACAAATATAGCGATAATTATACAACGATTTTCCAAATTTGTTTTTTTATAAATCAACGTGTTTTTGATTAATAAAATGGTATTTGATTTTTGGAACACAAACTTATTTTATAGGAAAAATTGAAAATTTTAGAATATGAGTACTATTTGGAAACAGTCTTTGGATACAGAAGGAAGTTCGTGCCACCCAATCGTGCACTTAATTTATTTCCTTGGACGACATCCATGGTCAAATAACCTTGATATCTTTAATATATAAATATAGCTTATTAAATTAAATAATTTATTATATTTATATGTGTGTATACATTTACTTGGTGTTAAGTGAAAAGCACCAGATACAGTGCTCTACATTGCGTTTTACAATTATCCAACAATTGCATTTATTAGCAAGGCTTTTAAGTTCTCAACAAAAAAAACATAAACAAATGGTGGGTAAGTGGAAGTTAACGGATATTTATTCCGGAATTATATCGAAAAATGAAACATAAACTTTTTAATTTAGGTAGGTACTTTTTTTCTTTGTTTTTGTTTTTAAAATATATTTTCAGTACTTTGAACAACATAAATGCTTTTTTTAAGTGAATCACATATAATAGTTTTTCTTAATAATTAAAAAGAATCGTCTTCCAGGCTTCGTTTATGCGACAATTAGCTCTTCATAGACCTAAAAATGCCTACCTCCTTCGTAAACCTTACACGTGAGCCATCCTCAAACATTTTCAATAACATTGAGGTCATGTGGATAAGGTGGCCACGGCAACAATTCTGCATTTTCTTCGGCAAGAAAGCTTTTGACTACACGAGTGTTGTATACCGGCTTATTGTCTATTTAAAATAACCATGGTATAGTTCCGAACAATAATTCTTTAATGGGGAGGAAGGCTGAGAAAGTCTTTCTAGGAGATTCTCGTCATTTTGTTAGAAACTAAACTGGGGAGAGTACGATAACTTTGGCGACAAAGTTAAATGACGGATTTACATAGAACAGTTAAAAACAAGCATTTTTTACTATGGGAGGGGGGTCTATCTCCCGCCGTTTAGGCGGTAGGGGCAATTTAAAAAAATATGTACATTAAATTAAAAATTAAATAAAATAATTAAAAAATAACGGTAATACTTACAACTAAGTATTATACCTTTTTTTAAAGCCAACATTTTTGTCTATTAGCTTGTTTTTAAATCGAGTCAAAACTATGCATAGTTTTTGAAAAAAATTGTTTTAAACTAAAAATGTATGCAAACAAAATTAAAAAAAAAGGTTTAAAGTGTAGTTTTTCAAAACTTTCAAATTATCTACTGTTTTTTTTTAGAATTCATGATCAAAAACTGAAAACTAGATGACTTTATGTCTTCTAGTTCTTGAGAAAATTGAAAATTACCAAAAAAAATATTTTAATTAAATTACTTTTTCCTTGCTTAAGTATTAACGTAGTCTTATTTTGATAGTAATAATCGAATATGGATTAAGATACACCTAGGGTAAATTATTTTTTCTTAAATCCAGCTTATTTAAATGCAAAAGAAACTTTGCATGCACCCCATCTTGCACCCACCGAACCTTGCCCCCTCCCCACCTTGCACGCACTCCAACTTGCACCCACCCCAAATCCTATAGTGTTCCCAAGCAGGGGGGTTGCAGATCCCACTGTTGCATACACACAAACTCGCACACACATTACTGTTGCATACACCCAAACTCGCACCTACCATTGTTACTATCAAAATAAGACCACTCAACCAAAAAAAAATAATTAAATTAAAATAGTAGTTGTGGTTATTTTCAATTTTCTCAAAAACTAAAAGGCATAAAATCATCTAGTTCAAAGTTTTTGATCAAAAACAAAAAAGAGCAATAAATTTTGAAATAAAAACAATGGTAGATAATCTTGAAGTATTGAAAAATTACACTTTAAACCTTTTTTTTAACTTTTTTGACTAAAATTTTGAGTTTAAAATTAAATTTTTCAAAAACTACGCATAGTTTTGACTTGAATTAAAAACTGGCTAATAAAACAGAATGTTGGCTTTAAAAAAAGGAATAAAACTTAATTGTAAGTATCACCGTTATTTTTTAATTATTTTTTTCCATTTTAAATAATAATTTTTTTAAATTGAACCTACCGCCTAAACGGGGGGAGATAGACCCACCTCCCATAGTGAAAAATGCTTGTATTAAGCCCCTCTACTAAAAACCGTTATTATATCTTGGCGCCAAAGTTATCGTACTCGTGCCACTAAACTGTTTTTAATATAATTTCTCACAACATGGTCACTTCGGCCTATTTTTTTGTTTTTATTTTCTTTCCTTCTCATTGAAAATCCTTCGGAATTCAACGCGTCAATTTAGCCTTTTTCTATAGCGGTTAAAACTTATGTTTTCCCATTTTGAATGAAATTTGATAGAAAACACGCCTCACTTCTTAAAATGTGTAGCTTACTAAGATCTGCGCAAAAGATCAAGACCAACTAACTTACTTTACCGGTGGGTCTAATCATGTGCAGCATAGCCAAGAAAAGAGAAAAAATATCCGTTAACTTCAAATCACCTACCATTCGTTTATGTTTTTTTTTGTTGAGAACTTAATAGCCTTTCTAATAATAAATTAATTGTTTGATAATTGTTAGAAACTAACAAATAAATTAAATGTATGTAATAAAAAATGTGTGCAGCTAATTAAGTAAAGAGCACTGTATATTCTTAGATTCATCGACATTTAAATCTATAAACTAATAAGTTAAGTAATTCGATTAGGATATGTTGTATGGATTAAAATAAGAGTAAACTGTGAGAAAAGGCTATGAAAAATGTATGAAACGCTAAATTTTCAATTCTTTTTTATATTTAATTGTATGTTTTAAAAACATCGGTGATATTAACGGAGCTTTTAACTTTCTACTTATATACATACATACATATGTATGTATATTAAACAACCACCAAACATTCATACCTGTGCGTCAGCTAGCACTAGCGTCTTTTTGCGTTTTTAATCAGCAATATATCCAACGTGTTCATTTGATTTAAGCATTTCACAAAGCTGCTTCTAAAATTCACAACCATAAGCACTAAGGAAGAACAATTAACACATTTGTGCAATGCAAACAAGTGGAACAGATGTTTGCTCAGTTTTATTAATATAAAGTGCTGTCGGAACTTGGAGTGGTATGTAGTAAGGTTCGCTCAGATTTATCCATATTATAGTTATATGTTTGACATAACAGTAAAATATACAGTTGGAAAATAATCGGCTTGAACCTGGAGAGGTTGTTATGTGTGCGCAGTGGCTCAAAAGAGATTGTGTAAAAATACCACAGTCACTATTAAAAGTCATCCTTGCCGTGGGTTATGCTTATAGCTTATGAATGAAAATTACTCACAATAAAGTTTTCTCCATCCATCCCAGACAGTCACAAAATTCCTGTTGCTTTTGTGAATCTCTCGGCACTCCGCACTGGTACTGGAAGGATAAAGGGTGGAGTTTGAGAAGTGGGAACGAAGCGCGTTGGACGATAAAAATGTTTGATGTTTCAAGGGTAAATTTGTTTCAACATCAATGACTTGTTGAGTTCTACTAGTTGGATTTAATTATACGATTTTCTTTTAACAGTATACGTATGTACGTGTGAATATCTAGAAGGTAAGAAAATATGTAAGAAATAAATTGGTTACATTTAATTCCATGCGTAGGCAAATTTCACTTAGGAAAACTGTCGAAGTTAAACTTACTAAAAAATTTAAAATTATCAAAAATTGTTCCCGTTATTAGTTTCCCATTGCAAGTAATTTTACTTGGTCCGATTTATAATATTTTCTATTTCATGGTCCCTAGAAACTCAATGCATGGTTTTTAGAGGGATGTATTGTATGCGTCTGTTTTTTTTTACTACATATATTAAAATTTGGGGAAAATAATATTTTGTTGATCCCGTTTTTGGTAAAACAACTTAATGTAAACCATATCCAATCAAATTTAAATTCTTAAATTAGATTGGATATGGTTTACATTAAGTCTGATTTCTTGCTTATATAAAAAGTTTGTTGAAGTAAAAGAGAATGTACTTATTTATTTAACATGTTTAAATAACAATTCAAAAAAGTTTTAAGGCTTTTAAAGCTATCCATCGAACATCATTGCATTAATAGTTTCAAATCTGACTCACTCATTAACTGACTGTCCAACCAGCAACATGATGCACTTCCCAAAATCGTAAGATCTTGAAATTTTCCACAGATTTAGATCATATGGTGTAAGGAAAAGTAAAAATGAAAAATTGTGGTTTTTAGTTTATAGGCGTGGGATGCACCTACTTTCTTTTATAAAGTGTAATTTAAAATAATCAATTCTAAGTGTCGTTGAATAATGGAATTCAGTGAGTGTTAAGAACAAGAATCGTGAACTAAGATTAAGATACTTGGCATCAACCCACGTTTTACGTATTCCGTATCGTTTATATGGAATATTTTGCTGATTCTTGTAGAATTTTATTTCATAATTTAATTGAAACAATAATTAACAGGAAACTGTAAATATTTTGTGTCGCAATAAATCTTATAATTGCAATGTATGCACTCTTCAAAAAATTAAATACCATTAAATAAATTTAAAAAAAACGACTTTCCAATTCTCGTTTAAAACCATTTTTTGTATGCAGACCCACATTTATCGACTTCTCTACCATCGTGATGTCATGTTTGATTGAACTCGAGTTCGAAATTTTTTACGAATGCAATACTTGCCATACAGTTTCTATATGTCGCAAGTAAAAACATATAATAAAGCAAAAAACATACAAAACAGGCATTCGAATTAGCCATTGAAAAAAAAGCTGGTATGCGACCCACACTGATAACTTTCCTTCCCGTTTGTCGGTTTGTCTAAAAGTTTAACAAAATATTAATGTCAACATTTTGGGTGAGATGAAAAAAAAATTAAATCAATATCACTAATTTTTCTCAATTCCTTGAAAGTTTTTATTTCTTATAATACAAAATACTGATTTGATTTTTCTGAGACCATTATTTAACGTAAAAATTAATCACAAAATGAAATAATTTTGAAGTCAATACCTTTATTTATTCACCAGATATCGAGAACCGAACATCGATTTTTACTAATTTTGTGTGGTTTTTTTTTGTAGATTTAAAAAAAAAAAACTGAATGCTGAAACCAAAATCTTTACTTTTTTCCCAACATATTCGAGTTGAAAATATATTTTGACCAAATTTTAGTAATGTACATATATTATGTTTAGTTTTTTTTATTTTTTTGTACAAAAACCGTTGCTTCGAAAACAGCATTCTTCGCTGCATACAATTATGTTGGAAGTAAAATCATTTTTTTTTTCCCTAAAATATTCGAGTTGACAAATATGTACTTTTTTCAGTATTTTTGATTTATGAAAAACTGTAAATTGACTTTTCACAAAAATTATACCTATTTGGTATTACGTCATATAACTTCGTGAGATATTTTGGGTCAACCAAGATTTTACCGGTTCTTGAGATATGTACGACGAAAAATAGTCTCTCTCTAAAATTATTTAATTTAGGTTCTATGTAACTTGAAACGTCGAATAATGTCAACGTTTTCAATTCGAAAAATCGGACCGAATACCTTATCAACTCCAAATGCAGCTACCCATGCCTACGAAACAAGAAGATCAAGCCAGTATAATTATTTCTTCTTAGAAACATATATGTATATATTCTTTGTTGTGGTATTTATTATTTTAGTGAAAACACTATTTGAATACTACTTAATACTTCTTTGAAAATTTAAATGTAAACTTATTTTTTTATGCCCAAATATGTACATGTCTGATCCTCTTGAAAAGCTTAGTAATCTAAAAAGCCTATTTAAGCCACGTAAGTATAGTTTTTGTCATTATTTAGCCAAATATTAGCATCACTTTCTGTAGGACGTTGTTACAACATTTCCGAACGTGGAAAAAGGCTTGCAAAACTTGCAATCGCAATGACAGAAGGTGAAACTGACCTTTTAAGAAGGGAAAAAAAGTCTTCAAATCCAAAAATCTGGAAGCAGAATGTCCCAAACAAAGAGGTAAGTTTGCTAAAGAAAAAGTTATGGGACTACCTTTTCCTAATCGTTGTAAGTTGGCTTCCTCAACAAAACTTAATAAAAATTTAAGCATTGAAATGTTGAACAATTATTAGAATCTCGCTTCTTTTCGACGTCAACGCGATTTCTTAAATTCCTTCATCGAACCAGTGCAGTTGAAATGCCGTCTCATATCTCTATCTAAAAAAACACAAAGGAATGAAAACTGTGTCAGAGTATGCAAACGATTTTTGAGAAGTACTTTTGCAAAGAGGAAAGAGTAGTTCGAACAATTATTCAGAACAAGGCTTTAAGTGGAGCTATCATTGATAGACAACAGTACTCGCACACAGGAATGGTTGAGAGTTGTAAGTCACTAGGCCCTGGTTCTCTAGGGACTGTTGCGCCACCTAATTTATTTATTTAATTTTATTTTTATCATTGATAAAGATAAACGCATCAAGAATTCTAATCATCCGAAACTTGACAGCAAAATACTAGATTCTATAATGGTACACATAAACTCCATTCCACTAATCGAAAGTCATTTTTTGAGAGTGTAATTGAAAAATTACACTTTAATCCTTTTTTTTACTCATATTTTGAGTTTAAAATTAAATTTTTCAAAAACTACCCATAGTTTTGACTTAATTTAAAAACATGCTGTTAGAACAGAATGTTGGCTTTAAAAAAATGTAAAATACTTAATTGTAAGTGTTACCGTTATTTTGTAACTATTTTTTTTTTTTCATTTTAAACAATTATTTTTTAAATCGCCCCTCCCGCCTAAACGGGGGGAGATAGACCCCCCTCCCGTAGTAAAAAATGCTTCTTTTTAACTGTTCTATACAAATCCGTCTTCCCAAAGATCGCAATAAACCGAATGCTCTGTTTCGCTCGCACCGTCTACTACATATGCTCCGCGCTCTCGCAATTTCTGCTCAATTCAAAGTGTCTGGCAGGATGATAGAACCCTCGAAAATGTCTGGCTGCTAAGGAAGCATCGTTTAATAGCTCCCCAAAAAACATTTTATATTAAATTTAGCTTTTATAATATAACGTAAATTGAATTACAAAATATTATAGTTTAGGGGTGTCTGGCAGGGGGTTGGAACCATACCAAGTGTCTGGCAATGAGTAAATCGAATTTTAGTGTTGTTACGAATGAAATATAAAAAAATTGAGTTTTATAAAATAAGGTAAGTTAGATGGAATTTTATGCACCTTTGCCACCTGTTAGCTGCCAAAGGAACCACTACCCACTACCCAGGTATCATGGGTGGGGATCGTTCTTAGCTGTACTAGAGGCACACATAGACAAACTTTCAGCTTTTATAATAAAAGGTATGTCTGGCAGGCCCGGGCTCTTGCTCTATTAGGGAACAGAGGTTCAAACGATATTGGATCTTATGTGCTTATGTTTCAAGAGCTATCAGTCAATTGTGCAGGTTCAGATGTTGTGTACATACATCGATAACTGGGGTGGTCAGCAGAAAAACAGGTGAAACTATAACTTTAACTTCTTAAGAAAACTAAAGCTTCAACGAGACTTTGATTTCAGATTCATAATTGGAATATATCTGTGTGCTGTGTAAAATCTCGCAATAAAGTCTACAATACATACATATCTTATTCGAGTTCGAGGAAACACACAGAATAAAGGTGCTGTAGTTTATGGTGTTATTGAAAGGTCACTTAAGAAAGCCAACAAATCGGGACCAATACGTGCCCGACCAATATGTTTCTATCATAAGAACGGCAAAAAAGAAAAGATACGCTTTCAATTTAAAGTCGTTTTCTAAGGAAATTAGCCGAAGCAATTCCAAAAATATAAACAGCGACCCAATTAAAATATCGGAAATGAAACTCTTACGCTTTGAAAATGACAGTAATGTGTATACTCACTACTCATACAAAACTAACTATAAAAACATAACTTGGGAACAATCTCTTTTTAAGACGATAAACTGGCGCTCTTCTGTTAAGTACACAATTAAAGCTCGCATGCTTATCAAAAATACAATTGGCACCAAGGAAAAAAGAGTGCTAAAAAGTAATACCATTCCAAGCTACTACGAGTCTTTTTATGCTAACATTTCTTAAATTTATTAATTAAAATTTAATATGACCTTTATTTATCCTAAATTTTTAATAAAAATGCTTGAAAAAAATTATTGAATTGCCGAAAATTATATTAAATTTTCTTTTGATAAAAAGTCTGGTCAACAAAACATTTTTTTTAAATAAACAACGTTTTCAAAATGTTCAATCGCTTTTTCTGAAGAATTGAAATTTTTGCACTTACATATGTATGTACGTCGTTGTACCCCCGGAGAAAGTGCGATACGATATATTCGGATGACAGATATGAGCGGCGTCATGGTTTCGTTGCTACTCAGCTTGACGGGTTGGGATGGTTCTTGCCCATTCTAGACATCTCCCTTCTCGATAAACTAAAAACATCATGCATATTTAAGTTTCAGACAGGTTAGAATGATCAGAAATAAGGAGCTCATGGTGTAGGAGTAACACACATTCAAATACCTATGTCAGTGCAATAGTGAAAGAGTGGGTTTTTTTTAACTTCACCGCATTTATATATATTTACCCATTCAAATCAGACTATGTACATTGTACATATATAGGTTTAACTAAAGAAAGCATAATTTTAAATGCAAAACTTAATATACATATTCCTTTAAGAACCTCACAACAGGAAATGGTCAAATCACCCAGACTAAACAAATTACCATCGTACTTTGAAAAGAACAATGAAAAAGCCACGTAGGCAATAATGATATACTCACACTTTAACTCAAGAGGAAACGAACTCCTAATTCAGAGCTCGCCTGTGAAGAGTTTTTAATAATTCGCTCGATAAAATAAGGAAGAAAATTGGCACAGTCGGTAGAATGCCTCACATGTAAAAGAAATTTCCGTAAATAATAATCTATACAAAATATTTTTAATTTCGGTCAACCTATGAAAAAGGCAAAGTTAGTACATATCTAAATTAAAATCAACTTTTATCTGTATACACTTTTTACAAAATGAAATAGGTACACAAATACAATTCAGTGACTCTCAAAACAAGATTCAGCGAATTTACAAGTTATTAGAATACTTTATAAATCTAAAACAAAACACTAACACTCGACCCTCTCAAATCCATAGAAAAGATAAATACATTCGAAGGACGACGAAGACGCTGTGATCTTTACACATCCATTTCGAATGTGGATAGTATAACTCCAACACTAAACAAGTACAGCAACCAAAGTCAAACAATTTGAACCATCATTTTGAAAAGTAAATTAATTTGAATAGAAAACAGACGCATTGATATACATAATTATATGAACACTAAGGTTGAAATAAAAGAATTGTTAAGTAAAAATTTTGGAGGATTCTAATCCTCTTTCCAATTATACGAACAATTAAGGCAACTATGTAGTGTACAAACGAAAAGTTATATCCTTTTATAACGCTATCCAAGAAAGCCTCTGCGAACTAAATCAGAAGACAGTTTATGAAGGTAAAAGTTCTGAAATAGAACACAATAACAAAAAAGCTCTCAATATATTTAAAGAAAAGTTACTAGTACCTACACAAAAGTTGGCAGTAGAAAAAATGAAGTAACACCTAAAAAATTGGTCGAAACACCAAAAAATGTTTATTATAAAAAACTTTATTCCCAATCAAAAATATTATTCCAACAAAAACAACTTTGTACCTAAAAATCCCGTACATATTTCTTTGACTTTGAAACTGCTGTTTTTCTTAAAACCAAATTGAAAGTTGATTAGCTATTCACAAATCTGGATTAAACTAATATGAAAAAATAATGATGATAATGAAATAAGTTGTGCAATGATGACCTATATAACATGTTAATACATTTTTTCAAATTCATAAGTTTTTACCGTTTTTTTGATGACTTAAGTCTTTAGGATCCTCTCATTTCGTATTATTTGAAAAATTTTGTTTATTTGTATGACTTAAGTCAGAAAATAAAACATTGTCATTTAGTTTTAAATAAGAAATTGTTTTATTTATAAAAAGCTTAAGAGTATAAAGTTGCGGTGTATTTGTTGCGGTGTTAGAAATTGGCAAATTCTTATAAAAGTCGTGAAACACAGGTGGTACTAAGATTAAAAGAGAACCCAAATCCCTTTTTTTCTCGTCAGATATCGGGACTAAAGTTCTGTACTTTGCTTGGAGTGGATAATCTTTGAGGCATCTATTGTTTCCCCTTCTTAGGAAGCTTAAAATCTTGAAGTCTTCGATGTGGTTTAAGTTGTTTTTGTATCGCACCAACCCATTCTGCTGGTATTGCAGCCATTGCACATTATGCCAAGAAAACTGCTTGTTAATAGTATTTTTTTTTGCACACAAAAACTGTCTTCAGTAAAGCAGCAAGATCAAAGAATCCCTCTTGCTGCATTTCATGAACTTGGAACTTCTTTTTTAAGCCAGCTGTTCTTATTAGCTGGAACCAATCGTGGGGGTCACATTCCATATGTGTATGACCCGGAACAAGGAACTTGTGGTCGATGGTTAGATTGGGGAACTTAATTTGAGCCATTAAAAACATAGCCGCCACATGACTGTTTTTATTTTCTCCCCCGTAAGTGTCTGAATAGAATGTGACCTCATACACGCAATCAGGTAGCTTTTTTAAGTGAGCATACAGGCAGGAAGCTATTTCATTTCCCCATCTAACAGCTAGAGCCTCATGCCACATGTAGTGTGTTGAATCTCCGGTAGCATTATCGTGAACAGAACAGTAAGGTTATACGTCCATAGCTGCCTTTTATAAAATGCTACCGAAGATACAACAAACGGTGTTGGCAAGCATTGCTGAAGATCGAAGCTGAAGCATTTTTTTTGCGTGCTGTCTTGTGCTGCTAGCTTATCAGCTTTTTTGGCATCGTAAGCTGCACTAGCCTGCTCATGATGGATTTGGAGATGGTTTTCAGCTTCTTGTTTTTCTTCTTCATTAGCAGCAACTTGAACACGCAAGGGTGCCGCACTTGAAGCAGGTATCCACTTTTGGTTTTTTAAAAGAGAGTTTTTAATTGTGAAATTCGCTCTCATAAATTGAACGACCGACAAAATTTTCTCGTCCGTCTTTGTATAGGTCGTACATAATCCTCAAGTTAAGATAAGAAGGTAAGAACTTCTTTTCATTTGTACGCCTGGTGTAATGGCTTTCATAGCTGGGAAATGATTTGATATGAGCCACGACTTCACTAAGCTCCTCTACAGATTTTTTGTTTTTCGAAGCTTTTTTGCCTCTTTGGTCGTCCACTGTAATGCCGGATGTGCTTAGCATTTTATTTTTGATGGCGTTTCATATGAACCGTTCTTTTTCGTTCAAAGTTTTGCTAAAACAACCCGTGCACACAGAAACTCTTGCATCGTTTACTTCAAGGAAGTTTTCATAAGTAACTTCCCGGCTTTTCGTACTCCCAACTTTTCTTTTGGGAGAAACCTGTTTTTCTTTCACATTTATAAGATTTGCGATGAAGGCGACTCTTTTGTCGTGGGTGCCAAGCGACCAGTAGGTGCTCGTCAAAAATTAGTTTTCTTATGTCCTCTTTAAGAAAAGAACTGCACTTTTTTTCTACATTCTATTAGAATTTGTAATTCTCTTGCTTTAACAACTTTTCAGCTTACACTGACGTAACTTTTGCCGCTATGAATTTGGTCAGTTCGTTCTTTTCTAATGCGCCTAGACCACTTCTTTACATTGATTTCCATGTTCTCACCTTCTGCTTCTTGATTAACTTGAGTTGAACTCATAGCAACATCATTTATTTCGTTATCACTGTTTTCTTCTTCTGGGAAAAAATCCTCATCCATAATGCTATCATCAGAATCAAAACTGTTTGGCAAATCAGCAGGTAACGAAGGAGCTGGCGAAGACTCAGGTGAAGCTGTTTTTTCAGCAGAAGAAGCACATTCAGCATTTTCTGATAAACAGTTTATTTAATTCTTAATATTACTCTCTATTAAAAATAAAGCACACTTACTACGGTTTCCAGAATTTGTCAAAGCTAAATTCAATATGTATTTACTTCTTTCACTCATTATAATAATTGCACAACACTTATCGAATAATAATTTTTAAATTATTTGCTGTTGAAAATATTTGTACACGAATTTAGAGAACCAAAGACTGAGATAGTACTGAGATATTATTATACAGTTGAAATGCGTTTAAAAAAGAACAAGGTAACTATATTAGACAGGCGTTGCAATAACTGTTCATTTTCTTTGCTTTCTTGTTTCGTTTTTAGAGTTTTTTTCTAAATGTTACCACTTCAAAGAAATTTTCTGCCGCAGATTTTGAATAATATTTTTGATTTTATATATACCATCCAAAAACATTAACTTATTAAAATAAGCCCCACTTGTACAGAATCTTCGTTAAAATCAAGTGCCGTATATTATTTTAAGGCGGTAGATTTATGTTGAGAAAAAAATGCAGTTGATCTACTGCAATTGCAGTAAAGTGACCACCCTGGTATTGTAACAAAAAAGTTCCAGGAAACTAGATCAGATGATGCAAAAACCGTTTATTTTTTCGCTTTTTTGTTTCGTTTGTTGAGTGTTTTTCTAAAAACAAAATCCAAATAAAGATAAGTATATAATGTAGGCTATGCTCCAATTTGATTTTTCCGTTAGGTATAAAAGACTTAAGTACTTAAAAGAAAATTAAACGTTTCAGAGGCATCGGTCACAAAGTCTTAAATCAACTTAAGACGTTAATACCAAACCGAATATGCATTTTTCTGACTTATTGCCTTAATACTAAATTATTACGATGGGAAGCAGTTGTGCTAGACTTAAGTCGTAAGTACCAAACGAAAGAGAAAAAAATAAGTTATTAAACCCTATGAAAATCCCAAAATGCAATTTATTGACTTAAGACGTTTTTACCTAACGCCAAAGATTTAAACCTCCTTTGAACCATAGTAACTCAAATCCAAAGTACAAATTTAACAACTATCTATAGTCCGAATAAGAAAACAAGTGAATTGAACCAATGGATATATGTATGTAGATCCTACATGCAGCCCGTTGAAGAAAATCCAAGCAAATTATATTGAAAACAATGGGGATTTTCAAACGCAAGCCTCGGAAATCTCTCAATATTTTTAAATAGGAGTAATTAACTATTTCTAAAGAAAGCTTTATTTTTGAACCCCAAGAGTAATAAATATTTGAATTAACTATTTCTAAAGAAAGCTTTATTTTTAAACCCCAAGAGTAATAAATATTTGAAGTCTTGGATATAATATCTTATTCCCAAACAATGCCTAGATTGGAAAGCCTTTTCGCATAAAGGCGATGACTTAGGACAATCAAAAACAAGATTTATTAAATCAAGGCGTTATAAAACCTTCATTTTCTCCATACAATGCTCCTATTTGGGTCGTAACCACAAAAGAAAATGAATTTGGAAATAAAGAATGGGGCTACATTTCCGATTCCACTACTTAATAGATGACATACTATAGATAAAATGGGTCGAGCAAACTACTTCACAACAGTAGCGAAAGATATGTCATCTGTGCATGACGTGTTTAATTCTACTGTATCATTAAACCTACAAAATTCTAAAAAGAAATCGTTCTTCTTCAATTGAAGACATTTTGTCTTCGAATAAAGTACGTAAAATCACTAACTTAGCCATGGCGAATAGTGTCGAAGATTCCAGAAAAAATTTCTGGGCACCTTTACAATGTCTCGCCGATGATGAAATGGATAGTGAAGTGATTGTGGAACCCAAATCAATTAAGAAGGAGCGAATTCCTCCAGTTAAAGTGTTGCAAAAACCCAGTGAATTTATCCATAATCTTATGAAAACAATCAAAATATCTGATTATACAATCAAAAAAATGTCCATTGGGATAAAAATTCAGTGTGAAAATATTGAATCTCACAAAAACGCATGCGATGCCTTAAAATCAGCTGATTGTCAATTTTTTTCCCATGATCTCTCTACCGAAAGATCATTTAAAGTTATTCTTTTTGGTCTTGATACCTTGCCAATAGATGAACTTAAATCTGAACTAATTAAACTCGGTCTTAAGTGCAGAGATATAAAATTAGTTCCAAACGATATGGAAAATACACCGAAACATTATACATTGTGTATTTAGAACAAGGTTCGGTTCGGCTTAGTGACTTAAAAAAAAATATAAAATCCATTAATCGTACCCAAGTCAAATGGGACTATCAACGTCGTCGTAGAGTAAATATTACCCAGTGCCACAACTGTCAAATGTTTGGACACGGGAAAAGAACTGCCACGTTAAAACATTTTGTGCAAACTGTTCCGGTCACCACAAAACCAGTGAATGCAACGTTTCTGATAAAATTCAATGTGCGAACTGTAAAGAGTGTCACAAATCGACTGATCCTAATTGCAAGAGCAGGCAAAACTTTTTGAAAATTAAAGAGAAAATATCACACGGTAAGTGGCAGATTCCCATTCAAAATCATATCCAACCTATGCGTCCAACTACGTCATTTGTCAACTCAATGGAGAATTTCCCACCCCTTAAACCTTTACCGAAAAGAGTTCAAACTAATAACCTGAGGAATACTAGCATACCTACACAATCGGCCGCAGCCCCTTCATACCCATCTCCACCTTGCCCAAGTCAAAAGTGGTCAAACCAGTTTAGTGGGCGAGCAACAACTACTGATGATACTCTATTTTCAATGGAAGAGATCCAATCTCTAACCGTAGAGATGACAACTCAACTTAGCCACTGCTCAACAAAAGCAGAACAATTTAATGTTATCGCCCAGTTAGCGATTAAGTACTTATAATTATAATAAAAATGATAAGTAATCAATCGTTAAGTGTTATAATGTTGGAATGCACTAGGCATTCGTAGCAAAAGTATTGAATTTTTCTCTTTCTTAAGCAGAAATAAAATTGATATCGGTTTGGTCTCTGAAACTTGGCTCTCTAATAATGCAACTCTTTCTAACTCTGAATACAATTGTTATAGAGTAGATAGAGTTGATAGAACTGGTGGCGGTGTTGCCATTGTTGTGAGAAAAACACTTAAACATACATTTTTACCAGTAATCAATACCAAATACATTGAAAATATTGGTGTTGATGTACATTTTGCAAATAATAGACAGATTTCTTTTTTTTTCGGTGTATTTCCCGGGTCGCTCAAGGAATTCCTTGCGGGGCGAACACTTTAAGTCGGATATCTTAAAAATGATTAATATTAACGGTCCATATTTAATTGGGGCTGACTTTAATTGCAGACACAGGAAATGGGGATGTGTAAGAGCAAATACATGGGGTAACATATTAGAAAACATTAATGCTACTCATGGGATTGAAATTATGTTTCCAAATAGTCCCACTTATTATCCATCTGACAGAAGAAAAAGTCCGTCAACTATAGATTTTTATTTAACAAATACGTCAACCCTATTTTCGCAACCTATTGTTTGCAACGACTTGAGCTCTGACCATTTACCTGTTAGGTGTGGGCTATTAGAATCCCCCAGCAAAAACACACGTATTTTTTATGACCTACATAGGTAAAGCAAACTGGTCGAGGTATCGGAACACAATAAAAAAATCGTTTAAGACATAGCGATAAAAATTTAGACACTATAGAATTCACTGCACAAATAGATAGTTGTATCAATGTCTTTAATACTACTATTTCTGAAAGCATAAATTTATCCGTTCCTAAGAAATCTCCATCTGATCAGAAAAAAAGCTACCTCAACATATTTTAAATACTATTAAGCTTAGGAACCGTCTTAGACGACAGTGGCAGCGTAACCGTATTCAAAGATTAAACATTGAAGTTAAGCTACTTAATAATAGGTACAATAAAAACTGAAATTTTTATGTTCCGAAACTTTGAATGGAATTTAAAACTCCAATCTTTAGATAAAAATAGTAGACCATTCTGGAACATAGCTAAGGCCTTAAAGAAGAAAAATAGTTTTGTTCCTGCATTTCAAAACAAGCATAATATATGTATTACTAATACCGATAAGGCAAATGCCCTTGCAAATACTTTTTATGATAATCACAGTGTTTTCAACAGAATAGGAGCTCTTCAATTTGAAAATACTGTGCAAGATTCTATAACCAATTTTAATTCATTAATTCTTGACGTACCTGACAACTTTTACGTTGGTATGGATGATTTGATTCCCATTATTCGAAAACTTCAAATTAAAAAAATCTGTAGGATTCGATGGAACAAAAAACATTTTTCTTAAAGAATTACCAAGGACTGGTTTTGAATATCTTGTATTTATATTCAATTGCTGCATTAAGTTTCAATACTTCCCTATATCCTGGAAAGTGGCTTAAGTTGTACCAGTTTTAAAACCCGGGAAACAATCAAATGCCCCAAAGAGTTATAGACCTATAAGTCTCTTAAGTTGCACAAGCAAAGTATTTGAAAGACTTATCAAATTCAAATTAAATGATTTTATTTTAGAAAATAATATTTATCCAACTCAACAATTTGGCTTTCGTGAACAGCATAGCACTGTTCAGCAAGTAAATCGAATAACTAAGCATGTTCGTTCTAATTTCAATTTTCAAAAATCAACTGGCTTAGACGTGGAAAAAGCTTTTGATAGTGTTTGGCATAATGGTCTGATCTATAAAATGATAACATTTAATTTCCCATTATATCTTATTAAAATAGTACAAAGTTTTTTGACAGATAGATATTTCGCCGTTTATGTAAGTGGTGATTTAACTCAAAAACTATGTGTGCCAGCAGGAGTTCCACAAGGATCTGTTTTAGGCCCTCTCCTCTATAACATATATACTGCTGACTTTCCTCAGCTGCCCAATTGTGAATCAGCTATATATGCCGATGATACTGCCATTTTTTCATCTGATGTACTTAGTTTCTGCATTGAAACTAATCTACAATCCGCTTTGAACATTTTAGACAGCTACTATACCAAATGGAAAATTCAAATTAATGCTTCAAAGACACAGGCAATCTTTTTTTCAAGAAAAAGGAAGTCTTGTTTTCTTCCCAGCAATAATCTGATGTTAAACAATACGAATATAATTTGGGGAACCTTGGTAAAATACTTGGGAATACACATGGACAAAAGACTTACTTTCAATGAACATGTACGAAAAACAATATTAAAAGTTAATAAAACAATAAAAAGTATGTATCCGCTAATTAACAGAAAATCTCTCTTGAACAATGACAATAAGTTGATAATCTTTAAAGTAATTTTTCAATCAATTATGCTGTACGGGAGTCCAGTTTGGGGACAGTGTGCAAAAACGCATATAAAAAAATTACAAATCGCTCAAAATAAAGTTTTGAAGTTAATGCTCAAACTTCATTGGCATTTTTCAACTAGCGAATTGCATAATCTTAACGATGTCGATTATGTTTCTGCCAGAATTTTAAAGCTAAAAGAAAATTATGATATTCGATGTCAAATTTCAGATAATGTTCTTATTACAAGTTTAATTAATTTCTAGCTTCTACCATTGTTGTTTATTAATATTATGTACAAATTGTATTATTTTTTTTGAATTTATTTATTATCTTATTCATTATTGCATATTTATTTATATTGTTTATTTACTTATTTGTTTGTTTATTTATTATTTATTTATTTATTTATGTAATTATTTATTTATAAATTTATTTATTTGTCTATTTAGTTTTTTTATTTATTGATTCACTTATTTATTATCAACTTACGAATTTATTATTTATTAACAACTTATTCAATTATTTATTTATTCACTTACTTATTTATTTAATTATTCATTCATCTGTCAATTTAAGTAATTCCATATTCTTGTTTACTTCTTTTTCTCTTTAGTACCTATAAATTCTGTGATATTAATTCTAATTTAAAAAAAAAAATATATATATATATAAATATACACACATAAATATAAATATTTTTACCTTATCTTTAGTGAAACTGTTCACAGTACATACTTTTTTTTTTTTTTTATATGTATAACTCTTAAATATGAGGTTTTCATGACCTTTCCTCCTCAAACTAAACTATATCTTTAAAATTCAAATAAATTTTGCGTTATTTATAATATTTCTCAGAAGTAAGGTAGTTCTAACCACAACTCTGTAAACTGGGCGATAGCAAAAATGTAATAATTGTATAATTGGTCAATAAACAAACAAAAAAAAAAAAAAAAAACTGCTTCACAACACTCGACTTAACTGAAGATTTTCACTCGATAGTAGATTTAGAAGATGATTTTTAGCACATTATCTGGACATTATGAATTAATGGGAATACTAATTCGCTAAAAAAAATGCGACCGCTACATTTCAAAGGATAATGAATGAAGTCCTTAAAGACTTCTTCGGGAAAATTTCATCTTCTGCACAACTCTCGAAGAACATATAACATAAATATTCGATAAATTTCAAAACATAAACTTGAAAGTTTTTTTAACAAGGGCGACTTCATGAAAAATGAAAGCAAATTCCTAGAACATGTTATAACTACAAACGGAATAAAACCAAATCACAATTAAATTAAAACAATACATATGTATTTTCCCATACCTATCCCTATCAAAGAAATTCAATCATTCTTAGGTTTGACAGGTACTACAGAAAATGTATACAGGATTACGGTACAATCATAAAACTTTTAACCCTTTGTTTAAAAAAGGATAGAAAAATAGACGTAAAAACTACTGAATACATTAGAAGCATTCGAAAAAGGCATCGAGATTTCAATAAAGAATTTTTATTGACAACAGATGCAAGTAACTTTGCCATAGGAGCATTCTTACGATAATTCAATTATCATTTGCTTCACGCGTTTTTAACAAACACGAGTCTATTTACAGTACCATCGGAAAAGAATTGTTAACAATTGTTTGGGCAACCAAAAAATTTAGACATTACACATACGGAAGAAGGTTCAGGATCTTAACTGATCATAGAAATTTAGTTTCAAACAGTTGAAAGAACCAAATTTGAAACTCTAACCCTGGAAAATAAAATTGGAAGACTATGACTTTCAAATTGAATACATAAAGGGCAAAGAAAAGGTTGCTGACGCTTTGTATAGAATAAAATTAATCGTCGTGAATGGAAGAATCCATTTTTGATTCAAAAAAGAATTCACAGAGGAGGCTCTCCAATTTTCCACCAATAGACTGCAGTTGTTTGTAACAGTAGCATCAAGTACATCCCGTCATATTTTTTTTTGGCCTATGGAGGTACTGTGAAATGCTTTTTTTAAGAAATTACCTGGAAAACTTGTCTGCGCACTTGATCTTTCACTTGATTGTCGAACTCTTGGTTTTGTGAAGAGAATTTTCCCAGAGTTCTGTGATCCATATGTTTTTAAAATTCTTTATGTTTCTTTTGTCAGGCCTATTTTTGAATACACTTGCGTCATACTATTTCGTTCATGTTGATAGAAGGGAAAGTATTCAACGCAGATGTAAAAGATTTTGTCTTGGTTTTACAGCTGGAATGATAGACTTTTATTACCTCCATACACTCAATGGCTTCCTTTGATAAATCTCCCATCTCTTTATGGAGTATACTGAGTATTTGCAGTTCTGGTTAATAATTAGTGTATTAAATGGAATTGTATTTCAATCTGAGACAGGCTAGCTTAAGAATAAATTTATCCCCTACAACTTACAACGCAGAAATCGCAGAATACGCCACAGATAAGAAATGTTCTATTTGAAGCTACTCGATCAGCTGGAAGGTTCTCCATGACTTGGGTCACCAGGTGTGTTTTTATTCTCGTGCAATTATAAACTGTGTGTCGATTGGTGATTTTGCCTTAAATTGGCCAAAACTGTTGACCTAAAATGGACAGCAATGTTTTCATTCCACTGTGATCGTGGTCGTCTTGTTTTTATTTGAATAGCAATTTTGTACCTGCTTCGTAATAAGTGCTGGATGTTTTGCATACACAAAACTAGAAAACTAGATTTGCAAAGGCCTTTACGGTTTTTAGGATCTTAAATTTCACGTTATAGTCTCCTATCCTGAAATATATTCTTTTGCCGCTTGCATTTTATGTTCATATTTGATATGCAATAACGCAATCGGAATAAAAATTCCAACCTCTTGATACACTACACTTTGGTCTTTTTTAAAAGGGGGAATAAATTCTTAAGAAAATATTGCTTTAAAATAATCATAACTTTGCGTAGAAAGTCGAATGGTCCTATTAATTTTGGTATCATTGGTTTCGAAAAAAAAAACAGTTTTAAAATAATGTTTCGCGTCCTTAAATTTAAGGAAATAAAATATTTTTACTTGATTAGCTTCCACATTTGTTATAAATTTGAAATAGAATATATTAAAAGCATCCAATGGATATAGAAAAATGTATAAATATTTAAGAGAGGTAAAATTATATATCTACATTTATCAATCCTTCGAATACATTTTATTAGCCGGTCGTTAGATCAATAACTCATTTTTAGAAGAAGTTTTTTTCTGTTGAAAGACGGCATGTTAAGTCAATAAATAGCAATTTATAGTTTATCAAATCAACGATATTATATTCTAAAATATCTGCTTTAGGAAGTCAGAAGTAAAATTATTTCAAAAGGTGTCCGAACTATAGAAATAAAAATCTTTTCACGGAATAAAAGTAGTATTGATGTGATGATGAAAGACTACTTTATTATCTTTTAGTTGCAAACAAAGTCATTTTATTCTTACATACTATATTTCGGAAGTTGTGAGCTTTTGTCGCAAAAAATGCAATTAAAGCAATTATCTCAAACTCCCAATATACAATTTTAATCTTCTAAAGGCCACCTATCTTCACACTCATGGTCCAAAAATGCCCCATCTCCTTAATAGACATATATTTTCAGATGAATCAAGTTTTTATACCAGAAATTGAACGCCACGCCAACTAGGTATCATTTTCGATACTATTTGTTACATATACACGTGCATAATATAACATACCCCATTCTTCGAATTTTCGAATGCACTACTGACTGGTTTTGGCTCATATGGTGATGTTTTGTTGTGCATAAAGCAATACAGTTCCATTCAAATATTCAGGGTATTCTGTGGTTAAGGTGATGTCTGATGACGATGGGGTTTGCAATCGTAATTTTTCAGGCAGACGAGAGAATGCCACACACAAAACCGAACTGAGCTAAGCTTTTACACTTCCATTCCACTTGCTACCCACCAAAGGGGTGATGGATGACAGGTGGCAGGGTTGAATATAAATCGCACATTTTCAGTGTATGGGTTAGGCGGGTTTTATTATAGAAGTCTATGAATATTGTATCATTTTCGAGTTTCTACTCGACTAAGGGTGGAACGAAGAGAGAGAAAAGCAGGACGAGATATTTGCCGAGAGAGGAAATATACAACAACTATACCGATAAAAACATTACCAACGTTTTTCGAAGAGAGTCTGATGCCAACAGACTCCTCTAGTTCCAATACAATGAGTTAGGTTGAATGATTTTCAAGTAAAGGCACCAGAGATACAAAATTGGTGTACAAAAACGAGGAAATGGTTTACTGAAACTCTGAGTTTACTGCTTCAGAGAAAAGAAGATACATTTTAAGATTCAGTCATTTTAGTTTCATTTCAGTTCAGTCACTGCCGGCTTTTCAAACTGTTTGGACGTGTTATCTCCGAATAGATAAACAGACTTGCTTTGCTAATAGTATTGATACAGTTTATTTAGAAGGCTTTTGTATTGTGATTGTGAAAGTGTGGGTCAATGAATACCAATAAGGTTTGGCCAACCCAACTTATACGTACCTACCCCTTATCATTCAGATAAGGTTGTGTGAAATTTTGTCTCCACTTTAATAACACCATCCACCCATAGCCCCTGGCATTTGCAATCAAGTTAATACCTTTCAGTGATGTTCTTATTTGGGGTAGTTTGAAAGTACGTTTAAAGTTCATGTAAGCTAAAGTAAATTGTGATGTGTTCTAGTCATCATCATTCATAGTAAAATAATAAATAGAGAGGGTCTAAATTTTAACTTAATTAATTGGTAATCCGTACTCAATTTGTTGTGTAAATAATTTTTATACTTTTTAAATCTAACAGTCAGTTTCTTCCGGTTTTACGGTTTTTTTTATATTACCAATTGGAATCCATGTTTATTAAAAAGTTATCGTGCGTATTCCCAGAATAAAATGATATCGTGAAACCTTTTGTGCATCGTCCCTTTTTTTATATAAATACCTAATCCCTTTTCTAAACTTTGAGTCACCAATAAAGCGAATCAATGTCGGTACTATAAGTAAATATGTAGCAACACACATATATAGTTACATTGGAAAAGAAACTATTATCGAAACACAAGCAAGAATTGACAAAAGGAAGATATGCTCGTATTGTATCCATGTTCCGTTAACTCCAAGAAATGATAGACACTGATCTAAAAATTTCCATTAAATCGTTCGTGTGTAGTATACCTAGTTTTTCTTAGTTCTATGTGACTCGCATTCCGAAAGACTATGTATATGGAAAGTCAAACCTTAACACACTTTATGAGGATTTTTGTAGATATTAACATAAGGTCATTACATTGAGCCCAAAATTTTGGAATTGATAAAAAAGGTATGTATGTAGAATCTCAGAATGATAATAACTCAAAACGATGATACCTTTTACAAATCATTAAGAATTTTATTCAACCTTTTCACCAATGAAACTATTACTTGACCTTCTGCGCATAGCCACTGTCTGATTTATTTTCATGGATTAGTATGGTTTATTTTGGAAGGCTTAACAAATTTTAATTTTTTTAAATTATTTTTGAAAATTATGTTTAAAATATTTTGTCCTCTTTTTGATTTGAATAGGTACTATGAGGAGGAATTACTCAAAAAAAAATTAATTTTGTTTTTTGAACTAAAAGGTTAGTCACTTAGTCAAACGACTGCAGTTCAACCGTCAAGGTTAACATAACTACAGGATAACTTATTTGGACGTACATATATTGTTTACTTATTTACACACTTAAGTTTATGATGTTTATTACCATTCAAATAAAATGTATGTTCTTTAAAAAAGAAAAACAATTTTAAAAAATACAAAATGAGAATTTGGTGTTACTTATGAACTATGTGCCGTCGCCGCCGGCCGGCCGTCGGCATCCATTGGAATACTAACGGAAGAAGAACAAAGACTTATAACCAGGGTTATCGTCGTTCGATGAAATATTCTCTATAAGCTATAAGTAATGACATTACAAATATGTTATTTATTTCATCGGATCCACTTTTAAGTTCTTTGGAACAAGAGCCAAAAAGAAAATATTCGAAATCAATAATTTAGAGGTTCTTGTAGTAACAGAATAAAACGAAACTTTAGAGCAATGACTATTTTTATATTTTTAAGTTTATTAAATTTAAAATGGTATTCAATTATTTATTTACAATTTTCAACATTTTATTTAGTCAAGTAAACTTATTAATTTAATACAGTTTTAATTATACAAAAAGAAAATATACCTACGTATAATAAAATAAATTAGGTGGCGCAAAAGTCCGTAGAGAACCAGGACCTAGTGACTTACAACTCTCAACCATTCCTGTGTGCGAGAAATGTTTTCAGGGATGGAGGGAATCTACAATTTTAAGCCGATTCCGAACGGCTTATTTGAGAAAGCGCTTTTCATGACAATAATTACTCTTATAGGATTTGTCAATTCATCGCAAGAGGCAGTACCCGTGAAAAAAAGTTAAGTGGTACAGGCAGGGATTAAACCCAAGACCTCTTGCATGATAGTCCAACGCACTTACCATCACGCTACGGGTACTCAAATATACGTAGATTTCAACAATTATTTCTTGGAATATTTAAATCAAATTTGAAATATATCATCTTTGATACCTACGCTTTCATTTGAATAACCTTTTTTGAACTTGTTTTAGTACTAAAATTTGTTCCAAAGTAAGGAAATACACGTTTTTGGCATGATTTGCATATTTAAAACTTTTGAAACTTCTTCATTTCTTTGAATAATTAAGTGAATGGACGGGATATATTACCTCTCATAATCATTCAATCATTTTACAAAAAAAAATTATATTGATTTTTTGTACTAAATCTATTTCTAAAGATAAGAAAAACGCGATTTTGGTATGATTTGGACATTTAAAACTTCTGTAACTTTTTTGAATCTTTGAATAATTGAATTAAATTTGAAATATTTTACTTGTGATGTAAAGTTAATCATTTGAACATCTTTTTTTTTAATTAAGTTGGTTCTAAGTACTAAAACCTTAACTAAGGTCATTTTTGCTTGATGTTAACATTTTAAACTACTGTAACTTTTTTGTCTCGTCGAATGACTTAGTCAAATTTTGAGTATATCATATCTTAAATCCATTAATCATAATAATAATAAGTTTTTAGTACTTAAATTTTACCTTAGTTAAGAAATTTGAGATTTTTGTTCTAATTTTTTTTAATTTTTCAACTTACGTATATCTTCAAATTCATACTCAAAACTTTATTTTCATAAAATTTGTTTCTAAGAAAAAGAATAAATATATATTAAGTAGAAACCTTGAATGAGAGATCGTTAATTTTATATTAAGTTGCCCTTAAATTCCTGAAACTAGCCTTCAATTCCATCTTATTTTTTTGATGCACAATAGTGAACATTGAAGTGATTTTTACTTGCGACATATGAACATTGTACATATAAGAACATGCATGCATTGTTTTTGTACAAAATTTCGAATATAAAAGTCGAAAAAACTTGGACAGTAAACTAACTTTTGGAATTCATGTCCAAGAAATCATAAAAAAAATAAACGTAACCATCAAAATTCTCTATCCTTTTATTAATCGTAAATCAAAGTTAAGTCATGAAAATAAACTAATTATATTCAAAGTTATTTTTCAAGCAATTATTCTATACGGATCACCTGCCTGGGGTAACTGCGCAAAAAGCCATATGCGAAGGTTGCAAACTTCTCAAAACAAGTTGTTAAAAATGATGTTAAGTGCCTTGCACATGAGCAACGAACTGCGAATGGACGAACAAACGTGATTTTACACATTTCAAAAAGTCAATTCCACACAAAAACACATTTAAATTATAAGAAACCAATTGACACTAATATTAGGATAATAAAATTTTCATTTTGTTCTCTAAAACAAGAGAATTTTGTAAAAACAATTTGGTAGTAACGAATCGCAGTGTGGTTGCTGCGAACTGTCAAACTCTGTTCGCGTTCCACATCCACACTGCAACGAATAAATTGTTCGCGCTCAACTTAACCTCAAAGTTATACCACTCTTGTTTTGTTTTTGTGTGAAAGATGATGGCTGAGGAAAATATGGAGAAAAGGGTTGACAATTCGTCGCTACCTGCGAATAGAAATAAAAGCTCATGTGAAAGAAAAGTCAAAATATGCGAACATCCACAGTTCGCAGTTCGCAGTTCGTTGCTCATGTGTAAGATGCTTTAAACCTTCCTTGGCATTTTTCAACCAACGAATTACACATGTTAGCTAATGTTGAATACATATATTTCTGATAGAATTACAAAATTAAAAGAACGATATAAAGTTTCCTGCGAAATATCTGACAATGCTTTAATTTCAAATTTAGCTTCATAGTTATAATGTTCAAAAGACTGATTTTTTTAATCTATTTATATCTTCTTTGCTGTGGTTAATTTATTAATTTATTAATTTATTTATTTTTGTTTATTAATTTATTTATTCGCTATTTATTTATTAATTCTCTATTTATTTGTTAACTTATTTCTTTATTTTTTAATATACTTATTATTTTTGTATTTATGTGTTATTTATTTATTTATTTGTTTACGTATTTATTTATTTATCTTTTTATTTATTTATTTATTAATCTATTTATTTATTTATTTATTTAAGTATTTATTTATTCATTTATTTATTTATTTATTTATACATTTATTTATTTATTTATTATTATATATGTATACATTTCTAAATGCTATTGATTTGTGCTCATTGACACTTTATCTGTTATTTATCTTTAATTTGTATACTGATACAGATTTGTTAAAGTTATAATTGAAATTTCGCACTGTTAGCTCCTGACTGCACTCCACTCCTTCTCTCTGTTTTATATATATTAATGTATTTATTTTTGTAGTACCCGTAGCGTGATGGTTAGTGCGTTGGACTGTCATGCAAGGGGTCCTGGGTTCAATCCCTGCCTGTGCCACCTAACTTTTTTCACGGGTACTGCCTCTTGCGAAGAATTGACAAATTCTCCAAGAGTAATTCTTGTCATGAAAAGTGCTTTCTCAAATTAGCTGTTCGCATTCGGCATATAAACTGTAGGTCCCTTCCATCTCTGACAACATTACTCGCACACAGGAATGGTTGAGAGTTGTAAGTCACTAGGCCCTGGTTCTTCAAGGACTGTTGCGCCACCTAATACAAAAAAGTATGTATTTATTTATACTCTTTTGTTATGCTCTTTTATGAGGGTTTCAGTAGCGTAGCGTGGGGGGGGCAGGGGGGGCAAATGCCCCGGGCGGCACTTGTTTGAGGGGCGGCAAAAAAGGGAAGGCGGCAAAAAAAAAAGGTTACCAAAACAAAAAACCCTGCACTTGTTTGAGGGGCGGCAAAAAATAAAAAAGGTAACCAAAACAAAAGAACCCTGAAATAATTTTCGGTAAACAGAATTTCGTATGGGGTGGCATCCAATCGACCTGTACCTATACCACCACAAACGAGAACAGATGCAGGAACTTTGCTTATAGCAATGCAATCCTTTTCTTTTCTCTGCTTTTTGGGCTTTTGGAAACCTGTTCTTCATGAAATAAATGAATGTCAAATTTACTTACAAACCGAAGGTCTTGACCTTTATCAGTGTGCAGCTAAAATCAGTGCTCTACTGACTTTTCTTGAAGACACATGAGCAAAATTAGTCAATGATGCACTTGTTTACGCAAGGAATTTGTGTTAGAGCTTAGGCATTTCCTTGGATCCTCCCAGAAGGAAAAAAAGGAAGTACATCTTTGGTGATGGAAGCACAGATGTTGGTCTGTCTCATGACGAAGAGTTGAGAAGAAAATTGTTTTCTTCCTTAGATAAAAATCATCGTCGAAATCAAGGAGAGATTTAACCAATTGCAAAGTTTGGCCAAAAAATTCGACTTTCTTTCAGCTTCAAAGCTACTGGCTGAAAATTTTGATTACGATTCGGAACTTGCATTCAAAGAGCATGATGTATCTCCCGATGATTTCAAAATAGAACGTGGTCGATTAAGAGCCTTTGCATCTTTATTGGAAAGACTTAACGATCTTGAAAGAACAAACCCGCTTGAAATATTTAATTTCATAGTACAGTCGAAGTTAGAAACAAGTTTGCCAAACATTACCATTATGCTGCGTATTTTTTTAACAATAGCAATAAGCAATATCGGATGTGAGAGGAGTTTTTCAAAACTAAAACTAAAGAGAGGCTGGGATGCGACCCACACTGATAACTTCCCATCCCGTCTGTCGATTTGTCTTAATTAAAAGTTTGTCTATATGTATCAATTTTTACCAAATTTGCGGACCATTTTATGTTTATTTTTTTGTTATTGAATATCGAAAACAATATTTTCTGTGAAATAAAATAAGTTTGAAGCCAATATTTTTAATTTTTGAAAAGCTATTTGAGTCGATTTTTATTTTTACCAAGTTTCAGTATTGTTTTTTTTTAGGTTTTTATTTTTTGTAAAAAAAACTGTCAATTCGATTTTTCTCAAAATTTTATCAGATGTTAAAAACATTATTCTTCGTTGCACAAAATTATTTTGGAGATGAAATCAGATTTGAGTCGTAAAATTTTCGAGGTGACAAATTTTTTTTTCGGTTTTTTTAATTTATAAAAAAAAACAGTTAATTGGATTTTTTTCAAAAAATATAATTGTTTTGTATCACGTTACAATATATCATATAAAATTTAATTCAAGTCTCTAGCGTTATTGGTTCATGAGATATTTAGGGTTAACCAAAATTTTCACCTTTTTTTTAAACTGCTATGGTAAAAAAAACACCCACGCAATTTTCTTGAGAGCCCTTTCTGCATCTTTTTGCTTTATTATCTGTATAACAAAATTTATTTGAAGTTTATATCTCTTCTGGTTCTTGAGCTATGGACGACGAAAAAAAAGTCGCGAACGTACGGACATACGGACGTACGTACACACGCACGCACAGACATCTTTCTAAAAATCTTTTATTTCGACTCCAGGGACGTTGAAACGTCGAGAAATGTAAAAATTTTCAATTTGACAAATCGGACCCATTACAATAACTTCCTATGGGAAGTTAATAAAAAACTATCTCAGGTCAACAATGAGTACTCTAAGGGTAAGTAACCTAGGAATTCTAGCCATAGAAATGCAAAAAACTGATGCGATTGACACCGAAAGAATAATAAAAGAATTTGTGTGTAAAAAACAAAGAAGACAAATAATTTAAACATTTTCTACGTTTTATAAATTATTAAATATGGGTAACGTACATAGGTCAATGTCAGTTGAGTTGCTTGCCACAATGTAATTAAAAAAATCAAATTTGCTTAATTTAAAAATCGAAACAAATGTTCATTAAAAATAAAAATATACGAAACTTTCCTTATTAAAATGAATACAAAAATTAAATTTTTGCTTTATATGTACTATTAATAACCAAAATAAAGTGATTTAAAAAATTAAATATAATTTCTTAATCTTAATTTATTTTTTGAGCTTTATTTTATAGTGAGTATGCAATTTAAAACATTAACCAAATTTGAATGTTAGGTTCCTTAAAATGTGGTTACTTTCAATATGGTTATAATCGATATACATCACCTACAAATAAATGGATACTCTGTAAATATAGTTCATTATGGAAGAAATGGTAGTGTTCACCAACTTTGACAAAAAAATTTGGGGCGGCAAAATTTGATCTGCCCCGGGCGGCAAAAACCCACGCTACGCCACTGGAGGGTTTTTAAGTAGCTTTTCCTTCAACCAATACTTTATCTTTGAAACTTTTGTTAAAAATCTCTGTAAATTGTGCAATATATATTTGAGATAAAGAAATAATGTAATATTTTTAGCTACAATAAAAATCAAATCAAAAGTCGAAAAAAGTGGGTCCCCCGATTCCGTCCGTCTGTCTGCTGTCCTGGCCCCTACAGCCTAAGCCATTGTGCCTTTTTTTCTTTTTTTTAATACGAAAAATAACAGCAGTCCCCATATAAATGTTTTGGTTTAAAATCGAAAACTCGAACTTTTTCAAAAATGAACCGATAGATTTTTTTAAAACTTTCTCTATTTTGTGTGTTCTTAATTCGGCTTCCTTCTACAAGAACAACATGTTGGTATTGCTCCAGAAGAGTACCCCTCATAAAAACGTTTTTTTGTTTTTAAGTTTTCTCAAGAACTAATCGACCGATTTCAATAATCTTCTCTTTCAGTGCAAGTTCTTGTCGATGTCATTATTTTTTTTTTTGAGTTTTAAAAAATAACATTTTTTTTACAAAACTTGATATCTCAGAAAGGAGTGACATTTTCTTAACGGAATTTAAATCTAAAATGTATAGCACTAAATTACTTCATACCAAAAATATTTAAAAGACACAATTTAAAAATTGTATGTATAAAAAAACTGCTCTAATGATTTTCGAAAAAAATTAAGTTAATCTTGGTTTTTTGAGAAATAAAATGGTATTTAAATTTTTGTGAAAAACTTATTTTCTAGGTACTTTTTTTAATCTTAAAATATAGTAAATATTTTTAAACAAACATTTTTGAAAAACACAATGCATGTTTCATATCTATTAATATAAAAGCTTTGAATCTCTTGACAACTTTTGTAGCGTTTTTCGAATTAATAGAAATGGCAACAAAAAATAATATATTCTTTTTGAAAAAAAAGCTAAATCTCAAAACAATTTCTTACATTTCTGCGTGAAAGAAACAAAAACGCTCTAAACTATTGTGTTTTGCTCTTAAATATGGCCTATTTAGAAGACTTTTCGAATCTTGGAATGCTTTCATATGTAGAAAGTCGACCTTATTAAAAAATTAGACTATACCTTGCTGGACAACAGCGTTCTAAAATAATTTAATAACTAAAGTTGTCACTAGCCCTTGAAATGTGTACATTCAAGGTTAAGATACACATGTTATTTAAATTTTGTTAGCCTCCTTTACAGAACATTAAAGAACATTTTTAAGCGGTGAGTAAAAACTCGTCTACATATATAGCATATTATAGTATATTAAGCGTGTGACCCTCCCTGATTAAGAGCCTGGATCCGCCCTTGAGTATGCAATGCATGCTCACCAAACTTTTCATGATAAACGGTCAAACCAAAAACTATAGGCTAACTGTGTTAAACTCATTAAGAAAATTGTCCTTACAATAATATTATACGTCAGGCTAACGAATTGGGTTGAACAAAACAATATGATCAATTGCTACCAAGCTTGCAACTATTGACCAACTATTTGTGTTAAGTACTACGGCTTAGCGATTTATTTGTTACAACAAAATGTCTACATACTTTTTTTGCTGACGGAAAGCTGCATTCGACACAGTAAATAGGCAAACATTGATCTACAAGCTTTCAGTAATAGGTTTATCAACCAAAATATTAAAATTCTATTAGAAGATGCTTGAGAACAATATTGCATTTGTCATAGATTACTCAAACAAATTGAGATACTTCAAATGCCAAACAAGCTATCCTCAAGGCTGTGTTTTAAGTCTGTGTTATTTTCCTTTTTTATTAATGATGTTGAAAATCACATCCCAGCAGGTATTACGATAGGTGATGTTGATATTAAGAACCTCTTTTATGCAGACGATCTCGTTATAACCCGTTTATTATACAGCTTCCAACCAATAAGCTACAAAAGAACTGTGATCGTTGGGATCTCAAAATAAATACTTCAAAGTGTAAAATCATGGTTTTCAGATCATGCAACAGGTCTAAAGGTTATCTTCGCAACTGGACTCTTGGTGACGAATTAAAATATCTTGGTTATATACTTACATATAACTTAAATGTTCATGCACATGCTTAAATTAAAACGAAAGTTAGGTTAGGTTAGGTTAGGTTAAAGTGGCTGTTGGTTGGGACGTCCAACACACTTAGACCAAAGTATGGTCCGTTGTGATACCACATGAATCAGTTAATCAGCTTAACTCGTTGAACCAATTGGAGCTTCGAATGAAGCGTAGGAGACAAGTAATATCTGAATTTTTTAGATCGCTGGTATCGTTAAAGTAGTAGTCTCCAAGGTGGATTCTACGTCTTTGTGATAAGGCAGGGCATGTGCACAGAAGATGAGAGATTGTCTCCTCTTCTTGTTCGTCCATGCAACTCCTACAAAACTCATTTGCAGGGGCTCCAAGTCGAATAGCATGCCTTCCTATTAAGTAGTGCCCAGTCAGGACACCTATAACGTAGCTAATGTGCAGTCTACTCAGATTAATTGTTTTGAGCGTCTGGCGCTAAGATTAGGCCAAATCAGTTTAGTCGCTGCACAGGTGGTGGTGTTATTCCACCTGAAGTTTGTTTTCTCTATGGTATCTTGCTTAAGCATGAGTTTACATGTAGCTAAGGGGATACCTATGCTAGAATTGTGAGCCCGCAGAGGTAAAGTTGTTCCGCTTTTTGGAAGTTCGTCAGCTTTGCAATTTCCTGGAATGTCTCTATGGCCCGGCAGCCAGAAAAGGTGAATGTTGAACTGTGTAGCCATCTCCGTAAGAGATGATCGACAATTTAGGGCTGTTAGTGAATTTGTGGAGACAGAGTCTAGGGACTTTAACGCAGCTTGGCTGTCCGAGAAGATGCGTATATCAATAGTTGATATAAAGTTTTCTCTCAGCCAGGATAGGACTTCTTTTATAGCCAGGATATCAGCTTGGAACACGCTACAATGATCGGGTAGACAAAAGGAGAGACTTAAGTTTAGTCTATCTGAGTATACGCCTCCTCCAACCCCATCCTCCGTTTTTGATCCGTCTGTATAAAAGTTTATAGGACCATCGTTCAAAAATGATGTATTCTCCCAAGAAGACCTGGGATGTATAATTGTATAGTCACTTTGAATCTATAGTTATTAAACTGAGGATGGGGTATGGTGTAGTCAATATTACTGTTTATAGTTCTGAACGAGTTCAAAATAGTGGTGTGGCCAATTCCATTATTGATCCACAGAGAGGAGGCTTGAAGCCGTATGGCAGTATTAGTGGCCGTTTGCTTGCTGAAAATATCCAGCGGTATTAGATGGAACTGAACATCTAGTGAGGCGGAGGGGGTAGAGCGAAGTGCTCCTCCCATACACAGGCAGGCTGTTCGTTGGACTTTGCTGAGTTTATTGCGATTTGTCGCTGTATCTAGTGCCGTCCACCATACAGCTACTCCATAAGTAAGGATCGGCCTTATAACCGAGATATATAGCCAGTGTGTAATGCGGGGCCCCATTTATTACCAATGGCCTTTTTACAGGAGAACAGGGCTACTGTGGCCTTGTTTATTCTCTCTTGAATATTAGGTTTCCAACATAATTTCTTATCTAAAATGAGACCCAAGTATTTTGCTTGATCAGAGAATTTAAGTGGTACACCGTTTATGAGGGGAGGGTCAATGTGTGGGACTTTGTATTTCCTTGTGAAGAGGACAAGGTCGGTTTTTTGTGGGTTAACGCCTAGCCCACACCGATTTGCCCATCTGGTGAGCTTATTTAAAGCGTTTTGTAAGAGTTCTTTTAGTATATTAGGATGTTTATCCGTTACTGCAATAGCAACATCGTCCGCATAGCCAAACACTCTGTATCCCTCTCTTTCTAGAGTAATTTGTAATTCATTTATTACAAAGTTCCAGAGGAGAGGGGATAGGATACCACCTTGTGGCGTACCTCTACTGACACCCCTTTGTGTAGTAAAATCGCCCAGTTTTGATCTGATTAATCAATTCACTGATCGACTTATCTACCTTCAGAGATGTCAATACACGTGCAATTGCAGATGTGTCGACATTGTTAAATGCACCTTCTATATCTAAGAAGGCAACTAAGGTGTACTCTTTATGATGGAGGGAATATTCGATTGTACGGACTATACTGTGTAGAGCCGTTTCAACTGATTTCCCTTTGTTGTAGGCGTGTTGAGCCCTTGAAATGAGGGACTTATCAATACTTGCCCTTAAGTGGATATCGATCAAACGTTCAAAAGTTTTGAGAAGGAATGATGATAAGCTGATAGGTCTTAGGTCTTTAGGGTTAACGTGGCTGGATTTTCCAGCTTTTGGAATAAAAACAACTTTAAATTGTCTCCAAGACATCTGGATGTATGCCAATTCAAGGCATTCCTTAAAGATGTTTTCTAGGATGGGTATTAGAAAACTTGCATTTTCTTGCAGTTCGGCTGGAATTACACCATCCGGACCTGCAGATTTGTATGGCTTAAAGCTGTTAATAGCCCATTTGAGTGTTTCCCTAGTGACTAGACCTTGTGGGGGATGTAATGTATTGTCACAATTATTAGGTGCAATGTTATTAATTATATTAGAGCTACCAGGAAAGTGAACGTCTAGTAGCAAGTTGAGCGATTCTTCGCTTGAATTGGTCCAGAGGCCAAAGGCGTTTTTCAAGCAGCTTGGCATGATTGGATTTTTGGAGAGGATTTTGCGCAGCCTGGATGCTTCGGAACAATCTTCCACGATGCTACAGAAGTTTCTCCAGGTCGATCGTTTGGTTTTCCTCAGTTCTTTTTTATATATCTTCAGTGATTCTTTATATGAATCCCAGTCAGACATGTCTCTAGAAGCTTTCGCTCTGTTAAAGAGCTTTCTGCATTCTTTTCGAAGTGGATCCAGCCCTGAGTTCCACCAGTGTGGCTTCTTTTGGCCTCTTACTTGTATAAGAGGGCATGCAGTATCTAGAGCTTTGTTTAGGGCTGATGTTAGATTATTGACTTTGTCGTCAAGATCTTTAGTGTTGGAGGGAGTATTAAAGAGTTCAGGTTTTACTAAACTATTTAACGTTCTCTTGTATTTTGGCCAATTTGTTCTTTTTAGATTTCGAAAGATCGGTTGGCAAGGTGGTTCATTTATAAAGACAAACTGGATGTATCTATGATCAGAAAAGGAGTGATCTTTAGATACCTTCCAGTTCAAAATATTATTATTAATGAATTCGGAGACAAGAGTTATATCTAAAACTTCTTGTCGGTTTTTAGTAATAAAGGTTGGCCTATTACCAACGTTATTTATGAGTAGGTTAGTGTTTAGAATATAGTCGAAAAGAGACTCATCCCTGTCGTTTATATCCGTGCTACACCATACTGTATGGTGGGCGTTAGCGTCACTTCCGATGATGAGGCCGATGTTGAGCCTTTATGCTTCAGCTATTAATCTCTCCAGAGTGTCACCCGGGAGAGGGCCAAGATGGTCGTGGCCGAGATACGCCGACGCCAGCCAGAATCTTCCTCTGGCTGTTTCCAGACTTGCGGCGCGCGGCGGTGATATCTCGATCGTTGAAATTGGGGAGTAAATATACATTTAGGCTACGTTTTACTAATATGCAAGATCTGGGTTCATCCTCACCTGATGCATATAGCATGCAGTATTTGGGAGTCCTGATTCCTCGAACAATGGATTTAACAATCCAGGGTTCTTAAATCAGGACAATATCTTCATCGCTGCTGGATAAGCGAAGAAGAAGGGAGGCCGAAGCCTTTATGGAGTGTTGGAGGTTAATCTGTAGTAACCGCAGCATTTTCGCTACCGTACACCAACACAGTGATGTCGGAGTCATCCATATCAGAGGACGATTCTAAAAGAATGTCCTCATCTCCGCTGTCGTAGACCTCGGCCTCCATTGCGGAAAACCCTTGGTCGGTGTTAGGAGCTCGGCCCCATCTTTTTTGTAGACCCTCAGCGGTATTTCATCGAACCCGAACCTAATCACACCTTTTGATTGCGCCAGAGGAGAAAGGGACTCTGCATTGATGATAACAATTGCACCCTTGTAGGGTCCCTTTGGATCCTCCAATTTCGCAACCTTCCAGTTGTGAGTAGGAAGGGTTGGATTGGAGAGCCGGATTACCTTCAGAACGTGGTCAGCTTCCTTGAATATGGCCGGAAGCGTTATGCGAGCTCTTGGTCTGCAAGGAATGTCCTCCTTTGCGACAACCTCCAGTTTAGCACCAGGCCAGACCTCTCCAAGTCGGCTAACCGCTAGCGTCAGTAGATCGAAAGTTACCAATGCTGCCTTATATCAGAGAGAAACACTAATCGAGAGAGCCAATTTTCCTCGTCTCCGTCCCTTCGAAAACCTCTTACTCTCATTTTTTATAGCGTGTTGAATTCGTATCGGTGTATACATGTTTTCACCTCGGAGAAGAGTACACAAAAAAACATCAGTTCCGGGAAATGCGACATTTCTCATTTTTGTTTATTGATAGCCAAAAAGGCTATGTTTTTTAAAGTCTCATTATAATATTTGTAATTCTCATGAATTTCTTTCTTTAATTTTACTAACATCTTGTCGTTTTTATATTTACAAAAATACTCCTATAATTCAAATTAATTTTAGCAAAACATTTTTGTTTGTCAATAAATAACGGAAGAAGTTATACCAGTAGTTCGTGGTGAATTTGTTTCTCTCTTCTTTTTCTCTAAGTTACAGATAGATGGCATTAACAACCAAAACAAGAAAGGATGTGCGCAGAAAGAATGTAATAAGGTTAAGGTTTTTTAGACTAGACTTTATTTGTATACATGAACGAGTACATGTTTTTTATAAATGTATGTTATCTCTATTTCAATAGTAATACCTTAACTAATGACTTAACTACTTTATTATCTAAAATATACTGCATTGAATTATTTTACATAATTAAAAAAGGCGGAAATAATAAAGTTCTACAGTTTACCGGGAATATTTATATAAAATATCCATATCTTCTGCGATTTCGGTATCAATCGATATTTTCTGGAACTTAATAACATTTATTTGTCATGAATTACTCTTTCAGCTTTTTTATACACCAAAAAAAAAATCAATTATGAAATTTGGCTGCGATAATAATTACTTGAACACAGCATTTTCTATGTTTATAGTTATTAAGGTTTAGCCCTTAACTGTGATTTGCATTTATTTATGAATAGCCTAAAAAGTTTAGCAAACATCTATGAATAAGCCACAATGCACTTTCAGAAAAACTGTAGTTAGAACTTTCCCTCACAGATTTTTCCTTGTCGCTTTATAACTGAAAGATAAGATATAAATAGTTAGAACTGGAAAATTTATAAAAATGACGCATAAGACTTAAATTTTGGTTGAAGGACAAATTTGTATATTCTTTTCACAAAACCACTGACCTAGCGAGAATACAAATATTTTTACTTTTGTGCAAAAGTACTTTTCGGCTTATGTAGTTAAGCCTTTAAAAGCAGCACACTAGCTTAGTGGAAGGCAGTAAGAATAGCTTATCACCTATTCACAAATCTTATGCAATGAAAATTGGCAACAGAAGTAACAAGTTGACGGTCTTTTTATTTAGTCTCTACTTAAATCACTTATTTTCAGCATTTTGGAAATGTCGTGAGTAATGTAAGGAAAATAAACATAGAGTACAAACAAATAAAATAGGAATGGAAAAAAGAGATGAGTATATAAAAATGTTTTCAATGTTTCTGCGTTGTTTCATTTTCATGATCCATGATCCATGTTTACATTCTGTAACTCTCGATTTCAATGTTCCTGCAACTCTCGCATCGACAAAATTAAGTCGATAAACTCTGAAAATTTGAAACAAATCTGAGTTTTTTTTGCATTTTTCAACGGTCTGAGCGAAAATTAAACGCATAAACGCAGCTAATAATAAAAAATAGTAGTTGAAGTGCTTTAAGAGTTTTATGTTTCTAGGTCCTAATTCATTGGACTGTTGCACCACCTAATTATTTTACTTAATTAATGATTAAAACTGGCTTCTAATAACTAACTAATATTTCTCTAAATGCGTAATTTAGAATTGTTTCTAAATCTTCATTGTTCTGGCACCTAACAAGACTAATTAATTTCACTTCATATTCGAGTGATATTACTCCCAAACGAACGCAATGAGAGTACCAAAAAGTTGTTCATCCACAATTTTGAATTTTCTTTGAACACCTCTGAACAGCTGACTACATCCGCCATTTTTCAAAGGTGGTCGCCATTTTTGAAAGGTGGTGAGCAGAGAGAAAAGTTTTTTCTCTCTGGTGGTGAGTATGCACACTAACTTGCATAAGTATTTGTTCCCCACATTTTTTTTATATGGAGTTAATACATATGCAAGTTGGTGTGCAAATCACAGCTTGTAGGCAAAGAGAGAGCAACCGTCGAAGTTGGTTCTCTCTATTAGTTCTTTTCTCTCTGCTTTATATAGCATGTGATCTAAAACTATGTTGATACAATTTCTAAATTTAATTTTAAAGTCTTCAACGCTACATTGAAAAAGCCTCCATTTTTCAATTCTTATGTAAAATATTTCCTAGATAAAGAATTTTGTCCAGAATTGCTTGGTTCCAATGGTCAACAGGAACAATTTGTAACATGCACACTGCACAGTGCTATAACAAAGTTACTAGTGCACTGTTTATTTCTAAGCTCTCCGAAAATTTCATTGTCTTGGCTTTTATGTTGCAAAACTTTCGAATTCTTGTTTTATTTTTCTTTAAATCTATATTTTTTCCTACAATATGTATAGACCCCAAGGATTCGACAGGAACGGACGTAGGTATTTAGCTTTTGGTTTAAATCAAGAGAGCGGATAAGATGGGACTTGATGTATCAAATATGACTTCAACGTTTGTTTCGGCTCGTGCACAGGATTTGATCTGGTGAGATGGGAAGGGGTTACATTTAATACAGTTAAAATAATTTTAAAAAAAAATTATTTTAAGATTAAAAATTTTACCTGAAAAATAAGTCGGTCTTCAAAAATTTAAATGCCATTTTATAAATCAAAAAACCCTTGATTTTTTAATTTTTTTTCCAAAATCGTTAGAAGGTTTTTTTTTTTAATTAATTTTGTGTAATATATACAATTTTTCAATTTTGTTCTAAATATATTTTTGGTATGCAGTTGTTTAGTGATTGTAATATACGCTCTACATTTGAAATTCGTAAAAAAATGTTGACCCGTTTTTGAGATATAGAATTTTGAAAAAATAATCAACATTTTTTAAAAATCCAAACAAAAAAAAAAACAAAATAATGGTTTTATGAGCGGTACCTTTCCTGAGCAATACAAAAATATGTTTTTCTTACTAAAAGAAGCCAAGTTAAAAAACAAAATTTTGGAGAAAATTTAAAAAAAATCTATCGCGAATCTGCTAAAACCTTAACTTCCAAGTTTGAACTTAATCGACCCAATTTTTTAGGTTGTAGGAGCTTGGACAGACAGACAGGACAGACGGACGGAATCGCGGGACCCACTTTTTTCGGCTTCTCTACCATCGTAATATCATGTTTGACTAAAAATCTCGACGAATGCAAAACTTGCCATATAGTTCCTATATGTCGCAAGTAAAAATAGTGGTCCTATATGACTAATCTGGAGAACTCCTGATTTGGCAGGTTGGAGAAAGAACTTTTGAATTTAACTTGATAATATCCATACAAATCCATGCGATGAATTGAGGAGGAAACTGAAGCTTTAGAACAATCAGTGTAAATAAAATCGAGCGCTCGACTGAGTTTCAGGTTTTTTCAGCACTTATGCGAGTAAATTTGTAAGTGTCGATCTTTTCCTCATAAAACCATGTTGCTGGTTACATACTCATATGATATATAACTTGCTCTAAAAGTGTGGATATACAATACAGTTATATTTGTCAATTTGGTTGCTAATTTAACTAAGCATAGCAATAATAAAAGAAAGAAGAGGGATGCATCTATTTATTGCAAGATTTTTTCGTAATGTCATTTTAACATAGTTTAAAGTCAGTGGACAGTCTTGCAAGCAGTGGAAGAAATTTAATTTAATGGGAGTACTAACTGATATATCAAATTTAGCTTTCTATCTATCTATCTATCTATCTAACTATCGAATTTTCAAAAGCTTACAAAGCTAAATAGAACTTTCGAATTTTTTAAGATATTTAGGACATTAAAATCAAATTGTCGATATAAAGAATTTTGCACATGGCTCACTTACTGTAAGACCGTTGGGCTAGTAAAATAAACTCCTGTTGAGATGACCTCAATGATGCTTCTATGTAAGTAAAACCCGTCATCTGATGTGAGCCAATTAAAGGCACAAAAAAGAAGACTACTATCATCCTAACCAGAAATGTGTATATTATGGTCAAGAGCTTCTACTTGAACGTCGAACTTGTCGAGTTGTAGAAGCTGAGTAAGGTCGATGATTCTAAAGAACTTTCTGCAGAGGAACCCCGAAACTAAAGGACCTCTCTCTACCTTTCCAAAATCATCACCCCTCCCACATAAACAAGGCATACAAGCCAACGCTTATGTCACCAACTCCCATCCCACCTCCCACGATGTAACGGCGAAAGATCTAGACAGCGTTCCTCTCTCCGGTGCTCCTTCCCACCCTAGGTAACCTAGCTCAATTGCTGTTTTCCGATCCTAATCATTTCCTTACATATCAGCATGATGATCTAAACATCAACTGACTCCTTACCCTACCTATTTCTTCCAACCACCTCTTATCTTTATTGGGCTGGATCTAAGGTGTTAAACGACCCGTGCCGATGATCAGGCACGTGGGACCAAACTATGAATTCAAAGAAAAAAGAACAAAATGATGAGACCGGTATCTTTTCAAGACCGGGCGGCAGTTTGGGGTCAAAGCCTGTTGCCGTATCTCCTGCGGCCAACACAGAGAAGGGAGCAGTGGCAATCCATGGACCCTCTTCTGCTGTTGGCAGCAACGAGAATAGAGAGGTAGCGATACCTAATTTCAGTAGTGGCAAAGTTGTGAAGAATGGCCCTACTACTATTACTGAGAGCACATCTCCATTGCACAAATCCAGAAATGGAAAGGAGAAACTCTCAAAAAGCCTATACAAACAAAGGCGGCAAGCTGCGAGAATCCTGAAGGCCTCTGGTGAATCATTGGAGGCTGAAAAGACACCGCAGCAAACCACTCGCGTTGAATGGGCAAACAGTGTTCTTGCTGCAGCAAGGACCAGTAAAGACTCCACGTCTAAACTAGAAAGGTCTCTTGAGGGGGCCATACCGACAACGAAACGGCCTCGTGTGCACAACACCAACACTCCCCTCAATCCCATCAGAAAACCAGCCAGTTTCAGTGAAGGGCAAAGTCGTGGTTGTGGTCATTGACAGGAGCGATGATGATGGCACAATTTCGGCTGATTGTTAGAAGCTGGTCAAGGTAAAGCTCTCGAGTAGCTTTTTAAGCATTTTGAGAGAGCTTCCAGGACCACTTCCTGCCACAAGCGATGGGGGTTGGCATTAAGGTCATGTCAAACTCATGGTTTGTGGCGATCAGAGGTCTTGTGACATGTACCAGTTTTCTGTCAGCCGGTTAGGTGAAGTTTGGCCAGGTACGAAACTCGAGGTTGTTGCTAAGGAAGACATTCCTAGCAGACCTAGAGCCCGCATTTGGATTCCAATCGAACCTCCTGGTATCGAGGACATTTTCGAAATGATCAAGGTTTGTAATCGATTAATTATGGATTCGAATCAAGGAAAATTCGAACATACAAAAAAGATGTATTTTTACTCCATAATTTCAGTAGCTAGGCTGGAAACAACCAAAGGAATTTTCACCTTGGCCCTCGGCCTGGTAAAACCCTTGAGAGAATCATCACTGAAGAGGAACGGCAGAAGATCCGCCAAATTATTGGGACCGATGTTAACACTCATCACACGGTATGGGGGAGTACGAATGTCAACGACAGAGGTGAGTCTCTTTTTGATTATATTCTTGGTACTAACCTCTTAGTAAGTAATGTTGGAAATGAACCAACCTTAATTACTTAAACTCGACAAGAAGTCCTAGACATAACTCTTGTCTCCGATACCATTCACCATATGATCTTGGACTGATATATCCAGTTCAATATCAATGTTAACTCTTAACTGGGCAACTCTTCTGCCAGACGATTCGTTAGTAGAGGGACACCGCAAGGTGATGTTCTATCCCCTTTCTTCTGGAACCAAGTGGTGAATGAAATCCTAACAGTCTTGATTCGGAAGGTTTCGGAGTGATTGCCTATGCGGATGACGTTGCTTTAGCGAACTCTTACAAAATGCCTTAGACAGACTAGTACTTTGGGCTGATCGGTGTGGACTGGGCTTTAACCTGCACAAAACCGATTTAGTCCTATTTTGAGGAAATAAAAAATTCGTTTTGTTAATCCTCCCTATATTAAAGGAATCTAATAAGACGTGTATTCTATATGGGACAACTTGAAATGTCGTGCGCAAGGACAAAATATTGAAAGCTCATATTTTCGAGCAATATTGGTTTGAGATTTTGAACAAGTTTCAACATGAAACCCGAGAAACCCTAATATACATACGTATGTATATGACTATTTCCGGAAACGAATATGGAACACTAATCTAAAACTACAATTACAGGGTCAACGTTTAAGTTCAACGTGTTGATTTCACCAAATAATTAAAATTTTGTATGTTAACATCCAAGTATCAATATGTCAATGCTTTGACATTTTTTTTAATTAAAAGAAGCCAAATAGAAAAAAATTTAAAAAAATTTGACTAAAATATTTGTATGGGGACTACTAATGTCTTATTTGATTAAAATCTGTGTTCGAAATTTTGTGCGAATGCAGTTCTTGTCATATATAGTTCCTATGTGTCGCAAGTAAATTAAAATATATACCTGCACTCATTATATTATTATAAACATTGTTGAATGCTTGAACGTTTAAAAACGAACTACGATATGCCAATCGGTAGGGGCATTCAAATTTCAAATAAAAAATATCTTTAGATATTTTCTATGACCTTAATTTTACTCGAAAAAAAAAACTACGTAGTCACTGAGAAAAATCTAAAATTTGAAATAATGTGCATAATGTAGATATGACTTTTCTCCATATGGAATGTACAATGTACATTTTGGTGTTAAAAGATGTGAAGTTTCCTGTCAAACCAAATAGGTTCATTTTCACTTCACAGCATTGCATTTCGTGTTCGGTGGGAAAATTCAAGCAATTTAAAATGGGAACAGGTCTAAACCTTAAATGACAACGTTATCATATTATATGTAAATGAAAAATACATATCTTCTTCCTACGATAACTACCTTTTTTAAACATTTTATCATTTTATTTCGCTACTACTTATAAATAAAAGACTCCCGGAAATTGAGTCCGAAAAAAATATGTACGTAAAAAAGTCATACAATTCTTCATATCAGATTCTATTTTTTTTTCCTACGAAAAAAGATCAAATTTTTCTATTAAACTTTCTCATATCCTGGGTTTTTGCATGTACATTTTTGTAGCGTTCTTCGCATCTTTAGAAATGCCAACAAGAACAGATTATAAAATTTTTGGAAAATAGCTACGTTTCAACACAATTTCTAATATTATTGCGTGAAATGCACCAACAACCCTTTAAACTGTAGTATTTTAGCTCAGGAAACTTTTGGAATCTTGGAATGTTAACATTTCTGGGATCTGTCCAAATTAAATAGTTAAATCGTATCTTGCTGGACAACAGTGTTCTAAAATAATCTAATAACTAAAGTTGTCACTTTAGCCCTTGAAATATGTAAATGTTAGGTTAAGATACACATTATGTTAGTTAAATTTTGTCAGCCTCCTTTAGAAAACATTAAAGAACATTTTTATGCCGTGCTAAAAAAATCATCTTTATGTTAAGTAATGTGTAACATGAAAGCGTTGATCCGCCATAGACTAATTCATAGTCATCCTTGGATGGAATAAAATCCTGGTCGACAAGGCCGTCGCGTCGGGAGGAATTCCGGGCCCGGGACGGAAAAATCTCGGGCCCCTAATACTAACTTTTTTTTTTTTAATTTCATGCCTTCTGATATGGTACGTTCTAATTTACATTACGAATAGCTAAATTGGTTGGAATTAACGGAAATAATCATTTTTTGTGTGCAAAGTGAACCGAAAAAAGTGTTAATCATCAAATCAAATCTTACGGGTATCGTCCAGTTTAGTTGAAATGGAGGATGGATAGAAAATAATTCTACATGCGATTAGGTCAGAATCCGAACAGAATCATACATTCAATTTGATATTGCCAACGACATGTTAGTAACTGATAATACGGTCGATTAACTATTAAAAAAATAGAATGAAGATCTATTACCTACTATGAAAATAAAATAGAACGAAGTAAAAGTATTTGAAATTTGTCTTTAAAAAAAAATAAGTATTTTAAAAGTTTTACATTAAATACTGTTTATTGTTTTTCCTTATTAAAATATTATTACAATGTTTTATAAGAGTTAGTTTGCATTCAATGAAATATTTTCTTTTGGCAAACGAGCTTTTCTAGCTTTCTGAGCAGCAAAACAACTTATAATTGCATCGAAATTCAATTTCCTTGCCAAAGGTGCTTCGATGCAAAGTGTAGCAAGTCTGGAAACACGATCTTGTGATGAGCACGAACGATGAAACTTCTTTGTTCTGGCAAGGACGCTAAATGAACGTTCGGCACTAGCTAGGGTTAAAGGTATGGTGGAACACACGGGGAGCAACACAAATGTTGGGGAAAATCGTCTCCATGTTCTGGGAATAAATAGCACTGAGCAAACTTAATAGCGGAAGTTCTGCTTTAAAATTGGCTTCATAAATGTGTTTCAGATGAATTATTTCTTCTTTCAACTCTTGGGACACATGAGAGTTATATACTTTTGGATGAACCTTGTAGCGGAGTTTTTAATTTACACATTCGGTTCGTCCATTATTAAAAACTGTCATAAAAATGAAAATGTAGCATTCAAATTTTTCATCGTATCGAACCGACGAGAAATTCCACATATAATTGAATCAACTATGACGTAAAAGGTGTTTTACTTGAAATTTATTTCTTCGCCTGTTTCAATTTCCTTTTCAGCTCCTCGGTTTTCTTCAAAATGTCTCTTTAATTGCCTTTTTCGGTTCGATTGGAACGATTCTGGAACATCTCCCAATCCAGTAGCAACTGCTTTGCATTCAGATAAAAATTGATCTCATCCGTTTTGAATAATGTTCAAATCGAACATCAAGTTGTCGAGATCTTGAATTTCAACGTCAATAGTACTGTTTCTGGCTCGAAGAAGGAAACTTCTTCCATTTAAAGCGCTAAGAACCTTGCACCAAATCGAAGACATCAGGACGCATTCAAAGTTGTGCATATATTTTAAAACGCCATTTACATCTCTCCGAGCTTCAGCAGTCAAATTAATATCACTTAAGGCTTCTAATGATGTTCTAAGGTTTTTCAGATGATTTGCAAATGGTTTCACTGCCTCAATTCTAGCTGACCATCTTGTATCGGAAAGTTTGTGAAGGGATCCGGGCACATTTTTCTTAAGAATTTCCCAACGTTGAGCACTGCTGCTAAACATGTTGAAACACTTTTGAACAACACCAACAAATGTGATTGCCGCAGTACAACATTCCGCTGAATCGACTCCACGCTAGTTAAGGCTGTGAGCCGCACATGGTGAATACACGGCATTCGCAGTTTTGTTTAAAATATGACTGTGCACCATTATACTGTCCTTTCATATTGCTTCCATTGTCATAGCCTTGTGCACAACAGTCTTCTAAAGGGATTCCGTTCTTTGCCAATGTTTCGTAGATCAAATCAGCTATTGCGGTGCCAGTTTTTTTTGTTCCAATCGACAAATTCCAAAAACCGTTCTTGGATGGTGAACACATTTTCTTTAAAGCGCAGATATCGCAAAATAAATGTGTTTTGTTGCACATCACTTGAATCGGGTGTTGCATCGACAATTATAGCGAAGTATTTGGCGTTTTCTCTCTCCTTCAAAATAGCTGAATTCACATGTTGGGCACAAATTTTAATGAACTCATTTTGAATCTCAACGGAAAGGTAGTGGACTTGGAAACGTTTGAAAAACGTTTGCGTGGGATTTTCCGGTCCCCCGAAACCGAATCAAAAATCTCGTTCCCAGCAAAAACAAAAATAGAAGAAAAGAAACTTTATAAAAACAGAAACCGAAATAAATATTTGTGTTTTGTTTTAAGTTGCCGGGCCCCTTATTTTGATTTAAAAAGTTTTCAAAATAAAATAAATTTGAAATGTACGTTAAATTAAGTAAGAAAAGCGAAACAATTTATTATAATTTTCTTTCAATAGTTCAGAGTTGCCCAATTTGTAATTAAATATAAACAAAAATGTACGCCAATAATAATCAGGGGCCCAGATCGGCAAGCTTGTTACTGAAAAATTGGTAGATAACATGCAAACAGGGGCCCGATTGCGAAAGCATGAATGATTTTAAATTTTCGGGCCCCTAAAAATAAGTGGGAATAGGTATGTTGATGATGAATTTAGAGTACCTATATTGAAAAAAAAAACACTCCTCATTGCTTTCAATTTTACGGGCCCATAGAAAATCTCGGGCCCAGGGGGTTTCGCACCTTCCTCCCCCCCCTCTCGACGGGGCTGCTGGTCGACCTTGCAAATCATAATCTCCAAATGCAAAAATTGCCGTGGTCGTAAAACAAAAATTTGCGAGAGTGTAAAAAAAGGAAAGTAAAGACTGAAACCAGTACTTATTATGTATTCACGCAAAAGCAATAGCAAAGCACAACAAGAACTGCATCTCTTTCCTTTATGGAGACAATTGGTGATACCACAAACAGAAAGAAAAACTCATGGAAGGAGTTTCAAGGATAGAATAGAAAACAGAAACAAAATATTTTAGAAATAACTTTGATTTTTTTGTAGGAAATATCAATTTTAAAAGCTTTTTAAAGTACAGCTTTTTTAATTTCATAGGTCGATCTTCTTCATAGGCGTGAGACATCTCTATATGATTGTTTCTGATGTAAGCTTCTTTACGTAAATATAGTGCTTGCATCGAGCATTGCGGCACGCGTATAAACAGTGAGGTGTGTACAACACCAGTGGTATAGAACATATATCATAACATATGTAAACAGGACGTAATGAGTTCTTTTCTACTCATAACCATACAAATTTTTTCACATCTGAAGTGTTACCTAATAACTGTTTGCATTTTTCATCCTACACCCTTGCAACAAATAATGAGTACCAAGAAGCTATGGCCTTATATTCCTTTTATGCACTTTTTCCCCACTCAATCAACACTCGACCCCTAAGCCGAAAACCACCCTGTTTTCAAAATTCGATGGTGTTCACTCGAGATAAACCCATTTGCTGTTGATAGAGACGGCAACGATGATGAATGCAACGGAAGCTACGATATTGCTGTATGAAGGCGATAAATATGATGTGACGTTAATGGCGATGAAGATCTCGGTGCAAGGATAATAACTGTGTGCACACTCAAAACTCAACCAACACCAGACCTGCTTTCCGATGCAAAGTGTTAACGAAAAAGGTGACGACTATTAAATGATTCAAAAGCCACAGGAATATAATGACGTGAAATGCTTTTATTTTGTTTTTATTTAGAAAGGTCCATTTCCATTTAAAATTCTTAAAAGCAAATAGTACCCACTTGAAAGTTTTCTTTTTCATGACAAGCATAAGCTAACATAACATGCTGGAATTGCAATGGAGGCGGACCCGGAATAAACGTCTAGAATAAAAGAAGCACAAATAAGTGTAAATTCATTTTTTCAATGAGAATGGCTACTTTCCGTAAAAGTTGGGGCCCAGTGCGTACACGCATAAGTTACGTAACAAATAAAAGCTTTTGTTTCAAAATCGGTTTAGGGGAATAGATGTTCGAGATATTTGAGCTTGAAGTTGAAATAGTACAAATCACGAAAATCGTTGTTTGGTCAGTTCATAACGCTCCATAAAGGTTGGAAGCAACATAAAAGATTCTTTCAATGTCAAAAAAAGGCTTTAGACAAGGTGATGCGCTGTCATGCAATTTCGTTAACATCGTTCCTGAAAGAATAGTACAGAACTCCCACGTCTACACTAGAGCCACTATCTTTCAAAAGTCTGTCCAAACATGCGCATATGCTGATGAAATTTAAATAATCGGAAAAACTCCGAGTGATGCCAATGAGGCTTTTGTGAGTATTTAGGCACAAACAGAGGCAGATTCGGCAAAAATCGGTTTAACGGTTAATGAGGGCAAAACAAAGTACATGCTTTGGTAACGTTTTGACTGACGTCTCTGTCAAAACGTCAACATCGAAAGCCGTAACTTTGAGGTAGGTAAGGACTTTGTCTTACTAGGATCCGCTATGAATACAGAAAACAGCACCAGTGCTGAGATCAAACGAAGAATAACTCTTGCTAACCGCTGTTTCTTTGGGCTAAGAAAGAAATTGAGTAGCAAAGCCCTCTCTCGAGCATCCAAAGTGTCACTAAATAAGACCGTTATCATCATCGTCCTTCTATACGGAGCAGAAGCATGGACTATGACAAAAGCGGATGAAAGCACTTTGGGTCGTTTCGAGAGGAAAGTTCTTCGTGTGATCTACGGTCCCGTATGCATAGAATTACTCTTGGAGAATTTATCAATTCCTCGGAAGGGCAGTACCCGTGAAAAAACTTTAGATGTCGTAGGCAGGGATCGAACCCAAGACCTGGGATACGGACGGATTTACTGTTTTTTTATTTGGCTCCTCCAATAAAATAATTGTATTGTATTACCCTGTACCTCCATTTTTTGTTTCAAAAAAAGCTAGACTGACCTTTTGTCAATGCTCTTTTATTTAACCAATCCCAAACTTAAACAATGTCGTCAAAGTGCTGCGTGTGTACTATCGACTTTAAAGTTGATCGCTTTACGTGATGTGGAAGTCTCTGCGGTAAGCTCTTGCACCTAGAAAAACACTCAATCACCTCGTGGAAACAACTTTCCGGTCCATTTTAATATAATGTTCTCAAAATAAAATCACTTTAAATAAACTCGCTGCCCAAAACGCTGTTAAAACTTTTGATTCTTAGTTGCCATGAGAACTTAAACATTTTAAGTAAATTTTATGTTTCTGTCAAAAAGGCATTGGAAAATATTATGGCAATTATGCTGCACACACCCCTCTCCCTAAAAAAAATCACCTGAACTGAAGTATATTAGTGGACTCTCTTGATTATTAATGTTTTCACCTTTTGTTCTTCAAGAAAAACATTATTTTATAAAAAGGGCTATAATTTTTTTTTTTAATTTTCAATTCCTTTGGTTCAAGTTGTATTAGGATGGGCGGCCTTAAAAACTACCCTGAAATTATGTTTCAATGTGTCATATGTTTTGATTGTGTTACATTGAATAATTAATTTAGTTTGATCTACACCTTCCCCTGTCAACTCCCTTGATATGTGATTCACCAAAAAAAAACCAACAGTGTGACCTAAGAAGTATTGCATAAGATACATCCTGCGTCGATTCTAATCAAAAGAGTTCACGAATTAATATTTGCGAGGTTCTGGTTATAATTTTGATAGAATTCCCAGGCTAATTATGTATAAATGTATATTTGTTAAAATTGGTTTTAAAGGAAAATTGAGATCTTTCTTTTCAATATAAGTATTAATTCTAGAAAGTGTGATTATGTTTTCAAATGATATCATGTCTTTAATTTTACTTAAATCTGTTTCTGTATCCAAAATGACAAAGTTAGACATTTGTGACAATTCACTTTAGTGGATTTAATGGCTCATTCTTTTTCTGTTTTTAGTTTACAATTACTTACAACAGTGGAACTCTTGAAATTGTTAACTTTAAAAGTACGGAAAAGCTAAGTACCTATAGATTGTTGTATAATTATGTATTCGTTAAGTCGTAAAAAACTCGGGTAAAAATTTGTGAAACACATACATATGCACGAAATGTTTTGTATAAACTCATACAGATATGTTCTCTCTGTAGTACCCGTGGCCACGTTTGCCACTTGAAAAAAAATTGCATGACCAAAGCTGAAAAAAAAAATGACCAATCGTACCAAAAAAGGACCAAAATAATTTGTGTCTGCAACGGCTTTTAACTTCCCATAGAAAGTTATTGTAATCGGTCCAATTTCTTGAATTGAAAATTTTGACATTTCTCGAGGTTTCAAGGTTCCTAGAGTCTAAATTAAAGATTTTTAGAGAGATGTCTGTGCGTGCGTGTGTACGTACGTTCGGGAAGAATAACGTTTTTGACATCTGGTAAAATTTTGAGAAAATCGAATTGACATTTTTTTACAAAAAATAAAAACCTTTGAAAAACAATAGTAAAACTTGGTAAACATTTTACTATACTTTCGACTCAAGTATCTCTTCAAAAATAAAAAAAAATATTGGCTTTAAACTAATTTTATTTCACAGAAAATATTGTTTCCGAAATTCCTTAAATTATGCATAAAAATCCAACAGTCGGTTTTTTTCATAAAAAATTAAAATCTACAAAAAATAGTACGCAAATGTACGAAAATTGGGTAAAAATTGGGTTTCGACTATCAGTGTGGGACGCACCCCAGCCTCTTTTTTTTTTAAGATCACAATATGTTAACATTATGTTAGGAGATCGAATACTATCGCTAAATAAAATTCATATAAAATTAATTCAAACAAATGTTTTTGCAAACCAAACGCTATGGTTATTTTTGTCATCTTGACGCTCTTTGGCCAGCATTATATTATTAATGGTACCCAAAGTCTGCCTTTCGTTTTTACCAAAGTTAATTCAAAAAAATTCCTCTCAGCAGCAGCTGAGCTGTGAGTAAGTAACATCAAGTTATAAACGAACTAACTTAAATTTTGAAAACAATATTCATTTAAGGCGTTCTTATGATAATTGACCTTTTCCCAAAAATCTTTAGGTATGTATTTTATTTTTGAGATTATAAAAGGAATAGAGTCGAGTTATTTTTTTCAATTTCTTAAAAAAGGGACCAAATGGAATAAAAAATTACCATGCGACCAAGTGAGAAAATAATGACCAAATTTGGTCGTAAAGACCAAACTGGCAACCGTGCCCGTGGCTTGATGGTTAGTGCGTTTGACTTCCACACAGAGAAGAAGTAATTAGCAGCTAAATTTAAATTAAAAAAAGAAGTACATTTGTAGTGTTTGCGATTAAGAAGGCAGTGTGTCAGTTTTTATTTAACTAATCGGCAGCCTAGTGGAGGTGGTCCGAACACAGTTCCAAGGGTCGTGGGTTCGAATCCCGTGCGGAGTGCACTAAAAATATTGTAGCTTTTTTCACAATCGTGAAATCGTAGATTTTATAGATTGGGAAAAAAAGCAAATGGAGAAGGAGAGAAAGCAGGGGTATCGAAAGATACCTCTGCCAATATATCAGGTGATGTTACTGTGGTGCCAGCAGCGGTACCAAAAATCACCGAAACATCATCGGACCATACAACGGACCTGGCAGCAACAACAAAGATGAAGAGGCAAACTCCCACCTTGGTGAAGTGAACCAATTTTGCTAAGCGGGGCTCCCAGAGTCGCCACGATTACGTCTCAGAGGGTGGAGAAGGGTGGTTTAGGTCTCCGAAATATAGGAACAAGATGTCATCGGAGCCAAACCCGTCAACAAATAAATCGTTGGAGGTGGAGGTGAAGAAAATCAACTGATGGAGGCCCTGCAATCTAAACAGGCAGCCATCGGTAAATTTAAAGACAGCTTAAGGAAACTAAAGGAAGAAATGGAGCCACTAAAGCTAAAGCAGGAAGCGCGCCGGCAGCAAGAGGCAGCGAAACGGCAACTGCAACAAAAACAACAGCAACAACAATCACAGCAGCAACAACCACAAAGCAAGCCCGCTACCAAAACTTCAGGAGCGGAGCAAGTTAAAAAGGCACCGCCAGCAACAGCAGGCCTAAGTGTTGATGACCCAACAACCTACACAAAAGCCAAACAATGTCTACAAGAAGAGCCAAAACAGCTGCCACAACAACAAATCCCCCAGCAGCAGCAACAGCAACAGCAGCAGCAGCAGAAACAGCAGTAGCAGCAACACCAGAAACAACCACAGCCCAAGAAAGAGAAGGTGTCACCAATTAGGACCTACCGAGTTGACCTACAGGACTTAAAACAGGTATGTAAGTCGGACACTAAGGGCAAGTTTGTAATAAACATTTTAAATGAAAAAGAAAAGCGGTATTCGGTGCAGTGCTTCTCACTGGCCGAACACAAGCTACTTAAAGAAGTGCTTAAGCAAGCCACCGCTGAGTTCTTCAGCTTCACGTCTAAAAGCGAAAAATTAAAGACGGCCCTACTGAAGGGCATAAGTTCCTGCACGGAACCGGAGGCGCTCTTAAATGAGCTCAGTGAAAAAGCCACTGATGATCTCGATTTTATCGGGGTCAAGCCTTTAAACGGTGAAGTCCAGACGAGGGGGTTATAGGCTGCCAATGTTTATCGTAACATTACCGCCTCATAGTAGGATTGAGAGTCTGAGGGAAATCAAACGCCTCGACTATCAATCCATACGTTGGGATACACTAAAAAGGCACGACGACATTTTACAATGTACGAAGTGATAGAGGTTTGGCCATGCCGGATCTAACTGCAATATGCAGTTGCGCTGCGTCAAGTGCTCCGAATGTGGGAACATTAAGGGAGAATGTAAGCTGGGGAACGATCGGGTTGAGGCTTTAACCCAGCTCAAGTGTGTCCTTTGTGGAAACCAAGGGCACCCGGTTAGCTATAGGAGTTGCCCTAAGGTCCAAGAAATTAAATAGAAACAGGCCATTCAAAAAAGCGAAAGAAGTCGAGCAGTTTGAAATTTTCCTACGCCCAAATGGTGTCAGGGAATGGGAACAAGATACAGGCTCCACCAACGGTTGCCCCAAAGGCCCCCGTGCCTAAGGCACCAGAGGTGCAGCCTGACATTGTAGCCTTGTTGTTGAGCATTCAAGGTTAACTAACAGGGCTGCAAAGTCAGATAAAGGAGTAGGGCAAAAGGGTAGATCATCTCTACTCTTTGTTGCCTGGCCTGGCGCAATTTACACCATAATGGGCGCGCTGCTGGAGACGCGCCTGAAAGTCCTAGCTGTGAATGTAAATTAACTGATTAGGATTGAACGAAGAGCCAACATGTTCCAATTGTTGAAAGACTACAGTCCCGATGTGTTTATGGCTAGCGAAACCAAGCTAATTCACAAACACAAATTGACTCATAAAAATTACAATATTGTAAGAAGAGACCGGCTCGACTCCACTCAAGGGGGCGGTGTCGCTCTCTTTATACGAAAAGGCATTAATTATAAAGTCGTATACAACAATGAATTGCGAAAGCTCAAGACGCTAGAAGTTTGCGTTGTATGAATCTCTCTCACTCAAGGGAAGCGGATGTATATGATTGCGGCTTATGTGGCTGGAGCTCCGCAGGTTACTTACTTTGCTTCAGAACTTGAGATTCTTTTTAGGGAACTAAAACTGAGCTTGGAAGAAAACTATTTCATCTTGGCCGGTGATTTGAACGCAAAATATGAAGATTGGGGCAATCAATATAGTAATCCCAGACATAACCATCTTCTTAATTTACAACAGATGGACGAAACAATAAAACGAACGATGGAACGGACAATACCAAAGTACAAAGAACGGGACCAAATGGACGCTTACAGAAACGCGACTATTGACGAACTACGTAGGAACAAGAGTGGCTTACTGACAAGACTCAAAAACTTATACAGACGACTTACAGACCCACACGACTTGGAGGTTAATGAGAACCACAGGTTATCAATTAACAAGTACTGGGACCGCAAGATCCGGTCAGTTAATTCCAGTGATCCTAGTATGTTCCCTAAAATCAACAAGATATTCAGGAAAAAAATGGCAATCACCTTCCGTGTCTGAAACTCCAGAGAAATGAAGAGAACAGAGACGTACTTAGGACAGCGCAAATAGATCCAGAAGAAGCTATCTTTGACGATGACTTTTTTATAATTGAAGATCCGAAGGAAAAAGTGGAGGCGGTGGCAGCTGCTTTCCAGCAAGTGTACAAGGTGAATGTTAGCATTCGCCCCAACCACGACCTGGAAAACAGAGCCCTACTTAATCACTTTTACCTTCAAAATGATATAACACAATGGCGATCTGAGAACCGCAGTTTCATGCGGTTCAATGACGATTCCTTGTCAAATGCAATAATCGACGAGCAAACGGGACCAAGTCCCTTGTTAGTGACGAAGGTTGAGCTTCAGCTCATCTTCAACTCAATAAAAAACAAAACGTCAGCAGGTGTCGATGGTATATCCAACGTTGTACTAAGACATTTACCGATGGAGGCAATTGACATGTACACCACACTCTTCAATAATGCACTGAATAATGCATATTATCCAGTGCATTGGAAGACCGCTGTGGTTCATCCTCTCCCGAAAAAGGGAAAGGACAACTCCAACCCGTCAAATCTTCGGTCAATAAGTCTTCTTCCGAGCATCAGCAAAGTTTTCGAAAAGATCATCAATAGGGCTCTGACTAAGTGGGCTGCGGACAGCAAAATAATTCCGGATCAACAGTTCGGGTTCAAGGCGGGTCATGACACAATTCATGCTGCGTCTAAACTCGTTTCTGATATCCAATGGAATAAATCAAAACAACAATGCACAGTTGCTGTTCTGGTTGATTTGGAAAATGCCTTTGACACTGTATGATTAGAGGGTCTTTGCCTAAAACTGAGCAGGCTTGGCATAAGCAAACCATTGTTGCATATACTTTATGATATGCTTAACGGTAGAAAGTTTGTTGTCAAAAGTGGCAATGTTACTCCTACCACAACATTCTTAATTAAAAATGGTCTTCAACAGGGAGCGGTGAATTCGCCGATTCTCTTCAGCATTTACACCAGCGATCTGATAGGTAGTCTTACAAAGGCAATTGCGTACGTCGACGATCTAATTGCGTACAGAACGGCCCGATAGGTTGAGGTTATTAGAATTCTCTTGCAGCGTGATTTCGACAAGATTCAGAGATATTGCGACGACTGGAAACTGAAAATAAATGTCCAGAAGTCGGAGACAATTCTGTTCCGGACTCCGCTGGCTAGGGCCACGAGGGATACGTGCAAGAATTGGCACAAGATGGTCATCGTTGATCTTCACGGGCAGCGATTAGCGAGCAAAAGTGTAGTGAAGTACCTCGGTATCTGGTTAGATCAGTATTTGTATTTTCTGACCAGGGCCAGAGGAGCCTTCGCTGTGAGAAAACGGCTGTTTTACAGCAGTCGGCTTGACCCCGGAGTAAAGGTAATTTGCTACATGGCCCTCATACGGCCGATGATCGTTTATGGTTGTCCTGTGTGGTTCAACGTTACCCCTTCCTAGATGGTGAAGTTTCGGGTGTTCGAGCGGCAGAGTTTACGACGCTGTATCGGCTTATATCGAACAGCCGAATATTCTTACGTGCATTACTATCCCAACGAGGTCCTTTACAACGGGGCTCGAATCAACAGAATTGACAATTTCGTGATAAAACTCGTTCGAGGTCACATTGCAAGAGCTATGTTTTCGACCAACAATTTAATTTTTGGGGCGTTCTATCCGAACGACGAGTATTTTGAGAGTGCACGCTTGAGTGGCTTCATTCCACCAGAGGCATTCCTCTTTTTAGATAGATGCGGTCTGATACAGGATAGATTGGCAGTTCCGCTAATTTACCACGTCAGACGACGAACCGTGGATATGCGACTCCTGTACAATCGGGACGTCATGGCTCAAGGCGGAGCATAGCTCCTTCGGTTCAGTAGGGCTGTGTCCGAATGAGACCGAACTGATATTGTGAAGCAGGGGTTTTAAGCCTTGGCCGGCTTACATACTTGTTTTATAGTCTTAGGGTTTAGTTTTAAGTAGAATAGGCATGGTAGCACAAAAAAAATACAAAGAAAAAAAAAACAAAAATAAATAAAAAAAAACATGGAATAAGAAAAAAAAAGGACAACAAAATATTAAAAACAAAAAATGTTAGATAGTTTGATGTGCTGCTGTGTTCTAGTTTTAAGTAGTTTAAAGGTAGAAAAGATAGTTTAAGTTAGCTTTAAGTTTTATATTAAGGACCCTTTTTTAAGTAGTTTTAAGTAAAAATAAAGAAGGATATTGATATAAGTTTTTGTTTCAAATTTTCTAATAAATACAAAATTAAATAAAATTTAATTGAAGTAAAATAGATCTTAGGGCCGAAAGGCATTAGTATTAAGTATTATAGTTTAACTTAGAGTGTCCGTATGGGACCAGTAAGTTAGTTGTAAGTTATGGTTAATTAGGCTAGTTTTATGAATTTTTGTCTAGCTTTAAGATAGGTTTAAGATTGAAGTAACAATTAAAAAAAAAAAGTGCGTTGGACTGTCATGCGAGATCTCCTGGGTTCGATCCCTGCCTGTGTCACCTACAGTTTTTTTCACGGGTACTGCCTCTTGCGAGGAATTGACAAATTCTCCAAGAGTAATTCTTGTCATGAAAAAGTGCTTTCTCAGATCAGCCGTTCGGATTTGTCATATAGGTAGGTCCCCTCAATCCCTGCAATTACTTGCACACAGGAATCGTTGACAGTTGTAAGTCACTAGGCGCTGCACTGGTTCTCTACGGACTGTTGTGCCACCTAATTTATTTATTTTTAAATATGTTCTCTTGACGATTACACACAATGCGGAAAAAATATGAGAACTGTGGAACAAGAAATGGCAACGGTTTTTCGTAGAAGACTTTTATGCAAGGGTTTTTTACTATAGCAAGGGAGGTCTGTTTCTCCCCGTTTGCGTTTCATGAAAAAATTACAAAACATGGAAATAAAATTATCAAAAAACAACGATAATACATACCTACAACTAAGTATTAATTTTTTTTTAAAGTCAATACTCTGTTATTTTAGCTTATTTTTAAATCAAGTAAAACTTTTCAATACTATGCTATAAAGAAATTTTCCAAAGTGAATTCTCGAATTTAAGAATGTTGATAGTTATTCAATTTATCATAATTAAATGATGTTATGGAGGCTATTTTTTATACCGCAACTATACACTTGTTTGATATCAAAACAATGACAACAAAACTATAGCTGAAAAGAGAAGTGTTAGTCGAATATAACTAAAAAGAAAAAGCTGAAAACAGGGTAGTCATTCCGTAATTTCCGAAACGATAATTGTCAAAACAATTATCATTAACGATATCGTCAATAATTTGCTTCACGTAACTTTATCACTATCGTCTCGTCAATCGTTTTCAGTATAAGATCGTTCAGTATATTTCAAATACTCTTACAGTCTTATTTAATAGAATTCGCTAAACAGATGAATAGTAATATAGTGCATAAGAATTTATGTAGGCTTTATGTAACGTTGCGAAAATTCCCATTTATAAATAATTCTGCTATAAATTTTAGTTATACAATGCTTATATCAAAAAAAGTACCAAAATGGAGCAATCTATTCCACTATCTGTCTATCAAATTAGCTGTTTGTCATAACAAATAAAATATAAAAAAAAAGAGGCTGGGATGCGACCCACACTGATAACTTCCCATCCCTTCTATCGATTTGTCTTGCTTAAAAGTTTGTCTATATGTATTAATTTTTACCAAATTTGCGTACCTACTATTTTTTGTAGATTTTATTTTTTTATGAAAAAACGGACTGTTGGATTTTTATTAAAAAAACTACTGAATATCGAAAACAATATTTTCTGTGAAATAAAATAAGTTTGAAGCCAATATTTGTAATTTTTGAAAAGCTATTTGAGTCGAAAGTAAATTTTTACCAAGTTTTAGTATTGTTTTTTTTTTAGGTTATTATTTTTTGTAAAAAAACTGTCAATTCGATTTTTCTCAAAATTTTATTGAATGTTGAAAATAATATTTCTTATAAGTTAAAATTAAATAGAAGCCATTACCTCAAATTTTTGAAAAGATATTTGAGTGGAAAATCAATTTTTACCAACTTTTGTTAAATTTTTTTTCGGTTTTTATTTTTTATAAAAAAAACTGTCAATTCGATTTTTTTCAAAATTTCACTGAATGTTGACAATAATATTTTTTGAAAGATTTAAGTAGTTTAAAGCCAATATCTGAAAGTTTTGAAAAGATATGAAAAGATATTTGTGTCGAAAATCAATTTTTACCACCTTTTATACATTTTTTTTAGGTTTTTATTTTTTGTAAAAAAAACTGTCAATTAGATTTTTTTCAAAATTTTACTGAATATTGGAAACAATATTTCTTATAAGATAAAATAAGTTTGAAGCCTAAGTCTCGAGTTTTTGAAAAGATATTTGAGTCGAAATTCAATTTTTCCCAACTTTGAGTTATGTTTTTTTTAGGTTTTTATTTTTTATAAAAAAAATTATCAATTAGATTTTTCTCAAAATTTTATCAGATGTCAAAAACATTATTCTTCGTTGCACAAAATTGTTTTGGAGATGAAATCGAGGTGACAAATTTTATTTTTCAGTTTTTTTGAATTATAAAAAAAACCGTCAATTGGATTTTTTTCCAGAAATATACTTGTTTTGTATTACGTTACAATTTATAATATAAAATTTAATTCAAGTCTCTAGCGTTATTGGTTCATGAGATATTAAGGGTTAACCAAAATTTTCACCTTTTTTTTAAACTGCAATCGTAAAAAAACCACCCACGCAATTTTCTTGAGAGCCCTTTCTGCATCTTTCTACCTTATTATCTGTATAACAAAATTTATTTGAAGTCGATATCTCTTCTGGTTCTTGAGCTATGGACGACGAAAAAAACGTCGCGAACGTACGGACGTACGGACGTACGGACATACGGACGTAAGGACGTACGTACACACGCACGCACAGACATCTTTCTAAAAATCTTTTATTTCGACTCTAGGGGCCTTGAAACGTCGAGAAATGTCAAAATTTTCAATTTGACAAATCGGACCCATTACAATAACTTCCTATGGGAAGTTAATAATTCCAATTATTTTTATGATATTCTCTTTCGAAAATCTATATTTTTTTTTAAATTCTTCGTTTTTTAGGCTCATTGGGTTGAACCTTTTTTATAAACTTTCCGCCTTCTTGGAGTCGGTAAAACGTGATTTAAATTCTTTAAATAATTAATAAACGAGCTTAACTGGAGAGGCATTATTGTTTTTATTTTAATTTCAAAAATGGAGAGAAATCAAAATGACATTTACGAAATAATATCCTTATGTAGGCTCTATTCAACCTCAAAAACGCGTTTAGCTTATTATGGGACTATGCAACCTTGCATAAGTTTTATAAATAGCATTTTTGTGTTTAGAGGCATTATAGAGATTACATAACCTTATGTAGGCTCTATACAGCGTTTTTAAATAAGACTGTTATACTATAACTGAAATGTCAAAATGAACTCAACGAGTTCATTTGGTTTTTCTCTTTGTTACTTTTTGTGTATTTATTTGTTGCCGCCGACGATAAAACTATAATATCAAAATGTTTGTTTCATGATTGATATTTTTGTAAATCAGCTGCAATAATAAACCCAATTCTGTCCAAGGGAAGGACACAATGAACATAACTTGGCTTCAAAAATATTTTTTGTTTAACTACTTTGGATTAGTGCTTTGTGCAAGAGCGATACTAAAATCGTTGCCTGGCGAATATACCAATGTTCCTCCGCCCCCAAAGTTTCAATAGTTACAGCTAATTTTAATATTGAAGGTATATATGTACATATGTAGAACGACAACCGTCTGGCGAATTTATTGTTTCCAATATCATTATAAAGTCCTCTTTTGCAATTCCAAAACTACAATTGTTTTATTTATTTAACAACAACTAAGAGAGATTACTTATGTTTTGTATGTAAAAAAAATGCTTACATATGGGTTAGAATAGATAGAAGATCTGATTCATCTCTTAATTTTCTTCGTAACCGATGTAATTGTTTTTTTTTGAGTTTTTTTTCATTTTGTAACAAAACTAAACTACACCGAAACTTTTTTACTTCAATTTGCTTAGTTATCAATGTAAATTAATAGCAGACGATACCTACTTAGCTATAGTGCAAACGCTATCGTTTTGTAGATATCACTTTGACGATTATCGTCTTACGTGAAGTGAGACTATCGTCGAAACGCTATCGTCTTACGATTATCGTTTTACGGAAAAGCTGACACTTAAAAAAAAATGTAAGCTTTCAATATTTTGTTGTTGCCTTGTCGAATAGCGCTGCACCTTATTTGCTGTTCCATTTCACATAGATTCATGGATAAAAATGTCAGAATTACAAATACCAAAAATAATGTTTAAAAATAGGGTTTGAAGGTTAAAACGTAGAAAGGTTGTCCAATTTGGTAATTGAGTATTGTTACTTCTGAGTTCACTTCTGAGATTTATTAAGTTAGTGGCGTATATAACATTTTTAAGTCGAAATTTTACAAAAGATTTTCGGAATTCTGTTTTTTGTTTTTGGATATCTACTGAATATCGGCATTCTTTTTTTCTACTATGCTTTGATATATTTTGAAACTAGTAATAGGAGAACAAGATTTTTAATAGTATTTATCCTATAGATACTTACTTATCCTGAATAATCGGTGTTTTCACCTCAACGCAAGAAATGCCTTAGTTATTGCATTTAGCACAGGTATTTGAAAGGTGTAAATTTGGAATAAGATTACAACAACATGCAGAAGTAAATCGATTGTGTTTTGTGATCTTAATGTCTAATTTGACTGGGCTTTTAATTGGTTGCATCTGTCATGCCAGAAGTATTGGGTTCGATCCCTGCTGTGAAATCTAAAGTTTTTTTTCACGGGTACTGCATTTTGCGAGGAATTGACAAATCCTCCAAGAGTAATTGTTGTCTGAAAAGTGCTTTCTCAAATCGGCCGTTCGGATTCGGCTTATAAAACTGTAGGTTCTCCCTCTCTGACAATAGTACCCGCACACAGGAATGGTTGAGAGTTGTAAGTCACTACGCCCTAGTCCTCAACGGACTGTTGCGTCACCTAATTTATTTATTTTTATTTTTTATCTGTATGAATTAAATTGAATGAAAGTGTTTTTATTCAAAGCATAATTGTTTTATTTTTTTTTTTTTTGAAAATACCTTAATTTAAATGGATTCTGTGGTCGTTGTATGGGGAAATCATTATTTATGCATTTTTGAATAGTTTCCATAAAACTTGATTGGCCTCACAAAACGAAAAAATAAAAACAAAATTAATTAAACAAAAAATTAGAGTGTCAGTAAGATTAATTCAAAATTAAATGTATGATCGTCATAATAAGAAATAGAAAAAAAGGATTTCGAAAGTTACGTTAAAGTTAATACAATGCCCTATTGTCCCTCCGATTTTCCTTATAATTAGTATTATTAAAGCATGATTTTTTTCTTTACAGACGTTTTAAAAAATCGCATCAAAGCTCCTATCTTTGGAAAAGTTATTTAATCAAATTTGCAAATGTAGAGCAATGATTTCAACTGTAGCAGTGATTTTGGCAAAGGGTGAGTTTACCATTAAAATAATAAATGTCAATAAGTTTAAAATTGACTATAATTTGTTCTTCATGATTAAGGTACGTTTCACTCTCAGACTCAACAATAATTTAAAAGTAATTGCCCTGGATTATTTTGGTCTTATTATTATGCAATGTTTGGTTTCTTTTAGATATAATCGTACTTATGCTAGCTATTCTGCTTATTCCAAACACAATACGCTATAGAACACATTCACGAACTTTAGAGTAGAAGTTGAACCAACCCTTTCCCTTTTAGCCCTTTGATCATTTTATATCGCACCTTTTCTCTTCCTATGCTTCCTTAAATATAGCAATTAACTTTTAAACATCCCTTCCTATAGATGCTGCTGTTTTTCTTCAACTTATAATTATCTTGGGAGTAATAACACCACAGTGCAAAGCTACCAACGGGTTACGAGTACCAACCTTCATTCAGGAGCCACCACCTAATCTTTTATTTAGCAACGATACGGGAACCCAGGTTTCTTGCACGGCACATGGCAATCCGCCACCAATTGTCACTTGGATTATGAAGGACGGTTCAGTAGCGACACCAGTTTCCGGCTTAAGGTAAGAAAAAAAGTAGAAAGTATTTGTTTTAGTCTCGTCTTTTATCATAATTACACTTACTTCAGAAATAATAATTATGTCGTCACTATTCATAGTCAAAAGTGATTTTCGTCAATGCAAGGGGGTTGAAATTAACTTAATTTGATTAAACAATTCCTAATATAATATAATATAATATAATATAATATAATATAATATATAATATAATATAATATAATATAATATAATATAATATAATATAATATAATATAATATAATATAATATAATATAATATAATATAATATAATATAATATAATATAATATAATATAATATAATATAATATAATATAATATATAATATAATATAATATAATATAATATAATATAATATAATATAATATAATATAATATAATATAATATAATATAATATAATATAATATAATATAATATAATATAATATAATATAATATAATATAATATAATATAATATAATATAATATAATATAATATAATATAATATAATATAATATAATATAATATAATATAATATAATATAATATAATATAATATAATATAATATAATATAATATAATATAATATAATATAATATAATATAATATAATATAATATAATATAATATAATATAATATAATATAATATAATATAATATAATATAATATAATATAATATAATATAATATAATATAATATAATATAATATAATATAATATAATATAATATAATATAATATAATATAATATAATATAATATAATATAATATAATATAATATAATATAATATAATATAATATAATATAATATAATATAATATAATATAATATAATATAATATAATATAATATAATATAATATAATATAATATAATATAATATAATATAATATAATATAATATAATATAATATAATATAATATAATATAATATAATATAATATAATATAATATAATATAATATAATATAATATAATATAATATAATATAATATAATATAATATAATATAATATAATATAATATAATATAATATAATATAATATAATATAATATAATATAATATAATATAATATAATATAATATAATATAATATAATATAATATAATATAATATAATATAATATAATATAATATAATATAATATAATATAATATAATATAATATAATATAATATAATATAATATAATATAATATAATATAATATAATATAATATAATATAATATAATATAATATAATATAATATAATATAATATAATATAATATAATATAATATAATATAATATAATATAATATAATATAATATAATATAATATAATATAATATAATATAATATAATATAATATAATATAATATAATATAATATAATATAATATAATATAATATAATATAATATAATATAATATAATATAATATAATATAATATAATATAATATAATATAATATAATATAATATAATATAATATAATATAATATAATATAATATAATATAATATAATATAATATAATATAATATAATATAATATAATATAATATAATATAATATAATATAATATAATATAATATAATATAATATAATATAATATAATATAATATAATATAATATAATATAATATAATATAATATAATATAATATAATATAATATAATATAATATAATATAATATAATATAATATAATATAATATAATATAATATAATATAATATAATATAATATAATATAATATAATATAATATAATATAATATAATATAATATAATATAATATAATATAATATAATATAATATAATATAATATAATATAATATAATATAATATAATATAATATAATATAATATAATATAATATAATATAATATAATATAATATAATATAATATAATATAATATAATATAATATAATATAATATAATATAATATAATATAATATAATATAATATAATATAATATAATATAATATAATATAATATAATATAATATAATATAATATAATATAATATAATATAATATAATATAATATAATATAATATAATATAATATAATATAATATAATATAATATAATATAATATAATATAATATAATATAATATAATATAATATAATATAATATAATATAATATAATATAATATAATATAATATAATATAATATAATATAATATAATATAATATAATATAATATAATATAATATAATATAATATAATATAATATAATATAATATAATATAATATAATATAATATAATATAATATAATATAATATAATATAATATAATATAATATAATATAATATAATATAATATAATATAATATAATATAATATAATATAATATAATATAATATAATATAATATAATATAATATAATATAATATAATATAATATAATATAATATAATATAATATAATATAATATAATATAATATAATATAATATAATATAATATAATATAATATAATATAATATAATATAATATAATATAATATAATATAATATAATATAATATAATATAATATAATATAATATAATATAATATAATATAATATAATATAATATAATATAATATAATATAATATAATATAATATAATATAATATAATATAATATAATATAATATAATATAATATAATATAATATAATATAATATAATATAATATAATATAATATAATATAATATAATATAATATAATATAATATAATATAATATAATATAATATAATATAATATAATATAATATAATATAATATAATATAATATAATATAATATAATATAATATAATATAATATAATATAATATAATATAATATAATATAATATAATATAATATAATATAATATAATATAATATAATATAATATAATATAATATAATATAATATAATATAATATAATATAATATAATATAATATAATATAATATAATATAATATAATATAATATAATATAATATAATATAATATAATATAATATAATATAATATAATATAATATAATATAATATAATATAATATAATATAATATAATATAATATAATATAATATAATATAATATAATATAATATAATATAATATAATATAATATAATATAATATAATATAATATAATATAATATAATATAATATAATATAATATAATATAATATAATATAATATAATATAATATAATATAATATAATATAATATAATATAATATAATATAATATAATATAATATAATATAATATAATATAATATAATATAATATAATATAATATAATATAATATAATATAATATAATATAATATAATATAATATAATATAATATAATATAATATAATATAATATAATATAATATAATATAATATAATATAATATAATATAATATAATATAATATAATATAATATAATATAATATAATATAATATAATATAATATAATATAATATAATATAATATAATATAATATAATATAATATAATATAATATAATATAATATAATATAATATAATATAATATAATATAATATAATATAATATAATATAATATAATATAATATAATATAATATAATATAATATAATATAATATAATATAATATAATATAATATAATATAATATAATATAATATAATATAATATAATATAATATAATATAATATAATATAATATAATATAATATAATATAATATAATATAATATAATATAATATAATATAATATAATATAATATAATATAATATAATATAATATAATATAATATAATATAATATAATATAATATAATATAATATAATATAATATAATATAATATAATATAATATAATATAATATAATATAATATAATATAATATAATATAATATAATATAATATAATATAATATAATATAATATAATATAATATAATATAATATAATATAATATAATATAATATAATATAATATAATATAATATAATATAATATAATATAATATAATATAATATAATATAATATAATATAATATAATATAATATAATATAATATAATATAATATAATATAATATAATATAATATAATATAATATAATATAATATAATATAATATAATATAATATAATATAATATAATATAATATAATATAATATAATATAATATAATATAATATAATATAATATAATATAATATAATATAATATAATATAATATAATATAATATAATATAATATAATATAATATAATATAATATAATATAATATAATATAATATAATATAATATAATATAATATAATATAATATAATATAATATAATATAATATAATATAATATAATATAATATAATATAATATAATATAATATAATATAATATAATATAATATAATATAATATAATATAATATAATATAATATAATATAATATAATATAATATAATATAATATAATATAATATAATATAATATAATATAATATAATATAATATAATATAATATAATATAATATAATATAATATAATATAATATAATATAATATAATATAATATAATATAATATAATATAATATAATATAATATAATATAATATAATATAATATAATATAATATAATATAATATAATATAATATAATATAATATAATATAATATAATATAATATAATATAATATAATATAATATAATATAATATAATATAATATAATATAATATAATATAATATAATATAATATAATATAATATAATATAATATAATATAATATAATATAATATAATATAATATAATATAATATAATATAATATAATATAATATAATATAATATAATATAATATAATATAATATAATATAATATAATATAATATAATATAATATAATATAATATAATATAATATAATATAATATAATATAATATAATATAATATAATATAATATAATATAATATAATATAATATAATATAATATAATATAATATAATATAATATAATATAATATAATATAATATAATATAATATAATATAATATAATATAATATAATATAATATAATATAATATAATATAATATAATATAATATAATATAATATAATATAATATAATATAATATAATATAATATAATATAATATAATATAATATAATATAATATAATATAATATAATATAATATAATATAATATAATATAATATAATATAATATAATATAATATAATATAATATAATATAATATAATATAATATAATATAATATAATATAATATAATATAATATAATATAATATAATATAATATAATATAATATAATATAATATAATATAATATAATATAATATAATATAATATAATATAATATAATATAATATAATATAATATAATATAATATAATATAATATAATATAATATAATATAATATAATATAATATAATATAATATAATATAATATAATATAATATAATATAATATAATATAATATAATATAATATAATATAATATAATATAATATAATATAATATAATATAATATAATATAATATAATATAATATAATATAATATAATATAATATAATATAATATAATATAATATAATATAATATAATATAATATAATATAATATAATATAATATAATATAATATAATATAATATAATATAATATAATATAATATAATATAATATAATATAATATAATATAATATAATATAATATAATATAATATAATATAATATAATATAATATAATATAATATAATATAATATAATATAATATAATATAATATAATATAATATAATATAATATAATATAATATAATATAATATAATATAATATAATATAATATAATATAATATAATATAATATAATATAATATAATATAATATAATATAATATAATATAATATAATATAATATAATATAATATAATATAATATAATATAATATAATATAATATAATATAATATAATATAATATAATATAATATAATATAATATAATATAATATAATATAATATAATATAATATAATATAATATAATATAATATAATATAATATAATATAATATAATATAATATAATATAATATAATATAATATAATATAATATAATATAATATAATATAATATAATATAATATAATATAATATAATATAATATAATATAATATAATATAATATATTATAATATAATATAATATAATATATTATAATATAATATAATATAATATATTATAATATAATATAATATAATATATTATAATATAATTTAATATAATACATAAGTAAAATGGGTTCAGTAAATGTTGTTTTTCACAAGCACTAGAATCGCATCATTTGTGTCTGTGGAGCTTCATTGGGAGTATTACATCAGACCGTGAGGACATGAGTATGCTTCTGTAATCATTTTTACTGATTTTGAATTGAGCCCAAATGAATAAGTGCATTGCTGTAGCCCTTCTTGAATTGTTCCTAATTATGCTTATTTAAATGAGCACCATACGAGGTTGAGCTCGGTATAAGCGATTTGAATGGCAGAGGTGAGCCAGTTTATTAACATGTAATTAGATTTATGACCACCTCCTGAGCTTTAAATAACATAAAGTTTGAATGGTGTTGGGGTTTATGACACCCCTTAGCCTTAAATTGCAGAGTTTAGTTGCATAAAAAATGGCTTTATTTATTTATTTTTAGGTTACTTACGTTAATCATCAAAATATCGGTTTGCTTTTCTGATCTTATGAAAAACAACAAATATTTTGTACTTTTCAAGATTGAAACCATAACAACAAATAATTCATATTAAATTATTTTTACAAAATCATTCTAAGAGAATGAGGACATATTTAGAAAGGATAAGATATTGTTGATGTAATGTTATATCAGTTATTTCTATATGATTTGAGCAAATGAAGCTTCGAGACTTTGAAAAAGCCACAAATTAAAGAGACTATTTAAAAAAAAAATGTACATCATCGCAATTTCCAAAACTCATCTAAATCTATATTTTAGTTTCTTAGCGCACATTAAAAGCTTGAGACCTTTATTGTGGGTTACTTTCAAAATTGATTTAATGTTAAACTTTTAAAATCTTAATTGGCCATACAAGTGAAACATTTTCAAAAAAAAAACAGTTTATTTCATTTTTGCAAAAAACATTCTTTTAAAATGTATGGCATCTAAATAAACTGAAGGCATTTATTCAAAAACTATAAAGGCCCAACTATAATAGGCATAAGCAAACATAAGCTTATGTCAAAAACCCAACGAAAATTCACTTAAGTTTTTGAAATTACTGCGGATAGCCATAATGCAATTTTACTCACGTGTCTACATGTCAAAATAATATTCTCATCTGTGAAATTTGGTTGATTTTTTTGATTCAGGACTTTTGTCCAATAATAAAAAGAATCAACACAGAATGACAATGACAGAGAATACACAACAGATACACAGAACAGAATGAGATATTCGTGTGCACACTGTCTGTTTGTGTGCCAACTACACAGGAGATTTTTCTCTCCAACTAGATTTTACTTATGCGGCGAGCGACTGGGATCGCTCTTGCTTAAGTTGACGAAACTGAGAAAAATTGAACGAAACGGAGCTAGACTCCATTATGTTCACTCGTATTGAGATTCTTTGTATTCGCGCGTTTACTTATGCGCGCATATGCTAGCTTATGCCTATTATAGTTGGGCCTTAAGAATAGTTTCATAAGCAAGAAAATGTCAATCTATTTAAAAACAAAACCTGTCACTGTTTAGCTTTAAAAAATAAATCAACAAGATTTTCGGAAAAAAAGACGATCACGATCTTCGATGCCTACATCTGTAGAGAACAGAGACGTACTCCTGACAGCGCAAATTGATCCAGAGGAAGCCATATTTGACAATGACTTTAGACAGTGAGATATGCTTTTCAACAAGTTTACAAGGTGAATGTTAGCCCCAACAACAACCTGCAAATCAGATTTTTGGTTCATTACTCTTACCTTTGAAATGAAGTTTCACTATGGCTTAATGAGAATCGCGGCTTCATGCGGTTCAATGAAGATTTTCGAGTCGAAAAACAATGTTTACCAATTTTTATTATTAATTGTTAAGATTTGTATTTTTTGAAAAAAGCTATCAATTCGATTTTTCTAAACATTTTACTAGATGTTGAAAACGTTATTCCTCGTTCATAAAACTAGTTTGGAAGTTATATCATTTCTTGTTCGAAAAATATTCGAGGTGAAAATTATGCTAGTTTGGTATCACAGCTCATTATATAATACACAATTCAATTGTCGTAAGCGTTATTAAGAGATATTTGAGGTCAACGTTTTTTTTTTTAATTTTTATAGTGAATTAACCACCCAGTCAATTTTTTTCATGTAATTTGCGATGTTATTATTTGAAAAACAAAATTTATTTGAAGTCGATATCTTTAGTTCTTGAGATTTGGACGAGAAAATGTTATCCCGAACGTACAGACGAAAAAACGTCACGCACGCACAGAAACATTTCTAGAAATCTTTGATTCAAATTCTAGGGAACTTAAATAATAAAGAAATATCGAAATTTTCAATTTGACAAATCGGATCGATTGCACTAATTTCCTATGGGAAGTTAATAGGACTCTGATTAAGGTAATTGCGGACAACACACGAGAATATTAAGTTCGGGTTCAAGACGGGACATCACACAATTCATGCCCCGTCTAAGTGTTACACGAATCACCATAGTTTAGTAACGAGGTAGTGTAAGCATTTTCAAGAAAAAGTTTGTTCGAATGTCGTTGCACTCCAATAGTTGTGCTATACGATATTCGAAGAAATTGTTGTTGTTTAACTTCTAAGCTCGTTTATGTATCCAATAGAATAAATCAAAAAACAATACCCGGGTGCTGTTTTGGTTGATTTAGAAAACAAGGTTGGCATAAGCAACCATAATTTTATCGGGGTTTTCAATAAGAACGCTACAAAGGTTTTTTTTTAAATAAAATAAAAACGATATCCAAATGAAATTCTTTATTCCTGTCAAAGTACGTTTGTTGCCATTATGTATGGAACTCGATTTATTTTGCATGGCCTCCACGGACACGCTTGCAGAAGTCCAGACGCTGAACCCAATTTTCGACGGTTCTCAAGCATAAATCGGCCGATATTGCTGCAATTTCACGTTCGATATTCGTATGAAGTTCATCAATCGTCGTTGGCTTGTTGGCATAGCATAGACCATTGACTTGACGTAGCCCTACAGGAAATAGTCTAACGTCGTAAAATCGCACGACCGAGGCCGCCAAGCGACTGGACCATTTCTTGAGATAACACTGCTGTGTGGCTTGTGGAGCCGCGCCGGCCGTCCTGTTGGAACCACATGTCCTCCAAGTCTATATCATCCAACATTCGGTTAACATTTGAATGGCAGGGGGAGAGTACGATAACTCAGGCGACAAAGTTTATTGACGGATTTGTATACAACAGTTAAAAACAAGCATTTTTTACTAAGTGGGGGGTCTATCTCCCCCCGTTTAGGCGGGAGGGGCAATTTTAAAAAATTATTACTTAAAATGGAAAAAATAGTAACAAAATAACGGTAATACTTATAATTAAGTGTTATAAATTTTTTTAAAGCCAACACTATCAGCTTGTTTTAAAATCAAGTCAAAGCTATGCATAGTTTTTGAAAAAAAAGGTTTAAAGTGTAATTTTTCAAAACTTTAAGAATATCTACTATTGTTTTTTATTTTAGAATTAATTTCTCTTATTTGTTTGTAATAAAAAACTGAAAACTAAATGATTTTGTGTTTTCTAGTTCTTGAGAAAATTAAAAATTACCAAACGAAATATTTTAATTAAATTACTTTTTCCTTGCTTGAGTATTTTCGTAATCTTATTTTGATAGTGATAATCGAATATGGATTATTAATAATGGAATATGGATTATGTATTAATAATCGAATATGGATTAAGATATACCTTGGATAAATTAATTTTTATTAAATCCAGCTTATTTAAATGCAAAAGAAACTTTGCATCCACCCCACCTCACACCCACCCCACCTTGCACCCACCCTAAATCCTATAGTGAGCCCAAGCAGGGGCGTTGCAGGGGGCAACATGCATAGATTCAAACTCGCACACACCCCACTGTTGCATACACCCAACCTAGCACCCACCCCAAGTCCTATAGTGTGCCCAGGCAGGGGGGTTGCAGGGGGAGAGCATGCCTCCATAGACCTTCCACTGTTGCATACATCCAACCCCTCATCTTCCCCAAATCCTATACAGTGACCAAGCAGGGGGGGTTGCATACACACCCCACTGTTGCATACACCCCAAATCCAATAGTGAGTCCAAGCAGGGCGTTGCAGGGGGCAGCATGTCCCCCCATACACACCCCACTGTTGCATACCCAAACTCGCACATACTATTATTACTATCAAAATAAGACCACTCAAGCAAAAAAAAAATAATTAAATTAAAATAGTAGTTGTGGTTATTTTCAATTTTCTCAAAGACTAAAAGACATAAAATCATCTAGTTTTCAGTTTTTGATTGAAAATCGATAAGAGCAACAAATTATTTAAAAAAAAGTTATTTATATATGTTCAAATATGAACATGACCAATCTATAGATAACCCAATGTGTATGTGAAATAAAGATAAGACAGATCACCCTAAGCATACACTGACGGTTATCTACAGATAAATTACATTTACATAAGTAAACAAAATAGACATTAAGAATAGAAAGATAAGACAAGAAAATTGTATATATATAGAGTAACCTAGTGAAATAAATTTAGTATTCATTTCGACTTACAACCGAGTTTTACTCAACATTTGGTCCTTCGAGACGTATATTAAAATTTTCCCCCACCAGTGGTAAGAGATTTTAATAAACGAACAAGTGTAAATTTAGCGTTATCAGAGCTACAAATACTGATAAAGTGAAAATTAGCGTGTCAGAGCTACAAATACCTACTGACGAGTAAAAAAAAAATCATATTCAGTGAAAAAGCGTTGTCAGAGCTTAAATACTGACAAGTGAAAAAAAAAACAGATAAACAGATAAAATAATACAACAACAAAAAAAAAACAAATTCAACAATGTCATCAGAGCATTTAAAAGTTATTGAAAAACAGGTTAAAATATTAAAAAACCTTGAAAAATTATTAAAAGAAGGAGAAAGTGTAACAACGCGCAGCAAAAATCAAGAAATTCTTGTCTATGCTGAAAAGAATCTTCAAGCATTCAAGGAAAATGACAAGCTACTTCATATGCTTGGTGTCATTGATGTTCCCTATTTTAAGGAACAATAGATGAAAGGAGCAGAAAACTACTTTCAGAAAATTCAGAATTTGCTAAAAAACAAAGATCTAGACAGTGTAGAACAAAGCACAAGCGAAGCAACGTTATCCAGCAAAATAGCAGAAATAAAAACTGTTAATCAGCAGCTAGCTACTGGACTAGACTTGCAGCAAAAACAAATGAATGAGATCATGATGAAAACAATAACAAATCATGAAACTCATATAGATTTGACGAAAATACGTACAATCATGGAGAGCTTACAAAAAACAATAGACGAGGCGAAACTAGAGGCAATTTCCCATCCTCATACTAAAAACATATGGATTGGAAAATTGAAACGATGGAATGACCGACTGCAAGTTGAACTGTCTAAGATGAATCCAGTACAAGAAGAGGCATTCAGAGAAGAAAATTATGTAATCGAGTTGGAAGAAGATGTTAAATTACTTCTTTCTAATTTGGAAGAAAAACATGAAAGCATAATATCTGATCCATATGCAAATGTATCAACAAGAAGTCCTAAAATTGAACTGCCTAAATTCGATGGAAAAATTGAAGAGTGGAAGATATTCTCCGACCTTCATAGATTTGGTTCACAATAAGAATAATGTGCCAGATTCTGTGAAATTAAATCACTTGCGATCATGTATAACCGGCGAAGCTCGAACTTCAATTGCTAGCCTCATACAAGGATCTTCAGCAAATTATAATGAAGCATGGAAGACTCTCGTCAGAAGGTACGAAAACAAAAGAATCAATTTCTACACACAATTGAATTACTTGCTGGACATGCCAATGATGAACGCTACATCACCTTCTAATGTTAAAAAACTTCACGATGCAGCAAAGGAAAGTATTTACATCATCACAACGACAATAGGCAAAGATAAGAATGAAAACGATGAAATATTTGCTCACCTACTCCTTCGAAAATTTGACAAGGAGGGCTTACAATTATATGAGCAACACATCTAAAAACCAAGCCAAATACAAAAAACTGGAGGATGTTATGGACTTTCTTGAGCAATTATTTCAAACCCTTGAGTCTCAACAACAAACAATGACTTGAAGCAAAGAATATAAAAAACAAGTTGGAAATTTCCAATCAGACAGAAGGGAGTGGAACTGTGAATTCTGTAAGCAGAGTGGTCATCGAATTTTTTATTGTGAGAAATTCTTAAACACCGAGATACCCAATCGATTAGCATATATACGCAATAAGCAAATATGCAGTATATGTCTTAAACACAGTGCAGAAACCAAATGCTTCTCTCAAATAAAATGTAAGAAGTGTTATAAATCGCATAACACTCTACTACACAACGAAAACTACCAAACGAAGAAAAAGGTCGAGGGAAATCAATACAAAAAATTGAGCCCCTCAGACAACAACAATAAAAAAGAGAAATCATTATCTTCCCTTATGGTAAAGAAGATAGACAGTCCAATGGGGCACGAGTACGATAACTTTGGCGACAAGATATAATAACGGTTTTTGGTAGAGGGGCTTAATACAAGCATTTTTTACTATGGGAGGGGGGGTCTATCTCCCCCCGTTTAGGCGGTAGGGGCAATTTAAAAAAATTGTTATTTAAAATGAAAAAAATTAATTAAAAAATAACGGTAATACTTACAATTAAGTATCATACCTTTTTTTAAAGCCAACATTCTGTTTTATTAGCCAGTTTTTAATTCAAGTCAAAACTATGCGTAGTTTTTGAAAAATTTAATTTTAAACTCAAAATTTGAGTAAAAAAAGTTAAAAAAAGGTTTAAAGTGTAACTTTTTCAATACTTCAAGATTATCTACCATTGTTTTTATTTCAGAATTTATTGCTGTTATTTGTTTTTGATCAAAAATCTGAAAATGAGATGATTTTATGTCTTTTAGTTTTTGAGAAAATTGAAAATAAAAATTTAATTTTAAACTCAAAATTTGAGTAAAAAAAGTTAAAAAAAGGTTTAAAGTGTAACTTTTTCAATACTTCAAGATTATCTACCATTGTTTTTATTTCAGAATTTATTGCTCTTATTTGTTTTTGATCAAAAACTGAAAACTAGATGATTTTATGTCTTTTAGTTTTTGAGAAAATTGAAAATAAAAATTTAATTTTAATCTCAAAATTTGAGTAAAAAAAGTTAAAAAAAGGTTTAAAGTGTAACTTTTTAAATACTTCAAGATTATCTACCATTATTTTTATTTCAGAATTTATTGCTGTTATTTGTTTTTGATCAAAAATTGAAAACTAGATGATTTTATGTCTTTTAGTTTTTGAGAAAATTGAAAATAAAAATATAATTTTAAACTCAAAATTTGAGTAAGAAAAGTTAAAAAAAGGTTTAAAGTGTAACTTTTTCAATACTTCAAGATTATCTACCATTATTTTAATTTCAGAATTTATTGCTCTTATTTGTTTTTGATCAAAAACTGAAAACTAGATGATTTTATGTCTTTTAGTTTTTGAGAAAATTGAAAATAAAAATATAATTTTAAACTCAAAATTTGAGTAAGAAAAGTTAAAAAAAGGTTTAAAGTTTAACTTTTTCAATACTTCAAGATTATCTACCATTGTTTTTATTTCAGAATTTATTGCTCTTATTTGTTTTTGATCAAAAACTGAAAACTAGATGATTTTATGTCTTTTAGTTTTTGAGAAAATTGAAAATAACCACAACTACTATTTTAATTTAATTCTTTTTTTTTGCTTGAGTGGTCTTATTTTGATAGTAATAATGGTATTTGCGTATGCGTAATGCGTGTTTGGGTGTATGCAACAGTAAGGTGTGCGCGAGTTTGGGTGTATGCAACAGTGGCATCTGTAAGGGGGGATTGCTGCCCCCCTGCAACCCCCCTGCTTGGGCACACTATAGGATTGGGGCGGGTGCAAGTTGGAGTGTGTGCAAGGTGGGGAGGGTGCAAGATGGGTTGCATGCAAAGTGTCTTTTGCATTTAAATAAGCTAGATTTAAGAAATTTAATTTAATTCGATTATTACTATCAAAATAAGACTACGTTAATACTTAGGCAAGGAAAAAGTAATTTAATTAAAATATTTGTTTTGGTAATTTTCAATTTTCTCAAGAACTAGAAGACATAAAGTCATCTAGTTTTCAGTTTTTGATCAAAAACAAATAACAGCAATGAATTCTAAAAAAAAAGTAGTAGATAATCTGAAAGTTTTGAAAAATTACACTTTAAACCTTTTTTTTAACTTTTTTTTGCACAAATTTTGACTTTAAAACAATTTTTTTCAAAAACTATGCATAGTTTTGACTTGATTTAAAAACAAGCTAATAGAAAAAAGTGTTGGCTTTAAAAAAGGTATAATACTTAAATGAGGGTATTACCGTTATTTTTAATTATTTTTTTTCAATTAATGTACATATTTTTTTAAACTGCCCCTACCGCCTAAACGGAAGAGATAGACCCCCCCCTCCCATAGTAAAAAATGCTTGTTTTTAACTGTTCTATACAAATCCGTCATTAAACTTTGTCGCCAAAGTTATCGTACTCTCCCCTCCAATGGTAATATTAGCTACAGCACAGATATCAGCCAAATCGTCAAATGGTGAAACATGTCTATTTCGGGCATTGATTGATCAAGGTTCTCAAATATCAATGATATCTGAGGAAGCAGCGCAGATCCTCTCCTTGCCAAGGAAAAGAATAAATACAGAACTAACTGGACTCTCAGATGCAGTAGTGGGTACATCAAAATCAAGAATGTATTTAGAGATAAGACCAAGATTTATGAGCAACAACAAAATGCAAGCAGTTTTTGGTATTAACCACCCTCATAAAACCACAACCTGACGAATCATTTGAAGATCCAAACCTAAATACAAAAGATCGTATTGACATTATCATCGGAAGTGACTTGTATCCAAAGTTAATTGAAGAAGGAGTTAGGAAGCACAATGGCATCGTGGGACAAAATACGATTTTCGGGTGGATAGTTTCCGGCTCACTACACGAGAAACGACAATGTGGCAAAATCATGTCAGCGGTTACGTCATCGATGGAGAAGTTCTGGGAGATTGAAGAAATAGAAAAAGATAATGAAATATCGGCAAACGACATCTGCATGCAAGCATTTGCAGAAACAACAACAAGAGATACGAATGGCAGATATGTAGTTATGTTGCCACTAAGAACAGATATAGAGCTTGGAGAATCTAGAAAACAAGCCTTAGCTAGATTCTTACAGCTTGAGAAAAAGATTAATAACAAAGTAAAAATCGACTACATACAGTTTATGCGAGAATACGAAAACCTGGGCCACATGGTCAAGGTTGACAAACAACACGAAAATATGGGCAAATACTATCTACCGCACCATGCAGTTGTGAAAGATACAAGCCTAACAACAAAAACGAGAGTTGTATTCGATGCCTCAGCGAAGACGTCCAACGGATACAGCCTTAATGACGCAATGATGATTGGCCCTAGACTACAAAACAATATCTTTGACATCATCATCAAATGGAGGCATTGGAAATATGTAGTTACGGCAGACATCGAGAAAATGTACAGGCAGATCAACATAGCTGAAGAACATCAAGAGTATCATCGAATATTTTGGAGAGAACCAGTGGCGTAGCGTGGGTTTTTACCGCCCGGGGCAGATCAAATTCTGCCGCCCCAAATTTTTTTGTCAAATTTGGTGAACACTACCATTTCTTCCATAATGAACTATACTTACATAGTATCCATTTATTTGTAGGTGATGTATATCGATTATAACCATATTGAAAGTAACCACATTTTAAGGAACCTAACATTCAAATTTGGTTAATGTTTTAAATTGCATACTCACTATAAAATAAAGCTCAAAAAATAAATTAAGATTAAGAAATTATATTTAATTTTTTAAATCACTTTATTTTGGTTATTAATAGTACATATAAAGCAAAAATTTAATTTTTGTATTCATTTTAATAAGGAAAGTTTCGTATATTTTTATTTTTAATGAACATTTGTTTCGATTTTTAAATTAAGCAAATTTGATTTTTTTAATTACATTGTGGCAAGCAACTCAACTGACATTGACTTATGTACGTTACCCATATTTAATAATTTATAAAACGTAGAAAATGTTTAAATTATTTGTCTTCTTTGTTTTTTACACACAAATTCTTTTATTATTCTTTCGGTGTCAATCGCATCAGTTTTTTGCATTTCTATGGCTAGAATTCCTAGGTTACTTAACCTGTACGTACGTCCGTACGTCCGTATGTCCGTACGTTCGCGACTTTTTTTTCGTCGTCCATAGCTCAAGAACCAGAAGTAATACCGACTTCAAATAAATTTTGTTATACAGATAATAAGGCAGAAAGATGCAGAAAGGGCTCTCAAGAAAATTGCGTGGGTGGTTTTTTTACCATATCAGTTTAAAAAAAAGGTGAAAATTTTGGTTAACCCTAAATATCTCATGAACCAATAACGCTAGAGACTTAAATTAAATTTTATATGATATATTGTTACGTGATACAAAACAATTATTTTTTTTGAAAAAAATCCAATTAACTGTTTTTTTTTTATAAATTAAAAAAACCGAAAAAAAAAATGTGTCACTTCGAAAATTTTACGACTCAAATCTGATTTCATCTCCAAAACAATTTTGTGCAACGAAGAATAATGTTTTTGACATCTGATAAAATTTTGAAAAAAATCTAATTGACAGTTTTTTTATAAAAAATAAAAACCTAAAAAAAACATTACTCAAAGTTGGTAAAAATTGAATTTCGATTTAAATATCTTTTCAATAACTTGAGATTAAGGCTTCAAACTTATTTTATCTTATAAAAAACATTGTTGTTAACATTCTGTAAAATTTTGAAAAAAATCGAACCGGCAGTTTTTTTTTTACAAAAAATACAAACCTAAAAAAAAATTAATAAAAGTTGGTAAAAATTGATTTTTGACTCAAATATCTTTTCAAAATATTGAGATATTGGCTTTAAACTAATTTTATCGTTTACGAAATATTGTTGTCAACATTTAGTAAAATGTTAAGAAAAATCGAATTGACAGTTTTCTTACAAAAAATAAAAACTTAAAAAAAATTAATAAAAGTTGGTAAAAATTGATTTTCAACTCAAATATCTTTTCAAAACTTTGGGACATTGGCTTCAAACTAATTTTATCTTATAAAAAATATTGTTTTCAACATTCGATAAAATTTTGAGAAAAATCGAATTGACAGTTTTTTTTACAAAAAATAAAAACCTAAAAAAAACAATACTAAAACTTGGTAAAAATAAAAATCGACTCAAATAGCTTTTCAAAAATTAAAAATATTGGCTTCAAACTTATTTTATTTCACAAAAAATATTGTTTTCGATATTCAATAACAAAAAAAAAATAAACATAAAATGATTGATACATATAGACAAACTTTTAATTAAGACAAATCGACGGACGGGATGGGAAGTTATCAGTGTGGGTCGCATCCCAGACTCTTTTTAGTTTTAGTTTTGAAAAACTCCTCTCACATCCGGCATTGCTTATTGGTATTGTTAAAAAAATACGCAGCATAATGGTAATGTTTGGCAAACTTGTTTCTAACTTCGACTGTACTATGAAATTTAATATTTCAAGCGGGTTTGTTCTTTCAAGATCGTTAAGTCTTTCCAATAAAGATGCAAAGGCTCTTAATCGACCACGTTCTATTTTGAAATCATCGGGAGATACATCATGCTCATTGAATGCAAGTTCCGAATCATAATCAAAATTTTCAGCCAGTAGCTTGGAAGCTGAAAGAAAGTCGAATTTTTTGGCCAAACTTTGCAATTGGTTAAATCTCTCCTTGATTTCGACGATGATTTTATCTAAGGAAGAAAACAATTTTCTTCTCAACTCTTCGTCATGAGACAGACCAACATCTGTGCTTCCATCACCAAAGATGTACTTCCTTTTTTTCCTTCTGGGAGGATCCAAGGAAATGCCTAAGCCCTCACACAAATTCCTTGCGTAAACATTGACTAATTGTTCTCATGTGTCTTCAAGAAAAGTCAGTAGAGCACTGATTTTAGCTGCACACTGATAAAGGTCAAGACCTTCGGTTTGTAAGTAAATTTGACAATCATTTATTTCATGAAGAACAGGTTTCCAAAAGCCCAAAAAGCAGAGAAAAGAAAAGGATTGTATTGCTATAAGCAAAGTTCCTGCATCTGTTCTCGTTTGTGGTGGTATAGGTACAGGTCGATTGGATGCCACCCCATACAAAATTCTGTTTACCTACCGGAAATTATTTCAGGGTTCTTTTGTTTTGGTTACCTTTTTTTTTTGCCGCCCCTCAAACAAGTGCAGGGTTTTTTGTTTTGGTAACCTTTTTTTTGTCGCTGCCCCTTTTTTGCCGCCCCTCAAACAAGTGCCGCCCGGGGCATTTGCCCCCCCTGCCCCCCCACGCTACGCTACTGGAGAGAACAACCAAAAGACAATATAAGAGAATATAAACTGACAACAGTTACGTATGGAACAGCAGCAGCTCCATTCTTAGCTGTCCGAACATTGCAAGAAGTCGCAAACCAATGCAAAGCAAAAGACATCAGAATAAAAGAAAAAATAAGAGAATAATTTTACGTGGACGACTTAATGACAGGTGCCAACAACGAAGACGAATGCAGATACATAATAAGAGCAGTGAGTGAAAATCTTTCAAATGCTGGTTTTCAATTACGAAAATGGTCTTCAAACAATCAAAATTTGCTAACTGGCATAATGTCGAATGATGAGCATAAAATAATTGATGTCAAAGAAGGCGACACTATGAAAACATTGGGCCTTCACTGGGATCCAGATCAAGACGAGTTCCGATTTGTTATAGATTCATCTAAAATGAGCATTTCAAAAACCAAAAGAGGTGTGTTATCAAATATTGCAAAAATATTCAATCCTATTGGATGGCTTGCTCCAGTCACGATAAGAGAGAAAATATTCATACAAACATTGTGGCAATCAAACTATGACTGGGATGATGAACTTGATGAAATCATGAAGGCAGAATGGATGACCTTTCAACAAAACTTACAAGAAATCAAATCAATTAAAATCCCACGATGGATATTTAATGACGAAGCAGGTCTAATAGAAATACACGGATTTGCGGATGCTTCAGAAAAAGCATATGCAGCTGTCATATACGTTAAAACAAATATGACAATTAAAATACTAACAGCCAAAACTAAGGTGGCCAAAACTAATGGTAGAAAGTTTGTTTTAAAAAGTATCAACGCGGGTTGTACCACAGCTTTCCCAACTATATGGAAATAATCTTCGACAGGGAACGGAAAATTCGCCGATTGTCTTTAGCATTTACACCAGCGAAGATAGTCTAACTGAGGCAATTGCCTACGCCGACTTTATTATTGCATACTGAACGGCCCGAAAGATTTCAACAAGATTCAGAGATATTACAATAGCTCGAAGGTGAAACTATGAGTCTAGAAATATCCGAGGCAATTATGTTTTGTACTCCGTTTGATAGGATCAATCATCGTTGATCCTTACGGGCAGCCTTTAACGAATAAAATTGTAGTGAATTAATCCGGCATTTAGTTGGATCAGTATTTGTATTTCGATAGTCACATACACGCTCTGAACAGGGCCAGAGGAACCTTCGGTATGACGAAACAGCTGTTTTACCATTTGTTACATGTGTTCCATACGGCTCATCATCGCTCATGGTTTTTCTGTGTGGTTGAACGGTGTCCCGTCTGAAATGGAAAGATTCGGGTGTTCGAGTGCCTTCTTCACCCGTTTGTTTCAAACGGCCTAATCTGCTTCCGTTCATTATTATTAAAACAAGGTTATATACAACTGTGCTCAAATCAACAAAATTGTAAATTTCGGGACAAAAATTGTTCGAGGTCATATTGCCACAGTTATGATCTCAATCAACAATTTTATTTTCAGGGCGTTCTTAATTCCACCATAGACATATATTTTCTTAGACAGGTTCAGTATGATACAGGGCAGATTGGTAGATTCACTAATCTACCACGTTAGACGAAGAAACGTGGACCGGGGGCTCACTTACAGTCGGCACGTCTCAGTGTGTCAGTTACAATAAATCTATCTATCTATCTATCTGGAACAATCTTTAAATACAAAATACAAATTTTTCTCATTTATAGTAATTCTTTTTTCTACTTTCTGTTGGAAACAAATTACGGAAATTTTCGTACCTATCATTCGGTAATATCTTAGTTTTACGTTTGATTAAAATAATGGAACCGTAAATGGTTATAACAGGAAAAAAACTAATAATCAATTCCAACTTTTGTTGAAGTTCTTGTGATGAATATTGAAAGCTACTCTTTAATTCTTTTGAATTTACGCATCGCAGGTATATCAGCTATAAGGCTGATTTTTGTATTCTTTGCCTTAACGTTTAACTACTTGTTGATTATATAGACAATTTTTTAGCTGCAGGAAGAAAATATGTACATTGCTTTGTTATATATGTAATTATACAAATACACACCTATGTATATTTTTTATGGGTTTATATGGTAGGGTTTTAACCCCTAATCATCCTGAATTCAGATTGATTGACATATGGCACATAATGACTTATTTAAGCCTCACATACTATTTGTAGTCCTTTTATTTGGATAAATGAAGATTTTGATTGTTTTTATCTATTTATTTATCTCAGTGTACATTTTTATTATACATTTTAGACAAACGCCAGGAAATGGAACCCTGTACTTCCAACCATTTTTAGCACAGTACTTCCGAACAGATGTGCATGAGGCAATATATAGATGCAAGGCTAGCAACGATGTTGGAACTATATTGAGTCGTAATGTTCGTGTGCAATCCGGTAAATATGATTTGTTTTCTTGTCATACAAAAATATATCAATAGTAATACGTTTTTTTAAAAGGCTATATTAATTAAAATGGTTTCTAAAGGCATTTCTGTTTTCCGTAAGCAGCAATCATATGCACGTCATACATAAGTATAACAAACAAAATAGACTATTTACAAAAAAAAATGCCATTGATTTGATTTAACTTAACTGACAAATAACGACAACATTTTGAATAGTAAAAAAAAATGCTACAGACGTACAGACACGCCCAGACTTATTGATGCAAAATATGTTTGTTATTAATTTGTCAAAAATTGAATCTTTGAATAGCGGAGATTGTAGAAGTATTTCCTTCTGAAATTCAAAACTACTTACTTCTATTTTCTCTAGATATGAGACCAATGAGAAGGGAAATAATAACAATGATAATGATAATAATAATAATAATAAAAATAGTAATATTACTGATAATAATAGTTTAGTTTAATTTATTTCAATTTCTTTTGAAACCGTTGTTTGATGCCGAAAATCGAATTTTTTCATATAAATATGACGTCTGTCTTGAATTATAATAGTGTGAAGAATATTCAAGTACGAAACCTTATGAAGTTTTCAAATGAAATACTGAGGAGCTTCATAGACAAATGTGAGACATAATCGTATTTGCTTAGGCCGAAAATATTCCGAATCGTACTTTTAAAAGCTGCTTCAAACTTTTTCTTGTTCGCAGAATCACATTTGTAGTAAATTTCACTACCATTCGTTAGAACTGGAATGACTGACTAGTGTCTTGGCAAGAATCATTCTAGTTCTTAATGGGTTAAACTGCTTCACGGTACATAGAGATCTAAGAGCTCCATATGTTTTACCTACTATAAAATTATTGTGATTGTTGCATGTACGCGTTTTGTTGAATACTATAACTAAGTTTTTTGAAGTGATTATTAATACGAAAGAGATACATCTAAGAGGTACCGCTTAAAAACAGGAAAAGCTAGGTAACTTTTTTTCGGTTAAGAGTCAAACTATTACTTACTGCCAATGTAGAAATTCATTCAAGCTCCTCGTTTGCAGTACAGTAATCCCCGCTTAGTTGCACCTCGCTTAATTGAACATCCCGCTTAATTGATCGAAGAAATTATCTTCGAAAATTTCCCGTATTAGTAGCAAAGCTTTTTAGACGGTTAATTGAACCCCGCTTAGTTGAATTACTCGCTTAATTGATCTTAAAAATATGCAGCAGAAAAACTAAATACATGGAAATTTTTCGGATAATTGGACGAACAAAAAAATTATTTTGATTGGGAAAACCAAAACGCCAAGGTGTTTTAAAAATAAGGTTGTACCTTTGCAATATTTCTCCAATAAAAAGGCATGGATGACCCAACATTTATGGACCCAAATTTTGTATAAATTTGACGAAGAAATGGTAAAGCAGAACAGACAAATAATTCTTTTTGTCGACAATGCTGCCTGTCATAAGAAGTTGGAGGATTTAAAAAATATAAACGTGCAGTTTGTTCCCACAAATACAACGTCCATCATTCAGCCCCTTGACCAAGGCATTATTCATTTTTTCAAAGCTTACTATCAGCAAAATATAATAAGGAAACAAATTACAGCCATCGAACGGAGCAAGACTATCGAAGAATTTTCGAAGTCGATCACATCTTTGCAAGCAATGCACATAAGCAAATATTGTTTGTGGCTTCTAACACCTTCTACTATAAGAAATTGTTTTAGAAAGGTAATATTGGAAATATTTTACTACTAAACCTACATTTGCAAGTTCTATTTTTAAAGGCAGGCTTCATCCAAGAAGAAGAACAGCCGGAAAATGATCTCGTGGTTATAGATAACGTTTTTGAGGACAATGCGGATTTCAATCCTTATTTGGCATGTGATGACATAACATATCATGTTATGGCGAACTAACAGACGCCGAAATTAAGTTGACACTGAAATGTTTATAGAGTAAATTTCTGGGATGAATATTTCATTTTTTAGTTGACCTACTCGTGCAATTATACGGGTTTCGCTTAATTGAACATATATGTCAATTAAGCGGGGTTTCGCTAATTGAACCACCCGGATAATTGACCGAAGAATCTGACAAAATGGTCAGTGCAATTAAGCGGGGAATACTGTACATACGCAGTTTTCTTTAAGCCCTAATGGGTAACTTTTATAGATTTGTATGTCATAGGCATAACAACGCTAAGACACATTTGGTATTACCTAAGCATCTTGTTTTATCGGGAGGAAGTTGGGAAACTGATTTTCAACACACACGGCTTGTTTTCTCTCAATGATGGAGAAACGTTGAACTTAACACGTAACTTTTTAAGGAGAGCAAAATGGTTAACCATATCGAAAGCTTTGGAAAATTCTCAAAGAATGAGAAAGTTAACACAACCATCATCAAGCCTATCCCTTATATTCAATCACTTTCAAAGGGCTCTTGTATAACTGTGCACTAAAAAACTGAAAAGAAACTGAAGATGAGTTGTAAGTTGTGAAAACTTTTTATAACTAATATTTTGTTCACATCGTGAAAATGGAAAATCGGTAAAAATGAAGTGGAAGTTGAATGAAGGAGAATTCGACTTTTCATTTAATACTTACAAAGAAGAATGTATAGGGATTACTTAATTTATGTGGCAATTATTTTTCTGTTGATATTCCATTTTTTACTTATATCCAATTTATACTTTCATTTCTGTTCATTCCAATATTTACAGTTGTGAGACGAAATTTTCATATAAGAGTTGAAAACACTGAGGCCTATTTAGGAAATTCAGCTCTGATTAAGTGCACAATACCTGACTACGTGCGTCAATATGTTAAAGTGACAAGTTGGAATCGAGGCGACGAAGTTCTGCTCCCGGATCAATCTGATGTGGGTAAGTGGGCCGAACAAAATTTTCTATAATAAAATGAGCTAAAATACGCAAATAGCAATTGAAGCAATTTTCTACATACTAGGTATGATTTTAAGATTTGTATTTATTCATATTCTAGAAGTCTTACAATAATAGTTGTGTTACCCACGAAGCTTTTGCACCCACCTTTGTGGGTGATTAAAGTTTTGTAGTATTTGAATTGATATTAATATATTAATTGTATATTAATTCAATTATATGAAAATAATTTTGACAATGCTTTAATTTAAGGAAAAATGATGTGTTAAATATTTTTTAATTTACTTTCAACAGTGCATGGTTTTTAAATGTTTCTACTTTTTTAAAGTTACGAATATTTTTAAGGTTTGTAGGAAGTTGGTTCATAATGGATGGTATCGTATAGTTAAGTTGTCGTGTTCCGTAGTTGTTGTACGTCATTGGTATTTCAAGTAGACCTTGCGCTCGTATTCTAGTATTTACAGTAAGTGAAATAGATTGCTGGAATCTTAAATCGTCGCAGTAATAAATATATTTTCCAAGGTATTTGATTGATCTAACTAACTCAATAGCATCACTAATCCAACTCGTGGCACCATCGAGCTACTTCATCAAACTCCTGTTGCATCGTAGAAATTGCAGTTTCAAGACATGTTTAAACACAATAGTTATATCGTCTGCATATGGAAAAGCCGTAGAAGTGCACTTCCAACTTTGACTTTAAATGTTCTTCCTATGAGATAGCTCTCTATCTATTTTTCAAAAGAGTTCCCCTAATGCCAATTCTGTTTTTATTGAGACTCATGTTAACAGCATTACAGAATTCGCCAAGAAGTGTCAGCACATTCTTCCTGAATGTGCATACACTTATGAGATTTATGCTGACGCTGCACTTTTCCATGAGAACGGCGCGGCGGTCGACCTGGTGACTACTAGCTTATGGGTTAAATGAGTTGACGTTGAATTAAAGTTTTGACTCTCAGTTTTGTATTTAAAAAAAAAACTTTGTTTAAAATACTCTAAACAAAATTATATTATAAGAGGCTGGGAGGCTACCCCCACTGAGAACTTCCTATCCGTGCCCGTCTTTCGACTTTTCTAAAACTGTAACAAAATCTTAATAACAATTAATTGTATGAGACAAAATCGAATCGAACATACATTTTTTTTGTAGATTCTTATTTAAAAAAAAAACTGACGGTTGGATTCTGTATTGGATAATGTATCGTAGGCCAATTCATCAGCCTTGTTTGGTTTAATAATATCCAGGGGGATGTTTATGTCTAGTTAATGATAAATTGAAATAACATTTCAAATTTTTTATTGTGTTTGACCAATTCTTTGAACTTGTTTTATTGATAGTGTTGAAAATAGGCTCTTTTGGTATTTTTGGTTTGGGAATGCAAATAAAAAACTATTTCATTGAGCCTATTTTCAACACAATCAATAAAACATTTCAAATGGTATATATTGCTTGGCAGTATCGGCGATGGAAATTTGTGCTTGGTGCGGTGTATTGGTGGCATGTGTTTTTTCCCTCGGGGGACGATAGACCAAATTTCTCGTAAAACACTGAGATGCCTTGGTGCTTCCCCTCATACATAACCCGCTACTGTCTTGCTAGCTACAGCTTTAGACTACGCATTCGGTAAATCATTAGAAAAACATTTCAGCAGAGGGCTATGCTATCCTGGACTGCAGGTAAAAGTGGTCTTGTATGGAACTGGCTCTTCCAAGTTGTCTACCGCTCACTGTCAGGTTACATTGTCGCTCCGTTTGACACGATCCTCTCTCGATGGTAATAAATACATTAATGTTTAAGATTGTTGAAAGTTGAGATTTGATACTTTGTTTTTAAATACTTAGTTTATTTTATCGTTATCAAATTGTACTAATTTTTATATGTTTGATGTATTGAAAATAAATATTATTACTGTTCAGAATCTTAAAACATCATTAAAACATCAGGTTATGGGCCTTATCACGATCTTAATACAAAATAAGAAGGAAATTTGTATTGAGAAAAGATGTCTGAAGCGAAATTCAGTATTGAAAAGCTTCGGGGAAGCGAAAACTTCGAAGACTGGAAATTTTCCGTTGAAGCTTATTTCCAAATGAAAGGACTTTGGAAGGCTGTTTCTGATGGTAGTGAGACGGAGAAGGATGCAACGAAGCTCTTAAATGCAAAATCGGAGCTTATATTGGTTGTTGAAAGATCCATCTATACTCATATAAGACATTGCAAAAGCGCTAAGGAGATTTGGGATTCTCTTCAGAAAATTTTTCAAGATTCTGGTCTTGTGAGGAGAGTTGGGCTCATTCAAAAGTTTTGTTCTACAAAATTGAAAGATTTCTCTACCGTAGATGCGTACGTTAACGATGTTTTAAATACATCGTACAAGCTCAGGTCTGTTGGTCTTAACCTAGATGAAAAATGGATAGGATCAATGCTTTTAGCTGGTCTTCCCGAAGAATACAAGCCAATGATAAGGGGAATCTAAAGCTCTGGGATTCTTATTACAGGAAACAGTATTAAAACCAAACTTCTTCAAGACGTTAATTTGGATGCAAGTCAAGATACTGCTTTTGTTGACAAGAACAAGAAAAACTTTGGGAATAAGAACTTTAAGGGTCCTAAATGTTACAACTGCAACGAATTTGGCCATATTGCTGCTAAATGTCCAAAAAAGAATAAGAACCATCAAGAAAAGAAGAATGCGATGTTAGGATGCTTTTCCGTCACGGCTCTTGACAAAGAAGAATGGTATTTCGACTCGGGAGCGTCAGCTCACATGTGCTCAAATAGTGCATGCTTTTCAAGTAAGATGGAAAATCTTAACTCTGAGGTAATTGTTGCAAATAATTCAAAAATGCAAGTCCAAGGTATAGGTAAAGTCGATATGAAGGTATCTATTGGAAAATTCAAAGAAAGTGAGGTTGAATTTTTAGAAGTCCTTCACGTTCCTGACTTATGCATTAATCTTTTATCTGTCTCGAAAATTGTTCAGAAGGGTTTTTCAATGATTTTTTCCAAGAATGGATGTTTAGTGAAAGACCAAAGGGGTAATGCTGTTGCAACTGCAAGCTTGGTGAACAATATGTTCCGACTCAACAGACCACCCAACCAAAGTGCATATGTTACAAAAAATGTAGCTTCACACTTTGAACTTTAGTACAAGCGTGTTGGACATCCAAGTATTGAAACCACACAAGCTATGATTCCAAAAGTGGTGCAGAATATTGATTGCGATAGTTCAAAAATCAATTGCATCACATGTATCAAAGGTAAAATGGCACGCCTGCCGTTTAGCCTTTGTATATAAAAACCATAGTACTCTCATGGGCAGAAACTTTTAGGGCAACCAGATGCCGTCGTTGGCTGTAGTATCGAAAAAGGGATACATTTCGGGGGAGCGAGAGAAAAATATTATTTCCATTCCCATAATCAGCCAGCAGAATAAGGGAGACAGTTAATTCGGCAGCCAAAAAGTTAACACAATTTTCTTTCTATTTGAGTTTATGCTTGTATATGTTTTCATATACTAAGCTTCCATATGAAGGTCGATGAATTTGTTTTTGTTTTTTCTTTACATCAATGCACTTTTATATGGAAAACGGCAATGTCTCAATATTGTGTCTAATAAGGGGATGAATGAAATTTTTGTATGCTGTTCAGGATCTTGTACCGATTTTTGTTTTTATTTACATTCATGACTCTGCTTCTCCTTGTGTAAGTTAACACGAGCAGGCGTTGACCCAGCATATAAAATGCCAACGAAGCACACGAGCTTCCGTCCAATAAAGTCAATGCGTTCCCACCGGGAAATCCGATTCCAGGTGAATGTTCGAGGTTGCATGGGAACTTCAATTGCAATATTAGAACTTCAATTGCAATATCAGCACTTAATATTATATTGATTAAGCTTGATAGAGAATTATATTCATTTTTGTATTCATTCTTAAAGTTACCTCAGAACAACAAAGTTCAGCTTATATTCCTGTCGAAATTCGCTTGTTTTATTTCCGAGCAGTTGGACTCGAAGAAAGTATTTTTTTAATAATAACCGTGCTTAAATCCTTTACTGGCGCCCGAGCAGGGACCCAACCGTCCCGTTTACAAAAACAAAAGATACTATAATTATAATTCCGTGTTAAAATCAAGTTAAATCAAAGTGAATGTGATTTGATCTAAAGGACAATTTTTTACATTTATCACCAGAACAAATAAAATCATCAATAACTATTTAAACAAAACATACGGTAATTATAATTCCGTGTTAAAACAAGTTAAATCAAAGTGAATGTGATTTGATCTACAAAAAAGTAATTTTATCACAAATTTGATTATGAAAATATAAAGCTGTTACCTTGATGTGCTAGAATATTTAATACGAGAATATACACATTTATAAAACGCTTAACCTGTGCTGTAATAATTAAAATTCAACTTTAAACCAAGGAAAGATGCTGTAATTTTGTTGCTGGAATATTTAAGAATCAACTAACCAAGAAAGAGAAGCTGTAATTTTGTTGTGCTGGAATGCTGTCGTTTTTTATGTAAGAATATTAAAAAAAAAAAAATTAATTAAAAAAAACACATACTTATATATTCATATACTGTATATTTAACTATAATTTTACAAATTTTCTAAAAAAGCAAATTACAAAATTTCTTAAGAAATATATACCTACATACATATATAATATAAACCAAAGTTGTACAAGGGGGAGAGAAGATTTTAAAATAATACAAAAAAATAATAATATATAGTATTTTGATTACGATAAAAATCTTGCTTTTGGGGGAACTACTTTATTGAATTAGAACAATGGAAGAACTTCAGGTATCCATCACCCATCTTACAGGGGCAATGAACACTGTTCTTGACCAATTGAGGGGGTTCGAAACTAGGATTGTTGTGCTAGAACAGGGAGGCACACAAGAAACAATACAAAAAATACTAGAACAGTTAGGTTCCATTAAGGATAAAATAAAATCAGTTGAGGAAAATACACCTAGCGTCGTCGCTAGCTGTACTCAACCCGACTTGACCGTCGAGCCACTCCGTGGACCAAGCAATGAGAACGAGCTTAGAGAAATCTCTAAGCTCCCTGACCCAGTCAAAGAGATACAAGTTTTTGACGGTAATCCCGTTCAATATGTATCATGGGTGCATTACGTAGAAACCGTGCTGAAGGACTACGAGATTGTTCGTAGTAAGCCTCTATACAGGGCCATCCTTCAGCATATACGCCAAAAAATTCGCGGTAAGGCTGACTCGGCCCTGGTGTCGTATAACGTTTTCGACAACGACTGGACGGAAATAAAGAAAATCCTTTCCCTCCATTACGCGGATAAAAGGGATATACGTACCCTTGAGCATCAGTTAAACCAACTGAAACAAGGAAGTCTGAGAGTTGATGATTTCTACGCGAACGTAAATCATCAATTCTCGCTCATAATTAATAAAATTCGCACTAATACCTACTCGGTGGAGACTGCCAATGCTCTTATTGGGACGTACCGCGACAGGGCCCTAGATGTGTTCGTCAGGGGTCTTAGCGGAGATTTATCGAGACTTCTGATGATACAGAAGCCGAAATCTCTCCCGGAAGCCTACACTACGTGTCTCGATATGCAAAACATTAATCTGAGAAATAGTTCAGTGCATGTCCAGGCGCCTAACACCGTTTCCGCTCCAGTATCTTATGACTTTGGTGTGGAGAAGAAACCTTCACTGCCAACAAGAAACTTAAATAGATATCCTAACAGATTCGGTAACGGTAGGGGTGGATCTGCACAATTCCGACATAATACATTGGGGCCAAGCTATAACTCCAAATCAACACCCAACAGGACCAAAGCCCCCAGTTAAAATGGAACTGGGGTCGGAACAAACAAGAAATGTCGATTATATGAATCGGCCCAGTACCAGCAATCCATTTAAACGAGGAAGCAGTTCCGAAGGCTACCAGCGGAAGCAACAGCGTCTCAACCATATGGTTGCGGGCGCACATGAAGATGTAGAAGAATCAAGCTGTTCGAATACAACAACCCCCGCTGAGGAAAATTTTATGACAGAAGCCTCGTTCCCAGCGTACCATATATAGAGTATGGTACGCGGGACGGAAAAATTCTACTTTTCCTCGTCGATACGGGTGCAAATAAAAATTTTATTAGACCAAACTTAGTACCTGTACCCCATCCTGTCAAAAACCCTTTTCATATCAGTAGTCCAGCGGGAAAGATCTTGGTAAAAAACAAAATCTCCGGTAAATTCTTTGCCTTTGTTGGCTGCGATTTAGAAGTAACCTTCTTTATCCTCCCAACTTTACAATCATTCGATGGAATAATCGGCGACGATACCCTTAAAGACCTTCGAGCGATTATAGATAGAGACAAAAATGAACTAATAATCAATTCAAAGATAAAAATCCCTCTAAAAAAACAAAACTTCAGACATGGTCAATAATTTGACCATACTTAACAAAAGCGTGCCCGAATCATTTAAATTAAAACTTGAATCTATATGTACAAAATTTGAAGACCTTTTCGGTCCAGTTAAAAACGAGAAGATAAGAACAAATGTGAGAGCCGAAATTCGTACAAGTGTAGACGAACCAATTTATACTAAAAGTTATCCCTATCCTGCCGGTATGAGAGAAGAGGTGGAAAAGCAAATAAACGAACTCCTGGCCGAAAAAATTATTCAACCCTCCAAAAGTCCCTATAATTCTCCTATTTGGGTTGTGCCGAAGAAGGACAAACCAAACGGAGAAAAACAATACAGAATGGTGATAGATTTCAAACGCCTCAATGCCGTCACTGTTTCAGATACTTATCCTATCCCTGATATAAACAACACACTTGCCAGTCTTGGTGATGCTAAGTTTTTCACCACTTTAGACCTCACCTCGGGATTCCATCAGATTGCTATGCATGAGAAAGATATCCCTAAAACCGCCTTCTCCACGATGAATGGCAAGTTCGAGTTCCTTAGGCTGCCATTCGGACTGAAAAATGCTCCAGCCATTTTTCAACGTATGATAGACGACGTTCTAAAGGAGCTGATTGGGAAGATCTGCTACGTCTACATTGACGATATTATCATTTACAGCAAGACGATAGAAGACCATCTTAAGGATATAGAGACCATCTTCTCAAAACTCCACGAAGCTGGTCTTAAGGTTAACCTCGAAAAGACTCATTTTCTAAACGATAGTGTTGAATTTTTAGGATTCTTGGTGACATCAGACGGCATCCTTCCTAACCCAGATAAAGTAAGGGCTATCGAAGCTATCCTTCCAACAAATACACTGAAGGAACTGAAGAGCTTCCTTGGCCCAAGGTGAACCTGGTAAGGATAGGCCAATTTCATTCATTTCTCGTTCGCTTAGTAGAACAGAAGAGGGCTATGCAACAAACGAGAAAGAGCTTCGTGCCATAGTTTGGGCACTGGACAATTTGAGGAATTACCTATACGGAGCTAAGAAGATCAGGATATACACTGATCACCAACCCCTGACCTACACCCTTAGTAACAGAAACTATAATAAGTTTATGGTTGTCCTGTGTGGTTCAACGTTGCCCCTTCCCAGATGGAGAAGTTTCGGGTGTTCGAGCGGCAGTGTTTACGACGCTGTACCGGCTTATATCGAACAGCCGAATCTTCTTACGTGCACTACTATTCCAACGAGGTTCTATACAACGGGGCTCGAATCAACAGAATTGACAATTTCGTGATAAAACTCGTCCGAGGTCACATTGCAAGAGCTATGTCTTCGACCAACAATTTAATTTTCGGGGCGTTCTATCTGAACGACGAGTATTTTGAGAGTGCACGCTTGAGCGGCTTCATTCCACCAGAGGCATTCCTCTTTTTAGACAGATGCTGATACAGGATAGATTGGCAGTTCCGCTAATCTACCACGTCAGACGACGAACCGTGGATAGGCGACTCCTGTACAATCGGGACGTCATGGCACAAGGCGGAGCAGAGCTCCTTCGGTTCAGTAGGGCTGTGTCCGAACGGGACCGAACTGATAGGGTGAAGCAGGAGAACCAGTTTTGGTGGCTTCAATCGGCACTTGATAGTGGTTAGTCGGGATGGGGTTTTAAGCCTTGGCCGGCTTACATACTTGTTTTATAGTTTTAGGGTTTAGTTTTAAGTAGAATAGGCATGGTGGCACAAAAAAAAAATACAAAAAAAAATACAAAAAAGAAAAATAAAAAAAAATTAAAAAAAAATTAAAAAATTAAAAAAATAAAAAAAAAACATGGAATAAAAAAAAAAAAAAAAAAAAGAACAAAATATGAAAAACAAAAACGTTAGACAGTTAGATTTGCTGCTGTGGTTGTTCTAGTTTTAAGTAGTTTATGGGTAGAATAGGTAGTTTAAGTTAGTTTAAGTTTTATTTAAGGACCTTATTTTAAGTAGTTTTAAGTAAAAATAAAAAAGGATATTGATATTAGTTTTTTTAAATTTTCTAATGAATGCAAAAATAAATAAAATTGAATTGAAGTTAAATAGATCTTAGGGCCGAAAGGCATTAGCATTAAGTATTATTGTTTAACTTAGAGTGTCCGTATGGGACCAGTAAGTTAGTTGTAAGTTATGGTTAATTAGGCTAGTTTTATGAATTTTTGTCTAGCTTTAAGATAGATTTAAGATTGAATTAATAAAAATGAATTTGAAAAAAAAAAAAAAAAAAAAACTATAATGCAAAGCTCAAACGTTGGAAGGCCAGAATCGAGGAATATAACTACGAGTTGATTTACACACCTGGAAAATCAAACTATGTGGCTGATGCTCTCTCGAGGCTTCCAACGCAAGTCAATAACCTTTCAGGTTCAAGTTCCTCTTCTTCTCGAACAGACACAGCTAACACACATACAAGTACAGAAACGGCATACGAGGGACAAAGTGACGTGACAGACAACATACTGACTGCAACTGCTGACGAAGGATTGCGTGAACTATCTCTATCTGAAACCGAAGAATCTTGTACCATGCATAGTGCTAACCAAGATGGTACAGATCTAATACCACATGTTGAAGTTCCACTTAATGTTTTTAGAAACCAACTAGTTTTCAAAATCGCCCGCCTTGACATGTGTTCCCACGAGGAACCACACCCTGGATTCTATCGCTATTACATCTCCTTTAAGAAATTAGATGAAGATAAATTAAGGGAGGCGTTAAGAGAAAATCTCAATCCAAATGTTATCAATGGTATAAAAATTCCCGAGGAATACCTCTGGATGTTACAAAATATATACCTAGAAAATTTTGAAAAATACAAAATAAGAGTAACACAAAGGCTAGTCGAAGACGTCGCTAACGAGGAGCGAAGGTTTTCTATAATTGAAAACGAGCACCGTAGGGCTCACCGAGCTCCACGGGAAAATAAGGAACAAATATTAGAAAAATATTATTTTCCCCAAATGATGGCGAGCATAAGGAAGTATGCTGCCTCGTGTGACATTTGCAACCGCAACAAGTACGATAGGCATCCAAATAACCCCGAATTGCAACCAACTCCTGTTCCAAGATATCCATGTGAAATAATTCATATGGATATAATGGAAATTCAGGATAAAAAATTTATTACGGTTGTAGACAAGTTTTCAAAATTTTTTTATCTTAAAGATAGGTCCGCAATTACTATTAGGTCAAAGATCATAAAAATGGTACACTTTTTTACAGCTCCTCTCACTCTTGTCGCTGACAATGAGAAAGGGTTCCTTAGCCCTATTGTCCTTAATTTATTAAAAAATCTGGGAATAAAACTGTATCTCACCCCATCACACAGAAGCGAGGTTAACGGCCAAATAGAACGAAAGATCTGCAAAACAAAAATCGCATCGTAGCTTTGTATACATAATACAAACCAAGGTTCATATACAAGGATCGTACACAAGGAGAAGCAGAGTCATGAATGTAAATAAAAACAAAAATCGGTACAAGATCTTGAACAGCTGATGTAAGCATACAAAAATTTCATTCACCCCCGTTTTTTTATATAAAAATGCATTGATATAAAGAAATTACAAAAACAAATTCATCGACCTTCATATGGAAGCTTAGTATATGAAAACATATACAAGCATAAACTCAAATAGAAAGAAAATTGTGTTAACTTTTTGGCTGCCAAATTAACTGTCTCCCTTATTCTGCTGGCTGCTTATGGGAATGGAAATAATATTTTTCTCTCGCTCCCCCGAAATTTATCCCTTTTTCGATACTACCGCCAACGACGGCATCCGGTGGCCCTAAAAGTTTCTGTCCATGAGAGTGCTATGGTTTTATATACAAAGGTTTAACTCAATTGTTACTATACTCTGTCCAACAAAAATAGTCAGTACACGTCTTATGGGAGAGCTTTTTTCTTGCAAATGGTGCCAGTCAGTGGTTTTATTCCCTTTTTACCTACTGAAAAAGAAAATTCAACCACTGACTTACACATAAATTGTTGTTGTAATTACGCTTCGACGAGCGTACATCCCCACAACCTTTACCATGCGCAGCCAAAGCCACACTAACACTGATAAATAATGTGTTCACAAACAACCCTCTTCGTATGTATTGAAAATAAGCAGATTGTTATTAGAGTTACCATTTCCTTGTTAATGCAAATCATGGTGGATTTTTCTTTGGATTTTGTTTGGGAGCTTTCAGAATGTGTGCTTTTTTAAAAGCTTTTGAGAACAAATATGGGAATGGTGTTGTCGTTTGCTGTTTTTCGGTAAGTGAAGTTTATTTATTATTCTTCGTAAATTAACCCTTTGTTCCCGGAGATGTCAACTTTTTCAAATATTTGTATAAAAACTTAAAATTTATATAGAATGTGTATAATGAATAATGCATTTAAATAAAAAAAATAATATTCACTAAAAATTAAAAAAAAAAAAAACCAGTAGGAATATAAAGAAAAAATATAGAGTATTTGGTTTAATTGCGAAACCACTAGGAAGCAAAGGGTTGAGTTTAAGCGAAAATTATTTATAATACATGGTGTAATTATAGATGGTGAAAAATAGTGATTTTGTTCATAAAAAAAATATTCTTTGAAAAAGTGTTTATTTATACGGTGTTTTATAATCAGTGCCAAAAAAAGAACTGCTTTTATTTTATTATAAATCTGTGCTGTGTTGTTTATAAATTGTGTATTTGTGAATATTGTGTGATACAGAATCGAAAATTTTCATTATTTTTTCATAATTGAATTTATGTTACTCTTAGTTTTCACAAAGGGGTTTTTGAATTCGGGATTATGTACATAATTTATAAATTTTCTTAAACGGAATTTATTTTTAACTTTCAATTTAAAATCAAAAGTTGGTATCCCTACTAATATTTATCAGAGCTTTTTCGAAATTTATAATGGGCACTACGGAAACCCTGTAATATTTGCTCTCTCTCACAGCTTAACGAGATTTCACTTCAGTCAGAATGAGAGGTAAACGTCCTATCTTCTCTGTACTGACTATTTTTGTTGGACAGAGTATAGAACAGAATCAATATTAGAACTAGTACACGCAGATCTTTGTGGTCCGATTGAACAAAAATCAATTGGAGGTTCAGAGTATACGCTTCTATTCATTTATGATTTTTCAAGAAAAGTCTTTGCGTTTTTCATTAAAAGCGAGAATGAGGTAGCGGAGGTTGAGTTCAAAAATTTTGTAGAAAATCAGACTGGTAACAAAATAAAGGCCATTAGAAGCGACAATGGAGAGGAATATTGCAATTTTAAGATAAAGAAGATTCTAGCAGATGCAGGCATTCAACATCAAACAACGGTTCCATATTCTCCACAACAAAACGGGTTGGCAGAAAGAACGAAAAGAACCATAATCGAAAAAGCGCGTTGTCTTCTCAATGAGTCTGGTTTACACAAACGTTTTTATGCTGAAGCTGCAAATACGGCAGTTTATTTAACGAAAAGAACACCTTGCAAAGGTACAAAAGAAATAAAATGCACGACTGGGTCGCACGAACTTGCTCCTGTATTCAGAGAGTCTGTTTAAAAAAGTATCTATGTATGTATATAAGATTTAAAAATATACCTGTATAATAAGTTTGTCTTCAAAGATATAAATGCCATTTGATTTGTCGAAAAAACCTCCATTTTTAAATTTGTTTGGGAGGGGGTTACATTCAATACAGTTAAAATAATTTAAAAAAAACAACTAATTTAAGATTCAAAATTTTACCTGAAAAATAAGTTTGTCTTCAAAAATTTAAATGCCATTTTATAAATAAAAAAGCCCTTGATTTTTCAAAATTTTTTTTCGAAAATCGTTAGAGCGGTTTTTTTTAAATTAATTTTTTATATATAAAATTTTTCAATTTTAATCTAAAAATATTTTTGGTATGCAGTTGTTTAGTGATTGTAAATATACGCTTTACATTTGAATTTCGTAAAAAAATATTAACCCGTTTTTGAGATATAGAATTTTGAAAAAAAAATTCAGTATTTTTTTAAAAATCCAAACAAAAAAAATTGCACTTTTGATAATCAAATATTGTTAAAGCAATATAAGAGCTTATTTACAAAAAAAATTATTGAAATCAGTACATAAGTTGCTGAGAAAATTAAAAAACAAAATAACGGTTCTATGAGAGGTCTGATCACAAGTGACAAGCTACAATGGGCTCTCAACAGCTTCGAACCATTTAAATCTGCATGACCAGATGGAATAATACCAGCCGAATTACAAAAAGCTTCGGACATTGTTGCACCAATCCTTGATTCAATTTTTACCAGCTGTCTATATCTGGTCCATATTCCCTATGCATGGAGAGAAGTCAAAGTTGTTTTCATACCCAAAGCAGGTAAATGCTCACAAGTTAATCCTAAAGATCTACGACCTATAAGTCTATCATCATTTCTTTTTAAGACCTTAGAAAGATTGGTTGATATCCATTTACGGGAAAGAATTGATACAAGACTTCTGTCTACGTCTCTAAACGTAAAGAGTTCGCTTGGGGAATTATTTCATTAAATGCTGATTAGCAGAATAATTAGCTCAAAACTGGGCAACTCTTCTGCCAGAAGATTTGTTAGTAGAGGGACAATGCAAGGTGGTGTTCTATCCCCTCTCCTCTGAAACCTAGTGGTAAATGAATTAAAAGAATCCAATTAAAGTTCTCAGACGAGGCTAAGTACCTCGGTCTTATTTTAGACAAAAAACTAAATTGGAAACGCAATGTACAGGAAAGAGTCAAAAAAGCTACTGTAGCTATCTTTTTTTGCAAAAAAGCTAATAATAAATGGGTAATAAATGGGACTTACAACCCCGAATCACGCATTGGGTATACACATGGGTAATTAGACTGATTTTAATGTACGGTGTGGTAGTATGGTGGACTGCTTTAGAAAAAGCTATGAACAGAGACAAAATAAATAAAGTCCAACGTTCAGCTTGCCTATGTATAAGCGGATCGCTTCGCATGACCCCATCTGCGGCACTGAACATCCTTCTGTACCTAACACCTCGTGATATATTTAGCAAACAAATAGCAGCAAGCTCTGCTATTCGCCTCAAAGCTTCGTCGCAGTGAATTAAGAACAACATTGGCCACTCTGTAATTCTTAGGTATTTAGAATCAATTCCAAAGCACACAGACTACACCATCCCCCAACTGCAATTCGACAGAAACTTCCAGATTTCTATACTTTCCAAAACTTTCTGAGAGGATAAGGCATTCCTGGAAGACGAGTCAGACCACTTTTATACAGATGGATCAAAAACAAAAGAAAGGGTTGGTGGAGGTGTGTAGCGTTCTCTGAAAGACTGAAATTAAGTCTCTCATTCGGTCTTCCCAATCATTGTAGCGTGTTCCAGGCGGAACTTTTGGAGATAAAAGAAGTCTTGTTTTTGCTTAAAGAAAACGTGATATAAACATCTGATACCCGTATTTTCTGAGATAGTCATGCCGCTATCAAATCTCTTGACTCTGTCTCTACAAACTTTATAACAGTCCATAACTGTCGATCATCTCTAATGGAGATGGCACAACAGTTTAATATTCACCTTTGCTGGGTGCCGGGCCATAGGGACATTCCAGGTAACTGTAAGGCAGATGTACTCGCCAGGAGTGGTACAGTACAACTCATACTCATACTGGCATACCAATCGCTACATGTAAGCTATTGCTAATGCAGGACGCTATGAAGAAGACAAACACTAGGTGGAATAACATCACTACGTGTCAGGTCACAAAAAACATCTGGCCTCCACTAGATTTAAAGCGATCAAACTGGTTTCATTGAGCTTAGAAGAAAGCCTCAAGATTTATTTGGTATCACAATGGGCCAATAAACTGACCTAAATGTGTCCTACTCCATCATAGCCACTTTAACCCAACCTAACCTATCTTCGTGAATTTAGAGCGACCACTTCGTGAAGTTAGAACTTCTGGGGATGAATCAATCCCCTCTGACAGGTGTCAGTCTGTCTTACTCAACCTGTATCTTGATTTGGTAACTGATTCAGCACGCACGTGAGTCTTCTATGCACGGAGAAGTGCAGATCATACTGCAGACCTTGCACCGCAAATATTGGATTGTACATGGCCGTATTTGCATTTTTGGAGAAAACTCAAAAACATAGCAGCAATTTTGGTGATGCTAAATATGTGATTACTATACAAATGATAAATAATAAAAAGGTTAATAATGTGCACATACCTCCCCTCGATGCGAGTACCACTTACCCATTTTCAAAATTTCCGTCGCAATGCTCAAAAACGGATCACTGACATCACGCTTTGATGTATCAATATCATCGTCGTATTCTGAATATATAATTGACCTTTGGAAGAGTGTGCCTCTAGTGTTGACGGTTGAGTTGCACAATTATTTACAGAACGATATTGAAGAAGTTGCATGACAGTCAAAAACCTTCATCAAAAGCATAGGCGAGATTTTTTTCGACCTATATAGAGCAGCGTGCATTCTTCATCGTCATCTCCACAAATGGACAAGTTTGACTGGGATGCCAAAACAAGACACTGCTATGTAAAGTTTTTCTCTAAAGATGCTGTCATACGCGGCCTTGACATCAATAAAGAGGTGGTGGGTATCGATTTGAAGTACCTGGGTGTTTACTAAGATATGTCTGTTGCTTTTAACAATTCGGCAGCAATTCCATCAGTTCCAGCAGCTTTGTTTGACTTCAAATGAGATATAGCTATCTTCACTTCGGCGTGGTCGGGTTGAAGAAATTGATGTTCTTATTCGCCTATGTTGATTGTTGCTATATCCCTTTTAGCAGAGTTCGATTCGTTATTGCCGTTCCGATTATGTCAATGTCATCAACATATGCTAGTAATTGGACAGACTTTTGAAAGATAGTGCCACTAATGTTGACGTGGGAGCTCTGCACTATTCTTTTAAGTACGATGTAAAAAAAATCGCATAACAGCGCATCACCTTGTCTAAAACCTTTTTTGACATCGCAAGGTTCTGTTAAGTTGTTTCCAACCTTTATGTAGCAGTGTGAATGCTCATCTGCTGCAGCGGCTTTGTTAGACTTCATCTAAGATATGGCAATCTTTACGTCGTCTAAGTCGGGAGGACGGGATTGTTGACTTTCGTCGTCTATGTTGAATGAATCATCCTACCTGACAGCGGAATTCGGTTCGTCGTCGCTGTTATACAATCTGCAGAAGTGGTTCTTCCATATCCTCAGCATTGACTGCGGTTCTACTATGATGTTTCCACTTTCGTCTTTGCAACCTTCGGTTCTAGGTTTATGGACTTGTGAATTCCGTTTCACCTGCTTTCGAACTTCATTCCTGCTTTTAAACCTCTTAACATCTTCGACCGCAGGCTGCTCATGCTCTCTCTTTTTCCTTCTGAAAAATCGGTGTTCCTCTCGCCTCTTCTGCTCATAGAGCTCATGAGCAGCTCTCATTCTTCTATGCAGCTCAGCTTTGCGTGCCTGTTGTTTGGCTGCATTTGCCTGCCGACATTCCTCATCAAACCAGGGGTTCCTTGTTGGTGGTTGCTTGAAACCCAGCACATCAGAGGCGGCTTCTCTGATTGCATCTTGGTAATGTTACCACTGGTTTTCGATATATTGTGTTGGCAGCAGAGAACTTCGAGAGAGGTTACTTGTAACTCGGTCGGAGAAGGATTTGGTGATCTCTTGCGATTGTAGCCGTTCGACCTCCCAGCATCTCCCTCTTTTGCCTTGGGTCTGAAACCCGAAGTGCTACCTTGGCTACAACGAGGTATTGGTCCGAGTCGATGTTTGCTCCTCGGAAAGTTCGGGCATCCATGATGCTGGAAGCGTGTCTAGCGTCGATCGCAATATGGTCAATCTGGTTGACTGTAGATTGATCTGGAGAATTCCAAGTTCCTTTGTGGATGTTGAGGTGTGAAAAGCCCATACTGGCTACCATAACGTTTCACTTTGCAGCAAAATCTATGAGCCTGAATTCGTTGTCGGAAGTGTTGTCGTGCAGGCTGTTTTTCCCGATTATTCCACCAAAAATGTCTTCCCTTCCTAGCTTGGCACTAAAATCGCCCAGGACAGTTTTAATATCGTAGCTAGGACACTGCTTATATGTTTTGTCAAATAACTCGAAGAACATATCTTAGGTGTTGTCATCCTTCTCTTCTGTGGGGGCGTGTGTGCATATTAGGCTAATGTTGCCGAATTTAGCCTTGATGCGGATGGTCATGAGGCTCTCGTTGATACACCTATAGCTCAAGACTTGTTGCCTAAGTCTGGCTCCAATGACAAAGCCGTATCCAAATAAGCGCTGTTGGTTGGTTGGTTGGATGGCGGTGATGTCTGCTTTATAGCATTCTAGGGCCTTCGCTAATTCTTCGGCTGCACGTGGTCTGTTAAGGAATTTCGTTGTCCTTAATTCGTTTGCGTGGGTTGTCAACAGTAAATCCGTCCGTATCCGAGGCGGATATTTTTACGTGGTCAGGAAGTCACCCCGACGGCACAACCCCCAACCTGGAGGGCCAGATCCTTAGTATAACTCCAAGGGGAGCCGGATAAACCGCTTTTTATAGGCCTGGGCTCCGAATAAGTCGTAGATGCCCTATAAGGTGTTCACTAAGTAGTTCAACCTTACTGGAGCTGTAGACGCCACCGTTGATTCCATCTCGGGAATTCCTCCGCTGCCGTCTGGATAAGGAGAGGTGCCTTAGTGGAAACACCTCTCTTCCCCTCTCTCGTTTCCTAAAACCCAACAACTTTCCACTGGGGTTGGAACCCAATCTCCAGTTGAGGTACTAGGCACCCGATGTTCACCACGAGGAGGTGAGAGTAGGAGTTGATAGACAGAGGTGGGTTTTGAGACAAAAATGTTGGACGCTTGTGTCCTCTTGAATGCACAATGCACATGTCTACCATTTGAACATCAAAAAATTTTATATTACACATAAAAAATCAAAAGATGCAGAAAGGACTTTCAAAAAAATTGAGTGGGTGGTTTAAAAAATTTGAAAAAAGTGATAATTTTGGTTGACCCTAAATATCTAACAACTTGAATAAAATTGTACTATAATGTGCCGTGGTACTGAAGAAGTATAATTTTGAAAAAAAGTCTAGTAGATAAAAAAAAACTAACAACTTTTGCTGTCGCTTTGAATATTTTTCTAACAAAAAATGATACTACTTCCAAAATTATTTTATGTAAAGAAGAATAACGTTTTCAATATCTGTAGAAATTTTGAGAAAAATTTAGAAAACTTAAAATAATTACTACTGAAAACTGGTAAAATTGATTTGAATAAGAAGCTGAAACCAAACATATTAAAAAGTACTTAAAATTAAATTTTAAGTTATACAAAAATATTGAAATAAAAGATGAGACTTACTTTCAAGTTGTTCAATGGTAAAGAAATATTGTTGTAATTGTTTTGTAGTATTTAAAGACAATATTTTCATTTAAATATGTATTAAACTTTAATTGTTTATTGCATATCTACTCTTTCAATTTCTCCTAATAATAAAACTAACTTGTTACAAAAAAAAACAATTGAAAATTTTAAGCGGGTATTAATGAAAGTTATCAGTGTGGGTAACATCCCAGCCTCATTATTCTTTATATATCAGAAGGTTCTGATTTTGGGAGAGACGAGGTCATGAAGACGGTTCGGGTAGTGAACAAATATTATTTTATATGTGAATTCTGCATGCCCTAGGTTCAAAACACATTCATATTTGAAAAACAAAATTGGTCCACAGAGCTGTTTTTTTCGTATAGTTTGTTTTAAAAATCTCAAATTCAAGGTATGCATTAAAACTGTTTTCTTGCATACGCACAATTGAGTGGTTTATAATCCAAAGTATTCGTATTAAAAATATTTTTCTAGTTGTATATTGTGAACGCAGCTTTATATCTGAAATTCTATAAAAATTTGACAGTATTATTCCGTTATAATTTTAAGCTGGCAGATATGTGGTGCTCTCTACGTCAGGTGATCTCTTTATTCGATCTGTTCGAGCTGAAGACGGACTAGTAAAATTCTGGTGCCTCACAACTAATACCTTAAGCGGTGAACGTCAACGAAGTGATTCAATAACACCTACTATTAAAGGTTAATTACTTTGATAATTTTATTGCCCATCTATATTATCTTACCTTTTTAAAACTTTTTTTTAGAACTAAGTAAAAACTTAGCTCCTTGTACAACTCAAAAGCCAGTGCTTCAAGTTTATATTGAAAGAGGGAATGACGTTCACTTACCCTGCAACATTCAAGGAAATCCATTTCCAATATTTACGTAAGTACTTATTTTCGTTTTTTGTATATTAAGAATTGTTTGTTTTGAAGAAAAATAATATGTGTGTAAATAATGAAGCAACATAACGGCAACTTTCGAAATAACGAATTTCGAGTTTGCCAGTATTTTCAAAAGTTGTCATGATGATCTTATGCTGCTAAACAATAAAACCCATCAATGAAACGTATTATGAAACTCTAGAGTGAATGCGCAATAAAAGAGATTCATTTCGCATATGTGACAAATACTGTGTCGGCCAAAGTCAATCTCAAACAGTGATAGTCAGACGACGTTCAGCGACTTTCACATTATTTAAATTTACTTCGTTTATTTTAGCAAGTATGTATACTAGCTTTAACCAAGCTATTTTTTATACTGTTCATAGCACAAAGTCGGAGGGTCCGTAGTTGGAGCCCCGGTCCGGCATACAAAATGTAGCTCCTTTTTTTTACAATTGTAAAATGGAACTTTCTAACCCTTTGAATTTTGGAAAATTAACGGAAGCCCAAAGGTAGTTAATAACTTTTTAGAAAACCCGTAATTACATATATGGAGAAAATTACAATGGGCGTACTTCAACCATTCTTTCAAATACAGGTAAAACTAAAATCATTAGAAAATACTCTAGTTCCCGTTCCCCACACTCTACAACGCAACGGCTTAATTTCGCAAGGTACCACATGGCTTGATATACTGATGGTAGCATCATTTCAAACGATTAGAGTAAAGTAATTTTTCAAGATGAAAAGATGGCAACCTGGACGGATAGTTAAAACGTGTCGGCAAAGCCTAAATATACATCAGTTAAAGTGGAGACCATACTCTGGCGATTTAAATATCATCGAAATGTATGAGGTCTGACCCGCAAGGTTTATGAAGAAGAAAAGGTTTAAAATTGGTCTGACCTAATATTAAATTAGATCTATTAAAATCGTTGTACGATACTTAAAGAAAAACAACGAGCAACAGTTTTCATTTCTTTATTTTTGTTTTAAGATACAAAAATAAATACAAATAAAATTGGTTAAAATAGTTTAAACCTCTTTAAATTTTATTTTCAAAAGATCTTATTTTCCTTGGTGAATAATTCATGATAAATTTGAGCCTTGGCAACACTGCTTCCGTGCCCGACAGAGAATTAAAAAATTGCGGAACATCTTATGGTCTGACGATTCAAAAATTAATTTATTTGGTGTAGATAGTGGTAAAGAGTTTATTAGAAGACCAAAACTAAAAGAATTTTTAACACAGCACATAGTTAAGACCATCAAACACGGCGACGGAAGTGTAATGGTCTGGGGATGCTTTTCCTGATTTAGTGTTGGACCAATATTTTGGATTTAGGAAATGCCCCTTAGGTGCTCATTGCAACAAGATAATGAAGGCAGCAAGGACGTGGTTTATGAGAAATGAGATCAATGTTATGGAGCGGCCGGCCGGCCAAATCTCCAGACCTAAACTCAATAGAGAACTTGTGGAGTGACGTGAAAAGGCCTCTTATTAAAAATTCTTACACTTATTTTTCCACAGTACAAAAGTCTTAAAACTCTCCTGTGGAGTAAACGGAACAATTATAAAATTTTTGTGTAAGCTTTTTTGAATATTTTTTTACCACATACCTTTTATTTTGCACACCACTGTATGTAAAATTATGTGTGCTTCATTTTTATGGGAAGGAGAAGTTCACTGAAAAGCTTTTTATTTTGTCGCTTCTTACTCTTTGTCTCTGTTCGTTCAAACTTTGTAAGTTGTCGCTCTAAATTCTTCAATTTTTGTAGTTCTGTCAACTAATAACATTTCTTACAATATTTTTTTGTTGATGTAGAACAATTATTTAAGAATTCTCAAGTTCTTCAATACCAAGTTCTTCAATAAAAACAAAAAAGTAGTTGGCAGTACTGATTCTGTTCTACGTTCGTTTTCAGCATCTACACATAATACTGCGGACTGCGGATTTTGCGAATTCAACATTTTTATGTAGAATCGATTTACATAGTAAGGTCCTTGAGTACGACTGAAATGCATGCGCCATATCTACATTACAATATGTATGCTTATTTAGAATATCCACTGTTCAATTATATTATTATAATGATCCTGTCTAACTCATAAGGCTAACTTAATAGCGTTGGCTAGATAACTGGGGACACATACATACATAATTGACGCATATTTACTGTGCTATACATGTACTTTGTTTTCTTTATTATAGGTGGTTTAGAGTGTCTGACTCATCAGCATTGTACCCTATTCCTTCTTCGCAAAGAATTATTCTATCAAGGACGCTCCTGCTAATAAAATCTGCCGATGATCGAGATTCTGGAAAATGGGTAAGTAATTATAAATAAGAAGTTTTCTTAATTAGATTGTTTTAAAAGTAAAAATTTCATTAAAGAAAAATGTTATTGTAAAAAATGTGAGCATCGACAAGTCTTCTTATTCATTTTAAGAAAGATAAGGCATACGCCCGCCTTCGCGGCGTTCATATGTTAGGCAGTAATGAATGTGGAATCATAAATTTGTATTTTGTTAGAAGTAAGAAATTGAAGTCGTTTCTTTTTTTCTATTTACTTTAGGTACTTGACAACAAATGACATATTATAAACTATAGGAAAGCACAGTCTAGCTAACAAGTACGATGCTACATTAACAAATTATTGCCTACACATATATATCTTAAATATATCGCACTAACACGTTCCGTACATGTTATAACCAAACACAAGAATCATAATTTTGGCCAACATTATTCGAGTTCGAGTAAAGAGTAACGAAAGACACGAAGGGTTCCGTAGACTTTACCAAAAATAGAGTTATAAAAACAGAATGTTACAATACAATAATGGTAAGGGCATGATTAAGCAGTAATTGGGCTGGTTGCTTAAAAATTGTTTCGTAGAACAAATAACAAAAATGGTATCACTACCTTCAGAGTACCTACTTATAATGATGTTTTGTAAGTGGAAACATATATCTGATAAACTTTATTGTTCCAGAAAAATGGGGTTGCAATGGAAATAAGATATTTAGGAAAATATTTTGGAGCACCCCGAAAAGTTTTTACGGTTCTAAATTATGCCCTAAATTTATTTTAATTTAATTAAAAAAAAAATGTTGAGTGTTACACTCTTTTTGCCTTCCATCTCTGAAACGGTTGAGTTTAAGAAAAAATGATTCAAAGAAACATTTTAAAAAATTGCTCACTTTCTTGTAGCTTTGTTTTATTGGTGTACTAATTTAAATTGTTATAATTTCTTTCTGATTTTAGTATATCCCCCCGACTAACAGGGGAATATACCCCTCGCATCCCCTACGATTTTTTCCTTATTGTGTCCCAATCCACTCATATATAAAATATACCGCAAGACAAATGCTCTATATTTACGAGTGTAATAATTCGTACATCTTTTGTAAAAAACGTATTTTAGATATATATATTTTTCTGAAAACCGTTAGGTCTACGGACACAGTTATAGTCCCAGACAGTTGTGAGTTTGTGTGCCTTAAAGTCATAGATCATAATTGTATTCAAAAAACGTATTCTTTAGTATAAAAAACAACACAAACTGTAAAAAGCGCGAACATTTCGGGTTACATTTTATAAATACGAGTTGCTGATTTGAATTTACTTGGTAATTATATTCTTTGGTCAAACAATGATTTGCGATCATCCCTGTAGCACGTTCATAAACGCAAATAATTGGCATCACTTAAAATGTCAATTGTTCATTATTGCAAAGTTCGATAAACTGATGCGCATATAAACAAAAAAAGCATCAATAATTTTCTTGATAAGTTGTTGATGCCGACGCTATTTGGAGCAAAAATGGCGGAAAAAGACAATGAAAAGTATTTAATCAAATTCTAGATTGTTTATAAATTAGTTAATTTGGGGGAAACGTTTTTAAATTACGTATTTCTTGATTGTTTTTTAAACTTAACTCATTTTCTTAAAAGAAAAGCAACGCAGATGACCACACCTAATTTATATTTGCGTCAATTTGGAAGGTTTAACAAAATCTATTTAAATTTTATTTTCCAAAGAAACATTTTTTACCAAAAATACATATTATAATTATGAATAAATTGACCTATAGAATAAAATTAATAATAATATAAACAAAAATATAACAGCAATATCCAAAAAACAAAAGGAGGAAAGCGAAGAATGAAAAGAAGGAAAAGTAGTGCAGCAACAACAAAAAACCCTTAGAAAAAAAGAGAAGTGTGAAATTTGGTGCGGTGCATTGTTATGATATTTTCATTGAAACGCTCTCTATTTTGTAAGTTCTTACTTTTGGGTTCTATTCTTTGAAGCTTTGTTAGTTGTAACTGTTGATTCTTCAATTTTTGTAGTTTTGTCAGCTAATAACATTTCTTAGGACATTTTTCTTGTATGGGGTTGAGACATCCTTATATGATTATCTGTGGTTTAGGTTTTCCATCAAATAACAAACTAAGGATGGCCATTTCATTAACATGAGATAATGATGCTACGTCAAACAAATAATTCAAAGAAATTAAAGAAACTTACTTACTTAAGGTAGCGCTACAGTCCTGTGTGAACTAGAGCCTCACCCCACAAACTTCTCCATCTATCTCGGTCCCCAGCAAGATTTCTCCAGTTTCGCACTCCAAGTTGGGTGAGGTCACTTTCCACTCTTGCGCGCCACCTGATTCGCGGTCTTCCACTACTGCGCTGTCCTGTGGGTGTGGATTCGAAGACTTTCCGGGCCGGAGCATTGGTTTCCATGCGCTCTACGTGACCCAGCCATCTTAGTCGTTAGACTTTTATGCTTGTGGCTAAATCTACGTCGCTGTACAGCCCGTACAGCTCGTCGTTCCATCTACTCCTCCACTCCCCTTCGATGCATACGGGACCGTAGATCACACGAAGAACTTTTCTCTCGAAACGACCCAAGGTGCTTTCATCCGCTTTTGTCATAGTCCATGCTTCTGCTCCGTATAGCAGGACGGGGATGATGAGGGTCTTATATGGCGACACTTTAGTCCATCGAGAGAGGGCTTTGCTACTCAATTTCTTTCTTAGCCCAAAGAAACAGCGGTTAGCAAGAGTTATTCTTCGTTTGATCTCAGCGCTGGAGTTGTTTTCTGCGTTTATAGCGGAGCCTAGGTAGACGAAGTCTTTGACTACCTCAAATTTACGTCTGTCGATGGCGACGTTTTGACCGAGACGTTGGTGTTGTAGGTCCTTTCTTGGCGACAGCATGTACTTTGTTCTGCCCTCATTAACCGTTAAACCATTTTTGCCGCCTCTGCCTCAATGCTCACAAAAGCTCCATTGACATCACGCTGATTTTTTCCGATTATGTTAATGTCATCAGCATAAGCTAGTAATTGGACAGACGTTTCAAAGATAGTGCCACTAGTGTTGACTTGGGAGCTCTGAACTATTCTTTCAAGCACGATGTTAAAAAAATCGTATGACAGCGCATCACCTTGTCTAAAACCTTTTTTACATCGAAAGGTTCTGTTAAGTTGTTTCCAACCTTTATTGAGCAGCGTGAATTCTCCAAAATCATCCTGTACAAACGGACTAGTTTAGCAGGGATGCCAAAACTAGTCATGGCTCTATACTGCTATACAGCTCATCCCTGCAGATGCTGTCATATGCGGGCTTAAAATCGATGAAAAGATGGTGGGTGTCGATTTGATGTTCTTGGGTTTTTTTTAGGATCTGCCGTAATGTGAATATTTGATCTACTGTGGATTTTTCTTGTTCTAAAACCACACTGATACGGACCGGACCTATCAGGTTGTTGACGATGGGCTTTAAACGTTCACTTATTACGGCAGAGAAGATTTTGTAAGCGACGTTAAGTAGACTGATGCCTCTACACGTGCAGTTTAGAGGGTATCCTATCAGAATCGGGCAAACAATACTGAGGTTCCATTCATGGGGCATGCTTTCTTCCGACCATATCTTACAGATAAGTTGGTGCATGCTCCTAACCAACTTATCTTCAGCTGCTTTAAAGAGTTCGGCGATCAAGCCATCTGCTCCAGCGGCTTTGTTAGATATGGCAATCTTTACTTCGTCTAAGTTGGGAGGACGGGTTTATTGGCTTTCTTCATCTATGTTGAATGGATCATCCTGCCTGACAGCGGAATTCGGTTCGTCGACGCCGTTATACAATCTGCTGAAGTGAACCTTCCATATCCTTAGCATTGACTACGGTTCCACTATGATGTTTCCACTTTCGTCTTTGCAGCCTTCGGTTCACGGTTTATGTACTTGTGAATTTCGTTTCACCTGTTCATAAAAATTTCGAACTTCATTTCTGCTTTTAAACCTCTCAACATCTTCGACCGCACGCTTCTCATGCTCTCTTTTTTTTCTGCTGAGAAGTCGGTGTTCCTCTCGCCTCTTCTGCTCATAGAGCTCATGAGCAGCTCTCGTGCTTTTATGCAGCGCCGCTTTGCGTGCCTGTTGTTTGGCTGCATTTGCCTGCCGACATTCCTTATCAAACCAGGGGTACCTTTTTAGTGGTTGCTTGAAACCCAGCATGTCAGAGGCGGCTTCTATGATTGCATCTGGGCAATGTTATAATTGGTTCTCGATACATTGTGTTAGCGGCAGAGAAAGGTTACTTGTAACTCGGTCGGAGAAGGATTTGGCGATCTCTTGCGATTGTAGCCGTTCGACGTTGTATCTTCTCCCAGCATCTCCCTGTTTTGCCTTGGGTCTTGAAACCCGAAGTGCTGCCTTGGCTACAATGAGGTAGTGGTCCGAGTCGATGTTAGCTCCTCGGAAAGTTCGGACAACCATGATGCTGGTAGCGTGTCTAGCGTCGATCGCAATATGGTCAATCTGGTTGACTGTAGATTGATTTGGAGAATTCCAAGTTCCTTCGTGGATGTTGAGGTGTGGAGAACGCGTACTGGCTACCATGAATAAATCCGTTGTCTATTTTTCCCGATTATTCCACCAAATATGTCTTCCCTTCCTAGCTTGGCACTAAAATCGCCCAGGACAATTTTAATGTCGTAGCTAGGACACTAATGTTTTGTCTAAGAGCTCGAAGAACATATCTTAGGTGTTGTCATACTTCTCTTCTGTGGGGCGTGTGCGCAAATTAGACTTATGTTGCCGAATTTAACCTTGATGCGGATGGTCATGAGGCTCTCGTTGATGCACCTATAGCTCAAGACTTGTTGCCTAAGTCTAGCTCCAATGACAAAGCCGCATCCAAATAAGCGCTGTTGATTTTTTCGGTAGCAGTCACGGTCACCAGTAGATGTCGCAGTTTTTCATCCTCTTTTTGCCCAACCCATCCCATCGTATTTCCTGGATGGCGGTGATGTCTACTTTATAGCAGTCTAGGGTATCCGCTAATTCTTCCGCTGCACGTGGTCTGTTAAGGGACCTAACATTCCATGTGCATATCCGAAGTTCGTTGTCCTTAATTCGTTTGCGTGGGTTGTCAACAGTTAATCCGTCCGTATCCGAGGCTTGTTGGTGCTTCGCAACTAGGATATTTTTACGTGGTCAGAAAGTCACCCCGAAATTAAAGAAAGGTTCTCGTTAAGCCCATATGAACATACAATCAAAAAACGAGTTACGAGCACATTGCAATTCTTCAAAATCAAGAGTACTTGAAACAAATTTGAAAATTCGATGCACTTAAAGAACGCATTATCACCGAACCGAAATCTTACGGCTATAAAGAAGGCAGACCTATGAAATTGAAAAAGTTGTACTTTAAAAAGCTTTAAGAGTAGATATTTCCTACAAAATCAAAGCTCTTTCTAAGAAATGTTGTTTCTTTGTAATTCCAACCTTTTCATCCCCCATGAGTTTTGTTTGTTTCCTTTTGTGGTTACAGCAATGGTCTCCATTAAGGGTAAGATATGAAATTTTTGTTGTACCTTGCTGTTGCTTTTGCGTTAAGTATAATTTTAGTTTGATTCAATTTTTTGCCTTTTCTTGCACTCTCGTAGATGATACGTCTTTCGTGTATTATGACCAAGGCAAGGCAAGCTATATTTTGTTTTTATTATGCTCTTGTTTGATTCATTCACATTGATTTTTTGACTCGTAGATTTGAGAAAATAAATAAAAGGAGAATCCTTTATTTTTGTTCGATTGACCGATGTGTTGACTTACAATGATGTATGTAGCACATGGATTGGTAGGTATGTATCTCTTTGTAGGAAAGGAAAAGATTTTTCAATCTATGTATAGTATTTGATTGCATGGACTTTGGTCCATTGCAATTAATTATATCTGTTATATTTGTTGGTAGGATATAAAATTTGGTTTCTTGTAAATCGGTAGGTATCTGTAACTAGACACCTAGATTATTGTTTCAAACGATGCACCCATTTTTTTTAGATTTATTAATTTGTAAGTTTTTTTAGATAATCCAAAATTTTGTTAAATACATACAAAACCTACATAACCTAAGCCTTAGTACATGGTGCAGATAATACCTATTTGCTCGAAGTACGAATATTATGTATGTACCTAGTTACTAGTTATTCATAAGTAAGCTGTACAGTGTACATACCTATATATGTTGTATTTATGAATGTTTTTCTAATGGAAAATGCTGATGTTTTGAATATTAAATCAGCTACAAAGAAGCCTCATTGAGAGTTCTTTAAAGAAAATAAAAAAAAATCAATCTTGTACAACATCAACCACAAAATGAATTCACAACATCAAAGGCTTTTATTCATCTATTTTTGTCGATGATAATGAAAATGATACTCCAAAAACAACAAAACAAACCTCAACTGTTACACAAGTCACCGTGGAACGATTGTCACAATAAGAATTTCAATATACGGCTAAAAAATATATGGATTTATTTTTATTTCATTTTAAAGATAGAAAATGGTATATTGGTAATGTTGAGTTCAATATTTTCGGCTACTTTATAGAAATTAAAAATCAAATTTTGAAGAACTAATGGGTTACATCCTTACTAAAGGTGGCAATACATTCATGAGTGAGCTAGGGTCTCACACAACAAACTTCTTCATCTAGCTTGGTACCTAGCTATGTCTGTCTCCAGTTGCGCACTTCTAGTTGGCTGAGGTCACTCGTGCGCGCCAGCTGATGCTCGGCATTCCTCTACTGCGCTGCCCTGTGGGTGTGGATTCGACGACAATATTTCTCATGGCATGAAACAACTTGGAATTCAGTATCTTCTTTTATTCTCAAGATATATAACTGAAATACCTATTTTTGTATAGTCTTTAATAAGATATATAACTGAAATACCTATTTTTGTATAGTCTTTAATATTAATAATAACATTTTTTTTATAAAATGAAGAGAGTTTTACGTCAATAATTTTTGTATTTGTTATAAAGATATTTAAGTGGAAGATTATTTTTTGACGGTTGTTAGTTGTTTTTTGCAGGTTTTCAATTTTTATAAAAAATTATGTCAATGAATGAAATGAATTTTGACCAAAAATTAATTAAATTTGAACAGAATCAAATAATTTTGAAGTAAATACACTAATTATTCGCGCCGAAAATCCGTTTTGAACAAATTTCAGTAGTATATTTTTGGAAGGTTTTCATTTTTATAAAAAAAACTGGCAATTGGATATTATTAAATTCACTATATAATATTGGTAGGTAACAATATTTTGTATTAAATAAAATAATTTTGAAGGCAGCAAATTCATTTATAAATGATACATATGTATGTATATGTATTTGAATAGCAAATTAATATTTAGTAGTAATTTTGTTTAGGTATTTATTTATTGAAAAAGAAAACTGTCAATTCGATTTTCTTAAAAAAATTACTAGATGTCTTCGTTATACAAAATTATTTTGGATTTATTATTATTTTATTTTTTTTAATATTCAAGGTGATAAATATTTTGTTTCAGTTTGATTTATAAAATAAACCATTAATTGTTTATTTTTTTTTTAAATCCATCGGTTCGTTTTAGAGAAAATTTTAATTTTTGATTTTTGACCAAAACAATTGTTATTTTTAGTCTTTAAAAAAAGGGGAAAAACGCTTAACGTAACTCTGCTTAAAACTTTAATTTCCAAGTTTGAGCTGAATCCACACCATGTTTTGGGCTTCAAAGGCTAAGTCAGACAGGTGACAGGTGGAAGGAATAGGACACCCACTTTTTCGACTTCTCTACCAATGTCGTTTTTACTTAAAATCTTGAGTTTAACATTTTTTTACGAATGCAATACTTGACATATATGTACATAGTTCCTTTATTTCGCAAGTAAAAACATATGCATATTTAAAATTATAGTATTATTCTTTAAAATTATATTTGACATTTGTTAAAGTTTATTAAAATATAATTTTAAAATAACTTGGGGAGCCCAAGAGGGGATTTTGGGATTTACTAAAGCGTGGCAGATTAATATACAGGGAATACCTGAATACCTCCACCAAGTATTAGCCCCGTATATGTGGCCGCGCGTTAAGGATAAAGGATCAGATTATTTAAAAAAAATTGATCATCTGAAATTCTCGAGCGCGTCAGATTAAGGTAGGGTAAGTTAGTTATATGCTAAAAAGTGTACATACAATGTATATTCCACTAATCTGACAATTTGCGATTGACGATAAAAAGTAGGTGGGTTACAAACTTGTAAAAAAAACGTCATCTTGACTTTCTCGAGCGTGGCTAATTTTTTTTTTATTTTGAAGGCAATAATTCAACGTTCACGAATAATATATAACCTGACGATTTCCGTAAGCCGAAGAAAGGAAAAATAATCGATAAAGTTTAATGCGTGCCGTGCAGGTACATGATGCACGCCTCTCTCACTCTTTCTCTATCTATGACTCTCTCACTCCGTCCCCACTGTGGGTTCTGTTGCCATGACGCCATAACAGCTGATCGCGCAGTTGTTTTTTCGTTTACAACGTATTTGTAACGCCTGAAATTATTTTGCGATTTTGATGTTTATTATGTGAATTAAAATTTAAAAAAATTTACTATGAGTGACATTAATGTAAAGTGTGTGTTTTGTGGTGAAACTTATTTACAAAAAACTATCAAATTTACGTTAGATACATTACAAAAATGTATAAATGTATTAGAATATCGTCAGAGTAAGCCGGTTCTCAGCTCTTCAATTTGTTAAGTTAAAAGATTTGAAAAAATACGAAAAAAAATTCTTGCCATTGTCAGATTAGGCGAATCCCTCCAGATAATCGTCAGATTATGAGACAGCACGTTTAGGGTATATAAATGAACCATATATATCTTAATCTGACGCGCTCGAGTATTTCAAAATGGCGATTTTTTTTTGCAAATTCTAATAATGGCCGCGAGTTTGGGTCACATCCAAATCGTCAGATTATTACATAAGAGTCTTCTTTTAGGTTCACTTAACATCCCCTTTGAAAATCTGACGCGCTCGATTAATTTTTTTTTTTTCGTTTTCAACCCAGAAACAATCAGATTAACATACGTATATTTTCAAAAATACGTAGGACATAGATGCTATTAATTTCTGACGCGCTAGAGTGTCCATGCAACTGTTTTTTTTTACATTTTTGAAAATTTATAGAAAAGCAACGCAGATGACCACACCTAATTTATATTTGCGTCAATTTGTAAGGTTTAACAAAATCTGTTTAAATTTTATTTTCCAAAGAAACATTTTTTACCAAAAGGACATATCGTCGCCCTAAAATTGGGTTGACGTAAGCGCCATTTCAATGTTTTTGGGAAATGGCATTTAAAGGCTTGGCAGTCAAGTGCATGAAAACCAACCGCTGGGATTTTTTCATTTTTTGAAACAATATCCATATGGAAATCTTTATTCAAAAAATGTTATAAGATATTCTAAAACATTTAAAATATTTAAAATTTATTAAAAAATGACTTTGCCGTATACGCCATCAAAAACAAAATTTTCTTCTATCCATTCACGTACGTCAAAAAACGGACACATACGGCATTTCAATAATAAATTGAAGAAAGAAATGTCTTTATTTAAAGCGAAGGAATAAAAATGAAAGTTTTCATTTTTCAATAAAAGACATAGTTTTTGAGAAAATAATATACATATATTCCACATGTTTTCTTAAATTATTTAAATTATTAATAAGGAAAAAATCCCAGAATTTTTTATACAGTCTTTCGTTACTTAAGTAAATAAGACAAAATAAATAATAAAAAGTAAAATTTAATGACTCCAAACATTTTATACATATAACAAGAAATAAAAAATCAATCAAAAAAAAAAATAATATAATTAGTAGAAATTGTTATTTCAATTGTTTTTAAAGAGCTCCAAATTATTTTGTATCCTCTGATGATATAAAAGGATACAAACTTTTTATATCATTAATTTTTTCGTTTGATATATTTTTCGTTTTGTGAATTGTATTAAGAGTTTGATTATATAAGTTCTTCGGTGTTCCGAAATTAGTTTTAGTAGGTTAATTATTAAATCGATTTATAATTAACGTCTCTAGCATTTGTTTTGAAAGATAGTTCAAATAAGTGTGGATTTTCGTACTTAATAAAATTTATTTTAGAAAAGGACATAGGTGGCTTGCTTTGAAATCTGATGGTTGCATCTGAATCAATTTTAGAGTCACCTTCTTCAGTTACCTTATAAGTGCTAATGGACTATGTATCTCAATATTCTTAAGATGTATCAGAGCCTTTTGCAATTTTATAATGTGCAGTACGGTAGTACCCCCACATTAATAGGGCTCTGACTAAGTGGGCTGCGGACAACAAAATAATTCCGGATAAACAGTTCGGGTTCAAGGCGGGTCATGACACAATTCATGCTGCGTATAAACTCGTTTCTGATATCCAATGGAATAAATCAAAACAACAATGCACAGGTGCTGTTCTGGTTGATTTGGAAAAGGCCTTTGACACCGTATGGTTAGAAGGTCTTTACCTAAAACTGAGCAGGCTTGGCATAAGCAAGCCATTGTTGTATATGCTTTATGATATGCTTAACGGTAGAAAGTTTGTTGTCAAAAGTGGCAATGTAACTTCTACCACAACATTCTTAATTAAAAATGGTCTTCAACAGGGAGCGGTGAATTCGCCGATTCTCTTCAGCATTTACACCAGCGATCTGATAGGTAGTCTTACAATGGCAATTGCGTACGTCGACGTACAGAACGGCCCGAAAGGTTGAGGTTATTAGAATTCTCTTGCAGCGTGATTTCGACAAGATTCAGCGATATTGTGACGACTGGAAACTGAAAATAAATGTCCAGAAGTCGGAGACAATTCTGTTCCGGACTCCGCTGGCTAGGGCCACGAGGGATACGTGCAAGAATTGGCGCAAGATGGTCATCGTTGATCTTCACGGGCAGCCATTAGCGAGCAAAAGTGTAGTGAAGTACCTCGGTATCTGGTTAGATCAGTATTTATATTTCGACAGACATGTAATTGCTGCTCTGACCAGGGCCAGAGGAGCCTTCGCTCTGACGAAACGACTGTTTTTTAGCAGTCGGCTTGACCCCAGAGTGAAGGTAATTTGCTACATGGCCCTCATACGGGCGATGATCGTTTATGGTTGTCCTGTGTGGTTAAACGTTGCCCCTTCCCAGATGGAGAAGTTTCGGGTGTTCGAGCTGCAGAGTTTACGACGCTGTATCGGCTTATATCGAACAGCCGAATATTCTTACGTGCATTACTATTCCAACGAGGTCCTATACAACGGGGCTCGAATCAACAGAATTGACAATTTCGTGATAAAACTCGTTCGAGGTTACATTGCAAGGGCTATGTCTTCGACCAACAATTTAATTTCTGGGGCGTTCTATCCGAACGACGAGTATTTTGAAAGTGCACGCTTGAGCGACTTCATTCCACCAGAAGCATTCCTCTTCTTAGATAGATGCGGTCTGATACAGGATAGATTGGCAGTTCCGCTAATCTACCACGTCAGACGACGAACCGTGGATAGGTGACTCCTGTACAATCGAGACGTCATGGCACAAGGCGGAGCAGAGCTCCTTCGGTTCAGTTGGGCTGTGTCCCAAAGGGACCGAACTGATAGGGTGAAGCAGGAGAACCAGTTTTGGTGGCTTCAATCAGCACTTGATAGTGGGTAGTCGGGATGGGGTTTTAAGCCTTAGCCGGCTTACATACTTGTTTATAGTTTTAGGGTTTAGTTTTAAATAGAATAGGCATGGTGGCACAAAAAAAAATACAAAATACAAAAAAAAAAAAAATACATGGAATAAGAAAGAAAAAAAAGACCAAAATATGAAAAACAAAAAATGTTAAATAGTTAGATTTGCTGCTGTAGTTGTTCTAGTTTTAAGTAGTTTATGATGAATTGAAAACGCAAAACTATATTTAAGCAAAAGTTTATTTTAATAAAAGAAACAAGAAAAGAATGATTTGCGTAAGAAGTTTCTAGACAAAAGAATGAAGTGACATATTCAGTCGTTTGGAATTCAAAAAGTAATAGTGTTGCCAAATATAATATAAATGTTAATTGTTCTGTCATTGGCAGGGCATTGCCAGAGCGCTGGTTGATATTTCTCTTAGTTCTAACACGCCTTCCTCAATCAGCGCATTTAACAAGTTGATGTACCGATGTCTTCCATACATCTGTAATGGGCTGGTCCAGGAAGTGGCTTGGTGAACACATCTGCTGGCATCTTATCAGTTGGGGTGTAGACGATTGTTATTTTTCCATCATGTAGGAGCTGCCGGACAAAATGGTATCTGGTCGCAATATGCTTTGTTCGTGAATGACAGACTGCATTCTCAGCTATGTGTTTTGCGCCTTGGTTGTCTGTTCCAATACTTATCTTCGTAAGTTGAGGCAAATTCATCTCGGTCATAAGATTCTGCAGATATGTTGCTTCTCTCGATGACTATGACAGCGCAACGTATTCTGCCTCAGTACTTGAAATAGCTACTGACCTTTGTTTCTGGGAACGCCAGGTAATTGCAGCTCCGCTCAATATAAAAACATATCCGGATATTCTATCGGTCTCGTCATTAGCATGATCAGCATCCGAGTATCCTCGAAGACCCAAAGTGTCCTTCGTATAAGTGAGCCCGTATGTTTCCGTTCCTCGTAAATAGCGTAGAATACGCTTCGCAGCTGACCAGTGCATATCTTGATAGGTTTCGTTGTACTGCGCAAAACGATTATCTATGAAGGCTATGTCTGGCCTTGTCGCAATTGCCAAATACATAAGCGATCCGATAAGTTGACGATAGGGTTTTTCACTTTGACGCTGTTCAGTGTTACCTTTCCCAGGAGGTAATTTTGACTTTGAGTCGCTCGGTGTAGTTATTGGTTTCGACTCGTCCATGTTGAACTTTTTTAATATTTCTCTGATGTATGCTTGCTGCTTCAGTTTAATCTGGCCTTCACTTTGAATGATTTCGACGCCCAAACAAAATCGCGCCAGACCTAGATCCTTCACTTCAAATGCTGCAGCAAGTCCATCACGTATGTGCTTTAATGTATTTTGACTTCTTGAGGCGTACAGGATATCGTCGACGTACACTGCAACGATGGTGAATTCTTCTCCACTTGTGTTGAAGTAAAAACATGTATCGTTAGCAGCTGGTTTCGAGCCAAGTCTACGAAGTGTTTCGTCCAACTCCTTGTGCCATTGTCGTCCAGCCTGCCGCAGACCATATAACGCTTTCCTCAATCGACACACATAATCGCCATTCTTGAGTTTTTGCAGCATTTGTTTGGCCTTTTTCATCACACCATCATTATTTCGGTTCTCTCTAACAAGCATTTGCAACGACTCCTGAAGATATTTTTGGAGTTTCCATAAAAATCTCTTGTTCCAACTCACCGTTTAGATACGCTGCCACGACATCCATTTGATAAACTTTCAAATTCTCACGGACTGCTAAAGCCATCAGGAGTCTAATTGATTCGAGGCGGGCTATAGGCGCGAAGGTGTCTCCATAATCGATTCCTTTGCGCTGCGTGAAACCTCGAGCAACGACACGAGCCTTCAATCGTTCCAAAGAACCATCTGCGTTCATTTTATTTCGTAGAACAATTTTGCTTGTCACGACACTTCTTTTCTCTGGACGCTCGATTAGGTCCCAAGTATTGTTCTTAATTAGCGCTCGAATCTCTTCTTTAATTGCTTTCAACCAGTCTTGTGCTTCTGCACCAGACATTGCATCCTCGAGTGACAACTCTCCAATGTTTGCTATCTCAATGTCATCTCCGTCTACAGCATCATCGTAATCTTCATCTTCGCTTTCGTCTTCAACATCAGCATCGTTTTCTATTGGTTGTTCGACTTGTCTCTGCTTGGCCGACTTCGAAACAGACCGCGTTTGATAATCTTCACGAACATTTTTCTTCTCCATCGGAGGCTCAAACTCCTTATGTGTCTCCAAATCCATCGAAGCTAGCTCCAGTTCAATTGTAGTTTCGTCACTTGGAATAGTTAACTGTTTCTCTTGACTTTTCACAGAAACTAAATCATGTTCTACAACCTTGACGTCTCTCGTAATGACTACCTTCTGTTTTTCAGGGATCCATACACGATAACCCTTGGATACGTCGGAGTAACCAACCAGGATGCCCTCCATTGAACGCGCTTCGAATTTGTCCTTACCAGGAGTTTTATCAAGAACAAAAGCCCTTGCGCCGAAAACCTTCAGATTTCTCAGGTCTGGCAATCTTTTTTCCAGAACTCAAACGGTGTGCGTCCATCCAAACTGGTTGTAGGGCATCGGTTCCGCAAGTAATTTGATGCTGCAATTGCTTCTGCCCAAAAATCGTTTTCAACACCAGATTGAATTAGGAGACACCTTGCCATATCAGCAAGCGTTCGATTCTTCCGTTCTGCCACACCATTTTGCTGTGGCGTATGCAGAATTGTGAGTTGTCTTTTTATTCCGTTCAATCGTAGAAACTCGTCAAATTCATGGTTGCAGAACTCTCCTCCGTTGTCTGACATCAAGCATTTTATTTTTCGACCAGTTTGCTTCTCAACTTGAGCTTTGTAATCCTTAAAAGCGCGAAAAATTTCATTTTTATGCTTCAAAAATCTTATTTCGCACAAACGGCTGCAATCGTCGATGAAAGTGACGAAGTATCTCGCAGCTTTCCTTGCATCGCAGATGGTGTGGATGTAAACAGACTCTCATCGTTGCACATGTGGGACGTGCAACCGCTGTCCAGACACCACCGTCTGTCAAATTCACTCCTCTGCATCCCCAAAGCTTGATCTTCCATCATGAAAAATGTATTTTCTGCTTTCGCTGACGATTCAAATCGTGAAGGGAATTTCGGTTTGATGTTCTTCGTACACATGGACGCCTTGTGACCAAGTTCATGACATTTGTAGCATCTGAATTTAAAAGATGTGTCACGGTCACTCGCATTGACATGCTTTCGTTGCTGCATTCCTCGTTCGAACTTCGATTTGCTCTGACTAGCATCTCGCCGGACATACATTGCTTCGGATATGTCGTCCTCCTTACGCTGATTTGTTGCATCGTACTTCTCGAGAATTTTCTCTCTCAGAATACTGGGCTTCAGAAGGTTGTCGTGAGACTCCATTGCACACTTGAACAGTTCAAAACTCGGTGGCAATCCATTCAATAAAAGAATCGACAATAACTCTTCGTGTATATCAACATCCATACACTTTAGTTGTGACACTGCATCAAAGAATTCCATTAAATTCTTTCGCAGATCGTCGCCTTCCTGGATTTTATATGTCGCCACACGTTTCAGCAATGTTGCCTTCTTCGTTGGTCCCGTGGAAGCAAATTCAGACTTCAATCGTTCCCAGACACCCTTTGCCGTGTCCAATCCTTTAACGAGACGCAATAGACTCGGATCGATGGCAATAATCAAGTCTGACTTCGCTTTCGCGTCGTCATCCAACCACTTCTGGAGATCCTTTTTGGACTTCTCGTTGTTTTCAAGAAGTTCTGGTTTTGGTGCTGCTCCATTCACATGCTTCCATGTTCCAGCTTTCACCATCACGGCCTCGATTTGCATGACCCACGTATCATATTTATCGCTGACGACATTGTTTCTTACCTTTTAACAATTTATACTTCGCGTTGGGACTGGGCCCATAACCTGATGAATTGAAAACGCAAAACTATATTTAAGCAAAAGTTTATTTTAATAAAAGAAACAAGAAAATAATGATTTGCGTAAGAAGTTTCTAGACAAAAGAATGAAGTGACATATTCAATCGTTTGGAATTCAAAAAGTAATAGTGTTGCCAAATATAATATAAATGTTAATTGTTCTGTCCTTGGCAGGGCATTGCCAGAGTGCTGGTTGATATTTCTCTTAGTTCTAACAGTTTATAGGTAGAATAGGTAGTTTAAGTTAGTTTAAGTTTTATATTAAGCACCTTATTTTAAGTAGTTTTTAAGTAAAAATAAAAAAGGATATTGATATAAGTTTTTTAAAATTTTCTAATAAAACAAAATAAATAAAATAAAGTAAGTTAGTTGTAAGTTATGGATAATTAGGCTAGTTTTATGAATTTTTGTCTAGCTTTAAGATAGTCTTAAGAATGAATTAATAAAAATGAATTTGGAGAAAAAAAAATTGAGTTGGACTGTCATGCCAGAGGCCTTGGGTTCAATCCGTGCCTGTGCTATCAATTTTATATTTTATATTTACATATTTCATTGATTGCTTATAAAAAGTAAGATACAATATCTTATAAGTTATTGCTAAGTTAAATAGACTTTATTATTATTATGAGAGCTACTCGAACAATAATGATAGATGAAATCCATAACAATTTATAAAATAGAAACCTACAAAGTTATATTTCTATATATAATTTTAATTTAATAATGTTTTTTATATTTATTTTTTATTTAATAAGAGTAATTCAACAAGAAAAGTATGTTTTAAGATCGTTCTTAAACTGTGCTGCGTTATTTATCCTTCTAAGTTGTCGAGGCAAATTATTCCACAATCGGGTAGAATTAATGAAAAATTTACGTTCAGAAACCAAGGATGAGTGAGGAGGGAAAACTAAAAGTCCGGATCTGCCTGATGAAAAATGGCTTATTCTTTCATAAAGGTATGTTGGCTTGTGGGTTAACATAATATCTGAGAAAAGACTTAGGGTACGAAACTGAAGATAACTATCAAACGGCATATTGTACAAACGAGATGAAAAATTAGAAACCCTGTCATACCTGCGTAAACCATAAGTGTAACGCATTATGGAATTGAAAACAACATTCAGTTTTCGCTTACTAGCATAGCTACATTTTGAAAATATTTCACAACCATAAGTTAATATAGGCATAATTAAAGTTTTAGCAATTATAACTCTAGTAGCCAGGGGAGTAAAAGATTGTGTGTTCCACAATGAACGAAGGTTACCGTAAGACTTACCAACGGTAATATTTATATGGTTATCCCAGGTTAAATTTCGATTGAAAATAACTCCAAGGTTACGAGCGGTATTATATTAGTATACTCGATTTTAGCGTTATTTAAGCTGACAGTTGGAAAATACGTTAATTCCAGTGTTTTTCTAGAAATTACCAAACATTTCAATTTAATAGGGTTTAAAAGGAGTCCATTTTCTAAAGACCAACGTGATATTTCTGTCAAATCATCGTTTATACAGCTAACAGTGTGCTCGATTAGACCCAATGGGCAGCTAACATAAAGCTGAACGTCGTCAGCGTGCAAATGTATAGAACATTGCCTAATAATCGATGGGAGTTCGGTAATGTACAATAAAAACATTAAAGGTCCCAAGATTGAACCCTGAGGGACTCCACTCACAGTTGGTAAAAAGTCTGAGAGAATGTTATTTGATTCAACAGCTTGGAGCCTATTTCTCAAATAGGATGAAATCAACCTTACAGCGCATGGGGAAAAGTTGAACTTATTTAGGAGCTTACTACATAAGGTATTGTAATCAACAGTATCAAAAGCCTTAGAGAAATCCAGTAGGACTAGAAATATAACACCATCTTTATCTATACTCTGTCGTATATCTTCTGTAACATTTATAAGAGCTGTAATGCAGCTGTGGTTCTTCCAAAATCCTGATTGTGTGGGTGTTAAAATGTTCCTTTGTCTCATATACTGGCTTATTTGCTGTTGCATGATTTTTTCTAAGGCTTTTGATAAGAACGGGAGAATAGATATAGGCCTAAAATCATCAATTTTCGAATTTTTTGGAATAGGAAATATCTTTGCTACTTTCCACTGAGGAGGAAACACTCCAGTCATAAGAACTGTGTTAAAAATGTGTGTTAAGTAGGGCAATAACACGGGTAGAACAATCTTTAGAAATAGTTATTAATAGCTAGTACACAACCGAGCCCAGCTGTATTAGATTTAATAGAAAGTATGCTTTCTAGTACGTCAGCACAATTTACTCCCCTAAATCGAAAACTGATAGAAGAAGAATGAGTGCAATCGCTATAAGATTCTAGTAAAGGATCTTCAGTTCCACTAATGGTTTGTTGAAAGGATACAAACTTTCTATTAAGCATATTCAAATCTACGTCTACACTGTTCCTGTCTTTAGATTTTCCGATACCAACAGATCGTAAGTTTCTCCACATCCTTTTGCCGTTCCCAGAAACAATTAAACGGGTAGAAAAAACTCGAGTTTTTGCCCTACGTATTTCCATTACAACTCTGTTACGCAGTGAGCGGTAAAGATTGTGAAGTTCGTTACAGCGAAAACGCTTCCATTGCTTATAAACTTGGTCACGCCTGAGCATGAGATCGCGTATACTACTCGTGAACCACCCAGTAGTGTAGTTATTTGAACTTATTGTTTTAGTTACTAAAGGAACATGTTCAATGAATAATGCTACCAAATTTACGTTAAGGAACTCGACTTGAGAATGAGAGGTTTGCAGGGTATAAATAATATCCCAGTTTATACCATGTACGCTCCGCTGTAAGGCCATCGAATCAATACTGTTGTATTGTAAGAAATAAAGAAAATCCTTCGTTTACAAAAGAACTAAATTGCTTTATTTAAGATATGTACGTCTTTTTTATTTCACGTTTGTACAAAAAGTGATTATTAGTGAAAAATATAAAACCAGAGTGACAAATAATAACATATAGTTTGTTAACTTGATTGAGAAATGTACAGTATAACATACTGTTGAGTATTAGATACTAATAGTTCCTTGTTCAGATACCACAGCTCTTAACTCGTGAGAATTGTTTAACCTCTCACAAACAAATATAAATAAGATATGTTAAGATCACAATAATTTAGAGTCAAACTTAATTCATTTATATACAATTTCAGAAATTAGATATAGCTATTAAAAAAAAATACAATTCAATAAATTTTAACAAAAGAAATCAATGAAACAAAGTTTAAAATGAAGTATTTTATGAAAGCTTTACTCTTCCAAAACCGTAACGATCTGGAGCCTGGTGTGCTCTTTCAGAACGTCTAATTGCTAGAGGTATTTGAATACCTTCATTTGAATTACCTAAATCATCCGAGAGCGCAGCCGACCTGGCAGAGGTCTCCGACATATTTGGCTTATCGATTTGGTCTGATGTCTCAGCTAAACTAATATCCTGAGTTTCCTTAGGATCTATTATTTTATCTTCGCTATCTCCGTCCGTTTGTTCAGGTAATGTTATTGGAGATTTTTCGATGTCTTCACCAATTCTTCTCATTTGATCAACATGTCGTTTTCATATACGGCCATCGTCTAATTTAATGTTAAAATGTAACTTACCGAAAATTTCAGTTACTCGACCAAACTTCCATTTTTCCCCCGATAAATAATCACGCACTGCTACCCGCTGGTTGATAGCAAATTTTGGTGCGCTTAATTCTGTTGGTTTGACTTTAGTTGGTGATGTTGGCAACATCAAATCGAGTTTTGATCTTATTTGAAGTCCAAAGATAATCATAGCCGATGATTTACCTGTTTCTGTATGAATAGCTTGGCGGTACGACATTAAAATATTGCTCAAAGCTTTTCCAATTTCATTACGATTGCACTTAATGGCTTTCAATTTATTTTTTATTGTCTAGACATATCTCTCCGCTTGACCATTCGTCGCTGGATGGTAAGGTGCTCCACGCTTATGATGAATTATATTTAGTTTTAGAAAGTCTGGAATTCTAATGACATGAATTGGGGCCCCCAATCAGAAACAAATGTGATTGGTAATCCAAAGGTAGAAAATATCTCTCGGCATTTTCGTATTGTAGTTTCAGCAATTATATTCTGTAAAATGTGCACTTCTGGCCACTTCGAAAAAGCGTCTGCTAATATAAAAAGGTACTGCCCCATAAAAGGACCAGCCAAATCTGCATGCACTCGATCAAAAGGTTTAGATGGTGTTTCCCAACTGTGTGTTGGTCGTACTCCTTTAGCCTCGGGTCGCGTTGATTGGCAGTTTGAGCAATTCATCACCATTGCCTCTATGTCTTTATCCATGTTAGTCCACCAACAATATCCACGAGCAAGAGATTTCATTTTGGTCATACCGAAATGCGCAGAATGTAGCTCGTTAAGAACTCGATTTCTTAAAGTTGGTGGTATGTAAACTCTTATGCTTCTCATCAAACAGCCCCTCTGTAGTGCAAATTCGGTTTGTTCGATTCCAAAACGATCTCTTGTTTCGCATTCTTGACGAAATTTCAAAGCTTGAATCAATTATCGAACTGTTTCGTCTTTTTGCGTAGCATCTGCCAATTCTACTACTGACACTGGTAAATTTTCGATTGCATTCACTTCCAAGTGGTCGACTTCTTGAATGGTATTATTTGTTTGTTTAATCGGTAATCTGGACAACGCATCCGCATTTCCATTTTCTTTCGATCGCTTCCATCGTATTTAATAGTCAAAGGATTCCAAAAAAAATTGCATAATGCTGCATACGCGTTGCTGACAATGTTGGCAACCCTTTTCTAGTTGAAAAAATTTGTGAAATAGGTTTATTGTCTGTAACCAAAGTGAACCTACGTCCCCAAATGTATTGATACAATTTTTTTATTCCAAAGACATTGGTATAAGCTTCACGATCGATTTGACTGTATCGTTGTTGAACTTCGGATAATGTCTGTGATGCGTATTGTATTAGACGTTCTGATCCATCACTAAAAATGTGACTCAAGACTGCACCCACTCCATAGGGACTTGCGTCCGTAGCTAGTACTAATGGCAATTGTGGGTCATAATGTGCCAATACTACATCGGATTGCATTTGTCGCTTGACTTCTGAAAACGCACGTTCACATTTGCTGCACCAGATAAACTTTGTATCGTTTTTTAGCAAATTATTTATTGGATATAAAATTGTACTCAAATTTTGTAGGAAACGGCCATAATAATTTATGAGTCCAATAAATGATCGCACCTCATCTTTGTTTTCAGGTTGTTTCATGTCTTCTATGGCTTCAATTTTTTTCTTCATCTTTTTAATTCCGTGACAATCGATGACATAACCACAATACTCAATCTGGTCAACCATGAACTCGGATTTGTCTAAATTTATACGCATATTATAACGGTGTAACCTTTGTAAAACTTGTTCCAAACGAGTCGAATGTATGGCATCATTCGGTGCCGTAATCTTTATGTCATCCAAAAATACCGTGACTCCATCTATGTCACTCAACTCAACTCCATCAGACGTTGCCATTTCGCAGGTGCGGATGCAATACCGAACATCATTCGTTTCGGCATATACAATCCCTTATGAGTGTTCAATGTTAGCAAACTTTGGTCGTCCGGATGAATTTCAAGTTGAAGATATGCTTTTGAAAGATCTATTATAGTAAATTTCTTACCTCCAGCCATTGAGGCGAACAACTCGTCGATTGAAGGTAGTGGGTACTCATCGATAAACAAACAAGGATTCAACGTTATCTTGTAATCGCCGCAAATTCGGATTTTATTATTACTTTTTCTTACGGCAACAATCGGTGTTGTCCATTCGCTTGTTTCAACTTTTACCAAAACATCTTCTTGAACCAACTTGTCTAGCTCATCTTCAACAGCTTGCATTAGTGAAAACGGTACACGGCGAGCTTTAAAAAATACAGGTTTCACATTTTCCTTAAGGTGTAATCGAGCTTGCAATTCGGAAATCTTTCCCGTAGATTTCATTGAACACCTTCCCATATTTTTGAAGCAATTTCTTAATTTCATCCTTAGCATCAAGCCTCATCGTTGTTTCTAACTGTATTACCTCATTCAGTTTACCATCCAAAATCTTTTTCCAATCTAACCTAATTTGACGTAACCATTCTCGTCGAAGTAATGGATTCCGATTAAATCGCGTAATGTACATTTTAAGTTGTTTTGAATCGCCATGTCCATTTGTTCTAACATTAACCTGCACAAATCCCATACAGTCCAGTTTGTTGCCACAATAACTGACCAGTTCAATGTCACTTTTCTTAACTCGAAGATTGCCAAAATGTCTTCGCGCATCTGCCAAGCCAACCACGGTCACGGGTGATCCGGTATCTATTTCAAAAGTAAAGGGAAAATCATTAATGAAGAGTTTACAAAGAATTTTGGAACGACAAGTTACTGGTGATGCTTCTCCAATTTGATATATCTCTTCCAGTAGTACCCGTGGCAGGATGGTTAGTGCGTTGGACTGTCATGCGAGAGGTCTTGGGTTCGATCCCTGCCTATGCCACCTAAAGTTTTTTTCGCGGGTACTGCCTCTTGCGAGGAATTCACAAATTCTCCAAGAGTAATTCTTGTCATAAAAAGTGCTTTCTTAAATTTGCCATTCGGATTCGGCTTAAAACTGTAGGTCCCTTCCATCCCTGACAACAGTACTCGCACACAGGAATGGTTGAGAGTTGTCAGTCACTAGGCCCTAGTTCTCAAACGGACTGTTGCGCCACCCAATTTATTTAGATGTGCCAGTTCATCAAGCTGTACCATTTCATCTTCTTCTTCCAAGTGATTCGTGGCTCCAACACCCGACCTCTTCGCTCTAAAACAGACCTTCTTCAGATGTCCTTTTTGGCCACAACCATGACACACTGAGTCTCCAAATCTACATTTATTCGGCAAATGACTTGTATCTCCACATCGAAAACACTTTCTTACAAATTTGGCATTAGCTGGAGTTTTCTTTCGGTTTTTCTCTTTGACGAAGTTAACATCGGCTTCCTTCACCTTCCAGATAATTCACCTTTTTCAGATAATTCAATGGATTTGGCCAATTCTAGGGCTACATCTAACGTCAAACATTTCTTTTCCAAACATCGATTCTGACTCCGTTGGTTACGTAATCCAAAAACAAATTGATTCCGAAGTGCTGTCTCCAAATACATACGTTCCAAACTTGCAAGTCGCCGACAGTCTTCTTAACGCAATGACGAACTCATCCACCGTCTCGAAATCCTTTTGTTTCCGAAGATGAAATCTATAATTTTCCATAATTTCATTTGGTTCGGGATCGTAAAATGCTGTCAAGGTTGAGACGATTTCTTCGTATGTCTTCTCCAATGGTTTTGCAGGTGAAAGTTTGTCGCACAATGTGTTGTAAGCATCGTTTCCCATATAGTGTAAAATGAGGTGAACTTTTTTATTTGTAGCGTTGTCAAACAGAGCGATAGCCGTTTCGAATCTATTCACCCATCGCACAGAGGAGTATTCGACCCCAAAATCCGGTCATAAGTGAACGGAAAAAAAATCGCGTTTGAACCGTTAATTTTCGCTTTTCTCATTCTTCAATACCCATTCTAACTAAAACCGGTTTTAAATGATAACTTTTGACCCCCTTGTCACCAAAATCTTAGTCTAAATCTAGTCTATTTTATAAGCTCACGCTACATAAGTCTATTTTGTGTTCCAATCACTACCACTGCAGTCTGTTTTTTTATTATGATTTGTGATATTTGTGAAAAAATTCTAATGGATGTCCAAGTTTAACATATGTACTTTACTTTAGTACAGAAATTTCCATATATTTTTTTGATAAAGTGTTAAAAATCGAGATGACAAGAATGCATAGAAAAACATAAAAATTTATGTAATTTTCCGCATAAAAAAAGGTGTTTTTGTTATAGTTCCGGGTACGATCGGGCAAAATTTTTTCTTCTATATTTAACTGTAAATCTTTGCACATAAAAAAAAGTCACCCATCTTGTCACATTTTTTGAATGGATTTTTTTATTATTGAGGTATTTTCAGTCTATTTGCCCTTTGATTTAAAAAAAAAATGATTATTACTATGTTTGTTTTGTTTGACCTGAAATATTAACAATTTTTATTAATTTCATGCATAAATTAATAAAATGAATTAAGTTAAATTGACAAAAAAAAATTTATTATTTTTTTTTATTTAACCCGAAAATTTTTTTCAGTGTAACTTTTTAATGCATCATAAGCTATAGAATAATGTTTGAGGACGATTCCAATGAGAAAAACATAAAAAATATTTTTGACCAGATTTTGAGGTCAAATACTCCTCTGTGCATCGGTTCCATTTAATGTTTTGAGGCTCGAATGGTTCAATCGAAAATGCTGTTTGTAAGGTCTGCATGATTTGATTATGTAATTAAGCACAAAAAATTTTCTTTTTCTATCGTATATGTAGTGTACACGTTCCACGTTTATTCTCAAATATTGGGTTAACCGTGCTCGTCGCCAATTGTTGTATTGTAAGAAATAAAGAAAATCCTTCGTTTACAAAAGAACTAAATTGCTTTATTTAAGATACGTCTTTTTACTTGCGACATATAGGAACTATATGGCAAGTTTTGCATTCGTGCAAAATTTCGAACTCGAGATTTTAATCAAACATGATATTACGATGGTAGAGAAGTCGAAAAAAGTGGGTCCCGCGATTCCGTTCGGTCAATTTTGTCTGTCTGTCCACGCTCCTACAGCCTAAACCATTGGGTCGATTGAGTTCAAACTTGGAAGTTAAGGTTTTGAGCAGATTCGCGTTAGGCGTTTTTTTCATTTTTTTTTTTAATATCAAAACTAACAGTGGCCCCCATACAATTTTTTTGGTCAAAAAACGAAAATTCGAATTTTCTCAAAAACAAACCGATAGATTTTTTTTAAATTTTCTCGAAAATTTTATTTTTTAACTTGGCTTCTTTTAATAAGAAAAACATATTTTTGTATTGCTCAGGAAAGGTACCACTCATAGAACCGTTTTTTTGTTTTTTAATTTTCTCAGCAACTTTTGAACCGATTTCAATAATTTTTTTTCTGAACGAGCTCTTATATTGTCTTAACAATATTTGATTATCAAAAGTGCAATTTTTTATTGTTTGGATTTTTAAAAAAATATTGAAATTTTTTTTTTCAAAATTCTATGTCTCAAAAACGGGTGAACATTTTTTTACGAAATTGAAATATAGAGCGTATATTTACAATCACTAAATATCTGCATACCAAACATATTTTTAGAACAAAATTGAAAAATTTTATATATAAAAAATTAATTTTAAAAAAAACCGCTCTAACGATTTTCAAAAAAAAAAATTTGAAAAATCAAGGGTTTTTTGATTAATAAAATGGCATTTAAATTTTTGAAGACAAACTTATTTTTCAAGTAACATTTTGAATCTTAAACTTAAATTAGTTTTTTCTTAAATATTTTAACTGTATTAAATGTAACCCCCTCCCAAAAAATTGAAAAATGGAGGTTTTTTCGACAAATAAAATGGCATATATATCTTTGAAGACAAACTTATTTTACAAGTTTATTTTTAAATATTATATAGATCCTTTTTTAAACAGACTCTTTGCATACAGGAGCAAGTTCGTGCGACCCAGTCGTGCACTTTATTTATTTCACGTTTGTACAAAAAGTGATTATTAGTGAAAAATATAAAATCAGAGTGACAAATAATAATATATAGTTTGTTAACTTGATTGAGAAATGTACAGTATAACATACTGTTGAGTATTAGATACTAATAGTTCCTTGTTCAGATACCACAAATACTATTAAATTTACGAAACTGGAAGGTTCTAGAAGAAACTGTGACACAAAAATCATACGTTAAATATATGTATAAGGTCGTGCTTAGAGAACACGTTAACAGGCAGCTGACTATATAGTAGTACCTTTTTTGCCTCACTTACAAGAAAAAGATCAAGCAGTGTTGATGTATGACTGGTGAAGTGTGTAGGTTCAGTGGTGTTCACGGGGATTAAATTCATTGAAACAATTTCATCAACTAAGTGATTTTCGGTTAAAAGGTTGCTATTGAAATCCCCACTCAAGATTATGTTGGGACTTATAATGGAAATTTCTTGAAGTGTAGATAATAAAGGAGAAATATTGATATTACGATTTGGACGATAAATAGTACCCACTAGAAGCTTGTCGCCTACATTATTAACTATCTCAACAAAAACGAATTCGATTTCGCTACCATCTTGAGATGAACAACGTAATTTGTAGTTTATGCCATCTCTTACAAAAACAGCAACACTCCGCGCGTTAAGGTGACAAATGTGTAAGCTTTTTGTCTGCCTGGCCAAAACATTGATCATTATATTGGTGTTATTATCTATTTGCATATCTAAAGATTTTTTCACGGGAACTGACTTGCGATGAAATGACAAATCTTCCAAGAGTAATTTTTGTCATAAATTAGCCGTTCGGATTCCCTTCCATCCCTGACAACAGTACTCGCACACAAGAATGGTCAGAGTTGTAAGTCACTAGGCCCTAGTTCTCAACGAACTGTTGCGCCACCTAATTTATTTATTTATAGTGCGGAAACCCTGGATTTTTCTTTCTTTCATAGAACTAAATTAAATTTCTTTTCTTAGAGCGCGGGACAGACTCCTATCTGCACGTATACATATATTGGACAGATTAAAGGCAATTTAATATCTTTTTGATATTGAGAAAAGTTTAAAATGTTATGCTCTTAGCCTACTTCATTGATGTTAGGTTTTTTATACTTTATTTAATGAGAATTAGTTCTCCTTAGTGAATCTGAGTAATTTTATAATCAGCAGGAATTTGTTTTTCGTAATATGCGTTATTTAAAACCATTAATAAGATAATAAAATATAATAAAATGCACGACTGGGTCGCACGAACTTGCTCCTGTATTCAGAGAGTCTGTTTAAAAAAGTATCTATGTATGTATATAAGATTTAAAAATATACCTGTAAAATAAGTTTGTCTTCAAAGATATAAATGCCATTTGATTTGTCGAAAAAACCTCCATTTTTCAATTTGTTTACATTCAATACAGTTAAAATAATTAAAAAAAAAAACTAATTTAAGATTCAAAATTTTACCTGAAAAATAAGTTTGTCTTCAAAAATTTAAATGCCATTTTATAAATAAAAAAGTCCTTGATTTTTCAAAATTTTTTTTCGAAAATCGTTAGAGCGGTTTTTTTTAAATTAATTTTGTATATATAAAATTTTTCAATTTTAATCTAAAAATATTTTTGGTATGCAGTTGTTTAGTGATTGTAAATATACGCTCTACATTTGAATTTCGTAAAAAAATATTAACCCGTTTTTGAGATATAGAATTTTGAAAAAAAAAATTCAATATTTTTTTAAAAATTCAAACAAAAAAAAATTGCACTTTTGATAATCAAATATTGTTAAAGCAATATAAGAGCTTATTCACAAAAAAAATTATTGAAATCAGTACATAAGTTGCTGAGAAAATTAAAAAACAAAATTACGGTTCTATGAGCGGTACCTTTCCTGAGCAATACAAAAATATGTTTTTCTTATTAAAAGAAGCCAAGTTAAAAAATAAAATTTTAGAGAAAATATAAAAAAAATGTATCGGTTTGTTTTTGAGAAAATTCGAATTATCGTTTTTTGACCAAAAAAATTGTATGGGGCCACTTTTAGTTTTGATCTTAAAAAAAAATGAAAAAAACGCCTAACGCGAATCTGCTCAAAACCTTAACTTCCAAGTTTGAACTCAATCGACCCAATGGTTTAGGCTGTAGGAGCGTGGACAGACAGACAAAATTTTGCACGAATGCAAAACTTGCCATATAGTTCCTATATGAATATGTCGCAAGTAAAAACATGTATTTTAAGTTGTAAGCTTTTCCTTTAAAATTGTGTTTAAATTTTAATGTTTACACAAAATGAAAACATCTTCATACCAGAGTTGTCACAGGGACATAATTTTATGGCAGATCGTTATAAAATTTCTTAGGACATTTGTTTTGAATATTTTACGTTTTTACTAAAATAGGCTTGAACATAATTTCCCGAAAATCCCTGTAGTTTTTTCATGAGCTTTTTACATCATGTTTAAATTGAGTGCTTATATTTTTGCGAATATAAAAATGAAATTTGATGCGAATGAAAATCGTCCCACATAACCAATAAATGTAGAAACAAAATACCCTACACAACACATTGAAAATCTTTCAAAATTGACTATGTAGGCTCATATTTAATAGAAATGTGACATGAATTTATTGTAAAAATATTAATTTTATAAAAAATTGGCTTTAATTCAAAGCCAGAGAGCGTAAACCATTGATTTCGTTAATATAAACCGATATGTGCAAAACTTTTATCTCATTATAATATTTACTCAATTAAAACATCTTTTAACAGATATGTCAAGCATCTAACCAGTTTGGAGAACAAAGAATAGAAATTCAGTTGATTGTGGAGTCGTACGTTTCGGTGCACATCTTACCGCAAGTACAAATAGTTAATTCAGGTGGAACAGCTATATTCAATTGTTCAACGACAGGATCATTGGTAGAAAGCGTTGACTGGCTTCATAATGGTAGACCAATTATGGAAGACAACAATTTCAGCACTGGCCGAGATAAGTGAGTTTCATTTATTTATTTGTATTTATTTGTAAATTTGTTTTAAGATAAATTGTTTGCAACATTCAATTCAATTTAACCCGTGAACAATGTGACATTGCACACTATGTATGTTTTACTAGTTTTAGATTCTTTATAAATTTAATTGACACAGAAAAAGAAATCAAATAAGGACGTTAACGTTAGTTTTAAAAAATGTGTTGCCTATATTTTTGAAAATATTTGCAATGTGTCGATAATGTTGAAACAAAAATTTTAATAAATACCAATAAATTATTTCAATAACTTATGATACATTTCTGAGGAAATAAATTAATACTTATTTCAGCACAGTCGAAGTTGATTCATGCAAAGCAGCAAAATCAGAAATCGAGGGAACTTAAAAATTCTTTCGCACATTTTATTGCCTTCGACAACCTATGTAAGCCAAGTCTCCTTGGCATTTTAAAACAATAACAGTACTAAATAAAGCTCCCGTTATTCAACAAACTGATGATTAGTCTTAAAATCGTCTTGAAATTAGTTTGCTTATTTCCTTTTTTCGACAACCATTATCATTTTGAATTTTATTTACTAACCTACTGACAACTTTTTATTTATAAAAATACAAAAGAGATCGGACATCCAAAGTTTAACGTGTCCACAAAAGGAACAAGAAATAATATTTTACAGACGGGAACACTATAGATTGAGAAATTGAATTGAAATTTATACGTTCCTGTACTTATTTATTATGATTTTTACAGTTTAAACCTTTTCTGAAGGTCAAAATTAGCTATTGGTCCAATACAGTAATGACCGACGAATTAATCCAAAAATGTGATTCTAAACAATTTATATATTGTAAACAAAAACATAGAAATCTTAAGGTAATAAAACTAGCTTTTTTATTGCCAATATAAGAGAAGTTTAAGAAAATAAATAGTTCGTCGCGAATTGCCGTAGAGTATAACTGGTAAAATTAGTGTTTTTAAAAGTCTTGTATAGCATGTCCTTTTTTTCGAGAAAGAATGGTGAGTCTCGACTTGAAATTCGTTGGTCTTTACCAAGATTTGCTTTAATGTGAAAATTTGGTTTATCACTGATCTGCATGGCTTGAAGCCAGACTGGTAGGTGCCGATCAAAATATTGCAGAACAGTTTAAGACGCTCATACAGAACGTTGGATAGGATCTTGTAGGCAACATTTGGAAGTGATAGGCTCTGTCAAAAACAAGTTATTTTTTATTTATTTTGACTTTCAAAGAACTATTCGGCAACTTCTACAAACTCCTTTGTTGTATCTATTTGAACCCATTATCCTTAGGTCTTTCTTATCTTCAACGTTTATGGAAACTTTGGTCAGTTACTTTGTCTATTTGTTATTTTACTTGCACTATAGGTATTTATGGCAGCAGCCAATAAACAAAAAGAAATAAGGCCATCATTCATTTTCCTTATTTCCATTTGGTGTAATGACATGTCAACAAAAATCACAGCCGTTGCATTCACGAAATGTTTAAATTATATTTTTACCGATTAATTATAAATTCACTTAAATCGAACTTTTGCCTTTATAGCAAAATGATATAAATCGTTAGTTTTTGTTTTTTGAACAAAAGCTATAATTTTTTGTTATGCAATTGGTTCGCTTTTGAGGATATACAATTTGTTTCTGATTATTTTTTATAGCGTGCGGCTGTTATCGAAGACAACCCTGATGGTACAAAATGTAGGTCGAAATGACAAAGGAGTTTATCAATGCTTGGTTGGAAACCACAAAGCAAGTGCCCAAGCTATGGCTGAACTTAAGTTAGGGGGTAAGTATTTTTAATCAACTACAGCGGCAATTATAATAAAGGCGCTCGTACGTAGAAAATTACAAACAAATATTATATACAAAAAAGAAATCAAACAAAGTCGGAAAGAAATGTTGGATTAAGCATATTTAAGGAAGAGATGACTTCAAAACACAATCCACTTTTTACGTCAACATGCTTTCCAGTTTGAAGGCTCCAGGCATCGTGGTCTACGCCATCTTTCTAGCGGAGGCATAGCCTTCCCCGCTGTCTGCTCTCATAAATTGTACCGAAAAGGACTATTCCACAACTAATTTTAAAAGAAAAGTCTACATTTAATTGCATCGTTGCATTTTAGAATATCCTTGTCAAGCATATCCCTTTTTTAATTATTAAGCATAGCTACATTTGAAAGTTATTCCTGCCCACAACGAACATAAGACGAATAATTTACAATTGATTGCACACTTATTTTTCCATATATAAATATAAATATAAATATAAATATAAATATAAATATAAATATAAATATAAATATAAATATAAATATAAATATAAATATAAATATAAATATAAATATAAATATAAATATAAATATAAATATAAATATAAATATAAATATAAATATAAATATAAAAATAAATATAAATATATATAAAAATATATATAAAAATAAATATAAATATAAATATAAAATGGCTGGCCAATTCGTATATGAAAATTTGTGTGTCTATTTGGTAGATCTGAGAAATAGTCGTAAACTAAACGGTTTCTTCGCCATCCTCAAACACATTCGATTGTACGCACTGATATCACAATCTGACGCGTTGTTGACGTGTTGCAACAATAAACGGCAGGGGAAAAATCCGGCCATATCAGAATCGGTGCCGTAACCAAACACTCTTTAGCTTTCCTAAAAGTCCCCTTACATTCTTGGGTCCACTCAAATTTCTTTCCCTTCTTTAAGAGATCAGTAAGAGGCTTAACTAAAATTGCAAAATTTTAGTCGATACCAGGTCATAGTCCCTACATTTGTTCACATTTTTTGGTAGAGGAGTCCTCATCATGCTTACCACTCTTTCCGGGTCTATATTATGGTCGTTTCTATCGACTATATAACCTACAAATTTCAAAGAAGGTCTACAAAAATTACATTTTTTCGTTTCATTACAAACCCGGCCTCTCCTAACCTTTTAAAAACTTCTTTGAGAACTTCTAAGTGTTTTTCGAAAGAATTTGTGACGATAACAATAAAAAAAAAAAAATTATGTGGCGCAACAGTCCGTTGAGAACTAGGGTCTAGTGACTTACAACTCTCAACCATTCCTGCAGTGTGTGCGTACTATTTTCAGGGATGGAAGGGTCCTACAGTTTTAAGCCGAATCCGAACGGCTGCTTTGCTTTGAGAAAGCACTTCTCATGGCAAGAATTACTCTTGGAAAATTTGTCAGTTCCTCGCAAGAGGCAGTACCCGTGAAAAAGCTTTAGATGATACAAGCAGGGATCGAACCCAAGACCTCTGGCATGACAGTCCAACGCACTAACCATCATGCCACGGTACTACTACGGGTGACGATGATAACGTCATCCAAATATGAAAAGAAAAATATTTCTATATCAGGACCCAGAACATCGTCAATCAACCTTTGCCATGTCGCTGGTGAATTGTGTATCACTAATGTCATCCTAAAAAAATGACACAGGCGATGTCCAAGGATTCACTCCGGCATCAAATATTTCCTGGAGTTCTTGATCAATATGTTCTTGAATCGCGGTCGAAACAAGGTACTAACATTGTTTGATCGGTTCTGCGGACGTCCTGATCTTGTGGTCAACTAATTTGGTGCACCCTAAAGCTTCGGTAATTGATTTGAAAAGTTCTTCCAAAACTAATTCTACCTTCCTATTCTCTAAATCGTCCAAATCCGAAGTTTCCCTTATCTCTACCGTATCTGATACCAAAAATACCATATCCTGGCTTGAAAAACTTCTACCGATTTGGTCAAAAAGCGGCACCCACGATCAACTGGAGGATCTATGCTCCACCACCACTGGCAGAGAAATAGACCCAGCTACTCCTGCACCCGCCCCATCTGCTAAAGCTACTGACCAGACGAACTCGGATGGTAACCGCACTCTGGTTTCAACAAATGATTGCCACTAGTTGGTGGAGCGAAATTATCTTCATTAAACTTAAGGGTATCTAGTTTCCTACCTAAGACAGCAACTTCCTTAATCATCCATAGTTTGGAACTCGCTTTCTGTACCTGAAAGAAAGTCATATTTTCTCCCTTCGTTGGATACAATTGTTATAGAGCCAATATCAATATTTAAAACAATATTTTATGTAAGATACAAAAATTTGAATTCAATATCTTTCTTTGTACTCCTAACTTGAGTCTAAAAATTTTTCTTACTAGCGGCCCGTCCCGGCTTCGCACGGGTAGACATAAGTAGGTACAGATATTTAAGCTATACGCATGCTAATTAAAACGACCATGAATCACTAAATTAGAAAACATTTTTTTTTGTTCTATCATTAATACTCTTCACAAAAAAGCTACAATTAACTGCATACTCAGTTTTTTAAATTTCGAAAAATGTGTTGCTAACTTGACAGTCGTCAAATCTTTCCTCTTTATAATAATTATAGTGAAGATAAGTTTTTTGTTGTTTTTGTACGTTTTTATCTCTTGTAAAAAAAGTTGACAACCGAATTTTTTCTTTTGTGGTAGAAGTTACATTTACACTTTTGACAACAAACTTTCTACCGTTATGCATATCATAAAGCTTAAAAAACAATCGTATGCTTATGCCAAGCTTGCTCAGTTTCAGATAAACCATACGTTGTCGAAGCCTTTTATAAGTCAACCAGAACATTGCCTGTGCAGTTATTCCATTGGATATCCAGAAAAGAGCTCAGACGCATCATGAATTTAATCATGTTAATTTGCTAGGTGGCTATGGCATTTACCAACAACGTCAACATAACACCGCATTAAACCAAGGTTCTCAGATTCTCAGCCATTGCTCTATTTTATTTCGAGCGTAAAAGTGATGAAGTAAGGCTCTGTTTTCCAGGTCGTGGTTGTACACTTTGCTGGGAAGCCCACCATCTCCACTTTCTCACTTGGATCTTTAATTATATATATAAAAGACATCGTCAAAGGTGGCTTCCTTTAGATCCAGAAGTCTGGGTTCAATCCCATTCTGAATCAGTTCGAAGTTGTTTTTTTTTTTAATTTTGATACAATCAAAACAAACTTGCCCTATTTTTGTAATGCTTAAGAGAGCCAAAAACATATAAAACGAATAAATAATAAGATGATTTCGCAAAGTACAAATCATTGTCTTCTGAATACAGTGTTATCATTATAGTATCTGACTAAATTTATGGATATTTTCATTAGTTATTTATTAGTTTCAATTTGACTATATGTATATGAAGTTTAGAGCAAACATTGAATTTAATGCTTTCATAGTTTAAAAAAAAACTACGTTTTGGAGTTAATTCTTAGTACTGATTTTGAATCCAAACTTCAGTTTTAAATAATTGCTTAAGATTTAAAAATGCCCGTTTTTTGACATTTTTGATTGACGTCCACAGTGTTCTAATCTCCAGGGCGGTTGGGTCTGTGAATCGTCGGTACACATTTTCTAGTCGTGTTGTGTTAATAATGTTTGTATAGTGCTTTGTTAAAGCTTGTAAGGATAGTTGGAAGCAGAATTACTGCCGTAACTGTTTTCTGTTTCACAGATTTTCTTTCTTGGTGATTTGAAATAAAATTAAAAAGCCTTGAAAGAGTTTTTGGCTGTGTTGCTGTAAATTATACCGCAACAAAAATTTCCCTTCGGTCGTTCTTTTCCACTTTCTTTTTCTTTGCGTCTGCAAAATACTGCTAACTTCAACCATGGTCTCGTCCTTGTCCCGTACCTAGCCTGTATTTTGCAAAAAAAAAAAAACAACGCAGGTGTTAGATTTCCTGAGGTGAAAATAAGGTGAAGTTTTTACAACTTCACTTGATTTTTAATGCTCATGCCAAATAATACATCTGCTCCAAATTTCATTAGAATAAAATTGTTTAATAGGTTATTTTAATAATATTTTACCTTTTGTTCTTGAAAAAAACATATTTTTACGTACAAATAGCTATAACTTATTAAGGATGGTTTAATTTCTTTGAATCCAATCATACAATTTCTTGAATTAATTATTTCAATTTTAATTTATCTGTCCCAGACTATATTTAATCCGCAAACTTTTATTATTTTATAGATACGGTTCCAGAAATGATTTATAGATTTATTGAGCAAAATGTACGCCCCGGACCGTTAATTTCACTTAAATGTTCAGCTAGCGGATCTCCACCACCTCAGGTTTGTTATTTTATTTGATTATTAACTATATTACATATTAAATTTTCTAATTAAAAGTCTATAGAACAAAGTCTTAAATAAATAGTCAAAGATTTTGACACAGCCTATTGTTAAATTTTATTAAGCTGTTAATAACCGCCAGTTATTTTATATTATACAAAATGGCATTTCTTATCAATACAATTTTTATAATGTTTTTTTCCCTAATTAAATTGATAAGTCAAAGCTGATTTAAATGTTCATAAACTGCAGTTACTAAAATTAATGAAACTCATCAAACGATGAAATGAAAACGAAAAATCAGGCAGTACTGAAACAGTATTATCTTTGATAATATGATAAATACTGTACTATGTGAAATAAATATGTTCAGTACAGTCCTTATGGGTGAACTTTTCTCTGCATAAATTAGTTTGCTGCACGCAAACCTATCTTAAATATCCTTGAATGTCAAATGGAAGGTCTGTGTTGATGTTGGGTAATGTTATCAGGGCCTAAATTTACATATGTATATGTATGTTCCTGCATGCCTTATTTTTAAATTTATGTAGTCCAATACTATTAATTTAACAAGTAGATACATATTTATAAAACATTTTTAATACTTATACTTTTTTTAAACAGTTTTCATGGTTCCTTGACTCTCAGCCTCTTATGGATGTATCACTTCAGCTCCGAGTTGCCATTGGCCAATATGTGGACATGTCTGGAGATGTAGTAAGTCATTTGAATATTTCTCATGTTCGACCTGATGATGGGGGACTTTACAAGTGTATGGCCTCAAACACGATGGGTAGCGTAACACATGCAGCAAGATTGAACGTTTTTGGTACGTAGAGCGCAAACGTTTATTTCCAGTTATTGCACCAATTTTCAGGAAAAAATCTTATACCTGTATGTGCAAGACTGCTTAATATATTCTTAATTCATATGCTAAAAAAAGTGCCTTCACAGAGCTTAATAGTCTAGTCTAATCGTAACAGTAAAGGCAGTTCCTTGTGCGTAGAAAATGTACTTTTCTAACTTAACCCTTAAGGGAAATGCTCATTTTAAAGTACTAACTGACAAATTAAAGGTGACGTTTAGCTTATAAAAAAAGTGGCAAAACAATCCGTCAATGGAAAGCTGAGATATTTGAACTTGAAGTTAGTAGTCGTAAAAAACTTTGATAAATAACCTCCCTTATTTTTTAAAGTTCTACTGATTTTGATATAGGTACTTGGATTTAAGTTCTAAAAACATTTTGTTTGTCCTTTTTGTTGGCACCAAAATTAACCTTATTTGTATAAGTCATCATCGATCAAGCAGTTTTTTAATTTTTGTAGATATCTTGCAATATATAAACAGTTATTTCGACGAGAAACAGAAATGCTCTTTTAACTTGTAGTTTACAGATTTTTTTTTCTTGGTGGCTGACTAAAATTTGAATTAGTGTTTATTGAGTAGATTTTCGGACTCGTTCGGATTGTTAATAAGTAGTATATCAATTTAGTACGTTGACTTATATAATTGCAGTGTAAACAAAAGAATTAAAATGGCTTCCAGTTCTTCAAATGCAAAGGATTTAAGCATAAAAGAAGGAAATAAATAAGCAGCGTATAAATTCTTCGACCATTTAAAGAACAGGACAGAATCTGCTCGACAAGCCTGCAATATTTTTCTAGAAAACAATAGAAATGGCCATCACCAAAAAAGAAAAAGATAAAAGCTTTGACAAATGCGCTATATATAATACGCAAGTATTTTTTTTAACGAGCTTCCTACGTTTGACAAGATTTTGTTGCTATGTTACATTTTGTACGTTTTTTGTACACCTTTTTTCATGCAAATAATTGAAATATTTTTCTTACATTACAGAAATACTTTTCCGAGTTTTAATACGTTTTTACTATATACATATAAACATTTATAAGTAAAACTATCATTTTGAGATTATGGGAAAACATTGTGTACCAAATTATAGTCACTTTTTTCTTTTTCGGCTATCCGAAAATAGTTTCCGATTTACTTACTATCTTGTAGCTTTTTTAATGTTTTTTTAAACATTCGTGAAGGCTTCCGGCAACACTGCTATCAAAAAGTTTTAGTTTTTTATAGGAAGTACAAAGAAATACCATTGGTTTATTCTCTCTCACTTTCGGGTTTTGACATATAAATCTAACTAATATCTATTTTTCTGCAATCAGCAGATGCAGTTACGCGTAAATCCACTTTTAAACTATTGTTGCAAAAAACTTGTTAATTTAAAGTGAGGTAAGCACTTTAAAATTACTTGTTCTCATTTTCATACTTTTTGAACACTGTCATGAATTTCTGATAAATTCGTGGAGAACTGATTTTAGCTTTCGTTTTATTATCACAATGATCCACATCACATCAACAACGTTAAACTTCTCGAATCTTCTAATTTAAATTTTGTTTGCACTTATTCATTTAAACATTGTTTTTGAACTCCAAAGATCGTGATACAAAAAAAGGGGCAATTTAATAAAACAATCAAAAAATTAAGGAATTTTAAGTAACCTTAGTTACAAGTAAGCGGATGTAATGCACCATCACAAGAATACTTGCCCTACTCATTCTTGTTATACTGCATGCAAAGACAAAACCAGAGAAGATATCAAAATCGGATAACGATTTAATCAGAATGCTAGTTCTTAAAATTATCAACTAGGGCAAAAGGAGTTAATAATCATATCCTGAACGTTTCCTTAATTTTATTTATCAGCACTCCACAAAAATATTATAATCAACAACAAAAGAAATTAGTAAATAATTTGTAAATCCAAGCAAATCAATTATTTGTATGGCAAGCAATAATATAATTAAGCTCAAATTAAGTCATAATAAAAAGAGGCAATTATAAACTAACAAGAAAACTTCTTCTATTTACTTACATAGTATACAAAAGACTTTAACAATAGTCGAGCACTGATTATTATCCGATTTTATTTAGATTTGAGTCAATAAGCAAGGAGTTAAGGTTTTATGGTATGATCAGGCGATTAAGAGCTTCATTCTTGCAAAAGACAGGTCTATGGAAGTCAATATGTAGGAGCTCAGGACGAATTTTGTTTCAAAGAATTAGTAACATAGGGATCATTAAATTCCTTTGACATAGTTTTATAAAAAAAAACTAAAGCAATAAAATTCATGTTATGTGTAAATTCGAAGTTGGAACACATTATGTATGTACACCTAGATCCTTAGAAGTGAAGACTTGACAGAATTTGTGCTGCGAAATACAATAATGAAATACACTTACTGGCTTTTTTTTCTGTAATACCAAAATGTAGAACTATCAATTTTAGTGGGCCACTGCAAGTATTTTAATGAATTCACGGTTTCATGGTTTAACAGCTACACTCCGCTTCAACTGGATAAACACGCAAATTGTATAGGGTACGTTTTTCATTTTTTTTATTAACATTGAGCTTTAATGTATCATTTGATGATGCTTACCTACCGTTTGCTTGTGATGTTTAGAAAACAAATCAAAAAGAATAGTTCAAAAAGTACCGCTAAAAAAAATGTTTTGCTCTCTTGCAAAGCATTTCATATAGAAAAATGGGTATATCAAAAACTTTGAATAGTGTTGAATGAGGATTGATCGGGCGTGCTGTAGCTACCGAAATTGATCGGAATTTTAAGGTTGTCTATTCTTACCTCAGAAAAAAAAATTCGTAAGGGAAAACATGAAAGAAGGTAAAACAATAGCAACAACAGCAGTTAATCGACGGGCAATTTTGAGATGTGCTTTCAATACTGCGGCAAAAATTAGAGAAAAAGCAAGTGTTTCAATAGTCCGCAGAGTAATAAACAGCGTGGATCCTTTAAAACGGTTAAAACTTCAAAAGAAACCAAAACTAAACGAGCAACGAAAAGGTATTCGTTTAGAATTTTCTAGACTCCATATGAGTTGGAAAATTGACTGGTGCAACGTAGGATTTGTGAAGAGAAAAAATTCAACTTTGATGGCCCCGATCCGATATGGCTTCAATTATTACTCTATGATATGAGGATAGAAAAACGATTTTTAGAGCGGCATCATAGTCGAGAAGGTGGAGTTATGGTATGGAGAGCAGTTACCTACTATGTGAGTGTTGATCTTCAGTTTCAAACGTCAAAAATGACTGCAATTACGTACAAAGAAATTTTGGAAAGATAGTTTCCAAATTTTTCAAATGTTTTTGGACCCATTGACTGGAATTTCCAAAAGGACAATGCCCCATCCACATGACACGCATTATTTTCGAAAGTTGGATACAGAACCAGAATGTTGAATTGCTTCAATTGCCGCCATACTCACCGAACTGAACCTTATAGAAAATGTATAGGGAAAGTTGTACGAATATTGTATAGATCTGGCCATCAGTTTGAGGACAGAGAATCCCTTGTTGCAGCCATTAAATTAAGGTGGAGGGAAATTTCGCTGTACTACGATTCCACGCCAGATCGTATTTATGAAGTAATAAAGAATAACTATGAAGTAAACTAGAAATAACTAATACAAAAATGTTGAAAGATAAACTTGTTTCATTTTATTCCATGAGATTTTATTTCCAATTTCAACAGTTGTGTCTAATCAGTTGACGAAAAAAAAACTGCATTTTTTCATATGGAACGCCTTGCAAAAGAGCAAGACAAAAAATAGCGGTACTTTTTAAATTATTTTTTCTGATTTATTTTCTCAATATCACAAGCCAAGGGTAAGCATCAACAAATGATACATTATAGCTCAATGTTACGAAAAAATTAACAGTTTGTATGTTTATTCAGTAGAAGCGGAGTGTAGAAAGGCTTAAAATTGATTCTTCTAGGAATGTTACATTGACGATAAAAGGTTTTCCAATATAGATGTTCGACGAATTGAGAGATGTCTGTGCGTGCGTGTGTGCGCACGTCCGTACCTCCGTACATTCGCGACGTTTTTTTCGTCGTCCACAGTTCAAGAACTAGTCGATGTATCGACTTCAAATAAATTTTGTTATACAGATAATAATGCAGAAAGGACTCAAACAAATTGAGTGGGTGTTTTTTTTACCATAGCAATTTAAAATAAAATGCACGACTGGGTCGCACGAACTTGCTCCTGTATTCAAAGAGTCTGTTTAAAAAAGTATCTATGTATATAAGATTTAAAAATATACCTGTAAAATAAGTTTGTCTTCAAAGATATATATGCCATTTGATTCGTCGAAAAAACCTCCATTTTTCAATTTTTTTGGGAGGGGGTTACATTCAATACAGTTAAAATAATTAAAAAAAAAAACTAATTTAAGATTCAAAATTTTACCTGAAAAATAAGTTTTTCTTCAAAAATTTAAATGCCATTTTATAAATAAAAAAGCCCTTGATTTTTCAAAATTTTTTTTCGAAAATCGTTAGAGCGGTTTTTTTTAAATTAATTTTGTATATATAAAATTTTTCGATTTTGCTCTAAAAATATTGTTGGTATGCAGTTGTTTAGTGATTGTAAATATACGCTCTACATTTGAATTTCGTAAAAAAATATTAACCCGTTTTTGAGATATAGAATTTTGAAAAAAAAAAATTAAATATTTTTTTAAAAATCCAAACAAAAAAAAATTGCACTTTTGATAATCAAATATTGTTAAATCAATATAAGAGCTTATTCACAAAAAAAATTATTGAAATCAATACATAAGTTGCTGAGAAAATTAAAAACAAAATAACGGTTCTATGAGCGGTACCTTTCCTGAGCAATACAAAAATATGTTTTTCTTATTAAAAGAAGTCAAGTTAAAAAATAAAATTTTAGAGAAAATTAAAAAAAAATTTATCGGTTTGTTTTTGAGAAAATTCGAATTATCGTTTTTTGACCAAAAAAATTGTATGGGGGCCACTGTTAGTTTTGATTTAAAAAAAAAAATGAAAAAAACGCCTAACGCGAATCTGCTCAAAACCTTAACTTCCAAGTTTGAACTCAATCGACCCAATGGTATAGGCTGTAGGAGCGTGGACAGACAGACAAAATTCTGCACGAATGCAAAACTTGCCATATAGTTCCTATATGTCGCAAGTAAAAAGGTGATAAATATCTCACGAACCAATAACGCTAGAGACTTGAATTTAAATTTTATATTATATATTGTAACGCGATACCAAAAATATATATTTTTGGAAAAAAATTCCAGGAAACTGTTTTGTTATAAATCAAAAAAACAAAAAAAAAATAAAATGCACGACTGGGTCGCACGAACTTGCTCATGTATGCAAAGAGTCTGTTTAAAAAAGTACCTATATAAGATTTAAAAATATACCTGTAAGATAAGTTTGTCTTCAAAGATGTAAATGCCATTTGATTTGTCAAAAAACTTGTGATTCATCCCAAGACACAACTCATCCTAGGACAACTAATCCCGGAAATGAAAAATACTTGTTTGCAACGAACTTAACGAAAACAATTGTTTGTGTATTCAACTAGTTCGTTCAAAGGTTTTTCCATTGGATAGCTTTATTTTAATTTCATATTGGAAGAACCAGGATTATGAACCAAATTATATGAAGATAAGAAAGAGGAAGAACATGTATGTTTAAATTGTAAAGCGATCGCCTATTGGTTGTGTAGTTAGGTAGGTGTCTAAAACGAATAAGGAATAATTCGTTGGCGTGCTCAGCTTTATGCAGATAGATAGATAAAGACATGTTTATGATGATAATGAAGGAATGTTATTGGTAGGTAGAAGTTGCTTAATACAATCCAATCACATTCCCTCTTTCCTACAAACATGGCGCAAACATGGAGTTATTACGTTCAGTTTATTTTTTTCGTAAAAGTTTTAAAAAAAACAAGCATACGAACAGGTACAAGAAATTGCTATTCATGTGTTGTTAACAGTCACAGTCATGTGTTGTTAACAGTCAGGCTCTTGTGCGTTTTGGATTTTAGTTATGAAGTGACACGTAAGCAGTACTTGTAGAGGTTGTACGTAATACAATATATAGGTGTACGTTGAAAAAGTGATTCTAATAGAAAATACATATACTCTTTCTGGCCCGTTTCTTTAACTTGTACTAAGTATTTATTCTTTTATTTAGGCAAAGGCAAGTAAAAGAATAATATTTTAAAAATGAGTACAAAGGTACCAAGATATTACTTCTTGATAGACACTTTAAAATAGATTGTTGATTAAATATATCATATTCGTTAATCCGATGCAGTGGCGCTACACGGCCATCGTTGGTATTTACAATAGTTATAGTTATAAAAATACATAAATATGTACCAAATGCATTAATTTCGATAAAAGATAGGAATGTTATTAAAATTTTGTCAAAATAATGCGCTCTTTCGGGCTCATGCATAGGATTTGATCTGGTGAGATGAGAGGGGGTTACATTTAATACAGTTAAAATAATTTAAAAAAAAAAATATTTTAAGATTCAAAATTTTACCTGAAAAATAAGTTTGTCTTCAAAAATTTAAATGCCATTTTATAAACCCGAAAACCCTTGATTTTTAAATTTTTTTTTTGAAAATCGTTAGAGCGGTTTTTTTTAAATTATTTTTTATATATAAAATTTTTCAATTTTGTTCGAAAAATATTTTTGGTATGCGATACCTTTCCGGAGCAATACAAACATATATTTTTCTTATTAAAAGAAGCCAAATTAAAAAATAAAATTTTAGAAAAAAAAATTTGAGAAAATTTGAATTTTCGTTTTTTGACCAAAAAAATTGTATGGGGGTCACTGTTAGTTTTGATCTTTAAAAAAAAATGAAAAAAGTGCCTGACCCGAATCTGCTCAAAACCTTAACTTCCAAGTTTGAACTCAATCGACCCAATGGTTTAGGCTGTAGGAGCGTGGACAGACAGACAAAACAGACCTGACGGAATCGCGGGACCCACTTTTTTCGACTTCTCTACCATCGTAATATCATGTTTGATTAAAATCTCGAGTTCGAAATTTTGCACGAATGCAAAACTTGCCATACCTTACCTATACATACATAGTTCCTATATGTCGCAAGTAAAAATATGTTTCACCTCGAGTTCGAAATTTTGCACGAATGCAAAACTTGCCATACCTATACATAGTTCCTATATGTCGCAAGTAAAAATATGTTTCACCTCGAAAATTGTATGAACAAAAAATGATTTTATCAAAACAATTTTGTGCAACGAAGAATAACGTTTTAAACATCTGGTAAGATTTTGAGAAAAATCAAATTTTAAGAAAAATCGACAGTTTTTAACAAAAACTAAGAACCTAAAAAGAGCATTACTAGAAGTTCGTAAAAATTGATTTTCGACTCAAATATCTTTTCAAGAATTAAAAATATTGGCTTCAAACTAATTTTATCTTATAAGAAATATTGTTGCCAACATTCGATAAAATTTTGAGAAAAATCGAAATGACAGTTTTTTAGCTTTTCAAAATCTTAAAATATTGGATTTAAACTAATTTTATCTCACAAAAAATATTGTTTTCAACATTCTGTAAATTTGTTAAAAATTGATGTTCGGTCTTCGATATCTTCTGAACAATAGAAGATATTGACTTCAAATTAATGTCATTCATCCAATTTGTATTTGTTTATATAAGAAATAAAAACTTTTAATAAAATACTACTAAAATTGGTAAAAATTGGTTTTTGACTAAAAATCTCGTTACCAAAATAGATTTTGAAATCAAACTATTTCAGAATATGCAAAATATTGTTGGTAATTTTTAAATTTTTTAGAATAATTCAACTGACAACTTTTTTAATAAAACGCGAAAACCTACAAACTTTTAAGCAAGACAAGTCGACACACAGTTATCAGTGTGGGTCGCATCCCAGTAGGACAAAATCTAGAGAAGCTCACAAATATGCCCTTGCCGTTTTCCCAAAATTAACCGGAAATAGGTTAGTGTGTGAAAATTATAATAAAATATAACATTTATGGCGATTTGACAGGAATATCAACAATTAAATCAATAATATTGTTATATTATAAATTTAATACCAAATATTCTTGAGCAATCCATATTATTTAGGTCTTATGTCCTTATAAAAAAAACAAGTTTTGAATGTTTATACTTTATAAATATTCATTCGACCAAATAAGTAAGCCCAAGTTATAACTTAAAACTACTTGTAGGTCCTCCATATGTTCGCGCAATAGGACCAATCAAAGCAGTGGCCAACGATGATATAGCAATCTACTGTCCATTCTCCGGATATCCAATAGAACAGATAAGATGGGAAAAAGGACATCACGAATTGACGTCAAGTTAAACATATAAATAAAGGACTATTCACATTAGATCAACCAGCAACCGACGAATGAATGAATAAATGTGACTTTAAACAATTTATAAACCTACATTCGGTGCAAATTTTAAACAAAAAGAGTAGCAATATACCTTTAGTTAATAAGGTAATAAAATTAGCTTTTTCATTACTAAAATAAGAGAAAATCAAGAAAAAAAATATTGTTGGTCACGAAATGCAATCGTCAAACTCAATTCGCGTTCCACATACGATCCACACTTTAACGAATAAAATGTTCGCGCGAGTTAAAGAATGAGAGTCCAAACGATTTGTTATTTAAGTTGTTTTTATTGCGGAGGTATATTCACTACTGAATTTCTAAATTTATATTTTTTAAGTTGTTCGATCAGATTTATTTTACATTCATTATTAATATGCTGATCGAACAATTTACTTTAGGTATTATCTTACAATTTGGTATTTTATTATTTGTCAATTTGACATTATTTATTAATACTCGTATTACATTTGATCATAAACTAATTGAATTACCGTTTAAGGTTTATGTACTAAAGTGGTGACGAGGTCACCATACAAATATGTAACTCGCGCGTCTTAACCTAAAAATGTTATTCTAGTCTTTGTTGTGCATCTGTAGTTGCGAAAAAAACATTCCACGTGAAAGAAATGTCATAATGGACGAATATTCGTTGGTTGTTGGTCGCTCACATGTGAATAATCCTTAATTGCCAAAGCGTTTCTTTATTTTTGTTTTTAACACCTTTTTCTTTAGATTCTCATTATGCTCTCACTTCGATACAAGAAGGGGGCTATTTAGTTATAAAAGGAGTCGATCCGGCTCGAGATGCCGGGCTTTATACGTGTATTGTTCGAAGTCGTACAGGAGAAGAGTCCCGCAGAGATATGCAACTTACAGTGAATAGTAAGTTTAATTAATTGTTGCACTTTTCTAATAGAGCAAGAGCCCGGGCCTGCCAGACATACCTCATTTTATAAAAGCTGAAAGTTTGTGTATGTGTGCCTCTAGTACAGGTAAGAACGATCCCCAACCATGGTACCTGGGTAGTGGTTCCTTTGGCAGATAACTGGTAGCAAAGGTGCATAAAATTCCATCTAACTTACCTTATTTTATAAAACTCAATTTTTTTATATTTCATTCGTAACAACACCAAAATTCGCTTTCCTCATTGCCAGACACCTGGCATGGTTCCAACCCCCTGCCAGACACCCCTAAACTATAATAGTTTGTAATTCAATTTACGTTATATTATAAAAGCTAAATTTAATATATGTTTTTTGGGGAGCTATTAAACGATGTTTCCTTAGCAGCCAGACAATTTCGAGGGTTCTATCATCCTGCCAGACACTTTGAATTGAGCAGAAGTTGCAAGAGCGCGGAGCATATGTAGTAGTCGGTGCAAGCGAAACAGAGCATTCAATCGCAATTTTATTGCGATATTTTACTGCACATCAGTTGTTTATGCTGTTTTATTCGGTGAACAGTTATATACAGAATGTTGTCTGTAAAAAAATGTAATATACTTAATTGTAAGTGTTACCGATGTTTTTTAATTATTTTTTTTCCATTTAACGTACATATTTTTTAAATTGCCCCTATCGCCTAAACTGGGGGAGTTAGACCCCCCCTCCCATAGTAAAAAATGCTTGTTTTTAACTGTTCTATACGAATCCGTCATTAAACTTTGTCGCCTGAGTTATCGTACTCTCCCCAAAGATCGCAATAAACCGAATGCTCTGTTTCGCTTGCACCGACTACTACATATGCTCCGCGCTCTTGCAACTTCTGCTCAATTTAAAGTGTCTGGCAGGATGATAGAACCCTCGAAATTGTCTGGCTGCTAAGGAAACATCGTTTAATAGCTCCCCAAAAAACATACATATATTAAATTTAGCTTTTATAATATAACGTAAATTGAATTACAAACTATTATAGTTTAGGGGTGTCTGGCAGGGGGTTGGAACCATGCCAGGTGTCTGGCAATGAGGAAAGCGAATTTTGGTGTTGTTACGAATGAAATATAAAAAAATTGAGTTTTATAAAATAAGGTAAGTTAGATGGAATTTTATGCACCTTTGCTACCAGTTATCTGCCAAAGGAACCACTACCCAGGTACCATGGTTGGGGATCGTTCTTACCTGTACTAGAGGCACACATACACAAACTTTCAGCTTTTATAAAATGAGGTATGTCTGGCAGGCCCGGGCTCTTGGACTATAATCTTTGATAACGGAATATGAATATACTACACAAACAGTGGCGAACAAAAATGATGATACATGTTTGAGGAAAATGAAATAGAGGGAAATATTTATTTTTTTTTCTATAAAACAGTCTTATAGAAAAAAAAAACAAAAATTAAAAAAATTGCAGCTGATGTTGAAAATTGCATAGTTTTGTTCTAAGTACTTTAAGAAAAATAGCGAGAGGTAAAAAATCTGCCAACACAAAGTCCGGATTTGAATCCGATAAAATATCTGTGGGCCATTCTCAAAAGACGCCTGTAGTTTCGATAAACCCCAAGGAAACTTGAACAAGTTATGGGTACGAATTTAAGAGTAGTGGGTGAATATTTCACATGCTCATATTTAAAATTAGCTTGAAAGTATGCCAAGGAGAGTGGGGAGTGGCATACAAAATAAAGGGGTTTGGACTACTAAAAAAGTGGTTCAATCTAAAATTAAAAAAAAAACTTGCAATTTTAATTAATGTGATTTTCGTTTTTTTTTGTATTCTTTTCATAAGTCAATAAATACTTAAGCTTTCGTAGTAAAAACAATTTTCTTCAGTTGTTCATTGAAAACATACCATTTTTTAAATTTTTTGTTCGCGATTTCTCAATACCTATACATTACCTCATTTTTGCTCGCCACTGTAAAAATATTTTTATGAGACAAATAACTCCAATTGGTATTATTTTATAAAAAAAAAGGTCCCCCAGTGATTGAGCCGTTCAAATTTCCTAAGAACCTCCAAGAAGGTGGAAGAGCCCAAATTACGTGTGCTGTGTCATCAGGTGACATGCCAATCTATTTTAGCTGGAAAAAAGATGATATGTCTATACCAATGAGCTTACAGGTTTGTAGTTTGACATTGTGTGCTTTGTGTTTTTGTTTGCTTACTCCTCTTTTTTACTCAGATAACTGAAAAAAAGGAAGAATTTTTTTCGTTATTAGTTTTCAAGGACATCAGCTCAAAGCATAGTGGGAAATATTCTTGTTTTGCAAGCAATGCTGCTGCAAAAGTTAACTTTACAGCCGAATTACAAGTTCGAGGTACTATTGAATTATAAAATCTAGCTTTGAAGTTTATTGGACCTGATGTCTTCGCTTTTATTTTATCTTAAAATCAGTTGCTCCACGTTGGTCATTTGAACCCATGGATACGGCTATTATGTTGGGAAATACTATATCAATAGACTGTAATGCAGAAGGCTATCCAATTCCTGTAATAACATGGTTTAAAGGACAGGGTAAGTTTGCAAGTTTATGGAAAAGGGTGTTGTTGATCTAGTGGTTGAGTACGATAACATGATTTTAAAAAGTTTTGAAAAACTTGCATATGTTTTAATTATTGTCGAAGTTGCGAAATTAACTATTTAAATTTTTAACCGAAAGCAAGTGACTACATGCTTTTAAATCTTCATTCTGGTTCATGGGAAAATTCAAAATTACCAAAACTACTTGTCTATTCAATTTTAATTTGTTGGGTATTTATGGAAGCCCCTTAACATAATAATACAGTGCTATAGCTATTGTAAAAAAGGGGTGTACTGCTTGTTCAAACAACAGAATTTGCGGTAGGGGAGAGGTTGTGTTTATTTTATATGCATTTTACATTTAAAAAATAAGGATTGAAAATAACTAGGTACATATGTGTGTACATTAAATATCTAGAGCTGTTTTCTAAATATGCATATACGTGGCCTAAGGTTTTATATTTAAAATTTTGAGATACACATATTAAACAAAACGCATAACCTAAATACTACTGGAAACAAAATGTAATTAGAGTAAGCAGGGTGTTTATGTAAACAAACTTATATGAATATTCAAATTTATTTCAAAAATCTTTTTTAACATCTTCAGGGATAACTTTTTAGTAAATTAGATTATTAGCAGGTCAATGAATTTTTAACTTACTTGTTTTAAGTTTTTACATTCCATGGTATGTATGTTTTTAAAAAAATATTCTTTTTGACATTAATTTATATTTTTAATTTTAACATTAAAAATATAAATAATAAATAAATGAAGCTCTGTGTATAATTTAATAAGAACAAACTAGACCAAACAAAAAAACTACTGATATCACAGGTGGTTTACTTTACCAGGCGCCAAGGTTGTTCTTATTTTGTTTCGAGGTCATGGTTCGATGCAGCTTTTCTCTTTGTCTATTATTCTTGTGTAGTCGAAGTCAGCTGTGTGTCCGTTGTCTAGTCCGTGTTGCCCCTCTTCACCAAGTGATTATAAATGTAGTTTGCAAGAAAAACACTGAAATAAGATAACAAACAATACTTTTACTATTGAACCTTATAAGCCGAATCCGAACGGATCATGACAAGAATTATTCCTGGACGATTTGACAATTTTTAGCAAGAGGCAGTACCCGTGTAAATAACTTTAGATGGTACAGACAGGGATTGAACCCAAGACCTCTTGCATAACAGTCCTACATACTAACCATAAAGCCACCGACACTACTAACTAAATAATTAAATAAATAACTCAAATATCTGCACATAAGTAATATTCAGTCTTGTGTAAACTAGAGGCTCACCCAACAAACTTCTCCACCTAGTTAGATGTCTCCAGTTGCGTGAGATCCCTTTCACTTATCAAATTAGCCGATTCCACCCTAGGTTTGCAAAAGCATTTCATCATCCTAAATAAAAATTGGGTTGTTGATTTATATATTTTATAAATATAAATTTACGATTTTTCAAAAGGTCTACAATATAACTATCATTAGACGATTTGTGTTTTAAACACGACAAAGTAAAATAATACGCAAGGGACTGATACTGGTCAAGAATTTGATCTATAGAATTTGTCAAAAAAAGCCAACGGGTTGAACAATGACTTCAAATTTTGTGTTCCTGAATATTATATGATTTTTTAAATTTATTTAAAACTCCTTGTCTCTAAGAGCTGTGGCTAAAAAAATTATAAAAACTTTTTATACATACATGCATACATAAATGACAAAATATTATAAACAATTTTTAAAGACCCTGTTGCACAAAAATTAGTTAAGTGGTACGTACAACCGCTGAGAATATAAAGGCTGATTTTTTAGCTGTTATCTTTTTGGCAACACTGGTTTAAACAGCTGACGAACGTTTCGTGTTTTGTTTCACTGTCAAACATCTTTAGTTTGGTCTATAATTTAGCCATGAATCGTCTTACAAACGAACAACACTTGCAAGTTATTGAATTTTATTATCAAAATGTGTCCTCTGTTAAGAAAGTTCATCGCGCGCTTCTTCCAGCGAGCGACGAAGCTCATTTTTGGCACAATGGGTACGTAAATAAGCAGAATTGTCGATTTTGGAGTGAATATCAGCCAGAAACATTGCAAGAGCTACCAATGCATCCATAAAAAGTCACAGTTTGGTGTGGTTTATGGGCTGGTGGCATCATTGGACCGTACTTCTTCAAAGATGATGCGAATCGTAACGTAACTGTGAATGGTGAGCGCTACCGTGAGATGATATCCAACTTTTTTTTGGTTTCAACAAGACGGTGCCGCATGCCACACAGCACGCGCAACAATGGACTTATTGAGAGGCGAATTCGGTGAACATTTTATTTCACGTTTGGGACCAGTCAATTGGCCGCCTAGATCGTGCGATTTAACGCCTTTAGACTATTTTTTGTGGGGCTGTGTTAAAGCTCATGTCTATAGAGACAACATTGAAGCATTTATTCGTGAGATACCGACCGAAATGTTGGAAAGAATATGCCAAAATTGGACTAAGCGGATGGACCATTTGAGGCGCAGTCAACGTCAACATTTGCATGAAATAATCTTCAAACATTTAATTATATGGACCGTACTATCGATTCAAATAAAGATTTAATGGATTTTTCTAAATTGTATGTGTTTTTTTGAAAAACTTTCCTATAGCTTTTAAAAAATCACCCTTTATATGGATTCAAGGTTCATAGCCGTGTTTCGACACCATTTATAGCCCCCCGCACAGCATTGCTAGACGTCCCGATTTTCGCAAGACGTCCCAATTCTTAGCCTACTAACTAAAAACATCTATTTTGCACTCTTCTGTGTAAATCTAGAATTTGGTTAAAGAGCAAACAAAAACTCTATCCTACATATGCATTTTGTTAATACATGTTATGAGTAGTTTTTGTACATTAATGAAAAAGTCTAAAGGAAATGATATTGCCATAACAGTAATGCATGAGTCATTATGCCTTTTTCTCTGAAAGTTGGTTCAAAGGCAAAAGGATTGTTTTTTTTGGCTAGCAGAATAAAATTAAATAAATTGGTTGGATCTAAAAAACAAATCCATCGAAGACTTAAACAACTTTTAAAAACAACTTATGAAGAATTTAACTTAATGAAATCATCCTTAGATTCGACGTACTAGTAAAAACTCTAAAGATACCACTTCTCAAAATAGGCACCAGCTCTTTAAACAGTTTGCACAAACAAAATATTTTCAAATTAGTTTCCTTCATATTAAGCGTCCCAACTTCAAACTTTTTTCCCGAACGCATCTTTTTTCAAATGATTCTGAAATGGTCCGCTACTAGAAACTCACTTTTCAGCACGACAATGACCCGAAACATACGGCTCACGGCGCGGCGGCGGCGGCGTGCGTATGTGGTTGGCATATAATATTGCACATGTGCTTCTACACCCACCACAATTCCTGGATCTCAATCCAACTGAGCATTTATTGGAAAACTTGGATAGACGCGTTAAAAAGCGTGTGATTTCTAATAAAGTTCAACTCAAACAAGCATTGATTGAAGAATGGTATAACATTGGATAATAAACGACCAAACATTTGGTGCATTCTATGCCAAGGCGTTTGGATGCTGTTATAAAGCAAAAAGGCCCTCCAACTAAGGACTAATATTAACTTATCTTTATGTAAATTACTTTGTTTAAAACTTTAATATATGGTTGGCAATAATTTTGTGCTAGAGAAATCAGACGTTTTCTTATTCGTTATTTTTTTCATTAAATCTGGAAAACTTTTTTTAAATTAAGTAGCATATGTATATTATATGCATGTACCAAACGAAAAAAATGTAAATAAAGCATGTTTCCAAGGCTTAAAATGTTGCTTCAAAGTTTAAAAAGCTTGCTGTGCCAATCATTAAGTGTGGCACTGTAAATGTTCTATGCCATTTTAATAAAGGCAGAACCTGTGCCGAGTTCTTAAAGTATAATATAACAGATAAAAAGGAAATTTTGGCAGAAGTTAAATCTTCACATAAATATTAATAGATCGTTTTTTATTTATGTATTTGCATTATCATCAATGTATATTTTCATATAAACTTCTCTGTATTTGTATTTTCCATAAAACACATTTCTGAATAACGTTTCAAACTTGATTGGGATTTTAAATAAAGTAAAAAGTAATAACAAAATCTGTGCCTACTTTTTTTTTTTGATTTCCTGCTTTCGACGTGGAGATCCCGCCTTTTTCCTCAAAAAGGTTTCATAACCCCCATTTGACCGCAAACAAATCTGGCAACGGTGCTCCCGCATCACAGATGCATTATCTGCAGCAAGGCAGTCGGGTCGGGGCAAACAGATTTTATTATTGGTAAATAATACATCAACGATCAACCGCAACCGCAAGGAGAGATTATGCTGAAGGCAGAACATAACACATTTGATTTCAACCCTAGTTTTTAAATAATTTTCTTCGCTTTTTTAGCGAACATTTTTTTGATTTGAACTGCTTTTTTCAATATTACTTTATCTTTTTCGTTGTAAATGTTTGAAGTTGATTGTAAGTGCTTTGTTGAAAAGGACACAAAAATTCCTTTCACCAATACCTACCTTAATCTACCGCTACCCAAAACAGCCGACCACATGGATCTATCTTTTTGTGTATAAGAATTTAGCTCATCACACGATTCATCAGTTTCTTTTTTCAAGTTCGTTGATTTATCTGCTCCTAAATATAAAACCGCATATTAACATTAAATGAACACAAACAATATAAGGTTTCCTTTGTCTTAAGACGGTTTTTTGACACCTGAAAAATATCTTTATCATTTGTTTTATTAATTAATTAATATGAATTAACAAACGACTAGAAACTCAATCACGAATTCGAATATTCACATTTCTATTTTAAAACGGTACTTTCTAAACAGAATTAAAAATGAAAGGAATATATTAGATGCATTTATTTTAGAAAAATAAAACCAGTATGAACTGTCAAAAGTTCGCGGTTATGCGGATTATAAAATTGAATTATGGAACTTTGAATTTTGATGCTCTGAGCTTACACAGAATACCTATATTGATTTAGATTTAAGGGTACAAACACAGTATTAATTTTTAAGAATACAATTATTTTTAGTGGAAGAAGAAGTGAAGTCTTTGTAGCGTAGCGTGTGAAGTAAGTTTTTTAAAGAAAAAAAGTATCAAAAACACTACGAATGTAGTAGGGGGTCAACACAGTGTCTAGTATATGCTGCGCTAGAGTTGATGATGTTCGCTTGTTTCGGAAATCAGCTTAATGCTCTGTGAGTCTTGTAAAGAGTATTCGACAAGAGAACAATGTACAAAATTCCACCCCCTGCACGCTTGCATGGAATTTCGTATTATCGTATACGACATTACATTGTGTTGCTCATTGGTTTCGGTAGTTTGTAGTTTTTGGGAGTATTTTGCTTAGCGTAGAGTTCTATCTGTGTGCAAATATTATTTGTCCTCTTTCTTTCTCTTCTTTTTTTAATAAGTCTAATGATTTGTAAAGGGTTTTATTATCATTCAATCCGCGTGCTGCCAAATCCATTTGTTATGTTTGTTTTGTTTTTAATGTTTAAGGAAGATTTTGTTTTTCACCATTGATTATAAGTGTTCATTTTTAGTATTGCACTTATTTTGTTGTTATTTTTTATGTGAAACTGTGGTGATAATTTTGTTAGCTAGAATTATAATGCTGTTGATTTTATACTTCATCGGTTTTGTTGACAGCCCATAAGAACTTTATTTTCTTTTGATCTGTGCAGTTTCATGTCCAAGTATAATAAAGTGTTGTTTATTTCCATTTCACCTGTGAATTGCAGTTTCCTGTGACAGTCATTTAATGTATTTATTAATATTTTTTTAAAACTTTTTTTTTAACTTCCCATAGAAAGTTATTATAATCGGTCCGATTTGTCGAATTGAAAATTTGACATTTATCAAAGATTTTTAGAAAGATGTATGTGTGTGCATGTGTACGTATGTCTGTACGTTCGGGATACCATTTTTCCTCGTCCATATCTCAAGAACCAGTAGAGATATGGATTTTAAACAATTTTTTTTTTCTTACATTATATTAACATCGAAAGATGCAATCAAAAAAACTAAAAAAAAAAACAAATGTTAATGTTATTTTTCTATGAAGAAAAGGGGGAGAGTACGATAACTTAGGCGACAAAGCCAACACTTTTGTCTATTAGCTTGTTTTTAAATCAAGTCAAAACTATGCATAGTTTTTGAAAAAAAATTGTTTTAAACTCAAAATTTGGTCAAAAAAAAGTTAAAAACATGGTTTAAAGTGTAATTTTTCAAAACCTTAAGATTATTTACTATTTTTTTTTCGAATTCATTGCTTTTATTTGTTTTTGATCAAAAACTGAAAACTAGATGATTTTATGTCTACTAGTTCTCGAGAAAATTGAAAATTACCAAAAAAAAATATTTTTATTAAATTACTTTTTCCTTGCTTGAGTATTAACGTAGTCTTATTTTGATAGTAATAATCGAATATGGATTAAGATACACCTAGGGTAAATTATTTTTTCTTAAATCCAGCTTATTTAAATGCAAAAGAAACTTTGCATGCACCCCATCTTGCACCCACCGCACCTTTTACCCTCCCCACCTTGCACCCACTCCACCTCGCACCCAACCCAAATCCTATAGTGTGTCCAAGCAGGGGGGTTGCAGGGGGGCAGCATGCCCCCCCCCCCCATACGCACCTCGGTGTGGCCTACACCCGAACTCGCACACACCCCACTGTTGCATACACCCAAACTCACACCTACTATTATTACTATCAAAAAAAGACCACTCAAGCAAAAAAAAAAATAATTAAATTAAAATAGTAGTTGTGGTTATTTTCAATTTTCTCAAAAAGTAATAGACATAAAATCATTTAGTTTTCAGTTTTTGATCAAAAACATTTAAGAGCAACAAATTCTAAAATAAAAACAATAGTAAATAATCTTGAAGTATTGAAAAATTACACTTTAAACCTTTTTTTAACTTGTTTTTACTCAAAATTTGAGTTTTTCAAAAACTATGCATAGTTTTGACTTGATTTAAAAACTGACTAATAGAACAGAATGTTAGCTTTAAAAAAATGTATAATACTTAATTGTAAGTATTACCGTTATTTTTTAAGAATTTTTTTCCATTTTAAGTAATAATTTTTTTAGATTGTCCCTCCTGCCTAAACGGGGGGATATAGACCCCCCCCCTCCCATAGTAAAAAATGCTTATTTTTACTGTTCTAAAAAATTTTGTTATAATATCTTGACGCCTAAGTTATCGTACTCTTGCCAAGAAAAGGTATTACTTTCAAAATAATTGTATGTAACAAGGAATATCATTTTTAATATCAGGTAGAAATTTTAGAAAAATTGTTAAACATTGATAATGGTTTTAAAATAGTTTTATCTTATAAAAGACATTGTAGCTTACGTTTGATTAATTAAAAACAAAATTCAATCCTTCAGAACTATGTTGGTTATCTTAGGTGGTTACTCATTGGCATTCCAAATTGGTTGAAGAGTATGTCTTCAATTTTAAAATAATTGTTGTTTTTAAGACAGATATGAAGCATTTTTAAAAACTGTTTCCTAGGACTTTGTATTTTCAGTGATGATTTTTCCCATTTTGTCAATGTAATTTTTATTGCATGGTATGTATGTATGTCTGTATATTAGTAAACCATGATACCTCTTCAAAAGAAAGAAGTACTTCATCCGTCAAAAGTGATGTTTTGTGTTCTTTCTTTTAATTTGTGGGAGTTCTTGCTGTTTTGTGGATTTTTTCTGTTATATTCAATTCTGTATGTATACATGATAACTGTTTTACTTCCCTTTGTTACATTTTTCAAAACTTATTGACATACATAAATAGTTCAATTAAAATTAAGGAATTAAAAACAGATTTAGACCTAAGCCCTACAGAAAAAATGGTTGTTTTCGACCCCTTCACAAAAAACAAGTTATCAATTTATTTCTCCTAAGTTATCGTTCTCTTGCCAGATTTGACACGATAATCCAACCATTTAGTTTAATTTTTGTCTTTAAGACTTTTTAAATTTTGGAAACTAATTTTAATTTGCAAAACAGAAGTGATTCGTCTTCATATTGATTATTCTTTGCACATGCTGTTACGCAGGGATATTATAGTAACGAGTCTTAGGTAGCCCCAAAAATAATAAAATGCAAATGTTCCCAGTTTTTTTTTATTATGAGGAGGGTAGCTGCCTTAGAAAACCCCTTGGGCGGGAAGGGCCCAATTCAAGACAGTTTAACCAATTTATTAGTATTTCTTTAGTTTTTTGTCAATACTTGTTTATTAATTTTGAAGGGTACTATTTTCAATTTTCCCAATTCAGATAGTCAATTAAAAATAAACAATTACTAATTTTTTTTTGATAAAATTGTAATTGATGTTTCTTTTAAGTACACCAAAACGTAAGAAACACCTTTTATTTGAAGTCGACGTAATATTTTGTTCTTAAAGTTCAGTTACTTTTTCTTTTGAATGGAACGAGACCTTTCACTTAATTGAGCTGTTCTGATTATTCGGTGAGATGTGCATAAAATAAAAATTTCCAACCACTAGCGCGGAGCACAAAATCGCAAATCCTTCTTTTGTCTGTTTCTTTTATTAAAGATCTTAACCCTAAAGGACATTTTTTTTTGATACACAGCTATATCCAATCTATTCTTTTATTTTGGACCAAAAGATGGAAAACAAATGGTATGAGCTGGGAGTACAATTATTTCACAATTTATCTTTCAAATATGACGTTTAAAAACGAGAAAATTCTTAAAATAATGCAAGAGAAGTCAGGGTAAAAAGAAATAGCAAGCTTTCGCCTTTTTAAGTTACGATAAATAACAAGACTTCTTCATGTATCTGAAATTAATCTATATTTATATCTATATCTATATCTATATCTATATCTATATCTATATCTATATCTATATCTATATCTATATCTATATCTATATCTATATCTATATCTATATCTATATCTATATCTATATCTATATCTATATCTATATCTATATCTATATCTATATCTATATCTATATCTATATCTATATCTATATCTATATCTATATCTATATCTATATCTATATCTATATCTATATCTATATCTATATCTATATCTATATCTATATCTATATCTATATCTATATCTATATCTATATCTATATCTATATCTATATCTATATCTATATCTATATCTATATCTATATCTATATCTATATCTATATCTATATCTATATCTATATCTATATCTATATCTATATCTATATCTATATCTATATCTATATCTATATCTATATCTATATCTATATCTATATCTATATCTATATCTATATCTATATCTATATCTATATCTATATCTATATCTATATCTATATCTATATCTATATCTATATCTATATCTATATCTATATCTATATCTATATCTATATCTATATCTATATCTATATCTATATCTATATCTATATCTATATCTATATCTATATCTATATCTATATCTATATCTATATCTATATCTATATCTATATCTATATCTATATCTATATCTATATCTATATCTATATCTATATCTATATCTATATCTATATCTATATCTATATCTATATCTATATCTATATCTATATCTATATCTATATCTATATCTATATCTATATCTATATCTATATCTATATCTATATCTATATCTATATCTATATCTATATCTATATCTATATCTATATCTATATCTATATCTATATCTATATCTATATCTATATCTATACCTATATCTATATCTATATCTATATCTATATCTATATCTATATCTATATCTATATCTATATCTATATCTATATCTATATCTATATCTATATCTATATCTATATCTATATCTATATCTATATCTATATCTATATCTATATCTATATCTATATCTATATCTATATCTATATCTATATCTATATCTATATCTATATCTATATCTATATCTATATCTATATCTATATCTATATCTATATCTATATCTATATCTATATCTATATCTATATCTATATCTATATCTATCGGGTGATTTTTTAAGAGCTTGAGAACTTTTTTTTAAAAAAAAACGCATAAAATTTGCAAAATCTCATCGATTCTTTATTTGAAACGTTAGATTGGTCCATGACATTTACTTTTTGAAGATAATTTCATTTAAATGTTGACCGCGGCTGCGTCTTAGGTGGTCCATTCGGAAAGTCCAATTTTGGGTAACTTTTTCGAGCATTTCGGCCGGAATAGCCCGAATTTCTTCGGAAATGTTGTCTTCCAAAGCTGGAATAGTTGCTGGCTTATTTGTGTAGACTTTAGACTTGACGTAGCCCCACAAAAAATAGTCTAAAGGCGTCAAATCGCATGATCTTGGTGGCCAACTTACCGGTCCATTCCTTGAGATGAATTGTTCTCCGAAGTTTTCCCTCAAAATGGCCATAGAATCGCGAGCTGTGTGGCATGTAGCGCCATCTTGTTGAAACCACATGTCAACCAAGTTCAGTTCTTCCATTTTTGGCAACAAAAAGTTTGTTAGCATTGAACGATAGCGATCGCCATTCACCGTAACGTTGCGTCCAACAGCATCTTTGAAAAAATACGGTCCAATGATTCCACCAGCGTACAAACCACACCAAACAGTGCATTTTTCGGGATGTATGGGCAGTTCTTGAACGGCTTCTGGTTGCTCTTCACTCCAAATGCGGCAATTTTGCTTATTTACGTAGCCATTCAACCAGAAATGAGCCTCATCGCTGAACAAAATTTGTCGATAAAAAAGCGGATTTCACATTTCGAACCGAACACTGATTTTGGTAATAAAATTCAATGATTTGCAAGCGTTGCTCGTTAGTAAGTCTATTCATGATGAAATGTCAAAGCATACTGAGCATCTTTCTCTTTGACACCATGTCTGAAATCCCGCGTGATCTGTCAAATACTAATGCATGAAAATCCTAACCTCAAAAAAATCACCCATTATATCTATATCTATATCTATATCTATATCTATATCTATATCTATATCTATATCTATATCTATATCTATATCTATATCTATATCTATATCTATATCTATATCTATATCTATATCTATATCTATATCTATATCTATATCTATATCTATATCTATATCTATATCTATATCTATATCTATATCTATATCTATATCTATATCTATATCTATATCTATATCTATATCTATATCTATATCTATATCTATATCTATATCTATATCTATATCTATATCTATATCTATATCTATATCTATATCTATATCTATATCTATATCTATATCTATATCTATATCTATATCTATATCTATATCTATATCTATATCTATATCTATATCTATATCTATATCTATATCTATATCTATATCTATATCTATATCTATATCTATATCTATATCTATATCTATATCTATATCTATATCTATATCTATATCTATATCTATATCTATATCTATATCTATATCTATATCTATATCTATGTCTATATCTATATCTATATCTATATCTATATCTATATCTATATCTATATCTATATGTATATCTATATCTACATCTATATCTATATCTATATCTATATCTATATCTATATCTATATCTATATCTATATCTATATCTATATCTATATCTATATCTATATCTATATCTATATCTATATCTATATCATTCTATTAGAGATTCTGAGTTGATTGGTTGTGTTTAAAAGTGAGCTATCAGTTTGAAGTGAATTAGTGTTTGATATAACAAATTACAATATAACAAATAACAATATTTAATTAAACTCCAAAGACTACATTAAAGCAGTGACTTTTTCATAACTTAAAGAAAGATAAGCCATTAAAACCGCCCAAAATTAATTCTTGTTTTATTCAAATTCCTCTCAATTCTACCCATATACATTGTATAATTTATCCCTTTGTTATAATGGACTTATGTAGTGAGTGTTCTTCGGATCTCCCCCCACATGGAGACTTTGTTACATGTTTTGGATGTGATGGTAAGTTGCACTTTCAATGTACTACTGTATCAGAACGATCGTATAGAACAATGTCTAATACAAAAAAAAAAGAGTGGAGATGCTCTGCGTGCAGAAAAAAAATAGCCAACTCAAATGCATCAGGAAATACGATCTCTCCTGCAAAAACACCCTCACAACCAGCATCAAAACGAACTCGAAGTACTTCCACTCCAGAAGTAAACAAGCAGGACGTAGGAGGGAGTTGCAATGCCCAGATCTTACAAGAGATGAGGGCAATGAGGAAGGAAATGGCCGAAATAAAAACAAGCTGTGATTTTGTTGCCAACAAGTATGAAGAAATCAATTGTAATATAACAAAAAATAATGATCTAATTAAAAAATTGTCTGATGAACTTAAAGAATTAAAAGAGAATAATTTAAAAAAAGATGTAATTATTCATGTTATGGAAACAAAAGTTAATATGCTTGAACAACAACTTCTTAAATCCAACGTTGAAATCAAAAATATAAATCCAACAACAAACGAAAACCTTATCAACGTAGTACAAGAATTGGGAGAGACAATAAACTGTTCTATTCACCCACACGACGTCACAGACATATACAGAACGAGAACAAAAAACCCTCAGAGATCAGCTATAATTGTCTCTTTTGCAAGTTACTCATGTAAACAAAATTTTATAAAATGTGCAAAAACTAATAGAAGAGAGAAACCCAATGGGAATGTTGTTTTTGTAAATAATCACCTCACTCCTACAAATAAGCATTTGCTTTGGCTAACCAAAAACAAAGCTAGAGAATGCAATTGGAAATATGTATGGGAAGCTGCAGGTAAAATACTAGCTCGTAAATGCGAGAGTGAAGAGGCTATTAATATATGCACTGTGAGTGATATTGAAAAAATACATTTGTAACATTAAAAATTACAAGAGAACTAGAAGAGCGAATGACAGTAAATAATATGATGAGTGAATATGATGATGAAGACGAAGTTGATTTTAGGGTATTGCATGGTATTATTGGTTTAAATATTATTGATTTAAAAAACATTAATTTTTGTTGTATATGTATGAACATCCGGTCAATTCGAAAAAATTGGAATGTATTTATTACAGAAATTCAAAACTTTTTACAATACTTAAGTATTATAGTGTTGACAGAAATAAATATTTTTGAAGAAGAAAACTCCCTTTATCACATTGATGGTTTTAATATGGAATTTATGCATAGAAACGATTCGGGGTTAGGTGGAATTGCGATGTATATAAAAAAAAATGTCAGCTATGAAAGACTCTCCTCGAAAACTTTAAATTATGACAGCCTACATATAAAAATGGTAGATATAAAGGGAAGTAAAAATATTTATGCAATTTATAGATCACCATCGCTAAAAAAAAATGATTTTATAACTGAATTTGATGAAAATACTCGCAACGAATTGGATCTGGTTGTACTTGGTGATATAAATATTGATACTCAAGATTTTAATGACACGATCACCAGTAAATTTCTTGATGTTATGTCTTCAAAGGGCCTAATGAATGTTATCAAAAAAAGTACTCGAATTAACATGTTAACTGGTACAGGTACTTTAATTGATCCCATATTTGTTTCATTTTCGAGAAACTACATAATATCAGCTGTTATAGAAACTGATATATCTGATCACTTTGCAACATTTTACGGTATTAAACACAATACAGAACAGTTCAACACATATTGCAAAGGACAATCAAAAATTAATCAAGAAAAAGTCAACCGACTTATTCAACAAACAAACTGGAATGCGCTATATGAAATCGAAAATGACGTAAATGAACTATACAACAATTTCCTTCTAAAAATGGAAACTATATACGCTGATTCGTCTGAAAATTATAAAACCAAAAAACGTCAAATCAAGAGTTGGATAACCCCGGAAATAATTGAGCTGTGTAAAAGGAGAGATAAAATGTATAGAAGATGGAAGAATAATCTACGAAATGAAAGCTACAAATCTGAATACAAAAAAATGAGAAACTATGTTAACAAACAAATACAAATGAAAAAATCTAACTTCTACAAAAATGAAATGCTGAACGCAAAACGTGATCCGAAAAAAACTTGGAGGATAATAAATGAAATATTGGGTAGGAATAAACCGTCTGTGGATGAAATTATACAACACAATCTTTGTAAAACGTCTAAAGTTTCTGACGTTATTGAAGAACTTGCTGAGTATTTCTCAACACAAGCAACGAAGATTGTACACGTATGCAATGTTAAAACATCAAGACAGCCTTGTCAACAACGTCCTCAATCAATATATGTAGAAGAAGCTGATGAAATCGAAATTTATAATATACTTCGAAATCTGAACCCTAATAAAAGCCCAGGTGCTGACGGAATAAGGGGATGCGACATTAAACTGAATGCAAATCTGCTAACACCATTGATTCAACAAATTGTGAACAGAAGTTTGACACAAGGGTGTGTACCGAAAATTTTGAAGACTTCAGTTATTCGTCCCATTTATAAAGGAGGAAAAAAAAGTGAAATTCTAAACTATAGGCCAATTTCAATCTTGCCAGCTGTGGAAAAATGTCTTGAAGAAGTTGTTGTAAGACGACTAAATAAGTTTATTGAAAAAAACTGCTTGCTGCAATCCAATCAATATGGTTTTCAAAAAGGTAAAAATACGGGAAGACTTCTTGGCGAATTCTGTAATACTATTAACATGAGTCTCAATAAAAACCATCACGTATTGGTTATGTTCGTGGACTTCAGCAAGGCATTTGATACGTTAAGTCACAATAAACTTTTGGATGTCCTTTACAGAATTGGCATTAGGGGAACTCTATGGAAATGGATGGAAAGCTATCTCATAGGAAGAACATTTAGAGTTAAAGTTGGAAGTTCATGGAGTAAAGAAAGAAGCTGCACACATGGTGTACCACAAGGGTCAAAACTGGGTCCGGTCCTTTTTATACTTTTTACGGATGCACTCCTACGGATTTTTAAGAAAAGCACAGCTTTTGCATATGCAGACGATATAGCTATTGTTGTCAGACACATGTGTCTTGAAACCGCGATTTCTACGATGCAACAGGAGTTTGATGAAGTCACTCGATGGTGCCACGATTTTGGATTAGTCATCAACACAACCAAAACGAAAATTATGCACATTCGTGCACCAAACAAACAAAAAGAGACAGTTAACATTTTATTTCAAAATCCTGAATGTCCCACTTCAAGAAAAAGTGATGCCATTGAATTAGTTACATCAATCAAATACCTTGGAGTTACAATAGATGAACACTTTCTGTGGCACGAGCATATTACTATCGTAAGGCAAAGTTTGAGGAGTGCTATGTTTGCTTTATTTCATCTAGAAAGATATTCAACAAAAGATGTTCAAAAACAGGTTTACTATTCACTTGTGGAATCTCGATTAAGATATGGAGTGTTAGCTTGGGGAAATGCCTCAAAAACGCATACAGATAAACTTGTTAATCTACAGAGGAGAATTGTAAACATGATTAATAAAAACCATCTACATTTGAAGTGCTTGAATGTGGAAAATATATTTAAGATGACAGCAGTTCTTGAATACTATGACGATTTAAGATTCCAGCGTCCTATTTCACATAGTGTAAACACCAGAAGACGAGCGCAAGGTCTACTTGAAATACCGATGATATACAACAACTACGGAAAACGACAACTTAACTATACGATACCATCAATTATGAACCAACTTCCTACAAATCTTAAAAATATTCGTGACTTTAAAAAACGTAAAAAAAAATTGAAATTTTTCTATTTAAATTAAATTTTAAACACCATGCATTGATAAAAGTAAATTAAAAATTTGTAATGTATCTTTTTTCTTAAATTAAACCAATAATGAATTTAATGAATTTATATAATTTTTTTTTTTTTTTTCTTCTTCTTTCTTTAATTAATATAAAACTGTTTAATATTAAAATCCAATCAATTCAAATACTTTGTAACTTCAACCACCTACAGATAAGCAAAAGCTTCGTGGGTAACACAACTAATATTGTTAAACTTTTGAAATATGATCAAATAAAAATCTAAAAAAAAAAAAAAAAAAATCTAATCTATATCTATATCTATATCTATATCTATATCTATATCTATATCTATATCTATATCTATATCTATATCTATATCTATATCTATATCTATATCTATATCTATATCTATATCTATATCTATATCTATATCTATATCTATATCTATATCTATATCTATATCTATATCTATATCTATATCTATATCTATATCTATATCTATATCTATATCTATATCTATATCTATATCTATATCTATATCTATATCTATATCTATATCTATATCTATATCTATATCTATATCTATATCTATATCTATATCTATATCTATATCTATATCTATATCTATATCTATATCTATATCTATATCTATATCTATATCTATATCTATATCTATATCTATATCTATATCTATATCTATATCTATATCTATATCTATATCTATATCTATATCTATATTTATATCTATATCTATATCTATATCTATATCTATATCTATATCTATATCTATATCTATATCTATATCTATATCTATATCTATATCTATATCTATATCTATATCTATATCTATATCTATATCTATATCTATATCTATATCTATATCTATATCTATATCTATATCTATATCTATATCTATATCTATATCTATATCTATATCTATATCTATATCTATATCTATATCTATATCTATATCTATATCTATATCTATATCTATATCTATATCTATATCTATATCTATATCTATATCTATATCTATATCTATATCTATATCTATATCTATATCTATATCTATATCTATATCTATATCTATATCTATATCTATATCTATATCTATATACATACTATGTATATATATATATATTATATTATATTATATTATGTATATATATATATTATATTATATTATGTATATATATATATTATATATATATATATATGTATATAAAAGAAAGTCGTGTTTGTTACAACACTTATAACTCGAGAACGGCTGGACCGATTGCCATGGTTTTTGATTTGTTGGATTTGTTTCCGTCCCGAATAGCAGAATACATCTTAAAAACAATGAAAACTCGATATGTGCAATGCATTCTTAATCATTTCAAAAGATGCTGATATGTTTATTACATGTCAAACATTTGTTGTCCAATCCTGTCAAATAGTGTAACAACTATATTTTTTTTGAGCTTATGGCCTGGTTGCTGAGACCTTAAAGCCACAACTTTATTTTTTTCTGAAGACATCATGTGTGCGTTGACCAGTTTCTTTGCGATTTGTCAAAGCGATCCGTTCGCACGAACTTTGCTTTACTCAGAAATGCCACGTTATTACACTTGGAACGCTACATCGAAGAAATTTCAACGTCGGTTCGAGGGTCAATATCATTTGAATCACTACGAACTGTTAATGGTATCGTGTGCCCCACATTTTGAGCAGCATGTCAAGAGCTAAATTTGCTTGAAAACGATACTCATTGGGACACGACAATCGCTGAAGCAATTATTTCTGCATCTCCAAGTCAGATACGCACATTATTTGCTATCATCATTTTAACATGCTTCCCATCGAACCCACGTGACCTGTGGAACAAATACAAAGATAACATGTCAGAAGATATTTTACATCGAATTCGCGTCAGCATTTAATAGAGAATTTTAACGTAAACGTGAATATGATCCACATGAACTAATCCAATCAGTTCAAACGAATGTACCTCTGTTGAATCCTAAGCAGAGGGAAGTCTATGATACACTGATTAATGCAATTGATGATGGAAATGGCGGCTTATTTTTTTGGATGCCCCCGGTGGATCTGGGAAGACATTCCTCATGTCATTGATTTTTGCCACTGTACGTGCGAGATCCGAAATTGCGGTAGCAATTGCTTCTTCTGGAATAGCGGCCACATTGTTAGACGGATGCCGTACGGCTCAATCAGCGTTAAAATTGCCATTAAACTTTCAAACTACTGAAAAACCGAAACACTCCGCAATGGCCAAAGTTTTAGTAGCATCAAAAATTATCATATGGGACGAATGCACAATGGCGCACAAACGCGCATTGGAAGCACTAGACCGAACATTAAAAGATCTGCGCAATGACTCGAGATGTTTTGGTGGTGCAATGATTTTATTATCTGGCGATTCCCGACAAACACTACCAGTCATTCCAAGATCTACTGCTGCCGAAATAAGCGCTTGCCTCAAAGCATCAAATCTGTGGCGATATGTAAAGAAACTTCAACTGCCTGTAAATATGAGAGTTGCATTGTTGAACGATCTATCTGCTGATGATTTCTCGAAGCAATTACTGACTATCGGTAATGGCCGTGTTCCTGTTGACAAATCGAGCGGTTTGATTTCATTTCCTCCAAATTTTTGCAATTTCGTATCATCAAAAGACGAGCTTATCAATAAAGTATTCCCGGATATCATTGCTAACCACAAAAATAATAAATGGTTAAGTGAGCGAGCAATTTTGGCCGCTAAAAATAAAGATTTAGATGACCTCAATTTTATAATTCAAAATCAAATCGTAGGTACTCTGTATTCATTCAAATCTATCGACTGTGTAACAAACGAAGAAGAAGCCACTAATTATCCAACTGAATTTTTAAACTCCTTGGATGTGACTGGTTTACCACTGCACAATTTAAAACTTAAAGTTGGCTCGGTAGTCATCATGCTTAGAAATTTAAACCAACCAAAACTGTGTAATGGAACGCGTTTGGTGATAAGAAAACTGATGAGCAATGTGATTCACGCGTCGATACTTAAAGGAAAATTTAAAGATGAGGAAGTTCTTATTCCAAGGATTCCGATGAGCCCAACGGATATGCCCTTTGAGTTTAAACGAATTCAATTCCCGATTCGTCTTGCCTTCTACATGACGATCAAAAAATCACAGTGCCAATCATTCACTATTTGTGGCCTTAATCAAGAAAATGCATGTTTTTCTCATGGTCAATTGTACGTGGCATGCTCACGTGTAGGCAAACCATCCGCTTTATTTGTTCTTGCGCCTGACCAAAAAACAAAGAATGTCGAAAGAAAGAAAGAACCTGAATAAAAACAACAACAATTACTTGTGTGTGCTTAGAAAAATGCTAATCGGTTCAATATAGTTCGATAGAACGAAAAAACCTGTAATTGGCTTACAACTTTCATGTGGGTGCGGTGGCGTAGTGCGTAGTGCACAAGCTCCTCACACGCTAGGTCGCTTGTTCAAGCCCAGCTCGGGCAAAAAGTTCTTCAAAAATTAAATTGAACAAAAAAGCGATTGAGCACCACTAAAGGAGTCTGATGATCGGGTTGGTCCCCGTGAAATAGCTATAACTCCAGCCTATGAACTTGGTGGTAGCACACACAAGTTGTTGTTGTTTCATTCTAAATTTTCAATTGTAAATTCGGCAAGCAGCTGCCTAAACTGCGAGTATAAAAATTTCATACAAAAACCTCCTTAACAAAGAATGTCGTTTACAAAGTGCTTGAATGAAAATCCTATTAATTAATTAATCCGAGTTTTATTTTTTTTTCCCAATCTGCACAACATAGTTTTCAATCATTTTTTTCTAACATGAGTTTGAAGTACATTATTTTTTATTTTTTTTTTATTTTTATTCTCATTCTTTATATATGTTTTCATCATCATTCATCATAATAAAATACTTTTTTGTTTCTATTTATATAAATATATTATTTTGTATCATTGTTTTACGTTTATCAAAGCCTAAATTAGTTCAGCTTAAAAGTAACACGACATTCATTGACTGTTAGGCGGTACGAAGTTCGCCGGGTCAGCTAGTTAATAATAAAGATATGAACTCCTTATTGTATTCTACTTGTTAGTTTAAATTTGTTTTGTCAATTAGGAAATAGGTATATACTTTGAAAAAATTATGTTGCGAATATTTGTACTTAAAAGCAATTGTGCATGATCCTGCTATTCTAATATTCTTGTATTCATGTTATCTGTGTGTAAAGCTGTGTATTTTTTCAATTTAACACAAGATTACTGTTAACAAATATTTTTTGATCAGGAAAACAATCCAAGGATTTTAAACCGCTCAACATGCGAAATAACTCGCTCGTACTTAATTTAGCAACTGATGTGGACGAAGGATATTACATGTGCCAGGCTGCAAATGAAATCGGTGCTGGTCTAAAGAAAATAATTCGCATTAACGTGAATGGTAAGCGTATTTACATACACACATTTTGAAAAATCTTATACAAATTATTGTGTAAATACTCCTTCTCCATTTAAAATACTTAAATATTTTTTCGTTTCATAATAAATCAAATTATCTTCTACTGAACCTTCAAATTTCATCCTTAAACAGAACCTGCTAGATTCGAGCAACCTGCGCGTAATGTTTCTTCCCGCCGCAACGATCCGGTTACTCTACAATGTCATGCCAAGGGCGATGAACCCATAACTATTTCATGGACGCACAACAACGGTCGCATCGATTTAAACAACTATCGATTCAGTATTGCCGAAATGAAAACAGACAAGGGTGTTGACTCTCAGCTGTCTATATCTCGCTCGGACCGACATGACTCTGGTCTATACAAATGCATAGCGGAAAATCCTTACGGCCGAAGCGAACAAATTATATTCCTTGCCGTACAAGAGCGACCCGACATCCCATCTAGTTTAGAGGTTTTTGAAGTAGGCAGTCGAACGGTCAAGCTTTCCTGGCGTCGACCTTTCGATGGTAATTCTCCCGTCCTTAGCTATCTCGTACAATATCAGCCGTTGAAATATCTCCAGAGCCATTCAGCCTTAGGCATGGCCAAAAACGAATGGAATGGGCCAAATATAATTAACGTCACTCTACCCTCAACGAGTGTCAGCAAGAGGTATCGTATCCTTTATTTTTAGGAGCTTTTGTTTTGGTTACATTGGAATTAAAGTCAAAATTTTGGTAGCTATGACACTGACCTACGGGAAAATGCTATTGTAACGGGCCTTACTCCAGCGACTACGTTTCTTATTCGTATGCAAGCAATAAATGAAATAGAAAGGAGTCAGTTTACAGAACCAATAGTGCTTAAAACGCAGGAAGAAGCCCCAACGGAGGCACCATCAAATGTTCAGGTTCAAACTGGTGGAGAAAGTGAGCTTATCGTCACATGGCAGGTTTGTCAATTTATACTTTGTAGATGAAAATATGCACAAATGTACATAAAGCACTCATTACATAAGCATTAATTTTCACCTTACATTAATTTGTATTTACCATATAAAGATACCTCCAAGAGAATCTTGGAATGGGGAACTCATCGGGTACACGGTAAATTGTACTGAGGAAAAGCTAAATATCAACTACATTAGTGTGGTTAATAATTCATTAAAATCTGTCGTCGTTAATGGTTGGGCCACCACTAAGGCAACAATTCGTAATCTTCGAAAATATACAAGGTATGCAGTAATGGTGCGTGCCCTAAACAGTTTTGGTTCGGGGCCATGGAGTTCAGCAGTCCTGGGCACGACTCTAGAAGGGGGTAAATATAAATAAAATATATATGTATACATGTATATATTTTTTTTTCAGTGAATTAATAATAAATCCGTACGATTTCATATATCTAAATCATTTGTTCTTTTTAAGTTCCGGAAGCTGCACCACAAACAGTCAACTGCACTGCACTATCTTCTCAGAGTCTAAAGATATCCTGGTTAGAACCATTATTGCAATTTCATGGTGGTATCATACAAGGATACAAGATTTTATACCGGCCATGCGTGGATCTTAGTAAGTTACTATTTTCAAATTTAGTAGCTGTTTATTAAAATGTAAACCTTTTTAATGTATAGATGTCCGTAATAATTTTACAATTTATATTTAAATATTTTAATGAAAAGTTTTGAAATATTTAGAATAGATAGAAGCAAACCGCGATACTTGAGCATTTCGTAATACTGCATACCTCATGCCGAAATAAAAACTTTTCCAAACCTAACAATAAATCTGGAAAGAAAACGAAACAAGAGAAAAATAATTAATATAAAAAAGTATAAGTTTAGGCAAGCTGTGGTATTAAGTAATAGTCCAGTCATTTAAGCTCAAAATGGGTAAGAATCTCGGAATTCTAGATACCCAGCTGTAAGTCTGTAAATACTTGTATATTGACACCCTAAAAGTTGTCTCAAAACCTACAAATGGTAGGGTGTACGCAACTACAAAAATCGTTTTTTGCGCTTTTTTTGTAAATATCTCATTTCCTATCAATATTCTAGAATTCAAAGTTCTCTACAAATTTTGTTCTGGACAAATTTTTCATGCGGTGAACAATTTTCGAGATAGACGGCGGAGAGCGTGCGGTCGTAGGATCACTTCAGGTAACCGGTGCCTCCGATAAAAAACGATTTTTGTGACCTTCGACCTTGGAATTTAATAGTTGCGTATACCCTGGCATATGTAGGTTTTGAGACAACTATACAAGTACTTACAGCTGGGTATCTCTAATTCCGAGGTGAACTTAGTATAAAGACTGGACTATAAAGCGATAACAAATTCGTGAACTTCAATTTTCCAATTTGTATGTTTATTCCTTAATTTGTTTGTAGAAGGGTCAAAAACAAGCACTTTTTACTATGGAAGCGGAGGTCTATCTCCCTTCGTTTAAGCGGGTGGGGCAATTTTATAAAAATTGAATTAAAATCTAAAAAACAAATTTTTAAAAAGAACGGCAACACTTACAGTTATAAACTATACCTCTTTCAAAAGCCAGAATTCTATAATTAATAATAAATTTCAAGTGAAGTTTTTTTAGTTGAAATAATTTACTTCCAATTCAAAACTTATGATACTTACTTTGCTTTTTCTTTAAACTCAATAGTTTCTTTAATTTTGAAAGAAACTTTGCATTTAATAAAATTTGCACCCACCCCGAAGCATCTCACTGTTTGTATTATAAATTTCATATATACCTTTGTGAATCGCATTGCATTTCGCGTCCCAGTTATTCAGTTTTTAAGTAAGCCAAGAGTTCGTAAAAATTAGTCACGTCAATTTTCAATGTGTTGAAAATATTTAAGTCTCATCAATAGTTCATCGTCCGTACTAATGTCCTGTGAAGTTCGTTAAGTTCGTCATTGATGATCAAGAACCGAGGTTGTTTGGGCGTTTACTTCTTCTAGGTGTTCACTGCGAACGTGTTGGCCCGGATGGTAGAAGTCTTTTAGTTGCAGACCAACACTGTTCTTTCCATTAATTAAACATGGAAATAATTTGTTCTACATCTAGTAAAAACTCCATTATTTGAGACCCCAAGTCGTCCTTATATTTTTTTGTCAAGTCAGTTTTTTCTATAAAAGAAAAGTGCCATATATTGAAGGATGTGGAGTGTTGTTTTGCGGCATGAAATAATTTTTTCAGAAGCTTTACTTTACTTCATGACTCGTACAACTAGAGAACAATTTTTCAAATTTAAAATGCAAAACTAAATTTACAGTTTACATTCGACCATTTAAGTAAAAAATATTTGATTGTTTTTTTTTAATTTCTCACAAACTATAGAAAACATAGAAACAAATAATAATCAGTGTTTGATAAATAGTTAATTAGAGTCGCTTTCTACATAAATCACTTCTTTATTGGTGTTTATGAGCAAAATAATACTCAAAGTGGTTATTGTTCATAAATTTTGACTTTGAAGTTAATTATTTCAAAAACTATTGATTGAAACAACTTTATTTAAAATTTATTATAAAGTGTAGAATGCTAGCACAGATACTATAGATATACTATATATTGTAACTCTATTATCTGTGATGCTAGCTTCTGAATATATATATATTAATGCAAGAGTGTTGCCGTTGTTCTTACATAATTAACTTTCCATAGGAAGTTATTGTAATCGGTCCGATTTGTCGATTTGAAAATTTTAACATTTCTCGACGTTTCAAGGTTGCTAGAGTCTACATTTTTTTTTTAAGAGAGATGTCTGTGCGTGCGTGTGTACGTACATCCATACGTCCTTACGTTCGGGAATTTTTTTTCGTCGTCCATAGCTCACGAACCAGTAGAGATATCAACTTCAAAAAAAGAGGCTGGGATCCGACCCATACTGATAACTTCCCATCCCGTCTGTCGATTTGTCTTGCTTAAAAGATCTGTAGGTTTTTGAGTTTTGTTAAAAAGTCATCAACTGAAGTTGTTGGTAATTAAAAATTACCAGCAATATTTTGCATATGATAAAAGAGTTTGATTTCAAAATCTATTTTGGTTAAGGAGATTTTTATTTGAAAAGTAATTTTTACCAATTTAAGTAGCATTTCTTAAAAATTTGTATTTCTTCTATAAACAAATACAAATTGGATAATTGAAATTAATTTAAAGCCAATATCTTCTATTATTCACGAGATATCGATACATACTATTTTTTGTAGATTTGATTTTTTTATAAAAACCTGTTAGATTTTTATGAAAAAATTACCGAATGTCGAAAACAATATTTTCTGTGAGATAAAATAAGTTTGAAGCGAAGTTTTTTGATTTTTGAAAAGATATTTGAGTCGAAAATCAATTTTTACCAACTTTTGGTATTGTTTTTGTTTTAGGTTTTTATTTTTTGTAAGAAAAAACTGTCAATACGATTTTTCTCAAGATTTGACTGAATGTTGAAAACAATATTTTTATAAAATAGAATTAATTTGAAGCTAATATCTCAAATTTTTGAAAATATATTTGAGTCAAAAATCAATTTTTACCAACTTTTATTAGATTTTCTTAATAAAAACAAATATATTTGAGTCGAAAATCAATTTTTACCAACTTGTATTAATGTTTTTTTTAGATTTTCTTAGACTCAAATATATTTTCAAAAATGAAAAATATTGGCTTCAAACTTATTTTATCTAAAAAAAAAGAAATATTATTTTATACATTCGGTAGGTACAATTTTGAGAAAATTCGAAAAAATCTAAAAAAAAACATTAATAATAGTTGGTAAAAATTGATTTTCCACTCAAATATCTTTTCAAACATTTGAGATTATGTCTTCCAACTATTTTTATCTTGTAAGAAATATTGTTTTCAACATTCGGTAAACAAAATATTACTAGAACTTGGTAAAAATTTACTTTCGACTCAAATATCTTTTCAAAAATTAAAAATATTGGCTTCAAACTAATTTTATTTCGAAGAAAACATTGTTTTCGACATTCAGTAATTTTTTTATAAAATCCAACCTTCAGTTTTTTCATAAATAATTAAAATCTACAAACAATATTACGCAAAATTGGTAAAAATGTACGTTTGGTTCTCGATATCTCGTGAATAATGGAAGATAAGATATTGACTTCAAATGAATTTCATTCATCCAATTTGTATTTGTTTATATAAGAAATACAAACTTTTAAGAAATACTACAAAAATGCCAAAAATTGGTTTTCAACTAAAAATCTCGTTAACAAAAATAAATTTTGAAATCAAACTATTTCACCATAGGTATGCAAAATATTATTGCTAATTTTAAAATTTTGTAGAACAACTTAACAGGCAATTTTGTCAACAAAACACGAAAGTCTACAAACCTGTTAAGCAAGACAAATCGACAGACGGGATGGGAAGTTATCAGTGTGGGTAGCATCCCAGACTCTTTTTTTTTAGATTTTAAATCAATTTTTTATAAAAGGGCCCATATCGCCTAAACCCCCTACCACAGTAAAAAGTGCTTGTTTTTGACCCTTTGACCGCTGCTAAGACCGAAAATATATTTTTTTAAATACATCTAGGAATACTTTTTTAATGTGTCATAAGGTTTTATCGATTGAGCTACATAATTCGATAACCTAATGAGCTAATAGCTAAATAATGCATCACCGCTTGGACTATTTTGTTTTTTACTTTCAAACTCATTCACAATTTACACCAATACTTTCATCTTTCTTTCGTAGACGACTTTGCTTCAAAAATGGAAATTAAAAGAACATCCAATTTAGAAACATACCTGCATACATTGCACAAAGCAACAAACTATTCCATACGAGTTCTAGCGTATACTTCATCAGGTGATGGCTTGGCAAGCAATCCAATCTACTGCCAGACAGAGGATGATGTTCCAGATGCACCTTCTGCCATAAAAGCAGCTGCACTAACAGCAGACTCTATTTTGATTTCATGGCTTCCACCAAAGAATCGAAACGGAATAATATCGCACTATACGGTATATTCGAGGGAGGCTGGACGCAAGGGACAAGCAAAATGTTAGTAGAATACGTTCTATATATATGTACATATAGGTATGTGTACTCTTCGAAACTGTTTGGTTGAACGTGTAGCAAGGGAAGCAGCAGCTTCGTTGTTGGCAAAAGGTTTCCTTCTACCATATTGTGATGGTGTTCCTTCATGTGTTTACGTAAAAACCTTGCAGTTCAAGTTATAAAAGAGGCGAACAACTATGTGTGCGCCTAAAGGTTACATAATATGCTCTTTGAATTGATTGGTTTATGTCGGGGTTAATATAATTAAATGATTTATATTCATCTCTGGACTGAAATTTGTTTTGATGGGTCGACGATTCTTTTAACAAAAAACTATACCCCTTATTGGTCAATTTAAATTAAATGCATTTAAGATATCAGTTGTTTTTGTCAACTTCAAGAATTGAATGCATTTTTTTTTTTTTTGATTTATGACATGTGACGATGCAAAAATCCATTGTAAATTGTAAAAGACAATGAATAACAACTACAATTATTACTACAACTACCAATTGTATTCATTTTATATTTTGGAAAATTAATTAAAATTATTTACAAAAAATAAGGCCAGATTAGAAAAAAAGAAATAAAAAAGTCAATTAAATGATAAAATATAATAAGTATTTTTTGAACGGCTAGCTCTTTTTAAAAAGATTGCAAAAAAGAAGGTAAAGGTTGTTTGTCGTGTCAGGTAAGAAATTCATATAAAGTTATAAACCACTTAATGAGGTGGCGAGTCATAAAAATAATTTTATTTTATTTAAAAGAATTTGTAAAGACTTTGAAAACCTTTAAATTTCATTGCCGCAATAGTTTCTAGGAATCAGAAAAATTTAATTTGTATTAAGTTAAGCGGGGAGAATACGATAACTCAGGCGACAAAGTTTAATGACGGATTTGTATAGAACAGTTAAAACACTATGGGAAGGGGATAACAATTTTTCTTTCATGGTCTCATTAACAGTATAAATTCATGCTAAGAGTTTAAATTTGAATAATTTACGGTATACAGAATATAAGCACGAGCCTTTTAAGAAACATCAACGTAATTTGCTGGAACAATAATATATCGGTTCCGTAATTTCTTTTATATCGTCTAGTGCACAGAATCAACTTCCATGTGGGTGTGTCCTTAAACCAGTATTTAAAAAAAAAAGAAGCTTAATCTTGCATGAACATCAAGGATTTATGTGAAATGTTTAACCAAATTCTTAATGATATTGCGAAGAACGACATCGTTGGCCTGCGCGGGGAGATTAGTGAGGTACAAATGTGGGTTCACCTGTTTCAGTACCTCATATGGAAAAGGACACCGAAAAACTGTTGAAGAGAACATAAAATTTTGCTTGTGAATTGAAAATAGAGTATAGTTCCATTGAAATCCGAAACAAAATATTGAGGCATTTACTATCAAAACAAATTCAAATTCAATTAACATGCTCGGATTGTATTAAATAAAGCAAAATGACCACTTTTAATTTAAAGAAAATTTGTTCGTCAAAACATTTATCCCAAAACACAAAGATTTTAATATTCAAAACACTTATAACACTTATAACTTTTTATAGCTTTAGTATCTGGTTCTCTATTTCCCCAACCGCAGCAAAAGTGTTAGAAACATTTGAAAGGACAATCTTACAATTTTGCGGTGATTAATACAATAAATCAAACGAAATATCGTTTTCTTATTATAATGTGTATAACTTCACAAAATTAAAAAAAAAAAAACAAATTTTATTTAGGTGCTAGTCATCCAAATCCACTTGTAAAAGGATTATGAAATGCAAATATTTTTAACTGAAGCAAGGTAATTCGGCACATTAACGACATAAAACCTCAATTATGCCTCAGTGCGATCGAACATTTGGACCATCGGAAGGAGGTGTGATGACAAAGTTACGGCGGCCATTTGGCCGATATTTTGTTCCATATAAAATTTAACCACAAATATTATCATAATAAAAAGAAATGACAATAATTTCTTAAATAATTTGTGTTCTATTCAACATCGGCCTTTAAAATTTAACCACCCTTTATTAAAAAATATTGAGCAATATCAAGATTTTACTTTGTATGAAAAAAATAATGCGTAAAAATGTTTAAGCTGGATCAAACATTTGTTCAATCAGTACGCAATGTTTCAATACAATCCCTTCACTTTGAATTATATTATACGATCAAATACATACACATATTGTGGAATATTATTGATGGTGTATTGGGCGTCCTACTCGATATTTGCTTATAACTATTGTGAAATACCTAAATGTATTCGGGGAGTATATTTCCCCCAAACTTAAATCATGCTACTTACTTAAAAATATAATCAATAGATCATTCTTATTATCAACAAATCAACCAAACAGTCATAAAAGGCATTCTGTTTTGTAAAAACTATAAAATGATGTAATAAATTCTTTGCATGCTTTTATTCACTGTCTTTCCTTTATTTCTAATCTACCCTCATCGAATCTTTTGACCGGATAAAGCTCACATGGTTCGGGTGGACGAGAACGGATATCCAATAACATTCGAATCCAGAGGCCTTGTCGAGAACCAAATGTACGAGTTTTGGGTTTCAGCCTCAACATCCGTGGGGGAAGGTGAGCCAACGTCAGTGGTCGCCCAAGCAACTAATACACGAGGTAAGTGTGGAATGCATCATTCTCTTTTATCATTATATGACATCAATTCCTTCTCAGCCTTATCCTGTCTGACCCCTTTATACCCACTAATTCAAACAAATCCAAATGGGATGTCAAAATTGAATTCAAATGGCCCAAGGCATCAATAAAATGAACACTCGTATGTACGTTCAAATAAAATGAGTATGCCAATATTCAAATTGGTTTCGAATGCAATTTCAAAATCCCGATCAAAACAATTTTGTATTTACTCGGAAAGGCTCCTCAGTAGAACAATCCTGCAAAACCACGTCACATTTCCGTCCCAGAATACCCTTCCATAATAAACTTGAACCTTTTATTGGAAAAGCAACGTTGCTTCTAACATCCTACCTATATTCATGTACAGCCAAGCGAAATGGATGAGAGAATAACATTTCCAATAATTTTCTTTTGCAGCACCGGCACGAATAGCATCGTTCGGGCAAACAATACGAAAGGCTGTCGGAACAGGTTTGATTTTGGAATGTTTGGCTGTGGGTAATCCTACTCCTCGAGCAAGATGGTTGACAAGAGATCGTCCGGTAACATTTAGTCCTTTCTATGAGGTTACAAATGAAGGAAACTTAAAAATCCATAGTAAGTATACTTATATGTTTATGTATTGTACACATACCAGTGCAGTAAAATAAGGCGAAAATAGAGGTCAACCTCGGAATGAAAGAAACTAAGCTGGAGATTTGTTTACACCTCCTTTCTATTGGTTTTCTAATCATTTTGTAAATAGTCTCATAAAATCTCGTGTCTGCATTCAAATTTTTAAATCAAAATAAATAAATTAAAATTAGTGGGCAACGCCCAACAATTGTTTTAAATTAAATTGTTTGTGGCCGCTAAATTTTGGCGACCCACTCGCACGAAGACGCAGACACGAGATTTTATGAGACTTTACGTATTGTTTATAACACTAACAAGAATGTGTAAGCGAATTTCCAGGTTGCTATCTCTCATTTCGAGGCGAAACCCTTATTTTACTGGACTCTACATGTGATATGTATGAGTTCTTGGTTACATAATAACTTTGAGATGATAAGTTGTGTTAGCGTCCTATATAAATGCAATCATATTATTATCGATGTTTCTATATTAAATATTAAAAATTATTTAATATAAATTTAAATAAATATGTTATCTTTAGTTTTAAACACTTACCTTTAATTGAAAAATTATATTTAAAAACATTTATAACTTTAAATTGAATTGCACTTTATAACAGAAACAATGTTGAGAAATGTAGTGAAATTATTATGCCTAGTTTTAAAAATAAAAAAAGGATCATATCTTATCACTTATCAGTCCAAGAAACAATAGTGCGGTAGTAACACACATAATTTTAAGCGTTGCAAAAGTATTTACTAGGGAGTGTAATTAATATAAGTTGGAGTAGCAAATTTTGCATAGATCCACCATAAATTCGAACCATTACCAGTGCATTGTCTACTTTGTATAAATAGAACATAATCCATTGCAATCCATCCTCGAGCACCTTCGAGGTAGAATCGATCGATCATCATAGTCAAATATATGATGTTTTTTTTTCTTTCTGTTCCACTCATCTGTATTAGTTTTTCTTTTTTAGTTCAAAGCCCTAAACTCTGAGTCATTAGAGCATGCAAAATACGATAAAAACAGAGCCTGTTCTTAACATTTCCTGAACACTAAGAAGTATGTAGGTACAGAAAATCGTTAAACGACAAAATAATAAATTACATAAAAAATATATTAACAAACCAACACTAAACAATTATCAAAAATTGTAATTGTCATTGCAGTATTAGAATTTCAAAACCAATGTGAACGGACATCTCCTCTCAATTTACACAATTTACTCTATGACAAATTAACACCAACAAACACACTTTAATAAAGCATACAAGTTAAGAGAAGATAACCAAATAACCAAATCAAATATAAATGTGATTGGTCATTAAAACTCTCGACCTTTCCTATGTGCGAGTATTTTCACTGATGGAGGGACCTACAGTTTTTATGCCGAATCCAAACTGATAATTTGAGAACACACTTTTCGTGACAAGACTTACTCTTGGGGAGGCAGTACCTACCCGTGAAAAATACTTTAGGTGGCACATGCAGAGATGTTTAATCCCACTGGCATGACAGTCCACAGCACTTACCATGGGTACTACTGCAACTAATGTTATATAAATAAAACTATGCAGAAAAACAAAAAGTCAAAATATTGATGTTTTTTAGGAACACAAAAAATTAACACATGTTATTGTCCTAAAATGTTTTTCAAAGAAGTGTTACTGAAAAAGTGTTACAAAATTTGTACCATTCAGAATTTTGTTCATACAGAATTTTGTATTACAGAATTTTGAAATACAGTATTACGACCCGAACAAACAATATTTTGATTCAAAACCCTACCCTACCCTAGGCTACAGCCTAGTGCATGGTTTACTCCATAAAATAATAATACTTTTTTTTTCATTTTTGTAGCATTGTAGTATTAATGGGTATGTCCATTTTCCTCTGACCAAGTGGGTACAAGTGTGTTGTAATGAGTGCAATATGAGTGCAAAAAAATAGCCCAAACATAAACAAACCATTCTTATTAAGGATCATAATACTTTTTATAAGTGAACCTGTTTGTTTTAATACTTAGAGCAAAAGTTTTAGAGTCAAAACTTCTTTTAAATTCAAAAATTGAATTTCATCTACATATGTTACATATATTTATATGTTTATATTAAATATTCTTAAATCAACTGTTCTTGCTGCATCTACAGCTTTAGAAGGTAACACTATATACTATTTTCGTACATTTCAGCGTCTAGTTGCTAGACGGAGTACCTATGTCTGTTGTACATAATGTATATTCAAAAACTATGAAATAAAAAATATTTAAAATGATAAAACGAGAGTTACTTTGTATGTATATATGTAGGTGTATTTAGGAAAATAAACTCTCAGACATTTCGATCCCTTAAGTAAGAAAGTTTGATAACTCTTTTATCTTATTTTCTTGTTTTAAACATGCTTCTTATCTTAAAAAAAACGTTCTTGTAAGTCGCCCCTTTATATACTAATTAATATATGTGTGCCTACATATGATATTTTGTTGACAGATTGAGAGATTCAGAGAAGAACCAATTTGTTACATATTTCATTTTATAAGTACGAATAAAGTAATATCAATCATGATAACGAATTAAAGAATCAAAAACCTAAATTACTTTTTAATATTCTAATAAACTTCTTCTTAAATAGGTATCGAGAGTAGCCTTTCTGGAAACTACTCCTGCACAGCAAATAACCTTTTTGGCAGCGATGAAATTCATTACCAAGTGATTTCAATGAAACCACCAGCATCCCCTCAAATAATTGTACAATACGCATCTGCAGATAGTATACGAATAAGCTGGGATGCTCCCGAAGACGGGGGAGCACCCCTTCAGGGCTATACAATATCTTATAGAATGGTTGGAGGTACATGGACGTCCATTGAACTAACGCCCGAAAATACTGCTTATACAATAACTGGGCTGAAGTGCGGCAACCAATACATAATCAAAATGTCTGCTCATAACATTGTAGACAGTGGCACGGCATGTGAGGAGATTAACGTATGGACCAAGGGAAAAGGTGAGTTGTATGTGAAAGACCCTGCACATATTGTGAGTACACCACTCATATCTACATAAACTGCAATTCAATTTTGTGGTTGAGTCAATTTAAATTATTATTGATTAATCAGTTCAATTGATGTTGGGGGTAGATTTGAATTATATCTGAACCTGGAACTGAATGCTTGTTGGTGGCTTCAACGCGGTCATTGACTTTCAAATCCAAACATTTATTGTAACATTCAATTTTGCAGCTTCGTTCGCAATTCCAATTAAATTTACATTGTATCTAACATGCATACATTCTATATTGATATTTGCTTTCGGTCTTTCTATTGTTTTACAGTTTCCCAGGCTCCAAATGGCAATGAACTAATCGTAACCAATGCAACGTGCGTTAATTTAAAGCTGGCAACATGGAACAATGGCGGATGTCCAATTAGTCACTTTGCTATTGAACATCGTCCATTAGGTGAGTTCTTTTTAGGTCACGTGTAAAATGTATTTTATGCCTACTTTCGGTGGTTTTGTTTTTCAAAATGGAGCTTTTGCTGGTTCGCGTAATATTGTAGGTACATACAGTGCACACTAAATCTTTTTAGAATTCCGTGGAGGATGGAGGCCTCGTACAATTTTAGTTATAACTATTTTTGCACATTTTTGACAAAATAAAAAAAAAATTGTTTGGCCAGTCATCGATGGCAACTCACCGAAAATGTTTGTTTGTTTAACTGGGAAAATAAAAATTATTTTGAAAAAAATATAACCAAAATACACAATCGCCTCCTTCCCCCCAAAAATGCTCTAAACTACCTAACCACAATTAATTAATACAACGGACAACGCTCCAAAGAAATAAACAGTTTCTACCTCAGCTGAGTTCTGGAAAGACATAATTTCAGACAAAAGATTAGAGCAAGTAGGTTGGGTTAGACAAGAAAAATATCGTCAAAAACTATTGACTTTATATTAAAACAAAGTTCAAGGGTGGGTTTCTGGCTTTTCAAAACACTATAGCATGGCTCTGTAAATGTAATCTTTGTTTTTTTAAATACCTATTTGTGTGTTTATTTTAATTAAATGTTTTAGAAAATTTACCCCCACCCCCCCTAATTACAAATGGAAGAGACACCGGGCAGATCCTGCTCTAAATGGCGACACTTATTGTTCATAAGTCGCTAGTATCGCACGGCGAGTTATTCAAAAATTGTATCGGTCTAGCCCTTTGGTGCGCCTGATACCAATAACCCTGTTTACCACAAATTGAAGGTTGTATGTATAATGTATATAGTTTAAATTTTTCTCAAAATTTGACTGAATGTTGAAAATAATATTTTTCATAAGATGAAGTTGGTTTGAAGCCAATATCCTTAATTTTTGAAAAGTTATTTGAGTCCATAATCAATTTTTACCAAGTTTTAGTAATGTTTTATGTTTGAGGTGACACTTATTTTTTTCATTTTTTTTGATCGGGATACCATTTTTTGTCAACCATATCTCAAGAACGAGTAGAGATATCGACTTTCAATAAATTTTAATATACCGATTATAACACAGAAAGATGCAGAAAGAACTTTAAAAATTGAATTCGTGGTTTTTGGTGCGACCGTCTGTCAATTTGTCTTAAACTTAAACGAAATATTAATAACAATATTTTGTGTGAGTTACAAAATTTGAAGTCATAATTTTTTTGCAAGTATTAGGAAAACACTTGAGTCAAAACCATTTCTTATCTGTTTTCTTAAGTCTTGGTGTTTTTTTTAAACTTGGCAATTGAATTTGTCTAAAAAATTAATTTATAGTTAGCTATAATATTTTGCATATGATGAAATAAGTTTCTGTCCCGAGATTTTAAGTCGAAAATCAATTTTTTACAATTTTACTAGCATTTCTTGAAAGTGTTTATTCCATATATAAAAAAAATACGTATTTGATTTTTCTAGGACCATTTTCTTACGATAACAAAATTGAACACAGATTGAATCAATACCTTTTCTTATTCACTTGATATTTTCATTTGTATGAAAAAAATGACTGTTAGATTTTTATAAAAATGTTACTGAATGTTGAAAACAATATTTTTTATAAGATTATCAAATTAGTTTAAAAAAAAATATCTCTAATTTTTGAATAATTTTAAATTAGGTATCTTGAGAATAAAAGAAGATTTTGACTTCCAAGTTGTTGTATACGAAAGAAATAGTATTGTTAACGTTTTGTTATATTTAAAGGCAGTGCTTTCCTATAGAAATATATTGATGTAACTCCTCGAAAACATCCCCTTATCAAACAGTTTAAAGTTACATTTTTGATTGCATATCTTGTTTTTCTTTATAATAAAACCGACTGGTTACAAAGAAAACACTATTTTGAATTGTTTAGCTGGTACCAATGGGAAGCTCTCAGTGGGGTTCAAATCCCAGCCTTTGTTAAGTTTACTAATAAACTCTTATTTGAGTCTTAGAACGTGAGGGCAAATCTTCGGGTTTCCAAGCTACAGGTACAACTTACTTAATGGAGGAATGTAAAGAAATTAAAAAAAGGGAGATTTTCATGAAGTGTAGATATCTTATTGGATAGTTTAAATTGGGTCAAAAGAACAAAATAATGGCATATGATGAGGGGTCTATTTTCGTCATAGTAGACGAAAGAAAAAAAACATTTCGCTCCATGCCGTTTTATTGTGGGATATATTGGATTAAACCCCTTTGAAACCACCTTCTGTATTTTTACATACACCAATACTTATTAAAACAACCACAAAATTCAATATTTCATTAATTACATTTCGGTATATTTTTTTTTTCAAACTCATTCCATGCAGGCGACATCAGATGGACAGTTGTAACATCAGACATATCAAACGCTGAAGAGAATCGTGAAAATTTAATATTTTGCGATTTTTTGCCGTCTAAATGGTATCAATTGCGTATATCAGGAACAAATGATGCCGGTAAGACCACGGAACACTATAACTTTGCCACAACCAACCTAGATGGAGTTAAAATTCCCCCACCACCTGTCTTTCCATCGGAGGCGGATTTGGCCAACAATTTAATAAATGTAAATCCTACCAATGATTGGTTTTCAACATTGATTGTAATCATCATCATAACCATCGCCATCATTATTGTGTAAGTAACTGTGTGTTTGCTTTCTCGCTTCCCAAAAACCACCCTGCATCCCAAAGGCTACAAAACGATTTCTCATGCTCAAACCATTTTGCTGAGAATTATTTATGGGATCCCTAATACGAAAATAATATTGGTGTGGTTTAGCTATGTACATACATTTATACCACTAGACACAGCAAGGTAATCTTCTAATTAAAATTCTGGAATCCGTCATAGACTATTTCGCCAGACTTAACCAAACAAACGAAGTTTTACTTCATTGTTCATTCTTTTTTGTGCCTTGTGCTCCCCATTTTCATCTTATTCCCGGTTAAGTTGTTTATTAATTCCGGCAACAATGATTCTACGTCCCAACTTGTATTTACCTCTGGGGTTAATAGGAATTCTTTTTTCTTCGTATCATTTCCTTTCCTGCTGCTCATTATGACTGTCGTCGTCGTACTTAATTCGGCTGCTTGTATATTGGGTTCATCACAACGATGACATTCACACAATTCAGTGGGTTGATAATAAAGCATCGAAGGACCTTGTGCGCACCAATTTCCGACGGATATGAATCAAGAGCAATCCCGGGCGACTACAAAGAAGATCGCGATAATCGAGGAAACCAGCAAGTCTACAGTGCATCTCCGGTAAAGACAGTAGACAAGGGAAACGACTCAGGTATAAATGTTCCACCTGTTCAAGGATTTATGAATAAATATATATTTTTTAACAAGTATTATATATAGCGAATTTCAGAAAAATGAGCCACAAGAAAATTTAATGATGCGTAAAATTATTTCGGTTTTGTTTACTATTTTATTTAGAAATGTATGAGATATCGCCATATGCTACATTCAGTGTTAATGGAGGCCGAACAGGTGCCTCCAACCCGACTAAGACACCAACTCGGGGAGTAACGCCCTCTACTTTGGACTACACAATGCAGTTTAAAACGTTCGGCCACCCGGAGGGAGAAAATTTGAATGCGACTGCCTATCCAATATTATCGAGCTCGGGTTTTGGCCACGTTAAATCCAAATCCAGTTGGCACAAGCAACGATATTATAATACAGATGGTGAGTTTATTAGCTTTTTAAATTAGCAACTGCATTCTTGTTGTATTATGCACTTTTGATGTTTTGTATACTTCCCTAAGTCTAGACATTTTGTTTGTCTCTCATAGAGCGTGATTAGTATAAGGTGCACCAAAAGGCTAGAGCGAGTAGGTTGGGTTATGACAATAAGAAAATCATATAGCAGAGGGTGTCTATTTCCCCCTGAGCTGATATTTTCTAAAATAAAACGGTTAAACATACAGAGAAAAAAATTGTTATTGTATGTTAATGCAAAACATTCAATTCGCCAACACCTTGGTATTATTTTGAGTGGTTCACGATGACCGGAGCAAGGATGCTAACTTTTATTTAATTTATTTTTTTTGTTTTTTCCGTAAACCAATGTTTTTATTCGTTTGGATTCTATAATCTCTGTTGGCGGCACGAGTACGATAACTTTGGCGCCAAGATATAATAACGGTTTTTGGTAGAGGGGCTTAATACAAGCATTTTTTACTATGGGAGGGGGCAGTAGGGGCAATTTAAAAAAATTATTATTTAAAATGGAAAAAAATAATTAAAAAATAACGGTTATACTTACAATTAAGTTTTATACATTTTTTTAAAGCCAACATTCTGTTTTATTAGCCCGTTTTTAATTCAAGTCAAAACTATGTGTAGTTTTTGAAAAATTTAATTTTAAACTCAAAATTTTATTAAAAAAAGTTAAAAAAAATGTTTAAAATGTAATTTTCCAATACTTCAAGATTATCTACCATTGTTTTTATTTCAGAATTTATTGCTCTTATTTGTTTTTGATCAAAAACTATAAACTAGATGATTTTATGTCTTTTAGTTTTTGAGAAAATTGGAAATAACCACAACTACTATTTTAATTTAATTCTTTTTTTTTGCTTGAGTGGTCTTATTTTGATAGTAACAATGGTAGGTGCGAGTTTGGGTGTACGCAACAGTAAGGTATATGCGAGTTTGGATGTATGCAACAGTGGGATCTGTAACCCCCCTGCTTAAGAACACTATAGAATTTGGGATGGGTGCAAGTTGGAGTGCGTGCAAGGTGGGGAGGGGGCAAGGTTAGGTGGGTGCATGCAAAGTTTCTTTTGCATTTAAATAAGCTGGATTTAAGAAAAATTAATTTATCCTAGGTGTATCTTAATTCATATTCGATTATTACTATCAAATAAGACTACGTTAATACTTAAGTAAGGAAAAAGTAATTTATGTAATTAAAATATTTTTTTTGGTAATTTTCAATTTTCTCAAGAACTAGAAGACATAAAGTCATCTAGTTTTCAGTTTTTGATCAAAAACAAATAAGAGCAATGAATTTAAAAAAAAAACACTAGATAATTTGAAAGTTTTGAAAAACTACACTTAAAACCTTTTTTTTTAATTTTTTTTTGCATACATTTTTAGTTTAAAACAATTTTTTTCAAAAACTATGCATAGTTTTGACTTGATTTGAAGACAAGCTAATAGACAAAAATGTTGGCTTTAAAAAAAGGTATAAAACTTAATTGTAAGTATTACCGTTATTTTTTAATTATTTTGTTTCCATTTAATGTACATATTTTTTTAAATTGCCCCTACCGCCTAAACGGGGGGAGATAGACCTCCCTCCCATGGTAAAAACTGCTTGTTTTTAACTGTTCTATACAAATCCGTCATTAAACTTTGTCGCCAAAGTTATCGTACTCTCCCCCTGTTGGCCTTGAGCTTACTTCATTACATGAAAAATTAAAAAATATTTTTCGCTTCCGCCCCCACAACACAAATTTCTTTGATCGTCTGCTAATAACTCGTATTTAAAACTAAGTTTTGACGAAACATATTGCGATGCTTGCCTAACTAACTAACCTAGAACCCTAAATATTTATTTTTATAATATCAAGAATTTTGGAAAGATTCTTAACATGAGTTAGAAATATATCGAATCTTTTGCAAAAAATTAAGCAAATTTATATAATTGAAAGTATAATTTCGAAGGGCTTTTTAAAAAATCATATCATAATTTCATAAAACATAATAATACATAATATAACAACTTTGTTAGTCTCAGTTCACTCCATTTCGCTCAGTGGCATACATATTTCACCAATGTACCGTTTGTAAAAATAATTACAAAATTGTCATCAAAAACGTTTTGTGAAACTGCATTAAATACAAAACCTTTGATTCTTTTCTTTTTCAGCAGGTCATATGCTTAGAAACGCGGCCATAACCTCTTTGCGTCGCAAGACATTTTTATAAATTAAAAAAAGAAACTAACCGTAGAATATTCTTACAAACTGAACAAAGTTCGTAAATTTATTGTCTTTATTAAAACATCAGAAAGTCTCAAATCAGTTGTTACTTGTAGAGTAATTGGTTTTACTTACTTCTTTGTAGTCTTAGACTCCAAACTTGCAAATACCGTTATAGCCGTTATTTTTTCTCAAAAGTTTTTTTTTTTCATTTTTTGTGCAGTAAAAACTATGAATTTTAAAATCGAAAAAATTGAATTTATTGCGGAAGTAGCTTACACAGCCTATCGTGGGTATGTTCATCTCATGAAGCAAGAAGAATCGCAGACTGAGAGACGTTGGTGGGTCCGGGAGCTCAATCTACGGAGAAATGAAGAAGGATAAAAAAAAAACAAAAATATCGCATTCATAGTAAATAATAATAATAAATAAAACAATACAAAACAAAACAAAATAAAAAATCATTCGAGCAGCTTTAGAACCTCCTCATTCACATCTGCCAATATTTGGCGTGCAGACGAATACGCACTGATTCGTTCAGAGGTTTCATGCGTTTAGCCATGTTCAGCATGCACTCCTCGTCCACATCGTGCGCAGGAGGTGCTGAGCTTAAATGGTCTGACACCGTCGCATTCAACCCTCCAAGAAATGTTTTGAAATCCTCTTTCACCATGCGCTTTGAATACCTTACTAGCTTTGGAGAAATCATCTCGTTGCCGTCGTCAATCCCAACATTGAAATCTTCACCGCTGATTGGCGCTGGCAAATCTTCAGAGCCCTCAACTGCAGCAGTTTGTTGGTAGTTCTCTAATTGCCTGCAACAACACATACAAAAATTTTCTTACACTACAGATACAGAAACTACCAATTATTGTGTGTTTGAACCTTCGTGGTGTTAGTGATGGATGATCAGGAACTTCAGCACATCATAAAACTCCCAGCTATCTCCCACTGCAGCTCCCCTCCCAGACGGTTGCTCCATCGAGCGCTTCTCTCGAACGAACCGGTCTCGAAGGCTCTTCCACCGCTGCTTGCACTCGCCAACTGCAAAAATAAACGAAGGGTATTATTTTAACTTTTTATTACTTGAAGCAATTACTTGGTCTATTTAAGGTTTGGCTTATCTCTTCCCAAGCAGTATTTCTTTTTAAAACATTTTGATATGTTTTGGACCGGGTATTAAACTCATTTTCTGTTCTACAAAAATAAAAAGTTTTCAAGAAAAATGTGTATAGTTATGTACATATACAGTTGCATTGACCATTTTGTCAGATTTTTCGGTCAATTATCCGGGTGGTTCAATTAGCGAAACCCCGCTTAATTGACATATCTATTCAAAAACTTCACGTTTATATTTTTTAAATCGTCCAACTTCTTACGAAAGGCAGCATTGTCGACAAAAAGAATTATTTGTCTGTTCAGCTTTATCACTTCTTCGACAAATTTATATAAAATTTGCGCCCATAAATGTTGGGTCATACATGCCTTTTTGTTGGAGAAATATTGCAAAGGTACAACCTTTATTTTAAAAACACCTTGGCATTTTGGTTTTTTCAATCACAATCATTTTTTGTCCGTCCAATTATCCGAAAAATGTCCATGTATTTAGTTTTTCTGCAGCATATTTTTAAAAACCATACATTACAAAGAATTTACTCTCGCTACCTTCTTAGACATAGAAGGAGCTTTTAACAACGTCTTAACAGAATCTATTCAAGAATCACTAGTTGATCAGGGTGTAGAGGACTACATCAGAAATTGGATTATATCCATGCTCAGTGATAGAAGAATTCAAGCTACCTTAGGTAACACTTACTTGACCAGGTGCGTAAACAGGGGAACACCTCAAGGGGGGTGTTCTGTCCCCCCTCCTTTAGTTTCTGGTCATGAACAAAATTCTTATTAAACTGGAAAGTTGTGGTGTGATGGCCGTTGCTTACGCAGATGATTTGGTGATACTGGTATCAGGAAAGTTCACTTCCGTGATTAGTGAGATTAAAAGTAAGCAACTGGGCTACAAGCTGTGGCCTGGGTGTCAATAAAAGCAAAACTGAACTGATGCTCTTTACTACGAAAACAAAAGTACCACCCTTCACCCTCCCCCGCCTCAACGGTGAAACTCTTTCCTTGTCTTCCAGCGCTAGATATTTGGGAGTAATACTTGACCCAAAGTTAAACTGGAAACTTAATATCGAAGAAAGGGTCAAGAAAGCCAGCATAGCAAAGCCTACAATATAACTAAACTAAAAAAGGTTCAGAGAACGGATAGTGTTGGCTCCACGGGTGCTTTGCGCTCATGTCCATCGGACGCCCTAAACGTTTTTCTCTACCTCTTACCAATAGACCTGCATATCAAATACTTAGTATCTTGCAGCGCGTTGAGACTTAGGGAATCGAATAGTTGGTATTCTAGGACCTATGGTCATAGTAATATTACTAATATCATCCCAGCGGACATCTTTTCGACAGAAACCGACTACTGCACCCCTACTGTGGACCTCAGTGCGGATTTTAAAGTTATCATCCCATCTCGAAATGAATGGGATGTTGACTTAGTGACGAGAGGCTTCGACACAACTATTTTCACTGACGGCTCGAAGATGGGGGGTCGGTGCAGGAATTTTCTCCGAGTCTTTTAATGTCTCCAGGTCTTTGCGACTTCCTGCCTTTGCTAGTGTTTTTCAAGCTGAACTACTCGCTATCAAGGAAGCATGCAAGTTACTAAAACTAGATCCAAATCAAAACCGCAATACAGCTATTTTTTCGGACAGTCAGGTGGCTATTCAAGCGATTGGCTCGTCCACTTCATCCTCCAAACTGGTTCAACAATGCCGAAGAGAGTTAGCGGGCATGAACATTGGACTCAGGGTCACTCTCATCTGGATTCCGGGTCATAGAGGCTTTGAGGGCAATGAACGAGCCGACGAGCTGGCTAGGCAGGGATCAGCCCTTCATAGCTCACTCGCGGAAAGAGTCAACATTCCTCTTGGTGCTATGAAGGGCAAGATCTTCTCAATTTTCCTCGAACAGCCTAACCAACTGTATCATATCTAGAAGGATATGGCCCACGTACAACAAATCCCGTACTAATAATCTTATTTGCAGATCCAGGCAAGACATAGCCAGGGTCGTTGCTACATGCACCGGACACTGGCCTGTTGGAGAACACGCATCTAAGCTGGGCATCCCCCACAATACTTTCTGTCGTAGTTGTGAGGACCAGCGAGAAAAGGAAACTGTTCTTCACTTCTTATGCAAGTGTCCTGCCCTAGCCAAAACGAGAGCCAAAACATTGGGAAAGCCCTCCTTTAACGACCTCAATGAGCTCTCAGAACTGGAGATCAGGGATTTGATCTCCTTTCTAAACGCAACAAAGTGGATTTGAGGCGTATTTCTTTTCTTTTTAATCCCTCTTTTCAACTTTATAGGTCAAGCGAGTTTTGTATGGTATCAAAACGGCGCAACTCAGCTCTAATTGTGTCACCGAGCTAGACTGCTCGTGGCCACCATTTCTACTACTACTACTACTACTTGTAATATGATACCAAACAAATATATTTTTCGAAACAAAACCAATTAACGGTTTTTTATAAATAAAAAAAAACTGAAAACAAAATCTGTCACCTCGAAAATTTTACGAATAAAAAACTGTTTTTTCTCCAAAACAATTTTGTGCAACGAAGAATAACGTCTGGTAAAATTTTGAGAAAAATCGAATTGACAGTTTTTTATATAAAAATAAAAACCTAAAAAAACATTGTTCAAAGTTGGTAAAAATTGAATTTCGACTCAAATATCTTTTCAAAAAATTAAGATTATGGCTTCAATTTTATTTTATCTTATAAAAAATTGTTTTCAACATTCGATAAAATTTTGAGAAAAATCTAATTTACAGTTTTTTTTTTAAATAAAAACCCTTAAAAAAAATTACTAAAAGTGGTTAAAAATGAAAAAATGTATAAAAGCTGGTAAATATTGATTTTCGACTCATATAACTTTTCAAAACTTTGAGACATTCGCTTTAAACTAATTTAATTTTTTTTAAATATTGTTGTCAACATTCAGTAACTTTTTGAGAAAAATCGAATTGACAGTTTTCTTACAAAAATTAAAACCCTAAAAAAAATTACTAAAAGTGGTTAACAATTGATTTTCGACTTAAATATCTTTTCAAAAATTTGAGATATTGGCTTCAAATTAATTTTATTTTATAAAAAATATTATTTTCAACATTCAGTCATTTTTTTTTTTACAAAAATCCAACATTCAGTTTTTTCTAACAAAATTAAAATCTACAAAAAATAGTACGCAAAATTTGTAAATATTGATGTTCAGTTCTCGATATCTCGTGAATAATAGAAAACATTGACTTCAAATTAATTTCATTCATCCAATTTGTATTTGTTTATATAAGAAATAAAAAGAAATGCTACTAAAATTGTAAAAATCGGTTAACGACTAAAAATCTCGTTAACAAAAAAAGATTTTGAAATCAAACTATTTCATCATATCCAAAATATTGCTGGTTATTTTTAAATTTTTTAGAATAATTTAGCTGATAACTTTTTTAACAAAACACGAAAACCTTCAAACTTTTAAGCAAGACAAATCGACAGACGGTATGGGAAGTTATCAGTGTGGGTCGTATCCCAGCCTCTTTTTTTTTTTTAATTAAACAAAATCGAATTGCACACAATCGATGTGCCGCGAGAATTATTTTGACAATTTAAGAGAAATGTCAGTCGGTGTGTCAAACAGGTGAAAGAATTCACCACAGGTAGCAATAAAGGCATTGCCAGCACGGTAGGTCAGCCTATGGGGGTGTTTTATTTAGGTAATTGTTTTATTGATCGAGGTGATCAATAAAATTTATGGTAAAAAAAATCTATGGAAATTATAAGGTTGACAATCTTTGGTAAAACACCTGTTCTGTCCTGTTGAAGAAAGTCGATACCCAAGCCTACAATTACAATTAAAGTTATTAAAATACTCTTAGTTATTTTATATCGTTAATACTTTATGATGGGCTCTTGGCCATACTAAGTTAAAATTGGCGTGACTGTACTACACACATTGTTGGGCATTAGTATCATCTTTCATGCCTTTCCCGAGTTGTTAAGCCAATATGTGGACCAATCCTCGCACAGCTCGTTGGTGTGGAACCCTTTCGCACACTTTGGTAAGACCTGTTAAATTTGCTTTCCCAAAATGCTAGAAGAGCAGGCCACTGGCTGATGGTCCAGGTTTCTACTGCACTCTTCCAGAAGAAAGGTGAAACTTGTTGTGAGAAAATTTACCGCAACACACTAAATGCAATATTTAGAAGATTAAACTATGGTGCTTATAGTCCTTTTAATCAATTTATTGAAATATTTAACACATTTTATTTTCTTGTAAGTTCAACAAATGACAATTTTAAGAATTTCAAATTCAAAACAAAGTTTTTAAACAGTTTAGATTAAAATTAGATGTAAGTAGCATTTATTCATTAGCATTGTTCACGTAAGCATTAAACGAATTAAAGTAAATAAGAATTACAACTTATTTTCTGCTATGGTGAAATGCAAAAAGAAATTTTTCCACGTTTGGTGAAACTATAATAAAACACAAATTTGAAATTTGTTGAGCGAAACCTATTCGAGTAAAAGTCAAAAATATATTAATATGTATTTAATACAAAGTGCACAAAGAATAATTTTCTTTTACTTTTCAAATAATTTCTTAATGCTGAAAACAAATGTTTTAAAGATGATTCAACGCTTAGTAAGTCAATGACCATGGTGGCAGGAGCTTCTTCACAGGCGCACGTCAAAAAAACGAGTCGCAGTGGCAACCGCACAAAAGGCCAAAGCAGAGTTAATAGCGACCCAAGCCATTGTGGCTCTGAATCAGATACCAGTGTAAGTCCCAGTACTGAATTCTCCAATATGCCTACGTACAGAGTTCCTGTGAAATCTTCAAGGGGAGGAGGTAAGTGTATTACAAAGCATATTGTTTGAAAAATCAGTGAAAATTTAGATGTAGTCTACTCAACTCGAACGACACTTTAAATTTTTAATAACAGCTCCAGCTAGAACTTGAAATTGTTTAGCCTTCTTGACTATTTACGTTCCTATCAAAGAGATACCGCTACGTCTACATCATTGTGCTTAGCTTAAATAGCTCGTACTGAGTAACTGCTATTCTTTAATTTTGTTTACAGATATTTTCCGACCCGATTCCAGTACAGAATCAAACAATGACCAATCGTCACCAGTCGACCGACGAATTAATACACCTCTCCACCTAGGTGGAGTTGAGAAACGATCAACTCGATCCCATGGATCCCGAAACCACCAATTAATTGAACACACAAAAGAAAGTCATTCTTTGGACTTGGTCTGCCCTGGAAGTAACAACAGGTAGTTCAGGTACCTAAGCCCCAACCAACATTTATCCAGTAAACTTATTTATTTTAACTTAAAATTTTTAATGAAAAGACATCGCACCATAGGTAAATTAAATTGACTGAATACTAAGAAGGCGAGATAACCGAAATATGTCATTATTGCAAAAAGTTGACAAAAATTTCAACATTGTACCTACAGAAATAAGAATAATTGTCAATTCCTCGAAAACCTTCCATGTCTATCGCCTACGCAATAATGAAACTGCCAGTGAATATAATTTTTGTTGTAAGATTTCAACTTTCTTGTAAAATACAACTTAGATCTTTTTTGCAAATATTTTTGCATACAATTGAAACTTATTCCTTAACCTTTATATACTTGCATCGATCATTAAAATCCAAATAAAAAACATTTTTCAAGTTCCAGAATCTAATGATACAGTTCTGTATAGTTTTATTCCTCAAGTCCAAGTAATATACATATTTTTCGTTGTAGAACTCCACTAGGATTAATTCAAAACCATGGCTTTGATTATGTTTTTCTTATGAATTACATTTATCATTCAAATATCGGTCACCTAATCAGTGAGTCAGAGGCAGGAAATAGACAAAAGACTTATTTGCCCCCTGCAGGAAGTAAGATTGCGGCAACTGCTTTAGCCAAACATACAAACCAGTAGTAGTTAGCTTATAGCAAGCGTCAAACTACGATCAGAGGCTCATCATATAAGTTCATGCGTTAGTTGTTAGTAACAAAAAAATACAATTATAGCCTAACATATGCACAAAATGCAAAACATAAGTAACATTTAACATGAACTATTCCAGAAGAAAAAATAAAATTAATATGTTTACAACAGTGGAGCACTAATTCTAAACAATTATTTTAATCCCACCTTATTTAGATTTAAATCCATCGATGAACAGTTTAAGTTATAAAAAATTTATAAATAAAATATAAAGCTTCATTCTTCCCATAGTTAAGTTTATGAAAGTCAATATGTATAAAATCAAATGTACGCAGGTGATGAGCTCCGCCTCAGTAATTCAAATATATACAAGATATATTATGAACTTATTTGTATAAAGCGAAACAAACACAAATTTTTGGAATTCGGCTTTATTTCATTTGGCGTTATTTCACGTCAACCCCAAGCAGGGAGCTTACATACTCACTTAAAAGAAGTATGTAAGTATTATTTCTTAAAATCGTTATGTCTTATTTCACTTTGTCCAAGTGCTGTATGGCAATATTTCACTTTTGCTAGGTGCAATAAGGTTTTTGAAAGTTGGTCATATTTCATTTTGATTTATTTTGACGGCACCCTCAAAAATATTGCGCAGAAAGATTATGTCCGGGAAAAAACCTTTTCGGGATCGGTTTTTAAATACTTGTATAAAAGGTATTACAAAATTACTAATGATTTTCCAATATTCAAAACTTCAAACGCATTTATCACAAGAATGCCGAATATTCTTTTTTATGTTTGCCGGACTAATAACTCATTCAATTTTCAACTGATTGACTTGAAATTTAAAAATATAAACTTGAAAATACACTTTCATCGAAGTATGTTGGATTTTTATTAACATTGCGTATTTGATTTGTTAATTATGTGACGATTTTGTAAACAAATTCTTCACTTTACAAGGGCGCTGTTTGGCCAAAAAGTAATGTGTATATCGCTTTAATTCTACTAATTTTTCTAGCAGTTGATAATGTTCAATCAAAAAAAAATTACAGGAGCGCGTGGACCCTTAAAAAATGCACGGCATCGCAATAACGCTGCACAGCTGCCATTTTAAAACTAATCACTTAAAAAAATATTAATAGGTATTTAACTAAAAGCCCATTTTCTAAAAAAAAAAAAAACAAAGTAATATGTAGCCTACATATTCTTTAAGCCTAAAGATTACAGGTAACGCATACTTTTTACGCGACGCGCCGCTACAACCCGCGTTGCCAACATCGCTCTTAACATCTCTAAGGCAGTTTCCCGGTTACCACCCTTAATTTGAAGCAAAACGTTCGGGGTGAGTACGGTGTAGAAGTAGAACTCACTACAATTTCTATTATTGCAACGCGGCTTATCTAAAAATTTAAAATAATTATATATGCACCCAACCGCGAAAACCTTAAAAGTAGCACAAACTGAAGATTTTTGACAGTGACATAAAACACAAATAATTCATTACAATGATCTTCTTTGACGGAAAAGTTCTTAATAACAAATCCAATCAGTTCTCGTAAAGAAAATCTTTTTCCCAACCGAGTGTGCGATGATCTTATGCTTATGTTTGCATTAAGTAGAAACTTATACACAAAAAAATGTATAATAATTTTGTTTTCTAAATATTTTTCAAAATTTTATTCTTCTCTTTTACATCTTTGATTGTGCAAATTCAACTGTTACACTTCCAATCCTTCAGTTTAGACAGTGAGGTTAATTCGGAGACAGCTAAAGTAATTGTGATAGCGTCTTCCAAAGAAGGTAATGCTAACCATTCGGGGTTCCCTCTACCTTCAATATTTACAGACTCTCGAGGGTTCAGTGAAGCAGAATGTGAAAGAGAACAACTGGCGTTAGATTTAGAAGTACAGAGAGTAATGGAGAATAATGATGGGCAGTTACAGAAAATGGGCAAGGAGGAATTAACCTCACTGTTGGCAAGGTAAGTTACATTTCACCTTAAGTAAAATAATTAGTGGTGTAAGTGGGTCACGTCTCTTAGTTATTATTTATATTCTGTAGGTGTTTAAAATTAACATAGTTTGTGTAGCGTCAATGTAAGGAGAAAAACATAATTGTTGTAAGAGTTTTGCAGATCTCCATTTTGTTCCATTTTGATGAGTAGAATGATTTGCCATACATGTTTTTTTGATGACACCTGTACAGTATTTATCGCTTATAAAAACACGTTTATAAGAAAACTTAGCTTAAAAGAAACTTGATAAAAGCACCGTGTACTTTCCCATATATTTTTATTTTGAATTGTGTGTTTATATAAGAAACACGTTTATAACAAAAACATTGATAAAAGAAACATTTCTCAAACCACGAACTTTCATTTTTCAATGTAAAGTTAATTGCAGTTAAGAAACTTTCGCAAAAAACTCAAAAAACATGAACAGACCCTCTTGAAAAATTCAAAGCAACCTATGTAAATGTCATTTGAAGTGTTCATTTGACATTTGTTGTGTTTGTGTTCTGTCCGGTAAACTAAAAGCACTTTATTTACTTTATTTTAATAAAGTCAAGGTCATATTAAATATAATTTTTTTCCCCGCACTAAACTCTTATAATGATGAGACATATTGTGAGCAATTAGGAAAGGAGGATGTGATCAGTCCCCAAAAGATGAAGTTTCGACCATGGATAGTGGCGTTGGGGGAAGGTTACGGTTTCTTGAGATATTAGACAGCATTAGATGTTCGAAGCAATTAAATTCTACTCCATTTTTAGTTCCCCATTGGACAGTGCTTTCAGAATCAGAATTTAATCAGCTTATTAAATGCTGCCGTTGAGAATATAAACACGAATATAAAAAGCTGAAGGTACCGTCATCAGCGAAACAATTAAGTGGGTTATAAGTTTGAGACAAGAGATCATTTATAAAAATAAGGAAGAGTGTCGGAGACAAAACGGAGCCTTGGGTACATAAGCGTTTATTTTATAAATATAGGATTTGAACCCGTCCAATACTTCATACATTGTACGGCCTGAAAGATAAAACAGAGCTTGATGCAATAATCTTACTTTTTATAAAACTGATGTACAGATTTGTTCCACTGTTCGGTGAGATAAACCATGAGATCACCAGTGCACCTATTGCTACCATACTGCCATATATTTATTATTTATTTGAAGTATAATGTATATTTGAAGTTTAAATTTGAAACTTTAGCCACTAACCGCCAAAAACTGTCTTATTACTTCATATAGAAATCAAACTGTTATAAATATTATTGTAATGATGAACTTCTTGTAATAAAATATCTAACTATTGCAACATTTTTGAATATAGTAATTGCAGAAATAAAGCTACCTTTACTCAATACCAAATTGGAAAACATAATTTTATTTAAATGTTTGTTTTTCTTTGTCTTTACAGGTATCATGAAAAAAAGGAACAAGAGCGCCAAGAGTACACTATTCATGTTTAAATAAAGGAAAGATTGCCTCTACTCTACTGTGTAAAATTATATACCATAAATATTACAAACTATATTTTTTACCTACTGAAATTATTGTACTTTCAATTTATAATAATTCAAGACTACATAATATCATTCAAATCTCAGCAAGGGGAGTATAACCATCATAAGATTATAAAAAGGAATAGTTAACTTGTATACATGATTACATAATACAAAAATCATACTAAGTTTGACCGCTTTTTGTTTCAAAACCAATTCAATTGATTTTTTTGTACTATACTATCACGACAAACTAGTTGATTATTTCATTAAGTTTTTAAAATATAATAAAATAATTTTATTTTAAGAAACTTATTATTTAAAAATTTATCTGTACTAAGGAAATAAAGTTATTTTAATATATTTAACGAAATTAATTTTAAATTGCAAATGTTGACATACAGAAATTAGTCAAAGACTTTGTCTAATATTTGTTTTATCGAAAAAGGAGACTGTACAAACAACAACAACAAACTACGTTTATATAATTAAAGATATGATTAATACCATCCTATTAACATTACGTACTGGTATAAGATAAACTATTTTAAAATAAACAATAACTTATATGTAAATTTAATGAAACACTGCCCAGATATCATGAGTGATATCTTTTAGTTTGTTGTAGTGTAGTAGCTTTGTGGCCTAGTTGTAAAAAGAAAGAATGACTGATACCTTACTTCTACATTTGGCATGAAAACAAATTTCAACGTCATTTTTTATATGGTTGCTTGCCGCCTACTTGTGAACAACTCATTTCCGACATCTTGTTGTCTTTGGTTCATGTCTCGACAAACCTTACTATGAATTCAAAAGAATGATAACTTAGTTGGGTTCAGATAATCTAATAACAAATTTTATATGAAAACCTAAATGTATGTATGTATTAATGTTAAATTACATCTAGGTCATAATCCATAGAACAATTAATCCATAATTTTTAACAGTGACAACTCACCATTTAACATAATTTAATATAAGTTTAAATCATAATGTAATTAAAGTTTGTATAATACGAATATCAAAATAAAAGGAATTTAAATATTATTGGTTGTATCTATGAACTGCATGAATTGTTAATTTATTTTATTTTATTTATAAGCGATATGGTAACTAGGTGCCAAATAATTTGGAAATGAAAAATATATTTAAAATAAAAACAAACCAACGAACTGAAAACATATGATATTCGAAATTTCACGAAAAAGAGCTATTACTACTTCACTAGTAAGTACCTAACTATATTTTGTATTTTTAGTACCAGAAACATATTTTTTTTTACTTTTATTCGAATTGATTTCTCCATTCCTTTGGATATTGGGAAGCATATTTTTTAAGACGTAATAAGCCGCTCGACTTATTTATTATTAAATATTTTAGTTTGTTTTGTATATTATTTACAAGTATACAAGTTTTGGAGTAATCTCAGGATTATGGACACCGATAAAAAAAAGTAAAACTACTTCTTTTTCATCTACTTTTTGAGATAATTGAAAAATATTAAAACTATACTGCTTCAACCCAAAAGTTTCTTTAATTTTAATAGAAAATTTGCAAATAGTCAAATTTTCACCCACCCCAAAGTTTATAGTGAGCCCAAGCAGGGGGTTGCAGGGGCAGCATGCCTCCCCCACTTAATTGTCTCACCTTTGTGATTTTAATCCAGTTAATGCGGTTATATAGTGTTTCTTTTCTCTATACATACAAGACTCTTATTTCTAATTAGAATTCCTTCTCTGAGTAAAAACATTTTTATTTATTTTTATTTTTTAGTTTTTCAAATTGTTAAAACTTTTACTTTCAGGACCAATTCGAATGATAAGTTCATCTTTGTGAGTCGAGTAAAGCAATTCATTTAACATAACCCAGAATGCCCCACGAGGAGGTAGAATTGCATTGCATTGCGCGTCCCAGTCATTCAGTGTTTAAGTAAGTCAGTAGTTATTAAAAAATAGTCACGTCAATGCCATGTGTTGAATGTATATAAGTCTCTTCAATAAATTTATCGTCCATACTAGTTTGAATGTGGAGTTCGTTAAGTTCATCATTGATGATCAAGAGCCGTGGTTGTTTGGGCGGTAACACATCTTCTAGGTGTTCACTGCGAATGTGTCGGTCAAGAAGGTCAAAGTCATTAGGTTGCAGATCCAAACTTTCTTGTCCATCAATCAAACATGGATATACTTTTTTACATCTATAGTAAAAATTCCATTATTTGAGACCCCAAGTCGTCCTTATACTTTTCTTCAAGGTAATATTTTCTATAAAAGAAAATTACCATATATTAATGGATATAGAGTGTTGTTTTGCGGCATAAAATCATTTTTTTCAGAAGCTTGTTCAGATTTTCAAGATCGTTTATTGTGTTAAATGCACCGGGGAGAGTACGATAACTTTGGCGACAAAGTTTAATGACGGATTTGTATAGAACAGTTAAAAACAAGCATTTTTTACTATGGGAGGGGGGGCGTCTATCTCCCCCCGTTTAGGCGGTAGGGGCAGTTTAAAAAAATATGTACATTAAATGGGAAAAAAGTAATTAAAAAATAACGGTAATACCTTTAATTAAGTATTATACCTTTTTTTAAAGCCAACACTTTTTTCTATTAGCTTGTTTTTAAATCAAGTCAAAACTATGCATAGTTTTTGAAAAAAATTGTTTTAAAGTCAAAATTTGTGCAAAAAAAAGTTAAAAAAAAAGGTTTAAAGTGTAATTTTTCAAAACTTTCAGATTATCTACTATTTTTTTTTAGAATTCATTGCTCTTATTTGTTTTTGATCAAAAACTGAAATCTAGATGACTTTATGTCTTCTAGTTCTTGAGAAAATTGAAAATTACCAAAAAAAAAAAATTTAATTAAATTACTTTTTCCTTGCTTAAGTATTAACGTAGTCTTATTTTGATAGTAATAATCGAATATGGATTAAGATACACCTAGGGTAAATTAATTTTTCTTAAATCCAGCTTATTTAAATGCAAAAGAAACTTTGGCATGCACCCCATCTTGCACCCTCACCACCTTGCACACACTCCAACTTGCACCCACCCCAAATCCTATAGTGTGCCCAAGCAGGGGGGTTGCAGATGACACTGTTGCATACACCCAAACTCGCGCACACCTTACTGTTGCATACACCCAAACACGCATTACGCATAGGCAAATAGCATTATTGCTATCAAAATAAGACCACTCAAGCAAACAAAATAATTAAATTAAAATAGTAGTTGTGGTTATTTTCAATTTTCTCAAAAACTAAAAGACATAAAATCATCTAGTTTTCAGTTTTTGATCAAAAACAAATAAGAGCAATAAATTCTTAAATAAAAACAATGGTAGATAATCTTGAGTAGTACCCGTGGCATGATGGTTAGTGCGTTGGACTGTCATGCCAGAGGTCTTGGGTTCGATCCCTGCCTATGTCATCTAAAGTTTTTTTCACGGGTACTGCCTCTTGCGAGGAATTGACAAATTCTCCAAGAGTAATTCTTGTCATGAAAAGTGCTTTCTCAAATTAGCCGTTCGGATTCGGCATATAAACTGTAGGTCCCTCCATCCCTGACAACAGTACTCGCACACAGGAATGGTTGAGAGTTGTAAGTCACTAGGCCCTAGTTCTCCACGGACTGTTGCGCCACCCAATTTATTTTATTTATAGATAATCTTGAAGTATTGAAAAAGTTACACTTTAAACCTTTTTCTACTCAAATTTTGAGTTTAAAATTAAATTTTTATTTTCAATTTTCTCAAAAACTAAAAGACATAAAATCATCTAGTTTTCAGTTTTTGATCAAAAACAAATAAGAGCAATAAATTCTGAAATAAAAACAATGGTAGATAATCTTGAAGTATTGAAAAAGTTACACTTCAAACCTTTTTTTTAACTTTTTTTACTCAAATTTTGGGTTTAAAATTAAATTTTTCAAAAACTACACATAGTTTTGACTTGAATTAAAAACTGGCTAGCTTTAAAAAAAGGTATGATACTTAATTGTAAGTATTACTGTTATTTTTTAATTAATTTTTGTCATTTTAAATAACAATTTTTTAAATTGCCCCTACCGCCTAAATGGGGGGAGATAGACCCCCTCCTCCTATAGTAAAAAATGCTTGTATTAAGCCCCTCTACAAAAAACCGTTATTATATCTTGTCGCCAAAGTTATCGTACTCGTGCCAATGCACCTGTTTTGTCAACATATTCGACTTTGACGTGATTCGTTACTTCATGACTCGTAGAACTGGAGACAATTTTTTCAACACCTGTGTACTGTCGTGCGCTGCCGGTACAGATACGACTAGTGTTGTTTAGGCCAAGTACCTAACTGTTTATTTAGAAAAAGAGATTGAAATTGACATGACATATGTATATTATTGTTTTGTAATGCAGATTCCTTAAATGCAAAAGTAACTTTACATGCACCGTTCTGCTACAAAAGTATCAATGGACTACAAGTGGCATAAAGGGCAAGTTTCAAGAGGAGGCAACGAAATCGCTTCATGTTTGTTCAAGCATCTGAAAAGCCTACCGGGTACTGTATCTGAAACGAAATTTTACTTCGACACATGTGGGGGTGGGGGACAGAATAAGAATAGTCATGTCGCTGCAATGTTCATTCTAGCTCAAACTTCCCACATTTGGCAATCAACCACACGATTAGTACGGACTATTGGTAAAAAGAAGCAATTTTAAGTCCATGAAATGCAGCAAGATGAGTTTTTGGATTTTGTTTTGCCGGCTTACTTAAGACAGCTTTAGTGTCTCAAAAAAAAATTAAGCTGGGGAATCGTTCTCCTGGCCATGTTTAATGGCTCCAATAGAAGAAAAAGGTATACTAAGCTACAAATATTCCTTGAGCGATGCTGAATGTTTTAAACTCAACACTCGCTTGAAAAAGATACAAGAGTTTTAATCTCATATCTGTTGAAAAAAAACTAGATTTGTGTTCACTCCTTTCAATAACTCCACCAGTCTTTAAAGAATTTTATAAAAAATTGAAAACTTCGGAAGAGATGATCGATATCGATCGCCATTGCTGCTTATTCTAAAAAAAAAGTATGGGATTACCCACATGATTAGCCTAATCACTAAAATGGAAACAGAACTTTTTCAGGTAGATAATTCATCCGTTACAGGTGGTGCAAGGACTCTATTATTTCCTTGGTGAGCATAGTGCAGCGATAATGTACTTCTACAATGGAACTCTACTCTTTACCGTAGTTTGAAATCAATGCTTGGATGCGGAAAATGTTTGTTTGAAAACTTTAAAAATAACCTATAGCTACATTCATATTTAGAGAAACTATAGAAAACGAGATTAAGGTAAAATCAATTAAAGAAGCAAGTTACCGATAAAACATATTTTCCGTCCTGAGGAGTTTGAGCTACTATGTGTGGAAGTCCTGGAAGTTAAATTAATATTTTTATAAAGTTTTTTTCGGTTTTTTGAAGAAGATGAATTGAAGAGCAGACTTTTATAATTTACCACCGGTTTGAAACCAGTACATGTGGGTGACTCTAGTCGCCTGAAATTGCTCACTACCCTCCATGGATAGGAAAGCGAACGTTTACCAACGAGTTTTAATCGTTTCAACGTATAACTCCTACCCGAGCCTTACAGCAATAAAGATTATTGAAAGGTTTCTGGATAATATAATGCATATCGAAACAATCGAAGAAGTAAAATAAAAGTGCAGTATATGAAATGTTTAGCAGTTTGTTTTCTTTCTACTTTGATTTTTTTTAATGTCTAATAAAGGAAGGCAAGGCATATTTATTAAAGGAATAATAAACATGTAGTTACATGTAAATAAACATTGTTTGTAATTTTTGCTACCAGGTTTAATATTTAATTACATTGCTTCATTCTGGGAAACAATATCACCACAATATTCAAAGTCTACAATGAGAAAAATACCGACTACATAAGATGGTACCATTAGCAGGTGTTTATTTGAAATGAACTGACTTGATTTATAGAAAAATAAATATATTTGTGTTTTTCCACCTGTACGCTACTTTTTTGCATTTTATTTTCGTCAAACATTGTTCGCGAACATTGTTATGTATTTCATTAAGCTTTGGAACGACATCTAGAAAATCTATTTATGCAATCGCTGCTACAATAATTACAAAATTAAGCCAGGTAGCAAGGAGTATAACTGTAAACGTGAATTGATATTGAATCTTCCTTAAGATAAATCTTCTTGCATTGCAGCGACCAAATACGTTCGCTTTTTTGGGGTGGCGTGAAGTCCTGACGAAGTTTTTTATTTATCAAATCTTCGCTTCGTTTTAGGCATCATAAAATTACTTAAAAGACTTCGTATTTCTTTATAGTTCTCTAAACATAAGAACAAATTTAACCACTTCTTATATACTAATTTTCTGTTAGATTTTATATAATTTACTTTATAATTTGTTAAAGCATTTTCTCATGCTTTCGTGCATGCCTTAGATTTAAGAAAAATCATCAGTATAGTATAGTCTAAATAAAGAAGTTTAACAAGACGTAAGATTGTATTTTTTTTTTATTTTTGCTTGCATACTTTGATGTTTTATTACCTTAATTGAGTTTTTAAATTAAGTGTGCATAAATCTCGTATGTAAATTTCGCCCCATTGCATTGTAAGAGCTCCTCAGGCCTTTCCGGGCGTTGGGTATCACGCAACCCATGTTATAGAAATCTTCCTCTATGTAGCATGGATTCCATCTGTGAATTCTTTGTTATGTAGTTTACTTCATTAAAGACAAGTATTTGGCCACAGATTTTTAAGAAATTCATGATGGTTCAATAAATTAGATAGATTTCAAAATCAACTTACTTAAGGCTTATTCTCAGTTCTTGTTATAATCTGGGCCCATAACCTGTTGAGAAAATTTTAGAAATGATGAAAAACTATTACAATAATAATGGGTGATTTTTTTGAGGTTAGGATTTTCATGCATTAGTATTTGACAGATCACGCGGGATTTCAGACATGGTGTCAAAGAGAAAGATGCTCAGTATGCTTTGACATTTCATCATGAATAGACTTACTAACGAGCAACGCTTGCAAATCATTGAATTTTATTACCAACATCAGTGTTCAGAAAATCCGCTTTTTTATCGACAAATTTTGTTCAGCAATGAGGCTCATTTCTGGTTGAATGGCTACGTAAATAAGCAAAATTGCCGCATTTGGAGTGAAGAGCAACCAGAAGCCGTTCAAGAACTGCCCATGCATCCCGAAAAATGCACTGTTTGGTGTGGTTTGTACGCTGGTGGAATCATTGGACCGTATTTTTTCAAAGATGCTGTTGGACGCAACGTTACGGTGAATGGCGATCGCTATCGTTCAAAGCTAACAAACTTTTTGTTGCCAAAAATGGAAGAACTGAACTTGGTTGACATGTGGTTTCAACAAGATGGCGCTACATGCCACACAGCTCGCGATTCTATGGCCATTTTGAGGGAAAACTTCGGAGAACAATTCATCTCAAGGAATGGACCGGTAAGTTGGCCACCAAGATCATGCGATTTGACGCCTTTAGACCATTTTTTGTGGGGCTACGTCAAGTCTAAAGTCTACACAAATAAGCCAGCAACTATTCCAGCTTTGGAAGACAACATTTCCGAAGAAATTCGGGCTATTCCGGCCGAAATGCTCGAAAAAGTTACCCAAAATTGGACTTTCCGAATGGACCACCTAAGACGCAGCCGCGGTCAACATTTAAATGAAATTATCTTCAAAAAGTAAATGTCATGGACCAATCTAACGTTTCAAATAAAGAATCGATGAGATTTTGCAAATTTTATGCGTTTTTTTTTTTAAAAAGTTCTCAAGCTCTTAAAAAATCACCCGATATTTAATAAACAACAAAACTGTTTGCATCTAAATATACAAATTATGAAAGTAAAAATAAACTTAATTTTGTATTGTTTCGATTTTAATCAGATAAGGCTTAATACCTTCCAGAGTTATAACATGTCCATGGAAGTCTGATTCTTTTTTCATAAATTCACATTTATTTATGCTGACTTTTAAGTTTACTCTTTGTAATTCATACTTTCAATATTTTATTTAATGAGTTTATGGGATCTTTTAGTTTAGTGCTGAAGATTGTTATCAAGGTAGTCATAACAATTCTTTCCTTCTAAATTTTTCGTAACTTCGTTTATCAAACGTTAGAATGTTGGAGAAGCATACTTAACTTCATTAGGAATTCTAAATTCAGTTTTTTTTTCATTATCTTAAGAATCTGCGCTAATTTGTTGAGTTTTCTATAGCAGATCACTATTCTCCATTCTTTGCTTTCGAGTGTATCCCCTTTTGTTGGCACTTACCATCTACGTACGTTATATATGAGCTTGAAGTTTTGTGATTATTATTCTGATCCAATAGTTCTTGTTTTTTGTTTATTAACTTCTAATTTATGCATTTCGGGATATTTGTAGATTCTAGAGAAGATAGGATCTTCATTTACAGTGTTAATCTTTGCTTTCAAAACTTTATTTAATTCTCTATTTTTTTTCTTGATCCTATCGTTTTGCTGTTAATTTTTCGAAAATTAGTGTATGAGTTTCGAGGATCTCAAAAAGATGAATTTTTTCGTATACCTACTCTATTTCTTCATTTTCGCTAAAGAAAGTATGTTTAATATCTCCGTTTGACTGTTATCATTTCATAGTAAATTTGATGATCTTGACAATCTTCTACTACTTTTAAAACAAATCTTTCTTTTGGTATTATAATTTCTTTATCGAATGTTACGGATTATTAGATAGATAGTCGCTCCCATATCGATGAATATTCGTATTTACATATAATTTGAGGCTGCTAACTTAAAATATGCACCATTGTTTTCTTTATGTTCTTATCTTTCATCTCCGTTTTTATTTTAATTTACTTGTGGTTTTCGTAGTTGGCTTGCGCAAGAATCTATGTTCATATGCTTCGAATTTTGTCCGCAATTTTTAGGTGCAGTGCAAAACGGTGTCATTTTTTTTTAAATAAGCTAATTATCATTTGTTTCATAGGCACAGGTGCCAATCGATCATCAGATTCCTCTATTTCTTGTACTACAGCCCTATTATGGCTATCAACAATCAATTATTTGATAACTGATAACTTTTATCAATTTATTGATAACTTGGTATTATGAGTATCAAATGATAATTTTTCACCCATTGTGAATACTAATCAATATACGATTGTGAATAGGTTTTGTTTGTTGTTTGACGTTTGTCATTTGTGTTGAGTTCTTGTGTTTTGGTCTTTAAATAATTTCGGCGGAATAATGTAAGTTGTTTTCATTAAATACATTTATAATTTGTCCAGTGGGTTTGAAGCATCTCGTAATACTGTTTATTTTAGCTTGCACGATAAACCTTCGTTCTTTAGTACAATTGCCTTCAAACAACAATTCTAGTGAAGGCATTTCGTTCTTCAATTTGTATATTCAATAAAAACTACAAAAAAAAACTTTTATAAATCGTATTTAAATTACAATTCTTTACCATTTACGAATATTTGATATATTTATCAACGAAGATTTTGTAGCTGATAGAATATTTGATGGGTATCAATATGTTTGATAGCCGTAATACCGAGTTTATCCATAAAGCTATTCACAATAGATCTTTTAATTCACTATTTATCAAAAATATTGATAATTGATCACCATAATACTGATTAATTAATTTTGTTGATAATAATCAACTATTATCAAATATCGTGTTGATATTTGATAACCATAATAGGGCTGTTAGTCTTTGGTTAGTTCATATTTATTGAAAAGCTTTTCGACCGTCATTCAGAGGATCGAACTTTGACCAAGTAGCTTACGGAACCGCTGCGCTATACGTATCACACGTACGTATATCTCCCAACGCAAGCTTTTATGTTTATAAATTCCAATGACCGACTAGTAGTTTTATTAGCTCGAACCATTAAATATGTACGCAATCGTGACATCAAGCGTTGTGATGATTACGTTTGACCTTTAGAGCAACAGTTAGTGAGTTGTAAACTTTGTTAAAGGTACAAATATTTTCATTCGAAAAAAAAGGATTATTTCATGCTTAATTTCTGCGCGTTAAGCCTAGTACGCAGCTGAAGTGAAACGAATTTTTTCGGCGGTCTCCAAGTGCAGAGCGAAATAAAAACGAAAACCACAGCGGAAAAATATTTGTGGAGAGTTCTGTCTGGAAGTTAAAGTTCACTGCTTGTCTTCATCACTTCTTGCACATCACCAATAACATCCTGATTTTCCGATTCAGAAATGCAATGTTGGAACACATTAGAGAAATCTCTTTTTATTTTAAATTTTAAATCAAAGATAAATCCAAATTAAAACACCGAAAGTCACGAGTAAACAATTTTTTTCAATTTTAAGCCTAGTACGCTGCTGATGCGAAACGAAAATTCCCATACAAAAATGACATGACAAAATCATAAACGAAAAATTTCGAAAAATTTTTCAATAAATAAATTAAACGTCAAAATTTCGCAAGCAATTAATACACCGGGCAATTAAATTGAGAACGAAAAGAGTGGAGAATTGTACTAAGAAAGCAGCGTACTGAAAAACGAAAAGCACAGCGAAATTTTTCGTTTATGATTTCGTCATGTAATTTTTGTATGGGAAATTTCGTTTCGCATCAGCAGCGTACTAGGCTTTACAGTAAAAGCCCTTTGACTTTTTCCACAATTACTTTACATAGTGGAGGCATTAACAAATGATATGTAAAACGTCAATAGCCCTTTATGTAAAGATGCTCCCTAACCAGCATTAAAATGGATTTGATGAATATATCCAATTACTGCTTCCATAATGTGGGCAGCGCACGGATGACTACTTTGTGTCCTCTATTCTTAAGGACATAACCTATGTTAGGCAATTATTGCGATTACATTTGCTCTAGCCCATCATGGTAACAGAATCGAAAGTGAAACTAAATTGGAATTTATTTATTGCTTAATAATGTAAACTTTTAGAAAAACAATATAAGCATTTTATATGAAATGGATGTTTTGAGTAGCAAGGTCTTGAAGTTTTGTAAGAGAATTCATATGTAATCCCTGCTATGTGGTAGCACAATCAAGTTGTTGTTGTTGTTGTATTCAAACCCTACTTATGTTCTAGACATGAGCCAGGTCATTTGCTTACATTCTATTATTCACGAAAAGAATCAGAAGTTCCATTTAATGCAAAGCGAAGAAATAAAGTCACAAAATTAAATTCCTTTGTAAAAGTGTTTTATTTTTATTTACTTTAAAACAATCTCTGCACAGGATATGCAATTGGTATAAATTTCGTTTAAGCTTATGTGTGGTAAAATGTATACATTGTAAAAAAATTTAAAAACAAATACAATGTTTGATATGACCAAAAAACGGTAAGTTATGAAACTTGTTGTCTGCATCCTACTTTAAGGATTGAAGTGCAAAATTGGATTTGATTTAACTCTCAAAGCATTAATCGATTTAAATAAAATGACAATGCCTATCAAATCCTTTGCTAAAAATTATTTATCCTGCCATAAGTTGTTTTAAAATGGGAAAAACATTAATTTAATTTTAGTATTATGTATGCATGTACAATGACTTTAAATTCGAAATAATTCACTTTTCCATCCACTGGCGCTTGCTGGTTTCAGTATTCCTTCTTAACTATGCTGTCACTTACTTCTTCTCTTTTTTTTTCTCATTATTCGCCCTGAACTGTAATAGATAAGTTAATAAAAATAAAGAAAATGTTTAAAGGTTTGCTTCTTTTCGACATGCGTTTTTCTTAAAACAACTCAGAGACCTTTTTTTCAGCCTCCAGAGTACATAACAATTTTAGCAACATTATAGAACAGGGCAATAAGAAGGTTGGGAATGGAACTGAACTAATGAATAAGAAAACAGGCAAAACGATATGAATATAAACCCAAAGTAAAGTGATGAAGATTATGATGAAAATAAAAAGGGAGAACGCTAGTGTTTCACTTATCATTTATTCATGAGAAGTACCGTCTGCACTTAAGATATTCAAATTCGGTTCACAGGATAATAGATAAACTCAATGGAAAGAAAGCTTGCTGGAGTTGGGGGGCGTACAGTCGAAAGTTCCCCAAAGAACGGAATCAAACACTAAGCACAAAACCGCCGAAGACACCCAACCAACGAAACAGAATAACACAGCCTTAGTTCAAGATAGGTACTTCCTGCTTTTATTTTATTTTTGTCTGCAAAGTACCGTTGAATACAAAAAAAAACTCTAAGCGAAATATCTATTTAAACTAAAAAGATAAAGTGCTCTTCTTGATTTCCAGCATGATTTATACTTGAATAATGAGGAGGAGAAAGCTATGCACAGCTATGCCTGCTTGCGCCAGGCATGTGGGCTTGCGAAGATGTACTTAATGCTTGGGATGATTACATTCCCAGTTGAAGCAGATGATGATGATGATAATGATGATGACGATGATGATGATTTTGATTGCTACAAAAAGGATAATGATGAAAAGTGGGAATACATTAAGGACTCGTAGCCATCATCATCGTCATTCTCGTCATCATCGCCACCGTCATCGTCATTATGTACTTGAACTGGAGTATATTTTTGAGTGCTATGCCAGAAACCCCTATAGAAGCCTACTTCAATTGTTATATCATAATGAAGGCCTTACGGGAATAATTATGCTAACAAAGTGAATTTAATTACGTGAAGCAGCTTTTTGTCGTAGGCATTTCAGGTAAAAAGTTAGGGCAAAACATACATACCTTTAGATACTGCGGTTCCTTTGTCCAATAACATGAATTGTATTTTATAATTTATTTAAGTAATTCTTTCAATCTCTTTCTACATATGACTTAATTATTATTGAAAGTTTTTATTTCAAACTTCCCATAGAAAGTAATTGTAATCGGTCTAATTTCTTGATTGAAAATTTTTACATTTCTTTAGTCTAAATTAAAGATTTTTAGAGAGATATATGTGCACGCGTGTGTACGCACGTTCGTACGTCTGTGAGTCCGTACGTACGTGCCTTTCGGATACCATTTTTCATCGTCCATATCTCAAGATCAAGAACCAGTCAATTTACAGACTTTAAATTACTACGCGAACCACTAACGCTAGAGACTTCAATTAAATTTTGTATACAGTAAAATTAAAAATTCATTTTTGACTCAAATATCTTTGCAAAAATTAAATATGTATGTATATTGCTTTTGAAAAATACTGTTTTCAACATTTATTTTATTTTATTTTTAAATTCAGAAACAAGCGTGGTAAGTTGTAATGCTTCAATAAAGTAAGCTAAGAGCAGAAATATTAAATGTTACTTTAATATCCACAATGAAGTGGAATACAAATAAATATACAAATTGGATTTCCTTTGTCGTTTGCTGTAAGAAAATTAAAATTAAAATTTTACATTCAGAGAAAAATTTTACAATTTGTATAAATTAAATAAAATATAAATTCTATTTAACAAAAGCACTTTTTTCTAAGAAAAATATTTTTTTTTTTATGATTTTCTGAGTTGAATTTTTAATTTAAGGGGTTTTAGCTTTTTTATTATTTATTGGATACCTACCTCAATAATAATGGTTTAATAATAGAAATCAAATAAGCTGTATAAACTACAGATTTCAAAATTTTTTATTAATTCTAAATCCCGAAAAACCAAAATCCCGAAAATTCGAAATTCTGTTATTCCAAAAAACCTGAAAAGCAAAAATACCGAAATTCATAAAAATATGAAAACCCGAAAGTCTGAAATTCAGAAAACAAAACTACTTATTTTTGTTTTGAGTGCTTACTTTCATTGGTAAAGAGACTATTATAATAAATTAAATACAAATTCCACTCAGGGTCATGAATTTTAAAGATTTTGGAATTTTGCGGGACTCTAGATTTTCGGGCCAAAATAATCGTCAATCATGGCGGGATAACGCTGGCCTTTCAAAGTAATGTGACTATAGTTATAGTCGATATATTATACTTAAAGACTGTAACTGCTTGCTTATAATTATAACTAACTTACAATGCGGCATATTTTATATAAAAGAATGGAGAGTAATGCTTTTTCATAATCTCTACATCTACCCTTTTAACTAAATCTTATTTAAATTTTAAAATGATCCATATATTTTCAAAGTTTTAAACAAAAGAAAAATTGATGTTAAACTTAGATATTATCTTCTTGATATTCCCTTTTTCTCTTTTTAATTCAGTTATTTTTTTTTTTTCAGTTTTAAAGTAAAAATAAAAATATTGTTATATTCGGCTTGGTTCGATAATTAAAACTTATTCACACTTGTAAATAAAACACAAATTTTCTTTATTTAAATCGCTATAAACTTATTTATTCACCACTTTCAATTATTACTTTTCGAACACAGTCTTTACTCTTCAAACACAGTCTTTACTTATCGCAGTTCACAATCAATAATAATCCGCTTCGCTTCCGAGCGCCTATTTATATACCTCAAATCGGTTCGAGAATCTACCAGGTTGTTCTCGATGCTCAACGAAGCGAGTTCTCCTCACTAGATGCTTAACGAAGCTAGTTCTCCTCTTAATCTCTAGATGGTGCCCCTTTCGAGGTTCTTGTATGCGCTGAATGTTCCCCTCTTAGCCACTAGATGTTTCTCGATGCTTAAAGAAGCGAGTTCTCCTATTAATCCGATATTAAAAGAGATAAAGAGTGTATACACATTACATTGCCCCCTCCTTAGGATTGATCGTCCCGAACAAATCCATCGTTTTCATCACCACTGTAGCGATTTAGCCGGTCGCGATGTACAACTTTAGGTTTTCCTCTGACTCCCTTTTGTATCCGGTACACGACATCGTTGATTGTTGTAATGACTGTATATGGACCTTCCCAGTCCCGTTGAAGTTTCGGTGACAACCCTTTTTGTCGATGGGGATTGTAAAGCCACACCCGATCTCCTGCTTGGAACTCTGTTGTTGTCGCTCGTATATCGTAGCGTCTCTTCATTCGGCCACTAAACATCTTTATTTTCAACCTGGTATTGTCGTGGATCTGAAGAAGTCTTTCTCCGAGGTCATCAATGTAGTCATCCTCGGCTTGCGGCTCCGACGAGGGACATCTAAATTTTATTTCGCTTGGCAGTCTGATGTTCCTTCCCATCAAAATCTCAGACGGTGTATAGCCAGTTGAGCTATGTCTTGCACTTCGATACGACATCAAAAACAGTGGAATGTGTCGATCCCAATCTCGCTGGTTGTCTTCCACAACTTTGCAAAGATGTTCCTTCAGGGTTCGGTTGAATCGTTCGACCATGCCATCAGATTGTGGGTGAAGTGGTGTTGTTCTTGTCTTCTTGATTTCAAGAAACCCACAAACTTCCAGAAATATGTTTGATTCAAAATTTCTTCCCTGGTCAAAATGCAGTTCTAATGGAAAGCCGAATCTGCTCACCAAGTTGAAGACAATTTGGTCTGCGACTGTTTTGGCTTCTTGGTTTGGAATGGCGTATGCTTCAGGCCACTTGCTGAAATAATCCATGACGACCAGAATATAACGATTTCCATTATTTGTTTCCGGAAATGGACCCGCCACGTCTACTGCAATCCTTTCGAAGGGTGCTCCAACATTATACTGCTGCATTTGCCTGTGGTTCTTTTTGTTCGGGCCTTTGGTGGCAGCACAGGTATCGCATTTTCGGCACCACTTCTCGACATCTTCCCTTGCATGTAGCCAGTAAAATCGTTGTCGAACCTTTTCTAGCGTCTTGTTCACTCCTAGATGCCTCCTGAAACCCCACCATGCATCTCTCGCAGAACGTCCATAACCTTCGATCTCGGTAAGACTAGCTGCATGACATAAGACTTTCCATCTGCTGATTCCCATTTACGTCGAAGGACACCCTCTTGGACATGAAACGAGTCCCACTGTGCCCAATAGGCCTTCAGAGTCGGACTTCTATCGGAGATATCAGCCCATTCTGGTTTTTCCTGGTGTTCCTTCCAAGCGAGGATGGGTTCGATATCTGAGTCTTCTTGTTGAGCCTTCCTCAACTCGTCGTTGCTCCAGCCATAAATGGGATCGGCTCTGGTTCGTTGGACAATAACCACTTCTTTTTCTTCTTGTCGTCTGCAATGCTTACGGTCTTGCTTGCATGGTCTCCGAGACAGTGCATCTGCATTTGAGTGAAGCTTCCCCTTTCGATGTTGAATTTCGTAATCGTACGTCTGCAGCCTCTCAATCCACCTTGCCACTTGACCCTCTGGATTCTTGAAATTCAAAAGCCAGTTAAGTGCACCATGGTCAGTTCGGAGAAGAAACTTCTGTCCATAGAGATACTTATGGAAGTGCTTTGTTGCCAAAATCAGTGCAAGAAGTTCTCTTCTGGTCACACAATAGTTTCTTTCCGACTTCGAGAGTACCTTGCTGTAATAGGCAATCACCTTTTCTTCGCCATTATGCACCTGCGATAGTACAGCACTTATCCCGACATTGCTCGCATCAGCATCAATTATGAATGGTTTTCCTGGAGTTGGGTAGGTCAGCACTGGTGCATTACACAAGCGTTGCTTGAGCTCTTGAAAGCTGCGCTCGCATTCACCTGACCATCTAAACTGCTTTCCCTTTTCCGTTAGCTGATGTAGACTCTTGGCGATTCCTGCAAAGTCCTTCACAAAGCGCCTATAGTAGGTGGCTAGACCCAGAAAGCTTCGGAGTTGGTGTTTGTCCTGTGGTGTTGGCCAATTCTTCACGGTGTCAACCTTACCAGGATCCGTCTTTACTCCTTGGGATGAGATGATATGTCCCAGATATTTCACTTCGGTTTTGAAGAGTGAACACTTTTCTGGGTTAAGCTTGAGGTGGGCTTCTCGAAGTCTTTGAAACACGGCTCTCAGATTTGTACAGTGTTCGTCAAATGTTTTCCCGTATACTATGACGTCATCCAAATATACCAGGCAAGATTTCCATGTGAGTCCTTGCAGGACGCATTCCATTAGGCGCTCAAAAGTCGCTGGAGCATTACAAAGTCCAAAAGGCATTACTTTGAACTGCCACAATCCGTTTCCTGTTGAGAATGCTGTCTTTTCAAAGACGCAAAAGCGGGTTGATGCGTCTTTCTTCTTTACCAGGACCACTGGAGACGCTCAAGGGCTTTTAGAGTTTTCGATCAGCCCTTCTTCCTTCATGGTGGTTATCAGTTCTTCAACCTCACCTTGTTTGGCTAGTGGAAGGCGTCTTGCAGGTTGACGAATCGGCCTTGCATCCCCGGTATTGATTCGATGTTGCACCAGTTGCGTTCTGCCATATTTCCTTTTCGATGACGAAAAGATGTCTGCAAATTCTTCGAGGAGACCTTCTGCAGTTCTTCGTTGTTGGTGGCCAAGATTAGATGACTTGAGAATGTTCGTCTTTATGGAGATCAGCTCTTCGGACTTCAAGGATTGCCTTGACTCTTCTTCGTTGATCCTTGTTATCGCTGATACAGATTCGCATTGTCCGACAATCTCACCTTTTCTAAGCGTAACTTCATACGGCTTGATGTTCAGTATTCGTACCGGAACCATGTTCTTTAAAGGTCTCACAAGAGTCTTCCCAATGGTTACGTTTTGGGAGGACTTTACAGATGCTGGTTCGACCATGAGGTATCGATGGCTGCCAGGCGTACCCTTCAATTTCGTCCACACGAATACTTCTGAAGAAGCAGGCAAAGTGAGATCTTCTTTGATGACGGTTTTCACAAATGACGAGGTCTCATACGAGTTAGTCCCATAGATCATCGGAATCTCGATGTTTCGATATTTCAGGACTTGGTTCCCGATGTCCAATATCACTCCATGATCTTTCATGAAATCGACGCCGACAATGCACTCGTCGCATATATCTGCTACCAGGAACGGGTGAGAGAATTCCAACTCTGCCATCCGAATCTTAAGACGTACCTCACCATAAACTTTTGCGGCCTCTCCAGTTGCAGTCCTTAGACGATAGCTGTTGGTGTTGTGGAGCCATGCCTTCTTGACGAGGTCTTGCCGTACGATGGACGCCGTGGCACCGGTGTCAATGGTAGCCACACATTTGTTGCCGTTTATACTTGCTTCCACGGTCAGGCTCTTGTTGTCACGTTTCGTTTGAGAAACCTGGATGTCGTTTCTGGGGCCATCGATACCAGAAACCAGCCTCTGCCCCTCGAAGTTGGTTCTTATTCCCGGGTGGGAAACAACTCCGGAAGCAACATTGTTGGTGTTACTTTGACCATTTGAATAACTTCTGTTTCCACAGTGTTGGCATGCGGTTCCTCTTCACGGTAATCTGCACTGTCGCTGTAGATGCCCAGTCTTATTGCAGTTCCAGCATCGTGCTGGTCCGTCTCGCTGACTCCTTTCCACAGTAGCCTTCTGACAAGAACATTCTTGGACTTCTATTTCTCTTACGCGATGCACGTTTTGGGAAGCTTGTTCTGCAGCCTCCATCGTCAGAGCGAAAGCCAATGCTTCTGGTAGTGTTCGTTTTCCGGCAGTGCGGATAGCCCTTAGGAGATTTGTATCGCCCACAGCTCTCACAAAGGCTTCAGCAGCAAGTTGATTTATTATTTCGTTACCAGCTGTTGGATATGCCAGGTGAACCAATCGCTCGATATCTGCCTGAAGCTGCTGCAGAGTTTCACCTCTTTTCTGTGTCCTATTGTTAAGCTGAACTCGGCAGACTTCTGCCATGTGGCTATTCCCAAACCGCTGTTCGATTGCGTTTACCAGAACTGTGAAGTCACCACTCTTCTCTGCTGGGATGGTTTGTAGCAGTTCAGCAGCAGATCCTCTTAAAGCAAGCGTAAGAGCAATGTATTTTTCGTGATCGTCCCAACCGTTTGTTAACGCTGCTACTTCAAACTGTTTCTTGTAGATTGACCACGGAATCTGCCCATCAAAGCTTGGAGGATTCACTTCTCTCTTCCTTGAGCACTCACCAGAAGGTTCTCGAGCTTTCATCTTTCGCACTTTTTCTAGTTCATTTGTAATGGTTTCGATTCGTTCGTCCATTTTCTCGATACGTGCATTTTGTTTTTCGACGCGTTCGACGCGCTCGTCGAGAGTATTGATTTTTCCTTCGAAGACCGCAAACCTGCCTTCTAAAAGGTTTCTCTGTTCGTCGAACCGCTCTAGAATATTCTGCTGTTCTTTCTTTTGGTCGCTTCTTTGGGCTTCTAGTTGTTTGAGAACATTCTGCTGTTCTTGCTTTTGGCCGCTTCTTTGGGCTTCTAGTTGTTTGAGAACATTCTGCTGTTCTTGCCATTATGCACCTGCGATAGTACAGCACTTATCCCGACATTGCTCGCATCAGCATCAATTATGAATGGTTTTCCTGGAGTTGGGTAGGTCAGCACTGGTGCATTACACAAGCGTTGCTTGAGCTCTTGAAAGCTGCGCTCGCATTCACCTGACCATCTAAACTGCTTTCCCTTTTCCGTTAGCTGATGTAGACTCTTGGCGATTCCTGCAAAGTCCTTCACAAAGCGCCTATAGTAGGTGGCTAGACCCAGAAAGCTTCGGAGTTGGTGTTTGTCCTGTGGTGTTGGCCAATTCTTCACGGTGTCAACCTTACCAGGATCCGTCTTTACTCCTTGGGATGAGATGATATGTCCCAGATATTTCACTTCGGTTTTGAAGAGTGAACACTTTTCTGGGTTAAGCTTGAGGTGGGCTTCTCGAAGTCTTTGAAACACGGCTCTCAGATTTGTACAGTGTTCGTCAAATGTTTTCCCGTATACTATGACGTCATCCAAATATACCAGGCAAGATTTCCATGTGAGTCCTTGCAGGACGCATTCCATTAGGCGCTCAAAAGTCGCTGGAGCATTACAAAGTCCAAAAGGCATTACTTTGAACTGCCACAATCCGTTTCCTGTTGAGAATGCTGTCTTTTCAAAGACGCAAAAGCGGGTTGATGCGTCTTTCTTCTTTACCAGGACCACTGGAGACGCTCAAGGGCTTTTAGAGTTTTCGATCAGCCCTTCTTCCTTCATGGTGGTTATCAGTTCTTCAACCTCACCTTGTTTGGCTAGTGGAAGGCGTCTTGCAGGTTGACGAATCGGCCTTGCATCCCCGGTATTGATTCGATGTTGCACCAGTTGCGTTCTGCCATATTTCCTTTTCGATGACGAAAAGATGTCTGCAAATTCTTCGAGGAGACCTTCTGCAGTTCTTCGTTGTTGGTGGCCAAGATTAGATGACTTGAGAATGTTCGTCTTTATGGAGATCAGCTCTTCGGACTTCAAGGATTGCCTTGACTCTTCTTCGTTGATCCTTGTTATCGCTGATACAGATTCGCATTGTCCGACAATCTCACCTTTTCTAAGCGTAACTTCATACGGCTTGATGTTCAGTATTCGTACCGGAACCATGTTCTTTAAAGGTCTCACAAGAGTCTTCCCAATGGTTACGTTTTGGGAGGACTTTACAGATGCTGGTTCGACCATGAGGTATCGATGGCTGCCAGGCGTACCCTTCAATTTCGTCCACACGAATACTTCTGAAGAAGCAGGCAAAGTGAGATCTTCTTTGATGACGGTTTTCACAAATGACGAGGTCTCATACGAGTTAGTCCCATAGATCATCGGAATCTCGATGTTTCGATATTTCAGGACTTGGTTCCCGATGTCCAATATCACTCCATGATCTTTCATGAAATCGACGCCGACAATGCACTCGTCGCATATATCTGCTACCAGGAACGGGTGAGAGAATTCCAACTCTGCCATCCGAATCTTAAGACGTACCTCACCATAAACTTTTGCGGCCTCTCCAGTTGCAGTCCTTAGACGATAGCTGTTGGTGTTGTGGAGCCATGCCTTCTTGACGAGGTCTTGCCGTACGATGGACGCCGTGGCACCGGTGTCAATGGTAGCCACACATTTGTTGCCGTTTATACTTGCTTCCACGGTCAGGCTCTTGTTGTCACGTTTCGTTTGAGAAACCTGGATGTCGTTTCTGGGGCCATCGATACCAGAAACCAGCCTCTGCCCCTCGAAGTTGGTTCTTATTCCCGGGTGGGAAACAACTCCGGAAGCAACATTGTTGGTGTTACTTTGACCATTTGAATAACTTCTGTTTCCACAGTGTTGGCATGCGGTTCCTCTTCACGGTAATCTGCACTGTCGCTGTAGATGCCCAGTCTTATTGCAGTTCCAGCATCGTGCTGGTCCGTCTCGCTGACTCCTTTCCACAGTAGCCTTCTGACAAGAACATTCTTGGACTTCTATTTCTCTTACGCGATGCACGTTTTGGGAAGCTTGTTCTGCAGCCTCCATCGTCAGAGCGAAAGCCAATGCTTCTGGTAGTGTTCGTTTTCCGGCAGTGCGGATAGCCCTTAGGAGATTTGTATCGCCCACAGCTCTCACAAAGGCTTCAGCAGCAAGTTGATTTATTATTTCGTTACCAGCTGTTGGATATGCCAGGTGAACCAATCGCTCGATATCTGCCTGAAGCTGCTGCAGAGTTTCACCTCTTTTCTGTGTCCTATTGTTAAGCTGAACTCGGCAGACTTCTGCCATGTGGCTATTCCCAAACCGCTGTTCGATTGCGTTTACCAGAACTGTGAAGTCACCACTCTTCTCTGCTGGGATGGTTTGTAGCAGTTCAGCAGCAGATCCTCTTAAAGCAAGCGTAAGAGCAATGTATTTTTCGTGATCGTCCCAACCGTTTGTTAACGCTGCTACTTCAAACTGTTTCTTGTAGATTGACCACGGAATCTGCCCATCAAAGCTTGGAGGATTCACTTCTCTCTTCCTTGAGCACTCACCAGAAGGTTCTCGAGCTTTCATCTTTCGCACTTTTTCTAGTTCATTTGTAATGGTTTCGATTCGTTCGTCCATTTTCTCGATACGTGCATTTTGTTTTTCGACGCGTTCGACGCGCTCGTCGAGAGTATTGATTTTTCCTTCGAAGACCGCAAACCTGCCTTCTAAAAGGTTTCTCTGTTCGTCGAACCGCTCTAGAATATTCTGCTGTTCTTTCTTTTGGTCGCTTCTTTGGGCTTCTAGTTGTTTGAGAACATTCTGCTGTTCTTGCTTTTGGCCGCTTCTTTGGGCTTCTAGTTGTTTGAGAACATTCTGCTGTTCTTGCTTTTGGTCGCTTCTAGTTGTTTCAGGACATCATTCTTTTGAGTTTCTAGTTGTTTGAGAACATTCTGCTGTTCTTTCAGGACATTCTTTTCATTCTCTTCAAATTTGGTTAAAAGAAGTGACATCATGTTAGATAAGGCAACATTTGCATTTACCTCTTCCACTTTTGCTTCTAGTTCGAAAGCAAACGTATCTGGGTCTTCATTTTGCTGCTCCAGATATTCCTGCAGCCGTTTAACGAGTTCGGTTTCTACGCCTGTCCCACTTAAGCCACGTTTGCTTAGTTCGGCCTTTAGCTCAGGGACAGTTAAGTCTTTCAAAACTTTACTCATTTTTTTTTTATTTTTATTTTTAACTTCACTACTTCACACAAAATAGTTCAATCACTGCTCACTGTTTTTATTCTCAATAAGTTTTAATCCCTTATTCTGACACCAATGTAATATTCGGCTTGGTCCGACAATTAAAACTTATTCGCACTTGTAAATAAAACACGATTTTTACTTTATTTAAATTGTTCCACTTATTTATTGAACACTCAATTATTACGTTTCAAACACAGTCTTTACTTTCAATTATTACTTTTTTATACACAGTCTTTACTTATCGCAGTTTACAACCAATAATCCATACTGAACCGCTTCGCTTCCGAGCGCATATTTATATACCTCAAATCGGTTCGAGAATCTACGAGGTTGTTCTCGATGCTTAACGAAGTTCTCCACTTTATCACTAGATGCTTACCCCTTTCGAGGTTCTTATATGCGCTGAATGAGTTCCCCTCTATGCCACTAGATGTTTCTCGATGCTTAAAGAAGCGAATTCTCCTCTCCACTAGATGTTGCCCCCTTTCGAGGTTTTTGTATGTGCTGAATGTTCTCCTATTAGCAACTAGATGTTTCTCGATGCTTATAGAAGCGAATTCTCCTCTCCATTAGATGTTGCCCCTTATTCTAAATGTTGTATTCTACTATAACACGATATGAAGAGTGTATACACATTACAATATATTAATAAATTTAAGAAAACAATTTTTTTCGTCGCGAAAAAAAATGTAGTTGATACGAACTGTCAAACTTTATTCGCGTTCCACATTATCCACACTCGCAACGAATAAAAAAATCGCGCGTACTTAACCTAAAAATTATTCTTGTTTTGGTTTCGGTGGTGAATGTCAAACTTCATTCGCGACGAATTAAAAACTCTCATATGAAAGAAATGTCAAAATCGACGAATAATCGTCCATTCGTTGGTCGTTGGTCGTGCTCATGTGAATAGTGCTTTAGTGTTTTAAAACTGTGTTTTCTTGGAAATCGATCATTTCCATCTGCAGAGTAGCTTTATCACTTCCGAAAACAATTGCAGCTTCATTGCATGAGCTCGCATACCAACTTTCCCTTGCCTTGAAGTTTAAGGTTCAGGTCATTGATATGTTTAAAAGTATCCGTTAAGAAAGCAATGACAGCAATATTTCGTTTAGAAAACTTAAGTAAGCGTTTGCTGAAGTCTGATCACTGTTAAAAAGATATGTCTTCAAGTGTTCTAAAATGCTGAAGAATCTTTCTAAAACGCAGCCTTTACTTAACCATCTGACGTTATTATGCAACAGTAGATCGTCATGTTGTGCATCAACTACTTCAAGAAATGATTTCAATTCACAATGTTGCAATGATGATTTAGCACGAAGAAAGTTTACTATTTTCATCACTTCTTGCATAATACGCTCAAAATTATGATTGAGTTTGCAGCAAAGCACAGTTTGATGAATAATACAGTGGTAGAAAATCAAATTTTCATTACATCTCTCATTGCTTTTGTTCTCAAATAAAGCATTACCCGCCTCAAGAAAGCATTCTTTAACTACGTCAGCATCAGTAAATGGTTTCATATGCTTAGCCAGAGTCCAAGAAATACGTAAAGAAGCCTCACCACATTTTTCCTGCTCAGTTATTGAGCGACTTATGATCTGGGTCGAAGATGAGTAACTTGATAGTAAACTTGCAATTTTAGACTTACGCAGATCACTACCAAATGGAAAGTTTCCGGCAAATGATTTGTGTTTGGTATCATAATGTCGTTTTATATTCGAGCTTTTAATTAACGCCACTGTTTGGTTACATATCAAGCACATTGGTACTGTTCCAGCACGATTTGACAGCGTAAAACTATATAAATCGGTCCATTCCGGCAAAAACTGTCTATTTTCATCTTCAGCTTTTCTTTTTTTCGGTTCCATAGTCAAAACTCGCTATAAACAGCCAAAACTCGCTATTGTAAACAGGTAGGTACTTACACTCGTAAAGTAAACAAGCAAACGTGATATTTATTTCAGCGCGCCGCGCGGCGTCCTTCGCTCAAAATTAAAACGATCACGATGATGAGTTACCCCCGCCCTCGCGACACTTGCCGCAATCCTCGAACTCTTTCTCGCTCGCTTGTTACTTCGCCCGGCCGTTTTCGAATTGACGTCAACAAAGATAATGTGGGGGATACATTATTATTAATTTACGTACAGCTAGCGTCAATCTTTATGAATTTCGGATCATTAGAAATTTTTGAATTGTTATTTGAATCATTGTAATCATTAAATCTATTCCCATGTTTTTGATACTTCCCAACAACATCTACTACCACAGCCCCTGCTGATGCTCCTGCCTGATCTCCAAGTTTGCCGCCCTCGCTATCTCCACCGCATTTTCTGAGGTTAAATGCTCGGACTCCAGCAGTCTCTTTTGTAACTTGATGTCACATACTCCGTGCACAATCCTATCACGGAGCATTCTATTCTCTTGCTCTTTAAAGCCACATTTTCGTACAATTTTTTTTTATGTCCATTAAAAATTGATCAAACGGTTCACCTGTTCCTTGTTTGCGACTGCGGAACAAAAAACTCTCGTATACTTCGTTTGTTTTTGGCTTACAAAAATCTTGAAAAGCCTTAACGACATCATCATATTTTTTCTTTTCTTCATCAGCTATGTCAAATGAGTTGAAAACCTCAATTGCTTCTGGTCCCAACGTATTTAACAAAATAGCCACCTTAACTGCATCTGCCTTTTTACTCAGTTCAATAGCCGCGCCAAAAACCTCGAAATTTTGCCAAAAAATTCTCCAGTTTTCAGAAATATTTCCATCCAATTTGAGTTCATCTATTTTTTTAATATAATCCATATTACTGTATATTATTCTGGTTTTTGGTGGTCTTCCACAAGGTTTATTTTCAACGGGGTTCTTACTAATCCGTTTAGCTATTACCATCAGATATCATTTGTCTTTGTAGTTTTTATGCTATCGGCTCAGATCATCGACTGCGCCGTGTATTATACTTAAAGACTGGTTGTGCTTTATATCAAGACTTTATTACAACTGACTGCTTGCTTATAACTTAAGCCTAGTACATACTTGTGAACCATCTCGTGAACCCATACAAATTTCGGTTTTTGGTTCACCCGTGAACGTGCTCGTGAAGCTGAGTGGAGAACAAAGTGGAGAGTTTTCGTTCACGGGCAATTTACGTGCAAAATGTACGGGAACTGTTGGTGAAGCTTTGACATTTGGTTACAAAAAAAAGGACAGTTTTCAATTTGTACTGAATACTGATACTGATTCCTCATTTAAAGTTTGTGGCTGCTTTGCGTGTGGTTTAAAAAAAAAAAGTTAAAATGCATTTATATGAAATAGAATACAAATGTTCACAACGTGTATTCACAAGTGTGTACCAGTGAGCAATTTCAAAAGTTCACTTTCTCCACTGGCGAACGTTCACTTCACGAGGAAGTATGTACTAGGCTTTACTAACAATGACAATGAGGCATATTTTATATTAAAGAATGGAGAGTATAGGGTGTGCCTGCTTGTTCATAATCTCTACAGTCGACGAAAAAATATGACTCAATAACGCCGACTGCATGCATGCAAACCGCACCAAAGATTATTTTTTTTGGATGAAGTGGTAATTCATGAAGTAAATGTGGGTTTTCACCCGTCCACTAACGCATATTTTGCTTAGTGACGACCCCATTAAGCCAAAAATGAGCTTCTTCATGAAGATGATTTTGCGATGTAATTCATCAATCGGAAAACATGCTTCCTTCAAATGATCCATCGGCTTCAATACTTAAGACAACTTGATCTTGTATAGGTGTAAGCCACGATCCTTACGTAAAACAATCCATAATGTGGTGCGATGCTCAATTATTGAGAACGTCGTGAAGTTGACTGATTTGAAACGTTCGCTACGGACACCCGTTGTCTTACTGACAATATCACTTAACGAATCTGTGGGCTAAAATGTTACCGCTAAAATTGTTATTGCCTTTCGACTAGGGCGAGAATTTGTTCCTTGAAGTATGCAAATGAAACAAATTTTAAATTAAATTCATAATTTAAAATAATTTAAAAAGAGGTTAAAAAGTAATAGTATCAAAACTTAAAATTGAAGAGAATTGAAACAGTTTTGTAAAAATGTTCACATTGTGAAAATGCTGGTTGTCAGTGTTTATTTAGAATCTTATTATTGTTTTGTTTTGAAAGCTAACATACATGTGTACATATATCCTATCATGTCTTAACTTTTTTAATGCTAGATAAATTGCCATTGATTTCAGATATCACATCCCGGATATTTCGTTACATCTCTTTGTAGCAGCCTCAACTGCTCCCGCAACTGCTGATCGAAAACCTATACAAAAAGAAATGTGTTTTTAACTAACAACCAATATACATACACACAATACACATACATCCCGCTTCAACTGAATACACACAAACTTTTTTAAAAGTCCTTTTGCAATTTTGCCACATATTGAAGGTTTTCTTAAAATCTTTAGAGAGTAGTAGTTGGCATCAACAGAATACAGATGTCACAATAACCAATATTTGGAAGAATGTACAAAATATTTTCAAAAATGTTTTTGCGTATTTAGTTGAAGCGAAGTATGTACACATATGTGCGTAGATTATAGAACCTTAATTAAAATAATATTAACCTGATAATTCTAAATGATTTAATCCAGCAGCTGTGCATCCAGCTGGACTTGTAACATCATCTTTAAGTTGACCAGGGTGTATCTTGGAGTCTCTTACTAGTTTTCCAGATCCAAATACCGTTTGAGATGCCAGACGGTAAGCAAGATCTCTAGGCAATCCCATTCGTACTGCTCCATCAGCAAGAGATTCGATCATTACAAAAACGAAGGCTGGTCCACTTGAAGAAAGTGCAGTAATTGGGTCCAAAAGATTTTCATTTACTTCTTCGCATGTTCCAATTGCTGCTAATAGTTTAGATGTAACCTCTACATCTTCTTGTGTTGCCTTTGATCCCCGAACAAAAACGGAACAACCACATTGAACTAAGGCTGGAGTATTGGGCATAACTCTGACAACACGTGACTGTGAGGATAAACTCTAAAAATACATAAAATAAAAATGTTTTCGCGTTAAAAATCCAAGGGGGTTCTTTTATTACCTTTTCGATAGCATCAATAGTGATACCCATTGCAACAGAAAGAAAAAGTTTTCCTTCACTTTCAGCCTTTATTTCATTAAGAACCTGTGATACTACATAAGGTTTCACTGCAACAAATATAGCATCCGAATTTTTTACAACTGGTATATTCTCTGTAAGAGTATTCGCACCGAGTTTCTAAAATATACATGCATACATTAAAAATCAGATATGATTAATATATATTTTCAAAATGTAATTAGCCTTACACTAAACGATTCATAGCTTGCTGAGTCATCAGGGTGAACACTTGCTGTGATAAACTGTGGCTTAGTTAGACCTAAAAATCAAATCAAAGTTTAAATTATTATTTTTAAGAGAAAGACCAAAACGGTGGTCTTGGTTGACTGTCAAGTAAACACTAAATTTTTCGAAATTTAAAAAACTGAGTACACATAATATGTACATTTAATTGTAGCTTTTTTGTTGTAAATTAGTTTCGGTAAGAAAATAGTTTCAAATTTTTTTTTACTTACATAATGTATGTACATATTTTTTTTTTAAATGTGGGATGCTAACTTGACATCGTGAATCCAGGCATAGAACAAGGATATTAGAAAGTGTAACCAGAAAAATTAACTGCAGCTTTTTTAATGTGTGTTAGGGAAAAAAATCAAAAAAAATTGAGGGCAGTGAAGCCCTCATGTCTCGCGTATCATAGGTACCACACAATCGAAACAATATGAGCACACTTACTTACATACATATGTACGTCCAGGCGGTTAGGCAAGAACAATAATATTGTTCTATGTTACTATCTTCAGTAAAGTCTTTAACAGTTAAACAAAGTACATATGTACGATTAGGCCCCTTAAAACATATATGTATTTCTTAGAATGATAAAGATATTTCTAGTCTTGTCCCATGAATTTTGTAAAATATGTATTTTTATTTGCTAATATTATTTGATGGAACTTTCCCATTAGCTAATAAATTGCAAATTTTCTTGGATTGACTCTCTTTAGCTACGACTTAGCAGTCAATTTATTACTAATAGGTAAATAAATAAATAAAAAGCTTAGGAAATAGCTTTGAAGAAAGTTTTTTCTTTTCTAAACTTAGGTCATACTGGCACGTACATATTTATTTATAGAAAAATAAGTCAATTTGGAAAATAAATTTCTCGAATGTCAGCTATTGTTTATAATATCTAACTCTAATTAAAGCAGTAACCAATTTAACTTTAACTAATTTTGTTCATAAAAATCTTGTAATTTTGCTTTTATCTCTGTAATGACAAGACTTAAAGAAAACAAAGTAAGATACAATTTTGTAAGAAATTCAATTGCTAACACCACACCGCTAAGATTTATAGTTTTCGAGATGTATTGAAGGCGAGGATATATTGAAAACTAGAAGTTTACCGAAAGCTTTTATATACAAAATTACTGGATAGACACTTCTTACAATTTCACTTTGTACACTTTTCCAATTGCATTTAAAGACGTAGTTTTTCACAGCACTCATCTTAAACCAATAATATTATTCCAGCTCGTAAACATATGTACATATGTAGGTACATACATACAATCAATTGCGATGCAAACGAAAAAAAAACACTCATTGCTATTAGACAAATAAGATTGTGCAATGTTGATAATGGGTCATATGAAAACATCTAATCGAAAATGCCAACACATTTTTGATTTTTTTCAAACTTTGTTAAATTAATCATCCTGAAGCTCTAGAAAAAAATCCAACTCAACTTCCGCATGAACTATTTCTACAGGGTATATTACAACCCTTATTATGCAGACACAGTGTAAGCACTAGGAAAAGGAGAGAGGGTTTAAAGGAGATGTCGGTGAATATTGCTTTTGAATTCCTGAATATTGCAATGACTAGAAAAGACAGTGTGTGTAAAGAAATTCCACATTCGCGTAGTAGGGCTAAAGAGCGAATCTCTGTATTTGACAGTATGACCGAAGTTGGACTCGAGGGTATTCTGATGAGCATTCCTAGAAGCGCCAACATTACAGTTGAACTGTAGCTGTCTATTTCTCTAGAGCACAAACCTTCAAAATAACGATAAAAACGATAACGATATTTTGAAAGTGAAATAATTGATACTTTTGCAAGTTATGACTTAATCCAAATTAATTGTTGTGTGAATAATTTAAATCATGTTCTGGAGCTTGTTTTGTTGACAGAGAACTAGCTACATATATCTGTAGATGAATCAATATATCCTATGTTTTCTAACTCTGTTCATCACAATGCTTTAGATATTTGTTTCTTTTTTAAGATTTTATCAAATCTACCAATTGTGTGAAATTGAAACTTAATTATAAAAAAGCTATAATCGAAGGCATAGGGAGTTACATGGTGACATTATTCTTCGCTGCACAAAATTGTTTTGGAAATAAAATCATATTTTAGTCGTAAAATTTTCGAGGTAACAAATTTTTTTTTTCAGTTTTTTTTGATTTATAAAAAAAAAACAGTTACATAATTGGATTTTTTCCCTAAAATGTACTTGTTTTGTACGTTACAATGTATAATATAAAATTTAATTCAAGTCTCTAGCGTCACTGGTTCATGAGATATTTAGGGTTAACCAAATTGTTCACCTTTTTTTTTAAATGCTATGGTAAAAAAACCACCCACGCAATTTTCTTGAGAGCCCTTTCTGCCTTATTATCTGTATAACAAAATTTATTTGAAGTCGATATCTCTTCTTGTTCTTGAGCTATGGACGACGAAAAAAACGTCGCGAATGTACGGACATACGGACGCACAGACATCTTTCTAAGAATCTTTTATTTCGACTCTAGGGACCTTGAAACGTAGAGAAATGTCAAAATTTTCAATTTGACAAATCGGACCCATTACAATAACTTCCTATGGGAAGTTAAAAAGATCTAATTTTTCTTTAGATAAATCGGCATTTCATTTAATTAAATGTCCATAGTAACTTAAATAAAAGAGCCCACAGCCACACTGCTCAGCAATGTGACGATAGAATTAGAGAAACAAAAAAATAATGTGTGTGTGTAGGTTAGTTGATGAACTATACAATACAGACAAATTGAATATGTAGTTAGGTAGGTAAGAGAAAAAACGTAACTATTAACATGGGAAGAAAAGAAAATTAAAAATGTTGGAATGATAATGAAATGAAACAAAGCAGCGACCTCACGATTGTGATTGAATCTAATTTCCTGGATAAAATAAATTCAAAATGTTTATAATTTTATAATTTGTTTTTATTTCTTTCTCAGGTTGTATGTTTAACTTAGAAGTGATTTTAGGCTTAAAATTTGCGCAACAATATTGACTTTATGAAGGAATGCTAATCTTTGTCGATTATTGTATAGGTTTTAAGATATGAGTGGTTGTATAAGTCAACTAATGAAAAAAAATGGACAAAAAATGTAAAATTAATAATATTTAAGTTTGACAAATAATTTATGAAAAAAAAATTAAAGCCATAAACACTCTCATAACAATATAGAAAATAATAAAATATGTTTCAAATAAATCGGTTGACTACTTTCTGAGATCATGCGTTACAAACTTTAAAATGGTTTCGCTTTTATATAATAGTATAGATTTACCTAGTATTTTCCTCAATTCTATTCAACTTCTTTTCGCCAATCACTTAAATTTTTTCGTTGCATAAAATCTATTAATGACTATCATCTCTCACAAGACGATATTTCGAAATTATCCCATAATGGTGCACGAAAAACCAATTATATTTAAATGTCAATGTTTTTCTTTTTGCCGCAACTTTTCTGAAATCATCTTTGACTACAAAATTGAGAATCAAGTTCTGGAAAGAGTAAGGGAGAAGAAAGATCTTGGTGTAGTTTTTGACCCTAAACTTAACTTTGTTAAGCACATTTAATTTAGTGTATCCAAAGCAAATTCCATGCTTGGTTTTATCAAACGCAATAGCATAGACTTTAAAGACCCTTTTGATCTCAAATAGCTTTTTACCTCATATGTAAGACCAATCTTGGAATACTGTTGTGTAATCTGGAACCCTTTTTATAACATTCAATCTAAAAGAATTGAAATGGTCCAAAAAAAGTTAACAAGATTCAATTTTTAAAAAATTTGGTTGGAACATCGAAACTCCATCATCAATCACTTGAAAATAGACGCAAAATGTTTTCTGTAATGTTTATAAGTGATATTTTATCATATCACTAGCAAACCCGGCGAACTCCGTTTCGCCACCAGATGGCTTCGTTGTTTGTAACATTTCGTTTGGGGATTAAAAGATGAAGACAAATTATTTTTTTTGGTTTTATATTTGAAAAGGAAAAAAGATATGGTCGACTAAAAAAGGTTCCCAAAAGTAAGCTTTGGTTTAGAACAGCGGTTCCCAATCTTTATTAGTCGCGGAGCACTTTTTGCGTGAGAAATTTCACGCGGAGCATTTCGTTGCGCATATGCCATTTCGCAGTTACATGCAGTGTAGCAAATTAAATACGTTTTTTTTTAATATCGTTTATTATATTGAATTCAGGAAACAGTTTCTACAACGAAAAACACAAGAACAATGTTAACTTAACTTAATAAAGGATTACATAATTATATTAAATGCATTATAATTATATGGAGTTTCTTTTTAGTGGGAATAATGTGCCTGCTTATTTTTGCATAAAGCTGAAATATCTGGTTGAATTTGGGACAACCGTATATCAGGCTCTGCATCGAGACGGAATCTATATTTTGTTTTGGTTCCAACATATGCAGAGAATCCTGATTCGCACATGTATGTTGCTGCAAACCGCAAAAGAATTATTTTAGCTTTCTCTGACAGAAAACTGAACTCGTCTTTCACCAGAATTCTGATAAAGACTTGTTTGTTGCAAAAAGTTCTATTATCGAATAATCTGATGTCAGGTCAATCAATCAAGGTGGGTTTTCCAACGCGGCAGAGTACGGGTTTATTACCCATACGTTTTCCTTAATGTTCAGGTGGAATTCGTCTGGAAAATAGTGGAGGAAGCTATCCAGCAAACCTACTAGGTGGAATGAAACTCATTTAAAATATCATCGGGAATGTCCAAATCTATTTCTTCTTTAAATTCTTTGAGCATTGTTAAGCTGTCTAGGTTTCGATTTTGTATACATTCAGCCCAAAACTGGATTTTATTTTTAAATGCTTCTATTTTGTCACTGGCATCGAAAACAGTTACCTATGGCCTTTCCCTGAAGTGATACACTCAAATCATTTATTTTTTTAAATATATCTGACAGATACGCCAATTTCAATAACCAACACTCATAATTCATTACACAACATGTCCCCAAATACAAAGTTGTCGTCAATGAGAAAGTTTCTAACTTCAGCTCTCATTTCGCCGCGTCAGTGTTTTTCCGCGAGAAAGCCACCTTACTTCTGCGTGAAGAAGTAAAGAAATAATGTATGTAGACTACTCATGTCATCACATAATACTTTAAAAAGCCTTGTATTGTTTGGCCGTGATTTAATAAAGTTTATTATTTTCACGCTTTCGTCCAACACCTCTTTAAGGGAGAACGGCATTTTTTTCATTACTAAGGCATGGCGGTGTAGAACGTAATGGCTACTGGTACATCCTTTAACAATTTGCTTTATTCTTGGGACGACACCGGAAGTTTTTCCAGTCATAACCTTGACATCGACCGTGCATACATCCACGCAGTTAACCCATGGTATGTCATTTACAATAAAAAAATTGTCAATCAAATTAAAAATTTAAGCACCAATTTTAGTAGTTGGCAACGGCTTGCAGAAGAGCAGATCTTCTTGAAAGGACTATAGATATTGGTAGTGCACAAATACTGTTAAAATAGCCAACCCTGCAACATCCGTTGATTCATCCATTTGTAGCGCAAATTTTGTAACTTTTATTCGTAAAAGTAAAGGAGCTTTCACATTCTCCGATAAATCTCCGATACGTCTTGATATTGTGTTATTTGACGAAGGAATAGTGGCAACTAATTTGTTGGCCTTTTCACCCAACAAACATTAAACAATGTTTTGTGCGGTTAAATGCTTAAAAAGCAGAATTTATTAACCGGGGATTACTATCTTACATAAATTATGATTTTGTTTGGACATACCCGTCAGTTGGTGATTCTTCGGCAGCTTCGGGTGCTTTTGCGGAGCATTCACTTGCTTTTTTCAAAGATCCAGACCTAAGCCAGCGATCCATTCGAAAATTGTATGTATGTATAAAAACAAAATAAAGTAAAACTTACGCACTTAAAGCAACTGCAAATTAACTTCACCGTACTACGTTAAAAAGTTTGCATGAATTGAACAAAAACTGTTTCTATTTAAATCGTCACTCTCACTAGTCTTCGTGGTATTGTATGAAAATTTATACGAGTGAGATAGAATAAAAATAGAATTTGTCCATGAATGTGTTTTTACCGTTTCAAGTTTATGAAAAAGTGTTCCTTACAACTACAAAATTATACTTCTTTTTGTCTTTTCTCGGTATTCGACTGATTGTGATTGTCTGCAGGCCTACTATGGCTGCCGTTGGAAAAACAAAAAAATTATTTGAAATTTGTTTTTAGTTAGGTACCTAGCTATGCTGATTTTTTTAAAATATGAATTTCAATTCGTCTGCTGCGATCAAAATTGCAAGATCAGAAGCCCAAAATTAACTAGTTACTAGTCCTTCTTGGAATTTGTATACTTTTTCAAATATTTCCGCGGAACTCTTGGATATTCTTCGCGGAGCACCAAGTGCTCCGCGGAGCACACTTTGGGAAACCCGGGTTTAGAATATAGGGCCCTTGAAACGTCAAAAAATTTAAAAATTTTCAATTCCACAAATCGGAACTTTTACAATAGCTTTCTATGGGAAACTAAACGGAGTTCACCGCTTTTCTGTTGATATTTTTCCTGAATTTTGTCTGCTTTAAACCTCACGGAGCCCGGGACCTTTCCAACGAATGCAAAATCGTGGAAATCGGTTCGTGCGTTCTGGAGTTATAGCGTCAGGAAGGAAAACCCGACTTATTTTTATATAGTAGATATCAAATGCCCTTTTTTGTTGTTCTTAATAAATTTGTATGCTTAATCGCGACAACTTCAAATACGTTGTTTGTTGCGAGAAAATGTTAATAACGCGAAAAATGAACCAATAACCCGCTGTGTCAAAGAAACAAACTTAATATTAAATTGTATTGATTTTGATTTTCAATTAAGTAGATCTTCTTTGAAAAATAAACTGTTATTGTATTTTCATTTCAATTGATTTTTATATTTTGATTATGTATGAACAAATTAAGTTTTACATATTAATTATATTTTAAGAACATATTTATGTTAAACTTAAGTTTATTTAATAAATTGTACACATGTAAATATTTATCTAGTAGTCTAATTGTAGATCTTTAATCTCATATTGATGAATAAATGAATAAATAATTCAAAAAGGGTTATACAAGAAACCTTACGAGGACGATGTTCAAGCAAAGTAAATGAACTAATGATGATATTATCCACCAATCAATTTAAATGCTCTACGTTCAATACTATCCAAAAAGTTTAAGTAAGTTGCAGGAGCACCAGCCTAGAGATTGGAGTTATGCTCAAGCTTTGGACGTACACATATACATAAGTCTTGTAGATAACAGCCAAATCAGAAGGGGTCAAGAATTTCTTGCATAGCCAAAGGGAACCCAATCCCCTTGGGAAATTTTTGGCAACATCGTGTATGTGATCGTTCCACAAGAGGTGGTTGGTGAGGTGACATACATACCGAGGACATCGAGATGTTCAGTTTCATTGATGCAAGTGTCATCCATGGATAATGGCATCGCTTTAACGATACAAGACAGCATTGGGTTTTCGAAGCATTAAATTTCAAACGGTCTTCTATTCCCCATTGTACAATGCTGTTTAGGTCGGAATTTAATGAGCTTATCATATTTTGTCGTTGCGGTTCCACATGCGAAGAAGAGGGATGTGAGTCTAAAAACGAATATACATAAAAGGCTAAGAGTACTACGTTAGCTAAACAATGTATTTGACAGGAGATCATTAATAAAAATGAAAAAGAGTTTTGGAGATAGAACTGAGCCCTGGAATACACCAACATTTATTGTGTTACTTGAATCCATAAAATACTACTTGTATTGAACGATCCGAAAGTTAATTACTAATCCAATGAAGGAGGGATTCATGGTCGTATAGGAAGTATATGGCAAGTATTGCTTTCGTAAAAAAATTCGAAATCAAGATTTTAATCAAACATGACATTACGATGGTAGAGAAGTCAAAAAAGTTGGTCCCCGATTCCGTCCATCTGTCTAATTCTACCTGTATGTCCTCGCCACTACAGCCCAAACCATTAGGTCGATTATGTCAAACTTGGAAAATAAGGTTCTAAGCCGATTCGCGATTTCTGTCTGGAAATTTTCGTAGATTCAAAAATAAATGATTAAATTCTCCAAACTCCGAATTTAATTGGTTAATCGGATGAACACCAAATCGTCTTCTTTTTTGTATACGTTTAAGTAATTTGTACACATACAAACTATTTTCCGACAGTAAAATACGGCGAACTTTTCTTGACAACGGCATTTTAACTACTAATCGCTCAAAAGCAGTCGCTCAGTGTCTGGACATACATACGTCGCTTAGAGTTGCCCTTCAGCCGCTCAGCCGCTTACTGCGTGGCCGAGGCCTTATTTTTTTTAAGACGAAAAAAATAATAAAATAACGAATTTTCTCAAAAACGAACCGATAGATTTTTATTAAATTTTCTCTTAAAACTTTTTTCTTAAGTTGGCTACTTTCAACAAAACAAAAATATTTTTTTTGCTCCGGAAGGTTACCCCAATTATTTATATATGTATGTATGTATATGATCAAAAATTTCAATTTTTTTTTAGATTTTTGAAAAAATATTATTATATTTTTTATATAGATAACATTAATAATATTAATAATGTTTTTTAATGAAATTCGAGTGTTATTTTTTTTTTAATTCAATATCTTAGAGAAGGGTCAATATTATTCAATGGTTATTTTAAAATTAAATGGTTAATAAAAAATTTAGAAAAACATTTATATTTTAAGCAGTAAATAACTGCTTACCAAAAATATTTTTAAGACAAAATTTAAAAAATGCATGTATATACAATGTAAAAGAAAACAATTAAGAAATCAAGGTTTAATAAAATGGCCTTTAAATTTTTTAAGAAAAACATAATTTGCAGGTACATTTTTAAATCTTAAAATATATAGGAAATATTTTTAAATACACTCTTTGGATACGTGCGACCCAGTCGTTCATTTTATTTAATGTGATTCACGAATATTATTAATATTTTATTCTCAAAAAACGTCATAAGTGGTTCATTCTTCGACTTTCGAAGAGTATAGTTTAAACTAACTTATATTTTAAATGCACCTGAAGAACACAAGGGCAAATGGCTACCCAAGCTGGTGGAAGATGTTGAACAAAATTCTTTATTTCGTTGTAAATTACACTAGCTTTGGCAGGCATTCAAGTTTTTTAGGTTTCATTGCTTTTCGTTGTTCTTTCTAAAATTGAAAAAAAGTTGAACAGATGTTTTATTAATAAAAATGGTTTAAATCATGAAAATCATGAAAAATAAATGTAAACCAGCAAGAGTGTTCATTTATGCGTTTCGCCCCGGTGTGATGGTTGGGCTCATCAGAAGATGACCATCACACCTTGTCTTGACGCAAATTTCTCGAATTAATCGAGATACCATATAATCCGAGCTACATAAAGCAACTGCGAATTATATGAATAAATGAACACTCTTGCTGGTTTACATTTATTTTTCATGATTTAAACCATTTTTATTAAAAAAACCAGTGTTCAAGGAAAAAACCTATTGACTGTTTACAGTCAAATATTTCTTTTTCAAAGAAGCCTATAGCACGGCAATAAACATAATGCTACAATTTATCTTCTCTGAAGACTTGTAGCAACCATATAATTCGCAGTTGCTTTTTGTAGCTCGGATTATATGGTATCTCGATTAATTCGAGAAATTTGCGTCAAGACAAGGTGTGATGGTCATCTTCTGATGAGCCCAACCATCACACCGGGGCGAAACGCATAAATGAACACTCTTGCTGGCTTACATTTATTTTTCATGATTTAAACCATTTTTATTAAAAAAAAACAGTGTTCAAGGAAAAAAACCTATTGACTGTTTGCACAGTCAAATATTTCTTTTTTCAAAGATGTTTTATGTTTAGTCATATATGTATGTATAATGAAAATACGTACGCAATACATAGAATAAACTTTAATTTTAACATAATTATAATATGAACTCACTAGTTCATTATTTTTCTTGCTCAAAGAATTAAATTACAACCAAGACTTGAGCAAAAAATTTGTACCCAATTTTTAAGCATTTGACAAAAATCACTTTTCGATTTATTCGACACTTGACTCAAATGGAAAAGTGTATATTAAGGATCTAACAAAAAAATTTCAAACACCGAAAAATATAGCGATATCCGTTACATTTTTGTAATGAATTTTTAAAATTATATATTTTTAGGAAAAACAATACTTAAAAAAACCAAAAACTTTATATCCCTATAACTACAGATCAAAAAAGAGGCTGGGATGCGACCCACACTGATGACTTCCCATCCCGTCTGTCGATTTGTCTTGCTTAAAAGTTTGTAGGTTTTCGTGTTGGGTTAAGAAAATTGTCAGTTGAATTATTCTTAAAAATGTTCAAATTACCAACAATATTTTTCATATAAAGAAATAGTTTGGTTTAAAAATCTAGTTTTGTTAAATAGTTTTTTAGTCGAAAACAAATTTTTACCAATTTTAGTACTGTTTTTTTTTAGGTTTTTATTTTTTGTAAAAAAACTGTCAATTAGATGTTTCTCAAAATTTTACTAAATGTTGAGAACAATATTTTTTAAAAGATAAAAGTAGTTTAAAGCCAGTATCTCAAAGCTTTAAAAAGATATTTGAGTCCGTAATCAATTTTTACAAACTCTTATTAATTTTTTTTTAGGTTTTTATTGTTTGTAAAAAAAACTGTCAATTCGATTTTTCTCAAATTTGTTTAGAATGTTGAAAACAATATTTCTTATAAGTGAAAATTAGTTGCAAGCCATAATCTCAAATTTTTGAAAAGATATTTGAGTCGAAATTCAATTTTTACCAACTTTTGTTAAATTTTCTTTAAAGTTTTTAATTTTTGTAAAAAAACTGTCAATTCGATTTTTTCAAAATTTTATTGAATGTTGAAAACAATATTTTTTGAAAGATAAAAGTAGTATAAAACCAATATCTCATAGTTTTGAAAAGATATTTGAGTCGAAAATCAATTTTTACCATCTTTTATTAATTTTTGTTTAGGTTTTAATTTTTTGTAAAAAAAACCTTCAATTCGATTTTTCTCAACATTTTTTAGAATGTTGAAAACAATATTTCTTATAAGATAAAATAAGTTTGAAGTTTTTACCAACTTTGAGTAATGTTTTTTTTTAGTTTTTTATTTTGTATAAAAAAACTGTCCATTCGATTTTTTTCAAAATTTTATCAGATGTCAAAAACATTATTCTTCGTTTCACAAAATTGTTTTGGAGATGAAATCATATTTAAGTCGTAAAATTTTTGAGGTGACAAATTTTTTTTTTTTCAGTTTTTTTTTGATTTATAAAAAAAACCGTTTATTGGATTTTTTCCAAAAATATACTTGTTTGGTATCACGTTACAATATATAATATAACATTTAATTCAAGTCTCTAGCGTCATTGGTTCATGAGATATTTAGGGTTAACCAAAATTTTCACCTTTTTTTTTTAAACTGCTATGGTAAAAAAAAACCACCCACGCAATTTTCTTGAGAGCCCTTTCTGCATCTTTCTGCCTTATTATCAGTATAACAAAATTTATTTGAAGTCTATATCTCTTCTGGACGACGAAAAAAACGTCGCGAACGTACGGACGTACAAACGCACGCACAGACATCTTTCTAAAAATCTTTTATTTCGACTCTAGGGACCTTGAAACGTCGAGAAATGTCAACATTTTCAATTCGACAAATCGGAACCATTACAATAACTTCCTATGGGAAGTTAAAAATGGTACATGCAAGAAAAGTAAATGTAAGAAATTTCATTTTCTTAAACCCATTTTTATAGCTAAGAAAAAAGTATGAGAAATACGATAACAAACAGTTGAAACACATAAGAAAGTTAAATTAATAGTTTATCAATCATGTTGTTTTGTACCTATGTATTGAAGGATGTGATTAAAAAACACTCATTTTCTCACTTAAAATTTATATTATTTTTATATAAATCCAAAACTGACCCAATAGGTTAGATACATACAAACATTTCCCTATACATAATCCGATGAAAAAAAAAGATTCAATATATCGGCCAATACAAGGAATTATGAAAAAACAGATCGAAAAGTTAAAAACCGTCACAAATAATTCACGACAAATTATTCATTTAACACAGTTTTGATCGGTATTTGTCATTTTACTGAGTTGACACACATTATTTTATACAATTATACAAAGAAAGTCACCCGAAACCATAATAACGACTGAGGAACAAGCCATGGTTTCAACTTACCAGCTGATATAAACCCTTTGGCCATTGCTTGGGCAATTTTACCGCCTCCCAAAAATCCAATTTTTAAAATCGATGACATTTTTTTATAAAACGTTTTTGTTGTTACTATATTTCGAGATCAATTTTCTTACTTTCGCGGTCAACAGTCGGTCGGTTGTATTACTTGATACGATTAATAATAATAAGATTTATTTCCACCTTATCAAGCTCTACATGCGCACATACATATGTACATATGTACGAGTATGTAATTATCAGTTGTTGGTCTTTTTGTTGATATGAATGCTATCTTTGTTGACTGATAAACTACATCACACGATTTATAGGGGTGTTTAATATGCTGACAAAAAAAAAGTTTGTATGGTCCTATAGGTTCATTGGGTTTAAAATAAATAACCAAAGTCTTCAAATTTAATATTCGAAAAACTAACCCGTCCTGCAAAATAGGTAGATTCATGAGGAATGAAAACTATTTTTTCAACATCAAAAATCTCGTAATACCTGAAAAATGGTCTAGAAATATATCTTACTTTCAGAATTTAGAACTTTGTAAAAATTATACAAAAATAAAGATTCAATGCCAACAACCCAATAGACTTGAGACTTCGAACATATTCTGCATTCCACGCCGAAAAATAGGTATACAAATTCTAAACATTCTATAATTATGACCACCCTTATGTATACATCTACACCATGTACATATTTTATAAAACTTTAATCTAAAAATTGTTATCAATTTCTTATTCAAAAATTAAATATAAATAATTGTAAGCAACACATACAAAAGTATTTGGTTTGTGCATGTAGGATGTATTTTTACATGCAAGTAAATGTATCATAAGAGAAATGTCACCATTTTATTGAACGTGAACGCCTTTCGAATATTTTCAGATAAGTTTAACAGTTGCATTAGATGTTTGTATCCTATGAGCATGAGGCCACAATAATGCATATCAAATAGGTTTTGAATAATGGTATTCCAAGAATGAAACATTTGAATCATTTGTTTTTATTATTTGTTTGTATTGCCAACTTATAACAATTTAATTGTATTCAGAATAAGTTTGAAAAAAAAAACTAAAATAAATGCATAGATTCGAAAAATAAAAAAAATTGTTTCAAAAAGGAAATAATAGCAAAATAATATTTATTAAATTTGTGCTTCATTTAACTAAGGGCAGAGAAGGACTAATGGGGTGCTTAAAGAAAGATGGAGGTGCTTGCTTGGGGCTAGAGAACTTCACTACCTTCCAAAACAGGTAATCCAAATTACCAACGCTTGCACAACATGTGTATTCATTTCAAAAGCGAGTGTCCCACCGATGTTGCAAATACTGAATTTATAGATGAAGATTCTATTAACACAATTGATAGAGGTGATGAATTTGTTGCAACAGATTCAGAACTCAATACCGAAGCCAAACGAATTAGAAGAGAAATAGGAAATAGTCTTTGAATTTAACGTTTAAAAGATTTTTTTTTGTTTTTTTATTTAACTTTGGACTTTAATGCTTAAAAGAAAATGTATATATGAATTCATTTTAGAAACTAAATAAAAAGTAAACATAAAAAATAAATAAAAATATCTATTTATCACAAAAAAAAAGAACTATTAAAATAGAATAAGTTCAGTTGTTCTTTTGCAGTTTTGCCTCTTCAATTTCAATCAGACGTTTTTAGAATTCAAGCTTTGCCTTTATTTTTTGCATCCTCATTTTTTCCATTTCAATGTTGTGTCGTTTGGTTTCTTCCAAGACTTTTTTCTGCTGATCATGAAGTTTGTCAATGGACCTGTAAATTTTCTTACAGGTCCAATGTCGTTGAGATCACTTTCAACATTTTTCCAAAATTTTTGGATATCTTCCTTCAGTCTATTTGTAGTGAATCCATTGGCGATATCTTGGTTTTTTTCCATAAAATTAATAAAAACTTCTATTTGCTTCGAATTAGAAGAATTTGACCTTAAAAAAAGGTTTTTTTTTAGTTTTATTAATTTTTTTTTAGAGAATAACTTACATCGTTGTTTATTGTTTTGAATTTCCACGTAAAATGACAGGGAAAAATTCCGAGGGAAAAAGCAAAAAATTTCCCATACAAAAATTGTTCACGATAGGTATTTTTTTCTCTCGGAATTTTTCCCTAATTTCGAAAGATGTTCACGATACATATTTTTCGAATATGGGAAAAAGTTCATGGGAAACACAATTCCCGATAGCCCCAAATATGAATTCCAACCGCTCCCAACAAATTCATCAACTTTTAGCTAATAGAGCATCATATGAGCTATTAAGATCGGATACCGTTTAGTTTATAAGCAAAAACAACTTAAATCTTTGTGATAATATTAAAGGTATTCACAAAATTTAAAACTTTGGAAAAACTTTATTAATGTTTTAAATAAGTTTGATAAGATCTTTTCTGAAAGCAAGAGCAAATTTTCAGTTTTTTCCGAAGAAACCTTGAATAAGAGATCGTCAATTTAATATTATATTCTAAGAAAACAGCATATTTATTTTCTTAGCATAAACTGAAGTTTCCTGAAACTCGTCTTTAATCCCATCTTATTTTCTTTCACGCAAATAGTGTGTAAGGCTTTCTTAGTGTTTTTTTTTTTCAAAACTAATTATCTATTTGAAGATCTTAAGAAATTGAAGAAATTAGCTTTTTGAAGTGAATTTGCTTTGGGTGCTTTCAATGTGACTTAAACATGAATTTTAAGAATATACATGTCCCACAAACAGAAAAAGTGACACTTTCGTTAAACTAATGGCTAATTGAAAAACATAATTTACGTTTAACATCTTTTAACTTAATATAAAACTTTGAATCTTTTCAGAAGTGGGAACAGATTCTGTCACCACGTGTAATTTGTTTACCTTATTTTTTTTAATTTAACAGAAATTATGTACATAAATGCACCTATTTCTTTAAATTTAAGAACCACCAAACATTTTTTGTCTCTACAATTTTTAAATCTCGTTAACTCCTTTTTGATCAAAAATTTTCAAAAAGTTCAATCAAAACAGTGTTTTTTTGGAATTTGTGTTGTGTTCTAGCATCGGCTCCAATCTGTGATAAAGCGGACTGAAAATGATTTAGTTATAATAGATTCCCAGAAATTGCGTCAGAAGAATACACGCCAAAAAAAGCCAGAAAATTCTTCATATAAAATTCTGTTTGTTCACACAGCTAGCTGGAATAATTAAAACTTGGGTACAAGGACAAAATATAGAACAACATTTCACATTATCAAACATGTATGGGTTTGGTTGACAAGAAAAGTTGCTTGAAGGTGAGAAGAAGGACACCAACAAAGATGAACTCATTAAATGTATTTACTTCAAAATATTCACCGTCCAAATAAACTTCTTGGGTGGAATTTTACAGGAGGTAAAACTATTTTTTTCTCTCGTGAAAGTTTTCTTTTATTTAAAACGACCAAGAAAAAGAATTTGGGTAACAATTGTTGACAAATGGCAGTTTTGGACAAGGTTGAGGACAGAAATAGATACTATTGACCAAAAATACTCACTCTAAGGCTGATATTTCGATTTATCTTCAAGCTACAGAAGACTTTCTCGCATTTAGTCCTCCGTGTTAAAGAACAAAGGAATCCTAACCAACAGAATCTCAATTGCGACATGGTGTTAAATTGGATGTTTAACTTCCCATAGGAAGTAATTGCAATCGGTCCGATTTGTCGAATTGAAAATGTTGACATTTCTCGACGTTTCAAGGTCCCTAGAGTCGAAATAAAAGATTTTAGAGAGATGTCTGTGCGTGCGTGCGTGTGTACTTACGTTCGTACGTCCGGCAAGCTTTTTTTCGTCGTCTATATCTCAAGAACCAGTGGAGATATCGACTTCAAATAAATTTTGTTATACAGAAAGATGCAGAAAGAACTCTCGAAACATCTCACCCAAAATATCTTACGAAGACTTGACTAGTGATTTGAATAAAATTTTATATTACATATTGTGACGTGATACCATACTAATAAAATTAAAAAAAAAAAATCAACTTACTTTTTTTTTGTAAATCAACAAAACTTACTTGAGGTGGCGCTACAGTCCTGTGTGAACTAGGGCCTAACCCAACAAACTTCTTCATCTAGCTCGGTCCCTAGCTAGATGTCTCCAGTTTCGCGCTCCAAGTTGGGTGAGGTCACTTTCCACTTTTGTGCGCCACTTGATTCGCGGTCTTCCTCTACTGCGCTGTCCTGTGGGTGTGGATTCGAAGACTTTCCGGGCCGGAGCATTGGTTTCCATGCGCTCTACGTGACCCAGCCATCTTAGTCGTTGGACTTTTACCCTTCTGGCTAAGTCTACATCGCTGTACAGCCCGTACAGCTCATCGTTCCATCTTCTCCTCCACTCCCCTTCTATGCATACGGGGCCGTAGATCGCACGAAGAACTTTTCTCCCGAAACGACCCAAGGTGCTTTCATCCACTTTTGTCATAGTCCATGCTTCTGCACCGTATAGCAGAACGGGGATGATAAGGGTCTTATATAGCGACACTTTGGTCCCTCGAGAGAGGGCTTTGCTGCTCAATTACTTTCTTAGCCCAACAAAACAGCGGTTAGCAAGAGTTATTCTTCGACGAAGTCCTTGACTACCTCAAAGTTACGTCTGTCGATGGCGACGTTTTAATTTTAACCGAGACGTCGGTGTTGTAAGTCCATGTACTTTGTTTTGCCCTCATTAACCGTTAAACCCATATTTGCAGCCTCTGCCTCAATACTCACAAAAGCCCCATTGACATCACGCTGAGTTCTTCCGATTATGTCAATGTCATCAGCATATTATGCTAGTAATTGGACAGACTTTTGAAAGATACTGCCTCTAGTGTTGCATGGAAGCTCTCACTATTCTTTCAAGTACGATGTTAAAAATATCGCATGACACCGCATCACCTTGTCCAAAACCTTTTTTGACATCGAAAGGTTCTGTTAAATTGTTTGCAACCTTTATGGAGCAGCGTAAATTCTCCATGGTCATTTTGTACAAACGGACGAGTTTGGCAGGGACGCCAAAACTAGACTTGGCTCTATAAAGCTCGTCCCTGTTTATACTGTCTTATGCGGCCTTGAAATCGATGAAGATGGTGGGTGTCGATTTGATGTTCTTGGGTTTTTTCAGAATCTGCCGTAATGTGAATATTTGATCGACTGTGGATTTTTCTTGTTCTAAAACCACACTGATACGGACCTATCAGGTTGTTGACGATGGGCTTTAGACGTTCATATATTACGGCAGAGAAGATTTTGTAAGCGACGTTAAGTAGACTGATGCCTCTACACGTGCAGTTTAGAGAGCAATGTTGTAATTGGTTCTCGATACTTCTAACTCGGTCGGAGAAGGATTTGGCGATCTCTTGCGATTGTAGCCGTTCGACGTTGTATGTACCTTTTCCCAGCATCTCCCTGTTTTGCCTTGGGTCTGGACACCCGAAGTGCTACCTTAGCTACAACGATTTAGTGGTCCGAGTCGATGTTAGCTCCTCGGAAAGTTCGGACATCCATGATGCTGGAAGCGTGTCTAGCGTCGATCGCAATATGGTCAATCTTGTTGACTGTAGATTGATCTGGAGAATTCCAAGTTCCTTTGTGGATGTTGAGGTGTGGAAAACGCGTACTGGCTACCAAAACGTTTCGCCCCGCAGCAAAATCGATGAGCCTGAATCCGTTGTCGGAAGTGTTGTCGTGCAGGCTATTTTTCCCGATTATTCCACCAAAGATGTCTTCCCTTCCTAGCCAGGACAATTTTAATATCGTAGCTAGGACACTGCTTTTGTCATCCTTCTCTTCTGTGGGGGCGTGCGCGCATATCAGGCTAATGTTGCCGAATTTAGCCTTGATGCAGATGGTCATGAGGAGCTCGTTGATGCACCTCTATAGCTCAAGACTTGTTGCCTAAGTCTGGCTCCAATGACAAAGCCGCATCCAAATAAGCGCTGTTGGTTTTCCCGGTAGCAGTCACCATAGTAAATGTCGCAGTTTTTCATCCTTTTTCTGCCCGGCCCATCCCATCGTATTTCCTGGATGTCGGTGATGTCTGCTTTATAGCAGTCTAGGGCCTCCGCTAATTCTTCGGCTGCACGAGGTCTGTTAAGGGACCTAACATTCCACGTGCATATCCGAAGTTCGTTGTCCTTAATTCGTTTGCGTGGGTTGTCAACATTAAATCCTTCCGTATCCGAGGCTTGTTGGTGCTTCGGAACTAGGATATTTTTACGTGGTCAGGAAGTCACCCCGACGGCACAATCCCCAACCTGGAGGGATCCTAAGTATAACTCCAAGGACGGGGACGGATAAATCGCTCCTTATAGGCCAGGGATCCGAATATGTCGTAGAAGCCCTATAAGGTGCTTACTAAGTAGTTCAACCTTACTGGAACTGTAGACGTTGATTCCATCTCGGGAATTCCTCCGCTGCCGCCTGGATAAGGAGAGGTGCCTTAGTGGAAACACCTCTCCCCCCTCTCTCGTTTGCTGCCCCCAACAACTTTCCACTGGGGTTGGAACCCAATCTCCAGTTGAGGTACTAGGCACCCGATGTTCACCACGGGGAGGTGAGAGTATGAGTTGATAGATAACAAAAACTGAAGAAAAATAATTGTCTCCTCGAATATTTTACGAACAAAAAACGATTTTATCTTCAAAATAATTTTATGCAACGAAGACTAACGTTTTTGGCTCTTGTAAAATTTTGAGTAAAATCGAATTGACAGTTTTTTTTACAAAAAATAAATATTATTTAAAGTTGGTAAAAATTGATTTTAGACTCAAATATCTTTTCAAAAGATTAAGATATTAACTTCAAACTAATTTCATTCTATAGAAAATATTGTGTTCGACATTCAGTAAAAGTTGTATAAAAATCCGACAGTCAGTTTTTATTTTTTATAAAAATTAAGATCTACAAATTGGTAAAAATTTATATTCGCTTTTCGATATCTCGTAAATAAATGAAGGTACTGACTTCAAAATGATTTCATTCTGTACTAAAAAAATCCAATCTGTGTTTGTTAATGTAAGAAATAAAAACTTTTAAGAAATGCGACTAAAAATGTTAGTACATAATTGGTTTTCGACTAAAAACCTCGGGAACAAAAATAGATTTTAAAATCAAATCATATGCAAAATATTGTTGATAATTTTTAGTTAATGTAGACAAATTTAACTGATAACTTAAAAAAAAAACACGAAAGTCGAAAACCCATTGTTATGAACATTTTGTTAAAGTTTTAAGCAAAACAAATCCCCAAACGGGATGGAAAGTTATCAGTGTGGATCGCATCGCAGCCTCTTTTTTTGAATGAATTAACATGCATGCCGATCAATTACAGAAATGAACATGTTGCGGGTGAATTTAGAGCGACATTTGATTGTACCCACAACAATTATGTAATCTTTTTATATGAGGATATACATATACATATGTATATTTAAACATTTATATGTACATATGTATGCACACAATTTTCAAAATATGGGAAAAATCATATTTGTTTTTATAAAACTCATAAATGTTCATGTTAATTTAGGAATACGTTTTTACTTGCGATATATAGGAACTATATGGCAAGTTTTGCATTCGTGCAATATTTTGTCTGTCTGTCCACGCTCCTACAGCCTAAACCATTGGGTCGATTGAGTTCAAACTTGGAAGTTAAGGTTTTGAGCAGATTCGCGTTAGGCGTTTTTTTCATTTTTTTTTAGATCAAAACTAACAGTGGCCCCCATACAATTTCTTTGGTCAAAAAACGATAATTCGAATTTTCTCAAAAACAAACCGATAGATTTTTTTTAAATTTTCTCTAAAATTTTATTTTTTAACTTGGCTTCTTTTAATAAGAAAAACATATTTTTGTATTGCTCAGGAAAGGTACCGCTCATAGAACCGTTATTTTGTTTTTTAATTTTCTCAGCAACTTATGTACTGATTTCAATAATTTTTTTTGTGAATAAGCTCTTATATTGTTTTAACAATATTTGATTATCAAAAGTGCAATTTTTTTTGTTTGGATTTTTAAAAAAATATTGAATTTTTTTATTCAAAATTCTATATCTCAAAAACGGGTTAATATTTTTTTACGAAATTCAAATGTAGAGCGTATATTTACAATCACTAAACAACTGCATACCAAAACTATTTTTAGAACAAAATTGAAAAATTTTATATATAAAAAATTAATTTTAAAAAAAACCGCTCTAACGATTTTCGAAAAAATTTTTTTAAAAATCAAGGGCTTTTTTATTTTTAAAATGGCATTTAAATTATTGAAGACAAACTTATTTTTCAGGTAAAATTTTGAATCTTAAATAAGTTTTTTTTTTAAATTATTTTAACTGTATATTGAATGTAACCCCCTCCCAAATAATTTAAAAATGGAGGTTTTTTCGACAAATCAAATGGCATTTATATCTTTGAAGACAAACTTATTTTACAGGTATATTTTTAAATCTTATATACATATATACTTTTTTAAACACTCTTCGAATACAGGAGCAAGTTCGTGCGACCCAGTCGTGCATTTTATTTTATTTTCCATAAATAAATATTTAACTTAGGGGCAATAAATTGTGCTTAGTTTTTAATTTTTCAAAAATACCGTTAATACAATTTTCCTAATTGAATACCGGAGGTTGTGAAATTCAGTGCTGATCATCTGGACATCTGTGTTTTTGGTGTCCACATTATCATTGGCTGCGTTTTATAGAAACCCGATACCTTTTTGGTTAGTGCTTACGAGTATAGAATAGTTGGGATGCCAAAAAAAGAATCCAAAGATATCTCAGAATTTCTGGTATGTGCAAGTATCTGACACAACTGATCGAAAACATGGTTAAATTTGAACGAACCCGGAAATTGATTTCAAATGTGTGTTTTTGGTACAAACCTGGTGAACTATTAAAACTACACATTGAAAAATTTGTTTTAAAATAAATTTGGACCTCGAAATCTCAATGTTTTTCTGCAGTTTTTTAAACAGCTGAAAGGTGTTTTTTACTTTTTGACAGCTATCTCAAATATGTAGTGGGACCGGTCCCATTAAGAATTTTTGGGCGAATTTCAACCAACTTGAAAATGGATTTAAAACTTTAGTTTTTGTTCAAATGCGGTTAATTTCTAAATTTTATTTTACAATAATTTTGGACCTCGAAATCTAAATACTGGTCCGCTTTTTGAGAATATCTGAAAGTTGTTTTTATTTTTTGCCAACTCAATTTAGCTATCCAACTCGTTCTTAAAATTCACTTGTCAAGGCATAGAGAACCTATACTATAGTATAGAATATAAGTTAACACAGAACAAACGGAATTGCTGACGAACAAAATTCAACAGAAAAACAATCAGGTACTGTGGGAATGCAAGTATTAATGAAAGTTGCAAAGTTGCATTTATTCATTTAAATAGTAAGCAACAATAAATTGTAAATTTATTCTTAAGAGTTAGTAGTAAAATACAATCCGATAAATAAAGGTCAGAGCAATCTGCTCTAAAAAAAATATTTTTTTAATAAATTAAACTGTTATTTGATTAACTTATACATATCTCTATGTATCAAGGATAGTCTATCTAACATCATCATTTATAAAATTTATATTTTTTTGAGGATATACATAGATTAGGTTGAACCGTATGATCTAGATCTCTTGAAAAATTTAAATTTCGGGATAATTTTAACTACTTGGTAGGGACTTCATATTCGATAGACTGAATTATTTTCACTCAAATAATAATTTTGTAGCTAGTGACAGGAGTGATGGACTAACTTGGTGCCTTGGTCTAATATTGCGTTCAAAGAATACAGTTTCTGTATATGATATCCCTTTATTCAACTGAACCTGTACAATGACTACAATAAAAATAAAAATTTCGAAAACCAATCTTTTGCGATCAAGAAAATAGTTTAAACTACAATTTATTCACTTTTAAACGTAACATTTTTAAATGAAATATTTTATTTTTAATTTGATTTTCTTTACTAATATAAGTAGATCAAATTAAATTAACTTTATCTGTGAATTTTCTTGACAAGTTATGGTAGAATGCAATATTAATTCGAAGGAGGTGGCGGTGGAGGAGGATGCACTATTCCGGGAACTCCTGGGGGCAAAGCTGGAAGCAGACCACATGGTGGTGGAGGGGGTGCAACGCCTGGAGGCGGTGGAGGCAGGTAACCACCGCCTACGTTTTGACCCCATCCAAATGGTGGTAGGAGTCCAGGAGGCGGTGGTGCGGTCCAAGATGGAAGAGGGGTATTTGATGTGCCTGGTGGAGGAGGCAAAAGTGATGGCATTGGACCGGTACCCGGAGGTGGAGGAAGTGGTGTGCTGCCAGGAATTGGAGGATTTCCAGATTCCCCACCTGGTGGTGGAGGTTGTATTGGCGGTATCCATGGCATCATGGGTGGAGGTGGTGGCGGAGCTGGAGGAAGTGGTTGAGCAACTGGAGGAGGCTGCATTAATGGTGGAAGGGGCATTGCACCGTTTGACATCCATGATGGTGGAGTCATTGGTGTTGACTGCATTGGTGGCTGAGTCATTGTAGGGGGTGCAGCAATTGCTTTTGGTTGAGATGCCTTAGTATCGAAAAGACTATAACCTCGATTTAAATGTGCTTGTGCTAGGGGGTCTGCCGCTGTTTTCTGTGGTGTGGGGCCCTCACCAAGCTCGGCCATGAGGCTCATATATTCTTCATCGATTTTCGCTTGCGAATCATCTGTTGGTGGTCCTCCTTGTCCTGGGCGCTTACTTCGACAATCTTTGGAAATATGACCAGCACCTCCGCATGAGGAACACACAATGCTATTTGTTACGTTCGGTTTGTCAGGACAAAGCCAACTTTTATGTTCGGTTGACCCACAGTTTGTACACCGAGGGCAATCAGTTTCACGCAGTGTACCATTAAGCTGTGCCAACTCACGTAATTGCATTCTACGTAAATCGTTGTGTCCTTCTGGAACTTCGATTCCCTGGCGAATTACGTCTTTTATTTTATCAACTGCCCTTTTCACTGCCTCTGGATTAGAAGCAGTAATAAATGCATGCAAGGGCTCATCTTCACCAGGCAATGGTTGACCGTCTTTTCTACCGACTTTTCCTTCTTTAACTGAACCTTTTCCTCGTATGATGATCTTGGCACCTGTTTCCTTTTCCATAGCTTTCAGTGTGTTACCACGCGGTCCAATCAAAAGGCCAACAAAATTTATATCAGGGTGTTGCTCTTGTGGTATAAGTACTTTGTCACTTACACGAATAACAGGCGGTCTTGTAAAGTAAAAAAGAATAAGCAACAAATATTTATTTTTCATAAACAACTTCGTTGTTAAAGTTAAACATACTTATAATCAGCTGGTGGCTTAAAATCTGGATTGACGCTTTGCATACGCATAATAAGCTGATGACGCTGTTCTTCCAAACGTTTACGAAAACGAAATTCTCTGGTATTCAACCGTTTCCCATCAGAACTGTATATAGGCTCGGGCGATGGAGATCTATGAACGAAACAAAAAAAACAAATTTCGAGTTAACACACTCACAAACTTCATGTCAAATCTGCCCATAACACCAATATTTGTGGCAACTGATATGTAATTTTCTGTCTTCTTAAATCTAAATTAATTTATTCAAATTTCTACACCATAAGCTCTATGTAATAATAATTAAGATTTACTGAAAGAATTATTGTATTAATTATGTATTAAGCTTTGTAGAAAAATTATATCATAAGTTTTCAGATTTGTTGAAAATACTCTTATTGGATTGTGTACACTAATCTGGCGCCGATCGAGGCAGTTGAACTCGAGTTTGTTATTTGGGGTGAAATTTTCCGTTTTGCGGGATGCGTTTCTTTAAAGAAAAAATGAAAATTAGTGTAGTTTTCCAAATGAATCGAATCGATGTTTGTTGGAAATCAAAAAATATCCTCGAAAAGGATTATTTTCTAATATCAACTTTTTGTCTGTGTTTATTAGCGTAACAGTTCAGGAGGCCAACTTAAGCAACCTAAATCATTGCAGCTATTTCAAACATAAAGCTTTAGACAATCTGGGCAAGCTTTCGCTAATTTTAAAAAACGAAAATTGTCCATATCCTTGACGTGACTCAAACATGGATACGATGATAGACCTGATTATCTTGCTTATCGGTTATTTAAAAGAGAGATTTGCGAATACCGGTTTCAGAAAATCTGAGTTCTTTCTTTTGTGCCGAATTAGGAAAGAGCAGAAATATTAAATTCAAATGAATCCATCAGGATGTGCAGAAAGGACATTTAAAACATTCAAAAAATACAATTTTTCCTCTGCAAATTACAATCTTATACAAATTGAACATGGATTAAAAAAGTAACTGAGTGGGTGTTTGAAGGGTTTGAAACCCTTGAAATATGAAGGTTTTTCGCTAAATGAGGCCTTTATGAATTTTTAATTTGAATTTAGCAAATTAATATGATTTTTTCCGTAAGAGAACAGTAATTTACTAACCTATCATAAGTTGTGGCTTTTTAAGTAATATAACACACGAGCAACTAATTATGAAGTTGTTGTATTGAAAGACCTTACGGTGTCAGCTTTTGCATCAAAAAAATGGCAAAGCTTGAAAAAAAGTACTGACTGAGAGCTAGCGACAAAATGGACAAGTAATTTGCAAAATTTTCTTAGGTAGTAACAGAAGAGATCAAAAGTAACAGAAGACATCAAAAGTCTACGGTTTAAAAAATTGAAAAAGAATATTTGCAGAAACTTAGTTTTTAACAAAGGTCTCGAAATATAATGATCACGTTATTTTTATGTACTTTTTAATATCATTAAAAAAGTAATACTGCAAAAGAATAGAGCGATATTCTCCAAAATACACTGCAACAAACCTTTTTTAAATATCGAAGAACACTCATATAAGTATTGTTATAATTATAATTATCAAAACGTTTAAGAACCAAACGTGATATTTTTGGGAAATTAATTACTTTTTTTAATAATTTTTGGCAACTTTAGTTAAAAGTTTAAGGTCTCATGTCCAGGAGTTCATCAAGAAATAAACTTTCGTCTTTTGGAATTAAGACAAGTAAAACGAATGGCAGTAGACTTAATGTTTGGCATATGATTTGATTTGGGTTTGGGTTATATTTTTCACACCTTTGATGACTTCTGTTACTACATTGATACAAACTTTGGCTATAAACTGACCATAAGGGTCGTTTTTTTTACTTTTTCCAATTTCGCCACGGGTACATTTAGACAGATTTGGTAGTCTTTGATTTTTATTTTTTTGAGTACTGGAACCAGTTTTTAAGTTTGAGGTAAACAAGCCACTCTGAAAAAGTGAATGTACTGTTGACTCAAAAAACAATTGTTGAATTTGAAGACAGGTTAAAAATACTCAAAGTATGAAACATAACATTTGAATTTCATGTTAAGACAGCTACATACACTATGTAAATCAATAAAAAAAAAAAATAATAATAAAAAATCAAGCTTAAAACTTAACTTTAACTATGCAAAGCTACACACTGTAAAAATGGCAAGCTTTTAATTAAAAACTTTTGGAAACAAAGCCTTTGGGTTATTTCCTACAAAAACGTCTCATGGAAAAAGTCAACACATTTTAGATTTGTTTCAAACTTTGTTCAAATAATCCCTACGGCCAATTCCTTGACCGAGTTCTAAAATCAATTTAAAACTTGATCTAATAACTCTTGGTTTCATATGTGACTCTATCTCAATTTGTGAAACCTTGAGTTGTATGTACATTCTAACCACGGACATTATGACGTCATTCTTAAAACCAAACAAACATGTTAAAAGCAAACAATACAAAATTATATTTCAAATTAAAAAAAAAAACACCCAAATGACATTGGCATACAGAAAAATAAAAATAAGTTCAAATCGCAATTTATTTAGACATTTTTACGAAAAAAAATCTTATATAATATTGAACGTTTTTGAACAACAACAACAACTTAAAGGTGCTACCACTCATTGTTTTTGGCTGGAGATATAGCTATTTCGTGATTTGCCACTTTTGCACTCATCAGTCTCCTTTTTTTGTTTGTGGTGCTGAGCTTTAATCCAATTTTATTTGAAAAACTTTATACACAACATACATAGGATTCGAACCCACGCATATCAGATTTGCTCAGTCTTAGAAGTCGTGTGCACTACGCACTCCACTACTTTTGACCACTGACGTCACAGGTCGAGATGTGCTAATTGTTTATCAAATGCATTTGAAGCATCAACATTTTTATAAGCTCCTTTAAGTATGCTGTTTTATATAATATTGTATTAAGAACGGATTTCGTGATACGGTTTTTCGGAATTCAGAAAAGTTTCCGATTACGATGGAATTCGTAATATGCCTGATCAAATTACGATTTTATTTGTGTGCCAATGTCACATGGATGTTGTTTTTTTTTTTTAATTTGCATTATAATTTTGTATTATTTGCTTTTAACATGTTTCTTTGGCTTTAAGAATGACGTCATAATGTCCGTGGTTAGAATGTTCATAGAGCTTAAGGTTTCACAAATTAAGATATAGTCACATTTGCAAGGTGGATATGTCCATAAATGTATTTTTTAATAATTTATTATTATTGCACATTAATTGCATATCTGTCATTTTATTTAAATTCGAAAAATCTTCAAAGCTATGTATAATTAGAAGGGGTAAAAATGTGTAACTAAATGTTCAAAGTTTGAATTTCATGTTGCCACATTGCGTTTTTTTTTTAATCCTGAACTTTAAAGCAGTCAGTTATTGGTCAATTGGTCAATTTTTGATTTATTCTAAAGTAAACTTTGTAAAGTAATTTCTGAGGATAATGACTTCTTTACATCTTACGGCCGAAAGTTTGATCCAGTTCAATATTACGAGAAAGAAAGTATATTATGTACTTTCAATTTCAGCACCACGTTTGATACTGTTTGCTGTTAGTTTTATTATTTTTAATATTTTTTGCAAAAATAACACCGTTCAATATCTTTAAAATGACACCTCAAACGTATAGATATCTTACACATTAAAAATAAAAAAAATAAATAAAACAGGACAGTAGCGCGAGCAGGATTCAATTTTAAGAAACCCTAGAGATGATTTCCACAAAGTTTAAAAAAAAAGTCAAAAATAGCGAAAAATTAATTTTAACGAATTATAGACGTTTGCATATGGAATGGATTCTTTATGGTTTCAGCAGCACAAAAGACAAAGCAACGAGTTTTATCTATTCTGACTGAAGGAAAATAATACTTTTTAATGCATATTGACCTCTTTCCCAGTAAAAAGTAAAGACAAAATTTAAAAAAATGCTCGTGAGTATTTCTGACATGTTTTCCCCATAAAATTCTTAGCAAATAAGTAAAGTCCAAACCATGAATAAGCTTTTCAAAGTCCTTGCTGAAAGAAAATTATACGAACATTAAAATGAAACTTTAAAAATACTTTTTTTCATAACATTACGACACATGGCGTTTGCTTCTCTGTATCAAAAACTGTGATCCTGTTAAAAGTATAGTATAGTGGTCCGTATTTCACTATGTCTTCCACATAATCAAAGTACACATCAACTGCGAATAAGAAAAATAAATGAAAATTATTCAAACCTTTCTTCTGGAGTTTGTGGAATTCCCAATTCTCCGGTCCTTAGCTTTCGACTTATTTCCTCGATTTGAAGTTGAACTGTAAGAAATTTGGATTAAAAAGAAAGAAATCGAGGCAAGCCTCGATGTTAGTGGAGTACTATTTTCTAGAAGCAAATCAATTTATTATTAGGTTATTATTTATTAATATATTTGATAAATTTATTGTTTCGATTTATACAAAACTGGGATTGGAGATTACTATTATTATTAAATTATTACGACTCAAAGTTTGAGAATAAAACAAATTTTACTACATTATACATACTTACATACTTCACTTCAAAACAAATAAACACAACAAAAATAGTTAACAATTGAAAAAAAACATATAATTAGATACATTTACACAAACGGAAGTGTAGAATTTATTGTAGTGCCCTCTACATACGCTGAAAATATTTGTCATTAGTTAAACTTAATAGAAATTAATTAAATTGTTTTTTTTTTGTTTTTTTTTTTTTTTTTCGGGCGGACCACTACTATGAATCTGAGTGGAGGAGGAAGAGGAATAAATTTTATATTTATTAATTTAAAATACAATTTTGAATATAAACTAGAGAAAGAATGTTTCGTTATTTTTTGGTTAAGATAAAGTATCACAAGATTAAAGAATCTGGACATCTGACTGCCTTACTTTTGGGGCTTTAATCGGATCATTCCTAAGAAAAAATTGATTTTGATTAGCAGTTGATTTAGATTATATAAAATCAATTAAACTAGAAAATTATGGAACTTTTGTCCCCTTTCTGATATTTGTATGTTTTTGTGATTCTTCCCTGAATATCTCTGGATGATTTCCTTTTGGTAAGCAGGACCTTAGATGAATTTATTTCAATTTGTTGTTTCAATTTATTGTTTATGCTTACATATACGTAAACTTTAAAACTTATGTATATAAAAACGCATCTAGAATATAAGTTGAATATAAGATATTTATCTTACCTAAATATGCTTCCTGTTGTGTAGGATCCAATGTTGATGGCAAAATTGTTGGCATTCCCGGAATGAACGTTTTGTCATTTTCCGTTCCTCCCCAACGTGATTTTCGTTTTGGTTTTTTATTTCCGTCCACTGCAAGGATACAATTTTATGCAATTAATAATTATAAATAAAATTAACTGAAGCAAATGTTAATAATTTATATCAATACAAGTATTCTAATAAAAGACAATTTTTGGCAGAGGGATAGAATCTTGAAATCCATGATCTAGAAAAACAAAAATTTTGAAAAAATTAAATCCGAAACTTTATTGAAAAAACTTTGGATGTTTCAAAAAATCAATCGTAGATAAATTAAATTCTGATTAAATTTCCGCTTAAATTCTGATTAAATATTGAAATGTATTCGTACAATGAGAATGCCCATTTTACTATGGAAACTTGGCCAGGATTGTACACGATTAAATTTGGTATCAAATGAAAAGTGACGTTTAACTTGTAAAATGTTCTCTGCCGTAATAAGTGAACGTCTAAAGCCCATCGTCAACAACCTGATAGGTCCATATCAGTGTGGTTTTAGACCAGGAAAGTCCATAGTCGATCAAATATTCACATTAAGGTAGATGCTGGAAAAGAACATCAAATCGACAACCACCATCTTTTCATCGATTTCAAGGCCGCATATAACAGCATCTACAGGGACGAACTGTATAGAGCCATGAAAAACTCGTCCGTTTGTGCAGGATGACCATGGAGAATTCACGCTTCTCCATAAAGGTTGGAAACAACTTAACAGAACCTTTCGATGTCAATAAAGGCTTGACAGGCGATTTTGTAACATACTACTTCAAAGAATGGTGCAGAGCTCCCACATCAACACTAGAAGCACTATCTTTCAAAAGTCTGTCCAATAACTAGCATATGCTGATGACATTGACATAATCGGAAGAACTCAGCCTGGTGTCAATGGGGCTTTTGTGAGAAAAGTCTTCGAATCCACACCCACAGGACAGCCCAGTAGAGGACGACCGCGGATCAGGTGGCGCGCACAAGTGGAAAGTGACCTCACCCAACTTAGAGCGCGAAACTTGAGAAATCTTGCTAGGGACCGAGCTAGATGGCGAAGTTTGTTGGGTGAGGCCCAAGTTCACACAGGACTGTAGCACCACCCTAAGTAAGTAAGTGTATAGATTTTGAGATATTTGGATTTCAGTTATTTAAAAAGGATTTGTTTTTGTTTTGGTTTAAAAAAAATCAGTGCTGGCATATACTTTTGATCTATACTTTGGGTTTTTTTTAAAGAACTTTGAATTGCTTTTTTGCATTATTTCTATCAGCAAGGACCTGTCTAGGTGCACAGTATAAACTTTTGAACATTTCTTGCCTAGGATCTTTTTTCCACACCTTTAAGTCAAATTGTTCCACATCTTTGGACCGACTTATGACTGTTGGAATGTAAACTTCCATTAACATGAAAATTCATACTGATAGCAAGTTTCTAGATTTCTACTACTGATATCCAGTTCTGTGAATCAAATGAGAGGAAAGATGCCACTAAGGATATTACTTTCAAAGTAAAAGGGATAAATGTAAATGATAATGTTAGCCAAATATTTATTCCAGTCTTTTATGCTTCAAACACACTAAAACTTCGCACTATGGAAACTAGTCAGTATTTATTAACTCCATAAATAAAACTATACCTTGTTCAAATTAATATATTTTGTGTGTTTTAAATGTTTTGGCGTCTACTTACTTGAAGAACTTTCAGAAGGCCCATTACTCAAAGAGTCATTACTATTTGTGCAACTGAACAAAGCTGCAAAATGTTTGGTGGAAGTTGTGCTATTCATTAAATCTTGAATAGTCTGTGTTAAGTCAAACTTAGAATCCCTGGTTTCCTCTTTAATAGTACCCATTTTAGAGCCTCTTTCATAGCGTTCGCGGTCTCTATCTGCAGTACTGCCACGATCACGACGATCACGATGACTTCTATCATCGCGCTCTATGTCAAAACGTCTACTGCTTCCCCGATCACGACTACGACTCCTTGACTTGCTAGAGCGTCTTTGGTTACGACTGCGACTTCTCTTACGACCATATTCACGGTCGTATGTTCGAGACCGACTCCTTCGCCTTTCGCGCTCGCGCTCGCGTTCTTGTTCACGTTCCTTTTCCCGTTCGCGTTCACGTTCCCTTTCTCGCTCCCTTTCCCGATCACGATCGCTTCGATCTCTATCGCGATCACGATTATGATGACGCTCCCTTTCTCTTTCTTTGTCTTTTTCTAGTTTCCTTCTCCGTTCACGATCACCATCACGGTCCCGGCTTTCTCTGTGACGCTCACGCGCTGCATCACCACTGCGATGTCGGTCACGATCAAGATCCCTATCACGATCCCGTTCCTTATCACGACTACGGCTCCGCTCTCTAAGAAAATTTAATTTTTATATTAATTTGTTTATTATTTCACACAATATTTACCACTAACCTATTCTTTTTGTCTTTATCTCTTCCTCGTTCTCTTTCACGGTCTTTAGATTTCGAGCGTGAAGTCGATTTTATATTTGTTTTAGGTTCATAATCTACGTCTTTTGTATCATTCATTTTTAAGTTTTGCAATAATTTCTAATAACAATTGTTAAATTTCTCAAGCAACTTTTTGGAACTTTCTGCAGTTTTACAAAATTCAATTTCTTTTTTTCTTAAGAAAATGGCTGACTGAAAAGATGAAATGTCTTTAAATTAAAGAAAATTGACATAAATTATTCGATGACTGCGTTCAGAATTGGAAAATGTTATAGGTGGAATGACGAAATGAATGCATTCAGAAAGTCTGGGCTAGAACTTGAACACATACACAGCGTTTATTACCGCGTTTACAAGGAGAATTGAATCCGAATTGAATCAGGATTAAGCGCCGTATAGATCTGGATCGGATTGAAATAGGATTACTCGATCCAATCCCACAGAACGATGTGAATCGAATCGAAAGTTTGTTTGTAACCCTGAATCGGGGAATCGAGTTATTGGTGTGTGAGGTTTTGCTTGGGTGCGTTCGATAAGTTTTTTCCCTCTTGTTTGTTCTAAGCTGAATTTAATTTGTGTTGAGAGCATTGTTATAAAATTTAAAACGTCATTTCGATTCCATTTCAATTCGATTCCTCGATTCAGTGCCGCCATTATACCTGGATCGAAATCTCAATTCGATTCGATTCGATTCCTCGATCTCCTCTTGTAACCAGTACCCATGTTCTGTAACTATCGCATCGATAAAATTCTTCGAGAAACGGTGAGAATCGGTACAAAAATCAATTTTTCGCATCATCGGGTTTCTGTATCTTTTGACAGTCGATAACTTTATCGACTGAAACAAACGGAACAGAAATACTGGAAAAATGTGATAAAATGGGTTTCTGTATCTTTGAAAGTCGATAAGTTTATCAATTTAAATGTCAGAACTTATCACTTACCATCAAGCAGGCGAATAGAAACAAAATAAAATGTCTGAAGCTAAAAAGGTAAACAAATAAATAAATAGTAAAAATTTCTATTTTGTACATTATTTTATTCAAATTTTATAATTTAGAGATCCTCCCGAGTTACTAAACTAAGATTTTAGGTATTAAGAATATATTTACCAACTGGACATTCTTCGAGTGGTATCCTTTTCTGTTGAGGTAGCATGCTTCGATTTCAATGTTTGGTTTTTGGATCCTCACATGGGTGCAGTCAACAGCCCCAATAACTCCGGGAAATCCGGTCTCATTGAAAAATCTAATAATAATTTACATATAATAATAAGTTCAAAAATATTTTTCAATTTACCTTTGCTTTATTGAATCGTATTCCTCTTCTCTGGGGAATTTTATCCACTTGCCTGCTAGCTTGTCCTGAAGTATTTTGGATACTTCGGCTACAATGCGGGACACCATAGTTCGGCTCATTGCTGCTGAAAAGTCCTGCCCAACGTCCCTTTGGTAGGACCCAGACGCAAAAAAATGCAGTGCCGCACAGATACGAATAGGGATGGGGATAAAGGTTGTCCTCTGTCCCTGCCTCATAAGTGGACGCATTTCTTCGACGAGAACGCGAGCTGCATCCCGACTAAGTCGGTACAACTCCCGAAATCGCTCTTGCGGCATTTCAAATGGGTTAGTCTTAGTATTATCCCGAAGTCTTCTCCTGTGTATACGCATTCTGTTGCGTTGTTGGTCCATTTCCGACAATAAAATTATTGCAAACATAGTTATATTTTATATATTAATCTTTCTTCACTTTTATTCAAACTCAATTATTTTAGAACTTTCGTTTTTTTTTATTTGACAGGAGATTGACAGTTCAACTTATCGCCTTCCAATGGATATTCCAGCCAGAATAGTTTGGAAATTGAACTTATCGCGTTCAGTTACAGAAACCCGATTTTTTCCAGAAGCGATAACTGAGGAATGAGTCGTTTCATTTTTTAACGATGCGAAAAGTTATCGCCTGAGTTACAGAACATCAGTACAGGGTATATACGAAAAATCAAGTTAGATGAGGATTGGATTTTTGAATCCTGTTTTATATCATTTAAGATTGATTTACATTATGGCTGAATCACAAACACGTTTCAGCTTCGGCTTCGTCTGCGTTACGGTGGGCCTGCTTCGAGGTTTCTTTGAATGACATTTCTATTATTTCATCCCTTCAAAGAGCAAATATTTTGTATGTTGACATTTTTTTACAGCTGTTGAGCTGTCAGACAAAGCAAATGTTCAGATAATTGAACTAGAGCTTCCGTTTGGAGTCACATTACGTTACATTACGTTCTTTTCCTTACGATTGTCAAACGAAACGTGAGGTCGAAGCTCCATTGTGATAGCATGCATTGAATTCCTATGGCTGAACTCGTAAACGTCAGGCGAAGCCGAAGATGAAGCGTTTTTGTGATTCAGCCATTACATCTTTATTATAATATAAATTCAATAGTACTATCATCGAGATTATACGAGGGCTGCACCTAGTGGCTACGGCGGCATTAGCTAGTACACATTTTTTACTACAAACTTTGTATGCAAAACTTCTAACGCCACGATTTTGATACAGGGAATGTAAAAAAACTGATCCATAATTATAATAAAGATTTTATGTACAAAATGTACATGGATCTCCAATAGACATACTAGATATAGACTGCTATTCGATTCACGTTCCCATAGAAAGAATGATTCCACCTATGTCAAAAAGTTATAGGAGTTCAAAGAATGCAAAAAAATAGTAACCACTGGTGTATTCTCTCCCACTTACAGTTTTAGACATATGACTGCCTTATTCAACTTTTCTGAATTTCGCAGATATTTATGTTACAATGCGATTATGTGACTATCCTTCGGAGTATTGTTGTGATTCGATGACATTTTGTTATTCCACCACTAATCGTCAATCAAAAAGAATCTTACCACAGCATGTTGAAATTTTTAAGTGTCATTATATGAGCAGCTGATAATTCAGAACGAATAAATTACAAAACATAAAGCAAACATAATTTAAAAAAAAAAAAAAATATTCATGATAAAATGAAACAAGGTTTGCTCCACCAAAAAGGAGATTGGGCGTGTAATGCAAAGTATTCTGTTTTTATAACAAATTCAACATTAAGTTGACTATTGGAGCTATTGACTGCACCCATATACCACTAGTTTGTTAAGAATACTGACGAGAAAACTTCTGCCCAATTGTACAAATACAGAAAGCTGACAAGCCCCCATAAACTCATTGACAGTACAAAATCAATGAATTTTATTGAACTTCAATATTTACATGGATATAAAAACATAATAGATAGTATACATTCTATATATATATATTGTAATAGAATTGGCGGAATAATACACAGATAAACAAGTTGTAGTTGATGGACTCTGGATTAATTAATTTAATATTATTTTTACCTTATATACTTATCTATACACAATTATATTTAGTGGAAAGTGCAAGCGTAGCAAGAAGGCCCGAACTCAATTGCGTCATACATTACTCACCTCCATCTGAAGGTCCAAATTTTCGATGACGCTGAGGCATTAGTAGTTCTATGCCGTTAATGTGTCGAATTATCTCATCCTTTAGCTCTTGAATTGTTGCTGGCTTTATCGACGAACACCTTTTTTTCTAATAGCCTTAAAGAAATAAGTCCCACGTTGTCAAATCACATGATCTTTGCAGCCAATTGACATTGCAACCACGTGATATGATAACATGGCACGGTCGCGCAAAAGAACCATTGTTTTGTTAGCCGTGTGTCAAGTGGCACCATCATGTTGAAACCACATATAGTCCACATCCATATCTTCCAATTCAGGTCATAAGAAGTTCGTTATCATCTCACGATACCGAACACCATTCACAGTAACTGCCTGAACTGCCTCATTTTGCAAAAATTACGGTCCGATGATGCCGCCAGCCCATAAACCGCACCAAACAGTCACTCCTTTTGGGTGTAGGTTTTCGACAAGCATTCTTGAATTATCATTCACCCATTTCTTGCCCCCATTCTGAGCTTTGATCACGCGCTTAAACTACCAAGCTAGACTCTTTCAATCATTAATTCATTTCTTTGCTTTACTTGAATTTGTCCGGCGGAATATTTCTTGTTTGCTCGGTAACAAGAGAAAGAATAATAAAGCAACGCCAAGAAACAAAGAAATTAATGAAAGAGAAACGTCAAAAACCATCCAAGAATCCTGAACCCAGAACTCTTCGGGTTGAGACTTTTTAAAGTATTTCTATTTCACCTACTTTCTCTTTCGCACTTATTTACGTCTTTCCAAAAAAGTTTGAGTGTAATAACACACAAAGCAACACCAAGAAACAAAGAAAGGCAAGAAAAAGAAACGTCAAAAACCATCCAAGACAATCCTGAACCCAGAACTCTGCGGGTTGAGACTTTTTAAAGTATTTCTATTTCACCTACTTTCTCTTTCGCACTTATTTGCGTCTTTCATAAAACGTCTGAGTGTAATAACCAAAAACACTCCATTACCAAGACCGGAATCTTTCGTACGTTTCACTCTCCAAAACCCGTTTGTTTACATTGTTGTATTTGTAATTTTGACAAATAGTCCATGAATAGATGTGAGCACAAAAAATAAAAAACGATGCCGTGGGCTAGCGGCACTTTGCAAAGCAAAAACAAAATGGAGGGGTTAATAAGTTTTTTTTCAGGTTTTTCTTTTTACTTTTTTCCGATGAAAAAGTCAGTTTTAAGCTTTAATTTTGCAGGCTTTTTGTTGATAGTGAACCAATGTACCTTTTTGTCTTGAAAAAAGCATGTTCAACATCAATTTATTATAAATAATTCACTAATTTACAGTAATCACTACGAAATTCTTTAAATTTCATAATAAACCTCGGATTTTTGTATCAAAGATGCGTTCGAAGAACCATCAAGTTAAGGGTGCGAGCGCAATTTTTGTATTGAATTCTAATAAATTTTCGTTAACGAACGGCCCAAATATTTTGTTTGCAAGTAATTAAAATCTGTATCAATTTTACTAATCCAAGTATATTTATAGTTTGTTTTTAATGATTTAAGCTTGCAACTATTTTTTAATGCTATTTTGATTAATAAATAATAAATTTAAGATAAGTTATAATCGAAAAATACCTTATCCATAACATTCTTGATTGATGGAAGCATACATATATTTTCTATCAAAAAAACTATGCATCAAAGGAGCAGCAATGTTTTAAAGCAATAATCAGAACGATTATAGCGAACCTGTTGAATAAATGCAGAGCAAATAAAATGCAAATTTTGACATATATCATAAAATGAAAACTTCTCAAAATCGTTCTGAATTCATGCACAACTCATTCAATAGATCATGTAAACAACATGAATGTTTATTGTTGCGTACAGAAGTTTTTTTTAGTGAATTCCCACAGTCTAACGCAAAATATAATTTTCATTAATTTCTTCAAAATGTTTAGTTAAGAAAGTTGAAGTTTACTTATTATTGTTTGAAGAGTATGTTTAGTAAAAGTGCTGCTAATAATGAAAAAAATTAATGAGTTTTACGAACATGTTTTTGTTTTTCTTAATATAATAAATACTTCCATATATTACATTTTATAAATGCAGAACATAGAAGAAAATATACATCAACAATAGTTTTCAGATATAAAGCAGACGTTAGTGTAGACAAATATTTTGAGAAAGCCAATATTTTAGGTATTTTCATTAAAGAAATTTCGGCTTCAGCTTTAGGTATTAGTGTAGGCATTAGTTTAGGGATTTTTCTATCATATTGTATTTGTATATTATTTCTTATTTTAGGTATATTATTCTGTATTGGTGATGGTTTCATATAATTATTAGTAGGTTAGCTAGATTAGTTTTTTTACTGAAGCGCCAAATTTTGATTTCTTTTGAATATTATCGGTATCCTTAGACTTGTATCGTATTAGATCTTTGCTTTTAATATTTTTACCTTAGGCACGATAAATAAATGTTTAGACGAGCAGGAAGGTACATCTGGAAATGGCAAGAACCACCCCAAGCGACGAGCTAAAGCCGAGCGACCGCAAGCGTGCCGTTGCCAGTTCCAGTGTACCGAAGACCTCCTCCGTGGAATCCTGACTCCTAACAACTTTTTAGAAAAAAAAAATTAGCATTAATAGCAGCCAATTATTTCATAGCATATTTAATTGTTCACATTGTAAAATGTCTAGAAATGTTCATATGTTATAAAAAATCGTAATTTTATGCGTAAACATAGAAGATAACATTATTTAGTCAAGAAGTATGGATTTTGGCGCGTTTACCGTTTTTTTTTTTTATTGGGTGTTCGGTTTCCCCATACTGGAATAAGAAAAGTTGCTTAAATCTATTTATTGCACTCATTTAGTTGGTATTGTGTGTAACCATATTGCCTTTTTCTATTCCTTAAAGATGCTTTACACAAAGCAACTTATTTTTAAGACATGGTTCCCTCAAATTTGTATTCCAAAATCTAACTACAAAAAAATTCTAACTCTAACATAGTCCCTCAAAAAGCAATTTTCAGGAATATTTCTGCAACAAACATAACTTAAATTTGGTCTTTTAATTACCGAACTGCTTAAATGATGAAAATACTAATCTAATTGAGGAATCTGAACTAGCTAAAGTTGGCAATGGAACTTCACAAGTATGCTACTCGTAGCATTGTCTGTACAAAAAAAAACGGAGGCACCCGCCTATTGTTTCAACCTGAACTTCTAACGTCGCCAAAAAAATGCTCTAAGGAAACTACAGCTGAAAAAATTGTCTGTTTTGTTGTTTTACAAAGTATTGAGTTACACTTTTGTCCATTTCCAATAATTATACTTAACCAGTTGCAGCGCATGTTGCGTTCGCAAATAATTTAAGTAAACAAAATAAATAATAATAAACTAATAAATAATTAAATAATATGTATTTGGTCAATTTGATTTAATTTAATATACATTTACAACATTTATTTTGGATTGAAATTAAAAAGCTATACAAATCTTCCAATTTAAGACCATGTCAGCACTTCAGATTCTGTTGGTTAGGATTGTTTAGTTTTTGAACGAGGCCATGAAACATTCAAAATGAAGCATTTAGATGGGGCTGATTACTATAATGAAGCATTTTGATGGGCCTGAGGACTAAATGTGAGAATGTGTTTGGTTTTTTGCATCATTTCACGCACACTTTCTCACATTTAGTCCTCAGTAGCTTGTAGGCAAACCGAAATGTCAGTCTGAGATTCCGGTCTTGGTAATGGAGTGTTTTTGGTAATAACACACTAAGCAAATCGAAATGTCACTCTAAGATTTCCATCTGGTGAACTGGGTAATTGAGTGCTTAGTTTTTGGCAAAAACACTCCATTACCAAGACCGGAATCTTTCGTACGTTTCACTCTCCAAAACCCGTTTGTTTACATTGTTGTATTTGTAATTTTGACATTTAGTCCATGAATAGATCTGAGCACAAAAAATAAAAAACGATGCCGTGGGCTAGCGGCACTTTGCAAAGCAAAAACAAAATGGGGTGGTTAATAAGTTTTTTTTCAGGTTTTTCTTTTTACTTTTTTTCGATGAAAAAGTCAGTTTTAAGCTTTAATTTTGCAGGCATTTTGTTGATAGTGAACCAATGTACCTTTTTGTCTTGAAAAAAGCATGTTCAAAATCAATTTATTATAAATAATTCACTAATTTACAGTAATCACTACGAAATTCTTTAAATTTCATAATAAACCTCGGATTTTTGTATCAAAGATGCGTTCGAAGAACCATCAAGTTAAGGGTGCGAGCGCAATTTTTGTATTGAATTCTAATAAATTTTCGTTAACGAACGGCCCAAATATTTTGTTTGCAAGTAATTAAAATCTGTATCAATTTTACTAATCCAAGTATATTTATAGTTTGTTTTTAATGATTTAAGCTTGCAACTATTTTCAATGCCATTTTGATTAATAAATAATAAATTTAAGATAAGTTATAATCGAAAAATTCCTTATCCATAACATTCTTGATTGATGGAAGCATACATATATTTTCTATCAAAAAAACTATGCATCAGAGGAGCAGCAATGTTTTAAAGAAATAATCAGAATGATTATAGCGAACCTGTTGAATAAATGCAGAGCAAATAAAATGTACATTTTGACATATATCACAAAATGAAAACGTCTTAAAATCGTTCTGAATTCATGCACAACTCATTCAATAGATCAAGTAATCGATATTAATGTTTATTGTTGACGTACAGAAGTTTTTTTTAGTGAATTCCCACAGTTTAACGAAAAATATAATTTTCATTCATTCCTTAAAAATCTTGATTTACCAAAGTTCAAGTTTACTTATTATTGTTTGAAGGGTATGTTTAGTAAAAATGCTGCTAATAATGAAAACAAATAAATGAGTTTTACGTATATGTTTTTGTTAAGTCAAGAAGTATGCATTTTGGCGCGTTCACCGATTTTTTTTCTATTGGGTGTTCGGTTTCCCCATACTGGAATAAAAAAAGTTACAGTCAAGTTTATTAAATGTTATAAATTTCACACTATATGTCGGGTTCTAAACTTTAAAAAAAATCAAAGATTCATTAAAGCATAATGTTTGCCAATACGAAAAAAAACAACTTAAAATATATTTCAAATCATTATTTTATAAAATATAAAAATATAAAACAACATATTGCAGCATAGAAATAGAGGTACAAAAATTAAAGAAAATTCATAAAATACAGAAAAAGAAACTACAGCTGAAAAAATTGCAAAGTTTGTTCTTTAGTATTTTAGGTTATTATGTAGAAAATATGTATAAGCAAGTCTGTTTTGTTGTTTTACAAAGTATTGAGTTACACTTTTGTCCATTTCCAATTGTACTTAACCAGTTGCAGCGCATATTGCGTTCGCAAATAATTTAAGTAAACAAAATACAGCACTAATAAATCATTAAATATGTATTTGGTCAATTTTATTTTATTTAATATACATTAACAACATTAATTTGGATTGAAATTAAAAAGCAATACAAGTCTTCCAATTTAAGACCATGTCAGCACTTCAGATTTTGTTGGTTAGGATTGTTTAGTTTTTGAACGAGGCCATGAAACATTCAAAATGAAGATTTTAGCGAAGCGGGACAGTTTACCTCCGCCGGTTTACCTCTGCCAGTTTACCACCGCCAGTTTACCTCTGCCAGTTTACCTCCGCCAGTTTACCTCTGCCAGTTTACCTCTGGACAGTTTACCTCCGCCAGTTTACCTCTGGACAGTTTACCTCCAGAGCAGGTAAGGTAGTTTATTATTTATTATTATTATTATTTATTATATTATTAATTGAAAACTTTTGACATTTAGTTTCGTGTTGTTTTTAATTTTCATTCTTTATGAAATGAATTATGACACTTCCACAGTGCAGTTTTTCAAAGCAAAATATTCTATATGATATTTAAGTTTTTGTTTTGTTTGAATATTTAACAGAATTCAATCATTTTCAGGACAAAAATGTTCATAAAAAATGCAGCGTATCCTCTAAAAAAGTAAGTGAATCTCAGTCCAGTGAATTCCAACATTTCAATTTTGCAAAACAAAACAATTCGTTTGAGATTTTAAGAGTAAGTTTTTTGTAAATTGTTTCTATATTTAATATAATTTGTTATTTTTCAGAGCAAAAACCTTTATAATGAAGTAATTCAAGTCCATTTCAAGGAATAAAAAGTAAGTCAAATTGCAGGGTTTCATTTAGATGATGCCAATTACACAGCATAATGAAAGAAGCAACTTCCTTCAAGGAATCTGGGAGGCAAAGCTTTGCTCAAAACAAGGCCACTGTTTACAAGTAAGTTTCTTATATCATATTTCTCTATCAAAATAATATCAATGTTTTTAACGACAGACGCTGGACATTGTGTGAACATTTTAGTTGAAAAAATAAGAATACAATAAATTCTAAACAATTTGTATGGATTGTAAACTAAAACATGCATCTTTCTGTCCCCAATTGCTGCTGAACCATGATCGGCGACATCTGCCCCTAGAAACTACTCTACAGCAGCAACAAAAGCAACATCTTCTGAGTTTACAGTGTGCAACAGCGCGCGGAGATTAGTTGTGAAAGTAAAAGAAAAGAATTGAAATATTTATATCGTGATCAACTCACTTAATTCTCATCTTCTTCTAGGTCTAAATCCAGGCTTGTAGCTCCAAATGTCACGCTGCCGCTAAAGGACTACAACTTGCACACATAGTTGGCTGAGACAAGGACTACTGCTGCCGCTGAGGCTTATACAGACGACGCATGCAGATGAGGTATGTAACTAGACAGAGGGTCGATTTCGAAGCAACCTGCTCTGAGAATATAGCAATTAAATGACGGGAGTCGGATATCATTGGCAAGTTTTCTTCAAAAATAAATTATAATTAATTTAAATAAAGAATAATATCATCCTTTTTGAATGTCCTACTTTAGAATTCCAGGCAATTTTAGTGAACTTAAAGACTGACAAAATAGAAGCTGAATTCCATGAATTCATAATGCCAACTCCTACATAATTGCCCTTATGATGTTCCAACAGTGGCTGCGCAAGCCGGAAACCTTTACCTACGGAATTGGGATTTTGGAATTTGGCTCGGAAAAGAATTTCAATGTAAATGACCTTAGAAGCCAAGATTTTGTATTCATGACCGACTTACGCGCTCTATTCCAGTAATTCTATAATTATAATAGAATCAATAATTGACCAGAAGGCTCATAATGGCAGGCGCAGGACTACTTCAAAGTAAGTTTTACATAAACCACATACTTATACTTATGAAACTCTAATTGATGTGTTTTTTTCAGCAACAAATCAAAACGAAGCTTCGAAGTCGGTTTGACTCTGCCGTTCAGTTGATTACACGACATAGTATGTCTTGGCGAAAGTGGTTATTATATAAAGTTGTTATTTTGTTTTTAAAATTTGTATGTAATTTAGCATAGTTTTTGTTTTTAAAATTCAATGCCATTATTTAAAGATTATAGACGTTAAAATGTATTTAAGTTATTGAGTAATTAGAACAAATAATAAATGTAATTTTTTTCTGCGAAAAACATTTCTTTTTGGTTTTCCAAAATTTGATTTGCCCTGGTCAATTTAGCTTTTCAATTGAATTAAAAAAAAAAACTGAATTAAGTGGTGTTTTGTATTATTTGTGTTAAATTTCCTTTTTGTATGTGGACTATATAATTAATGATGAAAGATGATGATTACTTCTTCTTTCAACAACCTACAAAACCACTGCCGGGTGAACCTTTGATGGAGAAATTCAAATGGATCGAGAATTCGAGACTACTTGGCCTAGAATAATTTATTACAGGATGCAAATATGGTTTGTTTTTGTTTGGTTTAAAAAAATCAAGTTAGCAAATGCAATATTTGTAGAATTTCATTTAAAATATATGCTGTATGTCAGCACATGCAGTTATGTCTACGTTTACTATGAGTAAATAATGAAATCGGCCCAGTCCATAATTTAAACTTAACGTTCGTAGAGAGCGTGTTATGTTGCATTGAGTTTGCAAACTAAAATTAATTTAATAAAAATACGAGAAGTAGGTACATATTTCTTTTTTTTTTCTTGAAATGAATTTAAGAATGATTGACATAGGAAGTCCAAAGTACTTTAAAAACAACTTGAATTGAAATTTGTTGTTGAAAAAGCTGTTGATGAAGGAGGTATTTCAATGGAATGTCTCTTCTCTATTAAACTAAAATTGCAAAGACAAATTCTTATACTTGATGTACATGTTGAACTCGCCACTTGAAATGAAGATCAATTTAAACTTATGGAATAGCCGTAGGCTTAGCTATTTAAAATAATGTTATATTTTATATGGGAACGTTCATTGCAATCAGAACACGACTATTTACCGTAGTAGTTTAAAATCAATGCTTGACTTTTTAAATGGTATTTTAAAAGTCAAATTATAAATTTAATTAATAAAATATACATTTAATTTTTAAATAGTATTTCAATTGTATGGAGCTGGGAAAATGCACAGAATGCGAAAGTGGTTACACAAGCGATTCCCAAGTATTAAACAAAAACATTGTACATTCTTTGCCAAATGAATGAAAGAGGTAACTTTTGAGAGTTCACTAACAGTTCGATTCAATTATGGTGGTCTGAGTCATCTGAAATGGATCATGGAACGTAGAGTAATCGTTTACTAACAAGTCATATCAGTTTTAACGTTAACTTCTATCCGTGTAAAGCAACATATGTAGACAAATAAGAAGAAATATGACTGAAAGCTGTTAAGTATTCGAAATATTTCGGGATTGTACATTGTTTCAAAACAATTAAAGAAGTCAAAAATTAGGTGCATACAATGTTTTGAAATTTGTTTTTATTTCAACATTGATTCTATTTCTATACGTATGTACATAAATCTAACATGTACATATGTCTAATTAAGCAAGAGTATATTCATAAAAAAATAGTAAACATGGAAATATTTATTGTTTGCCTGTTGCAACTAACAGACTTAATATGTTAGTACATTTGTTTGTTGTTTTTTGTATGTTGTTCTTATTCTTATCATATATGAATTGAAGGAAAGTTAGAAAACAGGCGACTAATGTATGAAACCTAAATGCACAAGTTTAATTAATGGTGAGCACTTTCAATGAAAGTTGAAGAGCACAATATTATAACAAACTCCTTTTGATCAAACCTATTAAGTCAGGACTATGTACCCAACTTGTTCTATGGTTTTAAGATTGTTTTGGGATGCCTCGTAATGCAAGTTTACGATACACCACTTGGCCATACCAATTTTTCCAATAATAATTTACAAAGAGGGCAGTAAAATACATGACCAGCATGGATAAAGTACTTTGACACTCGTGTTTCAAATGTTAAGGTTAGTAATCACCCTTTCAGTCTCTACATATTACAAAAAAAAAAAGAGACTGGGAGTGACCCATGCTATGGGAAAGTTTCCCATTGATGCTTTCATGCATTGAAGATTTTTTTGAAATTTAATTTTTCGAAGAAACCTTATAAAATATTAAAAACAATATTTATATGGCATAAAAGAACTCTGAACTTAGTATGTTTCTTTATTTTCATTATATTAAAGTCGAAATTCAATTTTTAAGTTTTAATATTTTTTTTATCGTTTTTTGTGTTTACCCATTTTTAGTAGTGTTTTTGTAAGTTTTTATTCTTGAGAAAAAAATGGCAATTATACATTTATAAAAATATGACCAAATGTTAAGAGCAATGCTTTTTTTAAGATACAATTAGATATTTGATATTTGAGACGAAAATCAGTTTTTACCAACTTTAAATGTACATTTTCTTGGTTTCAAATATTGTTTTCCTTTTTCTGTTTTTTTTTTTGCTACAAAAAACAGCTAGTTGAATTCTTTTCAACCTTATACTGATTTCGTATTGCGTCGCAATATATAATTTAATTGAAGACGAAAGTCAATGAAACTTTTCACTTGCTTTCTATTGTAAAAAATCCACCCAATCATTTTTTTTTGTTAATTTTTCATGCATCTTTTGATGTTATTATCTGTAAAGCAAAAATCATTTAAGTCGATATGGTTCCTGAGATATGGCCGGCTAGAAAAGGTATCCCGAACGGCTCTAATTTTTTGAAATAAAATTAATTGTTTGAATTTTCATATATAATGGAACTTTATTATAAATTTCCTTTTTCTATCATCGATATAAAACTGATATTTCATTAAAAGGATCTAAATCATCGTAGGAGGTGACCGGTTGATTTTTGATAATTTTTATGTCTTGAATATTGTCGAAAAACCTTTGAATGAGTAAATCAATTAATTATAATTTCTTTTTGGATTTTAAACAAACTTACTCCTGGTGGTGTAGCTCTGTTCTTGATGTAGTAGTCTTTTTCAAAATCATCTGAGGACAGCCATCGGATTTTTTACGTTCCTCTATCTCTGGTTGCCGTCCGGATTCATTTGTATTTGATACAGATCAGTTCGTAGCTTCATCTTCAAGACATATTTAGCTTGATCGACGCACTTTTTGGAATCCCTTTCGCTAACATCTCTCAGGTCTTCGTGGCTTATGTGAATAGTACCATTTTTGAGGTGATCATCGAAGCTTCCACCTGCAATGGACACACTCGAGTTCCTTGATTTTAGTCTAGTAGATGAAATGGATTGTTTGCGAGATACTGCGCCCGCTTAATTGCACCCCTCTCTTCGATGCGCGATGTAGATGAAGCAAGTTTGCTGGGCGACTTTTTGTTATATTTGGCGCTTCCAGCTTCAACTTTTTCCCTCGATGATGACGACAAAGACGATCAGGAATCTAAATTAGAATTGAATGATACTCTTAATGAGCGGGAACTTACGCGCTTCGACCAAGATACTGCACTTTTCACATCCTTGCATACTTGCCGAACCCGACTTATTTTATCCAGATTTAATTAATGAAGCTGATTTCAAAGATGCTGCCAGTTTAATCGATCAAGATTATTATTTATATATTATTTTAATCGACTCAGAATTGGTCGAGGTGAAAACAATGACAAGAAATAGCTCGGACTTGACATTGACATATCGAAAAGGTAAGGCAGTGCAATAATGATAATATGTGAAAAATGAAACCATTCAAGCTGTCAGATAAGGAAGTTTCTGAAACGTGTTCAGCATTAAGAAGAGGACAGGGTGACTCAATACAAACAACCCACGACAATTCAATTCGATTGTCGAATTCTGTTTGATGAAAATATTTCTAATATTCTGACTTCTTTAATTTTAATATATTTTTTTAATTTTTTTGGAGAAGCTGTGTATGTATTTTCTTTGAAGAAATCATCTTTATTCCCTACCAAATCTTTTACCATTCTAAAAACGGAATTTTTCTCTAGTGTGTGCAAACAAAATAAATGCAATACCTATACCTATCTCTGCCGTTATAGTTTAGGGATTCATTCTTATTTTCCTAGGGGCTTATATATATTTATTAATGCGTCTGCAGTCGTGTATACTTACTAGTTAAGTTTGTCATAAAAGCTTTCAAAAGAATTTGATTACATGCTTTTTCAAAATGAGGGTTCATTTTCACTTCTAACCACTTTTGTATATAAACCAACAAGACTATTATCGGAAGACTTGTGGCTACGACGACTTTAGCTTTTCCAGACTTTTTTTTATTAAAACTTTGTATTTAAGACTTATCTTGTATTTTTGAATTAATCTTCGTATTAAGTACTCTAACACCACATTGCGGTTAAGAAATATTGCTCCATGATAATACCAGCTGCGTTTTAATATCACCAATGACCTATCGTCGCTTCGATAAACATTTGTCGTATGTGAAAAATTGAGGTTTTGAGGTTTAAATGCAGTTTTGTTAATCGATTTTTTGTCTACAATTCTGTGTTAACGGTTTTTTTGTATCTATTTTAGTTTCCGAGATCACTAACGGTTTGAGTCATTTTTTTATCGTATGTGTCAAAAACAGGTACACATACGACAAATTTTACACATACGACAATTTTTCCTATGCATATCCGGTTTTTCCTCGATTCGTTAAATAATTGTCGTATATATGCCATTTCTTTGAACACATAAGACAATAATTTACTGAAGACTTAGTATGCGTTTGTCGTATGTACCATAACTATTAACACAGATGAGGTTAGTTTTTGAGTTCAGTTGCAATCATTATGTCACAGATGTCGGACGACGATGACAAGACAAATGAACCAGAAGGACTTTAAAAATTATTCTTTAAAATCTAAAAAAATTAACTTTAAGCAAGTTCAATATTTTAAATGCAAATCGATCTTTTACCACAAAGACGATTTAAATGAAATCGGGATAAAAACAACATTCAAAGAATTATGTTATAATAACGTTCAATTACAAATGAAACCTCGTTTACAAAATCCTACAAAAATAAATCTATGGAATGAAGAGCTTCTCATACATTCAACCAAAAATATGGATGCGAAATGCGAATAAGAAAAATGATTTGAAAAGTATGATACCCTACCTTGAAAAAGCCGAAGATAAAAGTTTTTACCGAGCCATTTTGAAGCTAAACGAAGAATCTTCATAATTTTAAGTTTTTATTTTATTTAAAAAAATAACATTTATTATTATTTATCAATTAATCAAAATGTGCTGTGAAAAAACGCAAATTTATGTTCAAAAACAATTTTTTTTTACTTTATGAGAAGGTTTTGTTATTAATTTTTATAGATGAATGTATTTATTTATTTTTGTTTAATTTAATTGATTTATTTTTTTTTATTTTATTATTAATTAACATATAATAAATTACATATTAACTTAATTTTTTATAAAGCCATAGCCACCAGGCTTTCAGCTAGCTGTTCTTGCTTCGGCAGAACATATACTAAAATTGGAACGATACAGAGAAGATTAATTTAATTGAATTAAGTTTTTGTTAATAAAAATAAATGAATTAAAAAAAAACGTTTGCCTTATTGTATTTCTATGTCCTTTTGTCGTATATAGAAGACTATTCCATTCAAACATTTAATAAATCTTTGTCGCATGTGTACAAATTTTGTCGTATGTGTATGGGAAACAAGGAGATTTGGTGAAATAGTCGCATACGACAAAGGCATTCTGATCAAAATTGGCTCTAAATTGTGCCTTGACAACTATTTCGATATTACTGTAACGCAATTGAACTAACAATTTTGCGTTACATAAGTCATCCAATTTTCAAGAAAATTTGACGAAGGGTTTCCGAGAAATAAAATTCTTAACTTTAATGTCGATTTCCCAAAAGTAGCCAAATGTAACATACGACAAACGTTTATCCAAGCGACGCTATGTAGGTTTTCTTGAGAAATTAAAAGGGTGTGGATACAATCCATACAAAGAGATATGCAGCTATCTCTTTTTTCTTAAGTTTGTTTAGTTTTGAAAATGTGTTTGCCTCTTTTCTTTCAACTACAGTTCACAATATGTCTAATTGTTTGAAACAAAAAGTAGACATCTACCCGTCACAATGAAAACTAATTTTAAGGTTTCAGAAAAAATGCGGCTACTATAGATTTTATATGCAAAGATGTCAGTTCTTCCTTTCGGTAGAAGAATTCAGAATCGCAACCAGAAGCACTTATACTTTGGAATCGATAAAAGTGTTCAATATTGGTACTTGATAAGAATTTTCCAAATAAAATACTATTTTACGAAAGAACAAACAATATTTATTTAAGGAAAACGTTAATACAACTTCAAGTTTTCATTTAATAATAATAATACATTTTTTAATTGAGACCAAAAAATTACTTTAAATTATGCATTAGTATATTTTATTCATTGATTTATCTACTTTTAACAGTACTTCTTCTCCGGGTTACCAATCAAAAAAGTCATTCATCACATCAACAACTTAATCAAACAAAGCTCAAATGTCTCCTTCTATTTAAAAAGAAATAAACTCACGGCCGAGTGGCACTAGAATATAAAACGCGAAAAAGCAGAAAGATCGGCCTTTGCATTACTTAAGAAGCACCCTGTGAGCCACATTTCAAACTACCTTACCTGCTCTGGAGGTAAACTGTCCAGAGGTAAACTGGCGGAGGTAAACTGTCCAGAGGTAAACTGGCAGAGGTAAACTGGCGGAGGTAAACTGGCAGAGGTAAACTGGCGGTGGTAAACTGGCAGAGGTAAACCGGCTGAGGTAAACAGTCACGTACCGGATTTTAGAAGGGGCTGATTACTATAATGAAGCATTTTGATGGGCCTGAGGACTAAATGTGAGAATGTGTTTGGTTTTTTGCATCATTTCACGCACACTTTCTCACATTTAGTCCTCAGTAGCTTGTAGGCAAACCGAAATGTCAGTCTGAGATTCCGGTCTTGGTAATGGAGTGTTTTTGGTTTTTGGTATATACATCGGAATACGAGTGACAGCCGAGCCTTAATATCTTTATAATTAAGTATCAAGGGGTGGTATTCTATCCCACGTGAGACGTTGAAGCAATGTTTTTATTGCTTTAGAAAGTTTCTTGTAGACTTATTTGTTATTTTTGCAATCAATTCACCCAATACACTTCGATACGACTTCAAAAAATGGCCAAAGCTAAAAAAGATAGAAAAGGAAATTCTGAAAATGTATATTCCAAAAAGTCAAAATCCAATGCCTTCTCTTCATCCCGACCTGCAAAAAAGATAAATCCTTTCGAGGTGCATATAAATAAAGAAAAGTTTAATATCCTTGGCCGGACTTGTAAGCATGACAAAGGTTTACCGGGAATATCAAGAGCCAAGGCGGTGCAGAAGAGAAAACGAACACTTGGCGAAGAATTTATGCAAAAAAACAAAAGCAATGAATTTAAAGACAGACGCATTGGTAGCAATTCAGAAGTTATAAACGATGAGCTACTTAATGCTCGTTTCGTTGCTGAAAAGATGTCAGTGTTTAAGAAATCAAGTCGATTCAATTTAAACGACGATGAAACTCTAACTCATCGTGGCCAGACTTTGGAGGAAATCGAACAGTTTCATGACAACAGATCTGATGATGACATGGACGATGAAGATGTTTTAGATGGTATGTTCCAGGTTTTATTGTTTAAACTGAAAAACTAAATATCTTAAATTTCAGCAAACTTCACAAAAGCTGCCCATTTCGGTGGCGAAGATTCGCAACAAGACCGTAAAGCAGCCATAGAAGAAATGATTGCGGAAACCAAACTTCGCAAAGCCCAATCTGCTAAGGAAAAAGATGAAATCTTTGAATTGACTAAAAAACTGGATAGTAATTACAGGGATCTGATTCCACTTGTCGGCAAACTAAATAAATCCGAAGATATTGTAAAAAACAAACCTGATGACTATGATAGAGCCCTGCGTGAAATGGTTTTCGAACCTAGAGGTGCAGTCAGTGACAGGCTGGTATCTGAAGAAGAATTAGCGAGGCTCGAAAAAGAACGTTTAATTAAATTGGAAAATGCAAGGCTAGCGAGAATGCGAGGAGTTGAAAACACAAACGAGAAACAGAATCATCGGTCTGCAGATGATCTGGATGACGGATACTTAGCTGGATCTGATGGCGAAGAAAATGGAATCCTAGCTTACGATTTGAACGGTTGGTCATTAACTTTTGGTTTTGTGTTATTAGAATCAAATTATTAAAAACTGAAAACACGTTTTTATAGGTGAATCACTAACAAATAATAACAGCGAACCTGCTCTTGAAGATGAAAATAGAACTGATTTACTGGACAATAGAGAAAGTGATGATGAAATAAGTGAAAATGATTCTGAAACTGAAAATGATGATGACGAAGATGATTTAAGTGATCTTAAAGATCCAGATATGGAATCTGAAAGTGAAGAAATTTCCTCAAATGAATGTCAACAAGCTAAAACAATGAGCAATACAGTCGGTTCCAAATCACCCAACAAAATTATTAAACTTCCCTTTACAATAGAAATGCCTTCAAGTTACGAAGAGCTTCAAAAACTTCTTAGCAAATACAGTGCCGATGAACAAGGTATTTTAGTCGAACGCATTATAAAGTACAATCATCCCAAAATAGAACCCAAAAATAAGGAGAAAATAAGTAAACTTTTTTCGTTCCTTCTTCAATATGTACATGATCTTTTTGCCAGTGCATCCATTAAAGACATAAACAACTCATTTCTAGTCTTAGATAAACTCAATCCTTTTTTATACGACTTAATGCACTTGGATCCAGAAATGACTTCGGCTTGCATAGTTGATGTCATTCAGTTAAAATACTCAGAATATAAAAAGCACGATAAACTATACCCATCTTTGGATACCCTCGTATTCTTCAAAATTGTATCAAATATGTACACAACGTCTGACTACCGACATTATGTAGTAACTCCTTGCTACATTTTTATGAGCCATATATTGTCTAAAGCACGAGTGCGAACAAGGCAAGATGTTGCAATGGGGCTGTTCTTAGTGACGTTGGTGTTAGAATATTCTCAATCATCCCAACGCTTTCTTCCAGCAGCACTAAATTTTCTCCTAGGTGTTATATATCTGTCCATTCCAAAGAGAACAATTGAAAAATTAAAAACTGTACCACCTTTTATGTCAACGGGACCTTTCAATAAAATCTTGGCTACGAACGAGAAATTGATGGAAGCGCAAGATGATAATCTCCTTAAAGCAGAAGATTTCGTTACGGGAACAATTTCTTTAGATTTTAAAATTCGTGCACTTAACGCAGCTCTAATACTAACCAAAGATGCGATCGAAGGAGTTTCAGAAAATATTGGTTCAAACTATTTAGCTGAGACATTTATTCCCATGATGGAACGAATAAATCTGGACTCGTATCCAGATTACATCAAATCTAGTTTTGAAAAAACAATGATCACTCTTTTAGCCGTGGCTGGTAAACCATTGAAAAAACTTATGCCGCCTGAGAAGAAACCTAAAGCTCTACGTCTGCTTGAACCTCGCATAGAAAAAGTATACGATGACAAGCGTCGACCGAAAATATCTAAAGCAAAGGAAGAAAAGGTGAAATTAATACATAAAATTCGTCGGGAAACTAAAGGTGCAGTACGAGAAATTCGCCGAGATACTGAGTTCTTGCAAACAATACGTATCAATCAACAGATACAAAGGTAAATAATATAATTATAATAAATTGAAATAGTTTTTTTTATAAACAAACATTTTTTAGTGATCGCGAGCGAAAGGAGAAGGTTAAACGGATATACATGGAAGCTTCAGTTCAACAAGGAGAGCTCAATGAACTCAGCAGACAAAAAAAGAAAAAATAGAAAGTGCACTTTTGTTTCAGAATTTTGTTTGAATTTAATTAAAATGTACACTATTTGTATATTATACTCGTATATTTTTGCTTTTCATTATTTTTTAAGATAATGTTTAATAGCCGTATCTCTACCAACTTTTTTCAAACGATAATTTCTAATTTTAAAATATTAATTTTATGTGGTTTTCTTTGGATTTAAAAGAATCTCTATGCTTATAAAGATTTGTTGCCCGACTAATTTGTGATTTTTGAATCAAAATCGATTTCAAATACATAGTCAAAATAAAAATATATGTAATTCACTAATTTGTTTCTAAAGTTAGCCTGATTTTGATTTTAAAATATTTTTGGGATATTTTTACTGACTGAAAATCTACAGTGAACACTTTTTTGGTAGGATCACATTTATCTCTATTTCATCTCAAGCTTCATTTTTGTTTGTGGCGGTTATTTCAATAGGGATTGACTGTTGCTAACGTTAACTCTATTTAAGTTGGCGTTTTAACGCAGGGCGGACATGGTCCTTAATCAACATGCGTTTCCAGCCAGCTCGGTCCCTAGCTAGCTGTCTCCATTTTCGCACGCCAAGTTGGTTGAGGTCCATCCCTCCTGCATGCGCCACTTGAGCCACGCTCTTCTTCTTCTGCGCCGTCCCTCAGGATTGGATTGGAAGACCTTCCGGGTTGGAGCGTTGATGTCCATTCGCTCTACAAGCCATCTAAGTCGTTGGACTTTTATTCTTTTGATCGGGTAAGTGTCGCTGTACAGTTCGTCTTTGTATCTTCTCCTCCACTCTCCATCTATGCAGACGTGATCAAAGATCACCTCTCGAAGCATTATAAGACGCTCTTATCTTTGACAGGGTCCATAAATGAGAACCAAGCTGATGAGCGTGTTATAGATGGAGAGTGGAGGAGAAGATACAACGACGAACTGTACGGGCTGTAGATGCTCGAGAGAGGACTTTAATACTGCCTTCTAAGTCCAAAGAAGCAGCGATTTGCAAGAGTTCGTTTGATTTCAGCGCTGGTGTCGCTGTCTGAATTTATTGTTTTGCCTAGGTAGACAAAGTCCTTATCTACCTCAAAATTAAAGCTCTTCATGATAACGTTTAGTCCAAGACGTCGTCATTAAATGTCCTTCTTTAATTACAGCATATACTTGGTCTTGCCCTCATTGACCACTATACCCATCTCCTTCCGTCACAATGCTCAAAAACGCATCACTGACAACACACTTCGATCTTCCAATTATCTCAATATCATTAGCTTATCCAAGTTATTGGATGGATCTTTGGAAGATTGTGCTCCTAATGTTGATGGTTGAGATCTGCACAATTCTTTCCAGAACGATGTTGAAAAAGTCGGATGACAGGACATCGCTAAGCCTACACAAAGTATAACCGTATGTATGTAGACCTTAGTGTTGTAGGTATTTTGCTTTGTAATTTCGTATTAGGATTTAAATTTTCAATTTTTGTGACAACTGAAAATTTCAATGCAACGTTTCAAAATATAATTTTTGGCAAGATTGCTTTACATTAAAATTAGTTCTTGTTTTTTTTTTTGTTGAAATAAGAGCTTTCACTGTACTAAGTTTGATCAATTGACAATCGCATACCGTTTTTACTCCTGCGCTTGCCTAATGCTCAAACTTATGTCTCTGACATAAAATATTATAAAGGTATATAAAATCCTTTGAATTTGCTTATTATCAAAAACACTCTACTTCACATTTGGGAACATAATCGTTCAAATGAAAGCCTTCTATTTTCAGCGACGGGAAACTTTTGAACTTGCTACTGTATCTAAGTAGTCTCTTTAAAAATAGAACTATTGTTAAGTCTTCAAATATTAAAATTTCATTTAATTCATCAAAAAAAAAAACTTAATTTAAAATCAAAACAACGAAAGGGGTACCTTTCTGGAGCAATACAAATTATAATTTTTATATTGAAAGAATCCAACTTTGACATAACAGATATGGACTGCTAGTCGATTCTCATTTCCACACTATAGGCCCTTTAAAAGTAGTTCCACCTTTGTAGTTAAGCTTGCCTTCTTGCAGGTTTGTTGGACAAAATTTATAATTCATTTTTGAACGCCATCTCTTAATTCTTTGCCTCAATAATCTTTTTTTTTAGAACCTAAGGACCTACTATAAAAAAGTTCGACAAAATAAGTTCAAAAGTTTCTCCATACCTCCGTAAAACAGAAGGTCTAGTTGCGTTAAGATGACACCAAAGCGAAGTTGGCTACAAGCATTATATTTCCAAGATTTCTGAGAATTTTTTTCAGACGGATTGACAGAGAAGGAAAATAAAATAAAACACAATTCACTTGTACATTCTCATCCAGAAATCAAATTAGCTTTTTATATCTTTTCTTACTTTTTTGAATTTTGGCAGAGAATTCTCAGATTTCTAACGGCAAAAGTTAGATAATGGGCAGGTTCAGCCGACATAAGGGACTTGAAAGTAAGGCAAGTTTCTAGCATCTGATTTGCCAGCTGCCAAAAAATTGCTTTGCAATTAAGGCAACTTTATTGGAAAGTTGACTGGGAAGTTAGTCAAGAAAAATCCCCCTAACTATCAAGTCAAGTCAACTTATGTCAAAATGACAATTGATCATGTTTTTTAATTCAACTAAAAGCTGAACTTTATTACTCAATGATTTATTTATTTTCTGCACAGCTTCATTTAATGCTTTCTGTAAAAAGGTTCCTTGTAAATTTGGAAAAGAAATAAGTAATATTTCTTTAAAATACAAAATACAAATCGTGCTGGACTTGTAGCTAACCTGGAGTAGTGTTTTGTAGAAAATAATGATTTTGGCAGTTTTTGTACCATGAACTTGAAGTAGAGGTTTGTGAAGTAAAGTTCCGAATTTTAAATTCATGACACTTGAAAAACTTACTAGTTGCCTTGGTCAAAATTTAAGTTCAAAGAATGAAGTTGACTGCAAATGAAGTCCCTTATGTTGTCTGAACCTGCCCGTTTATGTTTCTGAGAATACGGAGTTCTCTGGGTTCATATAGAAATATAAACTAGTAAAATAAAAATCTATCAGCCCATTGTCCAAAAAATGTAAATTTTAATTATTGGCCAACAAATATGTTGGACTACCGTATTTTTTGGAAAAATTAAAACACACCTTACCTGAATCCGTTTTCAACCTTTAACTCCAAGTTTGAATTCAATCCACCCAATGGTGTAGGCTGTAGGGGTGATAGTACGTTTCCACCAACAAATAATCCGAGATTTAAGGTAAGTGATTTAAAATAAATCATGAGGTGTTTCCACCAAAGAAAAGGAGATTAATTTGACGTTTGGTTTCGAAAAGAAACAAAATATGTATATTTGTTCACTCATCATATGTAAGTAATTAGTTTTATTATATTCTTGTCCATATTTATTATTTTTGTATTTTTGTATTTTATTTCGTCTGTGATTTCTTGAAAGTTGTTTATTGTTTTGAATTTGAGTCATATGGAAGTGAGACAGATAGTTTTTGTTGCCATTTCACACGAACGATAGACACACGAACAAAATCGAGGAATACCTCGAGTTCGAATTTTTGTACCAAAGCAAATGCAATTTTTTAAAAGGCAGACACTGCAAAATCAATATTTAAAAGTGTTTACAAAAACTGAACAAACAACTGAAGATGCAACATAAAAGCTGCTTGATCATTAGTGCAGTAACTAAATACATCAGACCATAGTTCTATTTTGTTTTTTACTTCTTTGTTGTTGGATTAATTAAAAATCCAAGTTTCCGACCTCGAGCGCCGAACGCAAGATGTCCAAAACTCAGAAAACTCGCACTATGGTTTTAAGGCAAATATATAAACTACAATTTACGACTAAAATTGTGTCGGTAGATGTAACGGTTTTGAGAATACAGTTGTTAAAAAATTATTTAAAATACATTTTTTAAAATAACAAAAATAGGCAATTTACTAAATTATACCATACCTCTGGAGTGATGAGATTGGGTCAAAAGAAGATAGAAAAGTGAGTTCACATACAAAATCAAGGGCAACACCTATGTACATATATTACCGTGATATTATAACCTTTCTCAACAATATCAGAAAAAATGTATTTAAATTTTGTCTGTAATCAATGTCCTTGTCAATTAGCAATTAAACACCAAAAAGAAACATATATTTTAGTTTTTGAAAAAAATTGGAAACAATTACATCTATTACACTGTTTTTAATGAAGTGCTATTTTCTCTAGATATAAAAAGCCGTTTCCGTAAATCCGGTAGATCCAATTTTTTTCCTTGGTCCTTATGGCGTTGGTCTTATAATTAATCCAAGTTTTTGACTTCGAAGTCGGAACGCAACATGGCAAATATCGACAAAATTGCGAAAATCAATAGTTTTTTTGTCAGTTAATGCCGATTTTAACCATATGCTCGAAATGGCCAATAAATAATTTGTAAACAAATTAATCGAATTAAAAATGTCACATAAAATTCAATTGTATCCTTAACAAATTTAATAACAATTTTATGTATAATTATTCAAACAATCAAGTTTATTGTCGTTAGAGAATAGGAAAGCGGAAATTTGAAATTTTCTTTTTATTGACATTTTTTTCGAGTTTTTTATTTGATTTAAAACAATATTATCTTTTGGGTAATCCAAAAGAATAGAAACAACAAAGTTAAAAGATTTGTGTATGCTTTAATTTTTCGCCTAGCCATGCTTTTCAAAATATTCCTTAGAATCCTTTACATCTGGCTTAATAGTATCGGGGTTGGATTCAGGATTCCAATTAGCTGGGCAGACTTCACCGTATTTTTCAACAAACTGAAAGCCTTTAATTAATCGTAAGCATTCATCAACTGACCTTCCAACTGGTAAATCGTTGACAGAGTATTGACGCAAAACACCATTAGCATCAATAATAAATGTGCCTCGTAGTGCAATTCCTTCATTTTCAAGCAGCACTCCATAGTCCGAAGAAATCTTTTTTGTAATATCAGAGAGTAGAGGATATTTTAATGGTCCTAAGCCACCAGCCCTGCGTTCAGTATTACACCACGCCAAGTGGCTGAAATGTGAGTCAACTGAGACCCCCACGACTTCTGTATTCAGTTCTTTGAACTCCTCAATACGGTCACTAAATGCCAAAATTTCGGTTGGACACACAAACGTACTAAAGAAACGAAAAATATGCATAATTTGGACAGTATCGTAAAATTAATAATAAGCCTTACAAATCCAAGGGGTAAAAGAAGAGTAATAGGTATTTTCCTTTATAATCGGATAGTTTTATTTCTGAAAAGTCATTTCCCCCGACGACAGCTAAACCTTTGAAATCTGGAGCTGCTTGCTGAACTTTTGCTACACAGAGCGGAGCACCTGCAATTGTTGAATATTATTATTTTTTTTAATTTCATAGTCAAGGAAAACAATTGAAAATCGTTTACATCTGTGAAATGTCCTAATATTGACTTTCGATTGTTTTTGGACATCTCGAAACAAAGCTGGAATCTGGAAATAGGAAAAATATTATAAACTAAATTACGTAATAATAGTTTGATTATTACTAATAATTACATTACGAACAAGAGATCGACTGATGAAAGACATAGCTTGATTTTTTCAAGATTTGTCGTTTAGAATATGGTAGATAATATTAGAAACGTCAAAACAAAATAAACCTTATTCTTTAATATGCCGGAAAGAAAGTACTAACTTTTTAATATATGTAGGTTAAATACAAAATCAAAAAGGCCAAGAACTATCAATATGAAGATAAAAATCCTTCGTACGTATTGCCCTCCAAAACCCATTTGTTTACATTATCGACGATGAAAAGATGTGGTTTCCAAGAGAAAACGCGATAGCTTTCACGTACTCATAGAACTATCTAAAGAGTTTTTGGGCGAAAGTATCCCACACACATTTAAACAACTAATAAGATCAGCTGTTCGCCAAGCTTGTAGGCAAACTTAAACCAAAAACACTCTAATGAAGATATAAATCCTTCGTACGTATCACCCTCCAAAACCCATTTGTTTACATTGTTGTATTTGTAATTTTGACATTATGTCCATGAATAAATGTGAAATTCAAATAACTGATAAACTAAATTTCCACGCACCGGATTTCATTAATTGTGTCTTAGTGTGCGTGTTTTCACGCACACTAAGACACAATTAATGAAATCCGTTTCCGGTTTAGTTTGTAGGCAAACCAATATAGCTACCGAGGATTTATATCTTTACTAGTGTTTTTGACTAAAACAGATACCGAACACTTATATCTGGAAGTGTTTTTCAACAGGCACTCTGCTGTTCGAACAATTGTCGGTATTGTTTGTTCAATTCGAGACTCGAAAGCTGACCCATCAGACAAGAACCATGATACAACTAAAACAGATAGCGCATTCCGGTTTCTATTTTTGTTTCGTTCTGCGCATCTACGTCACAAGCACTCAACGAGTTTGACGTTTATTATTCAGTATGTGAAATCAAAACAAAACAATGGCACTAATTTGTTTGGATATTTTGTTTATATAATAAAATGTTAATATTTCTAATATTTTTCATTTAGATAAATGGTTTTAAATAGTTAATATTTGTGTTTATTCGTAAGTTAAAGAAAATTTGTGTGTTTGAGTGAAAGAAATTAATAAAAAATCGAAGTAAATGAAGAGTATGGTGTATTTTTTTTCATTTTCATTCGGATGCATTTTTCTCCATAGAATTACCTGGAAGATTGTTTAAATAGTGATAAATGGTTAAATAAAAGATATGAGGGTCTTTTTTAGTCAGTGGTTTTTCAACCTTTTATTTAATTAATAATTTGTTTGTATTTTCTTTTTCTGGACAGTTTGCTTTCAGTGATTTGTCTGTTTAGTTTTCGCATTCGGAAGTACATGCAACAACGAAAGAAAAGCTTCATAATCTTCTCATCGCATTTGATCTTTGCTTTCTCGGCAACTTCAAGTAAATGCTGGATGTAGTTTGGACTGATGTAAATGCCTTCACCTTCTCCATTTACGGCATTAAAAACATTTTGTAATGCAGCAAAGTGAGCCATCATTGTGGGATTTGCTTTAGACAAGCCTCCTTCGTCCAAGTGATTTACCCAAGGGCTTTCGTCTGGTTCAATTTGTTCCAGGTTTGGTATGGTGTTTTTAAAACGATGGCAAATGTAGCCAGCCAAGTTGTCCAAACCATCGTAAGCAAATGGGAGATTTTCTTCTGGCTCAGAAGCAATAGGCTTACTATTGTCGACTTTGACAACGACAAAAATCCTTCCTGAAAAAGCGAATATTGTTAAGATGAATCGATTATTAGATTGTGAGATTATTTATCCTCCTGGTCTTAGTCCTTAACTCTGTTTTAAGTTGCTCATTTTCTTCGCGTAAGGTTCTTCTAATAAGTTTATGAAAACAAATTATTTTATACAATTTCAGAATGTATGGATAATACGATTAAGATTTTGTTCCTATCATAAATGCTTACAAATATTATAAGGTACTTACAATTGTTCATATAACGCATCAAGTTGAGCTTGTTCTAATTGTGGATGTGAATGTGAAATATTTCCCATCAAGCTATCGTTTTTGCATTGCTGTTCAGGCACATTTTCATGCTCGAGCTCAATGGGAACTTCCAGCAACCCACTTACTACTTCTTTTTGTTTTTTCATCTCCATTATTTTCGAACGCTTTGATGTGTCAGGCTCAGACGCTACAGACAGTTGATTTGGGTAAACCGTAGGAACTGCATCTGGTTTCAAAATCCGATACCGTGTGAATCCTGTTGATATAAATATATTTCTGATTCTTATTCTGAACTACTTTTTTTGTATTAACTTACCCATTTCATACTTTGTATTGTTTATAAAATCTTCTTTCAAAAAGTGGAGACTACAAATTCTTGCAGTCTGAACATTAATTTTATCCTTGCGTTTGGTGAACAAGACCCACTGCTTCGAGAGATTTAAATTTCCTTTTGGAAATGTATGAAAACTGGAATCTTTCGTTATCTTATTTCTTTACCCATGTTTATTAGTAAATGTTTTTTTTTTTGTATAAATTATGAACAATATCACTTTAAATAACTTTATTGATTTAAAAATATTTTAAATTCACTTCCGTTAACATTCACAACAAAAAATAGATTGAAATTGCCCCAAATATACTAGCTCTCTTCAATTAATTGAGTGCTGGTGACGTCACGATAGTTTGACAGCCAAAACCTTACATGCGCAATGCGCTATCTTATTAGTTGTATCATGGACAAGAACAATACCCAGAGTACAATTCTAGGCTCAACTTTCCATTACCGCGGCACGAATTTCGACACACGGTTTTTTTTATTTGATAGATATGCACAAATAAATAATAATTATAGCAATTTTAGAGCGAGGAAACATTTATTTCTATTTTAAATTAATTTTCAAAGTTTACTTTTTCACATACAAAACACGCAAAAATGGTTGATTTTGACATTTCTTTCCTGTTTTTTGTTCAGTGTTGCCATACTTGTTTATTTTTCGTTGGGGATTTCTTTGTTTTTAGTGCTCAAATGTGAAAAGTACTTTGCAATACCCAAACTCGCACCCACCCCAAATCCTATAGTGATTCCAAGCAGGGGGGTTGCAGGGGGGTTGCAGCATGCCCCCCCTTACATACCTAGCTCTTAGTATACGGTAGTATCAATTAAAAAAAATTGTTTTAGGCTCAAAAAACGCTATACAAAAAAAGTAGGGTTAAGTCCGAAACAGAAAATATTTTTTTTTATGACTTAACGGTGTTTCCTCGCCTTAAAATTTAAAACATGTTTTATTGAGACCCCTACCTAACTGTACAAAAAAATCAGAACGAAATTCGTGCTGCGGTAATCGAAAGTCGCCCCCAATTCTATACAATAGCCGTGTTTTGTTGGTATTCCATATATAGTACAGTGAGAAATTGCCAAAAAAACGATCCGCAGTAGTCCGGTTTTTATATTTGAAAGTTGATACAGTTGAATATTTGCCGGAATAATTTATCAAAAAATTCCAAAAAAAAAAATAGCGGAATTCAGACCAGGGGTGAAATCGTATAAGCTGATTTTTGATAGTTGACTATCAAAATCAAGAAAATACGTCTGTGTAATGTGATAGTCGATTTCAAAGTTTTAACCAAACAATTTGACATAAAATAAAAACTTCAAGAAGGGGGTTTGTTCGTACACTACTACATTAACATGTGGTGTTGAAGCGAGCTTGAAGCTCGCCTAAATTCTTTATATACCTGAATCTGGACGGAAAATTATCTGAAACAAAACGAGCGCTTTCTGCTGTATGGGAGCAGTGCATCAAGAACAATTACATCGAACATAGCGCAAAGCAAAGGTTATTCCGCTCTACAGCAGCGTCGATTCTTTTAAATGGAGCACAAGTCTGGGGTTATCTTTCTTTCGAAGCTGTAGAGAAATTGCTTCGATACTTTTTAAAAAGGATTTTTCGTCTATCAAAAAATACCCCAAACTATATGCTTTATTTAGAAACGGGGACACCACCTATGATAATGGACACTCTTAGCGTGCATTTTAACTATGTTGTCAAGGTTATGGAGATGAAGAATGAAAGAATTCCAAAAATCATTCTTAATAACATGATTCGGACGAGAGGATCAATGATGGTGGAGTGGGGGAGCCTGGCAACCGAATGCGGTATAAATTTATTGATTGGTCAAGATGAAAACCCGTCTTCACTAAGATTCAAGTTCAACGACATTCTCGAAAAACTTGGAAAGGTTCTGTATGACAGAAATGTAGTGGAAGCCAGATCCTCGGTGTTTAGATGCTTTTACAGCCGCCTTGAATACAACCTTGGAAGCAATGCGTACCTACTTAACGGCAATTCAATTAATAAAATAAGCATTGTTTTCAAAACGAGAGGGGAATTATTGAATTTGAATTATGTACCGCACAGATCTGATCTTCCAATACTTTGCAGCCTCTGCAATATGAAGACGCGAAAAGATACCTGTCATTTCATTGCAATATGCCCTGTTTTGAAGGAGTTTCGGATAAGGTATTTTGAGAAGAGTTGCCTGAATGATGACGAGTTGATTGGCATATTAAACGGGGAGAGAGGATGGGATGTATTGAATAATTATGTTGTTGCTGCGCTGCGTTACAGAAATTCCATAAACGAAGAAAATTTTTAAAATCAAAATTATAATTACATATTATGTATATAATAAGATCTTTTTTTTGTAGCTTTATTGATATATTTATATTCAAAATGTCAATCTGGTAGACGGCCATAGGCCAAACCATTTGGACTTAAGCATATATAATCACAGTTTATAATCTTTTATATTTGGAAAAATAAAGTCCTTATAACTAACTAACTAACTAACTGTAATATTCGGCTTGGTCCGACAAATAAAACTTATTCGCACTTGTAAATAAAACACGATTTTTACTTTATTTAAATTGTTCCACTTATTTATTGAACACTCAATTATTACGTTTCAAACACAGTCTTTACTTTCAATTATTACTTTTTTATACACAGTCTTTACTTATCGCAGTTTACAACCAATAATCCATACTGAACCGCTTCGCTTCCGAGCGCCTATTTATATACCTCAAATCGGTTCGAGAATCTACGAGGTTGTTCTCGATGCTTAACGAGATGCTTACCCCTTTCGAGGTTCTTATATGCGCTGAATGAGTTCCCCTCTATGCCACTAGATGTTTCTCGATGCTTAAAGAAGCGAATTCTCCTCTCCACTAGATGTTGCCCCCTTTCGAGGTTTTTGTATGTGCTGAATGTTCTCCTATTAGCAACTAGATGTTTCTCGATGCTTATAGAAGCGAATTCTCCTCTCCACTAGATGTTGCCCCTTATTCTAAATGTTTTATTCTACTATAACACGATATGAAGAGTGTATACACATTACATTGCCCCCTCCTTAGGATTGATCGTCCCGAACAAATCCATCGTTCTCATCACCACTGTAGCGATGTAGCCGGTCGCGATGTACAACTTTAGGTTTTCCTCTGACTCCCTTTTGTATCCGGTACACGGCATCGTTGATTTTTGTAATGACTGTATATGGACCTTCCCAGTCCCGTTGAAGTTTCGGTGACAATCCTTTTTGTCGATGGGGATTGTAAAGCCACACCCGATCTCCTGCTTCGAACTCTGTTGTTGTCACTCGTATATCGTAGCGTGTCTTCATTCGGTCACTGAACATCTTTATTTTCAACCTGGTATTGTCGTGGATCTGAAGGAGTCTTTCTCTAAGGTCATCAATGTAGTCATCCTCGGCTTGCGGCTCCGATGTGGGGCATCCAAATTTTATTTCGCTCGGCAGTCTGATGTTCCTTCCCATCAAAATCTCAGACGGTGTATGGCCAGTTGAGCTATGTCTTGCACTTCGATACGCCATCAAAAACAGTGGAATGTGTCGATCCCAATCTCGCTGGTTGTCGTCCACAACTTTGCAAAGATATTCCTTCAGGGTTCGGTTGAATCGTTCGACCATGCCATCAGATTGTGGGTGAAGTGGTGTTGTTCTTGTCTTCTTGATGTCAAGAAGCCCACAAACTTCCTGAAATATGTTTGATTCAAAATTCCTTCCCTGGTCGGAATGCAGTTCTAATGGAACGCCGAATCTGCTCACCCAGTTGAAGACAATTTGGTCTGCGACTGTTTTGGCTTCTTGGTTTGGAATGGCGTATGCTTCAGGCCACTTGCTGAAGTAATCCATGACGACCAGAATATAACGATTTCCATTATTTGTTTCCGGAAATGGACCCGCCACGTCTACTGCAATCCTTTCGAAGGGTGCTCCGACATTATACTGCTGCATTTGGCTGTGGTTCTTTTTGTTCGGGCCTTTGGTGGCAGCACAGGTATCACATTTTCGGCACCACTTCTCGACATCTTCCCTTGATTGACAGCCTCTCAATCCACCTTGCAACTTGACCCTCTGGATTCTTGAAATTCAAAAGCCAGTTAAGTGCTCCATGGTCAGTTCGGAGAAGAAACTTCTGTCCATAGAGATACTTATGGAAGTGCTTTGTTGCCAAAATCAGTGCAAGAAGTTCTCTTCTGGTCACACAATAGTTTCTTTCCGACTTCGAGAGTACCTTGCTATAATAGGCAATCACCTTTTCTTCGCCATTATGCACCTGCGATAGTACAGCACCTATCCCTGACATTGCTGGCATCAGTATCAATTATGAACGGTTTTCCTGGAGTTGGGTAGGTCAGCACTGGTGCATTACACAAGCGTTGCTTGAGCTCTTGAAAGCTGCGCTCGCACTCACCTGACCATTTAAACTGCTTCCCCTTTTCCGTTAGCTAATGTAGACTCTTAGCGATTCCAGCAAAGTCCTTCACAAAGCGCCTATAGTAGGTGGCTAGACCCAGAAAGCTTCGGAGTTGGTGTTTGTCCTGTGGTGTTGGCCAATTCTTCACGGTGTCAACCTTATCAGGATCCGTTTTTACTCCTTGGGATGAGATGATATGTCCCAGATATTTCACTTCGGTTTTGAAGAGTGAACACTTTTCTGGGTTAAGCTTGAGGTGGGCTTCTCGAAGTCTTTGAAACACGGCTCTCAGATTTGTACAGTGTTCGTCAAAGGTTTTCCCGTATACTATGACGTCATCCAAATAGACCAGGCAAGATTTCCATGTGAGTCCTTGCAGGACGCATTCCATTAGGCGCTCAAAAGTCGCTGGAGCATTGCAAAGTCCAAAAGGCATTACTTTGAACTGCCACAATCCGTTTGCTGTTGAGAATGCTGTCTTTTCTTTGTCTTCAGGATGGATCTCGACTTGCCGGTAACCACTTTTCAAGTCCAAAGTTGAGAACCATTGTGCTCCTTCCATTGCGTCCAGAGTATCACTGATCCTAGGCAGAGGGTAGCTATCCTTCTTGGTCACATCATTCAACCTTCGATAGTCCACGCAAAAGCGGGTTGATCCGTCTTTCTTCTTTACCAGGACCACTGGAGACGCCCAAGGGCTTTTAGAGTTTTCGATCAGACCTTCTTCCTTCATGGTGGTTATCAGTTCTTCAACCTCACCTTGTTTGGCTAGTGGAAGGCGTCTTGCAGGTTGACGAAACGGCCTTGCATCCCCGGTATTGATTCGATGTTGCACCAGTTGCGTTCTGCCATATTTCCCTTTCGATGACGAAAAGATGTCTGCAAATTCTTCGAGGAGACCTTCTGCAATTCTTCGTTGTTGGTGGCCAAGATTAGATGACTTGAGAATGTTCGTCATTATGGATTTCAGCTCTTCGGACTTCAAGGATTGCCTTGACTCTTCTTCGTTGATCCTTGTTATCGCTGATACAGATTCGCATTGTCCGACAATCTCACCTTTTCTAAGCTTAACTTCATACGGCTTGATGTTCAGTATTCGTACCGGAACCATGTTCTTTAAAGGTCTCACAAGAGTCTTCCCAATGGTGACGTTTTGGGAGGACTTTACAGTTGCTGGTTCGACCATGAGGTATCGATGGCTGCCAGGCTTACCCTTCAATTTCGTCCACACGAATACCTCTGAAGAAGCAGGCAAAGTGAGATCTTCTTTGATGACGGCTTTCACAGATGACGAGGTCTCATATGAGTTGGTCCCATAGACATAGATCATCGGAATCTCCATGTTTCGATATTTCAGGACTTGGTTCCCGATGTCCAATATCACTCCGTGATCTTTCATGAAATCGACGCCGACAATGCACTCATCGCATATATCTGCTACCAGGAACAGGTGAGAGAATTCCAACTCTGCCATCCGGATCTTAAGACGTACCTCACCATAAACTTTTGCGGCCTCTCCAGTTGCAGTCCTTAGACGATAGCTGTTGGTGTTGTGAAGCCATGCCTTCTTGACGAGGTCTTGCCGTATGATGGACGCCGTGGCACCGGTGTCAATGGTAGCCACACATTTGTTGCCATTTATACTTGCTTCCACGGTCAGGCTCTTGTTGTCACGTTTCGTTTGGGAAACCTGTATGTTGTTTCTGGGGCCATCGATACCAGAAACCAGCTTCTGCCCCTCGAAGTTGGTTCTTATTCGTTTCCCGGGTGGGAAACAACTTCGGAAGCAACATTGTTGGTGTTACTTTGACCATTTGTATAACTTCTGTTTCCACAGTGTTGGCATGCGGTTCCTCTTCGCGGTAATCTGCACTGTCGCTGTAGATGCCCAGTCTTATTGCAGTTCCAGCATCGTGCTGGTTTGTCTCGCTGACTCCTTTCCACAGTAGCCTTCTGACAAGAGCATTCTTGGACTTCTAATTCTCTTACACGATGCACGTTTTGGGAAGCTTGTTCTGCAGCTTCCATCGTCAGAGCGAAAGCCAATGTTTCTGGTAGTGTTCGCTTTCCGGCAGTGCGGATAGCCCTGTGAAGTCACCACTCTTCTCTGCTGGGATGGTTTGTAGCAGTTCAGCAGCAGATCCTCTTAAAGCAAGCGTAAGAGCAATGTATTTTTCGTGATCGTCCCAGACATTTGTTAACGCTGCTGCTTCAAACTGTTTCTTGTAGATTGACCACGGAATCTGCCCGTCAAAGCTTGGAGGATTCACTTCTCTCTTCCTTGAGCACTCACCAGAAGGTTCTCGAGCTTTCATCTTTCGCACTTTTTCTAGTTCATTTGTGATGGTTTCAATTTGTTCGTCAATTTTCTCGAAACGTGCATTTTGTCGCTCGTCGACAGATTTGATTTTCTCTTCGAAGTCCGCAAACCTGTCTTCTAAAAGATTTGTCTGTTCGTCGAATCGCTCTAGAATATTCTGCTGTTCTTGCTTTTGGTCGCTTCTTTGGGCTTCTAGTTGTTTGAGGACATCATTCCTTTGGGTTTTTAGTTGTTTCAGGACATCATTCCTTTGAGTTTCTAGTTGTTTGAGAAAATTCTGTTGTACTTGCTTTTGGTCACTTCTTTGGGCTTCTAGTTGTTTGAGAACATTCTGCTGTTCTTGCTTTTGGTCACTTCTTTGGGCTTCTAGTTGTTTGAGAACATTCTGCTGTTCTTGCTTTTGGTCGCTTCTTTGGGCTTCTAGTTGTTTCAGGACATCATTTTTATTTTCTTCAAATTTGGCTAAAAGAACTGACATCATGTTGGATAAGGCAACATTTGCATTTACCTCTTCCACTTTTGCTTCTAATTCGAAAGCAAACGTATCTGGGTCTTCATTTTTCTGCTCCAGACATTCCTGCAGCCGTTTAACGAGTTCGGTTTTTACTCCTGTCCCACTTAAGCCACGTTTGCTTAGTTCAGCCTTTAGCTCAGGGACAGTTAAGTCTTTCAAAACTTTACTCATTTTTTATTTATTTTTAACTTCACTACTTCACACAAAATAGTTCAATCACTGCTCACTGTTTTTATTCTCAATAAGTTTTAATCCCTTATTCTGACACCAATGTAATATTCGGCTTGGTCCAACAGTTAAAACTTATTCACACTTCCAAATAAAACACAATTTTTACTTTATTTAAATTGTTCCACTTATTTATTGAACACTCAATTATTACTTTCCAAACACAGTCTTTACTTTCAATTATTACTTTTAAACACAGTCTTTACTTATCGCAGTTCACAACCAATAATAATCCGCTTCGCTTCCGAGCGCCTATTTATATACCTCAAATCGGTTCGAGAATCTACGAGGTTGTTCTCGATGCTTAACGAAATTCTCCTCTTTATCACTAGATGCTTTAACGAAGCTAGTTCTCCTCTTAATCCCTAGATGTTGCCCCTTTCGAGGTTCTTGTATGCGCTGCGCTGAATGTTTTCGAATTGAGTTCCCCTCTCAGCCACTAGATGTTTCTCGATTCTTAAAGAAGCGAGTTCTCCTATTAATCCGATATTAAAAAAAGATAAAGAGTGTACACATTACAATATCTTGAAAGTTTGAAAAAAATTACATAATTACCTTTTTTTCTATTTTTATGTATTCCAATGTTCCACGCAAACAACAAATCTCATATGACAGTTCTAATGTCAAAACAAGTCATATGCTTTCTTGTTTTAGAATTGATGAGTTTACGATTTTTAATATCCTGTAAAGGGGCTTTAAGATATATTCCAAATATATCTATAAAGCAGCATTCACATGAGCGCGACCAACGAACGACGAATGAATTACAAAATGTGAGTTTATATACGTTTGAAGACATATTTCCACACAAATCTCTTAACAAAACGATAGCAATATAGTGTCTATTTGATTTATGATGCATACTTTTCAATATCATATTGTAATGTGTATACACTCTTTATCTCTTTTACTATCGTGCTACATCTAGTGGAGAGGAGAATTCGCTTCTATAAGCATCGAGAAACATCTAGTGGCTAATAGGAGAACTCGCTTCTTAAGCATCGAGAAACATCTAGTGGCTTAGAGGGGAACTCATTCAGCGCATACAAGAACCTCGAAAGGGGTAAGCATCTAGTGATAAAGTGGAGAACTTCGTTAAGCATCGAGAAACATCTAGTGGCTTAGAGGGGAACTCATTCAGCGCATACAAGAACCTCGAAAGGGGTAAGCATCTAGTGATAAAGTGGAGAACTTCGTTAAGCATCGAGAACAACCTCGTAGATTCTCGAACCGATTTGAGGTATATAAATAGGCGCTTGGAAGCGAAGCGGTTATTATGGATTGTGAATTGCTATAAAGTAAAGACTGTGTTTAAAAAGTAAAGACTGTGTTTAAAAAGTAATAATTGAAAGTGTGGAATAAAGAAATTTTGTTAGTAATTTAAATAAAGTAAATTTGTGTTTTATTTGCAAGTGTGAATAAGTTTTAATTAGCGGACCAAGCCGAATATTACATTGGTGTCAGAAGTGGGATTAAAACTTATTGAGAATAAAACAGTGAGCAGTGATTGAACTATTTTGTGTGAATTAGTGAAGTTAAAAATAAATAAAAAAAAAATGAGTAAAGTTTTGAAAGACTTAACTGTCCCTGAGCTAAAGGCCGAACTAAGCAAACGTGGCTTAAGTGGGACAGGCGTAAAAACCGAACTCGTTAAACGGCTGCAGGAATATCTGGAGCAGCAAAATGAAGATCCAGATACGTTTGCTTTCGAATTAGAAGCAAAAGTGGAAGAGGTAAATACAAATGTTGCCTTATCTAACATGATGTCACTTCTGTTAGCCAAATTTGAAGAGAATGAAAAGAATGTCCTGAAAGAACAGCAGAATGTTCTCAAACAACTAGAAGCTCAAAGAAGTGACCAAAAGCAAGAACAGCAGAATGTTCTCAAACAACTAGAAGCCCAAAGGAATGATGTTCTCAAACAACTAGAAGCCCAAAGAAGCGACCAAAAGAAAGAACAGCAGAATATTCTAGAGCGATTCGACGAACAGAGAAACCTTTTAGAAGGCAGGTTTGTGGTCTTTGAAGGAAAAATCAATACTCTCGACGAGCGCGTCGAGCGCGTCGAAAAACAAAATGCACGTATCGAGAAAATGGACGAACGAATCGAAACCATTACAAATGAACTGGAAAAAGTGCGAAAGATGAAAGCTCGAGAACCTTCTGGTGAGTGCTCAAGGAAGAGAGAAGTGAATCCTCCAAGCTTTGATGGGCAGATTCCGTGGTCAATCTACAAGAAACAGTTTGAAGCAGCAGCGTTAACAAACGGCTGGGACGATCACGAAAAATACATTGCTCTTACGCTTGCTTTAAGAGGATCTGCTGCTGAACTGCTACAAACCATCCCAGCAGAGAAGAGTGGTGACTTCACAGTTCTGGTAAACGCAATCGAACAGCGGTTTGGGGATAGCCACATGACAGAAGTCTTCCGAGTTCAGCTTAACAATAGGACACAGAAAAGAGGTGAAACTCTGCAGCAGCTTCAGGCAGATATCGAGCGATTGGTTCACCTGGCATATCCAACAGCTGGTAACGAAATAATAAATCAACTTGCTTTTGAAGCCTTTGTGAGAGCTGTGGGCGATATTAATCTCCAAAGAGCTATCCGCACTGCCGGAAAGCGAACACTACCAGAAGCATTGGCTTTCGCTCTGACGATGGAAGCAGCAGAACAAGCTTCCCAAAACGTACATCGCGTAAGAGAAATAGAAGTCCAAGAATGTTCTTGTCAGAAGGCTACTGTGGAAAGGAGTCAGCGAGACGGACCAGCACGATGCTGGAACTGCAATAAGACTGGGCATCTACAGCGACAGTGCAGATTACCACGAAGAAGAACCACATGCCAACACTGTGGAAATAAAAGTAATTCAACCGTTCAAAGCAACACCAACAACGTTGCTTCCGAAGTTGTTTCCCACCCGGGAAACGAATAAGAACCAACTTCAAGGGGCAGAAGCTGGTTTCTGGTATCGATGGCCCCAGAAACAACATCCAGGTTTCTCAAACGAAACGTGACAACAAGAGCCTGACCGTGGAAGCAAGTATAAATGGCAACAAATGTGTGGCTACCATTGACACCGGTGCCACGGCGTCCATCGTACGGCAAGACCTCGTTAAGAAGGCATGGCTTCACAACACCAACAGCTATCGTCTAAGGACTGCAACTGGAGAGGCCGCAAAAGTTTATGGTGAGGTTCGTCTTAAGATCCGGATGGCAGATTTGGAATTCTCTCACCTGTTCCTGGTAGCAGATATATGCGATGAGTGCATTGTCGGCGTCGATTTCATGAAAGATCACGGAGTGATATTGGACATCGGGAACCAAGTCCTAAAATATCGAAACATGGAGATTCCGATGATCTATGGGACCAACTCGTATAAGACCTCGTCATCTGTGAAAACTGTCATCAAAGAAGATCTCACTTTGCCTGCTTCTTCAGAGGTATTCGTGTGGACGAAATTGAAGGGTAAGCCTGGCAGCCATCGATACCTCATGGTCGAACCAACATCTGTAAAGTCCTCCCAAAACGTCACCATTGGGAAGACTCTTGTGAGACCATTAAAGAACATGGTTCCGGTACGAATACTGAACATCAAGCCGTATGAAGTAAAGCTTAGAAAAGGTGAGATTGTCGGACAATGCGAATCTGTATCAGCGATAACAAGGATCAACGAAGAAGAGTCAAGGCAATCCTTGAAGTCCGAAGAGCTGAAATCCATAAAGACGAACATTCTCAAGTCATCTAATCTTGGCCACCAACAACGAAGAACTGCAGAAGGTCTCCTCGAAGAATTTGCGGACATCTTTTCGTCATCGAAAGGGAAATATGGCAGAACGCAACTGGTGCAACATCGAATCAATACCGGGGATGCAAGGCCGATTCGTCAACCTGCAAGACGCCTTCCACTAGCCAAACAAGGTGAAGTTGAAGAACTGATAACCACCATGAAGGAAGAAGGTCTGATCGAAAACTCTAAAAGCCTTTGGGCGTCTCCAGTGGTCCTGGTAAAGAAGAAAGACGGATCAACCCGCTTTTGCGTGGACTATCGAAGGTTGAATGATGTGACCAAGAAGGATAGCTACCCTCTGCCTAGGATCTGTGATACTCTGGACGCAATGGAAGGAGCACATTGGTTCTCAACTTTGGACTTGAAAAGTGGTTACTGGCAAGTCGAGATCCATCCTGAAGACAAAGAAAAGACAGCATTCTCAACAGGAAACGGATTGTGGCAGTTCAAAGTGATGCCTTTTGGACTTTGCAATGCTCCAGCGACTTTTGAGCGCCTAATGGAATGCGTCCTGCAAGGACTCACATGGAAATCTTGCCTAGTCTATTTGGATGACGTCATAGTATACGGGAAAACATTTGACGAACACTGTACAAATCTGAGAGCCGTGTTTCAAAGACTTCGAGAAGCCCACCTCAAGCTTAACCCAGAAAAGTGTTCACTCTTCAAAACTGAAGTGAAATATCTGGGACATATCATCTCATCCCAAGGAGTAAAAACGGATCCTGATAAGGTTGACACCGTGAAGAATTGGCCAACACCACAGGATAAACATCAACTCCGAAGCTTTCTGGGTCTAGCCACCTACTATAGGCGCTTTGTGAAGGACTTTGCTGGAATCGCCAAGAGTCTACATCAGCTAACGGAAAAGGGAAAGCAGTTTAAATGGTCAGGTGAGTGCGAGCGCAGCTTTCAAGAGCTCAAGCAACGCTTGTGTAATGCACCAGTGCTGACCTATCCGACTCCAGGAAAACCGTTTATCATTGATGCTGATGCCAGCAATGTCGGGATTGGTGCTGTATTGTCGCAGGTACATAATGGCGAAGAAAAGGTGATTGCCTATTACAGCAAGGTACTCTCGAAGTCGGAAAGAAACTATTGTGTAACCAGAAGAGAACTTCTTGCACTGATTTTGGCAACAAAGCACTTCCATAAGTATCTGTATGGACAGAAGTTTCTTCTCCGAACTGACCATGGAGCACTAAACTGGCTTTTGAATTTCAAGAATCCAGAGGGTCAAGTGGCGAGGTGGATTGAGAGGCTGCAGACGTACGATTACGAAATTCAACATCGGAAGGGGAAGCTTCACTCAAATGCAGATGCACTGTCTCGGAGACCATGCAAGCAAGACTGTAAGCATTGCAGACGACAAGAAGAAAAAGAAGTGGTTACTGTCCAACGAACAAGAGCCGATCCCGTTTATGGCTGGACCAACGACGAGTTGAGGAAGGCTCAACAAGAAGACTCAGATATCGAACCCATCCTCGCTTGGAAGGAACACCAGGAAAAACCAGAATGGGCTGACATCTCCGATAGAAGTCCGACTCTGAAGGCATATTGGGCACAGTGGGACTCGTTTCATGTCCAAGAGGGTGTCCTTCGACGTAAATGGGAATCAGCAGATGGAAAGTCTTATGTCATGCAGCTAGTCTTACCGAGATCGAAGGTTATGGACGTTCTGCGAGAGATGCATGGTGGGGTTTCAGGAGGCATCTAGGAGTGAACAAGACGCTAGAAAAGGTTCGACAACGATTTTACTGGCTACATGCAAGGGAAGATGTCGAGAAGTGGTGCCGAAAATGTGATACCTGTGCTGCCACCAAAGGCCCGAACAAAAAGAACCACAGCCAAATGCAGCAGTATAATGTCGGAGCACCCTTCGAAAGGATTGCAGTAGACGTGGCGGGTCCATTTCCGGAAACAAATAATGGAAATCGTTATATTCTGGTCGTCATGGATTACTTCAGCAAGTGGCCTGAAGCATACGCCATCCCAAACCAAGAAGCCAAAACAGTCGCAGACCAAATTGTCTTCAACTGGGTGAGCAGATTCGGCGTTCCATTAGAACTTCATTCCGACCAGGGAAGGAATTTTGAATCAAACATATTTCAGGAAGTTTGTGGGCTTCTTGACATCAAGAAGACAAGAACAACACCACTTCACCCACAATCTGATGGCATGGTCGAACGATTCAACCGAACCCTGAAGGAACATCTTTGCAAAGTTGTGGACGACAACCAGCGAGATTGGGATCGACACATTCCACTGTTTTTGATGGCGTATCGAAGTGCAAGACATAGCTCAACTGGTCATACACCGTCTGAGATTTTGATGGGAAGGAACATCAAACTGCCGAGCGAAATAAAATTTGGATGTCCCACGTCGGAGCCGCAAGCCGAGGATGACTACATTGAAGACCTCAGAGAAAGACTCCTTCAGATCCACGACAATACCAGGTTGAAAATAAAGATGTTCAGTGACCGAATGAAGACACGCTACGATATACGAGCAACAACAACAGAGTTCCAAGCAGGAGATCGGGTGTGGCTTTACAATCCCCATCGACAAAAAGGGTTGTCACCGAAACTTCAACGGGACTGGGAAGGTCCATATACAGTCATTACAAAAATCAACGATGTCGTGTACCGGATACAAAAGGGAGTCAGAGGAAAACCTAAAGTTGTACATCGCGACCGGCTACATCGCTACAGTGGTGATGAGAACAATGGAATTGTTCGGGACGATCAATCCTAAGGAGGGGGCAATGTAATGTGTATACACTCTTTATGTCTTTTACTATCGTGCTACATCTAGTGGAGAGGAGAATTCGCTTCTATAAGCATCGAGAAACATCTAGTGGCTAATAGGAGAACTCGCTTCTTAAGCATCGAGAAACATCTAGTGGCTTAGAGGGGAACTCATTCAGCGCATACAAGAACCTCGAAAGGGGTAAGCATCTAGTGATAAAGTGGAGAACTTCGTTAAGCATCGAGAAACATCTAGTGGCTTAGAGGGGAACTCATTCAGCGCATACAAGAACCTCGAAAGGGGTAAGCATCTAGTGATAAAGTGGAGAACTTCGTTAAGCATCGAGAACAACCTCGTAGATTCTCGAACCGATTTGAGGTATATAAATAGGCGCTTGGAAGCGAAGCGGTTATTATGGATTGTGAATTGCTATAAAGTAAAGACTGTGTTTAAAAAGTAAAGACTGTGTTTAAAAAGTAATAATTGAAAGTGTGGAATAAAGAAATTTTGTTAGTAATTTAAATAAAGTAAATTTGTGTTTTATTTGCAAGTGTGAATAAGTTTTAATTAGCGGACCAAGCCGAATATTACAATATTTTAATAAATTTAAGAAAACAAATTTATTAGTGGCGAAAAAAATTGTAGTTGATACGAACTGTCAAACTTTATTCGCGTTCCACATTATCCAAACTTGCAACGAATAAAAAAATCGCGCGTTCTTAACCTAAAAAAATCATTCTTGTTTTGGTTTCGGTGGTGAATGTCAAACTTCATTCGCGACGAATTAAAAACTCTCATGTGAAAGAAATGTCAATCGACGAATATTCGTTCATTCGTTGGTCGTTGGTCGTGCTCATGTGAATAATGCTTAATAGCGTGAATCAAACAGTCAGGTATTAGTCCGGTATTACACAGCGCATGTTTTTCCTTGCATCAATGAAGTGCGAAAGAGAAAGGAATAAATAAAAAATGAAATAGAAATAAATCTGTCTCGGCATGCACGTACAAGCAATTCCTTGCATGTTTTTGACGTTTGTCTTTCCTTTTCTTCGTATTTTTTCGCATTTGCTTCACTTAGTGTTCGTGTTTAGTAAAGCTTATACCTCAATTTTGGACACGAAAGTGAATTCAAGTTGACGATAGGTAAACCCATAATTGCCACTGCTGAAAAAAAAGTTTGTGTCCAAATTTGAAAATAAACATGAAAACTTGTAGGTAAAAATTAAAAACATAATTCAAGTCCAAAAAATTTGTAAACACAGATTAATAAATTCATCACATTTTGTTTAACACATTTTCCATATTATGCAGATGGCATTTATTTTTTTAATTACGTAAAAATAAACTCACAGAATCCCTAACAAACTTAACTTAATTAGATAAATCCAAATAAAGATGACGAAATATAAAAACAAAGCGTTTTAAGATGAGATCACAGTATATAAGTTCTTTCAATAATTTTATCAATAGTAGTAAGGTTCGATTGTAATGCGTAGATAATTCCCTCTGTTCCCTAAGTCCAATTTAGATATTTAGATCAAGATTTTTAATAAAGTTATTATTTACACAAAGTTGCCTAAATGAGTTTAACCGTTGTTTCTGTTTAGCCAAGTGAGTATGTTAAAAGAACGTTTTCGTTACTCAAATTGTCGAACATATTTTTTTCGTTTCCGAAAAATATGACCAAATGTAATTAAAAATTAAATTTGGTCACAAATGACCAATGTGGCAACCGCGTGAGTTGGGTACACCGAGCGAGCAACGAAAGTAGAAATAAAAGATATCTGTCAAAAGAATGCACAGACTTAAAAATCCGAAAAGTCTTCGTGTAATAACGCGCGCATCACCGAATGCATTGACATACTATACATGGACTGCTAGTAGCCAACTTCACGATGGTTCCACTTTTAACGGACAAAACACTAGCGCAAAGAAGGCTATGCGGAAAAATTGTGCAACATTTATGACACTTGACATTTGAGCTTCTTTCTTTTTTTCTAACATGTTTGTTTATTTTGTGTTGTAATTTGCGAAAACAAGTCGAGTTGTGATTAAATACAATTAAAATAAAAAGAAAAGAAAAGAAATAGGATATAAAAACAAGAAATAGTGATTCAAATAAGAAATAAAAATGAAAAAAATGTTCAATTCTGGGATGCATTTCGCATCAATTGAACAGATATGTGTCTTTGTTCTTGTTAGTATATTTTTAAGGAACTTATGATCCTAGCTAAAATCATGTTTTTTTACCATTATTTAGACTGGTTCGTAAAGGCGTAGTCAGAGAAGACTGGAGACGAGCTATTGAATCCCTCAATGGCCAGGTGATAGATTCAAGTCGACCGCTCCAGCAATTTTTCATCTGTGATCTTCACTTCGATAAAAAATTTATTAAAACCCTTGGGACTAACAAACGTCTCACAGAGGATGCAGTACCAACTCTTTTCCCTAACATGCCGGAACAAATGTAAGATTAATCATTTATTCAAAACAAATTCAACCTAAAATTGTCTAATTACAGAAAAGAAGAAGTTCAAGACGATCAGGTAGATAACTTTGACGAAGCTTGTTGCAGGATGGAACAAATGTAATATAATTCAGTTTTCATTAAAAATTCTACATAATTTTTTACTTTCAGGATTGAACCACCAATCGATGAAGTTCAAGATCATCCAACTGATGACTTTGCAGAAGCACCCATCGAAAACGAGCAAACTGCAAATAATTTTGATTAAAGGTACTTTTTATATCAGGAAATTTATATAAAAATCCAGACTGGAACAATGTTGATGCTGTTGTATAAAACATATATAGTTAAGGGTTGTACAAGGAGTGTACATAGGATCCATCCGTGTATAAGGTTCTTCTATGCTTGATAGTTTCGAATTATTCCCGCTTTAGTTGAAAGAAATTGTAAAATTGATTGAGAAAACAGGAAAGAGATATCACTACGCGCAGTATTAACACACGTCTGTTCACGGCGGCGTTTGCGAGCCTAGTAGTAACTAGTAACATAGTATAAGTAATGGTAGAGCGGAATGTATAGGGAAAAATGTTTAACAAAAATATTTGAAATCACTATACATACCGCTTCGTCATTTCAAAACTATTCACTTAATTTTAGTTATTAAAATGGTTATAAGTTCATATATGTATAGGTTTACTAACTTACTCCGGAAGCTTTTTTAATTTTAATCAATTATTTAAAAAAATTCCATACAAAAAGTATTAAGTCAATTTTTACCAATTTTGTAAAAAACGAAACTCTTTTTGTATAAACTGTTTTAAAAATATTTCTTTGTTTTTAAAAATGGAATTAAACGCTTTTTATCTTTTTATAGGTATAGCGATATTATCGCTTATTCGCCCGAACAAGACGATGTAATTTTAAATGAAGCTATGTTGGCTGAAAGGTAATAATTTAATTGTAGTTAAAACAAATAATATTCTATTTTTTTGCTGTAGCAGACCACCTGTTTGTAGCCGTAAACGGAGGTTTGAGGAAGAGACGGCTACACCCAGAACGTTGAAACGTAAATGTTTGCGTTACAAACAATTATATGCTAAAAAAACAAACAACATGCTTAAGGCATCAAGGCGCAAGCTAAAGAGGAAAGAGATTAAGATTCAATCTTTAGAATCCTTGCTTGATGACCTTCAAAAAAGAAATCTCATTTCGGAGAACTGTTCGAAGATCCTTCAGGTATTTACAAAAAAATTTAGATTTTTTTATTTCAATATTTTTTTAATTAAATATTTTCTATGTATATACATATATATATACCTGCATTTACATATATTACATTCAGAAGACATTCCACCCAATCGTACTGCACAAATCAGGATCGAAAAATTGAATGTTTTCGTTTAGTGAACCGTGGAGAACGAATGAACCAGTCTTGTTAAGTAAATTAGATCGGTTTGGTTTAGTTTGAATTTAACTTTGAAATTTAATTTTAGTCTCTTCTTAAGAAAAAAGTTATATAAATATTTTTTTACTTTAAAGTGAGTTTTATTATAAGAATTAATACTGAATAAAACAAAGGATTACCAAATAATATTTTCATTTCGTAGTTAAAATAGTATAGTTTTCGTCACTTATTTTTTCAACTGGGCCAGTGCTTTCGTCGTCGCCAATGAATTGACTGAACTGATTGCATTTTCCATTTTGCTGCTCGTCGTCGTCCTTCATTCCAATCTCTCCTCTTTTCTTTTTAAAAGTCTAAGTATGTGTTGGAATTTCCACAACAAATCTTATTCTTAATGTACGGTCTATGGTGTTTACAAAGGTAGACTAGGTTTTTTAATTTAATTTTAAGTAGCTCGTAAGAAAAAAAAATGATAATTTCTTAATTTTTTCAATTTTCCAATAAAAACAAATAAGCAATTAAAATGATAAAAATACTATCTTATAGGCCGAAAGGCATTAGTTTTAAGTAATTCATGAATTTCTTAGAGCTCCACAATGGGACTACTAAGTTTAATATATGTAAGTTATAGATCATACACTAGTTTTCATCCCTTTTTCTAGTATAAGGTAGTAATAAGTTACAATGAATAAAAAATTAAATAAAACTTAAATGTTTAAGTTTCTTATTACAAAATGAAAAAGAAGGAGTTTTCTTCGCAGGTCTACGTTTTAAGTTCAATAATATTTCAATAAATATAAAAACGTTTCAAATAAATATATATTTAAAATAACAAATAAACATTTTTTTTGATTTTTAGACATACGATAGCAATTTAATGAAGATATTGCAAGGTAAGAAGATAGCTGGAAAATACCCTGTAGAACTGAGGTCCTTCGCATTGACCTTACATTTTTATAGCCCACGGGCGTATAAGTACATAAGGTCGCTCTCTAAAGACAATTTACCAGCAGAGAGTACCTTGAGATCCTGGTATAGCTAGACCGAAGTTGGCCCTGGGTATACCCAAAAATCTATAGATTAAATCTATTGCTCAAGAAAAGAAGAACAGAAAGTTGGTCGCATGTCTGATGATGGACGAAATGGCCATTAAAAATCATATCCAATGGGATGACTCCAAAAAAAAATATGTTGGCACCATAGATTATGGAACAGATTTCTCGTCAACTGAAGAACTTCCTCATGCAAAAGAGGCACTTGTTTACCTACTTGTCGGAATGAACGGGGCATGGAAACTTCCTGTTGCATACTTTTTATGCAACGGCTTAACCTCGTCTGAGAAGGCGAGTTTCACTAGACGGGTTGTAGATTTTGTGAGTCAGACAAATGTTGAAATTGTTGGTCTTACTTTCGATGGTCATCCAGGCAATATGGGCATGCTGCGATCTTTGGGTGCCAGTTTAAAACATTTTGAGCCGAAATTCGAAAATCCTGGTAATGGTACTAGTATTTCGATATTTCTCGACGCTTGCCACTGCCTTAAATTGATACGTAATACGTGGGGTACAAAAAAAACATTTACGGATGAAAGTGGTCAAGCAGTAAGGTGGGAATACATTGAAAAGCTTGTCCATTACCAAGGAGAATTAGGACTTCATTTGGCAAATAAACTAAACAATAAACATTTAAACTGGCACTCGAAAATAATGAATGTCAAACTTGCAGCAGAAACGCTGAGTGAGAGCGCTGCAAACGCCCTTACTTTTCTGCTAGAAGAAAACGTTGCAGGATTTGAAGGTAGTGAAGCGACCATCCAATTTATCAAAACTGTAAATAATATTTTTGACTGCTTGAATTCAAAAAGCAAATTTGGGTTTTCTTTTAAAAGAGGCATATCCGAAGAAAACAAAAATGACACATTTGATTTTTTCGAAAAAGCTATTAAGTACATTTCAGGACTTAAAATCGGGCAGGACAAAATTATATGTACTAAAAATAAAACAGGTTTTATTGGTTTTATCATTGCTATGAAAAATATAAGAAACCTGTATGTAAGTCAAGTAGAGGAGTTAAAAAACCTAGAGTACATACTTATGTACATACAAACTGTCGCAAGATCACTTAGAGCTAATCTTTTCGAGTATAAGATCTAGAGGAGGCTTTAACAACAACCCAACCTCCATGCAGTTTGCTTCAGCATATAAAAGACTTTTGATTCATAATGAAGTGCGTTCGTCTACTCAAGCAAACTGCATTGCTTGCGACGAAACGAATATTTTAATGGCATCTTCGAATGCACCTTCTAAAAAAGTCACGTTGGAAGAAGTTAATGACGATGAATTAGTCATTTTTGAAAATATAATTCCTTCGAATGATTTTACTTCCAACGAAATTATTGTTTATATAAGTGGATTTGTGGAATTTAAACTAAAAAAAAATTTGAAATGTAAAAAATGTGTTCAGTTTTTACTACATTCCGAAAAAGTTAGTTCTAAATTAATATCTTTAAAAACAAAGGGGTTTCTTACATATCCGCATAAGGATACTAATAAAATATGTAAGACTGTAAGAACAAATATAAATGTATTAGAAAAAGAAAAAAAACTAACAAATAAAAATGTCTATAGCATAATAGTTTTAAGTACGCTTAGATATTTAGAACTAAGCAATATTTATAAGGAATTGGATAACCATATATTAGATGGCGATGCTTTAGACAATCATAAGTATGAGTTTATGAAAAAAGTTATCGAACAATTTTCTAAAGTACTTTTATAAGACACCCATTTATTAAATAATATTTATATTTCATAAAATTCATACAATTCATTCAATTTTCATTTATGCTTATGTATTTTTCTTATTTTTGTGAATTCAATTTTTTGTTAATTTAACTTTACTTTTATAAAACAGAAAAAACTTACATGTGTAAACCATCTTAAATAATAAATAATTTGGCACCACAAACTGCGCTACTTTTGAGCTCAAACAGCTGTTAAAAGCTTTACTCAGGAAAAGCTCCTTTCAGAGCGTATAAAAGAAAGAACACGATGCGAAGAAAGAGACTCTTGTTTGTTATTTCATTGAGCGAAGGTGTTTTCTCAATACCGTCCCAAAAAAATAATACACCAGAGGTTTGAGATTTTGATACATAGCGTTTAGTTTTATTTGCTAATTTTACTGCCGTTCCCCCGGATCGCATAAAATATTGCAAAGATCACTCAACGCAGTTCATGGTTGCCAATAATACTTTTTCATTCACTTTTAAAATTCTTTTCATTCACTTTTAAAATTCCACTTTTCTTTGTACTTCTTTTAAGTTCCTTTATCATTTAATAAAATTGATTCATTTCTTTTTATAAAATACAACAACGTTTTTTTTTTTCCTCTTAATATTCCACTACGTTGTTGTTTGTTGTTACTCTTTGTATTGTTGGATTGCATAGCGCGATCTATACACAGCATAAGCGCTGAGAGAACAACAGAGATTGATATTTTTTCCCTTTGTTTAGTTGCATGTTCAACGTTTACTGCGGTCTCTTTTGACAGCATAAGCGCGGCATAGAACCAAACAAAGAAGAGACACGAAAGAGAGAGAGAAAGAGAGTTGCATTTTGAGTAAACGAGAGCTGCTGCTACCTGCTACATATAATCAGAGTAGCCATACCCACCAAAAATAGTAAGCTACTGAAGTAAAAGAAGATCGACACCCCCTTTCAATTGGCGCCCAACAAGTGGAGCAGTTTCACAAAAGTTACAAATACAACTTAAATTCTCAACACAATGACACACTTCACAGACTCGCAGTTCAAAAAATTTATGGAACTTGTCCAAAATCAAAACCAGCCCAAACAAGGAAGTTTTTCCAACTGTACGACAAGGTTCAAGGGAGAGAGAAATGCAGAAGCGGTGGAAGGTTTCATTGCTACAATTAATGTATTTAAGGACATCGAGCGAATTGACGATGAAGACGCCGTGAAAGGTTTTCCTCTACTTCTAGAAGATAATGCGGTCAACTGGTGGCAGGGTGTTCAAAAAGAAGCTAAAACTTGGAGTGATGTCTTGTCGTTGCTTCGAAGTGCTTACGCTCCAGCTACACCTGCCTATCGCATTTACATGGAAGTTTTCGCAACAAAGCAGAAACCTGACGAATCTACTGATGACTTCATCTGTAAAAAGCGAGCCTTACTATCAAAGCTTCCCGAGCCAGCCCCAAAAGAACCAATGTTGATAGACCTGGTATATGGTTTACTAAGCCTTCAAATAAGAGATGGTGTATTGAGAGAAAGTATTACAACTTTCAAGGACCTGCTGTCAAAAGCAAGGACTGTTGAACTTTCAATCGCTGAAAAGAAAGCTGGAAAGGAATTAGCACTGACACCAACAATAAGCAACCCAAAGATCAAACGATGCAACTTTTGCAAATACACTGGCCATACGATAAATGAGTGTAGAAAAAAGGAAAAGCTAGATCTCGCCAAGAAACCAACGACGGTAGCACCGACCATTGAATCCAAGCTTCACTGCTACAAGTGTAAAGCACCAGGATACATTCGATCTAACTGTCCAACTTGCAAGGATCTACCGAAAGGACCATCTACGGTATCGTTTAACTGCCTTAAGACTACCTTGGGCACAGATCTCCCAACGATATCCATTACCTCACATGGTGAAACTGGTTTAGCATACCTCGATACTGCTGCCAGAACGAGCGTCGCTGGAAGAGAACTATTTTTGCATCTCCTCCGGAACGGTTCCAAATTTCAAAAAGCAGACACCACTATCACTCTTGCTGATGGAGGATCTTCAAATCAAGAAATTTACATTGCAGACACAAACATAATAATTGGCACTCGATTACGCCCAATCAAGTTTGTAGTTCTTCCCAAAGCAACTGACAATAGAACTCTAATAGGAATAGACTTCCTAGAACAAAATGGAATGGTGTTAGATTTAGGTCAACGTATGTGGTACTTTGCAGACGAACCAGGTAAGGCTTATGATTTCTATGACACAGCTCATACGAAAGTTCTACGCAAGCCCTCACCAGAAACTTTAATAGCAAATTTGATGACGTCGACAAAGTTTATACCCATCTCACCACTCAAAGCACATCCCAGAATTCGTTAAAACAGGGCAGTCCACTTGCCGATCAAAACCAACAAACGTCACCTAAATCAATGAAGCGTTCATCTGCATTTTTGTCTTGGTATGAACCTATTTCCCCAATACCTGCAAATAGAATTCATATTCAGTCAGTAGAGATTCTGCCAAAAAGATTTATGATTTCATCAGCGCAGAATGATTATTCACCTAAGTCCATTCAAAAGATATTTGATGATACTCTGAGAACCACCGATCTTACTCCAGATCGCAGGCTAGAAAAAGAAAACCTATTTCCAAGTTTGGTGCGTACTCAAGAAGATGTTGATCCCGATTCTTTCTTCACAGAAATCCTTTCCATAGACATCGAGCTCCGATCTGATGAAGCAGTTGACTTAAACGAAAGTGACCGAGAAAAGCTTAACAATCTCCTCATACAGCATAACACTGTATTTGATCCATTAGAAGAACCAACGCCATTTGCCATTCATAGAATCCAAACGAACAACAACAATCCGATAGCTACAACACCTTATAGATTGTCACCAACCAGAAAGGAACAGCTTAAAATTGAATTAGATAAAATGCTACAGCAAAAGATAATCGAAGAATGTGAATCTCCTTGGGCAGCACCCGTCGTTTTGGTCCCCAAAAAAGATGAAGGTATTCGCGTCTGCATCGATTACCGACAATTGAACAGCGTCACAGTTCCGGATAGGTATCCTTTACCAAGGATCGACGACCTGCTTCACTCAACATCTAATACATCATTCAAAAGTACACTAGATCTACAATCTGGATACTATCAAATCGAAATAGCTGAAGAAGACTGTGACAAGACGGCATTCATCACACCATTTGGAATGTTTCGTTTCAATCGCATGCCATTTGGTCTTCGAAATGCGCCAGCCACATTCCAGAGGATGATGGATAGATTCCGGATTCCGCTAACTGATGTACTTATACTTATATATATAGATGATATCATCATATGTTCCGGCACCTTCGAAAAACATCTTCAAGACCTTCACCTAGTTTTTGAGCGTCTTAAACTCTTCAAATTAAAAGTCAACAGACGGAAGTCGAACTTTTGCTGTACAGTGGTCAAATACCTTGGACATATACTCACCAACCACGGTATTGAAGTCGACCCAGATAAAGTTTCTGCCATCCAAAACCGCCCAGAACCAAAAAACGTCAAGCAAGTTCTTTCATTTTTGCAAACTTGTTCTTGGTACCGGCGATTTATGGAAAATTTTACGAAAATATCAAAACCGTTAAGCGACCTAACCAAGAAAAACGCCTTGTGGAAGTGGGGCAAAGAAGAACAAACTTCATTTGACAAATTAAAAAACCTACTTACGAGCGCTCCTGTCCTCAAACAAGCCTGTGATACAAAGCCATTTATTTTGAAGACGGATGCCAGCAACTACGCTGTTGGGGCAGTTCTGGTCCAGGGGGAGAAATGTGATGAACATCCGATCGAATATGCATCAAGACTCCTAACATCAGCTGAACGAAACTACTCCACCACTGAAAGAGAAGCTCTAGGTATTGTGTGGGCTGTGAACAAATTCAGAGGTTATATAGAAGGAGGTGAAGTAACCCTCTTAACCGACCATCAACCGTTAAAATGGCTTATGAGCCTTAAATCACCAACTGGTAGACTTGCTCGTTGGGCACTACAGCTTCAACCATACAATTTCAAAGTCGATTATACACCAGGAAGGACTAATATTGTGGCTGATATGCTATCAAGACCCCCTTGTGAAAGCCAAGAGCATTCGGATACCAAATGTGAAATTTGCAATTTTCAAATCGACATGCCAACAAGAAGACCAAAAGAAATCCGAGAAGCACAGCTACAAGACGACCAATTAAAAACGATCATCGAATCTTTCGAGAACAATGATGAAAACATTACCCGTTGGACATCACGTGGATATCTCCTTAATGATGGAATACTCTACAGATATTCATCCGAATCCAACTCTGACAATGGTCAACTTGTCATACCTTCGAAAGAACGAGAAACTATTCTTCATGAGTACCACGATGCTGCCACTGCAGGCCATTATGGTGTTGAACGCACCATTGCCAGAATTACTTCAAGATACTATTGGCCTGGAATGAGGAACGACATCACCAAACATATCGGCAATTGCCTCGCCTGTCTTAGATATAAGCCAAGCAACATGAAACCTACTGGACTTCTCCAAACCGTTTCCAGCAACCAAAGATTCGAAGTACTTTCAGTAGATCTATTTGGTCCTCTGCCAATGACACAAGACGGTTATCAGTGGATTCTGATCGCTGAAGATCTAGCTAGTCGATGGATTGAAATATTTCCTCTAGTAGAAGCAACGGCTGAAAAGTGTGCATTCACCCTCCTCAATGAAGTTTTCCTGCGTTACGGAATCCCAAGACGACTGCATACCGACAATGGACCTCAGTTCATATCTGCAATTATGCAACAACTGACCCATTGGCTCGGAATCCAGCAAACACTTACACCAGTTTATCACCCCGAATCAAACCCTGTTGAACGCAAAAATAGAGACATGAAGACACAACTCGCCATATTGGTAAGGCGTAATCACTCATCATGGGCAGATGATCTTCCGTCCATAAGGTTTGCCATCAACACAGCCAAATGTCAAAGCACCGGCTATACTGCAGCTTATCTAACATTTGGTCGTGAGCTTCGCACCATGGATGACGTAAATCACGACTTTCGAGCTATTACAGAATCTGAAAACTTCATCCCGCAAATTACCCCTACACTGCTTAAAATGTCTGATGTGATGAAGAATGCAAAAGAAGCTACAGAGAACATGCAAGATACGAACAAGAAATATGCCGATAAAAAAAGACGACCGCAACCTGCTTTTGAAGTGGGTGACCAAGTACTAATAACCTCCCATTTTCTTAGCAAAGCGTCAAAAAACCAAACCGCAAAGTTCATGCCGAAAAGAGATGGACCATACGTCATAGTCAAAAAGATTGGGTCAACCGCATACCAGGTTGCCTCTAAAGATGACCTCTCAGTTCCATTGGGAACCTATCATTCTTCAGCAATCTCCAAGTATAAGCAATCATCAACGAGGCTAGACGAAGAACCAGTAATGCCTCTTCGCCGACGAGGGCGACCAGCAAAGACAACAGCAAATCCTGTCGCATCATCGAGACGATCTCAGCGCCAGAGGGGGAGATTATAAGACACCCATTTATTAAATAATATTTATATTTCATAAAATTCATACAATTCATTCAATTTTCATTTATGCTTATGTATTTTTCTTATTTTTGTGAATTCAATTTTTTGTTAATTTAACTTTACTTTTATAAAACAGAAAAAACTTACATGTGTAAACCATCTTAAATAATAAATAATTTGGCACCACAAACTGCGCTACTTTTGAGCTCAAACAGCTGTTAAAAGCTTTACTCAGGAAAAGCTCCTTTCAGAGCGTATAAAAGAAAGAACACGATGCGAAGAAAGAGACTCTTGTTTGTTATTTCATTGAGCGAAGGTGTTTTCTCAATACCGTCCCAAAAAAATAATACACCAGAGGTTTGAGATTTTGATACATAGCGTTTAGTTTTATTTGCTAATTTTACTGCCGTTCCCCCGGATCGCATAAAATATTGCAAAGATCACTCAACGCAGTTCATGGTTGCCAATAATACTTTTTCATTCACTTTTAAAATTCTTTTCATTCACTTTTAAAATTCCACTTTTCTTTGTACTTCTTTTAAGTTCCTTTATCATTTAATAAAATTGATTCATTTCTTTTTATAAAATACAACAACGTTTTTTTTTTTCCTCTTAATATTCCACTACGTTGTTGTTTGTTGTTACTCTTTGTATTGTTGGATTGCATAGCGCGATCTATACACAGCATAAGCGCTGAGAGAACAACAGAGATTGATATTTTTTCCCTTTGTTTAGTTGCATGTTCAACGTTTACTGCGGTCTCTTTTGACAGCATAAGCGCGGCATAGAACCAAACAAAGAAGAGACACGAAAGAGAGAGAGAAAGAGAGTTGCATTTTGAGTAAACGAGAGCTGCTGCTACCTGCTACATATAATCAGAGTAGCCATACCCACCAAAAATAGTAAGCTACTGAAGTAAAAGAAGATCGACACCCCCTTACACTTTTACATTTTGTTGCAAAAAAGAACAATGTTGAATGCCATCAGAATCTAGTCCGCAGTAAACTGACAAAAATTGTGCAATTTATGGGCCAGTAATTATTTGTATTTATTATTTATTTTGTTTTAGCTAAACTAAAAGCCTTACGTTTAAAAACCCCTTTTTCGTTTTAGCTAAACTAAAAGCCCAACCATAAAAAAATCCTATTTTGTTTTAGCTAAACTAAAAGCCTTACGTTTAAAAACCCCTTTTTCGTTTTAGCTAAACTAAAAGCCCAACCATAAAAAAATCCTATTTTGTTTTAGCTAAACTAAAAGCCTAACCATTAAAAAACCCTATTTTGTTTTAGCTAAACTAAAAAAATCCTATTTTGTTGTTATTATAAGAAAACCTTTTTTGTTTTGTTACTTGTATGTATATATTTATTTTTGTTTATATTTATTTGTTTTGTTTTCTTACTTGTATGTATATATTTATTTTTTATATAAAAAGAAGCTTGAAATTAAATGAGGAAAAAAAATTTAACCATATACAAAAAAATGCCTTTTAATTGTTTTTATTTACTTCTATTGAATACTATTCGCAGATGACGTTCGTGGTTCGTCTAATGACTTAAATAAATACATAGTATGTACATGAAAAGTTTTACATCAAAATAGCTGAAAAGCTTTACATCAAAATAGCATACATGCATAGTTTATTCAAAGATCAAAACAGGGGGTATTTATGATACAAAATAAATTATAGATCAAGAAAATAACAAGAATGTACACACATACATATTATGCATATTAACTTTACACGTTTACGAATGTAGCAACATATTGTAATATTCGGCTTGGTCCGATGATTAAAACTTATTCACACTTCGTAAATAAAAACACAAATTCACTTTATTTAAATTACTAACAAAATTTCTTTATTCCACACTTTCAATTATTACTTTTTAAACACAATCTTTACTTTTAAACACAGTCTTTACTTTATAGCAATTCACAATCCATAATGAACCGCTTCGCTTCCGAGCGCCTATTTATATACCTCAAATCGGTTCGAGAATCTACGAGGTTGTTCTTGCTGCTTAACGAAGTTCTCCTATTTATCACTAGATGCTTAACGAAGCTAGTTCTCCTCTTAATCCCCTAGATGTTACCCCTTTCTCGAGGTTCTTGTATGCGCTGAATGAGTTCCCCTCTAAGCCACTAGATGTTTCTCGATGCTTAAGAAGCGAGTTCTCCTATTAGCCACTAGATGTTTCTCGATGCTTAAAGAAGCGAGTTCTCCTATTACTACCACTAGATGTTGCCATTTATTATTGAAAGAGATAAAGAGTGTATACACATTACATTGCCCCCTCCTTAGGATTGATCGTCCCGAACAAATCCATCGTTCTCATCACCACTGTAGCGATGTAACCGGTCGCGGTGTACAACTTTAGGTTTTCCTCTGACTCCCTTTTGTATCCGGTACACGACATCGTTGATTTTTGTAATGACTGTATATGGACCTTCCCAGTCCCGTTGAAGTTTCGGTGACAATCCTTTTTGTCGATGTGGATTGTAAAGCCACACCCGATCTCCTGCTTGGAACTCTGTTGTTGTCGCTCGTATATCGTAGCGTGTCTTCATTCGGTCACTGAACATCTTTATTTTCAACCTGGTATTGTCGTGGATCTGAAGGAGTCTTTCTCTGAGGTCATCAATGTAGTCATCCTCGGCTTGCAGCTCCAACGTGGGACATCCAAATTTTATTTCGCTCGGCAGTCTGATGTTCCTTCCCATCAAAATCTCAGACGGTGTATGACCAGTTGAGCTATGTCTTGCACTTCGATACGCCATCAAAAACAGTGGAATGTGTCGATCCCAATCTCGCTGGTTGTCGTCCACAACTTTGCAAAGATGTTCCTTCAGGGTTCGGTTGAATCGTTCGACCATGCCATCAGATTGTGGGTGAAGTGGTGTTGTTCTTGTCTTCTTGATGTCAAGAAGCCCACAAACTTCCTGAAATATGTTTGATTCAAAATTCCTTCCCTGGTCGGAATGAAGTTCTAATGGAACGCCGAATCTGCTCACCCAGTTGAAGACAATTTGGTCTGCGACTGTTTTGGCTTCTTGGTTTGGAATGGCGTATGCTTCAGGCCACTTGCTGAAGTAATCCATGACGACCAGAATATAACGATTTCCATTATTTGTTTCCGGAAATGGACCCGCTACGTCTACTGCAATCCTTTCGAAGGGTGCTCCGACATTATACTGCTGCATTTGGCTGTGGTTCTTTTTGTTCGGACCTTTGGTGGCAGCACAGGTATCACATTTTCGGCACCACTTCTCGACATCTTTCCTTGCATGTAGCCAGTAAAATCGTTGTCGAACTTTTTCTAGCATCTTGTTTACTCCTAGATGGCCTCCCGAAACTCCACCATGCATCTCTCGCAGAACGTCCATAACCTTCGATCTCGGTAAGACTAGCTGCATTACATAAGACTTTCCATCTGCTGATTCCCATTTACGTCGAAGGACACCCTCTTGGACATGAAACGAGTCCCACTGTGCCCAATATGCCTTCAGAGTCGGACTTCTATCGGAGATATCAACCCATTCTGGTTTTTCCTGGTGTTCCTTCCAAGCAAGGATGGGTTCAATATCTGAGTCTTCTTGTTGAGCCTTCCTCAACTCGTCGTTGCTCCAGCCATCAATGGGATCGGCTCTGGTTCGTTGGACAGTAACCACTTCTTTTTCTTCTTGTCGTCTGCAATGCTTACAGTCTTGCTTGCATGGTCTCCGAGACAGTGCATCTGCATTTGAGTGAAGCTTCCCCTTTCGATGTTGAATTTCGTAATCGTACGTCTGCAGCCTCTCAATCCATCTCGCCATTTGACCCTCTGGATTCTTGAAATTCAAAAGCCAGTTTAGTGCTCCATGGTCAGTTCGGAGTAGAAACTTCTGTCCGTAGAGATACTTATGGAAGTGCTTTGTTGCCAAAATCAGTGCAAGAAGTTCTCTTCTGGTTACACAATAGTTCCTTTCCGACTTCGAGAGTACCTTGCTGTAATAGACAATCACCTTTTCTTCGCCATTATGCACCTGCGATAATACAGCACCTATCCCGACATTGCTCGCATCGGCATCAATTATGAACGGTTTTCCTGGAGTTGGGTAGGTCAGCACTGGTGCATTACACAAGCGTTGCTTGAGCTCTTGAAAGCTGCGCTCGCATTCACCTGACCATCTAAACTGCTTTCCCTTTTCCGTTAGCGGATGTAGACTCTTGGCGATTCCAGCAAAGTCCTTCACAAAGCGCCTATAGTAGGTGGCTAGACCCAGAAAGCTTCGGAGTTGGTGTTTGTCCTGTGGTGTTGGCCAATTCTTCACGGTGTCAACCTTATCAGGATCCGTTTTTACTCCTTGGGATGAGATGATATGTCCCAGATATTTCACTTCGGTTTTGAAGAATGAACACTTTTCTGGGTTAAGCTTGAGGTGGGCTTCTCGAAGTCTTTGAAACACGGCTCTCAGATTTGTACAATGTTCGTCAAATGTTTTCCCGTATACTATGACGTCATCCAAATAGACCAGGCAAGATTTCCATGTGAGTCCTTGCAGGACGCATTCCATTAGGCGCTCAAAAGTCGCTGGAGCATTGCAAAGTCCAAAAGGCATTACTTTGAACTGCCACAATCCGTTTGCTGTTGAGAATGCTGTCTTTTCTTTGTCTTCAGGATGGATCTCGACTTGCCAGTAGCCACTTTTCAAGTCCAAAGTTGAGAACCATTGTGCTCCTTCCATTGCGTCCAGAGTATCACTGATCCTAGGCAGAGGGTAGCTATCCTTCTTAGTCACATCATTCAACCTTCGATAGTCCACGCAAAAGCGGGTTGATCCGTCTTTCTTCTTTACCAGGACCACTGGAGACGCCCAAGGGTTTTTAGAGTTTTCGATCAGCCCTTCTTCCTTCATGGTGGTTATCAGTTCTTCAACCTCACCTTGTTTGGCTAGTGGAAGGCGTCTTGCAGGTTGACGAATCGGCCTTGCATCCCCGGTATTGATTCGATGTTGCACCAGTTGCGTTCTGCCATATTTCCCTTTCGATGACGAAAAGATGTCTGCAAATTCTTCGAGGAGACCTTCTGCAGTTCTTCGTTGTTGGTGGCCAAGATTAGATGACTTGAGAATGTTCGTCTTTATGGATTTCAGCTCTTCGGACTTCAAGGATTGCCTTGACTCTTCTTCGTTGATCCTTGTTATCGCTGATACAGATTCGCATTGTCCGACAATCTCACCTTTTCTAAGCTTAACTTCATACGGCTTGATGTTCAGTATTCGTACCGGAACCATGTTCTTTAAAGGTCTCACAAGAGTCTTCCCAATGGTGACGTTTTGGGAGGACTTTACAGTTGCTGGTTCGACCATGAGGTATCGATGGCTGCCAGGCTTACCCTTCAATTTCGTCCACACGAATACCTCTGAAGAAGCAGGCAAAGTGAGATCTTCTTTGATGACGGCTTTCACAGATGACGAGGTCTCATATGAGTTGGTCCCATAGACATAGATCATCGGAATCTCCATGTTTCGATATTTCAGGACTTGGTTCCCGATGTCCAATATCACTCCGTGATCTTTCATGAAATCGACGCCGACAATGCACTCATCGCATATATCTGCTACCAGGAACAGGTGAGAGAATTCCAACTCTGCCATCCGAATCTTAAGACGTACCTCACCATAAACTTTTGCGGCCTCTCCAGTTGCAGTCCTTAGACGATAGCTGTTGGTGTTGTGAAGCCATGCCTTCTTGACGAGGTCTTGCCGTACGATGGACGCCGTGGCACCGGTGTCAATGGTAGCCACACATTTGTTGCCGTTTATACTTGCTTCCACGGTCAGGCTCTTGTTGTCACGTTTCGTTTGAGAAAACTGGATGTTGTTTCTGGGGCCATCGATACCAGAAACCAGCTTCTGCCCCTCGAAGTTGGTTCTTATTCGTTTCCCGGGTGGGAAACAACTTCGGAAGCAACGTTGTTGGTGTTGCTTTGAACGGTTGAATTACTTCTATTTCCACAGTGTTGGCATGTGGTTCTTCTTCGTGGTAATCTGCACTGTCGCTGTAGATGCCCAGTCTTATTGCAGTTCCAGCATCGTGCTGGTCCGTCTCGCTGACTCCTTTCCACAGTAGCCTTCTGACAAGAGCATTCTTGGACTTCTATTTCTCTTACGCGATGCACGTTTTGGGAAGCTTGTTCTGCAGCTTCCATCGTCAGCGCGAAAGCCAATGCTTCTGGTAGTGTTCGCTTTCCGGCAGTGCGGATAGCCCTTTGGAGATTTATATCGCCCACAGCTCTCACAAAGGCTTCAACAGCAAGTTGATTTATTATTTCGTTACCAGCTGTTGGATATGCCAGGTGAACCAATCGCTCGATATCTGCCTGAAGCTGCTGCAGAGTTTCACCTCTTTTCTGTGTTCTATTGTTAAGCTGAACTCGGAAGACTTCTGTCATGTGGCTATCCCCAAACCGCTGTTCGATTGCGTTTACCAGAACTGTGAAGTCACCACTCTTCTCTGCTGGGATGGTTTGTAGCAGTTCAGCAGCAGATCCTCTTAAAGCAAGCGTAAGAGCAATGTATTTTTCGTGATCGTCCCAGACGTTTGTTAACGCTGCTGCTTCAAACTGTTTCTTGTAGATTGACCACGGAATCTGTCCATCAAAGCTTGGAGGATTCACTTCTCTCTTCCTTGAGCACTCACCAGAAGGTTCTCGAGCTTTCATCTTTCGCACTTTTTCCAGTTCATTTGTAATGGTTTCGATACGTTCGTCCATTTTCTCGAAACGTGCATTTTGTTTTTCGACGCGCTCGTCGACAGTTTTGATTTTCTCTTTGAAGTCCGCAAACCTGCCTTCTAAAAGGTTTTTCTGTTCGTCGAATCGCTCTAGGACATCATTCCTTTGAGTTTCTAGTTGTTTGAGAACATTCTGCTGTTCTTGCTTTTGGTCACTTCTTTGAGCTTCTAGTTGTTTGAGAACATTGTGCTGTTCTTTCAGGACATTCTTTTCATTCTCTTCAAATTTGGCTAACAGAAGTGACATCATGTTAGATAAGGCAACATTTGGATTTACCTCTTCCACTTTTGCTTCTAATTCGAAAGCAAACGTATCTGGGTCTTCATTTTGCTGCTCCAGATATTCCTGCAGCCGTTTAACGAGTTCGGTTTTTACGCCTGTCCCACTTAAGCCACGTTTGCTTAGTTCCGCCTTTAGCTCGGAGACAGTTAAGTCTTTCAAAACTTTACTCATTTTTTTTATTTATTTTTAACTTCACTAATTCACCAAAATAGTTCAATCACTGCTCACTGTTTTTATTCTCAATAAGTTTTAATCCCTTATTCTGACACCAATGTAATATTCGGCTTGGTCCGATAATTAAAACTTATTCACACTTCGTAAATAAAAAACACAAATTCACTTTATTTAAATTACTAACAAAATTTCTTTATTCCACACTTTCAATTATTACTTTTTAAACACAATCTTTACTTTTAAACACAGTCTTTACTTTATAGCAATTCACAATCCATAATGAACCGCTTCGCTTCCGAGCGCCTATTTATATACCTCAAATCGGTTCGAGAATCTACGAGGTTGTTCTTGCTGATTAACGAAGTTCTCCTATTTATCACTAGATGCTTAACGAAGCTAGTTCTCCTCTTAATCCCCTAGATGTTACCCCTTTCTCGAGGTTCTTGTATGCGCTGAATGAGTTCCCCTCTAAGCCACTAGATGTTTCTCGATGCTTAAGAAGCGAGTTCTCCTATTAGCCACTAGATGTTTCTCGATGCTTAAAGAAGCGAGTTCTCCTATTACTACCACTAGATGTTGCCATTTATTATTGAAAGAGATAAAGAGTGTATACACATTACAATATGTTTTTATCATTAGAAATAATTTATATTGTTTTGAACATTGAAAATATCATTCGGAACCACTGTAGCTCGCAACACCACCATCATATCTACTCTGAGACTGAGATGTTGGCGTCATCACCACACCAGTTCAGTGGGTCATTCACGAGAGTAGTGCTCCTAATGAATTGACAAACGGTCTCTTGGTCAGGCGCATCGAATCACTGAGGCGGCTGTCAATTGCCATCCCACTGCAACAGCACCAGCAGCATGGCAGTGGAGCGCGATTGCGAGCGCACGCGTTTCGTTCGGATGCCCGATCAGCTATAGATTGTGTGCATACGAATATGCAGAAGGATAACTGCATTTAATGAGAGACCATCGTCGTCGTCGTCGTAGTCCGTGGTCGCCTTTACTACCACCGCCGCGCCAGCCGCCTGCTGTCTTATTGTACTGCGTCGCGTTCATCCGTCTGCGTCGCGGTCGTCTCCGTTGAGAAGAATATCTACAACTTGCATCATATATGCATGTGCGTTCCAAAGATAATTTTTTTTTCAAATATAAAGAGTAGGTGGTAACATTGGATGTACAAATTTATTTTTTGTGGTTAGTTTATTAACCCAAACCTCAAAACTTACCAATTATACTGCTTTGTCAAAAGTCACCTCCATTGCAAAGAATATCATTCACACACATGACCACTAAATCAATACCAACTGTTGAATTAAGTTTTGTTTCTTGGGATATTTTAATTTTAGTTCCACAGCCATCTGTGCCCATTATCAATATTGGGTCTTTAAAAGTCTTGCGAAATCGTGTAAGTCGTTTACCTCCCTGTGTTGTAAACGATTCAGCTTTTTGCAATCTCTTGCTCTTATCTGCTTCAATGTCAGTGCACACGCATTTGGAAACTTCAATTAAGTTTTTTTTATTATTCTTTGATTTCAATGCATTGTTCAGAGCTAATCCAAAATTTAAGATTTTAATTGGGCTGGTAGAATTTATGGCACTGATTTTGCCAATCAAACTGGCGCATGACATTTTCTGCCATTCAGTGCATTCTTTGGATACAACCAAAACCATTCCAAGGCCACAATTAAAGTTTTTCAATAGGGTATTTTCACATATTTCAAGCTGTGATGTGACCTATCCATAAACTTCATTCACGAGGTCAATTGCCATCCCACTGCAACAGCACCAGCAACAGCAACAACAGCAGCAGAATCAGCAGCAGCATAGCAGTAGAGCGCTATTGCGAGCGCACGCGTTTAAAGTAAACTCCTCTGCGTTTACGTTTGAGCTGCGCATATGTACATATGTATAGCTTTGTGGCTAAAAGATAAACAAATGTTTTAAGGTAAAAGATACTCTTATGTTGAGTGAGGCGAGGGCTTCGGTTTAATTAGCCTCGACTGGTAGTTTCGCAGAGATACATACCTATACCCGGCAGTTCCGTTGCGGTAATTAGAGGTGGTTAGAAGTTGTGTGGTTTTGTATGTTTATCTTTACATACGAAAGCGATTTGAAGTATTCACTGTGAATTGAAATTTAAAATGTTTTATTTTGAAAAATATACATAAATTAAACAAAATACTCACAGCGCACAGCCAGCTTCTACTTCTGCTTCATTTTGCACGAACTGTCAAAATTTTTCAATAACATAAAAAAAAAACATGGCATGTCTTCAACAAATTATGCTAGATGTCAATACTTTCTATGTCAGAAAAAGCTAAATAAAACTAAATAAAAACAGATGTCGCTAAATATTTCATAACTTTTTTTGCCACTGTACCTGAAAGGGCTAGTGTAGCTAATTTGAAGTGGAACCATTCTTATTCAAATTTTGTATGGAAAATTCACACCACTAGCAGTCCATGTATAGTATGTCAATGACCGAATGACACTTCGAAACAAAAAAGCCGATTAATGCGCATTAAATACATGCTCTGTGTAATACCGGACATATCTAAGACTGCGTGATGGTAGGGTAGTTACCAGAATTTGTCAATCTGGTAGACGGCTATGCCATGAAATATGTAATTTTGTTATGTAATGTTATACAAAAATCACTTTTACTTAACTTAACTTATACGAGACTCGAGCAAACATCAAAAAACATTCTATCGGCAGTTGAATCCCACTTCTACTTTTATCTGCAGTGAAGAGTTTAGATTTTTAATACGAATTAAATCATACATCACTACGGTTATTAGTTTCCCCATATTCTTTAGGTTAAGTTGCATTTGCCATAGTTTTCATTTGCTGTTGTTTGTTGTGCTAAACAGCATGAGGTGGATATCCACATGTTTTAATTAAATCCTTCAATCTGCATATATAGTCATCCACATTCTCAAATTCTAACTACTTAGCTCTATTGAATATGTACTCATGTATAACGGATATTTCTTCTTGGAGTGAAATACATGTCTTAACTTTATCAGCAGTTTATTTCAGAATATCCAAAATCTTGAAGCAATCATCGCCTATACAAGGTTTCAATACAGCCAGACTGTTTATTTATTTGGTCGATTATTTTATTTAAATGACTTAGGTAATAGATTTTAAATAAATTAGGCGCAACAGTCCGTTGAAAACTACGGTCTAGTGACTTACAACTCTCAACCATTCCTGTGTGCGAGTGTCAGGGATGGAGGGGTCCTACAGTTTTGAGCCGAATCCGAAGGGCTTATTTGCGGAAGCGCTTTTAATGACAATAATTACTCTTGGAAAATTTGTCAATTCCTCGCAAGAGGCAGTACCCGTGAAATAAACTTTGAATGGCACAGGCAGGGATTGAACCTAAGATTTCTGGCATGATAGTCCAACGCACTAACCATCATGTTACGGGTAATACAGAGTAACAAAAGTTAAAAATTCAGTTTTTGAAATACGAATGGTTTTAGATCAAAAACTCAAAAATCGACATTTCATTAAATGGTTTAAAGAAAGTAAATTTTAAAATTCAACTAAATTGAATTGTTTGGTAGTTAAAACGCGAGACACCTATCCTTCTTGTATTTTTCATATTTGTTGGACAGAATATAACGAAAATAGTTTGTATAAGACCAAATTAGTTTCGAGTCAATATATTTCTGTGTTCTCAAAGTATATATTCTTTTCTTAACTCTAATTCTTCAGTCCTGTAAAAGAATTTTTACTCGCAGAATCAACGATGCAAGGAATTACATTTTGTTCAAAGCAAAGCTCAATTTTCTTCTAAATAAAATATTCCAGCCAAAACATCATTTCCTATCGAAAAAATTGAGGTATTAAATTTGCTTCCATTTAGATATTTTCTGTTGTGTTTTATCGACTGAGCTAGTATAACATGAAGAGCCATAGGGAGGGAGGGTGTGGTTGATGGGGGTAGAAGATGAGGGTGGCTTAATTGAAGTCTATTAATCAGAGATAAAGAGAGAGGAAGATACCTACCTTTTGGCCTCGTCATTCTCCAATAGGGTAGTTTGGTATGCTGTGGAAAAGTGGAAAAAGGCAATTAATGTGGACGGAATAAATTAAGTGGCAAATTTACTACAATAAAAAAAGTTTGCGATGAAGAAGAGTTTCCATAAAGAGATAATTAAGGAACATATTAAACTGTCGTAGAAAGGTAGGGTAAATAGTTGTACGAAAATTGGTAACGTTAAGATCTTACCAACGCAGTGTTGTCGAATAGTTCGCTTTTTCCTTTCTATGTATGTATATCTTAAATAACGTTTGTATAGTGTGAATGTGTAAAATGGGATGGAGCTTAGGTTTAAAACTGGGTAGGCGAAATGAATTATGAAGGTTCTCCTATAGGACATACAGACGATACACTCGGGTTCAGTGTTGAGCACAAATTAGTGTATGGAAGTTGAAACTTTTTTGGTTACACGGGCCGCGCCGTTAAGTTGTTAGATAATGAGGAAATTTGCTTCAGTATGACTTCAACCCCTGCGGTAGCACTTTGTTAATGGTTGCATACACTTTGGTCTCTGATGCTTTGAATCTCTTTATATATACACATTAGTGTATGTGTACTGGAGAAACACTTTGGCTGTGGATCTTTGTAAAGAGGATTATTGCTAACATGGGAATGGGCTAATTGCTCCAAGTTGGAAAGGAGAGAGAAAATCAAATGGTAACGCAGTTATTAATGTGGTTCTAGGTGGAAGGCGTTCCAAATTGAAGCAATGTTACTCGCAGCTTTAAAAAAAATGTTTGCTTGTATTATAGTATTTTCTTAAGTTGCAGTTTTTCAAAACCTATTCCTTCTTATTTTTTCTTAACTGAAGTTTCATACATTGTACGGAGGTATGTTACATTATACATGGTTTTGCTCTTTCAATTTATTTTAAAAATGGCACAACTTTTTCAATACGCAACACAACCGCTTCATAATTGCCACGGATGTAAATATGTTCATGTCCGGTTCTTTCACAAAGACGAAGGCTCCATTTAGGAGATTTCTACTACAATGATACATATGATCTGAGAAATTCTGACATTTATTGTCTCAAGCTCTTCATAACTCGCACCAATTGGTTTCAATGAGTAAGCATGCGGTATTTCATATATTTTCTTTTGATTCAGCATAAAACTAAGAAGCCAATGCATATACCTTTTAATTTATTATAAAGATAAGATAACGGTACGGATATTAAGACATCTCCCTAACAGAGGTTTAGATATTATAGGCGTAGTACTTGTCCGAGTTACTCTTAGATATTAGACGGGCAGCTGACCTTCTCTAGTTAAGTCTTCTGGTGGACATTTTGATCTAAAATAGATGGGAATGGTTGCTTTTCTCTCTGCAAGGGGAGATCCAGACTTTTAATAATGGGGGAGTCCTACACTTATCATAAAGACGAGTTTGAGGTTGGCAAAATTACATCTTAACCTTACATTTACATATTTCAAGAGCTATAGTGACGTTTTTAGTTAAAAAATAAATAAATTAGGTGGCGCAAGAGCCCATGGAGAATAGGGCCTAGTGAGCTACAACTCTCAACCATACCTTTGTGCCTGTCATTTCAGGGATGGAAGGGACCTACAGTTTTTAACCCGAATTCTAACGGGTAATTGGGGAAAGAACTTTTCATGACAAGAGTTATTCTTGGAAAAAAACTTTAGGTGGCACAGACAGGCAAGTCTGGCCAATGCCAATGGTACTACTACGATCTTACCATTGGCTAAAAGAATGGGCCTTTGGTACTTTTTCATAGGTCAATCCATCCCTATGAATTCTTGCCCAATGTTTCGGCCTACGAAAGTCTTCATTGATCCGGTATCGAACAAAGCGTGTTCTATTCTATCTTTATCAATACAAAGAAGCAGGGATCTTGCGTCAAAGGGCCTGTTTAAAAAAGAAACAGTGACTTTACTTCGGCGGCGACAGTAAAAATCAGTCGATAGTCTACCGTCTCCTTCACATAAGGACCAAAATAACCTGAAATATTTTCTTAAGATTCAAATTCTTGGGTAGGCAATCCAAAATCATCAATTGTTTGAAATCTTGACGATGAATATGAAATCTGTATTCTGGCCGAAGACCCTAGAATAAGCTTTCAATAGTTTGGGAGACTGTCATTGTAGGATACTGCCTAAGATTTTGTTACGTAGTACCGCGCTGGCAAAAACAGTTAAGTAAGGCCCTTTGAAAAATAAGTCTAAAATAGTTATTCGAAAAATGTTTGTCAAAGTGCGCATTACGTCGTTCTGCACGTGAGTTCTGCTATTCTTTCGCATCGAGCCCAAGACCCGATTTTTGGACGGTGTTCATAAACGAGCCTTAGCGGTTGGTGTATTGGTACTTGGGTTTGAGTTGGGTTGTATAGTATAGTCAAGGTATCCACAACAAAAAATAAATGAACTTCAAGTTCAAGAACTTTACTACGAACAATTTCCAAAATAGGTATTTCATTTAACAAGCTGAAGTGGCGCCTTTTATTTTATACCAAAATCGTTCGCCAGGACCTAATAGTAAAATTAACATTTTCTTTAAATGTGTATAATTTATTATTTTTTTAAATTTAAATTCATTCAAACAAAGTTTTGTAAAAATTATTTCAATACTTTTTTGCAATACATTTTTATTGTGAAATCGTCATAAAAGCAACCATTTCCTCTTCTTTATCGCACATGCTTACTCTCACTCTGTGGAGAATCAACACTAAATGAATATTCACCAAATGTGTTTGCCGACACAAAAACAAAACAAGCTCGTCTTTTATGGCATGCTTTACCAAGGAAAATGTTATGCTATGGAAAAAGACATAAGGCTGCAAGTGTATTTCTTCTATTTCGTGAAAAATATATGTACCTATAATGTTAAAGTTGGTTCCATTTCAGCGCTTATTAGGGATGGTATAATAAAATCAATTCCATTAATTTTCATTTCAGATTTTCTTTAGACATAATATGTATGTATGTATGTGTATCTATAGTGCATAGGTAGGTTAGGTATCTAAAGATGAAAATTCAAGTACCTACCTACCTGCACAAAGCCATTTTTATACAGATATTTATCAACTGGGTTATTGCCCGTATTTTCAGTTTTCCAATTTATTTTGGATAACTATCAATTTCTGGGCTAAATCCTTTTTTTATGTCGACAATAAAAGACTGGAATGACTATAAGGAGATTTCACTCGTAGAAATCTGACTAAAACTGGGAATATTGGTGTTGACTGTTGAGTATAAAATGGAACATTACTTCGGATCTAATAAAGATGTTACTTTATTTTATGTTTAAATGTTGGATTTGGTGATCCCAATATTAACGGCTATAATGTTTACAATGTTAACTAAACCAAATATGTTAAGTTACTTTCATAACTTTGTGGAAACATTCCTCCATAAAGGTTTAATTTAAAATTTTCATTTCCCCTCTGATAAGATTCAAAGTTTCGAAAATGGTTACTGAACACTAAAACTTTAAGTGCCTAACCACAGAACCCTACCCAGAGTGTCTTATCACAATTAATTTTGTGCCAAATGTGTTAAATAGACTTTTTAATAAAAGTTTTGTGTTATTTTATTTAAATATTAATAAAAGTAAATAAAATAAATTTAATGTAAAAAGACTTTTATTTAATAAAATATCTCGAAATAAAAAACAGGGTGTCCTTGATCGGTATGAAAAGTCAACTCGAAATGTGGGTAGGGTTTTAGAGTTAAGTTGCATTCACTCCTTTAAAGCTCAAAAAGTATCAATTCTTAATTATAGTGAGTCAGGTGTTTAAATTCATTAAAATAGAACACTTATGTATAGAGCGAGAACTGCGGTAGGTAGGCAAAACCAATATGTTAGGATGAAATGTAAATAATGTTATGTACATACATATATTTTAAGTAATATATGAGGCTGGAATTTAGAATTTTTGGAGTGTGTTCATCATACTGATAATAATAAGAATATTGATACAAAATAATTATGCCTGTCACTAATAATTGGGTTAATTGTCGTGATTTTGTCGTAAGTTTGTAGTGAAAGAAAAAATCGTCGCGCTTGTTTTTTTTTTTTTTCAAATAACTAACATGTAATTTGTTTAAACAATTTTCGTAACATGTATACTATAAATAAGGGTGTTTAAATATTGTAAGCATCGTGCTCTATAAACGTTTCTGTGTTTAAGAAACTAGTTTTTAAATTTCAATCGAAAATATATGTTTGTGTCAATATTTATAGTACGGAACTTGAACTTCGTTAGTTTTTTGCTTTTATCTTAATTTTTCTTATTTCTTAATTTATCAATGTTAAAAAATAAATTATTTTGTTCAAACTAAGTTAATAAGTACCAATCAACTTGTTTTGTTTTTAATATTTAATGCATTGAATAAAGTTATAAGACCGAGAAGCTTACAAGACTGTTAGAAGAAATGAATTTAATTACAAAATGTTAAGCTATACAGTCTCCAAAAATTACTTCGGATAAACCTTTGTCGTTGTCCAATTTTGCGATCTATTTTATTTTTTCAAAATTTTGTTCATAAAATAAAGGCTGGGATGCGACCCACACTGATAACTTTTCATCCGTGCCCGTCTATCAATTTCTCATACTTCTTATTCTTATAAAAAATATATGTAGATACATAAGATTTTTCTAAGGCCGTTATCTTGCGTTTACAACCTAATTAAGCACAGAATACCTTTATTTATTCACAAAATATCGAGAATCGAACATCAATTTTTACCATGTGTAGTATTTTGTGTAGATATTAATTTTTATTAAACGGACTGCTGAATTTTTATTAAAATTGTAGATAATGTTGAAAACAATATTCCAAGAAGAAAATAGTTTGGAGCCAATATCAGCGTTCTAAACGTAGTGTACCATCTTTAACGACTAAGGAAGAAAAGTACTTATTTTCAGATATTAACTGTCTCTTTTAATGGCTGCGTTCAATCTCAGACAGATAGGGTATCCGGATACCTTTTTGTTAGTGTTTTACGTGTAAAATAACAGCTGATCAAAAATAGCTGAGATGTCAAAAAAAGAATCCAAAGGTATCCAAGAATTTCTGGGGTATGTACATAGGTATCTGACAGAACAGCTGATTCAACACATCGTTGAATTTCAAGAAACTTGAAAATTGATTTCAGCTTTTTGTATTTGTTGGTAAACAAAAAGATACAAAATGGTAGTTGATGTGGACGAAGAAGCTATTTGCCTCCAAATTTTAGAAGGTAATTATGATTTATTTTTTTAAACTTCAAAATTGACTTATTTTGTTCTCGTTTTGTAGATGACCAATTTGCCGAAAATCCGACGAATCAGTTGAATTATCCATTAAACAACTTACAACAATTTTGACTTCGAAGCTTAAATGTTTCTCTGCCTTTTGTGAACAGCTGAAAGTTGTTTTTATTTTTTGACAGCTATCTCAATACAGCTATCCATCTCGTTCAACAAGATATCTAAAAATCCACTTATACAAGATACCCTATCCAACACGAGATTGAACGCAGCTAATGTTGTGCAACCTAAGGTCTGATGTCATATATGACACAATTTGTCTTTTAGGAAAGCCATACATACGATAATTAACAACAGAACCTTTTGTAATGCGAATACTAAGTGAACCAGTTCAAACTATTTAATCTGCAAAACTGTCTATAATATGTCTTGAATATTTGGTTTAGATCAAGTCTTCCCATTGTAGTTCTTTCTAAAATGTACTTTTTGATTTACATATACATATTTCATCAAGTAGAGTATATTTCATCAAGTAGAGCGGTACCCGTGGCATGATGGTTAGTGCGTTGGACTGTCATGCGAGAGGTCTTGGGTTAGATCCCTGCCTGTGACACCTAAAGTTTTTTTCACGGGTACTGCCTCTTGCGAGGAATTGACAAATTCTCCAAAAGTAATTCTTGTAATGAAAAGAGCTGTCTCAATCTAGCAGTTCGGATTCGGTATATAAACTGTAGGTCCCCTCCATTCCTGCAATTACTCGCACACAGGAATGGTTGAGAGTTTTAAGTCACTAGGCCCTGGTTCTTTACGGACTGTTGCGCCACCTAATTTATTTATTTAGAGTACACAGCTCTTATAGACTATGAAACTATGAAACTCCACAGCTCAAAAAAACATTAAATGTGTCTTAAAAATATCTCTACTACAACATTGGGAAAAATCTACATTTTCATTCTTACACACTGAATTTGCCTGTCTTAAACAACGAGAAACTGGCTCATTTAAGCCATAATTTAATCTGTGTTGAGGAACATGAAAGGTATCAAACACTCTTAAAGTATACAATTAAAACAAACATTATACTTAGCAAAAATGGACAATCAATTTTAGAATTTATTATGTCTCTAATAAACATTGCATCAAAATATTTTCGTCGAATTTCAAGACTTTGTAGTCTAATATGGGGCATCATATGAAGGTCGAGGAATATTCCAACGTAATGGATAAAACATGTATCTAGAAAGGCATTTTTGAATTCTTTCTAGTTTATTTGAGTGAATGGAATAAAAAGGATTCCATACTATACAACCATATTCCCAAATAGACCTCACGTATGAGAAATACAGGCTCTTAAGAGTGAAGGGATCCTTAAATTCCTTCGAATTTCTTCTAATAAATCTTAACATAGAACTTGATTTGGCTACAAGATAGACTATCTGACTATTGAAACTGAACTTAGTGTCAAATATTACACCTAGATCCTTCTTTTCTTTAATTTTATCAAGAGTTGTGTTTCCTAAAGGGTATTCAAAACATAAAGGTGATGAACGACGACAGAATGTAAGACTCTGAAATATGTAGCTTATTGTTTACACACAAATCATATAAATTGAATAAGTCTCTTTGCAACTTTAAACAATCTGATAAATTTTTTACGATGCAGTACATTTTCAAATCGTCAGCAAACATAAGACATTGTGAATGAACAAGAACATCTGGAATATCATTGGCAAGTAGATGAAACAGCAAAGGGCCCAGATGACTTCTTTGGGGACACCGGATGTAACCATAATAGCATCAGAAAGCCTATTGCCAATACGAACGAATTGGGTTCGTTCACCCCTGAAGCTTTCGAAGCAAGATATAATGATCAACTCCATCGAATGCTTTGGCAAAATCAGTATAGATCACATCACACTGAAAACCTTTCTCGATTGTTGTAAGCACAAAATTAGAAAAAAATATAAGATTTGTGTTAGTAGACCTACCACTTACAAAACCATGTTGCATTGGAGAGATCACTCCTTTTAATAAAAGTATAAGTTTCCTATAAATCAACTTTTCGAATAGTTTTACGATAGCCACAATTTCTAAAGATCCATTTGTTGTATATCTCTAGCAATAATCATATCAACTTCTAAATATTTTTCTTCAATAATTATATAAAATGTAACTTGAAAACGTAGTGGTACCCGTGGCATGATGGTTAGTGCGTTGGACTGTCATGCGAAAGGTATTGGTTTCGATCCCTGCCTGTGCCACCTAAAGTTTTTTCACAGGTACTGCTTCTTGCGAGGAATTGACAAATTCTCCAAGAGTAATTCTTGTCATGAAAAGTGCTTTCTCAAATTAGCCGTTCGGATTCGGCATGTAAACTGTAGGTCCCCTCCATCCCTGCAATTACTCGCACACAGGAATGGTTGAGAGTTGTAAGTCACTAGACCCTGGTTCTCTACGGACTGTTGCGGCACCTAATTTATTTATTTATTTAACTTGAAAACGTATCTGAGAAAAATGTTGAATTTATATTAATGTTGTGTACTGATTGTATGCAGGTTTTTTTTTTTGTTATTTTGAAATTAGCAAAAATTCTTTTTTTTAATTAATAAATAATACGATCCAGAATCAAAAATACATACATATTTTTCATTATTAAAAATAATTTCCGTAGAATTTGGATTACACAATTTGTTACAAGAAGTATTTTGTCTAATCGATGCTCAATACAAACTTTTGACGTGACCTACATTTCTTGTCAATTTCACCTTTTTCACTTATTTCTTTGAATTTTGTTTTCGTTTCAATATTGGGACAATGGACTCGAAAGTAACCAAATTTACCACAGCCATAACAACTTATTTACATGTTAACTCGAAGAAGGGCAAGAATCTGCAGCTGGATTTAAAACTACATCCGAAAATAGTTGTACATGTTTTTGAAAACTCGAAGAATAAAAAATATTACCAGATTCAGGACTGCTTTTTATAAAGGACAAATGATCAATAAAATTTTGAGTATTTTTTGACACTACAAAGGAATTTTTATGGCTTCAATTCAAAATGCAACCAATCACTATAAGAATATTCATTTCTTCTGAGATTTCGAATATTAATTGGATAACCTCAGAAATGTTTCCAAAATAAAATTGTTATAAGAATTCGATTAATTACTTTAAAAATTTGCAATGTCTATGTTATCGCTCTATTTTTTTATATTAACCCTCGAAATATCAGGAATTTTTATGAGTCTATAGCGCAAGATTAAAAGATTGAAATTCAAAGCTTATTTGATTCCTATAATATGAGAATGAATATTTCATTCTACATTTTTTTTTTTTTTCGAAATTCATTTTTTTTTATTCATTTAAACTTAACTCTACTTACATGCTAGACAAAATGGGTAACTAGCCTAATTAATTCTACTTAAATATAACTTACTGGCCCTAATCGGGCGCTCTAAGAAATTCATGATTCTTAAAATTAATGCCTTTCGGCCTACAAACTAAGATTGTTTTATTTATTTCAATTTATGTTTTTTTTTTTTTTTTAGAAAAGTTTAAAAACTAAAATCTTTATCATTTTTTGGGATTTTTACTTACATACTAAAGTCCTTAAAATAAAACTTAAAATTACCTAATCTATCTACAAACTACTTAAAACTAGAACAACCACAGCGGCAAAACAACTATGTCCTTCTATTTGTACTTCCATCGAGGATTTTTATAATATTGTCTGTGATATGTGTTTCCATTTTTTTTTTTTTTGTTTGTATTTTTGATTTCTTTTTTTTGTTTTGTATTTTATGAGATTTTGTTTTTTTATTTCTTTTTTTTTTTATTTTATTGTGCCACCATTCCTGCTCTACTTAAACCTAAAACTTAAGACTAAAACAAGTATGTAAGCCGGCCAAGACAAAAAAACCCCACCCCGGATTACCAATTATCAGTTGCAGTTTGAAGCCACCAAAACTGGTTCTCCTGCTTCACCCTATCAATGCGGTCCTTTTCGGACACAGCCCTACTGAACCGAAGCAGCTCCGCTCCATCACGAGCGAGGATGCCCCGTTCATACAGGAGCCGCCGGTCTACGGTTTTTCGCCTTACGTGGTAGATAAGCGGTACTGCCAATCTATCCTGTATCATGCCGCACTGGTCTAGATAGAGGAATGCCTCTGGTGGGATAAAGCCGCTCAAGCGTGCATTGTCGAAGTAGTTGTCGTTCGGATAGAACGGCCCGAAAATCAAATTGTTGGTCGAAGTCATAGCCCTCGCAATGTGACCCCGAACAAGTTTTATCACGAAATTATCAATTCTATTGACTCGAGCCTCGTTGTATAGAACCTCGTTTGAATAATAATGCAGATAAGAAGATTCCGGTGTCCGATACAAACCGAGACAGCGCCGAAGACACTATCTCTCGAACACCCGAAACTTCTCCATTTGGGAAGGGGCAATGTTGAACCACACTGGACAACCATAAACAATCATTGGCCGTATGAGGGCCATGTAGCAAATTACCTTCACTCTGGGGTCAAGCCGACTGCTGTAAAACAGCCGTTTCGTCAGAGCGAAGGCTCCTCTGCCCTTAGTCAGAGCAGCATCCATATGTCTGTCGAAATATAGATACTGGTCCAACCAGATACCGAGGTACTTCACTACACTTTTGCTCGTCAATGCCTGTCCGTGCGGGTCAACAATGACCATCTTGCACCAATTCTTACGCGTATCTCGCGAGGCTTTAGCCAACGGAGTCCGGAACAAGATTGTCTCCGACTTTTGGACATTTATTTTCAGTTTTCAATCGTCGCAGTATCGCTGAATCTTCTCGAAGTCACGCTGTAAGAGAATTCTCATAACTTCAACCTTTTGAGCCGTTCTGTACGCAATCAGGTCGTCGGCATACGCCAATTGCGTTAGTTAAGCTACCTATCAGATCGCTGGTGTAAATGCTGAAGAGGATCGGCGAGTTCACCGCTCCCTGTTGAAGACCGTTTTTAATTTCAAAGGTGGTGGTAGAAGTTACATTGCCACTCTTGACAACAAACCTTCTACCGTTGAGCATATCATAAAGCATATACAATAATAGTTTACTGATGCCTAGTCTGGTGAGTTTGAGGTACAACCCTTCTAACCATACGGTGTCAAAGACCTTCTCTAAATCAACCAGAACAGCACCCGTGCATTGTTTCTTGGACTTGTTCCATTGGATATCAGAAACGAGCTTAGACGCGGCATGAATAGTGTCATGTCCTGCCTTGAACCCGAACTGATTATCCGGAATTATACTGTTGTCCGCAGCCCACTCAACCAGAGCCCTATTGATTACCGTTTCAAATACCTTGCTGATGCTTGGAAGAAGACTTATTGACCGGAGATTTGAAGGATTGGAGTTGTACTTTCCCTTTTTCGGGAGAGGATGAACCACAGCTGTCTTCCAACGCACTGGATAATATGCATTATTCAGCGCGTTGTTGAATAGAGTGGTGTAGATGTCTATTGCTTCAATCGGTAGGTGTCTTAGTACAATATTGGATATACCGTCGACACCTGCTGACTTCTTATTCCTTATTGAATCGAAGATGAGCTGGAGTTCTACCTTCGTGATGAGCAAGGGACTTGGGCCCGTTCGATCGGCGATTATAGCGTTTGCTAAAAAGTCGTCATCAAACCGGGTAAAACCACGGTTCTCGGATCGCCAATGCGAAATATCATTCCTCAGGTAGAAGTGATGAAGTAAGGCTCTATTATCCAGGTCGTGGTTCGGGCGAGTGCAAGCATTCACCTTATACACTTGCTGGAAAACAGCACCAACTGTCTCCACTTTCTCCTGCGGATCTTCAATCACAAAGAAGTCATCATCCAAGACGGCTTCCTCAGGATCAATTTGCGCTGTCAGAAGTACGTCTGTGTTCTCTACTGTTCTCAGGAGTTTAAGACACGGAAGGTCGTTCTGGTTCTTGGACCTAAATATCTTATTAATCTTAGGGAACATACTCGGGTCGCTAGAATTAACGGCCCGAATTTTCTTGTCCCAGTACAAATTAATAGATAACCTGTAGTTTTCTTTGATCAGGGTGTTGACGTTTTTAATCGACGACTTCAGTGTCCTAATCTCCAGGTCGTACGGGTCTGTAAATCGTCTGTACAAGTTTTTCAGTCTTGTCAGTAGTCCGCTTTTCTGTCTGTGTAGTGCGTCTATAGTCGCGTTACTCTAGACGTTGTTTTGGTCGCGTTCCTTGTATTTCGGTATTGTCCGTTCCATTGTTCGTTTTATTATCTTGTCCATCGATTTCTGTATTTGTCAAGTTTCTGTTGTTTGGTGGGGCTATGTCACTCGAACGAAGTTCTCTTGCAAGAACTTGGGTGAAACGTGGCCATCGCATCTTACTATAATTGTAAGAATGCGTTGGAACGAATTCATCCAATTCCACAAGCTCGTTCGGAATCTGAATTACAGCAGCGAGTCCGCAGTGGCCACTGTCGTAATCGACTGTCTGTAAACAGTTTCGAGGGTGATTACCCACTTTGTCCGTTATTGTCAGTCTGGTATCGTACAGCAAAAGGTCCAGAAAGGAACCGCTCCTTGGGAACGATGGCCTTTCAATAGCCAGCAGGTCAACACCATATTCAACACCGTGAAGATTCATTAAATTAAAGCGATGATTACCTCTTGGATTATTTGTTTGATTTCCCCAATCTTCATGTTTCGCGTTCAAATCTCCGGCCATAATGAAGTAGTTTTCTTCCAAGCTCAGTTTTAGTACTCTGAAAAGAATCTCGAGCTCTGAAATAAAGATAGTAGCCTGCGGAGCGTCAGCCACATAAGCCGCAATCATATACATCCGCTTCCTTTGAGTGAGAGAGATGCATACGACGCAAACTTCTAGCGTCCTGAGCTTTCGCAAATCATTATTGTATACGACTTTATAATTAATGCCCTTACGTATGAAGATTGCAACACCGCCTCCTTGAGTAGAGCCGGGTCGATCCCTTCTTACGATAATGTAATTGTTGTTAGTCAGTTTATGTTTCTGGTTTAGCTTGGTTTCGCTAGCCATAAACACATCAGGACTGTGGTCTTTTAACAGCTGGAACAAATTGGCTCTACGTTCGATCCTAATCAATGAATTCAAATTCAAACCTAGGATCCTAAGGCGCGTCTTCGGCAGCGCGCCCTTAACCCTGAATTTGCGCTTGGCCAGCCATCATAGAGTAGAGTTTATCTACTCTTCCGGCTTGCTCCACGATCTGACTTTGCAATCCTGCCAACTGGCCTTGCATGCTCAGCAACAAGGACAGAATGTCTGGCTGCCCCGCCAGCGCCTTAGGCTCTTGGGCCTGTGGGACGACCGGTGGTGGAGCCTGTCTCGCTTTACATATTCCTTTCGCAGATCTGGCGTAAGAAACATCGGGTCTCACGAATAAATTTGTTGTCGGAGCTTGTCGTACGGTTCGACTTTCTGCGGCTTTTTGGCTGGCCTGTTTGTCCCGTATCTCTCGGTTCATTCTACATCCTTGTCAAACTGATTGACAAAGTTCTCGTCAGTTAAATTATGTCTGGTATTACTTTGCACTTTTTATTATAGCAATATAAATTAAATTAAATCACATCTCACATTTTTCTTAGCATTTCCTAACGAATTCAGTCTTTTGCAATTTGTTAATTCGCCCACCACAGAAGTCCATTCAATTATCCTCCATTTAAATTTAATTATTTAAGTAAATTGTTTTCGAAAAATTCGCATTAAGACTTAGAAATGCAGGATTATATAGAAAAGGCTTATGATGGCTTTTAAAAACTAGTACACTTGTACATAAGTATTAATTTTAGACATTTTTTCTAAAATGTCCTGTTCTTCCTAAACGGGGGAAGACCCCCTTACATCGCATAGTAAAAAAAGGCTCGTTTTAAATCCCTTTACAAAAAAAAACATTATAAAGTTTTGGCGGCTAAGTTCTCGTACTCTACCCTGAAAAACTCCAAACCCGTAGCTTTATATTTATTATCCTGTGTGGACTTGCTGCGCACTTAACAATTTTAAAGTGTAGTTGTGATTCAACAATCACCCAATCATAAAGTTTGTGACCGTCTTTCGAAAGCATAAACGTTAGTGTAGAAGTGTGAACTCACCGTCACACAACTCTGCATTCCTAATTCGAAGACCTATTTCGATTTAAATAAATAAATTAGGTGGCGCTACAGTCCGTTGAGAACTAGGGCCTAGTGACTTACAACTCTCCATTATCAGGGATGGAGGGGACCTACAGTTGATTGAACCCAAGACCTCTGGCATGACAGTCCAACGCACTAACCATCATGCCACGGGTACTACCTATTTCGATTAAATAAATAAAAAATAAATTGAGTGGCGCAACAGTCCGTGGAGAAGTAGGGCCTAGTGACTTACAACTCTCAACCATTCCTGTGTGCGAGTACTGTTGTCAGGGATGGAGGGGACCTACAGTTTATATGCCGAATCCGAACGGCAAATTTGAGAAAGCACTTTTCATGACAAGAATTACTCTTGGAGAATTTGTCAATTCCTCGCAAGAGGCAGTACCCGTGAAAAAAACTTTAGATGATATAGGCAGGGATCGAACCCAAGACCTCTGGCATGACAGTCCAACGCACTAACCATCATGCCACGGGTACTACTACCTATTTCGATTGCTTTTCCAAAATGCAATAGGAGCAAGACTCTGACAGATAAAAACTAGGATGCAGGTGAACTCTCAGTAACGAAGAAAGGAATGTTAAATGCAAAATAGATATAGAAAAAGCAGTAAAAAATAAAAATAACTAGTAAAACCATATACTACCATATGGTAAATTATTAAAAACCTACCTTTATAAAACATAAAAATCCCTACCATTTATTCAGTTTAGGTCATTAGCCACAAACGGCAGGTATTACGGAGATATGCTCTAGTAAAAAAAATCCCAACGCATAAAATGCTATAACAACCTCGAACATAGCCATTCTCTTAAAACGCCTTGTAATTATTGCATGGATCAAAAGGCGTGTCTCTTTGATACATTGTTAATGGCTCAATATTCATTGGTAAAGAACAAAAGTAAAGTAATGAGATATAACACCGAGATGAACCCACAACAGTGTATAGGACCGTATAACGAGTGTCGGCTTATACGCTGCACTGCACTCCAATGTGAAATCTCCAGAGTTGTTTGGCCTACTTAAGCCAAGATTCGAAATAAAAGAATAATCTGATATATGTATAAATATAGATGCGTAAGTACGTACTTGTGTTCCTCATACATGTGTTTTGTTTGGCATATGAATGGTAATCCATTAATTCCTCAAATCGGCTTCTTACTTCAATGCTTAGCCTCATGTAGATAGGTTTTATTTCTGTTGTTTGGAGTTTTTTTATTCGAAGAATTTGCGAAAACAAAACGGTTTCTATTTATTTGAAAGTGCGCTTATCTTTTTGTTTGAAGTTTTAACGATTGGAGCATACATACCTACATACATGTGTATCCATTTAAATATGAAAAGCATGCGTTACTTATATGAACAGTTTCAGGTAGGTAGATATCATGCTCGCATTGTTGTAATAAGTTTAAGAAGATTTTAAGATTTTGTTGGCAAAACATCTGACTTGAATATGAAAACCTTACTACAGATAAAATTGTTTATGGACTGTGAATTGAAACAAATAGATCTTTCAAATATTTTACACAATGAAACAACTATGTAGGTATACGTACGACGCTGTTGATAACAGAAGAATGTAAAAAAGAGGCTAGATACGACCCACACTGATAAATTTCCATCCGTCTGTCCATTTGTGTTGCTTAAAACTTTAACAAAATGTTCATAACAATATTTTGTTTGAGATAAATAATTTGAAGTCAATACCTTTCTTCGTTCACTTAATACTTGAGTCGAAAACCATTTCTTATCGGTGTTTTGTTGTATTTTTACCAACAATATTTTGCATATGATGGTTTAGTTTTTTTGGCAAGAGTACGATAACTCAGGCGGCAAGATATTATAACGGATCAAATAAAAACAAGCATTTTTACCATGGGAGGGGGTGGGAGGTTAATTTTAAAAAAGTATTACTTAAAATGGAAAAAAAAGTTAAAAAATACCGGTAATACATACTTACAATTTAGTATTATTCGTTTTTTCAAACCCAACATTCTGTTCTATTAGCCAGTTTTTATATCAAAACTATGCATAGTTTTTGAAAAACTTAATTTTAAACTCAAAATTTGAGTAAAAAAGTTAAAACAAAATTTTAAATTTCAATATTTGAAAACCATAAGTTTATAAATAAAAATTTTTTGATAATTTGTTACTCTTATTAATTGTTAATCAAAACCTGAAAACTAGATGATCATTATGTCTTTTAGTTTTTGAGAAAATTGAAAATAACCACAACTACTATTTTAATTTAATCATTTTTCTTTGCTTGAGTGGTCTTATTTTGATAGTATTAATGGCAGGTGCGAGTTTGGTTGTATGCAACAGTGGGGCGTGTGCGAGTTTGGTTGTATGCAACAGTGGGTGTGTGGGTTGATGAAAACAAATAAGAGCAATGAATTAAAAAAAAAAAACAATAGTAGATAATCTTAAAGTTTTAAAAAACTACACTTTAAGCCTTTTTTTGCCCAAATTTTGAGTTTAAAACAATTTTTTTCAAAAACAATGCATACTTTTAAATTGATTTTAAATCAAGCTAATAGACACAAGTTTTGGCTTTAAAAAAATGTATAAAACTAAGTTGTAAGTATTACCATTATTTTTTAATTATTTTTTTCCATTTAACGTAAATATTTTTTAAAATTGCCCCTACCACCTAAACGGGGGGAGATAGACCCCCGCTCCCTGAGTCGCCTGAGTTATCGTACTCTCCCCGTTTTTTTAAAATCTATTTTTGTTACCGATATTTCTAGTCGAAAACCAATTTTTACCAATTTCAGTAGCATTTCTTGAAAGTTTTTATTTCTTATGTAAACAAATACAGCTTGAATTTTGTAAAAAAATTAAGCACAGAATGAAATCATTTTAAAGTCAATACCTTAATCTATTCACGAGATATCGAGAATCGAACATCACTTTTTACTTATTTTGCATACTATATTTTGTAGATCTTAATTTTTATGAAAGAAAACTGAAGAAAACTGAGTGTCGGATTTTTATAAAAAATTAACTGAATGTCGAAAACAATATTTTCTATAAGATGAAATAAGTTCGAAGCCAACAGCTTAAATTTTTGAAAAAATATTTTTGTCGAAAATAATTTTATAACAACTTTTAGTAATGTTTTTTTTTTTAGGTTTTATATTTAAAAAAAGGGTCAATTCGATTTTTCTCAAAATTTTACTGAATATTAAAAACGTTATTCCTTGCATAAAATTATTTTGGAGATAAAATCGAGTTTTAGTTATTTTCTGTCGATCGAGATATTTACATTCGAGTAGTCAAACAATACAGTAATGTTTTTGGTAGTACTTTGACTTTTGTAAGAAACACTGTCTTTTAATGTTAAAAATATTAACGACAATATATATGTTTGTATATGGGATGAAACAACTTTGAAGACAGATATTTAATTTAAAATTCAATTTTTAAAGATTATAACAAAGAAAACTATACAATTTATGCGACATGATCATATCAAACTTAAACTCTTGTTGTAATGATCAAACGTTACCATCACCACGCTGCTGTAATGTTTTGATTGAGAGTCCCATACCAAAGTGTCACATCCCTCAATTCTATGGGGAACAAATTTAAAATGATATGATACTGTGCACAAAAGATATTTGGTAGAAAGCTTGGTTAATGGTTTTAGCAATATCTTTTTCAATGGAGATAGATTCTATGAGTCGTGTTAAGCAGCGATCTTTCTCGAGATAAATTAAAAACAAAATGACAAAGCAATGGGCTTACATAGAGTAATACCTCGTCAAATTCACGTGGTTGGAAGCATGCGTCAACTACTTCAAGCCATATTAAATTTAAATAAACACAAGAACACAGCACATAAACTATATCAACTCGTTATATAACTCATTGGTTAGATCTGTGCTGGAATACTGCTGTACAGTTTGGAATCCATATTATTCAAATTCATCCAAAAGGATAGAAAATGTTCAAAGGAACTTTACAAGATATGCTTTTTTAAATTGAGATGGAGGATTATAAGACCTTCCTACGAAACCAGATGCTTATTATTTGGAATGAAATCTCTAGAAACTCGGTGGAAATATTTTTCGATAATGTTTGTCAGAGATATAATAACTAGGCATATAAAATGTCCTCCGCTTATAGATTTGTTGTATGAGGGAAATACTCCCTCAAGAGTTACACGCGGAAGATTTTTAATTTATGAACACTTCCATCAGAGAAACTATGGGCGCAATGAGCCTATCGCCCCTTGCATCAGAGAAGCTAATGCAGTATGCGCAAGAATTGATTTCATGTTAAATTGTACAAGAGATGCTTTTAAATCTATTATTCTTAGCCAAATTTAAATTTTATTAAAGTTGTTTTCGAAATATGTTTTATGCTGCTATGTTCTATTATTAACTTATTTATTTATCTTGTAATACCTATGCGATGTTTCACTGTTAAGTTATTTAATTTATTGTATAATACCTAAGAATTTTTAATCTATTTATTGTATATATTATATGCCCACCTACAACCATTGTAAATATTATATTTGTATTTAATAAGTCTGTAAGAGATGAAAATTCTCTAATTGATGAAAGTAAAACTAAAAACTAAAACTAAAACTCAAAATTCAAAAAGTTAACTGCACTGCAATATTTATTCACGAAATTTTCTTTTTCTTTTATTTTAATTTTCATGAAGCAAAAACTATTTGGCACTTAAAAATCGAAGTTGCAATTAAATAATGAACTGAACTCCATTAAACACTTGCTCAAACAGTAATTCTTCTTTTTTTTTAGGGAAAACAATAATAAATTAAGCAGAAAAACACGCTACGAGAACACCTTTTTATAAAACTTAAAATTGATGCTTCAATTATGAAAGCCCTACAGCAAAAACCAAAGATAAGGTAAGGTAAGTTTTTGAAAATATTGAATGTAGATACAGATTTAAAATCAAAATCTCTGAGACTTTTCTAAGTTGAAACACTACTTATAAAATTTGGAAAGGAGATTTTACCTGGCGTGGTTTTAACCTAGATTTTTTGGATTTGTCATTTGTTAAAAATCCATTAGAAAAGGATTTTGTTCTGTGTGTGGGTTTCAATATTCATACTTATATTTAATTTTTTAATGGTAACCGTACCTTACCTATTTATCTTTTATCTTTTTGCACCAGGGTTAACAATTGTGACAAGGATTATACTTAAGGTGCGACATTACATCAATAATTGTCCTTTTTTGGGTTTAAATAGGGGCATTTCGATTGTTTTCAAAATGTCATCAGTTTTTGTATACCTCGACTGAAAGCCCTTATGTATGTATGTATGTACCTAGTTATACATATATTGCATTATACTCAAGATATCCATGCAACGTCCTTTTCTCGAAGAAACGTTTGTAAGAAAGATAATCGCGAAATGTACAAAGGAAATGAAGAATACTTTGATTTTTAATTAAAAATAGAGATTACAAACATTTTATCAGAGAAAGAATTTTAAGTTAAATTAGAACATAAAAGGAAATTTGATATTCAAATAAATACGTATAATGGAGTATTGGCATCATAAGAACTTTCCCAACTGTCAAAAACGTTATTCTTTGATGCAAAAAATTTTTTTTTATAAAATATATTTTTTTATTTTAATAAAAAAACCGTAAGTTGATTCTTTTTTCGAGCTGATACTAAATAATTATCCATAATTTAAAATTTTATTGAAGTCGCTAGCGTTATTGGTTCAGGAACATTTGTGGTGAAACAAATTTTAAACTTTTGTAAAACACTATAGTAAAAAAAAACACCTACAAAATCTTTTTGAAACAAAATGTATTTAACATATGACAGCCGAACATACAGAAGTACGAACTTACGTACCCAACCACAACCACACACAGATATCTTTCTAAAAACCTTTTATTTAAATTGTAGGGACAACTTTGCGAATGGTCAACATTTTCAATTCTATAAATCGGACTGATTATAATGTATGCATTCAATTTTTGTTGTAAGTGCTCTTGCACAACCGACTGTTCTCTTTTCACAATACAGCTCTTTAAGTAAATAGAAACAGAAACAATTTCAATCGTATGATCCTCCCGCTATTAAATTGTTTTATGTGTACAAACATTCCGTAATAATGAGTCTTCAAGCAAAGCTTTCGAAGCTGTTTAAGTTCTTCTCTAAAAACTGTCATAAAGCAAACATCGTCTTTTTTTATGCTCGGTCGAAAGCCATCCTACAATAACAACTTCCTATTCCTATGGGAAGCTAATAATTTTAAAACCTCCAATAACAATATCAAAAAGAGGCTGGGATGCGACCCACACTGATAACTTCCCATCCCGTCTGTCGTTTTTATAAGTTTAAATTAGTTAGAAGCCATTATCTCAAATTTTTGAAAAGATATTTGAGTCGAAAATCAATTTTTACCAACTTTTGTTAAATTTTTTTTAGGTTTTTAATTTTTTATACAAAAGCGGTCAATTCGATTTTTTTTTTAAATTTTACTGAATGTTGACAACAATATTTTTTGAAAGATTTAAGTAGTTTAAAGCCAATATCTCAAAGTTTTGAAAAGATATTTAAGTCGAAAATCAATTTTTACCACCTTTTATACATTTTTTTTTTTAGGTTTTTATTTTTTTGTAAAAAAAAACTGAAAATTGGATTTTTCTCAAAATTTGTCCTAATGTTGAAAAAAATATTTTTTTTATAAATTAAAATTAGTTAGAAGCCATTATCTCAAATTTTTGAAAAGATATTTGAATCGAAAATCAATTTTTACCAACTTTTGTTAAATTTTTTTTAGGTTTTTAATTTTTTGTACAAAAGCTGTCAATTCGATTTTTTTTAAAATTTGAATGAATGTTGACAACAATATTTTTTGAAAGATAAAAGTAGTTTAAAGCAAATATCTCAAAGTTTTGAAAAGATATTTGAGTCGAAAATCAATTTTTACCAGCTTTTATTATTTAAAAAAAAAAAAAACTGTCAATTCGATTTTTCTCAACATTTTTCAGAATGTTGAAAACAATATTTCTTATAAGATAAAATAAGTTTGAACCTTAACCTCAAGTTTTTGAAGAGATGTATTTGAGTCGAAATTCAATTTTTACCAACTTTGAGTAATGTTTTTTTAGGTTTTTATTTTTTATAAAAAAACTGTCAATTAGATTTTTTTCAAAATTTTATCAGATGTCAAAAAAATATTCTTCGTTGCACAAAATTGTTTCGGAGATGAAATCATATTTTAGTCGTAAAATTTTTGAGGTGACAAATTTTTTTTTTGATTTATAAAAAAAGTTTTTAGCGTCATTGGCTCATGAGATATTTAGGTTTAACCAAAATGTTCACCTTTTTTTTTAAACTGCTATGGTACGAGTAAAAAAACCACCCACGCAATTTTCTTGAGAGCCCTTTCTGCATCTTTCTGCCTTATTATCTGTATAACAAAATTTATTTGAAGTAGATATCTCTTCTGGTTCTTGAGCTATGGACGACGAAAAAAACGTCGCGAACGTACGGACGTACGGACGTGCGAACGTAACAATAGGGAAAATTAAAATAGTAATTGGGATTCAAAAAATAATAAATATTGGCAATATAAAAACATTCTCTAAAATGTGGATCTCGGTCCATCATCCACTTAAATGCAGCGTGTACTTAACGCAAACTATGTACAAAAAGATGCAAATAAAATAAGACCAATAGCAAAAGCAAGGAACTTAGATACTCTGTCGAATTTTCGACATAAAGCAACGAAGTCTCACTACTCTATGTTAAATTTATAGAAAGAGAATGTAAATATATAAGACTACTTGTTGATAGAGGAGCAAGATTTATTGAATATTATGTAATAATACAACAAAATGTGGCAATATGCACTCAAATAAGCCGTTCGAAATCGGCATATAAATTGTAGGTCCCCTTCATCCATGACATAACGCGCACACAGTTTATTTACTTATAATTAATTACGATTGTCAATTCCAAGTACCTAACCTACCTTCAATGAAGAGTATAATGGAAGTATTGGAAATAATATTTTGATTCTAAAGAATTTAGACATAAACCTTTGTATAAGAATACAGTGTGAGCAGAAGGAAAATGGGAGGGGTTTGCAGTTTACATTGGTTTCAAACTCTCGATGTTAAGGAAATAAGTAAGAAAGAAAGAAAGAAAAGTAAGAGAAAAACAGCAACAGCGCAAAAATACATATCACAGGAGCAAAAACTATTAATTTACAAAGCAATGTCTAGTTTTGGAATTGTATATCCGTTTGTGCAGAATGAAAATGGAGAATGCACGCTGCTCTATCCAGGTCGAACAAAATCTCACCGATGCACTTGATGTCAAAAAGGCTTTAGACAAGGCGATACACTGTCCTGCGAATTTTTCAACATTGTTCTGGAAAAAACTTGGTACAGTAAAAGCTCCCATTTTTCAGTTTGCATTGTTTCTTTTCTCTTTATATGAATTAAATTTACCGCTTAAGGAATGCAAAATGTATTGTATTTTTATTTATTATTCACGGTTTTAAGAGACTTTCTGCTCAAAGGGATTGTCTGCCTGTAAGAGGTGTCATATACTCGATAGTCAATACTATGAGTACTATGACACTCTGAGTACTTCACTACTTTAGGCCCTACTAAAGGGTTTCATCAAATAGAAGTAGATTTCATTTTCTACCTATTTAGGACATTACGAATTCATTCGGATGCTATTTGGTTGATATTATAACGTCTAATCGTTGATGTTTTAAAAAAGACTACTATATACGAAAGATATGTTAAGTTTATGATATAATTATATTCAGTACTTCCTTAAAAGCACATGTCCTTTCACTCAAGAACATTTTAGGAAGTCATTCAAAAATTTACAATCTCCCACAATAAAAGAAATTCGATAATTTTTATGATTAACCCAGAGAAGTACCGTAAGTTAATGTTCCAATTATGAAACCCATAACATAATGTTTATAAAAAGATATACAAATAAATTCAAACATAAAAGTTACATATAAGTATATCATATAGAATCATTCACAAAACAAAAACAAAATCGAATGGAGGATGATCTAGACATACCAATTTTCAAAAGGAGTTCACACTCAACGCTGACGCTTCAAATTTCGCAATTGGAGCAGTGCTAAGCCAATCTCATGAACCTCTTGCTTACGCTTCAAGCACTTTAAACATACATGAGTGCAATTATTCAACAATAGAAAAACTATATTTGCAATTGTTTGGGCAATGAGTCCAATTATTTAACAATAGCAAAACTATATTGGCAATTGTTTAGGCTAACGCTCGATTTCGACACTATCGGAACTGAAGAAAGTTTGTTATTAAAACTAAAAATAGTAAATAGGTCATTGGTATTCTTAAACAAATTAAAAGAGCAAACCGGCAAGTTAAAACGCTACAAAATCAAGCTCGAAGAACACGAACTTCATGATACAATACCTTCAAAAAGGGCGTACAAAGTGGCTGACGGCCTCTTCAGAGTGAAAGAACAAATGATTAAAAATAATTCGAGAAATAAATGAAACATTTAATTAACACATACAAATTATAGCATAATAAATATTCATATGAACTTATGTAATATGAAATTAAATTAAGAGAAAACCGAGACTATTTATGTAGAGGAAAAACTAAAAGAAATAAAGTGTACGACTGGATCGCATGAACATGTTCCTATGTCTATAGATTCTGATTTGTATTTGTATTTATTTTAATTAATGTGTCTTTAAAAATTTAAATACGATTTAATTTATCAAAAAAACTTGATTTATTAATTTCTTTTTCGAAAATCGATAGAGCGTTTTTTTTAAATTAATTTTGTATGCATATAGGTATATATTTCTTAAATTTTAATGAAAAAATTGTTTTAGTATGCAGTTTTATAAGAGCTTATTAATATACGTTTAACATTTAGTTTTTGAGATATTCAATTGTGAAAAAAACATTACATTTTTTTTTAATAAGTACAATTTTACATTTTTGATGATCAAATTTTATTACGAGATTATTAAAACCGGTTGATTAGGTAGGAGCAATACAAAAATATTTTTTTATTGAAAGAAGCCAAATTATGAAAACAAATGTTATAGAATTTTCGATTTTTGGTCAGCTTAAACCCTAATTTCCAAGTTTGATCTCAATCGAACCAATAGTTTGGGCTGAAGGGACGTGGACAGACAGATAGACAGACAGATGGAGTTCTTGTCATGAAAAGTGCTTTCTAAAATTAGCCGTTCGGATTCGGCTAAAAACTTTAGGTCCCTTCCATCCCTGACAACATTACTCGCACACAGGAAGGGTTGAGAGTTGTAAGTCACTAGGCTCTAGTTTTCAACGGACTGTTATGCCACCTAATTTATTTTTTGTATCTATATTTTTCTATCTATCTTTATTAATTCTTAAAAGATTAAAAAACAAATGATATTAAAATTTATTTGTCTCATTGGCGAATAGCATTACATATTTGAAAAATGTTCTATTTTTTATATGATTTTTAACAAGTAAATACTTAATTTTTTTAAATTGCCAACTTCAAAAAGTTTGCATTCGGATGATTTTCTACTATTTTGCGTTATTTACAGAATATAGCTAGTTAAATACCTGTTACTATCTTCGATGCCTCGTTTTTTCTTCCCGTACCACAATACATTGCACATGTCAAACACAAGTTCTAAATTCTTTAAGCCTCGCACTGTTAGAGGACATAGCGAGCGTTTTTCTTCATAATAGTACTATTTCGATACATAAACAATTACAGAGTCATTGAAAATATTCAGCGAAAATATAATTTTTTTCATGAAGATAATATTATGTTCCTTATTGGTTTAGTGACATGCAATTAGTGAATAATTATCCCACCAACATAGGTATAAATATTTGTTTTTATAATGGTTTTTATTTCATAAGCTGTTGGAATTAAATTCAACTATGTTAAATGTTCCAGGCAATGCGACGAATACAAATAAAGACATATTAACCATATTAATGATTCATCTATATTCTATATGTTTACAACTCGTCACCAATTCAATTTAATAGATTTACGTGCTTGCACAAAAAAAGATGGTAAGCTTAGATTCCCAATTCATTCACTTTGAATGTCCTTTATGCGCAGCAGTTACAGAATTAATTTGTTAATGGCTTCGTAATAAAAGGGAAGAATGCTTTTCAAAAGACCTCGCAATAGGCTGCTATCGTTCAAAGATGCTCTTCCAAATATAACGCACTAAGTTTTTCCATTTTGTTGCACGTATTCATTTCAATCAAATGAAGCAAAGGTGAAAATCGTTTCTTTTTTGTCTTATGTATTAACTTTTTTCTCTTAGTATTATGAGTGAAAAGTTCAATCCCTAGAACTCGAAATGGTAGAAAAATCATTTAAACTAATTATTCCTACTTTGCTTATCCCGAGTTTGCATAAGCCATTTATTCATTAAAATATACTTAAGCTCTTGAAGTTAATCAAATGCTGAATGGGCAAAACAAAATCAAGAAGAAATATGCAATAGAAATTAGGTTTATAAATTATTCTACAGGAAAATACTTTTTTTTAAATTTTTGTATAGGTTTTTAAGCAATTCAGAATAAGAAATCTTTGAATTTAATTCATTGCGAAAACTGTTTTCTTAAGCTAAAACTTATTATAAAAATTATTAAAAGATTTAAATATTTTTTTATTAATACGAAAAATCACTTAAGTTGTTCGTCATATTTTGAGCAGATAAATTTCTTCAGCTCAGCATCGGCAAAGTACATAGTTGAGAGATTGGTGGATTTGAAATTAAACCAATTAACAAATTTATCACAGCCTAAATTTATAAGTCCTTCTTCTATCAAGTCCGCAAGGAAATCTTCATTTCGGGCAGTCCTTTTTCTTATTTTTTCTCTTATCTTTTATTCCGCTCAAGCTTCTTGTTCTCTACCTCAGCGGACTTAAGTCTTTTCAATCTTCATTTTTTTTGGAAAGTTTTTCCAGCCTGAGATGAAATTGACATGGTACCGAGTTTTTTTGTAATATTTGGATATTTTAAATTTGAGCTGAAGAAAACAAAAGAAATTTTAAGTTGTTTAAAATCCTAAAACACGATTTGTGCCTGTCATTTTTTCCTCGGTTATATGGGAAACCATTTCAAAACCATCATACTATATTTGTGGACTCCTTTGATTTTTAATGCTTATGACATGGCATTATTTTTCAAAAAAAACTTATCAACTTTTCACTTTGCACTTGTCCAATTGATTTATTTGGCAAAGTGATAAGCTATTCTGCACTAAGTGTATTATTTTTGTATTAAAATTTTTATTAGGTAACATTTTTTCTAAAAAAACAATAATTTAATTCCAAAATTTTACTTTGTTCAATGATAAAATCGTTTTTAATGAAAAGCTGAATTTTGATTTGATACACCGCAACAAAATCATTGCAATGAAGACGTTCTACGCTTATCATTTTTTTACTTTGATTTTATAGTTCTGTGGAACGTCATGTTTTCCAAATTGAAGAAAATTTGGTAAGTGCAAAGTGAAAAGTTGACAAGTTTTTGTTTTATGTCGAAATGTAATTTCTGTAATTTTTACCCGTTGTTCTTAAAAAAAACACAATTGTATAAAAAGGGCTATAACTTTTTAGATTTATTAGGTTGCAGATTGAAACCTACCCTAAAATCATGCATCATAATATGCTTTGGCTGTTTCAATGTGAATATTTCAGTTTGTTTTATTTTATTTATTCATCCCCCCTTGAAATGCAATTTTACAAAAAAACTAATTGGGGGATTTTTGGGCACTTTTGAAGTGTTACTTAAGATGGGTCCATTACAATCGTAAAATTTAATAAGTTTCTTATTTGGACCCTTGCAATTTAAAACGAAAAATTAAAAAAAAAAACATTCCTAGCTACCTGACTTGATTTCCTTGAGCTCGAGTTCAAATGTTAGTCTTTAAAAATCAGCACTTGGGATGGCGTAAATTTAGTTTTTTTTTTAAAACATTACAGAACTAATCATAAGGAATATGATGTTATAAGTTAATTCATACATATACAAATAATATAAAAAAGTATTTTTGCTTGTTTCTTTATTAAAAATAATTGTTCTTAAACATTTAAAAACATCAATATTTTAAACAGACAAAAGGATTTTGAAACTCTTTACAGAAAGAATAAAAGACGAAAAATAAACCCATTTAAAAATTTCAATGAAATCTGCCAAAAAATATGAAATGATAAACTTTTATATTAAGTTAAGTTAAATTTACAAAACTTTCTTATTAATGGTATTAGTTATTTTTCTCTCGGGTGCAAGTATAATAAGATGTTTCGGTGAGTTTGCTCGAAAAACAAAATGTACACAATTGGCGATGAGAAAAACAATCCTCCCTTCAATCAATTCCAGTTTGTTGTAGCGATTGTCCTTGCGATTTATTTATAGTCATGGCAAAGCAAACTTTAAGAAGAAATTGAGGTCTTTTGATTTTAATTGGTAAATCGTTAGGTATAAGGGTATCCGTGGGATTTACATTATTTATCCTTGCGCAGAACCAAGATTTTACTTGCATTGGTTTTTTTTTTTTTCATTACAAAGCTTAGGACAATACATGTTTCTCAAAAAATTTATTGGGATAACTTATTGTATGGATTTCATTTATGACGGAATCGATAAATTTATAATTTACTTCTTTGTCATCAAATGGTTTCAATAGAATATCGTTAATACCGTTTTATTTTTTTTTTTGGACAATTGATGGAATGATTACAAAACCAGTTACTGATATTCGCTTAATCTTTTTAATTTGTAGGTAAACTTTGGCAATATGGTTTACAATTCAATTCACAATAATTATACCCCAATTAGCACTGAAAATCCATTTAAATTTTTGTAATTTCCATTGCCAATATCAAATACAAATTTTGGCAATGCACCAGCATTATCAATTTATTTAAAAATTGATACAATCACTTTGCTTGGAAATATTACATTCATAATTTGTTCATGGTAGTAAATTAAATTACTTAAAAGTTGTCATTAAACCTGTTAATAATTTAGCGCGGTACCGGAAGATGTCGTTGAGATTACAATTCTTTGACTACTTCTTCCTTAAGCAAGAAGAAGATTTAATACAAAACAAGTGAATTGAAAAAAAAATTGTTTTTGAAGATAGTTGTTTTGTTTTACGACCTTAATTAAATATTTGTTAATATACATATTTCGAAATTTATTTTTCCCCGATTCAATATTGTTGTTTTTGAAGGTATAGCCATAATTTACCTATACATTTTTTAATATTGAGTATATACTCTTTTGTGGATGATCTGGGTGAGATTATCATTTTAAAATATAGGATGAATATTTTCTGTAGAAGTAGTCCGTTACCTACTTTTACTGTAACTGTTCAAGTATAAAATTTAATTATGACTGGCACCAAACAACTGAAGTATAAAATTTACAATAAATAGCTGACGAATTAAGGAAGGGAAAAAGAAACGAATTCCAACTGCGAATTGGTTGAACCTCAATTATGCGCTTATATTATTTGTTAAATGTTCAGTTGAGTGAACATTGATTTCAAATGTTATTTTGCATATTCTTATCTGTTGGGCTAATCACCTTATAATGTAGATGCAGTTGTATCTTTCTAAATTTTAGTCCTTTGCTTCCAGCAAGAAAGAAATAAGCTCTCATGCAGCAATTTAAATATATTTTGCGAGAATAAATGAAATACAAAAACATTTTTAAATCATCTATTGTCGGACATTAAATGTTTTTAGTGTTCGAAATTCAACTTATGTAAATCTTATTTTTTTATGGAAATCACAATTACACAATTTGATGTTCATTTTGGGGAAGAAATGGGTTAAAATGTAATAAGAAATATTGATTATGACGCCGGAGTTCCTCTTGTTTAATTATCAAATTAAAAAAGTGAGTTAAATTGAACGAAGATAAATTAGAGTTGAAACTGATAACATATGATTTTTAAGTTTGTGTGAATTCAATTCAACATGAAGAAGCCGTGTAATGTTACTTAAGAAATGTACAACTTTAAACCTTTTCGGAAAATGTTTAAATCAAAGTTTATTTAATAGATATTTTTTCCCATACTAAAAATAACAAATACTAATGAATAATGAAAACTCGAATTTCGCAGAGGGTACATAATGCTTCACATTTCCGTTGTATGGACTTCCGTTTTAGGGCAGGAGTTCGCACCTGGATTTGAATATAAGTGATATTTCCTAATAGTTGAGTGTGTCTTTTGGAAATAATTATTGTTTAATAGGTTATGATTGAGTTGGGTGTAAATAATTCTGCTCTCTGGCTGCTGAGTTTCTGTTAAAAACGTTTCTCGAACAAAGTCTTTATGCTTTTGAATGAAATTTAAGAGAAGATTTTTCAGTTGACGTAATCCATATTGCGTAATTCTTACTGGAACATTTTTTTTCGTCAAAGGAACATCTGAATGTGAGACAACTTTACAGATATAGTCTGCCTGATGCTTAAAAGTGCTGGTAAGCAATTTTTAAAGTCCCGTTTCTAAGTATATTGCGTAGTTAGGAGTTCTATTTGGTAGATTAAATGGTGTTTTAATGCCATTTCTTTGAGGTTTCTACTACTTCAAATTCATCTATTCCCCAAACTTGTTTCACATAGCAAAAGTGATGAAGCATTCGAATATTTTGTCTTTAGCTGATAGCAATGCATTATGGTTTGAGAAAATATTCATCCATTTGATATTCAGTTGGTGTTTCAAATCCACCGCTGGGTGCAAGTGAAAGTGAATACCATGATTTTGGATTTTTCGGCATTTGTTGTAAGTTCCCATGTATTCCAATATGTTAGCAGGCGGTTTATCATGAGCTGTACATTTTCTGGTGTCTCTGAAAGAATCACAAGATCGCCTGCATACAGAAGAATATTTGTTGTACAATTAGCTATCTTTGTTCCACCGGGCATATACTTGCCAATACCATTTATAAACAATGCAATGCGAAAAACAAGTGTGCCAGAAGAAATTCCCTCCACTTGTTTTCTAAATTCATACGCAATCCATTTGTTTCTTTTCCTTAAAAGTGATAAGAAAGGGGAACAAAGCACTACACTGCCACTTCGAATCCCGTTTAGCCAATCCTAAAATCGGCATTAATATACGAGATGCTGGTAAATTCTGGGGGCGTTCTAAATTGGCTTTACAATGCAAAACGTCTACCATATATGTAGACGTTTAATTTGTTTATTTAAGTGTAAATATTAAATGTTTTTGATTTAAGATTGACTCCATTTTAGTTAAATACCTATTATTAATTAAAAACACCCGAACCTTATTACTTTTCCATTTTTTCGTAGATACTAATAAGATGAACTGTTTCTTCACATTGAAGAAAAAAGTTATGAACTGAAATAAATCCGTCATACTAATGCTATCTTAGATTAAGTTCTAAATAATTGAAATAATCTGAAGTGTCAAGTTGTAAGAATGCGGCTATTATACTACAAACTACAAGGGCTACAGAAATACATATCGTATATAGTATTGAGGATAAGATCCCATTAATTACAAGGAACTGGTAGAAGCTTTTAGAAATCTTTATTATTTGATCATAGTTTGTCCTTCAATATCGCAAAACACCAACCCTATTATCGTATCCTATGAAAATAATTACATCGTTATTCCTTTCCGGCGTTTTTTTGTTTTCCTGCTATCAACGAACGGCACATGCCACATTATGAGTACGTACAGTAGGTTTGTTCTAAGTGTTCTAATGCCATTATTAGATTGAACCCTGTTTTCGTTTACATTGTTCTGTTACATATAAAGGGGTTCAATTCGAAACGCAGCATACATACATTTACGAGTATAGGTATACAAATATATAATTCGTGCTTTCTTTTGTTGTCTGCCTCTAAGTTTATTCTCAATGTACTATTGTATATACACTGACAAAAAAGCCACAAAACTATTTTTTTTAACTTTTTTCTTAAAACACAGGTTTATTTTTTTGGAATAAGAGAATATAAGAGTATCAATTTCCAGTTAACACATTTAATTGGCTCCCAATTAAACAAACAATTGTAATACTTGAGTTTTTATCATAAAATGTTTAGGCGCCAGTTATAGCTATCATTGGTTTTCATCATTGAAAACAAATATTTTTTTGGCAGGCCGTTTATAGCTTTCATTAAAAATTTCTGTCATTGAAAAAAATGTCTTCATTGAAAGCCACCGACAAATTTTTACTGACAGAAATCTGTGTGAAATTGAAACACAAATCAGTGGAACGATTCGTTTCTTTTTTGAACATAAAAGTATCAGCTGTTTAGGAAAATGAATTTCCGTCCGGAAAATAGAAAAATACATTTTTCAAAAAAAATTCTTTGAGTAATTTCCGATCGATCAGTATATAATTTTCATTTCTAATCAAAGGGAAACACCGTCAAATATCGATTAAAAAATTTTTCCGGATCGATTTCAATGATAGTTATAATTGGCGCCTAACTTGTTTAAAAAATAGTAATAAAGAATATACATACATATACATATATACGCTGCGATGGAGCTATTGATAAATATCGAAATTACTGAAACACTGAACACATATTAAACGTTTGAAATCAAAAAAGCGTATAAACATGTTGACCCTCTAAATTATAGGATTTTAAATTGATGTTAGGTGGGGTATACGAACCCTTTCCGCAAGCCACATTTTCAATGAAAAATAACACTAATAAATAAATTTGTTTCGTAATACATAAAGTCTATTGCCAAGTTTTATTCGAAGTTAAGTTAATAATTTCGAATAATGACTTTTGGCATAAATGATTTAAAGGACCAGTGGTAAACTTTTGATTTATCGTTAACGGTAAATGTATTTTTGCTGCTTACAATAATTCAGCGGAAAGGGCTCGATATGCAAAGTTTCTGGATTGAAAGAAATTTGTATTTATCCAATGTTTATTGTTTATTGCTGTTTTCTAAATAAATATATACGCCACGTATAAGGTTAAAAATTTAGCAATGCAAAAATTTTAATGCATTATATACATTTTTAATGTAGATACTATAATGACTACATTTGTATTGTTTAAAATTCTTTAAACGCAAAAAAAAATGTGCTAGGTCCTAGCAATGTATTTATTTTAACAAAGCAACAAATTCAAATTTAAAAAAAACTAGTTTTGGTAATTTTGAATTTTCTCATTTAACAATAGTAATAACACTTTTGAGAATCTAAAAAAATATAAAAATAAAATTTTTTTCAAATTTTGGCCATATCTTTTAAAATTTTGATCATAGAGGTCCAAAAATTTGGAACAATGTTTAGAACAACTTGAACAATCTGGAACAGTTTTCAAAAAACCGATCTTCGAAAAAGGGGAGGCTAGGTCAAAAACAGTTTTTTCGGGTCTAAACCCCCAATTTTGGGTATTTAAAAAAAAAAAAAAAACTTTGGATCATTGCGGAACAAACCGGGAACAACCTGGAACATCTTTCCAAAATAGGAAAATCGAAAAAGGGTGGCTAACTTCACGCACTTTCACACATACATATGCGTTCGCAGGTATTTCAAATTCATTTTGAACATTCAAAAATGACGAATTTCTTCTTTTCTAAAGGGTCATTGATACTGTGGTATCAAGTTGGGGTCGCTGTCAACTGTTATTTGAAGTATTTTATTATTTTTTCAGTTTTTAATAACAGATCGCTTGATAAAAGAACAAAGTATCAAAGTTATTATAACTTACAAAAGCAAGCGCTACTACAAATTTGAATTTGCATACCCATTCTTGTAAAGTTCAAATACCGCAACAATTGAAGCCGACTGACCATTTAGTTCGTCGCTGTAGATACGCTTTTTGGGTGTTGGGACAACATACAATAAACACTGCTTTTTCCAAAAATATTTCCTTTAGCCATGGAAGCACCCTTATCACTCGGAAAACCCACAAGTGATCAAATTGATGCGACGACGTTACATCTAGACAAAGTAATTATTTGGCGTGATCTATGGTCGGAAGGTGCCATTGGCCCGTATTTCCTAGAAGATTCAAATGGGCCGGCGGTAACAGTCAATAATAAGCGATATGGAATGATAAATAATTTTTTTTCTGTCCGTTGATTGAAAATTATGGCTTGGAAATTAAGTAGATATTCCAATAAGACGAAAAAATAAGCCTCACAATACTCCCAATTTTTGCCATCATTAAAATGTTCATGCCATTTGACACCATTAGATTTTATTCTATAGACTAGATACCGCATAAGATATACAAAAAAGTGGTTAAAATGACCTCAAAAGAATCCCAATCTTCCCAAAAGGAAAATTTGATAGTTTTTTACTGTTCATGGCAAAACCTAACCCTTATAATAAATTAAAATGTTCATGAAAAATATATTGTTGTGTGTGTTTTATATAGCTTTACTTTCGAAAAAATAAACAACCCTATACGTAATACTAAAGATTGTGCAAAATCTAAAAAGGTTAAAAATCTTTTAACTATTGTTTATATCTTCTAATGTGAAAAGACGTGTTCGCAAACTTTAAAATTTTGTTCTGTGTACCTATGTATTTTGTTTTACATATTTTTTGTTCTTATTACCCTTCGATATGGTGTCGATCATATATTTGAAGGGTTTGATTAAGTTGAAGTTTATAAGTTGTTACAAAAAACAATTAATCCAACCAACCCTTATGCCCAGCTGGAATGAGCCGCAATGTTTTATTCAGAGGCAGGTATAGCTTCCAATTAATTGGATAAAATTGTTTATACTCGTTAAAATAAAGTATCGTGCGGTGTTTGCTGTGAAGTTGTAACACTCAAATCAATGGTGATCTGTCTTCGTGCAGTGGGAATTGACGAAAGAAGATGCCTCAGTTTGGGAAAAACAACGATGAGTTAAGGGTATGTTTCAATTAGACCACCTTGAAATTGCTTAATAAGATTTTCTGCCATGAAAAACAACAATTACACGAGCATGATATGTTTAAAGGATCATATATACTTTTTGAAACATTTAACAAAAGGCGGTGTATACTTTCCTTTTTATGCATGCATTATGTAGATGTTGATGCCGTTTCGGAGGATATAATCGAGGCATACTATTCTTATGCATTCATGCGAAATGATATTTTTTCGATTAAGGTATTCTTTTTAATTTTATATACACATAGGTAAACATAAATACAAGAATATTTTGTCCGTTTTTTGTGCGCCGCCAGATTGGTTAATCTTTTGAAAATTTAGGAAAGTTAATCTGTATTTGTATTCTCTATGCGTATAGATACAAATTTCTTTGATGTTGGAATTTGAAATAGAACCTCAAGCTTCTTTTTAATTAAAAGGTGCAGGTTTATATGAGTAAGTACCAATGTGGTTAAGGGTGCGTTTACAGTGCTCTCATTTTTTCTATTTAAAAATATGTATATACAGGGTGTCCCCGTGTCGTGATGCTTAGTACGTTACGTTGGACTGTCATGAGAGAGGTGTTGGGTTCAATCCCTGCCTGTGTCATCCAAATTTTTTTCACGGTTACTGCCTCTTGTGAGGAATTGACAAATCCTATAAGAGTAATTCTTGTCATGAAAAGTGCTTTCTCAAATTAGCCGTTCGGAGTCGGCTTAAAACTGTAGGTCCCCTCCATCCCTGACAACAGTACTTGTACACAGGAATGCTTCAGAGTTGTAAGCTACTAGGCCCTAGTTCTTAACGGATTGTTGCGTCACCTAATTTTAATACAGGGTGTTAGGTAAATAATGAATAATCCTGAAACATCTTATAGTCCACTTTATGACTGTTTAAGAACCTGAAATAAAAAGAGCGTATCTTAAGGGTTTTTAATATACATATACATATAGATATTAATATTTTCGTTGAGTAGATATAATTATTTCGGTACCCGAGGTCTTGGTTTCGATCCCTGCCTGTGACACCTAAAGTTTTTCTTCACGGGTACTGCCTCTTGCGAGGAATTGACAAATTCTCCAAGAGTAATTCTTGTAATGTAGATGCTTTGTCAATCTAGCCGTTCGGATTCGGCTTTAAACTGTAGGTCCCCTCCATCCCGCACACAGGAATGGTTGAAAGTTGTAAGTCACTAGGGCCTAGTTCTCAACGGACTATTGCGCCACCCAATTTATTTAAAGTTGTCACTTTAGCTCTTGAAATGTGTTAACGTATAAGGTTAAGATGATAGTCAACTTCCACATTGATTATATTATTAACAAAGCAAATAGATCCCTTGACTTTATAAAACGTTGGTGTATAGAATTGGATACCCTTATGCAACTAGCTCTCTTCACATAACTTTCGTAAGACCTACTCTTGAATTGGTGCTGTGAAATAAAGCCAATAAAAAACATTTTTAGCATTTGGTCTTATAACACTTAATCAAGATGAAATAAAGCCAAATTAGTTTGTTTTCACTTTGAACAGCAAAAGACAGAAAGACTTAACTCATTGTATTGTAGATTCATTGGAAACGCTACAAAAATGAAAAAAGAGACATGGATCAGTGGGTTCATGCCATAACAGGAATCTTTCCCACAGAAAATAAAGTACGTATTCAACAATTAAAAGTTAAAAGAACTGAATTTTACACTTCACTTTATAGGACTTTCCCACTGAGTCGTAAACAACTTCATATCATGCACAGTTATTGGACATTTGGATTGATGAGATTGTCATAAGTTGAAGTTAAGTTGACTTTAGGTAGTTCGCCCGAATAAATACTGGAAATAAATTAATTTATTTATTTCTTGTCATAGTTATGTTTATTATTACTTTTTATTTATTTACTTTTATGAGAAAACATGTTATTTTTTTAAAGAATATAGAATTTATCTATTAACCAATTATTATAATTGCTCCTATTTTGTTACCTTTCATTGAAAAAAAAACAATAAATTGTTTGAAAAAAAAAATATTTATTTCGTCTTATATTTATGTAAATGAATTTAGCAGAAATTGTGTATTTAATTTTCATATTTTTCAATCAGTTCTTCTTATTGTTACTAAAAGATCTTCTCATAATTATCAATAATGTCTTCTTATTGTTTCTAAGAGATTGGCTTATACTTTTTAATACGTTTTCTTATTGTTTTAAAAAGCAGTCCTATATTATAGAACGCAATAAGATATCTTTTTAAAAATATGTGGATATCCTTTAAATTGGGCATCTAGATTTTAATTAGATTTTCTCTATGGTTTTAATAAGACGTTCTTCTTGGATGAAAACCATAGAGAAATCCTATTACTTTTCTTCTATTTTATGTAGTACATTTTTCTCTGTGTATGGTTTATAAATGCAAAAAACACTTTTCAAGCGCGGGAGTTACATACCTCACTCTTTATACTCACCGTAAAAATAAGTTGGTCTAATTTCTAAAATTAATTTGGCGTTATTTTACTTTATCAAGTGCAATGTGAACAACTGCTGAAAATTGGCCTCATTTCACTTTTATAAATTGATTTGTTTACCATTTTGCTGTTAAATTATAATATCAAAAGCGTACACAAAATTAACTGATAAAATACACCGAAATAATCCATTCGAAAGATGAAGAGGACATTTTGAAACAAATGCTATGAAAAGAAATTAAGTACGAAAGTATTAATTCGATAGCAATAAATGGATAAATTGATAAGTGAACCGTGGTTGTTATTTATAAAAATGACGATAAAAGAGCTGTGGTACACTATGACGTATACCCACTTTTTTGTTTTATTGAATGAAAAGTAACGTTTCCCTTGTTGACAAATTTTCAAGATAGGAAAGCTAAGATATTTAATCTTGAAAAAAGGAGTAGTAAAAAAAAAATAAAATCTGTTTTCCAACCAAATAACTGTTTACATAGGCGTAATACAAAAGGAGAGAAAATAATTTTGATATCCAATGAAAGGTTCTTTTTTTGATTAATAATAAAAGCTTAACTTTTTTTCTCCAGGTTGAGATATTTTGACTTTAGTTCTTGAAAAATTTCTTTTTTTATGCTACATTTTATTGGCAAATATGTTTAAAAAACCAGTAATGTCAACGTATAGTAATTTTCATCGCATTTTTATTGATGTATTGGTAGTCAATTTGATTCCATCCTAAAATCCAACAAGTTTCACTTTATAAGCAAATACAAATACATAATAAACATATGTACATATCTTCTTTCAAAATGCACATACATACATATATAGTCCAATAGACCAGGAAGACATATATTGTATGCTAATATGTATTAGCGACGTCCTCAGATTAATATCATCATTCTCTACAACAAATGGTTAAAACTAAGAAATAGAGGGGAATTGATTGGTCATTTTAAATTAAAGTTTTTACAGTAAATCAATCTATGTATGTATAGGATATACAAATCAAAACGATCCGATATTCCGACAAAAAGTAATAGTTGTTTTTACATGCCTAAAAAGCCTGTCCCTAGCTGGATTATCAAAAATGTTTGTTTGGCTAAAGGAAAACAAATTAGGTATAACTTTTTTTAGCAAGATCTGGTCGTGTTGCTTTTGGTATCATTTGGTTCACATTGGAAAAGTCTTCAACAAAATGTGTCTTATGTTTACAATTTTCCATAATCAGTACTTCATTTTATAATTACCTAACGATTACTTATTCTCTCTTAAACCCGTGTCTATAAAAAGTCAAGGTCAACAATCTTATAAATATTGTAGAGGATGAAATATCAAGACTTCATAAATTCATATTTTACCCTATAATTTGGATCTTCCCAAGTCTATTGGAATATTTATGTTTATACAGGGTTATCCATTTTGCGGTTTCAAAATTAAACGTAAATACAAATAAGTATAAGAAATATTCTTTTTCATAATATTTCCTTTTTATTATAAACTTTGAACGTTGACATTATGTGTGAAACACTACATCATTTAAATGACCAACATGCGAATTGTTGCAAGCATCGATTTGTAAGCATCGATTGTAATTTTCTACAACTTTTTGACACATATTGGGCGGTATCTCCCAGTCATAACATGACGAATGTTGGTCTTAAAGTCCTCAAGAGTTAAAGGTTTATCTGCATAAACACGATCTTTCGCGTAGCCCCACAAAAAAAAGTCCAGCGGTGCCAAATCGGATGATCTTGGTGGACAGTCGTTCCATCGTCGTATTCGAAGAAGTAAGATCCAATCACACCCCCCGACCAAAGAGCGAGCCAGACAGTGAGTTTTTGTGGATGTAATGGCTTTTCTTCAATTACTTGGGGATTCTCAGAACCCCAAATACGACAATTTTGTTTATTAACATACCCACCGAGTGAAAAATTTGCTTCGTCGCTGAAGAAAATTTTGTTCGAAAAATCGCCGTCCACCGCCTGTTGTTCAACGTTCAAGCAATCATTCGACGTATTAACGACGTTGTGAATGGTCAGTTGGCTTCAGTTGTTGTGTGAGCCGGACTTTATATGGATATAGGTGTAGATCCAAATGGGAAATACTCCATAATGAGCCGTAAAACAGTACTTATTCCTGAGAACGAGGAGGAACCGTCACATTCCGGTCTACTGCAACACTTTCACTTACAGCAGCGATATTTTCTTATATTTCTGCGTGAAATGCACCAAAAACCCTCTAAACTATTGTGATTTAGCTCTTAAATATGGCATATTTCGAAAACTGTTGGAGTCTTAGATTGCTTTAATATTTAGCGAGTTATCATAAAATGCTGTACATTGTACAACAGCGTTCTATAATAATTTGATAATAATTAAAGTTGTCACTGGGCATGATGGTTAGTGCGTTGAACTGTCATGCCAGAGGTCTTGGGTTCGATCCCTGCCTATAGGTTAGGTTAAGTTGGAGTGGCTGTCCAGATGTCATTGACTCACCTAGATCTTGGCACCCGGCCAGACTTCTGGCAAGCCATTGACAGCAGCCCTGTACAGATCGAAAGATCTGTGATCACCACAGGCGATGAGTTTGATACGATTTTGGTACCATCCTGCATCGGCTGTGTCTGGAAGAGGCCCCGGATTCTCCTCGATGACAGATAAAAATCTGAAACCGAGGTGAGCCTTGACGTCTGCCCATTGATCATGAGAGATGTTACCATCCACATGACTCCTGTCAATGACCGCGGCTATGATCTTGCCTCTGAGCGCGTAGCTGAAGGAAAGATCTTTATTGAAGGCTGTTGTGCTGTTGGAATGCACCTTCTGCCTTTTCGGTTCAGGCTTGTCGCCCTCGAAAGACCTATTGCGCTTTGACGTTGAGTCGCTGCAGGTCGGTTTGGTATTACTGCTAAGAAAGCCACTAGCCCACTCGAGTTTTCGCGTTTGCTCCGGGGTTCTTTCCGCCGCCGCCGGTATGACACCGACTGCGGCTAAAATCCTCTCACCATTGCGTTGGTCTCGATTGGCCTGTGACTTCTTGGACTTCTTGTTGGCCGGCCCAGAGCTATGTCCGTGTGACACAGATGTGGGTCCACCTCCAGAATTAGTCGCTACCGATACCAATCGGGGTGTGCCCTCACCCTTCGAATCAATTCCACATGTCGCAGATTTTGTCTCTGAATTGACGAATTCTCCAAGAGTAAGGGGCCGGTTATAGCTATCAGTAAAATCCATCAGTAAAATTTGAAACAGGAGGAACCTGAAATGTTTTACTGATGAGCACTTATAGCAATCAATAAATTTACGTCATATAGGATATAGGATTCAACTTATTGCAATGATCTTTAGCTAGAAATAAATCTGTAACATGTTCAAAAACTAAAAACAAAAATTTTACTAATGGATTTTACTGATAGCTATAACCGGCCCCTAATTCTTGTCATGAAAAGTGCTTTCTCAAATTAGCCGTTCGGATACGGCTTAAAACTGTAGGTCCCTTCCATCCCGCACATAGGAATGGTTGAGAGTTGTAAGTCACTACGCCCTAGTTCTCAACGGACTGTTGCGCCACCCAATTTATTTAAAGTTATCACTTTAGCCCTTGAAATGTGTTAACGTAAGGTTAAGATGCACATTATGTTATTTAAATTTTGTTAACCTCCTTTACAAAACATTAAAGAACATTTTTAAGCTGTGAGTAAAAACTCATCTAAGTGTGTGACCCCCCCTGATTAAAAGTCTAGATCCGCCCTTGATTGAACGTCGAAAATAGTTATGTTGAACAAAATGTATTTACTTTATTATTTTAGAAATGAAGATTAACATACATATATTTTTATTTAAAGGACCTAATCAAAGACTTACTTATCAAACATTAAAAATAATTCCATCTTTTATCTAAGTAACTACATCCTGTACTGTATACCTTTACTTATACATTAGTAGAGTCTTACTGTTAAAAAAATTTGCTAATGTGTAAGAAACAATCAAAAATGAATAGTTTTTAAGATTACAGATAGGTACTACTACTGATTTGTTGGAGCTGTTGCAAATCAATTGTCCCCCTTCCCATTTGACCAATGACCAGTGCAACTGCATCAACAGCAAGAAAACTGAAACGAATGATCTCAACAGAAAAATGAAAAAAGAAAAGTTAATGGTAAAAGAAAATTCCCCAACACCCACTTCCTACACCAACAAAAAAAAAGAAAAAACTCTCCAATGCCACTTACAAAAGCTATTATTTAAAGAAAAGATAACATAAATGTTTTTCAGGTTAAACACGATACGATGATCGTTTTTCTCTTTAGATTTCGCACGTTTCCTTTATTTCATTTTATTTTATTTTATTTTTTGCTCGCTTTAACTCCTGCTTCACACTTCTCGCTCTGCTCTCTCCCTGTGTGGCCGTTTGCTAGAGTGGTCGCAAAGTATCTAGTCGTTAAAGTTACCATATACCAGCATTCAAATACATATATATGTATATGTGCATGCCTACATATGTACATACATTCTTGACTGTGATAATAATATCCTTTAAACAGGATAAAAGAAATTGCGCATGAATACACTTCAGAATTGCTTTTCTCTAGCAGTTATATCGGTGATTACAAGAAGATTGTGGAGCTAAGGGGCGATCCGTTTGCTCGAGTAAGATTTCTCTGATTTTGCTCACCTTCTCAGGGGTTTTAAAAGTATTTTTGTTTTTGTTTTTAATTTCTATCTTCCCTTACCGTTCTAATGGCAACATGCAGTACCTATAGCTATAGGTATATATATTTTAAACGTAAACACACACTTCAATGTGGCGGTAAAATGAACTCGGAAAAACCGCCCCATTTTCATTCGGATTGGCTAGGAGTTTTCTGTTAGTTAGGAAAAAAGAAAACACACCCCTAACACAATATGAGGGGTGTTTGCACACACAATCAAATTTCAAGTGGTTTCACGATAAAAAAAAATAAAGTAAACAAAAGGATACAATTTCTTCGGCAGCCAGTTCGTTTGTCTAACTGGATTGTTTTTGTTTTTGCTTTTTAGCTTCAAACAAAAGCGAAAGCACTTTAAGAACTCCAACCCTCGTTTATTTATGCCTCCTTACTTCATGCGTGTAAATGGGAATCAGTGCGAGTATATAGAGGTGATGGAAAAAATGGCTGCTGTTATCAGACTTCACTCACTGCTTTTCGAATTCCAAAAAGTTCCTCTCAATTGCTGTGTGTATTTGTGTTAGGAATGAATTTCTCTGCTCATACGTATGTAGGTATAGAAGGGTGCGTTTGCTCTTCTCCTATGAAAATTTGTTCATTTTCGCTCTCGCCTCATACTGAAATAATATGTTTCTTCAATATTCATTTTTATTTTTTAAGTGGTAGAAATTTATTACCGTATCAGACGACAAATAATTTCTTATGAGTTGTATTTTAGTACTCGATTCAGATAAAGGTTTTAATGTATGTGCACGGAGGGGTTGAAAATTTATTTTGTTTCATGCGATGAACGTATGTATGAAGACGACGGCATTTAATTTGATTTTAACTATTGTTTTTTTCCCAGAGCGCATTTTTTATTGAGTTCTTTCGCTCTTTGTTTTTCTTTCTCTCGTTTATCACTGTTGCACAACCTTCAAAAGGATACAGTTGTCCTTTTCGCTTTCTCTCATTTGTGTGTGAGCGATTGGAAGTTTTTTCACCCTCTATTCACAGTCAGTCAGTCAGTATCTACACAGTGTATTTTTTGAATTTCATCCCTTGAAAATTAAAACGTGTGTGTATATTTGTTTTCGATATTCATTTTTTCGGCATTCGGGTGCCTATGAGGGCGAATTAATTTTTCTTAGCTATCTCTCGGCTCTCATACTATTGGAAATCAAAAGAACATTGTCGATGACGGGGGTTAAATCATTTTGCACGTCGATGGTAGATGGTAATGAAAATTTTTATTTTAAATACGATACGTAGTTGAAACAGTGCACATGTGTTTTCGCGCGGTTTCTGTGCAATAGGTGATACTTATATAAATAAATTCCGTTAGTAATAGGAAATAAATTATATACCCGGATTATCTTTTTTATTGATGATACCTAGTTTGATCTCTGGACTTTTTAATAGGACTAGGATTGCGTCAAAGCCCCAGTGTTTTAAAAAAGTGCCGGATTCCAATGCAAGTGCTTTTTTATGAGTAAAAAGTTAGCTTTCAGTATGCCAAATATTATATAAAAATTTTCAAATACGTTTGACATAAAACCAACTGTATCGGAAGTTATTAGTAGACAGTTTTTGATAGCAAAAAAAAAAAACATCAACATGTCCTCATCTGAAGCTGATGTTGATATAAGTGTAGTTTCAAGTCCGGAACCAAGTCCGCAAGGCTGTGGAAATGGCGGTGATGAAGAGAGCCCCTGTCGGTTAAATATGGGCCCGTCGGTAACGTCAACGCCTATTAGCAGTAACCACAATACAACAACGCCCGCTCAGCATACATCAGTGACATCAGTTGTGCATCCCTTACACCATCACCTAACACTAAGTCATCCGGTATTGCACCACCCAGGCCTGATAGTTAGTTCTAGTAATTTTAGTCATTTACACAGTCAATCGCATCAACATGCGCATCCTCAATTGCATCAACACCATGGAGTTCACCTGACAGCTGCAGCAGCGGCGGCCGCAGTAGCAGCAGCTGCCGCTAGTGCTGCTTCTCACATAAATCCTGCAACTGCGTCAGGTCCATCACCAATATCGTCATCGCAGCCAAAATCCGATCTAAAAGTTGAGCCTTCTGATGCAGCGACGGGGAAATTCGATGATCGAGATTCAAATAGCATTAACTGTAATAGCAACAACAGAACTAACTGCAACGAATCGAGTAGTAAATCAACGACGGGTAATGGATATACAAGCTTTTCCATATCAAGTATTCTGAGCCGTAACGATTCAATTAAAAAATCGAATAGTGTAGTACTTAATAACAATAATAATTCATCATTATTCTCACCAATACCACAGTTACCACAGTCTGCTGGTTGTAATGGACCTCAAGATGCGGCAATGTTATCAAGGTACACAGATTATAAACATTTTTCTCTCTGGCTTTTATCATTTCAATAACTTACCAACTCCTTGTTTTGGTTTGTTTTGTTTAAAGTTTTTGATGATGATTTCGATATACATATGTACATATTAGTGGATGTATATACATACATATGTACATATAATTTGGTTGATTTGAAATAAATTAAGATGGTGCGTCTAGATATATTGGTACATTTCGAAGGCAAAATCGGTTTTCTTAATAGGGGGTTCATTACAAGGTTATGATATTTTGTACGTTGGTGTCGAATTTTACGAAGAGCTGTTTCCATCAAAAAATTAATTTGTTTTTCGGCTGTCAGGATTCTAGGATTAATGTATCATGCGTAGGGTTTTTTTTATACATAGGTACATACACAACAAAAAAAGCATTAAGTAGATACTATACTTTAATTGAAGAAGTTTATTCTGATGGAAATAAGTATTTATTTGCAAAACTTACAGCATTTTGGAACTGCTGCTACGCAATTTATCTTAATTATGTAGACAATTACGATAGTAGGTGCGAATTTGTTGAAATTTCATACTAATCGTCGCTATGCGAGAAACTGAGTACAGACAATGTACAATATATTGAATGATAATGATTGTTCTCTGAATGTATCATTTTTCGTACTGATAAAGTTCAACTAATTATAAAATGTCAAAATTATAAATGAAACTGTTAAGAAATAGCTTTTACGCTTTTTAAAAAAAATCAAATATCTTAGGAATATTGGTCCTCATCAAAACAAATTTACAATCTACAATTTAAAATTTATAATAACAAATCTTACAGTAAATTGTTCAAAAGAATCTTGTTAAGTTTTAATACAAATATTTGTAAAGCAAATCTTCTATAAACAAAGTTCACCCGTATTTACAATACCTATAAGTTGAGACAATATTATTTACACAATGTGGGTTAAATTATGCGTTGGTTGCTTTGTCGTTCATTGTGTATATTTCTAAAAGTAAAAGCTTAAATTCAAAGAAAGATTTTTCCAATAATAGTTTCAATTTTGAATATTCCGCTAATCGGGTGAATGACACTGTTAATTTTAAATATTCCGCTAATCCAGTAAATGGCACTATAACGTTTAACATTTCACAAGCTAAAACTACGCCATTACGAGAATGGAATGATAAACAATTCAACAATGACATTAAAATATTAAAGAAAGAAAAAAACAACGCCCGCGCTACTAGCCGCACAAGCAGCGAAATAATCGGGAATTTAAAAAAAAAAGGTTCCAGACCTTGTTATTTATCGAAGAAGTGGTCGCGATTGGCCACTGAACCTTGTGATCTTTATTCTTTGGGTCCACGTGAAAGATGAAGTCTATGTCAATGCGCCTCAATCGGCTCAAGACCTGAAAGATGGAACTTTTGAAATTATCAAGGATTTACCGCCGCGAAAGCGCGAATTGGTCATGGTAAATTAATATAATGGATGTGAGGCCGTTTGGCTGATATCGTTTTTTATTATTAATTTACATATACATATGTATGTATGTACATACATAAAAGCTTCCTCTTTATTTACTCGGGTTAATTTGTTGTTTTTTTTAACAAATTATGAGATGTCATTCTTCGAAGTATAAAATTATTCTGAAGTTAATATCAGAGAGCCAGTTCTTGATCTGTGAATTTTTTAAGTGATTTTATCCGATTCACGATGAGTGAAAAAATAAAAACAAACTTTAAAATTATTTCATATCCCATATTTATTATCACAGAAAAATCACCGTGTGAAGATAAAGAATAAGTGTGTACGTACTCGTCTGTTTGTAGGTTTCGTTTAATATTTACAAAAATAACATTATTAAAGATAAAACAACTGCATTGTAAAAAGGAAGGAATGTTATGAACAATAGAAAACGATATCCAGACTGTTAACCGTCACGGCTACGGTTGCAGCGCCATATCCCTTTCATATTTTTGTCAATAACAAATCTCTAATTTGCATATGTACAATTGTACATATATATGAATCGATGTCTTCATAAATCCATTCTTTAAGTTCTTGAATCAACTGTAAATCGTTAGTATAGAGTTAGTCTTTCACGTGGTTGCAAAGAAAAAAGTCCTTCTTAAAAATAATACATTCAGGATACCTTGTTTTCTTGCAAGTTTGCCATTGTTTTGTTGCTTGAGTTCCATGCCGCAGGCCGCACGCCGGCCGCCGCTAGCACGCATCGCTTACATCAATATCTTGTAAGTTGGGCCATAAAAAATCGTTAATTTGTTTACCTTGACCGTTTCACAAGCCTCATTCTCGAATAAGTAAGGTCCAATAAAACCATCAGCCAACAACTAAACCAAACATGGAAACGTTGAAGATGAAAAGGCTTTTCAACGATCATTTTTTGATTTCCCGAGATATGTATGTGCACTTTATTGTTGGAAGCACAGTCTTTGACAACGATAAGATAGTGAACCTTGGTTGCATGGCACTCTACACCTTAACTTCTTAACACTTCTACGTTTAACCAATTTATGGGAACAATTCGTCTTCAAAACAAAAATTACCATTGCTTAGTGTGTCATCTATTATTAATAATTTATAAATCTAATAATTATTCCCGATATCATTATAAAAAGAAATAAATACATAAAATATGTATGTACCTATGTTATTAAAAAAAGCTGATCGGATCTGTTTATTTATAAATTGTTTTTCAATAAAGGCGCGTTGATGATATGGACATGTCGTCTGGGTCCATATGGCTAAATTTGGGCCATAAGAAATTAGTTATCATCGTTATGTAGTGCTCGCTGTTGACGGTGACCGCCTCACTAACGTCGTTTTTAAAAAATACGGACCAATTACGCCGCCGGCCCAAAATCCACACCAAACGGTAACTTTTTGAGGATGCATTATCCACCTGGTGAACCTCGCGTGGATTGGTGTCGTCCCATATACGGCAATTTTGTTTGTTAACACAGCCATTTATCCAAAAAGGCGCCTTGTCACTAAAGATGATCCTCTTCCAAACGATTTGAACCCCAGTCAGCGATTAAACGGCGTTGTGTATGGTCATGAACTTTGAGCTCCTGGCTCAGTTGGATCTTGAACGGTTGTAGGCCCAAGTCCCGACGCAAAATTTGCCAAGTTGAAGTCAGCGAAAGGCCGAGTTCTTGTGCACAGCGAAGAAATAGACTGCCTCGGGTTCTGCTGTACACTTCACGGACCGCGGCGATGTTCCCGGCCGATCTTGCGTTCCTTGAACGAACGGGTGTTTGCTGATTGTTTACTGAACCGGTCGTCTTAAATTTGGCCACAAAACGTTGAAGAGTCGACTGTGAAGGCAAACCACGTCTACCGTAAAATGGGCGCAATGCGTGCAACCAACGTTTGCGTTGACGAACACTCATTTTGATAACAAATTTGTATCATTTGAACGTGCTGTTCAATCGTGTAACCTGCCATGATGATTTGGCATAAACAATTGAATAATACCAAAAGATTTGACGGATGTCACCAAAACAAGGCGAATTCATGAAATAATAAAATCAAAAAGGGCTATAAAAACTGAAATTATATGTTGTGATCACTTCATTACCAGGTACAGATTTGACCTCCAGTTTCTGTTTTACATTCTATGAATGTATACAAATGTGAAAAGTGTCAGTGTGACAAATTGGACTTTTTAAAATAACTTCCGATTGGAAGTTAAAATTATCTGTCTATTTTGCAAAGCGAGTTAATAGTTTGTCTTTGTAGTGATTGTGTAGCGGTTTTTGGTGGTCAATTTCCGGCCACTGAAAGATTAATTTAATTCTGATCCTCTATATTTGTGTGCTTACGAAGTTGCAAAAATTCAAACATTTTGAACAAAGCCTTTTTTCATATCTTACATTATAAGATATCCAACAAAAACCAACATTTTGTTTGTGTTTTCTATTGACGTCTAAGTATTTATAAATATTAAACAAAATAAACATATTTATTTACATAAATATGTTTGTACGTACGTTTGAGCAGTTTCCTCCCTAAGATATTTGATATCAAAACAAACACACAATTTACCGCTGTATAAAGAATATAAACATAGTTTGTATAGCGATGAAAGGGACATTATTCCATTCGTTTAATTCGTAATGCAATTAAAAATCCGATAACGTCCATGCGCACGCATTCTTCTGTCAAAATACCCGCAATGGGCTACAAGATCTACTAAAAGCGACAACAGATATACGCTAAACTAAATTGGTAGGTACCTATCGTCCTTTTCAGTAAGGTTTTCCACAACCTGATAAAGATCATGAAAGAGGCGTGTGCGCACATTAAAGCGCCAATATCCCAGCTAAGAAGAAGTTAATTACCATGTTGCAACATTGGAACGCGCCTGGCCAACCGTGTGCAAGCGAGTGAGCGAAATTGATCGTTATCCTGTCCAGTTGGTTAATGAGGGGATATACATATTTATTTGTTTGTTCTTTTTTTTATAAAATAAAGTCTGTGGATTAAGAGAGAATTCTTTTTATTTTTGTGTTTAAACAGTATGTTTAATGTGTCCGCGCATTTCAGGACCCAGTCTGGTTCGTTAATCGTTTGACGTTACTTGATGTCTGATTAAGGTTACTTTAAATTAATGGTTCTTATAGCGGGTACATTTGACGAGGGCGGATGAACATGAAAATTTTAATGCAACCGCCGGACTTAACTATAAACATTTTAGAGTAGGCCTTATTTTTTGTTTGGACCGATAAAGATAATGAAGGGTGATAAACGCAATAATTATTGCATAACATTTTACATAAACAAAAGATGACCTGTTTTGGTGCTTACTAACTTAATGTAGGCACATACAGTAATGGAAAAAAGGAACCACTTTTTATGTGCTAAGATTTCTTAAAAAACTCAAGTATTTAAGGGCTATCTGTACAAAATCAATAATTTATTTTTCTTTAAACTTTAAGGAAGATAATTATAATTAAAGTACCTAATTAAGAAAAAACAATGTATAGGTTCTCTTAAATAAAAAACAAAATTGGAAAAAAATGTTGTTGAAAATTTATCGGATCACACAATATTGGACCACTTAAATAATGTAGCGTACGTATTGTGCTATTTAAAGTATTCTTACATATATTATGTTAGTTGAAAATATAGTTTTTAGACCCCATACTCGTTGTCGCGAAAACGCGTAAAAAGCTACATTTGGAAAAAAACCAACGGCGTGGCGGCGGAGAAAAAAAACAGCCCTTTTTCTCTATTTATACCAGGCTACTAATGTAATTAAACAAGAAAATGCTAAGGTGCCCTTCCCGATTCCATTTTCCGATAAAACATTTTTTTTTAAATGTGGTTATACTTTTGCATGGCACAATTTTTGAGTGAAGTGATTTATGTTGGATATTCTATGTGACAGGTAATTATTGTTTACCTTACTAATTCACACCATTTGACGAAATTTAAATTCATGAAAAGTGGACTGATTAATGTTGAATTGGTAAGACCGTGCGTATTGTTCATATTTTTAATGTTACACGTTACCCAATGTTTATTTGCACTGGATTAAGTGCAATCTACTCTTAATTCACTTAATGTTTCTATTATATAAACTACAATTTTGTTTTAAAACAAATTGATAGATAAATTAAACATCGTTCGAACTTTGGTAGATGCTATTAAAATTAAAGTTTGCGAGGATATTGAAGTATCTTAGTATTTTGCATTCTTCCAGTCTTCCAGCATTTATAAAAAATGCCGCAAAATTTGAAACAACCTATTGGGATTAACAATTTACTAGTTAGCAATTTGCTTAATATTTAGCAATTTACTGAGGGACTCTAAAATTTTGAACCTTTCTTATCGTTTTGCTTAATAGTAAATTGCTATTTGCCATTTATTTAAAGCAATCATCCAAACATGTCAGTGACAGTTTGTAAAAATAAACAGCAAATACACTTAAACGGACCTATTAATTAGAATTACCAACTGTCGACTAGACCATTCCATCCACTGCTCTTATAAGAATAGTTGTAAAGGAGTTACATATATTCATTTAGCAAATTGATAAAAGTCAAAGTAGCCATTCCGTGATTTTGACTTTTAGCAAATTGTTAAGAAATAGTTAGATGTTAAAATCGAGAGATTTTTTTATTTTTTTAAGATCGTTTATGAGGTATCTGAACTTGAATGTATCTGTAATATTGCAATAACTGCTAATATCTTTAGCGAAACAAAATATAAGATAAAATTCAAAAATATTTTTGTAAAATATAATAATTATTAATTATAATTATTCTTTTTCAGAATGTACAGATATTGAGATATTTGGATCTTAGTCTTTTTTAAAATTTTTATATGTGCTGCCGTTTTTATTCAATTATTTATTTTTTATTTTTTTAGTATCAATTATGACTTCGTTAGATTGGAATAACCGTTTTATTTGATCCACATTGAAAAAATCTTTCAAATCACTTGTACTACATACATACATTTAGATTTATTCATAACAAGTAAGGAATTTAATACTAAACAATTACGTATTCTCTTTCTAAAAGCGAATGTAACTAAACGAAAGGTTTTGTAAATTCTAGATTTCATAAATTCATTTTTTAACCGTACGATTAAAGTTTTCCCAAGGCTGTTGGAACATTTAGGTGTATTTTTAACAACTTATGTTTATTAGAAAAGTGGCTTTTAAATGTGTTTTATATTCGCTGATCACTGAAAGTGGAAATGAATTATATATAAGTTTAAAGGCTTTCAAAAGTGGTTCATATCAATGATAGCTGATTTTTTACTAACATGAACTTTAAGCCGAATTTCTTAAAATCTTTATTAAGTAGAAGAACAATTATTGAGCTTATTTTGACATAACATTCTTTTCCTACCTCTTTTATCTCGCAAGATATAAACAATTATATCAAGAAATTACAAAAATTCTGTGTTTACAATTTATTAGTTCAATTTCGTGTATCGCAGAAAGCAGATTTCCCATGAATGAGACCAATTTGTTTATGTACAATACCCGTGTTTTGTTGGCAAATCTATTCATTATAGTAGGATTTTACACGAATAACAAAAATAATATCCATAGTATAAATAACACCGATAAAAGTTAGAGTAGAATCTCACTATGGATAGGTTTTTGACATTTATACGAGCCTCGAATGGATCTTATGTGATTTCGTTCTCAAATGTTGGTACGATTGGTATTGAATTTGTATCTCGATGGCTGCGTTCGTTGAGTAGTTGTGCATTTGGAATCATGTGTGTTTTCCATTGGGGAAAAAAACAATCTATTACTGTTGATATTATTTAGTTTTGTTAGTGAAAATGGACTAACTGGGCTTATTTTGCAAGGGAAAACAATAGAAAAGATAGTTAAGTTTTGCTATGTTTCCACCAAAGGTTTATCTCAGTTTAGATTAGATAAATCTTTTTGGTGTTTCCACCGCACAAGAAGATTTAAAAATGATAAAGTTTGACAGCACTTTCTAAAATGAAAATGGTCTTTCGATGTTTCTTATGAAGTGCAAGTGAGATAGTTTGATTCGTGTTAAACAATGAAAAACTGAACAGTTCAGCACCATATAAGAATATGCTACTCCATGTGCAATTTTTTTTTTATTTGATTAAAACAAAACTATATTTTTTGTACACAAACATGCAAATAAACAGTCCATAACGCATTATCTGTAAAACTAACACCTCCACACAGGTTTTTCTTCACAAATTTTGACTCGACCCCGATCCCCGACCGGAATCGAGGCGAATCAAGCTCATTTCAACTCGATTCAGGTATGTATATAAAGAATTTAGGTGAGCTTCAAGCTCGCTTCAACACCACATGTTAATGTAGTAGTCTACGAACAAACCCCCTTCTTGAAGTTTTTATTTTATGTCAAATTGTTTATTTAAAACTTTGAAACCGACTATCACATTACACAGACGTATTTTCTTGATTTTGATAGTCAACTATCAAAAATCAGCTTACACGATTTCACCCCTGGTCTGAATTTCGCTATTTTCTTTTGGAATTTTTTGATAAATTATTCTGGCAAATATTCAGTTGTATCAACTTTCAAATATAAAAACCGGACTACTGCGGATCGTTTTGTTGGCAATTTCTCACTTTACTATGTATGGAATGCGAACAAAACGCACTTAATCTTGATCAGAAATGAGCATCACCATTTAGGTTACATTATTCGCAATTATTTTAAACGATTGTTTGTAAATTTTGCTGTTAAATAGTCATGCATTTGTTTATTTCTTTTGGTGAAAGAAAAACAAATTATATTCTTTATCAAAATAATTACACTTAATAAAGAATAAATATAAAACTAAAAGCACCCCGAAAGTTAAGCAAAAACTGTAAGTTTGAAAACTTCTTGTCTAAAAACAAATAAAGCAAAAACGCCATGATTTAATTTCATTTCCAACCCTCAAAAACCGCTAAAACCTGATAAAATTTGATATTCAAATACCAAGAAAAAGTAAAATATGAAAACAAAAACAAGAATCCTGTTAAGTAAAATTTAAGAGCTTAGCCGATTTTCCAAAGTAGCAAGATGTCATATACGATGGTAGGGAAAAAGATTTCCCAGCTTATATGTCAAAAAAAAAACGAAATGATTTATGAAGGCAAGGCAAGACAAGACAGAGACACAAAAATACGAGGTTAATGGAGAAGGATAATAAAGTTAAGGCCAGGGACTAAGGTAGATATGGGGCTGTTTACGATGGGACCGAAATGTTTGATTGTGTATACTTTATTTGAAAACAGAGCTGGGGAAACATTTTATGTTTGTTGAAGTTAGAGGTTTCTGTAATTGGGGTGATGACAATGTTTTTTTTTTTAAGAACGAGTGTTACCTTAAAAGATACAGATTAAATTATATGGCATTAAAAAAGGATGTTAAGTGGCTTTCTTTATATTAGCTTATAATTCATTCACATTTATTGTGGTGAGCTTCTGCAAGGAAATTAATTTGAATAATACCTCAAACAATAGCTACCATCTTCCTTATCATGAAGATGCATATATAAGAAAAAAAAAGGAAGAGATGGACGAGTACATCACTCTTTTATAGTTCGACATTGGTTAGAAAGTAACGCTTTATATGACTATAGGACGCAGATTGTTACATATAATGCCTAATTACAAGGATCCAAAAGTTGATTAAACAAATTAAATGCTCTGTTAATTTGCAGACAAAAATTAATTTTTCCAAAACAAAATCAAAAATATCCAGTTTTCATAGTTTTTACCGAAATATAGAAACAAATCCGAAAATTTTCAAAAGTACCTATGTATATTTTTAATATAGTTTTTTAAACATAAAGAGGCACCAACATTTTCTTAGTTTAGTTGGTGCTGTGAAAAAAGGCCAATTTTCAGCAGTTGCTCATATTGTATTTTGACGAAGTGAAACAAGATCAAATTATTTTGAGAATTAAGACCAACTTATACGATGAGGTACGTAAGGAGGAAGGGGCATAGAGAGGTTGCAATGTTGAGCGTGTGCAATGTTTCTGCTGAAAGTGAAATAAAGCCAAAAAGTGAAACAAGACCAACTGTTGGAAATTGGCTGTAATACAGTTAAAAACAAAGGTGAATTAAACTAAATCTTGAAATTTGGCCTTATTTCACTTGGCTTTATTTCACGGCACCTTCTAAGTTAAATCCATTATTTGCAATTCTTGGGTAGTAATTTATTTTTGTATGCTTAGAAAAATTTGCGCAATTTTTTCTCTGCCGCTTTTGGAAAATATTCTATCAAGAAAAAAACAAGTTACTTTTGCGTCAACTGACTACGTACAAGGACACATGTCCTGCGACAAAAATAAAACAAAAATCCGGTCTTAGTGCCAGCATTTTGAAAGAGCAATCAATACCTAGTACAAATCATCTTAAACAATTGGATCTTCCGAAGTAATCGCTACTAAACGAGCAACGAAAAAGTACGCGTTTTGAATTTTATTTTACATTAAGGAGAAGTTTGATTTTAATAGCCCTGATGGATCTTATTATAATTTCCAAGAATTGATTAAAAACGAACGTATCGAACTTAAAGGACGGTATCATATTCGAGAACGTGGTATTATGGTATGGAAACAGTTATGTTATTAAGAATCGTTAAAATTGAGTTCTAAACATCAATAATAAACTAGACTTTTTAGCAGGCCCAAGCCCACATCCACACTGCGAGCATTGTCTAAAATTGGATAGAGGGCCAAAATGAACAATTGCCGTTCTCACCCTACCTAATCTGTATTGACAATGCATGGAAATATTTTGGCCAATTTTAATAATAACTTTTTTTATTGCATTTTATTAGCTTTTATTCCCATTTTTAATATTTATGATGCAAACAGAAACCATATTGTTCTATATGAAACACTTTGCAACAGAGACATAGAAAAAGGAGCGGTTACTTTCCGAATTATTTTTATTTGTTTTTTCAACATTACCCGTGTTTTGTTGGAAAATCTATCCATAGTATGGTAGGATTTAACACGAATAACAAAAACAATATCCATAGTATGAATAACACCGATAAAAGTTAGAGTAGAATCTTACTATGAATGGTTTTTTTTATACGAGTCTTGAATGGATCTTATGTGATTTCGTTCTCAAATGTTGGTACGATTGATATTGCATTTTTATCTCGATGGCTGTGTTCGTTGAGAAGGTGTGCATTTGGAATCATGTGTGTTTTCCATTGGGGAAAAAAATCAATCTATTACTGTTGATATTATTTACTGTTGGGCTTATTTTGCAAGAGAAAACAATAGAAAAGATTTGTATGTTTTGCAAAGGTTTATCTCAGTTTATATTAGATAAATCTTTTTGGTGTTTCGACCCCACAAGAAGATTTAAAAATGATTAAGTTTGACAGAACTTTCTAAAATGCAAATGGTGTTTCGATGTTTCTTATGAAGTCCAAGTGAGATAGTTTGATTCATGTTAAACAATGAAAAACTGAACAGTTCCCTACCATATAAGAATATGCTACTCCATGTGCAATTTTTTTTTATTTGATTAAAACAAAACTATATTTTTTGTACACAAACATGCAAATAAACAGACCATAACGCATTATCTGTAAAACCAACTCCTTCACACACCGGAATCTAGGCGAATCAAGCTTATTTCAACTCGATTCAGGTATATAAAGAATTTAGGCGAGCTTCAAGCTCACTTCAACACAACATGTTAATGTAGTAGTCTACGAACAAACCCCCTTCTTGAAGTTTTTATTTTATGTCAAATTGTTTATTTAAAACTTTGAAACCGACTATCACATTACACAGACGTATTTACTTGATTTTGATAGTCAACTATCAAAAATCAGCTTACACGATTTCACCCCTCTGGTCTGAATTTCGGTATTTTTTTTTGTTGAATTTTTTGATAAATTATTCTGGCAAATATTCAGTTGTATCAACTTTTAAATATAAAAACCGGACTACTGCGGATCGTTTTTTTGGCTACATATTTCTCACTGTACTATATATGGAATACGAAAAAAACGCACTTATTATAAGAAACTCATAAGAATCTTCAAAAATAATTAATTAACACACAAAGTTTGCAAACAATAACCAATATAACTTAGAAAATGTTTGTGCTTATTTAGTTCAAGCAGAGTGTATGCACATGTTCCTTCATTTTGAAGCAATCTAACATAAATTATTAAAATTTGTTTAAGTATCTAAATATTTATTTTTTATATGACTTTCAAATTGAAATTTCACATACAAATATATCATTGTTTTTTCTTAAACTAATCTTTTGATCAATTTTGTTATTTTCGAGTACCAAATTCTATTTTCGTTATGATATGAGTATGAAATATCTCAATAGCCTATAATATCACAATCACAATATAAAATTTTGCAAACCACTTAAGTGACCTCAAATTGAAAACTTAAGAGAGGTAATCATGTTGTGCGTTAATACTTAAAGTAGCTACTTTCGGGTCATGCAGAACGTCATAATATTACAACGACGACGCGTCTCACCGTGATGCAGAATTTCGAAAAGTAAATATATTTATTTACATGAGTGTTTTTTTGTTCATCTCAGTAGGTCCATTTTACTGTTTGAGATTGAGTCAATGAACATACAACAATAATAATGGTGGCTAATCGCTTAAGTAGGATTATTAGAATTCTGTGAAGTGAAAATATTATGGCATATTAAAGGCTTTATAAAATGTGACAGATTTCAAGAGCTATCCGTTGACGTGATACCTGCTGATTTAATATCTGTGTCATTGTTTATTTTTTCAAATAGGTAATGTTGTCCATAGTAGGTACATACAATATATACTATATGTATGTACTTCAGTTTGGCAATATATTTTTCTGAAAATCAGGCGCAAGCATTTTTCGGTTCTTTTTTTTTTATAACATGGGATTGAATATTGTCCCAACTATAATCTGTATACACGAGCGGCTAATATTATTGAAACCTTATGAGTATTCTTGACAGTTGTCTATATACGTTCATTGCCACCTTTTTAAGTTTTTATTTTCTTTCTTGCATTTGACCGTGTTTTTTGTTTTCATATATTGAATGAGAAGCAAAGAACATTGCAGAATGAAACATAATCACCACGTTTGAAAGTCTTCACACAAATCGTTATTATGGACACTGACAAGTGGGGATTTATGGAATTTCATAAATGCAGCAATCATGTGTAGTTATGCTATTATAGACATATAATTTCATAGGTATCGGTGTTGTTGTTTTTAAGAGCTTGAGAACTTTGAATAATATTATAAGACAGAAATATTATTGGAATCAATTCGTTAGTATGCCTATTATAATCTGGTACATAATTTCTGGCTTATGTTAGTATGTCCGCTGACGAAAAGAGTTTCAAAGTCCATGCGATCAGTCCAATTTCTCAGTACTCTTTCCAATAAATTTGGCCGGATGATATATGTTTTTTCAATGCTTCTTCCCAGAGTAAACCAAAGAATAACTATACCCATATTAAGAGGCGTTAGTACCACTTCTGGAAATGAAGCTATCGCAGGTTGAATTTCCAATACATTGATGGTTAAGCGCATTTGACGAAGTCATTAATTAATATAATTTATATTTTATTTTCCTTAAGACATATATGTTTTTAATTATTTCTGTGTGTAGTGCATTATTTATTGTTAAGGGGCCAGTTATAGCTATCAGTAAAATCCATCAGTAAAATTTGAAACAGGAGGAATTTGAAATGTCTTACTGATGAGCGTTTATAGCAATCAGTAAATTTACGTCATTAAATTAAATGTCATTTTGAAGCTTCGCGCCTCAGACAATTTTGTTACTGGTGCTTTCATCAGTAAAATTATTAATGATGTAATCGGAACAGTAAAAAATTGGAACACCAACAGCAAAACGAAATGGAATTTTTTTGGCTTTTGGCAGTCAGCTGTTCAGTAAAATGAAATTTCATCATTAAAAAAACTAAAATGGATTTATAAATTAAATAAAACTTTAAATGCACTGTTTCTTTTTAAAAAAAATACTTGAATATAGGATTCATCTAATTGCATCAATCTTTTGCTAGAAATAAATCTGTAACATGTTCAAAAACTAAAAACAAAAATTTTACTGATGGATTTTACTGATAGCTATAACCGGCCCATAAATAGCATGATGTACTTTGAAATTTCGTCCAGAAAATGAGACACACGCTAAAAGATTGAGGAAAGACTTAAATAGTTACCAGGAGATGAATGAGAACTTTAAAAACTATGATTCAATTATCTTGAATACAGATATTTACTTGCAATGATTATTTAGGGTGGCCCTTAAGTTTCGCCTGAGAAGAGAACCGTAGGTCCCATTAGGTCATTTGAAGTGGAAAAACGTAAGAAGTTTTTTTTTTCAGCTAACAGTTATTATAACATATATCATAATTAAAAAATAAACGGAAGCTTAATTGCATATAACTTTGACAAATTTTAAAAGATTACTTATTTGTTTTTTTTTTTTATCTTAATAACCGCCGCCGGCGCCAACATTGATTTCTTAGCCCTTATGACCAAAAATGTTAAAGTATAGGTGATATGGAAGGATTAAACTATTCCAAGTAATACTTTAACTTCTTCGTATTAACAAATTAGCAAACTCCGTGAGAAACTTTTGGTTGCATATGTTGAATGAAGTTCATGCGAATGACCTCAAGTATGGTGTTTTATTCTGTAACTTAGGTTAGTGCCGTTAAAAAGGGGAGAGCCTAGAATTGAAAAGGTAGGTATACGCTCAAAGTTTGAGAATAAACAACACAAACCAAAATATATCAAATTTGAGGATAAGAGGTTGAAAGTATTTAATTTCAGCTAAAGGGTCTCATTTGAATGCTAATAGTCATCCCCCATAAAATTGAATTTTTGTAGATAATCTACATACGTATATATACATATATACAAAATATGGGAACTTATTCTACCATTGTAAGAAGATATCTCTTTGTTCGTTTTTTTTAGTGGGAACTAATTTTTCATTCCAAATTTCTATACAAAATCCACCTTCCTACCTTCGTAGTTTGAACTCAGACATGTACAAATTAACAATTTAGTTGAATATATTCTATGGATTGATATATGCTCATGAGACTTGTCTGCCTATTGAAATGTTTGATCTTATGTTGTTTAAGGTATGGAACGTGTTTGGCAGTGCGATTTGCCTACATTTTCATCATATTTTGAGCTATTCTGTTTCGTTTCGAGTTCTATTTGATTCCTTAATAGGTACTTCTATAGTTCCTGAAAGTTTTCCAAAAATAGTTGTGTTCGATTTAAGTCTAACTTTCAGTAGCATATCCTTCTTTGGAATAATAAATACACATATTGTAAAAAGGCATTAAACACTCCCCTATCAGTTATTCACACCTAAACAAATTTGGTCTATTTTATCTACAGAGAAATACAAATAAAACAAGAAAGACCCTTTAAATAACACATAGAAAGCATGATCAAAAAATGGCTAAATCTTAAACATTAAAGACGTTCTTACTTTAGAGATAATTTTAACACAGATTAAATCTTCCTAAAGTACAATCCCAAAATTTTGCATCTTCCTAACTCTTTTCTAACAAAAGATATGTTTTTTTTTTCAATGAATATGAAAGATTTTTGAAAACTACTTGGAATACTGGCAGTTATTTAAAAGTTGCAGTTAATCTATCGATCTTGTCATTTTAGGATTTTTCGTTTCTACTTTTGCTTGATGATATGTAAAAAAATGGTTTTTATTAAGAAAAAATCATAATTTTGTGTAAGAAAAGCTTTATAAGCAAGAACTCCTCGGATTTATAACATCGATAAATCAGCTGAAACTCTTAAAAGAATGCCAGCATATCAAGTTACTGTTCAAAAATAGTTCAAATTTGTTTCAATATTTATTGAAAAAACAATCTTTTGTTAAAAAGGTTTTAGCATTATATACATTTTTTGGATGGTGTTTTAGAAAGATTATAACTCTGTCCTAAAATCGTCTTTAGAGTTAGAAATTGTAATGGTTAAGATTCAGCGATTTTTTGCTATTATAAAGGGTGATTTTTTAAATGCTATAGGAAAGTTAAAAAAAAAAAACATAAAATTCAGAAAAATGCATGAAATCTTTATTTGAATCGATAGTACCGTCCATATAAGTTAATGTTTGAAGACTATTTCATGCAAATGTTGACCTTGACTGCGCAATTTTGGCATACTCTTTCCAACATTTCGGCTGGTATTTCACGAATAAATGCTTCAATGTTGTCTTCTAATGCGTCAATTGAAGCGGGCTTGTCTATATAGACATGAGCTGTAACATAGCCCCACAAAACATAGTCTAAAGGCGTTAAATCGCACGATCTAGGCGGCTAATTGATCGGTCCCGAACGTGAAATAAAATGTTCACCGAACTCGCCTCTCAATAAGTCCATTGTTGCGCGTGCTGTGTGGCATGTGGCACCGTCTTGTTGAAACCACATGTCATGCAAGTCAAGCTCTTGCATTTTGGGCAAAAAAAAGTTGGATATCATCTCACGGTAGCGCTCACCATTCACAGTTACGTTACGATTCGCATCATCTTTGAAGAAGTACGGTCCAATGATGCCACCAGCCCATAAACCGCACCAAACTGTGACTTTTTCTGGATGCATTGGTAGCTCTTGCAATGCTTCTGACTGGTATTCACTCCAAAATAGACAATCGATTTTGAACACAATTTTTCGGTGAAAAAGTCGATCTTCGGCCAACTTTCCAAGAGCCCATTTAACAAAAATGTTACGTTGCAGTAGGTCGTTCGGCTTCTATTCTTGCACCAGCTGTATTTTGAAAGACATCACACCTTAATCCTTCCGCAAAATTTTCCACGTTGTTGAGTAACAGAGGCCCAATTGCTGCGAACGGCGACGAATCGATAATTGATGGTCATCATTAACACTGGCCGATACAGCTGCGATATTTTCTTCAGTTCGCAACATACGTGTAAGCGTGTTGGTGGTTTAATGTCCAACAATGTAAATTTGGTTCGAAATTTAGTCACAACAGCCCGAATAGCCGCTTCAGTGGGTCGATTAAATTGACCATACAATAGAAGCACGCGCATTTTGATATAAAAATTCAATAATTTGCAAGCGTTGTTCGTTTGTAAGACGATTCATGGTTAAATTATAGACCAAACTGAAGAAGTTTGACAGTGAAACAAAACACGAAACGTGCGTCAGCTGTTTAAACCATTGTTTCCAAAAAGATAATAGCTAAAAAATCACCCTTTATAATGGAGTCTTTTTTGTTTTAGGTATAAGGTAAGGACCTATTAAAAATATTTGTATTTTCTGTTTCTAAAACTGATATGCTCTGCTCATCTCAAAAGACCATGAAACTAGCTTAATTGTAAGTTATACAAATTATATGGTTTTCAATTGTATGCTCAACTATGATGTCAAATATAAGCGTATTGGTGAAAAAGTTGACAATTTATAAGTTTTAATTTCTGTTAGATGACTTCAACGATGGTGACATAGACTAATGATTTATGACTGCGATGAAAAAATTCTGGTCCAAATAAATGTTACATCAGACGTGGAAACTTAAGTTTTTTTTTTAATAAAATGTTTAAATACTATATGAACATATTTTCCATAAGATCAAAAGATTTCTGTAGTTCAATTAATTTTGATTTTAGATTTAAAGAGATAATAATTGTATGGTATTGAACAGTTTTTTTCGGTTCCTTAGCTCTCATTGTTTAATAAAAGATTACAAAAATTAGAAAATGTTAAAAATAAGGTTTATAAACTTTCTAAAAAATCAGATGAACCTAAGGATCATAATCGTTTTCTTCAGATTCGGAGAGAATTTTATTTTTTTAATAAATATTTGTACCATCAACATCATGTATGTATATGTAAGCGCTGTTGAGAGAAATATCACCTAAAACACCTGGTTACAAATTCCGGACCTTTATCAACTCTCTGCGGTATCAAAGCAATTTGAAAAGCTGATTACCAAGTGACTAAAATTGGTTGGATCTAAAACTGGATTGATCTGTTTGATTGTAGTGATCATTAAACTTCGATTAATTCGTTTCTAATTTCGTTCAGATATTCACGTGGCGTGATAGTAAGTGCGTAGGGGTAGGACTGTCATGCCAGAAGTCTTGGGTTCTAACCTTCCTGTGTTATCTTAATTTTGTGTTCATGGGTACTGCCTGACAAATCCTCCAAGTGATTCTTGTCATGAAATGTGCTTTCTCAAATTAGCCTTTTAAATTCGGTATAAAAAACTGTAGGTCACTTCCATCCTTGACATTACTCGTAAGTCACTAGTTTCTGGTTCCTTACGTGCTGTTTCGTGGCCTTATTTATTAACTTCCCATAGGAAGTTATTGTAATGGGTCCGATTTGTCAAATTGAAAATTTTGACATTTCTCGACGTTTCAAGGTCCCTAGAGTCGAAATAAAAGATTTTTAGAAAGATGTCTGTGCGTGCGTGTGTACGTACGTCCGTACGTTCGCGACGTTTTTTTCGTCGTCCATAGCTCAAGAACCAGAAGAGATATTGACTTCAAATAAATTTTGTTATACAGATAATAATGCAGAAAGATGCAGAAAGGGCTCTCAAGAAAATTGCGTGGGTGGTTTTTTTACCATAGCAGTTTAAAAAAAAGGTGAAAATTTTGGTTAACCCTAAATATCGCATGAACTAATGACGCTAGATACTTGAATTAAATTTTATATTATATATTGTAACGTGATACAAAACAATTATATTTTTGGAAAAAAATCCAATTAACGGTTTTTTTTATAAATAAAAAAACTGAAAAAAAAAATTTGTCACCTCGAAAATTTTACGACTAAAATATGATTTCATCTCCAAAACAATTTTGTGCAACGAAGAATAATGTTTTTGACATCTGATAAAATTTTGAGAAAAATCGAATTGACAGTTTTTTTACAAAAAATAAAAACCTAAAAAAAAAACTTAATAAAAGTTGGTAAAAATTGATTTTTGACTCAAATACCTTTTCAAAACTTTGAGATATTGGTTTTTGACTACTTTTATCTTTCAAAAAATATTGTTTTTAACATTCAGTAAAATTTTGAAAAAAATCGAATTGGCTTACAAAAAATTAAAAACCGAAAAAAAAAATTTAACACAAGTTGGTAAAAATTGATTTTCGACTCAAATATCTTTTCAAAAATTTGAGATAATGGCTTCTAACTAATTTTAACTTATAAAAAATATTGTTTTCAACATTAGGAACAATTTTGAGAAAAATCGAATTGACAGTTTTTTTTACAAAAAATAAAAACCTAAAAAAAAACTAATAAAAGTTGGTAAAAATTGAATTTCGACTCAAATATCTTTTCAAGACTTTGAGATATTGCCTTTAAGCTACTTTTATCTTTCAAAAAATATTATTTTCAACATTCAGTAAAATTTTGAGAAAAATCGAATTGACAGTTTTTTTTACAAAAAATTAAAAACTGAAAAAAAAATTAACAAAAGTTGGTAAAAATTGGTTTTCGACTCAAATATCTTTTCGGAAATTTGAGATTATGGCTTGCAACTAATTTAACTTATAAGAAATATTGTTTTCAACATTAAGAAAAATTTTGAAAATAATCGAATTGACAGTTTTTTTACAAAAAATAAAAACCTAAACAAAAAAATTAATAAAAGTTGGTAAAAATTGATTTTCGGCTCAAATATCTTTTCAAAACTTTGAGATATTGGCTTCAAACTAATTTTATCTTATAAATAATATTGTTTTCAACATTCGGTAAAATTTTGAGAAATGTTGGATTGACAGTTATTTTTTACAAAAAATAAAAACCTAAAAAATAATAATACTAAAACTTGGTAAAAATTTACTTTCGGCTCAAATAGCTTTTCAAAAATTAAAAATATTGGCTTCAAAGTTATTTTATTTCACAGAAAATATTGTTTTTAATATTCAGTAATTTTTTATAAAAATACAATAGTCCGTTTTTTCATAAAAAAATAAAATCTCCAAAAAATAGAACGCAAATTTGGTAAGAATTGATACATTTAGACAAACTTTTAAGCAAGACAAATCGATAGGTGGGATGGGAAGTTATCAGTGTGGGTCGCATCCCAGCCTCTTTTTTTATTTATGCATCAGGACAATGTTAACTTATATAGAGAAATATCTTTGCTTAAACTTATATGTTTTTAAACTGGTGCAAAAACAATTACCTAGAGTTTTTCAAAATGTAAGATCATAAGTGTCCACAGAACTTCATAGAACCTTTATTTACTTCTTTATTATTTTCGAAATCTTGAACACCTTAAATCTAGCATTGATCGTGTTATAATTTGTTCTTCTTATACATCGTACTTATGTACAAACAATTCTTCTAAAGTAAATGAAAAAAAGTCTTATGAAGTTAATGCATAAAAGGTAAGGGAAGGAATAAATAATCTGTATATTTCCCTACTTGGTTGAGAATACAGAATATCCTAGGGAAAAGATGTATTCGGTCTTTTTACATATTAAGAAGCTGTTAAAGGTAAACCCCATATTATTTTACGGATATAAGAACCTGGACAGGCATCCATCTTAAGTGATTGTTGGGAGAATAACTTTGCACTCATCACCCTTCTTGTTGTAAAACTTCTAGTGTAAAATGTATACCTACCCTTAATCCTTAATATATATACAATACATACATCAATATGTATATACTCATTTTACATCTCTATCTGTAACTCCTTTGATTTTAAATTGTTATTTTTGTTAGGGCTGTTTGATTTAGCACATAAATGTATTAAAAGATGCTTTTAAGTAAATATTGTTACCATAAGTAATGAGGTTTTAAACTTCTTCAACCTTGCCCCGTGCTTTACCAACTTTGACTGAAGACCTATTATAAGGGAGATTCTTTATGTAAAAAATACAAACATCTATACATCTGTGGGTACATTGATACAAGACATATTTATTTAATTTATCTCCATTAAGATGGGATGGATTTTTCCGATGCCTAAGAGGTTATTGCGATGTAGCCATTTCTTTCGTATATTATGATTTTAAAATTATAACACAAATACATAATATTTGTATACTTGTTTTAACTTAATAAATATGTATTTACAGATTGGGGATCATATCACAATGGGGAGCTTTAGCTGGACGCTATGCGGCGTTGTGCCCTCCAGGTTGGCCCTGGGCGCCACAACGAATGCCATTTCATAGTCCTACACACGGTATGTATTGAAATCTGAATTATTAAAAATTATACATAATTATTATTGAAACGAGATTTAGTAATAATATTGGAAAATCGTAGAATATTACAAAATACTTATTTCAAAATCTTAAGGACATATTTTAACTTCTAAAATATGTTTAACTTGCCACGTTGCTTTAGCTTTAGCTTTAGCTTTAATTTTATTTTTCTTTTACTTTGTTTAGTTATTTTTGAATACATTCTAATATATATTCATTTTAAGATAAAGAAAAAGCATTGCATCGGCTTAGATTTAAATCGATATTTCGAATACAAATTCGATTTGTTTCTATTTTTATAGTTTTGCAAGATTTTCCCTAGTATATAATAGTTATGTTCTTTTTCAACACTTGACTTCAACATTTCTTTTGAGGGCGTTCTCAAAACCATCAAAGTTAAAAAAATAACATCTTAAACCAAAAATACATTTTTATCTTCACAATAAAAAGTTTAGCCGAGCAACCCTGTCAAGCCCCTTCAAGTTTTTGCATTTTTCTTTTATATCTTAAAAATATAATTGTAACTGAAAAAGAAACCCTATATAATCTTATGCCGACAACAACTGGTGCAAAAGCCGACTCACACCACGCTTCCTATGGGGTGCGTTGCCGGTCATCAACATGATGAGTGTACAAAGTTCAAAACAGCAGCCGAGGCAGTTAAACAATTGAGGTGAAGCCCCATGACCGCCTTGAGCCACACAACCGTTGTTAATCTACCTTTTAACGTAAATTGCATGACATAAAATTATGTGTCACTTGAGCGTATTTATTGCAAAAAAAGAACGGCACTGAGTAAAAAATAGAAAACAAACTTCGAATCCAACCAAATACATACCCGTACAATTGATCAGCGCTTTGGACTTTTCAAAAAGACGATTTGTGCATGCATTCACTATTACCAACAACCTGCCTCTCGTGAAAAAACTAACAAACCTGCATAAATAAATAATGAAGGTGTATATTAGGAGCATGTTTTGGATTTTCAAAAAAAAATTAATTTATCTTTCGATTAATAACGATAAAACAATTGGTTTCTGTTTGCGTTTTTTATAATTTTATTTTAAATAATATCCAGTCTGGACTACTACTGGTTTAATGTCTCATTGATTATATTGATAAACTGTATTCAATGTTTTCGACAGTTTCTTACACTGAACAAATCATTCTCAAATTAACCTTTTACATCAGCAAGACGTATTAATATGGTGAATTAGAAGTTTATGGAACCAATTGAACTTTTGATGTACAAACGTCAAATCGTTTTTTAAAGGATTCAAATTCTATAGTAGGAAGTTTCTGTTCTAAACTGTTTTCACACTTACATACTGCATCTTTTTCAATTGTTCAAGTCTTAAGATTATGGTGACATTGGCGCAAAATTTTAAAGAACCTATTGTTAATTGTTTAACAATTTACTTGTTAGCAATTTGCTAGTCCAAAATGGTAAACTTTTACTAAATAGTAAATTGCTAATTGCCTTTTATTAAAAAACAAGCATCCAAACATGTCTTAAAAGTGACAGTTCGTGAAAATAAACCAAGCAAATACGCTTAAACGGACCTATTAATTGGAATTCTCAACTGTTGCTTGGATCATTCCATCCACTGATCTTATAAGAATAATTGTACAGATGTCATATGGATTTGGCAAATTTCTAAAATTAACGTAGCCATTCCGTGATTCTAACTTTAGCAAATTGTTAAGAGATAGTAAGATGTTAAAATCGTTAAAAAAAAAACTAATTCAGCTTTATAGCCTAGTAAATTTCTAAAAATTGATTTAACAATTTACTAAATCGTTTTAAATTTTACGCTAATGATTTTATTCGATATGGATTATTATGTGTCAATTAAGAAACTGACAATGTTGTGTATTTAATTAGTGGAATTTGTTTGCTCTGAAAAATTAGTAATCGAATGTGACTTTTGTGAACATTTGTTAAAAGTTGCATATCAACCTGTTTGTACATACATATATGTATGTATGTGTAGTATTATTTAAAATAAGAGCAAATTCATTCGACGACGGCGCGCGTGGTGGCGCGGCGTCAGACATTCAAGTATTAAATTGCTTTGCAAATTCTTCTCACATCACATTCCTGGTTCTTCACAAACACACAAACTAAACAAAAAAGTCCAATATAACCTCATTTACCTTAAGTGGCGATGATTTCGGTTGCGAATTGTCGGAAATGCAACAATAAGCTACTCAGGTGGCACTTATAGTATCAAAAGGCAAGGGGACATAGAAGGTTTTAGCAGGAAACTGTGCATTCCAAGGGAAATGAATTTAATTACAAATTCATTGTGGCACCACGAAGGGTGGTGGTAAAGAAGAATTGATCAGCGAATTAAATATAGTTGTTTCACCTTGCTCGTTGTAAAATTCTATTTGTAAAAAAACAAATGTATGTTAGGAAGAGGTGTTGCCTTTGGAGATGTATGCAAGAAATTGGAAAAAATAGTCGCACATGCAAATTGTAGAAACGAACTAGGCTGTAATATATGTAACGCGTGTGAATTAACACAAAGAATGCGTTTAACGAAATTCTTGGCTTAAGCGGTACCAATTTGTTAGGAGTTGTTGTCATTGCAGGAATTGTTTCATTTGGCTTTGGATTAGCTAACATAGGTTACATGGCATTAGCACAGATAAAATGTGTGTGTATTAAGACCTAAACATATACATTTTTACATATATGAACCCAATAATTAAGCAACGAAGATAAATCGAATAAACTGATGTTGCGTAAATAGAATGTATTGGTTTGCAGGATCTTATCTTAACGGATCTTTATCTACGTGTGCAAATATACAACTTAGCTCATAGCTTGTGCGTTTATATGTATAATTCCTTTGACGAAAAAGGAAATGGGGGAAAATATGGGCCTGGACCATGAGGGAAAAATGATTAGCACATTAAATTTGTAAAGTTTCAGGAAAATCGTGAGTGGGAATTTTAAGACAGCATCTATCTTCAAATTTTGAGATCGAATTTTTGAGAATTTCAAAAATCACTTAAAAATTATAATTTTTCAAAACAATGTTGACTACATTCAATCTGGTAGAAATTATTCCTAAGATTTTTAATCTAAGAAATACTTGTGTTGCGTTTGAAATGTGATTTCTTGTGGAATTTTTACAAATACACTTGATACATACATATAATGAAATACAATCATTAAAAAAAGAAATATTCATCTTCTACTCCTGGGGAAATATTCCTTTTATGAGAATTGTATTGGGTTAGGTAGGGAAATAACGGGGGCAGGTTATGGGTTTAAAAAAAAACAGGGCTAAGTTCGTTAACACTAACTGCATTAAGAGATAAAAAAAACTTCCTACCACTTTCCTACCAACTGTGGAAAGCTTGTGTAGACTGCTTGTGTTGCCGAAAATTCTAGATGAGAAATAACTAGGTTTTGATAATAAATTTGGATTGAGTTTGTTGATATCAATCCTGAATAAGGTTTATATAAACCTAAATAAGATTTATTTGTAGACTAAAAGAAATGATTTGGTCAAGCTCAGAATGAAAATATAGTCAGAAAGTTCCTATACTTTCTCCATCCCTGACACTACCCTAGCACAGAAATGGTTCAGAGTTATTAGTCACTAAACCCTTGCTCTCGACGAGCTACAGCTCCATCAAATTAATCGAATCATTAAATTTCACGTGGTTTCTTATTCCACATTATATAATGCTGTTTAGATCAAAATTTAATGAGCTTATTATATTTTGTGGTTGCAGCTCCATATCCAAATATGCGAGCTTTGAGTCGAAAATATAATTGCACTATCATCAGCAAAACAATTAATTAGAAGGAGATATTTTTTAAAAATGATTGGTCGATAATAAAAGGAGCATGATTCGACTTTTTTGATTATATAGGCTGGGCAAATATTGTTGTCCATCTACTCGCACCTGAGGAGTAGGATAGATGAAAAAGCTTACGAAAAGAACATCCAAACAACAAGACCGTTTAGGGCTCTAGGTACAGTACGAATCTCTCAAGTACAAGCGAAATCATAGCACTCTGGCTGCGTTGAGCTTGTGGCGAACTTCCTAACAAGGAGATTAGATCTAGAAATGAAGTGTTCTTAACAATCAGTATAGGAACCGAAGAAGAGGAAGACTGCTTTTCGAACACTGTGGTTTTTCTATTCATAAATTTCATCCCTCAATATGGTCTAAATTAAGCCAAGCTTTTTCTTAGATATGGTGTTTTTAACCCAGATCGGGATAAAATGTCTTATTCTTATTTTCTCGTATTGCAAAACGGTTCTCTTAGGAGCTCTTCTTTTACTGGCGAGTTTTGACTCGATAAATTAGCTCATATAACACAATATGCCTAAAGGAGGTTAAAAGGAAGAAACAATAACATTAGAGTGGGTTCGTTAGCACGCTGGGTAAGCTTATTAAACTCTGTAGACGTACGCAGCTCTTAACCCACAAATATTGCAATAGTAGAGTTTTAAATTGCCAGCCATTACAAAATAATACAAAAAAAAACGAAATCTAAGAAAATCCACTTTGATAAACACTACTGCGACGGGGATAAGGACTCTGCAGAACATCAGAACAAAATCTGATATCATCAAGATGTCTTTTCAGTTTCCAATTTTTAATTGAATCTATTTTTACTGATGCGGTTTTACTTTAGCGATAAACAGTACCGTATGGAAAAATGAATGCGTACGTAGGTGTAGAATATACGTGTGTCAACTTCATACCGTTTTTATTAAAAGTTTAAATCTTTTTCTATTCCAAAATCATTTGAGATAAAATTTAAATACAAAATACAATTATTTCCACTTCATCAAATTTTCAAACACATTATAGTTTCAAAAATTCGAAAACAAAGTAAAAATACTTTCAATTTTAGTCAAATTCTAAGTATCTAAGCTTAAATTTACGATATATCTTTCTTTAAAATTTGTGTTTGTCAATTCATGTTTTACTATTTCAAGTATCTTGATGTCATCAAAAAAATTCCAAGACTGTTTTAGACGTAATTAAGTAAAATAGTTAGAAAAAAAAGTTAGACCCTTAAAAAATCGACAATTCACTTAGTAAGATATCACAAATGAATTGAAGATCATTTATATTATATACCGGTTTGTGAATTAACAAAATATTTGAAAGCTTTCTAATCACATAGATTAGAAGTATTTGCAACAGTCAAGACAATGGGGTTCTTTGTGCTTTGCATAGAAACCTTGCAACAATGTATGCGAAAACAGGAGAGTAATGTGTTAAAAAGCCTTTATTAGAACTGTCAATTTAAACAGCTTGAATTTACTAAGTACAAAAACAAAGGACTCCGACTTCTGAAACACAGTTTATTTCACAGACTATAACGAAAATTTTAATATTCATGGTTTAGATGCCAGCAAAAAGGCGAATACAGAAAACCTTCTGAAAAACAATCGATTGACAGTCAAACATTGAGCTGGGTCGGTGCGATAATGTGGCGCTGTTTTTGAGCAGCTGAAATAGGAATGGGTCTGGCCAAACCCCAAAATCCAAATCTTTACCATTAAAATTAGCAGTAAACACTGAAACCACTGAAAAATTGGTAAGGTTAATTCCAAGACGAATTACAAGTCATACGTAATACCTTCCAAAGGTTGCGCTACGAAATATTATATTCTTATTATTTTTAATTTTAACAGCGTACGAAAATGAAAATTTTAAAAAAATATGTTAACCATTTATGAAATAGTTTTAACTGAATATTTTTTAATGTCAGGTCATGACCAAACTGAATTTGGGATCTTGTCTGCACCACAGATAACAGCTTTTCGAGTAGCTGACGTTAAATTGAAATTTTGTTTTATTCCTAGACTCAATTTGTCAACCCTCATTTAAAAAAATCTCGGTGAACAACATTATTGGATTTTTTTTTTCTTTTCACAGCTGCACTATTTTTTGTTTAGGTGTAATTCACTTTTAGCTAAAATCTTAAATCAATGGAGCCGCAGTGTAGATATTCTGTAGACAAAATATTTCTTCGAGAATTGTTTAAGACAAAATTAAAATCTACTTATTTAAGAAAAGTATAGGTATCTTAACTTTTATCTGGTTTTCAACTTCCTCTGTCCTGTTTTAAATGGATCTTTCCAAGAAAATACATTTTTGAAATAATCAACCAACATTTTACAAATTTGTAAGATTAAATTACGAAATTTGATTTGATTTGAATCTCAAAGTTTCCAATACATTTTAACGAAACGGCAATGCCCGTGAAACTCTTTATTGATTTATTTTTCCCTACAAATGTTTATTTTAAAATACCAAAAACATTAAAACCAAAAATCGTTTGTGGACAGAGTGAGTAAAAACTGGCTAAAAGTAGGTGTTTTTTAAAAGTTTCATTAATCAAACGAATATGCTTATAACCCCCACATAAAGAACAGTTCCATAACATAGGTATATTAATTTAGATTATGCGCACCTTGCAAGGATTTTCTGAACGTTTAATTCACTCCCATTTTTCACTAATACTAATCGATTGTTTTCTATTTGTATTCTTTCATTTCAGACAGTTCATCCACAAATACTACTGAAAATCCATCACCTTCCCTCAGTCCGTTACCGTCGAACACAAAGTCACCCTCGCCTCATAACAACAATCACCATCACAACCACTCCAGTTATATCCAGAGCTCCAACGAATCTGATGATGAAAGCCAAGAAATCATTGAAGAAGACGATGGCTGCAATACTGATGGACCATCAGATGGTTCCTCGCCACATGGCGGCGACAGCTCGAACCAGACAAAACGGAAAAAGAAGACTAGAACTGTTTTCTCGAGAGCACAGGTATTTCAACTGGAGTCAACCTTTGATATGAAGCGATACCTAAGCTCATCCGAACGAGCCGGTTTAGCTGCTTCATTGCGCCTAACGGAGACCCAGGTGAAAATATGGTTCCAGAACCGTCGCAACAAATGGAAACGACAACTTGCTGCCGAACTTGAAGCAGCCAATATAGCCAATATGGCGCATGCGGCCCAAAGGCTTGTACGAGTTCCGGTACTTTATCACGATGGTTCCAGCACGGGGTTTGTACCCCCACCGCCGCCACACCACCACGGCGCTCCAATGTACTATACGAGAAATGGCAGCCCACCTAGACCGCCATTGTCATCGCTTGTATAGGAGGATGTGGATGTAGTGGTGGACATGGACGTTGCCGATAGCAAATCGATTGAAAATAATGCTAGAAAGGACTCACCTCCGTCGTCGATATCTATATCAAATTATTCGTATGGTGAGAGTTAAGTGGCAATTTTATCCGATGTCATGGCTCTCAAAAGCAAAACTTTTTCACACATCCACACAGAAATAGTCAAAAATTCTGAAGAATTGTCGTGGAGATTGGTTCTCTGTTTTTTGTTTTTTTTTTTAGAAACAATTACACGGGTTTCAAATAAATTATACTCGTAAAAAATAAATTTTGAAGTTAAAAATAAATATATCTTTGTTCCTATAATGTAAAAACAAACTTTTTATCTCTAATATCTACCTACCTATATACGCTATTATATCTTTCTTTATTGTCCCTAATAATTATAACTGTAAGTAGCCCGTTTTTTAATGTTTGTGTATAAATTAATCATATGGACTTAAAAACAGTTTTGTACATAGAGCACCCATTAAAATAAAAAAACAAAATTTTGAGCACTCAATTTATTTCGATTTGTTTAAATTGGAAAATAAATTTATAACAATATTAAAATGATGAAATGTGTTTCATGTGTATAAATATTATTCATGTAATTTATTTAAAATGTGAATTAGAATCAGTATACAGTAATTTATATGATTAGAGTATATACATTTATTGAGTAAGCTTTGAACAAATTTATCGTACATTTGTAGTTGTAAAAATTGTAATTTAAGATAGCCTTTAAGATAAAACAAAATAATAAGAAGCCAAAAATTAAAATTAATATAAATTAATTACATTATGTATAAGAATTAAGTATAGATAGATTATATTATGCATTGTATTTTAAATGAAAAAAAAAAAAACAGACAAAAAATATATACAACACAGCTTTAGTTATTCATTGAAAAAAAATTGTTTTAATTAATTAACTTGCTTTAACGGAAGAAAAATTATTTTCTTAGCCCTCACAGAAATTAGTACAGTAAATTAGTATTAGAATTATGAAACATTTGAGCTACCAAATGCAAAGTAAGTCTTCGTTTTTTTTCAAGTTTTTATGTGTCTGAATGACTGTTCTTTAATTTAATAGATTCCTGAAAAATGTTCGCGTAACAAAAGAGACACTTTCATATTTATTCTTCGGCTCTTTGATTTATTCCCTGGAGTATGAACCACCTATATTCTACCTACCCTCCTGTTAGTTGTAACGCTTAACTTTCTTTGGGGGGTCTCGATGAATTTCCATGTAATTTGTCAATCTATTAATCTGTGATTTGTTGGCTTGATACCTAAAGAAAATATGAACATTTCACTCCTTAGCATTCTAAGGATAGCATTTTAGCATGTACTTACATTTTCAAATTTTGATCACCTAACCTAGATGGAAAATTAAAGGTCATATGATCACAAATGTGACAATAACCAATCACAATAGCCGACTCGACCCAGGCTTTTTCTTACAGAAATAATGATAGCTTTTAGATGAAAGGAGGATCCGATCTGTACACAAGCATTTACGATTGTAAGAACTTGAATGTGTGTAGCAAGGGTGTTTAATTTTTAAGTTGATTGAATAAAGTACAAATTTTAATAATTTAAATTTAAATGAATTTATATTGCACGTAGTTAATAAAAGACCTTTTTATTATTGTACAATTTCTATCAATGGACTTTTATTGATCTGTACCCGAGTTATTTTTTTTTAATTGCATAACTCGAAAACTATCAATGATATTGGAAAATTTCAAATAACAAAATCACAGCATTATTGGTACATACAAAAGTTTAGTTAACATGTTTGCTTAATCCGTTATTTTTCTGTTACGGGATACAATTTAAAAAAAGTAACGGACATCGGCTCTGGAAAAATTTGTGCCCAGCATTTTGGTGTTTGAAAATTTCCAATACTATAAATAGTTTTCGAGGGTCTGTAACTATTAACAGATACAAAATGCAGCGGTCTTCAGCTTCATGACGTGAGATAATCCGCTCACCAAAAGTGTCTGGTATCCATCCCAGTTTGAGCCCATTCACCGAATGTGCGACGAGCTTGATGATCATTCAATTCTTGCAGAATAAGCGTGCTGTGAAAACGATTCATGGTTGCTTGAATTACCGAATCCGCTGGGCGATCATGTCGACTGAATATTCGACGCAGCGCGATCCGTCTGGCGAACCAAACCAATAGTTTAATAAAAAATTTGCACGATTTGCAAATGCTGTTTAGAAGTATGTCTATTCATTATGGCAAATCCAAATGAGCATAAATCAAGTGACAGTATTTCCAGATTGAAATCCACAAGTCTAAAAAAAACACCCGTTATATTGTCCTTTTTAAATTTTGGTAACCACTGAAACTTCTTAGCACTTACTTAACATTAAAAAATAGCAATATTGGTTATAGGAAATGTTCTTCACAAGCACAAGCAAATGGTAAACCGTTTATCATTGAAACAATTCATTACAATTTTTGGTATCAGAGATTAATTAAAATTTACCGAACCTTATTTGCCTTTTATACAACCAAAGGAGCATTAGACTCATACTTAAAAGAGGTTCATGTAAAGCATACTGTCAAAATCGTTTGAAACTACTAACAATTTATTTTTAACATTATTACAATCGACCAAGGTATCATCACGGCTTTGGATTAAACTTATTTATTTCGTGGTTTCAAGTTCAAAGCGCTGGCATTTGACACCGGTCAAAGAATAATTGCCACTTACGATAATAGTTCGAAATCAATCAACGCATTCAAATTAATTACAACACCGACATAAAAATTGTTAAGTCAAGTATGCCCCGTTCGTTTGTTTGTTTGGTGGATAGTGGATAAAGGCTTTTTTTTTGGTTTGTACAAATTTCTTGCCAATTAAGTATACATTTAAATTGTATATTTTTTGTATTAAAAAAAAAGTTTATTGAATTCCTATTCACACATCACATTTGGACCCTAGCAAGTTTACCCGGCTTCATCCGGGAGGTATTCAACTATTTTATATAAAAAAATGAGGGTGAAAAAACTACTTTTTCTTATACCTTTTTATTTATTAATTTATATATTACCTCCGTTCATATTTCTATTAAGATTATAATACTTCTTTGTAAACAAAATGTTTTGTTCTTTGGTAAGGAGCATACACATATAGATTTTTTGCCGAGCTAGCAACATAAAATTGTCCGTGGGTAAAACAGGGATTCGTGATGTCAAGGCTTGTAACCTTCAGTGTGTGTCCCTGTGCCTTATTGATAGCCATAGCAAAACAAAGCTTTATAGGAAATTGTACTCGTTTAAATTCGAACGGATATTCATTCAACTTGACCTTGGGCTGAGCCGGAAAAAATCAATCATACGTTCCTCTGCATAATTACTATCCGTAATCTAGTACCATTGCATAATTTCGGTGCATTTAAATTCCTCATAAGTATTATTGGAACCCCAATTTTCAAGTCCAGTTTATGCGGAGGAAGTCCTGATGGATTCAAAGAATTCAAAAATTCAATTGGAATATAAATAGCATTACCTTGATCAGTCAGATTATCAATAGAAGGATAAGTTTGTTGATGGGCCTAAAAGAATTTTATTATATATACATGTAACAGAATCGTTTTTAGGTGCTAAAATCGTTCGTTCACGTGACCAATCATCCGTTTTCTCTGAAATTTGGGCGACTTGCGGGTAAACATTAGCTATAAATTCGTCTTGTCCAGTGACGCTAGTTCAAATGTTGGTTCTATTAGTACTTCACCATCATTATTATTTCCATTTCTTATATCCAAAAGAGTTCTTGAAAATTATGCTGCATTGTTATCGCCACCCAAACGTACGCGCATATTTGTGGCCAATCTTAAAAGGTTGACAGAAGCCCACAGAAACGACGATTTTAAGCAAGCATTTATTTCATCACTTTTTGTACCCCTTGGCACAACTCGCAATATTTACCGAAAATCACCAGCGAACAGTATAACAACAGCTCCCATCGGACGTTCATCAGCTCTAAAACCTTTAAGTGTACGATCCAGATCTTCAGACCTACCTTTATTTACCATAATCGTTTCGTCCCACACAATAAACGTCGTTTCTTTAAGAACTTTAGCTAGTGAGCTTTGTTTCGAGATAATACAAAATGGACGCTCTTGTATGTATAGATAACTAATTATTGACTAACATTATCGGGCTTTATTTATGCCTAAAACCTGCTCCGTGATATCCTCTTTCATTTAAAAAAAACTGCATGACAATTGGATAAGAAGTTTCGAAGCCAAACCGTAACAAAGATTTAATCTTTTGCTTGATTTCAGTTTAATATATTATATAGATGATCTGGGAGATTTCTATGTATATTTTTAGAAACATAAACAAAATGTCTCGATTTTTTGTCAAAACTGTATTCAATTTTAATTTGATGGTTTTTCTTTCATAATTGAAGTGTTTTATGTTAATTTGCATTTGTTATAATAATTATTTATGTACGTTCTGCTTTGATTTTTGAAAATAAAATACGTGCATAATTTCAATTATCATGCTGATAAATGTGTTGGTTAAAAAATGTCTTGAAAAGAACAAAAGCAGTTTGGGTTTCCTATCAATAGGTCCACTAGTGATCTTATGGTTTATCTCAGCCAACTGTAGAACAAATCCTCATATCGTTTTGGAAAAAGTAAGATTATTATACTTGATATTTCAAAGGTATGTGATAGAGTTTGGGATCAAGCTCTTTTATCGAAAATGCTTGAATTTTGTATTGATAAATCTCTTCTTTGTTAAGTCAGAAATTACGTTTCGGACCGTTTAATTTAAGTAGTATTAGACAGGTTTAGTCAGCCTCTGAGTAATTTTGTTTCGAACATTGCTTAATCTTTATGTATTTGTGTATATCTGTAAACATTTGAGGACTCAATTCAACATCAATTTCCTTTAAATTTTATAGGTACACTTACTGAAAACCGGTGAAAATACAAAAATAAAGAAAATAAAGATAACCAAAAAATGTAAGAATAATAGTGGAAAAAAGCGTGTGGCGCTCTTTTGCTAAAAATATGAAACAAAACTCCCCTAGCTGTTTTTATAAAACTGTTCGAACTCGATCTAGTCAACTTATAGGAATTGGTGAAATTGCTATAACCGAAAAATTAAGTGAAACCAAAACAAACGAAATGTTTATACAAAAATTAATTTTTGGTAAAGACAGATTATAAAGTTGTTTTTCTGAAAGAAGTTGCATAAATAAGTAGATATCTTAGATTGAGTTTTTTGCGAATCAATGTGAAATCGCAGCCTATTAAAATAAACACTGATGCATTTCATAAACGGTAGGAATACAGGATCGAAAGGATAGCATGTACATAAATAAAAAACAGATGAAACAACACTAGAAATTGCAAAAATCAAGGTAGCATTTTTGAAAAGTTGAACTTAGAATATAAAGACGTGCTACAATGTTAGTGTTGCGAAAATCAAGGAGTTGCACGGATTTCGGGTGGCGTACATCGAGTTCATACTGTAATTCCAATGTTTTTCGTTTATTATTATTTTCTCCATATGTGAAGAAATATTTTTCACTTTTTAGATCGATGAGTTATAAAAGCATCTATAAAGCATACTTTTATAACAACCTCTTTAAATTGCTTTTATTAAATTTTAAAACAAGAACAAAATGAATGCTTTAAAGCAGTCATGTCTCGCGTATCATAGGTACCACACGATCAAGATCTATATTACTATCTTCGTTGTTGCTAATAAGTATATACAAAAAATATATATTGGACCTAACATCAAGGGATGAATAATTCACCCATGTAAAAACCGTACATTATTATGAATGCCATAGTCTGGAAGGTCCTCGAGAGCACTTCCTCTATAAATTTGTGTACGAGTGAATGGTCCGATAGAACAATAAAACAAGCTCGCTCTGATGACGCTCAGGTTAAGTCTCTGTTCGACTTAAGGTCTAATGCGAGTTATGTTGCATAAGGGTTTATGCAAGAGGACTGCTGGCTACTCAAGAACTTAGTATCGAATGGAAAATATCCTTATCTCGACGGAAACATACCTATCCCAATGATTCAAAACCTTAAATAACATATAATACAAAGCTTTGCTTAAGGACATGATACGGTAGGATCTACTAATAAAAAATAAAATTATTACACAAACATCTAAATCAGCAAGTTCTTGTGTATACACCGCAACCTATGGTCGCGATCTTGACAGATCGTCTGTCAATAAGTGGCGTTGTTATATTTCGTGGTACAGGCCTCGTCGACACATCACACAGTTACGATTTTGCTGTTCCATTTTGAGTTGCAAAACAGTCAATCCAGAGTACACTATAGCAGATGCAACGTTTAAAGCGGGTAACAGAGTCCAGTAGGATCGCAGGAGTCAGAGATAATAATAAAAGAGATAACACAGAGAAAACTTAAACAGCTGCGAAATATCGTCACGAGCGCAATATTGATCAACAAATTGATGGATTGGATGACTCCGCCGAGATGAAATATAGGTAATAAGACACGAAAACACAGGAATCATTACTTCTCTTACGATAATGTTGTGATTATTCTATATTGATATCAGGTATATACTAAGATCTCATATTGGTCGCCATAGTAAAAAATGATCCTATACATAAACCCTTTTAAATTATTCCACACTTTGGCCTATTGGAGCGGGTACCAAAAACACAATTGTCCTTAAGTTATTATTTTTATAATACTATTCCCACAGTTAGTAGTACCCGTGGCATGATGGTAAGTGCGTTGGACTGTTTCGTGATAAAACTCGTTCGAGGTCACATTGCAAGAGCTATGTCTTCGACCAACAATTTAATTTTCGGGGCGTTCTATCCGAACGACGAGTATTTTGAAAGTGCACGCTTGAGCGGCTTCATTCCACCAGAAGCATTCCTCTTCTTAGATAAATGCGGTCTGATACAGGATAGATTGGCAGTTCCGCTAATCTACCACGTCAGACGACGAACCGTGGATAGGCGACTCCTGTACAATCGGGACGTCATGGCACAAGGCGGAGCAGAGCTCCTTCGGTTCAGTAGGGCTGTGTCCGAACGGGACCGAACTGATAGGGTGAAGCAGGAGAACCAGTCTTGGTGGCTTCAATCTGCACTTGATAGTGGGTAGTCGGGATGGGGTTTTAAGCCTTGGCCGGCTTACATACTTGTTTTATAGTTTTAGGGTTTAGTTTTAAGTAGAATAGGCATGGTGGCACAAAAAAAAAAAAATATAAAAAAAAACAAAAAAAAAACAAAACAAAAAAAAAATACAAAAAAAAAATTAAAAAAAACATCGAATAAAAAAAAAAATAATAAAAAAAAGACAACAAAATATGAAAAACAAAAACGTTAGATAGTTAGATTTGCTGCTGTGGTTGTTCTAGTTTTAAGTAGTTTATAGGTAGAATAGGTAGTTTTAGTTAGCTTTAAGTTTTATATTAAGGACCTTATTTTAAGTAGTTTTTAAGTAAAAATAAAAAAGGATATTGATATTAGTTTTTTTGAAATTTTCTAATGAATACAAAAATAAATAAAATGAATTAAAGTTAAATAGATCTTAGGGCCGAAAGGCATTAGCATTAAGTATTATTGTTTAACTTAGAGTGTCCGTATGGGACCAGTAAGTTAGTTGTAAGTTATGGTTAATTTAGGCTAGTTTTATGAATTTTTGTCTAGCTTTAAGATAGTCTTAAGAATGAATTAATAAAAATGAATTTACAAAAAAAAAAAAGTGCGTTGGACTGTCATGCCAGAGGTCTTGGGTTCGATCCCTGCCTATGCCATCTAAAGTTTTTTTCACGGGAATTGACAAATTCTCAAAGAGTAATTTTTGTCATGAAAAGTGCTTTCTCAAAATTTGCCGTTAGGATTCGGCTTAAAACTGCAGGTTCCTTCCATTCCTGACAACAGTACTCGCACACAGGAATGGTTGAGAGTTGTAAGTCACTAGGCCCTAGTTCTCAACGGACTGTTGCGCCACCTAATTTATTATTTATTTTATATTCCCACAGTTAAAATGTTTGTATCCAGTTTTTCTTTTTTCTAGATAGTTATATTCAAAACATACATATAGAAATCATAATACATTAAATATTTGGTTTGTATATGTAGGTATTCGACCTGTTATATAAGTACATATATTCATACAAACCAATCAAAAAAGCCAATGACAAATGCAGACAATAAAAACCACATAATGTGTAAAATCAAACGTTGTGTTCACATTTCGCAATTACGTATATGCAATCGAGCAAAATTATGGTTCATGAAGGCAATCAACCAACTATTCACCAGGGTTCTAAGGGTGTGCTGTCTACTTCTGGCGGTGCATTCTACTGACGCCATGCCACCGATAGTTGTAGTTATCATCCAACTTGCTTGGTGTACCTATGGTTTGTTTGCATATGAAGTATTTTCAACAAAACGAGAGTTTGCGAGACGAGATTCATTGAAAAGCAAACTTTCCCAATCATACCATTCCCCACTCCTCTCAATAACCCTAAACGATCGGTTTCAATGGAATCAGCAGAACAATAAAAGATTCGCATTCGTCGTCGTCGTCCATTTGTGTACGATGTAGTCTCAATGAAAAGCAGGTTCAAATACATATACATCCGGTGGTGGTCGGATCGGAATGGCATGAAAATCTGAAAACCATGCTAACCCAGTTCGATGAAAGCGAATCCCCCTGAAATCACCTTTCCAATTTCACTTTGCTCCTCGCACGAATTGCAATAAAAAGCAACTTTACTCTTCACCATTTAGAGGAAACAAAACAAAACGTTTATTTTACGATTAATTGCAACTCAAATATTTATTCATGAAATGGCGGCTGGGAATTAATTTCTTATTCAATACCTCCTGCTACGTCCCCACCCCATCTACGCCATCACTCTATGCCGCTTTCCTGTGGTTGTGGTGGGTGAGTTTAAATGAAAATTCATTTGCGGGAAAAATCGAGAGAATACCTTCCGATTTCGATTCCGTGAGCTTAGTTCTGTTATATTGCGATTTATTTCAGTTGGAGCATTTGTTTTAAAATTTATTCCGGTGGGTACAAACGAGTATGCAGTGTGAGGGTTGGAGTATCCTTGTTCATATATGTCTGCGCGAGTCCTGTGCAAAATAATGCGGATGCGATTGTTTTCGTTCAACTATTAGCGATTTGTACTAAATGCCGATTAACGTAACGCCTCTCCACCCTCTTCCGTGTCGTTGAGGGAATGCTTTATATGCAAATGCATTTGCCATGGTATATATCCATGAACAGGATAATAAAACACACTCAACTTACATACATTATAAGCATTTTTTTTCAAGTATTTATACAAATTGTTGTCACAATGCTCTGTGTTGTGTGAATAAATTGCATGATTGGTATGTGTGACTTATTAATAATTCCGGAGTCGCTATCGCTAGTATTAACAAGCCACAGCCTGGAAACTTGTAATTGCCACTCAGTTGACAATAAATTAACTGGAAACCTTATTTTTCATGTTGAATGTTTTATTTTATATTTGGTATCGTAGTTATTGTAGTTAAAGAAGAATGAAAATGAGTTAACTCGGTGTTTTACTGACATTGTCTATATGGTGTTGCATGCATACAAAAAATGTTCGAGTATCATTTTAGTCGTGGAACTTATTAACACGGCCGTTTCCCAGACAATGTGTCAAACAGGCCTTAGACACAATAGTAAAAAAGTTGATATTTTTAGGTAAACCATTCGAACATTTAAAGAGGAAATAGATATAAAAGTGAATCAACATTTTTTTATGCAATGATTTTCGAATGATTTCTTTTCATTGACTAAAATTTCACAAAAAAATTGTTTAAAACCAATTGAAAGTGATAATTTTTTGTTTGAGTTCCTCCAAAATAAATACAATGTGTACTATCACATTATTACAAAAAGAGGCTAGGTTGCGACCCACACTGATAACTTCCCACCCGTCTCTCGATTTGCCTTGTTTAAAACTTTAACAAAATATTCATAACAATATTTTTTGCGAGATAAATAATTTGAGTTCGTTAAAAAAGTTTTCAATAAAATTTTCCTAAAAAATTAACTAAAAATTAGCAACAATATTTTATAAATGACGAAATAATTTGATTTCAAAATCCATTTTTGTCAACGAAATTTTTGATCGAGAAACTAATTTTTACCAATTTTAGTAGCATTTCTTGAAAGTTTTTATTTCTTATGTAAACAAAAACAGATTGAATTTTTTTAAGAAAATTTAGCACAGAATGAAATCTCGTTGAAGTCAAAACCTTCATTAATTCAAGAGATATCGAGAATCGAACATCAATTTTTACCAATTTCGCGTACTAATTTTTTAAATTTTAGTTTTTATGAAAATATTGACTGTTGTCGAAAACAATATTTTTTATAAGATGAAACTAGTCTGAAGCCAATATTTATAGTTTTTGAAAAGATATTAGAGTCGAAAATCAAATTTTACCAACTTTTAGTAATGTTTTTTAAGGTTTTTGTTTTCTGTAAAAAGCTGACAACACGATTTTTCTTAAAATTTTATCAGATTTCAAAAACTGTGTTCTTCTTTGCGTGAAATTATTTTGGAGATAAAAACATTTTTGTCCGTAAAATATTTGAGGGAACAATTGTTTTTTGTTTGTTTATAAAAAAAAAACCGTTAAATGTTTTTTTTTTTTGGTATCACGTCAAAATACATACTATACAATTTTAACTTTTTTTTAAATTGCTTTGGTAAAATAACCACTAACTCAACCTTTTTGAGATTCATTTCTTCATTTTTCTGTCTTTAAATCTGTATAATGAAATTTATTTTAAGACAATATCTCTATTGGTTCTTGAGATATGCACGACGAAAAGAGCTTCCCGAGTATCTTGGTTTTCTTTAACCAGGGGAACAAGCAAATGGAGAGATTAAGAATATAGGACGATATCAATTCTACCAAAGGATGATGAAAATTCCTAAATCCCATTGAAACGCCGGAAACAAGCGTAAAGTCAGTAACTCTTTGGCAATTCCCGTGTTGACTTACTCGTTTCGAATAGTAAAATGGTCAGTTACGGATCTAGACCAAATTTTGCCATCCATCTGAACGAATTTGTCAAAACACCTATGTCTTCAACCAAGATGTGCAGTAGAGCGATGCTCTCTTCTGGATGTGTTGGAAGAGAACTTCTGGACATCCTTTATCTCTACTACTCTCAAGTACTTAAGCCTAGGGATTACTTTAAGGAGCAAATTGGTTCATCCGATATGATCCGGACTATGTATGCCTAGCAGATAAGAGCTATACTCCTTTAAATTTAAGGGAAGAAAACTTTCAAGTGCCTAAAAATACGCATTCAAAAGAAGAGCTGAAAGCAACCTTGAACCAAGACCTTGCATTGTGTACTGTATACACCAAGGCCAAATGTATCAAAACCAAATCGATATAATCAATTCCAATCAAACATGGCTATCTTTTTGAAGAAACCGAAGAGTACATGAGAAGTACCCGTGGCGTGATGGTAAGTACGTAGGACTATCATGCTAGAGGTCTTGGATACAATCCCTGCCTGTGCCATCTAAAGTTATTTTTTGCACGGGTACTGCGTCTTGCGAGGAATTGACAAATCCAAAAGTAATTCTTGTTATGAAAAGTGCTTTCTCAAATTAGCCGTTCGGATTAGGCTTAAAATTGTAGGTCCCCTCCATCCCTGACAACATTACTCTAATTTATTTATTATGAAGGATACCTGATCGCTATTCCGGCCTAGGTAATAGCAACACGAAGCACCAGAAAGAATATCCTTAAAGAAAATCTCACCAGTGATACATGTCGACGTTGCAACAATCATTGGAGGATGTTCCTTGACACAATCAAGTTGATCAAATAGTAAATCAAAAGTTGGAGAAAAAGTACAAGTTAATATCGGAAATAGTAAATTACAAATACAAACCACCACATGTACTGGAATACAGAGTCACTAAATTGTATTGGCAAAGTGATACTAAACACATGCAACATCGTGCGAAGATTCCTTCAGTCCAACTGGTGTATGCTGCAATAGAGCCTCAGATGCAAGGCATTAATGCGATTAAGAAGCCTAATGATTCCAAGTTTAGTCCTTTAGGTAAAGAGTGCTTAATTGTAGAGTAATGGTAAGATGCATGCTAGCCGCTAAGTCAAGTTTATTCCAAACCCATTTAAGGCTCTCATTCCATAATAATAAAATAAACAAAGACGTGGAAGATGAATTCAGAGATGCCTTCTTATAAGAACATGATATTTGAATATGGACAATTGAAAACCAAGGCTCTTGTTTTCATAGTATTTGGAAATAGTTTTACCAAATTTCAAAAATTTAAAAATAACCTGAACAGAAAAAGATCGAATTAAGTTTCATGATGAAATATTTTGATGTCATGTTTGTAAGCGATTTAATTAATTATAAAATCAATTGCCCTGATTTACTTTCGTTAGTGGGTTTTCACGTTCCAAATCGTACACTGAAAAAACAAACGTGCGTTAATATAAAAAACGGCGTTTATTAACTGCTTATTTATTGTCACAACAAACTTTTTCTTGTCAGAGTGAACGGTTTATTAAAAAAAATTTCAGCGTTTGATAATCGATACTATTAACGGCCGTTTATTAAATGAAAAATAAAGCACTTTATCACCCTTTATTAAAATTAATAACTCTATTAATTGCCGCAAACATTTTAGTAATTAAAAATGATTAATCGTTTATTGCGACAATAAACAAAATGTTTCAAAAGGGATTGTTAAAGATTATATCCCAACCTTCATCCAATGTCACAACCAATTCTCAAATTTACAATAAGTTTATTATTTTGTATAACCTAATTCACTGACACATACAAATTTGGCAATTGAAAAATAATAAACAGTTTATTGTTGCAATGAACAACATTATTAAGAGACGAATTGGAAAATTTACAAGCAGTTTATTATTTTTTATAACCTTATTTACTGACACAATACACTTTGGTAATTGGAAAATAGTGAACCATTTATTGGGGCTATGAACAACATTATTAAGAGGCAAATTGTTAAATATTATATCCCAACCTCCATCCTACATACATATAAAAAAAATGTATGCGGAAGATTGGGCAAAAAAAATTGATTCCTTGAAAAAAAAAAATTTTAATCATAAAGATAACACTGCACTTAAATTCAGCGGAACTAAATTCATGACACGAAAAAGCATTATTTGTATGAAATTGTATGAGGTATATCGCTAAACTTCATATCATTCCATATGAATTCTTGTGAATCGCAGTAACGCTGCAGTCAAAATAAGCAAAATGATCAGTGATGAGTTTTAGTTATATTTATAACTCGTTCTATAAGAGTAAAAGTCCTAGAGCTTAATATATCTATCTTTTATAATTGTTTTTAATTCTATAAAGGTAATAATTTTGGCTAAGTACTTTTATAAATAAATAAATCATGTAATGACGCATTACAAATCTACAACGAAAACACGAACAAATTACATGCATTCTGTCACTACACCGAGCATTGTGTTCACACTCAGCTCAACTTGGCCAGAACTCGGTGACATTAATTTGCAAAGGTTATTTTGTCATTCGCAAGGATATAATTCACACTATGTTGTTACCAAAAGGTTGCCTAGTAGAACCGAACAAGATCAACAAAAAAGTAGTAGAAGCAGAAAAAGAGAAGTAGAAGCAAAAGAAATAGAAGTAAGGAAGTTGAAAAGAGTGAACCAGACCGCAGAAACCAGTTGGATTTCGATCGCCGCTAAGCAAGGATCAGTGGTAAGTAAGTTGGATATTAACAGAGGCTTCCCCCCACCAGAGGTATAAGCGGAAATAATAAACATTTGTTTATATTTATGAACGCATTTATTAAAATTAATAAATTCTGTTCATTGGGATTATAAACAGGTTTATTAATATTATAAACGGAAATAATAAACGGTTTTTTACATTAATGAACGCATTTATTAAAATTAGTAAACTCTATTCATTAAGGCTATAAACGGGTTTATTAATACTATAAACGGAAATAATGAACGGTTGTTTATGTTTATTAATGGATTTATTAAAATCAATAAACTCAGTTAATTGTGGTTATAAATGAAAATTTTAAATTGTTTGTAAAATTTTCACCCGGAAATGGAGAATAATAAACGATAGTTCACTGACACAATTAATATGTTTATTGGACAAACTCAATCATTTTATTCATTGTCTCAACGAACTTTTTTATTATATTTACGTACCTTTTTGGTTCAGTGTACCTTACGAAATAATCGTTTATTTTATGTTCCTTTTCATAGGGTTAACTATGGAACCAATGAACCCTTAACTCGCTGTTTAAGACAAGCTAACTCTTTATGTAATGTCATTGATTTTAATTTATATATGAGTAGAGATTGTTTTAAAAAAAGATTGTTACTAAGTCTCAATCTCGGTGGTTAGTATTTATGTACTTATTTTGTTATATTTTTTACCTATATTGTTAAATATTTTTAAGTAGTCTTTTAGAGCTGTGTCTCCGCTTGATGAATAAATAATAAATAAATAAAAAAAAGTGACAGAAATTGCGAGAAGGTACACCGAATTTTATCAAGGAAGCACAAGTACGGATTCCAAAACGTGGCAAGAAGGAAAATATAACTTGAATCCAGTAGATTTCCCACTGTTCGTAAAAGCACAAGATCAATTAACATGTAAAAAGACAAAAACAGTACAATTAAACGATAAAAGTCGAGGCTTGTAGCTAAAGGTAGATAAATGTTCAGTACATAGTATGGCCTGGATTTTGCTGAAACATTTTCTCCAGTCACAAGGTATTCTATAATGCTTTTGAATCATATAGATATTACCTGAGCATATCTTAATTATGAACTCAAGAATTTCGTTAATAAAACAAACCCAAAAACTAAAATTGGTGTTGTGCGATCATACTACGATAATTGCCTAACATAGGTAAGGAATGAGTTCTACCTGCTGAAATTTGTTTGTTTTAAAAACTATTGGGAACCGCAATAATGTTCGGGAATCGGATTCTCCGCTATGCTTTTAAGAATAGATAACATCCAAAAGGTAGTCGTCCGTGCGCTGCCTACATTTATATGCTTATGGAAGCATTACTGGAACGAATGCCACCAAAACCCATTCGAAGGAGAAAGATAATGTCCAGGAATTGGAAATATTCACCAGATCCATTTCAATGCTGGTTAGGTAGCATCTATAGGGATATTGACGATCTAAAGATTATTTGTTAATTTTGACTCTATTAAGTTATTATGGCAAGAGTCAAAGAGCTTTTATTGTGACACGCGATAATTGATCATGAAACAATATTTTTTTCGAATGAAAAGATTTTTACGGTTGAAAAAGCTTATAACAAAGAAAATGATACAATTTATGCCACATCATTATATCAAACTAAAACTGTTGTTCTAGGGCTTAAAGATAACCATCACCACGCTTCTGTAATGGTTTGATTGAACGTCTCACTCCATAAAGTGTCCCTTCTCGCCATTTTTGGTAACGAATGTGAGAAGTTGTACCATAGAGATGTGGTAAGATGTTTGGTTAAGGTTTTAACAAATACCATTTTCAATGGAGATAAATGAATTCTTCTACTGGATTCTGGTCACACAAACAAGGCTAAGACAAAAAATGGGCACTAGGGTCAATACCATAGGTTTCAGAGAAGATTAGAAGAAATATCAATAGAAATAGTTCGTGCCAATTTAGGTCGGTGGCTACAACGTTTAAGGGCTGGCATTAAAGCTGAGGCCGGTCATTTTGAGGGAAACTAATTTTTTAATCAAACTAATATGGCCAAATAAATGAAACGAAATGAATGTTGGTATTTCATGCTTGTAACATAACTTATGGCCGGGCTTAGTATGCAGAGAAGATGTGCATGAAGAAAAACACTTGTTTGTAGGTACCTAACCTACCTTCCTTACCTATCGGTACACGCAAAAACATTGCAGGGTTAAAATTAACCAAATTTCGGTTAATAATAACCACGTAACACTGTTAATATAGCACCTGACAAGTAACTCTGCTAAAAATAGCAGAGTCAACTCGATTAATGGAAAATCGGTTAAAAACAACCGAGTTCTCGATTAAGGATCATTTCCCCTCCAAAAGATACTCGTATAAATATAACCAAGCAAACTTTGCAATAAACAACCAATTAACTTGGTAGTTTATACTCAATTTACTTATTTGTTTTTAGCCAATCATGTTGTTAATATCAACCAATGATCTCGGGTAACATCTAAACTTTTCTAGGTGAAATAGCTATGCACTTGTATCAATTTAGCTAACCTACTTAGTTAATTAAAACAACCTACTCTGTTATATTTAATCAACCCATTTTGTTAAATTTAGCAAACCTACTGGGCTAATAATAACTAATCTACTCTGTTTGAATTAGCCAAGCTACTTGGTTAAAACTAGACAAACAACTTGGTTAATACTAAACAACCTACTTGATTAATATTAATCAACCTACTCGGTTAATATTAACCAACCTGCTTGGTTAATATTAACAAACCTACTTGGTTAAAACTAACCAACCTACTCGGTTTTAATTAACCAACCTTCTCTGTTGAAATTAGCCAACCTACTTGGTTAATACTAACCAACCTACTCGGTTAATACTAACCAACCTACTTGGTTAATATTAACAAACCTACTTGGTTAAAACTAACCAACCTACTCGGTTTTAATTAACCAACCTTCTCTGTTGAAATTAGCCAACCTACTTGGTTAATACTAACCAACCTACTCGGTTAATACTAACCAACCTACTTGGTTAATATTAACAAACCTACTTGGTTAAAACTAACCAACCTACTCGGTTTTAATTAACCAACCTTCTCTGTTGAAATTAGCCAACCTACTTGGTTAATACTAACCAACCTACTCGGTTAATACTAACCAACCTACTTGGTTAATATTAACAAAACTACTTGGTTAAAACTAACCAACCTACTCGGTTTTAATTAACCAACCTTCTCTGTTGAAATTAGCCAACCTACTTGGTTAATACTAACCAACCTACTCGGTTAATACTAACCAACCTACTTGGTTAATATTAACAAACCTACTTGGTTAAAACAAACCAACCTACTCGGTTTTAATTAACCAACCTTCTCTGTTGAAATTAGCCAACCTACTTGGTTAATACTAACCAACCTACTCGGTTAATACTAACCAACCTACTTGGTTAATATTAACAAACCTACTTGGTTAAAACTAACCAACCTACTCGGTTTTAATTAACCAACCTTCTCTGTTGAAATTAGCCAACCTACTTGGTTAATACTAACCAACCTACTCGGTTAATACTAACCAACCTACTTGGTTAATATTAACAAACCTCCTTGGTTAAAACTAACCAACCTACTCGGTTTTAATTAACCAACCTTCTCTGTTGAAATTAGCCAACCTACTTGGTTAATACTAACCAACCTACTCGGTTAATACTAACCAACCTACTTGGTTAATATTAACAAACCTACTTGGTTAAAACTAACGAACCTACTCGGTTTTAATTAACCAACCTTCTCTGTTGAAATTAGCCAACCTACTTGGTTAATACTAACCAACCTACTCGGTTAATACTAACCAACCTACTTGGTTAATATTAACAAACCTACTTGGTTAAAACTAACCAACCTACTCGGTTTTAATTAACCAACCTTCTCTGTTGAAATTAGCCAACCTACTTGGTTAATACTAACCAACCTGCTCGGTTAATACTAACCAACCTACTTGGTTAATATTAACAAACCTACTTGGTTAATACTAACCAACCTACTCGGTTAATACTAACCAATCTACTTGGTTAATACTAACCAACCTACTTAGTTAATACTTACCATGTTTCTCTGTTTAAATTAGCCAACCTATTTGGTTAATATTAATCAACCTACTTGGTTAATATTAACCAACTTACTTTGGTTTTAATTAACCAACACTCTCTGTTGAAATTAACCAACTTACTCGGATTTATTAACCAACCTACTTGGTTAAAATTTATCAATATACTCTGCTGAAATTAGCCTACTAAGTTGGTAAAAAGCTAATTTGCACGGTTAAAATTAATGAAGCTACTAGGTTATAATTAACTAAGATACTAGGTAGAGTTTAGCAAACCTACTCATTAGATTATAAGAGAGTGAGTTTGATAAACTTTACCTAGTAGATTCGTTAGTAATATCCTTGAAGCTTTATTAATAATAAATATAAAAATTTGCTTTAATGTTAGTAGGCTAACTTTTGTAGAGAAAGCTTACCTTCTAGCTTATATTTATTTATAAGCAGAATACCGTTGGACATCATCTTTTAAGACCCCGATGTATCTGAAAACTTCAATCTGTTTTGAATAGCCAATTTGAATCTTTAAATTGAAAACATAAGCATTTGAGTATAGGTACAAGATATTTTATTTTCTCTAAAATACAAAATTAAATTAAAATTACTTAAATTAAATAAATATACCTAAAAATAAATTGATTTTACTTATCCTCTAACATATTTCTGATACAATAATTTTTATTTTTTTAATAACAAAAATATTTTCGATTTTTTAGCTTCTTATTTCATTAATCCTTATTTTTAAACAATATACAATATTCGATTTTGATATCTTCTTGGTTTAAATTTTTCTTAAACTAACAATTTATATTGGGCTTCTTAAAGTCACGTAATGCCTGCTGTTTGCTAAAATATTTATCGTATTTGGGATTGGTGAAATTAAAGATTCTAGAAACACGTCCAATTGTTTCTGCATCGTAGGAACTTGAACTTCATATGCATAGTAATGTTCGTTGAAACATAAAGTGTCCAGTACTGTGCCAGAAAATATTAAACGATCAGAGTCATATAAATAAATTTTTTTCAATAAGAAAAAGTCGTAAAGGTAACCATCTGAGTTCAGACTTTTTACAAAAACGGACCCATTTTTGTAAAGAATGGATGAAATGGTTGCCCAACCAACATTAATCAACGTTTTTTTAGGGTCAAGAGATAAACTGGATTGTACAATATCAATTTCAGATTTTGAAACACTTTTTATTGGACCTACCTCAAGTATGTTGCAAAGTTTACCCTTGAGAAACATTGCATTTAATTGAAGTTGATGTTTTATTGCATTTTGTGTTGTTTCAAAAATGGAGTCAGAATTGGAAAGTTGATTCTGGCTTCTTAAACCATGCGCTTTCTGGAAGTGTCTTCTGCATGATTAAAAAAAAGGAAATGAACGCCTACAATCTCCCTCATTGCATTTATAGTATATAAAATTGTGTTCGCTGTGCATAAAAGTGAAATGCTGTCTGAGAACATTAATATTTTTAAGGTGGGATTTGCATAGAAAACAAATAACCATTTTGAAAATTAAAATAAATTACGGGTGGAGTAACTGGTATATGACCTTAAAGATAGAAGTGAAACAAGGAACCATATAAACTGCTTATAAAATAACTCAAGTCAGTATATATTTTGTATCGTTTATAGTTACAAATTAACTTTTTAAAGATTTTTAAGACGTTCCAACTCAAAGAGAATATTAGGATATAATAACGAAAGTGATATAATGACCTTAAAGATAGAAGTGAAAGAAGGAACCATATAAACTGCTTGTAAAATAACTCAAGTCAGTATATATTTTGTATCGTTTATAGTTACAAATTAACTTTTTAAAGATTTTTAAGACGTTCCAACTCAAAGAGAATATTAGGATATAATAACGAAAGTGATATATGACCTTAAAGATAGAAGTGAAACAAGGAACCATATAAACTGCTTGTAAAATAACTCAAGTCAGTATATATTTTGTATCGTTTATAGTTACAAATTAACTTTTTAAAGATTTTTTAGGACGTTCGAACTAAGGATGCATTAAACAAAGCTATATGTACGTAACTCGTAACATAGTAATTGAATAGAAAACAAAGATTTTTTTTAGAACTTAATTAAATTTTATCTTAATTTAATATCATTTTTACTTTTAATTTGCAATTCAACTAGCAGTGTATTGGCAGCAGTAGATTCTTTGTCAAATTTTGTAGGTATCTATTCTATAAAACGCTTTTTGGATAAACATCCAAGTACCTTTACTTTCAGCAGGATATTCTGCGTTAATCATGAAAATTATTTTGAAACAAATATCAACTGCCTCTAAAATTGAAGGCAGTATATATTTCGTATCATTTACGACCACAAAATAACTTATTATATTTTTTAAGGACGTACCAACTATAAGAATATACGGCTGCAGTGTGAGACCATATTGCTGTAATTTGTTGCGTCTTAGAGCTATCGCCTCTTGAATTTCTGCATCGCTATGGACAATCGTGATGAATCCATCTCGAGCTTCGGATTTTGAAGGCCGCCAAACTTTTTTATGTACACCCTTCAGGCGTATAGTTTGCGTTGTTAGAAGCGATGGTATGAGAAGGAAGGCGCCAAGATTACTTATGTCTTCTGTTGCTGAAATTAAATAAACATACAAACAAATATTATAGTCTCTATAATTGTAATAGATTCTTTTTCAAATGTATGTATGTTAATATATTATTATTCTATGGCAACTACGAAAAACGATATAAGTCAGTTTTTGCTACTTTTCAGGAGAGCGATTTGAATATTTAGTTTGCAATACAAATCAGGTGCAAGACCTTTTTTTCTTTTGTTTGTAATTGCTTAACCGTTTGAGATTAAAATACGAAAAAAAATAAGATAGATGGAATGTCTTATTGCCCATCGGATGGTATCAAAAATTCATTTTCGACATAAGTCGACTCATGCTGTTTTTTCTTGTTGCCACAGAATTAATTAATGAAATACTTTAAGAATGATAACAGATTAAATGCTGCTTGGTGTAAGTATTTTTTATATTCTTTTATCTAAGATTATTTTTACCTCAGATATTGATATAATGGAATCTACATACAGGATATTTTGAAACAAATATCAAATACCTGTACAGTAATTGAAGGCAGTATAAAAAATTTCGTATCATTTACAACCACAAAATAACTTATTATATTTTTTAAGGACGCTTCATATTAACTATTTTGAAAATATCAATATAAATGCTTTTTATCATAGTCTTGGTCAAGTTTTGTATCTATTCTATAAAACGATTGCTAGGCAAACATCCAAGTACATTTACTTTCAACAGGATATTCTGCGTTTATCATGAAAATTATTTTGAAAATAAAATATCAAAGGCAGTATAATTTCGTATTATTAACGACCACAAAATAATTTCTTATATTTTTTTAGGACGTACCAAATAAAAGAACAACAGTGGTAGACCTTATTGTTATAATTTTTCGCATCGTAGTGCGATTTCTATATCACTGTGAGCAATTGTGATGAATCCATTTAAAGGTTTGGATTAATAAGGGCGCTTAAGTTTTATTATTGTATTTGAAATCCCATATCGCTGATAAAAGAAGAACAAAATATCTTTTCTATTACTGTCATTCTAAATGATTACCAGATCTTTTTAAAACACCCCTTAAGACTCACAGAAGAAGTTTTCAAAATTATTTTTTAAGTTAGATTTTAAAAAATACTCACAATCTTCCAGTTGTAATAATTCACTAATGTATCCGGTTTTGGTGGTCACTTTTTTTCTTGCAAGTGAAAAGATGTCGGTTTTGATACTAGGAAAATGTTCGCACAATCCTTGGCAGTTTTCTGAGTATAAGATGTTGAAATCCTTTTGAAGCTGTTGTAGACGAAGTAAAATAATTGTTTGAGAAAATGTTTTAACAGTCATGAATAGAATTGTAAATGTATTATTTCCAAATTTGTATGTGTGTCACTGTAAGAACCCAAAACGTGAATATTTTATTGTAATTTATTAGTAAAACTTGGAATATTTCACCACTATTTAAAAAAAAAATTCTAGGACATTCTGGTAATTTGTACAATATTCTCATTTGGGTTTTTATCGTAACATATTAATTTTATTTAGTAGAGATGGAAATGTACTAAATAACATTGAATTCTTCAGAGTCATATTATGTAGATTGTCAAGTTTGTAGTTTTGATAACAATCTTTCATACAGAAAAATATAAATATTTCAACTTTTGAAAACCAAAACTCAGTGACTATGTCTAAATATTACAATCGAGGAAAATTGATTTATGATAAAATACAAAATGTGCAAAAATCTTTATTTGAATAAGAGAAATCATAATATTACCAGTTTATATCCTGACGCTTTCTTCAGAGCCGGATATTCTTCAAAATATTGGTCAATGCTCATATCCTGCAGAAGATTAAAGCGAGCATTTCTGGTTTTTTCCCACTTTTCCTCTGTTGTTTCCCAAGGATGGCTAGAATTTCTAAGCCATTCCAGATTTATATCTGAAAGTTCTTCTTTTTCTGGGGCTTTGAACGCTTCTGCCAGACGTTTTATGGGTAAAGGTTTCGGGGATTCTCCTCGACTAGAGATAGGTGACAGTAAAAAAGAACGTTTGCGCTTCGGAATAATACCCGTTTCACGATATTTTCTTTTAAGATTATGTATAGTATCGGGCAACTTTCCAGCCAACCTGGTAATAATTCCACGGCTCGATTCTACAATTTTATTGTGAAAATACACAGACCTATTTTCAGCAGGAAACAAATTCACTATTTCGTTTGCCCACTTTGCATAAATTTGTGCAGTGATGTTTCGGTCTGGGGCTTCTTTTAAAACATACATGCAAATGATCCGCACCAACTTCAACCTAGCTTTATGATCAAGGGGACTTTTTTTATTTAGTGTTAAGATACCTTTCCCTTCTAAAGAGCATTGCAGGATTTTCTTGAGATCCTAAAATTATACCATTTATAAAATTATTTCAAATGTATTTATATTTTAAGCAGTTGGTAACTTCTCAAATACAAAGCGTATTTAAAAACATTGGCGCAAAATTTTAAACAATTTTCTTTTTTATACACGTTAGACAACTCTTCTAACTAATGTGAGTTTTACAACAGAACCTTAGATAATTTAAATTGAACATCCCTTAATTTGGCAGATACATAACTCAAACACAAAAACAAAAAAACGAAAAGAGAAGAGTAGACAACTTAAAACCAAATAATTTTTCGATGAAAAAAATACATTTTATCTACTACCTCGGTACAGATTTCGATTGTTTATAAGTTATTTACATTATTTTATATGGAGATGAAGTTGTCCAACCTAATTCACAACAAATAAATTTTGTTGTTGCAAGGTGCAAATTCATTTGGCTGTACTCGCCCCAACATGGATAACATACATATGTAGACACATTTGTATGTACAGATTTGTTGATCGTAGATTCGTAGAGAATTTAAATACGATTGTTTTAAATATCTAATATTCAGTAATTAAGTCAATTTACAAAGCACACGTTTTAAAAAATCGAATAAAACATCAGCAAACATTTTTACTTTGATTTCGTATGAAATGACCATTGGCAATATGGATAAGTATACTTTTAAAAGATAAATTAGTTATTTGCTGCTGTTAAAGTTAGACGAGCTCTTTATCGTTTAACTTTAGTTTATGTCCTTTAAAATTAACAAAAACTATATTAAGAGTCGACTCGTTATCTGAAATTGATTTAGAGCTGGTTTTAAATGTTTAAAATTTTGCGCCATTATCTGTATAAATAACGACCCTATCTAGAATAACAAAAATCTCGCTTGGATAACAATTAAAAAAAAAGGATGTCTCAAATTTACAAAATATTTGAATTATAAATCACAAGAACTTAAAAATAAACTAGAAAAAAACAAGGAAAATACTTGAATTATTATATAACATTACTAAATAACTAACTAACCAAAAAAATTTCTAAGTCCAAAAAAATTTTCTATGTCCAAAAAAATTTCCATGTCCAAAAAATTTTCTAAGTCCAAGAAATTTTCTAAGTCCAAAAAAATTTCTAAGTCCCAAAAATTTTCTAAGTCCAAAAAAATTTCTATGTCCAAAAAAATTTCTGTGTCCCAAAAATTTTCTAAGTCCAAAAACATTTCTAAGTCCCAAAAATTTTCTAAGTCCAAAAAAATTTCTAAGTCCCAAAAATGTTCTAAGTCCAAAAAATTTTCTAAGTCCAAAAAAATTTCTATGTCCAAAAAATTTTCTAAGTCCAAAAAAATTTCTATGTCCAAAAAATTTTCTAAGTCCAAAAAAATTTCTATGTCCAAAAAAATTTCTAAGTCCCAACAATTTTCTAAGTCCCAAAAATTTTTCAAGTCCAAAAAAATTTCTAAGTCCCAAAAATTTTCTAAGTCCAAAAAAATTTCTAAGTCCCAAAAATTTTCTAAGCCCAAAAAATTTTCTAAGTCCAAAAAAATTTCTAAGTCCAAAAAAATTTCTAAGTCCAAAAAATTTTCTAAGTCCAAAAAAATTTCTATGTCCAAAAAATTTTCTAAGTCCAAAAAAATTTCTATGTCCAAAAAAATTTCTAAGTCCCAACAATTTTCTAAGTCCCAAAAATTTTTCAAGTCCAAAAAAATTTCTAAGTCCCAAAAATTTTCTAAGTCCCAAAAATTTTCTAAGTCCAAAAAAATTTCTAAGTCCCAAAAATTGTCTAAGTTTTAATAGTTCAGGGCTACTGCCTTTTGCGAGGTATCATAAATCCTCCAAGATTATCTTCTATCATAGAAAAGCTGACCTTAGCCGTTTGGATTCGGCACCAAACTCTAAGTCCCTTCCATTCCACATACACAGGAATGGTTGAGAGTTATTGGGCAGTATGGCCTAGTTCTTCATGAGCTGTTTAGCTCTTCAATTTATTTATTTATTTTTAAGAAGGAATTCCTATTTAGTATTATTTTTATTTTCTACGCCCAAGAAATTTCTTTTATTTTCGAAATTCATTTATTTCAAGTATATGTAGATTTAAGTTACTGTATCTTAAAAAATAATTTACTTTTGTGAAAATGATTAAGATTTTCGCATGCTTTGTTTACTCAGATTTTTGTCATTCAAGATTTAGTCTTTCGTGATTTTTGTAATTTTATTTTATGGTTTTTGGTTTTAAAAAAATTTAAGACTACACTGTATTCAGCTCAAATAAATTTATATGTAGGTACTTACATCTATAACTCCGATTGATACATTTTCGCTTGAAGTAAGTGGCGGTTCAATGGAATCTATCATTTGAACTGTGTCACCTAGTTGAAATTCAGGCAATAAGTCGCTTAGTGCAAAACTTATTTCGCTACTGTTTTGAGAGCTACCAGCGCATGTTTCTTGAGTATCGATTATCTGTAACACACGTAGCTATTAATTCTACCATCAGCAAAGGAAAACATTTAACTAACCGAACCACTACCAGCATTAGGGTGCATTAATTTTCTCCATGCTTCAAAGTTTCTGGTGAAAATGACCCGATGCCCTATAATTGGGAACATCTCCCTAATCTCTGTCACACCAAGTAAAGGCAGAGACATTGAGGTAATGGCATTGTCTATAAAGCAAATTAATTAAAGGAACTTTTCATGAGTTATTGAAGATGAATATTTTACGTAAGACGAAAATATTAAATATGACAAATGCAAACAATTCTATTTAAAAGGTACTTCAAAAAAAAAAAACTAGAATGAAAATATAAATGCAATAGATACTCTCTTGCAATTTTGCCATCTTGAGCTTTTTTAACTTAATTTTATGATAGGGACTTAATATCCGATAAAATAGTTAAACGATAGAAACAGACCGATATAATTTGAGCTATTTTATGCACTCTCATATTATATAATATTGAAAAAGACAATTTGAATTTAATTTAATAACGTACCTTCAAAAACGGTTATATACGTTTCTAAACCCCACTCTCGTAGTAAAGTCGACACTTCTTCATCCATGTTTTTCAATTATGAACGTTTCTTTTAAATATCTTTTTGATTATGAGTTGGTCTAGATAAAGAATTAAAATCAGAACAACAAACTATAAAAGTAATGTATTGAATATTATATTGATCGTATACATTTTAGGAAAACTTTTGTAATGTGAAGCTGTTGGAAAATTGTATTCAACACTGCATAACGCTTTTGTCGAGTAATCAACAAATTCTCCAAATGTGCATGGATATTGAAAAATGAATATTATGAATGAAACCAAAATCATTCTAAGAATTTTTTACCAACAGATGCGATACAAAGTTTTTGGTCTTATTTCAACGTTGCATACAATAATCAAGACGACTCAAAAAGATACATAATCTTGAGAGAGTACATATGTATACCTAATATATTTTATGAAATTTAATTTAAAAATGCAATATTGAGGTACATATGCATAAGTATGTACGAATACTTAATTTAATTTATTACGCATTCAAAATATAACTTTCGTGAAAAAAACATTGTTTTTTATTAAATATAATAAAATTGTCCACTCGGAAACGTGGAAACTCAAAATATTACATTATTTGAAATTGAATTAGTCAATAAACTTTTATTTTGTATTTAACTTCTGCTCGATAAATATGCTCCATAATAGTGTTTTTATCAGCTGTCGGAAAGCATTTTGATACTTAAGTAAACCAAAAGTAAAGTAATGTTTAAGAGCTGCAAACTATATGTTAGAAACTATATGTTAAGAAAATGGCGAACATTTCAGAAGTTTTATAAAACAGAAAAAGAAAACTATTAACAGTTCTGTGTTGATTGCAAAAAGAATCATGAAAACACAGAAGCGTTATAATGCAATATTCGGGTACATATAAGTATGTACTTAATTGACTTTATCACGAATTCAAAATATAACTTACATGAAAAAAGCATTGTTTTTTTTATTAAATTCATTTGAATTTGTATCAAATATAATGAGATTGCACCACTCGCAAATGTGGCAACGCAATGCATTACTTATACTATATTTTTACTTTTTATTCGACATTGCACAGAATAACCAAGACGACCCAGCAAAGAAACATAATCTTGAGGTAGGCATATATATATGTACACACATATTTTGTAGAATTAAAATAAAAAATGCAAAATTCAGGTACATAATTAAAACTATTATTGATTCAAACTTACTTATCTGGAATTAGTACTCCATTAATGTGATATGTACACCATTTAAACTACGGCTACTATAGGTACTGACTGAAAAAACTCCAACGACGACGACGACAATGAAAATTAACGACTTACACAGGTGAACTCTACTGACTGAGGAATAAATGACGACTCCGACTGACTGAGATTTGCAGAGGCAGATGGTATTAGGCACTGAGTATTGTAATTTGTGGTTGAGTGTGTGACGCTGATCATTATAATAGAATCTGAATGAGAAAAAAGTATTACCAGATAATATTTTCATTGGCGAATTTGATTTTCATGAAAATTTGTTATTTGGGATGAAATAAAATAATTTTAAGTACATTAGAAAATGGAAACTATAAATTAAACCACTTTCATGTTTCACTATATCAATACCAACATATAAAATTTTATGATTTTTATTATTAGTATTTAAAAATCGGAAACGCAATAACCTCAAAAATTCTGTATGTACTATAAACATATCAAGAATATGCATGTATATATATATGCCTACCTCAAGATTGTGTTTCTTTGCCGAGTCGTCATTATTTTTAAAATGCAGTAAAAATTAGCATAGAAAGCGGCAATTTGTATCACTTTTTTAATTTTAATTTTGTACAGACAGACGCGATACTATATTTTTACTTTTTATTCGATATTGCACAGAATAACCAAGACGACCCAGCAAAGAAACATAATCTTGAGGTAGGAATATATATATGTACACACATATTTTGTAGAATTCGAATAAAAAATGCAAAATTCAGGTTCATAATTAAAACTATTATTGATTCAAACTTACTTACCTGGAATTAGTACTCCATTTGTTATATGTACACCATTTAAAATTCGGCTACTGTACTGACTCGAACGACGACGATGAAAATTAACGACTTACACAAGTGAACTCTCTGACTCTGACTTGACTGAGGAATAAATGACGACTGACTGAGATTTGCAGAGGCAGATGGTATTAGGCATTGAGTATTGTAATTTGTGGTTGTGTGTGTGACGCTAAACATTATATATAATGGAATCTGAATGACAAAAAAGTGTTGCCACATAATATTTTCATTGGGGAATTTAATTTTCATGAAAATGTGCTAATTGGGCTGAAATAAAATAATTTTAAGTACATTAGAAAATGGAAACTATAAATTAAACCACTTTCATGTTTAACTATATCAATACCAACATACAAAATTTTATGGTTTTTATTATTAGTATTTAAAAATCGGTTTGTGTTCTTGTCATATTTGAGTAGGTTATGGATAAATAATAAACAAAATAATCTTATATTCCTTTCATATAGTGGTTCTCTTCAAGTAGATTATTTATAAAAACATTATATATTTCAAATTTTCAGTGGTAACACTGATTTGAATGCTTCTAGTTAAATGTGTATCTGTATTAGTGCGACTCCGGCTGAATTTAACAGAGTGTGTTGCTAAAATTAACCAAGTAGACGGCTATTATATGCTAAGTTACACAAACACAAAAAATATATATTTGTCGTGCTTGTGCTTGATATACATAGATTTACAGTTAAATATTTCGACGCTACTAAGACAACAGGGTGTGTTGCTAAAATTAACCAAGTAGACGGCTATTATATGCTAAGTTACACAAACACGAAAAATATATATTTGTCGTGCTTGTGCTTGATATACATAGATTTACAGTTAAATATTTCGACGCTACTAAAACAACAGGGTGTGTTGCTAAAATTAACCATGTTGACTGCTAATATGTGCTAAGTTGATAAAATGCTTTCAGGCTTCATGATTTATACGAAAATCGAAAATGTGGAAAAAATGATTTTGCTTTATGAAAAATCAACAAAATGTGCTTTCAAGGTAAAAAGCGAATGAATTTTTGTTGAAATAAGAGATTGTCTTTAGATTTTGACTTTGCAGTTTTTAATGAAAAAATTGTCAAAAAACATTGATTTCAAGCTTAAATAAGAACAAAATTCTGAGAAAGTATTTAGTAATTGTAAGAAAACGTTGATTTCAAGCTTAAATAACATGAAATTTTGGTTTCTTGTGGAAAAAATGATTTTGCTTTATGAAAAATCAACAAAATGTGCTTTCAAGGTAAAAAGCGAATGAATTATTGTTGAAATAAGAGATTGTCTTTAGATTTTGACTTTGCAGTTTTTAATGAAAAATTGTCAAAAAACATTGATTTCAAGCTTAAATAAGAACAAAATTCTGAGAAAGTATTTAATAATTGTAAGAAAACGTTGATTTCAAGCTTAAATAACATGAAATTTTGGTTTCTTGTGGAAAAAATGATTTTGCTTTATGAAAAATCAACAAAATGTGCTTTCAAGGTAAAAAGCGAATGAATTTTTGTTGAAATAAGAGATTGTCTTTAGATTTTGACTTTGCAGTTTTTAATGAAAAAATTGTCAAAAAACATTGATTTCAAGCTTAAATAAGAACAAAATTCTGAGAAAGTATTTAATAATTGTAAGAAAACGTTGATTTCAAGCTTAAATAACATGAAATTTTGGTTTCTTGTGGAAAAAATGATTTTGCTTTATGAAAAATCAACAAAATGTGCTTTCAAGGTAAAAAGCGAATGAATTTTTGTTGAAATAAGAGATTGTCTTTAGATTTTGACTTTGCAGTTTTAAATGAAAAAATTGTCAAAAAACATTGATTTCAAGCTTAAATAAGAAGAAAATTCTGAGAAAGTATTTAAAAATTGTAAGAAAACGTTGATTTCAAGCTTAAATAACATAAAATTTTTGTTTGTTGTGGAAAATGAAAAATCAACAAAATGTGCTTTCAAGGTAAAAAGCGAATGAATTTTTGTTGAAATAAGAGATTGTCTTTAGATTTTGACTTTGCAGTTTTTAATGAAAAAATTGTCAAAAAACATTGATTTCAAGCTTAAATAAGAAGAAAATTCTGAGAAAGTATTTAGTAATTGTAAGAAAACGTTGATTTCAAGCTTAAATAACATGAAATTTTGGTTTCTTGTGGAAAAAATGATTTTGCTTTATGAAAAATCAACAAAATGTGCTTTCAAGGTAAAAAGCGAATGAATTATTGTTGAAATAAGAGATTGTCTTTAGATTTTGACTTTGCAGTTTTTAATGAAAAATTGTCAAAAAACATTGATTTCAAGCTTAAATAAGAACAAAATTCTGAGAAAGTATTTAGTAATTGTAAGAAAACGTTGATTTCAAGCTTAAATAACATGAAATTTTGGTTTCTTGTGGAAAAAATGATTTTGCTTTATGAAAAATCAACAAAATGTGCTTTCAAGGTAAAAAGCGAATGAATTATTGTTGAAATAAGAGATTGTCTTTAGATTTTGACTTTGCAGTTTTTAATGAAAAATTGTCAAAAAACATTGATTTCAAGCTTAAATAAGAAGAAAATTCTGAGAAAGTATTTAATAATTGTAAGAAAACGTTGATTTCAAGCTTAAATAACATGAAATTTTGGTTTCTTGTGGAAAAAATGATTTTGCTTTATGAAAAATCAACAAAATGTGCTTTCAAGGTAAAAAGCGAATGAATTTTTGTTGAAATAAGAGATTGTCTTTAGATTTTGACTTTGCAGTTTTTAATGAAAAAATTGTCAAAAAACATTGATTTCAAGCTTAAATAAGAACAAAATTCTGAGAAAGTATTTAATAATTGTAAGAAAACGTTGATTTCAAGCTTAAATAACATGAAATTTTGGTTTCTTGTGGAAAAAATGATTTTGCTTTATGAAAAATCAACAAAATGTGCTTTCAAGGTAAAAAGCGAATGAATTATTGTTGAAATAAGAGATTGTCTTTAGATTTTGACTTTGCAGTTTTTAATGAAAAATTGTCAAAAAACATTGATTTCAAGCTTAAATAAGAACAAAATTCTGAGAAAGTATTTAATAATTGTAAGAAAATGTTGATTTCAAGCTTAAATAACATGAAATTTTGGTTTCTTGTGGAAAAAATGATTTTGCTTTATGAAAAATCAACAAAATGTGCTTTCAAGGTAAAAAGCGAATGAATTTTTGTTGAAATAAGAGATTGTCTTTAGATTTTGACTTTGCAGTTTTTAATGAAAAAATTGTCAAAAAACATTGATTTCAAGCTTAAATAAGAAGAAAATTCTGAGAAAGTATTTAAAAATTGTAAGAAAACGTTGATTTCAAGCTTAAATAACATGAAATTTTGGTTTCTTGTGGAAAAAATGATTTTGCTCTATGAAAAATCAACAAAATGTGCTTTCAAGGTAAAAAGCGAATGAATTTTTGTTGAAATAAGAGATTGTCTTTAGATTTTGACTTTGCAGTTTTTAATGAAAAACTTGTCAAAAAACATTGATTTCAAGCTTAAATAAGAAGAAAATTCTGAGAAAGTATTTAAAAATTGTAAGAAAACGTTGATTTCAAGCTTAAATAACGTGAAATTTTGGTTTTCTTTATGAAAAATCAACAAAATGAGATTATCTAAATTCTCCCGAGTAAATCGGTTAAAAACTACCAAGTGATCTGCTGTATTTAAACGATCGTAGTTATTTGTTATTAACAGAGCACTTGTGAAAATTGATCTTATATGAACTCGTTTATATTTTGACGAGTAAGTCGGTTATGTTTAACCAAGTGATTTGCTGTTTTTAAATGACTTTAGTTGACTGTTATCAACAAACATACTTGTGAGAATTCTACAGAGTACTTGTGAGATTTCAACCCAATTCACGTGTCAAAATTTTCCCGAGTAAATTGATTAAAAACTACCAAGTGATCTGCTGTTTTTAAACGATCGTAGTTATTTGTTATTAACAGAGCACTTGTGAAAATTGATCTTATATGAACTCGTTTATATTTTGGCGAGTAAGTCAGTTATGTTTAACCAAGTGATTTGCTGTTTTTAAATGACTTTAGTTGACTGTTATCAACAAACATACTTGTGAGAATTCTACAGAGTACTTGTGAGATTTCAACCCAATTCACATGTCAAAATTTTCCCGAGTAAATTGATTAAAAACTACCAAGTGATCTGCTGTATTTAAACGATCGTAGTTATTTGTTATTAACAGAGCACTTGTGAAAATTGATCTTATATGAACTCGTTTATATTTTGACGAGTAAGTCGGTTATGTTTAACCAAGTGATTTGCTGTTTTTAAATGACTTTAGTTGACTGTTATCAACAAACATACTTGTGAGAATTCTACAGAGTACTTGTGAGATTTCAACCCAATTCACATGTCAAAATTTTCCCGAGTAAATTGATTAAAAACTACCAAGTGATCTGCTGTATTTAAACGATCGTAGTTATTTGTTATTAACAGAGCACTTGTGAAAATTGATCTTATATGAACTCGTTTATATTTTGACGAGTAAGTCGGTTATGTTTAACCAAGTGATTTGCTGTTTTTAAATGACTTTAGTTGACTGTTATCAACAAACATACTTGTGAGAATTCTACAGAGTACTTGTGAGATTTCAACCCAATTCACGTGTCAAAATTTTCCCGAGTAAATTGATTAAAAACTACCAAGTGATCTGCTGTTTTTAAACGATCGTAGTTATTTTTTATTAACAGAGCACTTGTGAAAATTGATCTTATATGAACTCGTTTATATTTTGACGAGTAAGTCGGTTATGTTTAACCAAGTGATTTGCTGTTTTTAAATGACTTTAGTTGACTGTTATCAACAAACATACTTGTGAGAATTCTACAGAGTACTTGTGAGATTTCAACCCAATTCACATGTCAAAATTTTCCCGAGTAAATTGATTAAAAACTACCAAGTGATCTGCTGTATTTAAACGATCGTAGTTATTTGTTATTAACAGAGCAGTTGTGAAAATTGATCTTATATGAACTCGTTTATATTTTGGCGAGTAAGTCGGTTATGTTTAACCAAGTGATTTGTTGTTTTTAAATGACTTTAGTTGACTGTTATCAACAAACATACTTGTGAGAATTCTACAGAGTACTTGTGAGATTTCAACCCAATTCACATGTCAAAATTTTCCCGAGTAAATTGATTAAAAACTACCAAGTGATCTGCTGTATTTAAACGATCGTAGTTATTTGTTATTAACAGAGCACTTGTGAAAATTGATCTTATATGAACTCGTTTATATTTTGACGAGTAAGTCGGTTATGTTTAACCAAGTGATTTGCTGTTTTTAAATGACTTTAGTTGACTGTTATCAACAAACATACTTGTGAGAATTCTACAGAGTACTTGTGAGATTTCAACCCAATTCACGTGTCAAAATTTTCCCGAGTAAATTGATTAAAAACTACCAAGTGATCTGCTGTATTTAAACGATCGTAGTTATTTGTTATTAACAGAGCACTTGTGAAAATTGATCTTATATGAACTCGTTTATATTTTGGCGAGTAAGTCGGTTATGTTTAACCAAGTGATTTGCTGTTTTTAAATGACTTTAGTTGACTGTTATCAACAAACATACTTGTGAGAATTCTACAGAGTACTTGTGAGATTTCAACCCAATTCACATGTCAAAATTTTCCCGAGTAAATTGATTAAAAACTACCAAGTGATCTGCTGTATTTAAACGATCGTAGTTATTTGTTATTAACAGAGCACTTGTGAAAATTGATCTTATATGAACTCGTTTATATTTTGACGAGTAAGTCGGTTATGTTTAACCAAGTGATTTGCTGTTTTTAAATGACTTTAGTTGACTGTTATCAACAAACATACTTGTGAGAATTCTACAGAGTACTTGTGAGATTTCAACCCAATTCACGTGTCAAAATTTTCCCGAGTAAATTGATTAAAAACTACCAAGTGATCTGCTGTATTTAAACGATCGTAGTTATTTGTTATTAACAGAGCACTTGTGAAAATTGATCTTATATGAACTCGTTTATATTTTGGCGAGTAAGTCGGTTATGTTTAACCAAGTGATTTGTTGTTTTTAAATGACTTTAGTTGACTGTTATCAACAAACATACTTGTGAGAATTCTACAGAGTACTTGTGAGATTTCAACCCAATTCACATGTCAAAATTTTCCCGAGTAAATTGATTAAAAACTACCAAGTGATCTGCTGTATTTAAACGATCGTAGTTATTTGTTATTAACAGAGCACTTGTGAAAATTGATCTTATATGAACTCGTTTATATTTTGACGAGTAAGTCGGTTATGTTTAACCAAGTGATTTGCTGTTTTTAAATGACTTTAGTTGACTGTTATCAACAAACATACTTGGGAGAATTCTACAGAGTACTTGTGAGATTTCATATGGAAGGGGTATATATAAATTTACCCAAGCAAATCGGGTAAAATCAACCAAGTGATCTGCTGTATTTAAACAACCGTGGTTGTGTGTTATTTACAAAGATGCTTGTGAGATATTAACAGTTTCTCAGTTGTTTAAGTTTTCATGAGTGAATCGGTTATTAATAACCTATTGCTTAGTTGAAAACACACAAGTTACTTGGTTCTTTGCAATCAAGTAACTTATTTAAATTTAACAAAGTTAAAATACTAAGTAAATGTGTTATTTTTTGCCGATCTGCTTGGTAGATATTTCCCATGTAATTGGTTATTTTTAACTATGTTTATTTAACCGATCTGACTTAGCTGTTTTTAGCAAAAACTTCTTGTTTATTTTTTCACAAGACTCAGTTATTTTTAACCGATTTTTTTTTAACCGAGCAAAAATCTTACTCGGTTAAGGGAAATGTTTTTGCGTGTAGTGCGTTGCAATGATTATAGAAAATTTTGTAGGGTAAGTATACCCATGAAGATAAATTCTTGTGATATGTAGATGTGTAAATAATAGGTACTATAAAAACTGTAGGAATCATATTATTTCATCTAATTAGCAGATAAGGCTGTGGACAACTAATAAGGAACACAAGATGTATATATACTCTGAGAACTGTTTTCTTCCTTCAAATATTACTTTTTTTTTTCTAAATAATATTTTAGGTTTCTCTTAATAACAAAAACAATTACAACACAGCATTTTAAAAATTTAATATATTGCTTTTTATAACAATTTTATAACATTAAGGAACCTTTTGTGATGGACAAAAAAAAATTTTAAACAAAACTAGAAGTATTTTCTTATATTAACATTTCTTTATTTTGAGATTTTTTACATAGCAATTCTTTAAACATTTAGTTGCAAAGCCTCTTTGCCTTAGAACCTTTGGGCATTTTCGGTCAATGGATTAAAATATAAGTCACTTTAGCGCTCTTCGGGTATAGCTTTCCAAGCCGCTTCAATGCTCCAATAAATAACATTTATTCAAGTGAAGTGTTAGAACTGTGGAACTTATGTTGTGGTCTCCTTTTGTCAGCCTACTAATTTTTCGATCAACCCGAGAGGACGTCTTACGAACTCTTTTTTTTTCCGCGGTACATTTACAGCTGTCTCAAATTTTTGAAAATGCTGAATTGCGCTGAAAATTGCAGTTTGGTTGAGATGCAATCGCTCTATAAGAATATTTCGGCTTCTACAGCTCAATAGCTTTTCTGGAAGCTGGATCCCAGCTTTTGGATTTATGTTTTAAAATTAAAACAAAATACTTTGAATATATGTTTGCAGCAACAAATTATGCTCTGTTCAATAAATATATGGAGTACACGAAGGATAGGATATTTTTTTCTCTCGCTAAATACCAAGAAATTCAATTAAGCTGTGTGACAGAAAAAATTGTCCAGGGTTTTCGTACTGCATATTATAAAATTGCAAAAAGCTCTAATGAAAATCAAAATGGTTGCCATCCACACTATATTACTTTTATTTCAAAAAAAAATAAATAAGGGAGCGCAACAGTCCGTTGAGAACTAGGGCTTAGTAACTTACAACTCCTGTTGTCTAACAGCTTCTGTTTTGTTCTTTATATGGTCATAAAATTTGTTTGTTGCCTCAACTATTTCTTTTTTTCTCGGCACTTAGGTCCCTTGCATATTTAATGAACGTGAAACCATTTTAATAATTTTATTAACACTGGGATTATATTAAACGTACTAAATTTATATTATAGTTACCGATGAAACCGCACGCACTCGAAAATCTACTCAAATAAAACACCAAAAACAAATCTGTGTAAGAAAGAAAATGCCTGACTGGGTCACACGAACTTGCTCATGAACCAAAGGCCATGTTTAAAAATATTTGTTCTATTTTAAGATTAAAAATGTCTCTGAAAAAACAATTTGTTTTCAAAAATCGTTACAGCGATTTTTTTTAATAAACTCAAATTTTCAATTTTAATTTTAAAAATATTTTTGGTATACAGTTATTTAGGGCTTATTATACGTTTTACATTTTAATTTCGTAAAAAAATGATTATTTGAAAAAATGAAATATTCAACATATCGAATTTCGAAAAAAAATAATATTTTTTTTTAAATCAAAAATAATAACCATGGCGCCAAATTTGAAACGAGCAAATTGTTGAGAGATAGTACATTGTTTAAATCGTTTTAAATTAGGTAAATCATCTTTCAAGCTTTGTAAATTGCTAAAAATTGCTTTAACAAGGTACTAAACGATTAAAATCTTGCGCCACTGTTAGTTTTGAGAGAACACAGTATTGTGAAGAACTAAAGGAATGGAAGAACAATGTTTCTAATTAGTGGTCCACAGCTGTATATATTTCTTTCATTCATATTTATTTTAATTTGTTCTATCAAAGTGAAGTATTTTTTACTTTTTTTACGGATCGCACAGCAAAAATATGTATTTCTACCAGAATTCCTAATGTGCAGGTATCTACCGCATGAATGCTATTTTATTAATACGAAAACTGTTGTGATATATAGGTTTAAATATAAACGTACCAACCTATTTTATATGCATGTATACGTGTGTATATAAGTAGATAACGATCCCTTCCACGATTAATTAGAATATAAATAATAAAACTAAAACAAGTAGTTTTTAAGCTTGTTCCTGCATCACATCATCAGCAGCAGCAGCAGCAGGACAAACCTCAAACACAAATATGCTAATTAAAAGTCTCGCGCGCAAGAACTCGCTACACAAAAGCTTAAGAGGCAACAACAATCACCATCTGGTATGGTGAGATGATTTGCTACTGTGGCGGTATTGTCCGTCCCAGCCGAGAGATAAGTGTGTCAACTCAAAAATATCAAAAACAAAAAATTTTAAATTATTTCTTGCATAGCTGACGCGATTACTGGCACGGCACAGTTAGCTGATGGACTGACAGACTAATTAAGGGATTAAAATGGGGCTTCTGTAGCATTTAGGTGGTTGAACGTTTTTTTTTTGCCGTTTTTATTTTAACTTCAAAAGTAATAATTGAGAAATTTAAAAAAGCTCAAAGCAAGACATTTATGCTATGGCTTAGCTTCTTTTTCCAAAATAAAATGTTATTTTTTTGGGAATGAATACAAAACTTTAAGATCTGTTTTGGTTTTGTTTTTGTATTATGAAGGGCTTTTTTTTAAACTAAATTAATGTTTGATGTTCTTTATGGGTATAATTAATTCAGTTGTTTTAGAAGCACCTTTTCGAGAGGAAATTTGGTGCATAAATGCATACATACTTAAATTTGAAAGTTTCAACAATTTATTTAAATTTAACAACAATATTTAAATGGGATGAATCAACTTTGAAGTAAATAAGTATATTTTTATGTTTTACATTTTTATTTTACTATTACAGTTTTTAAACTTTTGCTAAATTGATACTAACATATTGTATAAGATGAAAAAAGTTTGAAGAGGTATCTCTACTTGTTCTCAAAATCCATAGTTTATTTTTACCAGTTTTTGTAGTTGTCCGTATTTTTAGAAAACATTGTAAATTGGATTTTTTTACTATAGCAATTAAAAAAAACTGAAAAATTTGGTTAGTCCCAAAATTCTCTAGAACTATTAACACTAGCGATTTCAATTAAATTTTATATTATGCATTTTATAAAGCAAACAACTGAAAAAAAAATATTTTGCTAACAAAAAATTATATTACCTCCAAAACAGTTTTTATTAAGAATAACGTTTTTGACGTCTGTTAAAATTCTATCACATCGAAGTGATAGAAAAATAAGAAAGTTGAAAAATAAAGAAACAAATGATAACATGAAATTAAACTATTTTTCAGCACGTGCATTTTAAGAAACCAAACAAAAACAAAGAGAAGGCGTTATGCTTCTCAGCTTTTGGTCAAGTCACATGGAATATAATGTACCCACCACAATGTCTTCCCTTATTGCAAACAGCGGGCATATTTGCATTCCACCAGCCCGCTTTTCCCTGATCAACAAGTCATAATGACGTTCAAGGGCTTACCGGGAATGTTGTAGCTTCAGTTATCAGAGAAATCGGCTGCTGGATGTGTTTCTAGATGAAGAACATTTCCATATCAGTAGTGTACTCTCGAATTTCTAATTTTGACTCCTTGAAGACCGAAACCTTGTCAAATATCGGTGGGTTGTCGTTAACATCAGCAAAAAGCACATTCAACTGAGCCACCGAGGTTAGACCTCTAGAGTCAACTGCAATAAGCGTTTGTTTTGTGTTTAAACATACTAGGCGTCAAGTTTTTAGCGATGCTGACATTTTTCATAATTTTATAACTTGATCAATGGAAATATTATTTATATGATTTTCTTGGAGAACATGAGCAGTGATGGTTGATTTTTTATGTCTGTTACGTGGCTAAAATGTTCGGTTAATCTAACTTAAAAATTCCGATTAGTTTGTCCTACATATTTTTGTTCACATTCACTGCACACGTATTAGTAAATCCCATCCATTTGAATGAGATTCGTCTTGCCTTTTGTGTTATTAGAGAACAAAACGTCGATATCGTAATGTTTTAATTGTTGGTGCAGTTCACTCGTGGCATAGGTCATTGAAGCCCGTGTAATGGTATTCCACTTTGTTTCAAATTCATTTCAAATTTTGACGTTACCATTACTGATGCCAATTTCAATTTGATAAAATTTGTATTTAGTATTAGGCGATATTGCAGTAGGAATCCACAATTTTTGCATTACCACCAATCATTATGAACGTATACATTAGTACATTTATCTTCACACTTAACCATTTTTAATACCTTTTAGTCAGATCATCATCAAAAAAAAAACAAAGTTTCAATTTTCATATGTACATAACACAATATAAAATAAGGTCTTTACAACTAAACGGTAGAACCAATTTTGATAAATTTAAATATTAAAACTGATAGGACCATGGAAGAAAAATACGCTACTGAAGAAAAATGTATTAATTCAGTACAGAGGCTTTTATATAAGGGTATATGTATAGATCTATGTAGGTATGTAACATACGCAAACATACGAGTGTTGAGTCTGTGTTCGATGAATTAAATAGTATACCACCCAGTTAAAATCGAAGTAAGTTAAGTGCAATTAATATAAATTATTTTAAATTTCAGGATAAAAGGAAAAACAATTTATATAAAAGGTACAATAATTATAAACAATATAAACTTATGTAATGATTCCATAAAATATATAATTAATAAATAACAATGACCTCGTCACAGTTGACTGGTATAGTTTTAATTTAATAATTCTTTCTAATAATTATATGCATGATTTATTTGGTTAATGTATAGAATAGTGAACTAAAACTTTACTGATAATAAAACTATTTACTCATGACAGAATATCTAGAGAAAATGTTTGAGCTTTTTTTTGCGATAACTTGTTTGTTGAAACGAAGCGACTTTTTTTACGTTATGAGTCCACGCCACGCACTCTTTGATGGATATGTGAATGAATGTAGTGAGTAAGGATTCCACTATACGTTTTTTCAATGCGCTTAAATAGCGATGGAAACCGATTCCGTCGCAAGCAAATTTTGTTAGTCCATAAAAAACATTGCTAATGGGACGTAAATAAATAAAAAAGGTGGAGCAACAGTCCGTTGAGAACTAGGGCCTAGTGACTTACAACTCTCAACCATTAGTGTGTACGAGTCTTGTTGTCAGGGATGGAGAATTTGTCATCAGTTCCACTGGTACCCGTGAAAAAAAAACTTGAGATGGCACAGACAGGGATTGCACCCAAGACCTCTGGCATGACAGTCAAACGCACTTTTTTTTTTCAATTCATTTTTATTACCTAATTCAATCTTAAATCTATCTTAAAGCTAGACAAAAATTCATAAAACTAGCCTAATTGACCATAACTTACAACTAACTTACTGGTCCCATACGGACACTCTAAGTTAAACAATAATACTTAATTCTAATGCCTTTCGGCCCTAAGATCTATTTAACTTCAATTCCATTTTATTTATTTTTTATTCATTAGAAAATTTCAAAAAAACTAATATCAATATCCTTTTTTATTTTTACTTAAAAACTACTTAAAATAAGGTCCTTAATATAAAACTTAAAGCTAACTAAAACTACCTATTCTACCTATAAACTACTTAAAACTAGAACAACCACAGCAGCAAATCTAACTATCTAACGTTTTTTGTTTTTCATATTTTCTTGTCTTTTTTTTTTATATTTTTTTTTTATTCCATGTTATTTTTTTTGTATTTTTGTTTTTGTACTTTTTTTTGTGCCACCATGCCTATTCTACTTAAAACTAAACCCTAAAACTATAAAACAAGTATGTAAGCCGGCCATGGCTTAAAACCCCATCCCGACTACCCACTATCAAGTGCTGATTGAAGCCACCAAAACTGGTTCTCCTGCTTCACCCTATCAGTTCGGTCCCGTTCGGACACAGCCCTACTGAACCGAAGGAGCTCTGCTCCGTCGTGTGCCATGACGTCCCGATTGTATAGGAGTCGCCTATCCACGGTTCGTCGTCTGACGTGGTAGATTAACGGAACTGCCAATCTATCCTATATCAGACCGCATCTATCTAAGAAGAGGAATGCTTCTGGTGGAATGAAGCCGCTCAAGCGTGCACTCTCAAAATACTCGTCGTTCGGATAGAACGCCCCGAAAATTAATTTGTTGGTCGAAGACATAGCTCTTGCAATGTGAACTCGGACGAGTTTTATCACGAAATTGTCAATTCTGTTGATTCGAGCCCTGTTGTATAGGACCTCTTTGGAATAGTAATGCACGTAAGAAGATTCGGCTGTTCGATATAAGCCGGTACAGCGTCGTAAACACTGCCGCTCGAACACCGGAAACTTCTCCATCTGGGAAGGGGCAACGCTGAACCACACATGACAACCATAAACGATCTTCGGCTGTATGACGGCCATGTAGCAAATTACCTTCACTCTGGGGTCAAGCCGACTGCTAAAAAAACAGCCGTTTCGTCAGAGCGAAGGCTCCTCTGGCCCTGGTCAGAGCAGCATTTATATGTCTGTCGAAATATAAATACTGATCCAACCAGATACCGAGGTACTTCACTACACTTTTGCTCGCTAATGGCTGCCCGTGAAGATCAACGATGACCATCTTGCGCCAATTCTTGCACGTATCCCTCGTGGCCCTACCCAACAGAGTCCGGAACAGAATTGTCTCCGGCTTCTGGACATTTATTTTCAGTTTCCAGTCGTCGCAATATCGCTGAATCTTGTCGAAATCACGCTGCAAGAGAATTCTAATAACCTCAACCTTTCGGGCCGTTCTGTACGCAATAAGATCGTCGGCGTACGCAATGGCCTTTGTAAGACTACCTATCAGATCGCTGGTGTAAATGCTGAAAAGAATCGGCGAATTCACCGCTCCCTGTTGAAGACCATTTTTAATTAAGAATGTTGTGGTAGAAGTTACATTGCCACTTTTGACAACAAACTTTCTACCGTTAAGCATATCATAAAGTATATACAACAATGGCTTGCTTATGCCAAGCCTGCTCAGTTTTAGGTAAAGACCCTCTAACCATACGGTGTCAAAGGCCTTTTCCAAATCAACCAGAACAGCACCTGTGCATTGTTGTTTTGATTTATTCCATTGGACATCAGAAACGATTTTAAACGCGGCATGAATTGTGTCATGACCCGCCTTGAACCCGAACTGTTTATCCGGAATTATTTTGTTGTCCGCAGCCCACTTAGTCAGGGCCCTATTAATGATTTTTTCGAAAACTTTGCTGATGCTCGGAAGAAGACTTATCGACCGAAGATTTGACGGGTTGGAGTTTTCCTTTCCCCTTTTTCGGGAGAGGATGAACCACAGCGGTCTTCCAATGCACTGGATAATATGCATTATCAATTGCCTCCATCGGTAAATGTCTTAGTACAACGTTGGATATACCATCGACACCTGCTGACTTAAAACCGCGGTTCTCAGATCGCCAATGTGTTATATCATTTCGAAGGTAAAAGTGATTAAGTAGGGCTCTGTTTTCCAGGTCGTGGTTGGGGCGAATGCTAACATTCACTTTGTACACTTGCTGGAAAGCAGCTCCCACCGCCTCCACTTTTTCCTTCGGATCTTCAATTATATAAAAGTCATCGTCAAAGATGGCTTCTTCTGGATCTATTTGCGCTGTCATGAGTACAGTCAAACGCACTAACCATTATGCCACGGGTAGTACTGGGACGTAAATACGCAAAATTATATTATTTGGAGAAATCATTGGCCCATTTTTCTTCAAAAATGAAGCCGCCATAATGTTTCAGTCAATGGGGAACGCTATGGTCTATGGAGCCATTATTAATACATTTTTCGTGCCTGAATTTGAGGATGTTTATGTGGAACTAACTTTGGTTTCAACCAGACGGCGGAACTACATGCTATACAGCCAAGGAAACAATCCAATTATCTCGCATCGTAAGCCTGTGGATGGCGTGGCCTCCACGATCGTGCGATTGAATATAGCTGGACTATTTTTTAAGCGGTTATGTGAAGTCGCTTGACTACGTAGACAAGCCAGAGACGATTGACGGCTTGGAGATCCATGACAAACCCTTATCTTTATAACTAAACTTAGTTCTTGGCCAAAACAACAACAAAAAATATATATGTTTTATTTCTTGTTGAAAACCATACTTAAAAAAAAACACCTGTTATATTAAATACAAAAAGTATGTGTGCAGAAATCTATACGATGAGTGAATATATTTTTGTCCTGAGTAGATACAATTTCTTTCAGTAACGTGCAACTCAAACGGTTTTCGTAGCGCACTAAAAAATATGTCCACTCACGTACTTTCGTTTTTGATTCTTTAGTAATAAAAAAATATATATTTTTGTGATCGCATAAGATTCAAATCAACAATAATTTAATAAGAGCAAATCCATCTTCCGTGGCATGATGGTTAGTGCGTTGGACTGTCATACGAGAGGTCTTGGGTTCGATCCCTGCCTGTGCCACCTAAAGTTTTTTTTCACGGGTACTGCCTCTTGCGAGGAATTGACAAATTCTCCAAGAATAATTCTTGTCATGAAAAATTAGCCGTTCGGATTCGGCATATAAACTGTAGGTCCCCTCCATCCCTGCAATTGCTCGCACACAGGATTTTTTGAGAGTTGTAAGTCACTATAGGCCCTGGTTCTCTACGGACTGTTGCGCCACCTAATTTATTTATTTATTTAAATCCATCTTCAACCAAAGATCGATTGCTTTTTCATTAACTTATAAAATTTAAAACTTCTATTGCAATTATGAAAGATGTTTTGGTCATACAAGTTAAAATGTGTTGATATGTTGTTTTATATTTATAATATTGGATATCATCACCCCCTATGAAATTAAATTATGAATCAACATGTGAGTGTTACAGTTTGTTATAGGGAGATACTTTCATAGGGTGTTTAATATTATTTCAAAGTTATTTGAGAGTGATCTGATAATGTAACCGCACTTGCCACTTATCGTTACATTGTAAATAATTTAAACAATACCTCTGTATAAATTTAGAATATGTCTTAGGCTGATCATCTACGATAAAAAATATAAAACTGATTTGATTTGTACACAGCTAAAAGCACAAACAACCCCATCAACAACATTAGTTGACTGCGCAAACCCTAATTTCCTCAGTTTTGTATGTTGTGTCGTGAATGGCCGGCCTTATTGTGATGTTTAATTTATTATTAATTGAAATCCACTTAGCACTTTTCGCGTAAAAGACTAACACACATCCTTACATCGTTTCATACAAACTTTCGTGTTTATAACATGAAATGCACGACTGAGTCGTACGAACTTGTTATCATGCATCCAAAGAGTCTGTTTAAAAATATTTCGTGTATTTTAAAATCTAAAAATGTATCTCCAAAAAAGGTTGTTTTCAAAAATTTAAATACCATTCTCAAAAAAAAACCATAATTTTTCTAATTTTTTTTTTTGAAAATCCTTAGAGTGTTTTTTTTAAATTAATTTTGTAAAAATTTAACTATTCAATTTTAGTTTAAAAATATAATTGGTATGCAGTTATTTAGAGCGTATTAATATACATTTTGCATTTTAATTTCGTAAAAAAATGATGACCCATTTTCAAGACATCGAATTTCGAAACAAAATTAATATTTTTCGTACAAATTAAGTTTTAGTTGGCAAGTTGGGCATTTCACGTGACTTTAGCTTAGTTCATCTTTAAGCTGACTTATACTTATTATTATTTATTATTATTATTATTATTATTATTATTATTATTATTATTATTATTATTATTATTATTATTATTATTATTATCTTTATTTTTTCTTCACAAAATATACTTATCTTATTTGTTAACATAAATCCAATAGGATTTTGAATTGGAATTTTGAATTCCATTTATTGCCATTACTCTAAAACTTGCCTTACCTTTAACCATAATAAGTTTTGACCATGCAAAATATGACACTCTGTATATGTCCACCACTAATGGTCAAAATAGGGTTTTTGGTGCAAAATATTGTTGTGAACATTAATGAATGAACATTCTGTTTAAAGTTCTAAAGCCGGTTAAAATAACACAAATCTGTGGAATTAGAATAATTTCCCATTGTTTTGAACACTTTATTGATGAATAACAAACATTTCCTAACACAATATTATAAATTAAACCCGGAATATGAATGAATATTTTTTTAAAGTATTCATATGGTTAAGTATAGCCCCGGAAAAAAAATTACATGAATAAAATATAATAAATACCTTGATTTTTTGTTTATCATTTCTCTTTCAAATAAAACAGGAGTATATTAAGTAATAAAAATATATAAAAATATGTTAATAAGCTTAGATCCCATTCCCATCATATTCCAATTTTATATTCAATATAATAATGTTGCATTCAGGGGAAATAGAGAAATAAACTAAAAAATGTATCGTTCTTCACATAATTCAGAAAATCTAGTTTTTAAGAAACTAGCCTAAGGATCTGGGAAAGAACATTTAAAGCGTGTTTCATGTATTTTTGAATTACATATATATTTCATGCATTGTAAATAGATAAGGTTGTCCCTTTTAGTTTTGATTTCTAGTGTTAAGTGTAGGACATAAGATACAAAAATACAATTTAAAAATAATTTAATTCATTAAATAGTGGATTCAATGATTTAATTGTTGTAAAATATTTCATTAAGTCTGACATATCTTTTAGTCGACCGAATTGGTAAATCTTCTTTATAAGTACAAAAAAGTACTGATTTATAAATGCCTCAGTATATGCTACTTACTTACTTTAATAGTTACACGAAATATAAACTCTGTTGAGATTTTAAAGCTTTGACTCAAACCATTTTATATTAATTTTAGGTAAGTAACAACAGCGTATTTTGCCTTATTTTTTCCCGAAAGCTATAATTTGTATTCATTATTCAATTTTGTTATGAAAGTATGTGTGCTTATATATGCAGGTGTATTATTTAAATTTTATTTCAATAGGTAAGGCAGTTCTATTGAATACAATAATATCATATACACATTTCCACACTCATTTGGGGAGCCTCAAAATACTCTATGTACCCACATACATACGTATGTATATGTATACAAGTTAGGTTAAATATTTCTAATAGAATGTTGATTCCCATTTTATTGACGGTGGCTTGGTGGTGGCTTCTATCCTTACATTGATTTCTCAGCAAGAGTGCACTCTAGACTTCCTTATTTCCTATTCAACAATTTTGTTTTATTATTATTTCTCTCCTCCGAACGGCACTATTGTAATATTTCCATATGTGACTAAAGAGTGGGAGTTGCATTGATAGCAACCGGCAAGTAGCTACATAAATGGAAGAAGAAGAGGAACATTCAATTCATATTTTCCCCCTAATCCTGCACAAGGACCAAAATTGAAATTATTCATCTGTTTTTTTTTTTTCATTTTATTTTTGACTTTTCATGAAAAGTGGATTTACTGGCCCGATAAAAATTTGGCTTCTTTCCATTTTATCCACTTAACGTAATAAGAATTTGTCGACAGAGTATTGCTGGAGCTGGAAAGGACTATTAGAAATAAAATCGCAGTCTAGCGTATTATGTGCAAGGATTTCTCGAAAATTTCAGTAGATATGCATGTATTGTATGTGCATTCTATTTCATGTTTGTGGTTTCATAATGGATGCAGTCAACTGGTTAGAGTTTACATTTTTATTTTACATAACTGTTCCTCTAGTCATAATTAAATAGGCGTGGGTATGTACACTTGGACTTGGGGTTTTAAATAAAAATATGCAATGCGGTATGAATAAAGCCCAAATTTGTTTAGTGTAGATACTATACTTAAATTGAGGTTTTGAATGCTGTTTTTTTTATCTAGTTTTTCGGAATATTTTTCAAATCCTGCCGGTAGGAAGGATGTAATTTATATTATAGGAACTGTTTACCCGATGGAAAGTTGAGTTCTTTCGAATGTGTATTTGCTACTAGAGGACATATTAGGCAAACTGTTTTAAGCTTTCGAGATGTGAGCGAAAGAGGGACGACCCTCATGAAGGCCAATTTACATCACTTGAGCTTTATTATCATGCATGCCCATAAGAAACGAAGAATGACTCTACCAAGGATAAACTGTACAAGCCCCTTGCCAAAACTTATGAGCCCCCAAAACATATGTTAAGATACTGCACAAAATCGGAAGACGTATCCTACCCGACATCACGTTCAAAAACATACTCAGGCTTATTGACTTCGTAATCGAGAAGAACATGGTGTTGGGTGGCACTAGATTTCCTCGAGCGGATATCCGAAAAGACACCTGGCGGTCCCCAGATAATCAAAAATTGATCATGTTGCCATCGATGGCAAAATAAAATATTTCTAATATCTACTTGCTGTTCGCACATACAGATGAGCCATATCAACTCAGATCACTTTCTGTTTACTATCTCTAGAACCCCACCACGAATAAGCTTTGTCAGGAAAAGAAAAAAACGCCAGCTCAGAAGGGACAAAAAGAACTATAAGCAGCGCGAACTCGAGGAGATTGAGAGATGCTTTAGCAGGTAAGAGGTGCGAAATTGCTTCAGAAGATAAGAAAAGAAAAGAGAAAAATTCACCGGCCATCTGGAAACCAGCAAAGGTAAGGAAAAAAATCCAAAGGTATGATATGGTAAGGAGCATGCAATAATTTATAGTAAAAATTCGGTCGTAAGAAAATATTCTCGAAGACTGGAACTAAAGCAATATTTGTCCGATCAATAGAAAAGTAATTTTCTTCTCTGCACCAAATTCAAAGGTTGGTATTAGTCTTTTAAACATGAGATAGAAAAGTCTGTCAAGCGTATTATGTTAACGCCTGTAAACATTTATAGATGAACTTATGGGGCGTGCGTTGTTTAGTTACGGTTAAGTCTTGGAAAATCTACCATCGACCGAATCTTCAATTTAGATCCAACAATACAACATTGATATATACATCACCTCTTTCTTGATTTCAAAGCACCATGTGACAGAGACGAACTGAACCTTGTTATGTCGAGTTTTATTATCGCTGCCAAGCTGAAACGCCTTATCAAAATAACTTTGGCATCACATGGCGTGACATAACTCTTGCTAGTCGCTGTTTCTTTAGCCTTAGTAAGCAATTGAGAAAAAAGATAATATCGCGAAGTACAAATGAGATGCTGTTCAAAACAAAGCATGGGCCGAAGAAGGCTCCCTTGGTATCTACGAGAGGAAGGTTCTGCGTTCGATCTATTGAACGATTTGTGTAAACAGGCAAAAACACCTGTGGAGACGATACAACCATGAAATAAATATACGAGCTGTACAGCAACTTGTCACTGGTCAAAACACCACATCAAATCTCTCGAAATCAGAGATAGAGTAAGCTAGCGGAATCTCGTACTTGATTCCCAGGAATCAGGGGCGAACGCAGGTGGGGGTTTTGGGGGTTGAAACCACCCCCCACATCAGAATATGTGCAGTTATGAAATATCCATTATTGTTCAAAAGAAAAAAAAACAGAAATGGTACAAAATTAATTTCCAACTCAAATTCTCAAACTACATGATATTAAACGAAAAATTTTAATAAAAACAAACACGCTGAATCAGAACAATTTATGTATTTCTATATTTTTTGGTAAAGTCTAGTACGCTGCTGATGCGAAAAGAAAATTCCCAGAAAAAAATGACATGACGAAATCATAAACGAAAAATTTCGCTTGCTTTTCTTTTTTCAGTACGCTGCTGAACGACGAAATGTGTCATTTTAGTGGATAGCTGTACTAGATTTCTTAGTACATTTCTCCACTCTTTTTGCTCTCAATTTACTTGCCCGGCATATTAATTGCTTGCGAAATTTTGACGTTTAATTTTTTTATTGAAAAAAAAAAAAAAAATTGTTTACTCGTGACTTTCGGTGTTTTGACTTTGATTTATATTTGATTTAAAATTTAAAATAAAATGGATTTGTCTTATGTGTTCCAACAATACATTTCCGAATCGGAAACTCAGGGTGTTGAAGATGTTATTGGTGATGTGCAAGAAGTGATAAAGACGAGCAGTGGACTTCAACTTCCAAAAAATAAACCAAAGAAAAAAAAAATTGATTTCTCTTCGGAGGAAAAAAAGAAACTGGCCAACGAAAGCCAGTGAAGCTATTTGAAAGTTGGAGCATAGGCTTCACAAAAATAATTCAGCCGTTGCGAGCCTCTGGAGTAATATAGCTGCAGAAATGAAAAAAAAAAACATGTACTAACTGCTTAACAAAATGTTAATAAATACAATTCTTTTTCACTTTTGTTTACTAGCAGCTGTCAGAACTTGTCAATTGTTTTTGACAGCTGACAGAACTCTGCACAAATATTTTTCCGCTGTGATTTTCGTTTCCATTTTGCTCTGACCGCCGAACTGCGTACTAGTCTATTGGAACTGGAGTCTAAATTTAACATATAGGTTAGACACAGCTGCTATTCATAAAGAATTTGCCAGCTCTGTTTAGTTAGAAACAGGTTTAAGGCATATTCTACTACAATTCTGAAAAATTTCCTTTAAACTATTTTGTTTGCTGTTAGTTAAGAAATTTTATGAAGTCGGGCTGGTGGTTTTAGACTTGGAAGCACGCAGATATTAGCAAACATTTCATTGAATTTCTATCTATAATATTTAGAAGGTCAATCATAAACTTCACAGTTTTTTTTTTCTCGAATCGATACCTTTCATACAAATCGTCTTCATCTATTTCAAAGGGGTCCAATCGGGTTAAGTAGAGCTTTCGTTTTTAGTTAGTTGGTAGCATTCCAACATCCAGCAAAATATCAAAATATTGATATATGCTTAAGTCTTTTGACATTTTAATTTTTGTTTTTAAATTTTCAAATAAAATGTCTCGTAACTTAATTTACTCAATCAGTTTGTTTATTTTTGACGTTTAATAGATTAAGAAACAGCTTAAACATAGGTTCCGTCGTGTTTATTTTTAGACTAAAGATTATCGTTTTAAAATGGGTTTAAATTGTCTATGAATAACATAAACTAAAGTTTAATTTAGCAAAGACAAAATCAGAACTTATCAAGGAACTATGAATATGACCCTATGTCTTCGGTCTAAAGGTTCGGAACGCATTCAAAATCATTACTTCTAGTATTTTAATGGTGAGTTTAAGAAAAACGTGTTTGACAGTTTCAAAATTCAATCTAGCAATCTACGCTAAATTTGAATATGCGAAAGCAAACAAAAGAGAATTGTGAAAATAGAAAAATCTCACCTCATCTCTTTGTTTCTGTAACTCACATTTATTCATGTGTGAGTTCAGCCTAAGAATGATGGGAATGGGATATCGGCAACGGCAACTAGAAAATAAGGCATACAACCTTATACATACATGCATAATGGATATAAAAATTAAGTTTTAGCTTTGAAGTCAAAGTCAAACTCTTTTGTCAATCGTGAAAGCAAGTCATATGTGTATATTTGTAATTTTTATTCATACATGTTTCTTAGTACCTTACCTAGGTATATAAAATAGCGTCAAAAAAGAAAAAAAACACTTGACATTTAAAATAAAAAAATAATATAATATTAATTTTTTGAAACCCCCCCCCCGAAATTTTTTTCCGCGTTCGCCCCTGCCAGGAATAACCAACAATAAACACATTTTTCAACATGCAAATTTGTCATCTTTATTGATCCGTAGTTTTATAAAGTACTTTTCTGAATAAAAGCTTTGTTAAATTGGAATGGCGTTAATAACTTAAAATAAAACAAAATATCTATATAGACGGTGAATCTTAGAGATTAATATTTCAATAAAACTTAATAGACCGATATAGGTACATAGGTATCTAATAGAAAACAAAATGTCCAGACATACACATGTATAAACGGGTTGCCTGAATAAAAAAATTTTAATTAATCGAACAATTTTTTTTATATATTTTTATATATTATATATATTCTTTGAAATCCTATAATTGTCAATAAACGAAATATTTCTTCCTATTTGTAAAAGCCAGGGTACCTTTATAAATATAATTTATACCTAAGCATATGAATGAATAAACGCATCATAATCTCCTAAAAATTTTACACAAACGCACAATTACCTAGCTAATTTGTGTGGACAAAACCAATTTATACGATAGTTTAGATTTGTATTCGGATTTTATGCCTGTAGGCATTTCCATTGTGGAACTGAATGCTTCGATACTAAAAACGATAATTTTCTAGCATGTCATTTGATCACTTACTCAATCTCGATACCGAATCACATTTAATTCACAATCATTTTTGCTATATTCCGTTTGTACTTCCATTTCAGTTTTTGACACACTCCCCCGGAAATAGAATGAATATACAAAAATGTACTTTTGTTGTTGTATTGAGGCGGGCGTCTATATATTTATTCTCATTACAGTGCAGCTAGCAAAATCCAGGACGAGTCAACGACAAGAATAATTTTGTATCCTCTGCATGCCGCGTCGTTCTTATGCGAATCGAATAGAATAAAAATCCTTCCGTTGCGCGCTTTTGTAGAGCTATTACGCCTGCGGCTAGACAAACGTCCCTTTTTCATTGCGAGTTTTGTTCGAAGCTGTATTGCACTAGGCTGGAGTAGGCAACCAACAATGTGTTCCCACTTTACATAAGAGAAACGTATGTCAGTAGGTAGTATTAAATAGGAAGCATTTCACTGTAAAATAAGAATATTAGAAGTTTTCTCAATGATTGAAAAAAAAATATTTTAATATTTATAAACTTGTTGAAAATTAATGGATTGCAATGGATAACGGATTCAGAGGAATAGGGGTCACGGTTAAATGAATTGTAAAGCCCATTGACTTCATGCAAAGACAATCGTCAAAAAATTTTCTTTTTTACTGATCTTACGAAAATATACTAAAATCTTGTAATGATATTAAATGATTTCAAATCAGAATTAAAAAAAAAGCAATTCCAACAAATTATTTTCTGAGTGCCAAACATTCAAATTATTTACAGAAACTTAAAACCTATGTTAATTAATTTAAGGTACATACTCATTTCTTGTACATTTCGTATAGCTGTTCGAAATCCACAAACTATGAAAAGTTTGTACTCCATATCAACTTAAGTTGTTTTTTTTTTTTGAGTTGAACATAAAATATGTGTACTTGAATTAGAAACTTCCCCATGTTACATATTGCGTTTTTTTGTTCACTTTAGTTTGTTTTGTACCAAATTCTTACAAATATTATATTAATTAATAACATTTTTAGTAATCAAGTTGTTGAGGAAATTAAGATTGCATTTTTGTTTTTAATTTGGTCTCCCAACTCAGCTACGCTCAGTCTGATGAGAAATAATAGTTAGAGCTACAAAAATATTTTGTTCCCCATTGGAATTCAATGTTGACTAATTTCAGCAGAAAAATGTAATCTGTTCGAACTTAAATTTTGAGCGTACTCAACAAATAAGTATTAACATTGAATAGTACGAATTATAATATAAGACAGTAATTAGTTCATAAATCTGCATTTACAAGTAGAAAGAAACCTATACAAATTGAATATGGTCTATAATGGTTTTATACATGTTTGAATTATGTTTTATTTTATTTTATTTTGTTTAATACCTACTATTTTATGCTAGAGTTCCAACAAAAATTTGTTTGAAGTGTATTATTCATAAATAATGCTGTGAAATGAAATACTAAGTGGGATCACTCATCACAAGCCCAATCGTCCTATGTGACAAAACCGAGTTCTCGAGGAAAGGAAACTGTTGTGTTGTCGGCAAACTATGGCATTATACCATCGGTTTTCTCTTCGGGTGCATTGTGAGTATAGTTGATCGGGCTGCAATGTTCATCCTCTACGTCTACACCAGTACCAGTCTATATGATGCCATGCAGTGTTATGAAACATGCCAAGGGACGCTGTATTGGTCTCGTTTTACACAATATTGTGTTGTTTGTACATCAGGTATAAAGGGACATTGTTTGTTGCGCGTTTACTTTTTTGTTGTTTCCTTTGCTGATGATTGTTGGTTGTTATCCTGCCAGCCCAACATTTGTATTTACACAAATTAGTACCTGAGACCGGATTTTTATTTCATCACCAGTTATTGTCCTCGGGATATTGCAAATCATTCAAAAAGAAATCAACGTTAATGGTGTTAAAATGGGTAAAATTGGGCGTTGAAAAAAATAACAACAATATCCCGATCGATCCTGGGGATTCATTTACAAGGAAAGGAAAGGAGTAGTCAGAGTTGAGCGTTTTATATTAGAAAATGTAATGGCCTCTCTTATTCCGCATGTGAATTGCCAGATGAAAGGATTCTTAGCACGAAAAGATAATTGAAATGAGACTGGGAGTGGTTGTTCGTTAATACGTTATAAAGCGTTAAGTAATGTAAGTTGTTGTGAAATTACAAAAAAATGGGTAGGTACATCATCATCATTTACTTTAATCTTAATATGTATTTCCAAATCTAAAAACCACATATGCAAAACTTGTCTGGGGTGACCATCACCAGTGTCTTGTTGTTTGTACTATAGGTACTCTTTCTCTTTCGTTTGCACTTTATTTGTTTTCCATAAGTGCTATTGTTATTATTATTGTTTATTTATTTATCAAGCAGACTATACAAAATGTTAATAATATACAATCTTGTATTGGAAAAAGATAAAGTACTCGTAGCTCTCTTAAAGGAACACATAATTTTATCAACGAAAGAAAAAAGGAGCAATCAATTTTATAAGCAAGAATGTCACGAATGAAAACTATCTCAAAGAATCGTCGTCGAGTTTTTAATTATTGAAGGTCAAGAAGATTACATCTTGTACCGTATTCGAATATTCAATTTTAATCTATGTAAATACTGCTATTCTAATAAATCGTTCTTGGATGGTTTCAAGTCCATTACAATGCGGAGAATAGTACGGGTTCCATATAGTACATAGCAATACTCAAGTTCTTGTCTGACATAGCAGTCTTGAGTGTAAAAGAGTCAGAAAATTATTTGTAGATTTCGCTACAATGAAGTCGACGGTGATAGAAAAAATTAGTTTCCGATCAAAGAAAATCCATTTTTCTGGAGACCACTTAAAGATTGGCACCATTTATTGAATAAGTAAAGTTTGATAACTTAAAGTCACGACGAAAGATTATATATAATCACTTTTAGACACATTAAGATGTAACTGGTGTGTAGAACACCAGCTATCTAAAATATCTAAACCGTTTTGAAGAAGAATTTGATCAGATGCCAATTTAATGTCGCCAGCAAACATAAGACAAAGAGAAGATTTAATGATGTAAGGAACATCATTAATAAAAAGAAGAAAAGAGGCTGTGATGCCACACTGATAACTTCCCATCCCGTTTGTCGATTTGTCTTGCTTAAAAGTTTGTAGGTTTTCGTGTTGTGTTAAAAAAGTTGTCAGTTGAATTTTTGTTAAAAATTTCAAAATTACCAACAATATTGCATATAATGAAATAGTTTTATTTCAAAATCTAGTTTTGCTAACGAAATTTTTAGTCGAAAACCAAATTTTACCAATTTGAGTAGCATTTCTTAAAAGTTTTAATTTCTTATATGAACAAATACAAATTGGATGAATGAAATTAATTTGAGAGATATCGAGAACCGAACATTAATTTTTACCAAATTTGCGTACTATTTTTTGTAGATTTTATTTTTTTATGAAAAAAACGGACTGTTGGATTCTTATAAAAAAAATTAGTTTTAGTACAGTTTTTTTCAGTTTTTTGTTTTTTTGTAAAAAAAAATGTCAATTCGATTTAAAATAATAAAGCTCCTGGCTACGACCTGATTAACGGTCGTGTCCTCAAAGAGTTGCCTAAAAAAAAAAAAGCAATGGTTAAGCTCTTACAGCTCACTAACGCTGCTTTAAGACTTGCTTACGTACTCACGCGATGGAAAGTCGCCGAAGTAATAATGATCCCCAAACCGGGTAAGCCACCGAATGAGAAAAAATCGTATAGACCAATTTCTCTCTTACCAATTATATCTAAAATATTTGAAAAACTGCTTCTTAAACGAATGCTACCAATTATTGAAGAAAAACGTTTAATTCCCGACCACCAATTCGGTTTCCGGAATAATCACTCGACAATTGATCAGGTTTACCGAATAACTAACGAAATTGAAAAAGCATTTGAAGAAAAAAAGATTTGCTCAACTGCATTTCTTGACGTTTCTCAAGCTTTTGACAAAATTTGTCATGACGGGCTAAAATATAAATTAAAAGTCTTTCCAGAGCAAATATATAACATTCTTGAATCGAACCTAGAAAATAGATTCTTTCGAGTTAAGCAAGGAACGGAGTATTCGGAGTTTAAAGAAATAAACGCTGGGGTTCCCCAGGGTAGCGTCCTTGAACCGATTTTGTTTGTTCTTTATACCCGAGATATACCCCAAACAGAAGGCACAACTTTATACACTTTTGCCGATGATACAGCTGTACTCGCAATATCGGATTCAATAGAAACGGCAACCTCTAAGCTTCAAAAGGCATTAAATAGCATTTCAGATTGGACAAAGAAATGGCGAATTGCTCTTAATGAAACGAAATCGACGCACACAAATTTTACGTATAAAAAAGTATATAACTTACCTATTTATATAAATTCTGTGTAAATTCCATACGCTAGTAAAGCGAAGTATCTAGGCATGACTCTAGACGCGAAACTTAAATGGAAAGTTCATGTAAAAAAGAAACGCGATGAACTCGAAAATAAACTCCGCGAATTGACATGGCTTATTGGAAGATATTCCAATCTAAGCGTTTATAACAAGCTTCTTATTTATAAGCAAGTACTGAAACCAGTTTGTACGTACGGTATACAACTTTGGGGTTGTACCAACGAAAGAAATATACAAATTTTGCAAACATACCAAAACAAAGTACTTAAAATAATAGTAAATGCTCCATGGCATGTAAGAAATAGCGACTTACATAGAGATTTAAATATAAAATATGTAGAAAACGAAATTAAAAAAATTGCTACAGAGCTAAGATCACGACTTAGAAATCATAGTAATAACTTAATCCAACAATCTGTTAGCGAGGCGTTCGTTTTTCGGCGTCTGCACCGAACAAGACCTTCTGATCTAGCGCAAACAAATTAATCTCTCCAATCGAATTTTGTGGAATCTTCAGGTCCTCTCGTTGGGGAGCTTCCTGACAAAACGCGAACAAAATGACGCTAAAACTACTTGTTAAGCTGGACTTAGTTGTAGTAATAATATAGAAGATAAGGGAGGTGAGTTTTAGTCAGTAAAAATCTGACACTACTATAAGCATCGGGCTTATAGTGTCTCTGAAGATTTCTCACCTTCCTGCGAAAAAAAAAAAAAAAAAAAAAAATCGATTTTTCTCAAAATTTTATCGAATGTTGAAAACAATATTTCTTGTAATATAAAATTAGTTTAAAGCCAATAAAAAGTTTTGAAAAGATATTTAAGTTGAAAATCAATTTTTACCAACTTTTGTTCATTTTTGTTTAGATTTTCATTTTTTGTAAAAAAAACGGCAAATCGATTTTTCTCAAAATGTTACTGAATGTTGACAACAATATTGTTTAAAAGATAAAATTAGCTTAAAGCCAATATCTCAAATTTTCGAAAAGATATTTGAGTCGAAATTCAATTTTTACCAACTTTTGTTAATTTTTATTTTTAGGTTTCAATTTTTTGTAAAAAAATTTCAATTCGTTTTTTCTCTAAATTTTACCAGATGTTGAAAATGTTATTTTTCGTTGCACAAAATTGTTTTCGAGATGAAATCATTTTTTATTCGTACAATTTTCTAGGTGACAAATATTTTTTTTTTCATTTTTTTTTATTTATAAAAAAAACCTTTAATTGGATTTTTTTTCTAAAAATATATTCTTTGGGTATCACGTTATAATATAAAATTTAATTCAAGCCTCTAGCGTTATTGGTTCGTGAGATATTTAGGGTTAACCAAAATTTTCACCATTTTTTTAAACTGCTATGGTAAAAAAACCACCCACGCAATTTTCTTGAGAGCCCTTTCTGCATCTTTCTGCATTATTATGTGTATAAAAAAATTTATTTGAAGTCGATATATCTTCTGGTTTCTGGTTCTTGAGCTATGGACGACGAAAAAAACGTCGCGAACGTACGGACGTACGACTCTAGGGACCTTGAAACGTCGAGAAATGTCAAAATTTTCAGTTTGACAAATCGGACCGATTACAATAACTTCCTAAGGCGCCAGTTATAGCTATCATTGAAATCGATCAGGAAAAATTTTTGAATCGATATTTGAATGGTTTTCCCTTTGATTAGAAATGAAAATTATATACTGATCGATCGGAAATCACACAAAGAATTTTTTTTGAGAAAAAGAAGTGTAATTGAGAACTTCCTTTTCTCTAAAAATGTATTTTTCTATTTTACGGGCGGAAATTCATTTTCCTGAACAGCTGATACTTTTATGCTGAAAAGTGAAACGAATCGTTCCACTTTTTTTTTTTTTTTTTTTTAAATTCATTTTTATTATAATTCAATCTTAAAACTATCTTAAAGCTAGACAAAAATTCATAAAACTAGCCTAACTAACCATCGTTCCACTAATTTGTGTTCCAATTTCACACAATTCCAATGACAGATTTCTGTCAGTAAAAATTTTTCGGTGGCTTTCAATCAGGAAATTTTTTTCAATGACAGAAATTTTTAATGATAGCTATAAACGACCTGCCAAAAAAATTCCAATGTTTGTTTTCAATGATGAAAACCAATGATAGCTATAACTGGCGCCTAAGGGAAGTTAAAGAAGTAAAGGTCCAATGTGGCTTCCTTGGGGGATGCGAGAGGTCACAGATATGTGAAGTGATAAAGACGAATTTATGGTGACGTATTGTGTTCGATCTACCAAATAAGATATTGTTTCCATAAGCTCCACAGCGAAAATCTTAAAATTCTTTGAAGCCTTTAAACAAAAGGTAGGTAGGTACTAATAAAAGAAAAGAATTTAAATAACATAGTTTGAATAACTAAAATCGATGTGATAACATTAGGTATTGTATTGAATAAATGTTTTTTGTTTTGTTGGGTTAAATTTCAACATTTTTGTGCATTGAATTTTTAATGATTCCATCTAAACAGTACAAAACTGAAAAGTTATCAGCAAAATAGAACTTCTTTGTGGTTGGCAATCAGCTGTCCAGTAAGAAAAAAAATGAATTTACGAAATAAATTTAACTTTAAATGTTTTGTTTCTTTTTTGAAAAAAAAAAAAAAATATTTTTGAACTCAGAACTTAGAACTTATCTTATTCCATCAATATTTTGCTAAAAATAAAACTCTTATACACATGTTGGTTGAGTTGAGTTAAGTTGAAACCCAGGTCTGTTCCGGAGCGCCATTTTCTGTAAGTAAGTATGTATATACACATGAATAGCAAACAAAAATAAGCATAAATTCGGAACGAAAATTAAAATAATAATTATGTATTAACTTACTGATAGAAGATATTTGTTTATATTGAAGCTGCAATAGCTTTGAATGATTCACAATATTACTGACACTAAAAAATGTATGATTTTCTTTCAGAAATTAGTTTTTTTTTATTTAGTTTTTATTTATATTGTTAAGACTTGAGATTCAATCTCTACAATGAAAAAAAATATATGTATGGTAAATATAATATGTAAGTAAAGTTATTTAAAAAAGAAAACAAAATTTAATGAACAAATAAAGATTGAAAAAGCAATGTAACGTCTGGTTCGTGGAAATGCTCCTTAACAGAATTGATTTACTCAAATCCAAGATTTTTTTATATTTCAAAATATAAATAATAAACATATATTGAGTAAAATATTATTGTATATAAAAGTATAAGATATATATTTTTTGAAGTAAACGCTCTGGATTCCAAACTACAAAAGAGAACTTTACTTAACTACAATTCATTATTTGACATTTAAAAAAACAGGAATAATATCAGCTCAACATCAACTGTGCCACCTAAAGTTTTTTTCGCGGGTACTGCCTCTTGCGAGGAATTGACAAATTCTACAATAGTAATTCTTGTCATGAAAAGTGCTTTCTCAAATTAGCCGTTCGGATTCGGGTTAAAACTGTAGGTCCCCTCCCTCCCTGACAACAGTACCCGCACACAGTAATGGTTGAGAGTTGTAAGTTACTAGGCCCTGGTTCTTTACGTATTGTTGCGCCACCTAATGAATTTATTTCTACAATTTGGTACAGTTGTGCTAGAAAATACCAAGTGTACTAATAGATGTGTTATATCAGTTTTATAACAGTTGTTTTTGCCTTTGATTGAACTTTTGATTTGTTCTCATCAAGGGCACAAAAAGAAATACTGGCAACAGCAGTTTAAGAAATCAAATAATGGTGATCATCCATCGATATTTCAAAACTAAATTGATGTCATTTGATGATTATCTCAAATTTGAATTTTACCGAATAAAACATTCCAAGTAATTTTTGCAAAATGCTTAGGATTTTGCCTAGGAATACTGACACCTGCTCTTCGAGACTTGACCATGCTTACATTTTTTGGGGAAGACTTACTAACTTAAGGTGGATGGCGCTTCAGTCCGGAAAGGAGCTAGGCCTCAACAAACTTGCGTTTCCATCCAGCTCAGTCCCTAGCTATCGATCTGCTATTTCGCACGCCAAATTGGTTGAGGTCCTCTCCCACCAGCTCCAGCGTGCGCCACCAGAGTTGCCGTCTAACTGCACTTCGCCGTCTGTCGGGATTGAATATGAAGACCTTGGACAGACCTTTCAAGGTTTTTGACTCCTGTTGAAAGAAAAAACGGAATCCTTCCGTGGTCATCCACCAGATAGATAGTCATCGTCTGTTTAAAACTTAAGATTCGTTAAACTTCATTCTTGCAAAGACGAAAAATGAACCACTGATCGTGTTGTTTCACAATTACAAATTAAAAGTTTTGTGAAACACGTTAAGAAACTTTTCTAACCTTTTGAGCCAAAAACTACCTTGTCACTTCTTAACACTCAAAGTCAATTAATGATCTAGCATTATGTTTGCATGGAAGTAGAAGGCCATGCAAAGATTTAAATGGAATATGAGTAGGAACATTCTCCTCACCTTCCTATACAGCAATAAAACTGGGATAAGGTAAAAATAACGAAATTTAATCTACAAGGTGGCGCACCAATTGTGCTACAATAAGGAATTCAAATAACTTCTTTTTTAATCAGTGCATTTAATTTTTTTTTTTAATGGATAGAAAATTAAATTTTATTTTAATTAGTTTTTAAAGTTATATAGACCGCAAATGACCTCCACGCTAACCCACACATTTACGGCACCTGATCAAAACATTTTTCATTGCGTCCTGAAGGGTTGAAGTTGGGATCACCTCAATTATTGTCTTTATGTACTGCTTCAATTTAGTCAAATTCCTGGGTTTCGTTTAGTACACCTCCTGCTTGACAAGAACCCATACAAAAAGTCTGGTGCAGTCAGGTCCGGTGACCTTGGGTGCCAGCGAAAATTGGAGTTCCTGGAAATAAATTTGCTTGGGAATTTTCGTTGGAGCTCCGCCATAATTGGTCTGGTTTAATGTGCAGTTGCTATATCTTGCTGGAACGAAATGCTGCTCAATGGGATACGTCTTTGGCGCAGTTGTGGGTAAAAAACTCATTCAACATCTTTAAATAACGGTTCCCATTGACAGTTACTGTTACACCGTTTTCTTTAAAGAATTATGGCCCAACAATACACCTTGATGAAACTGCGCATCACACAGATACTCGTTCTGGGTGCAGTTCCGTATTATGGACTTTATACAGAAACAAGTTTAAGTCACCTCGAAGTATCCGCTGTAATGACCGTCTGCTAACTCAAATTTTACCCGACAAGTTTCTAGTCGAAACGCTTGGATTTGCTTGTATTGCCGATGCTAAAGCGGGCGATTGTATCCTGAACACGAAAATTGGGATCTCAATAATAAGGCATGCGATGCGTGAAGATTCGGCAAACATGTTCACCAGCCTCATAATTGTGCATCTATTCGGGGGAGTATCACCAAACTTGCGCCTACATTTACTTTGGACGGAAATGATGGACTGCAAAGAATTATACCATTGCATACTAAATAGTAACATGCAAAATCAAAAAATAAAATAAGCCGATTACTCACACAAAAAAGAAAGTTATTATTTTATTATTGCGCAACCCTGTAGAATTCGTATTATATTTGTATATGTGTTGACATAACACAATTATTTTATAGGTGTACAAATTGTAACAAACACGTTCAAAAAGAAATTTAAGGGATTATAAAGTTCCTAGTTCAAGAATGACTGAATGCCTTAATATGCATATTACATATCCGCTTGCTTTGCATACTGCGTAAGATAAAAGTTAAAAAGTGAAATAATGAGTAGACAGACTTTACATAGATTGTTATTAATCAAGAAATAAGACATATTTGTTGGTTGTTTTGATTTTAAGACACAGGAACTTTAAAATGTGGCTCCCCCTTGAAGCGCGGCATTGTACACTTCACTTCACACAACGCTTTTGCCGTCGCTTATACTTACACCATGTTCCATATTACCAACCAACAAAAATCCCAGTAAATAAATATTCACTCAGATTTTTCGAATACTTGTCGAGGTTTTTTGCCATTTATGCTTGGTGAAGGATATTGTTATATTGTACGTACTTGTTCAAGACTTCGTGGATATATGACGCCATAAACGCGAGTGCGTTATGTAGTAGAAATTGGTGTCCCTGGTCATTTTTATAGTGCGAATACAATGCTAAATGGACCCATTATGGTCAAGTTAAATTACGCTTAAACAAAGTTATGATGCTATTCGTTGTTGCTGGTTTGATGCAGCTATTTGTGAAAGTGGTTGTGGCTGCTACAGCCGAGGTGGTATAGATATATTATTTTTCAACTAGCTCCGGACCATGAGGCAGTGTGTTCTATCTGCAATAGTTATATTCCATGATTTTATGTTTTGTCAACTCGTGTGGCTTTATACGTGGTACAATAAAAAATAGTATCTTTTTTTCGAGTGTCCTTTCGTTTTTCTATGGTTATTTTGTGATTTTTTTATTTAACTTAATAGGAACAATTGTTTCGTTTGGGAAAATTGTGGGCTGTTTTTGAGGGTAGGTACCTACATATGTATATTGCACATCACAACTGCTTTTTTTTAACATCCGACCTATTTTCGTATTCATATAAATTGGGTGGATGTTATAATAAAACAGTATGCATTTATGTATTTACATATCAATATCATATCATGTTTGAAGAAGGTTTGAAATCTATTGAAATCCCCATACATATTTTATAAATAATCAAATAAGTAAAAAAACCCAATAGGGCGAATAAAGCGAAGTTTAATAAATCTTAATAGTTGTCTGACATTTCTAGCGATGAAGTCATTTTCAAATTTACTTTTTTAATATCATATATAATTTTTTCACTGTCAGTAAACATTGACTTGACCTAGCACAGGTTGTAGCTATGACTATGAAGATTATTTCATGGTTTTTCAAAATTTTCGTAGGCCTCGAATTTCTGAAGTTATTCGTGAAAAATTGTTTTTTACTTTCAAGGTTTGACGTTACGATAGTAGAGAAGTCAGAAAAAGTAGGTCCCCCGATTCCATATGTCTGTCTGTCTTTCCACGCCCTGCAGCCAAAACTATTGGGTCCATTGTGTTCAAACATCGAAACTAAGGTCTTAAGCTGATTCGCGTTAGGCGTTTTTTCATTTTTGAAGACTAAAAATTACAGTACAATTATTTTGGGCAAAAATCGAATATTCGAATTTTCTCAAAAACGAACTTACAAATTTGTAGTGTCCGACCGAAGCTTCGGCTTCGGTTCGGCCGAAGTTCGGCCAAAAAAACAACATTCGGCCAAACCTTCGGCTTCGGCCATTTTAGGCCGAATCTGTTCATTCGAGCATCGTAACAGGCGCCGAAAAAAATTTAAATTTTTGAAATTTTTGAATAGGTATTTCAAAACACTTGTGTGCCATCATAGTAGGCGCCGCAGAATTTTGCCTGACACCTTTTGCAAATCGTTTGTGTTTAGTTTTGTTAAATCGTGGTTTCGGTTTGGTTTGTGTTGTGTTGTTTATTAATTTAATTTGTTCAATTTTAAAAGGAAAAAACACTTAATAATTTAAAAAAATTCAAGTAAGTACATCCTAATGTACATATTCGTATTGCAAGAATATGAAACATTGCATTTACATGCATTTACTTATAATTATTTATCCGCTCTTAAATCGAGTAAAAGTAAAATATAGAACTTTTTTGGACGATTTGTGTATTTTTTTTTGTTTTGTTGTTTATATTTGTACATAGGTATATATTTACATGATGACATCTTTGGGAAAAAATCCTATCTGGGAATATTTTTCTAAAAACAGCGATAAAGCAATTTGCAAAATATGTAAAAAAGCTTTGTCTCTTGGAAGTGTTTTACCAAAAAATCAGACCACGACAAATATTAAGAAGCATTTGGCAAGCCAACATTTAAATGAATGGGAAACTTATTCGAAAAGTAATGCACCAACAACACAAGAAAAACAATCTTTGAAAAAAAAAAAACTGATTATTTCATTTGTCTTATGTTTTTTTAGCAATAAATTTCAATAAAAATAATATTTGTATCCAATTGGAAAGGAAAATTCTTGACTTTTTTTAACCTTAGGCTTCGGCTTCGGCCGAAGATTTTCTTTCAGCCTAATAATTCGGCTTCGGCTGAAAATCGACCTTCGGTCGGACACTACAAATTTGTATTAAACTTTCTGTAAACTTTTTTTCATAACTAGGTTTTTTTTCAATTACCTAAACTGAAATATTTTTGTATTGCTCCCCATATGGGGTACCTTCATAAAACCATAATTCTGTTTAAAAGTTTTATCATGAACTAATGAACCGATTTCAATCATTTTTTTCTGCACAAGCTCTTTTTGTTATAATTTATACCTGGCATGAACATTGCAACCTGAAGACGTTTAAGTCAACAATCTTTTTTTTATCTATAATTTGTTAACTCATAAAATTGTATGATGTTAGGACCCTTATGTAGATTTATTATAGTATCTTATATAAGTTGTAAGTCAAATTGTATAGAAAATTTGTTCAATAGAACAAATTGAAAAAAAAACATGATGCACCCCTGACCTTCCTTCGCTGTATCAGAGCATTTCAATTATTAAAAACTAACAAGTAACAGGAAGCGCAGAATAGAAGTTATTTATTTCTTGCATTTAAAAGTATTTATCACGACTTTCTGCACCCAGAGCGAAGACTTATTCCATTTATGCACGAAATTCTTTGTGTTGCATATATGTACCCATAGACCGACAACAAACTGGCATTGCCGTTTTACAGCATATGCCACAATAATCGACCACTAAATGAACATTTAATTTCAGCTCATATATAAATTACAAACATACATATGCAATATACATACATGAGTATGTATTCTTTCTTTATTGCTCGTCCTGGCCACCCCTATAAATGTAATAAGCAGAAGGTACCACCATTAGGTTCGATTTTATTCCGCTGGAGAAAATAAGCTTTACAATGCAAAAATTCCCCATCAGCATTCAAAAGACTAAAAGTTACAAAGACAACCCCATGCAAGACAACATACCCGGGGGAATTTGTCTAGTCTTCTGGTCTTCTGGATTTGGAAGCACTCTTAATCCTCGCATGTGTACTCAATTTTCACCCTCAACTGGTGCCTGATTATCACCCTTTAAATGGTACTTACATTGAACAGCCTGATCCTTTATCTATTCATTGGAATATACACGGCGTTCATACGAAGTTTTTCATTGTGTTTTGATATCAAAAAGATTTGCTCTATTAAATTCATTTGAGCTATTAAAACAGCACCCCTTCGGCTCAGCGATGACGGGCATTGACAAGTCGATATTAGATGACTTCTAAGGACTAAATTGTGTTCTGTCACTCGATTCGAAAAGGGACAAAGCTATTTGGGCCCACCACTAGTATAACCAATACCAATACAGGGAGAGGACGAGCGAAAATATCTTTGAACAAATGTGACAAAGATAAAGCGGCAGCCAGAAGATACAAATCTGAATTAAGAAAATGAAATATTATTTCAACACAGCACAAGTGAGGGGAAGTTCTGCGACAAATATGTTTTGTGGAAACCGAAACACTATACCTACAATCCTTAAAGGTACAATCATATATATGTATGTATATCTGTACAACATAGAAAAACGAAATATCTGGCCGGATAATTGGTCTGTAATCTTTTTGACAGATTGAATTTCTCTTTTATCCAGATTTTGTTTTGACTGTTAATATGGTTCTTTCTTCCCATAACAGGACAATTACGTTGTTAGTTTTCTGGTTGAAAGGATGAAAGCATCTGTAATAGGGGTGGTAATGTTATTTGGGGGAAGACATACTAGCCACGTGTCTGATGGTTTATAATTGTTTTTAAATTAAATACATTTAGGCATGATTATGAACTACCTAAGTGATTAATATAGAAAACATACCAGGTATTTAAGTGATTTTAAGGTTATATTTCGAGCTAAATAATCCAAATAAAATTGATTTTGATTTATAAATACACGTCCTTAACACTTCCTATTACTTACTTCTTAATTGAAAATATTTATCGAAACAAAACACCAAAAAGATTTCCCTGACAAAACAAAGTGTTTTGGTTTTAACTTTGTTTTGTGTTGAATTACATCAGCTTCTGAGGTTTTTGTTAAATTTGGGAGAAAAAGTGCCTACAAGTTTAAAGGTTGGATAATGAGGTTCTCCACTAAAGTTCAATTTTGTCGATTTTTGTTCGTGAATATCTAAGCTTTCTATACTCGATAATAAACCAAAGCATATTAATAACCACTCCATCCCTGATATGACTCGCACACAGGAATGATTGAGATTTGTAAGTCACTAGGCCCTACAATTCTCAACAGACTTTTACGCCACCTAATTTATTTATTTGTATGAATGAAATAACCATTAGGTCAATATTAACTCTTGACTTATCGGGTGGTGACTTCATTGGCCTTATTGCACAACAATTAGATCAGCTGGACTTTGAAAGTGGACTTTGGTTTTACTATTTTTAACTATCGAATGTGATCTTTTTCCCAATGGTGACGGGTAAACATTAAATTTGTTCAACAAAACTTTATCGACAAGAGAATTGAAGGAAACTATGAATTTATGATTTTGTGTCTGAGCCTGATTTTTAAAGAGTTTGCAGTTCCCGTGGCATGATGGTTAGTGCGTTGGACTGTCATGCTACAGGTCTTGGGTTCGATCCCTGCCTGTGCCATCTAAAGTGAAAAATTCTCCAAGAGCAATTCTTGTCATGAAAAGTGTTTTCTCAAATAAGCCGTTCGGATTCGGATTCGGCTTAAAACTGTAGGTCCCCTCCATTCCTGATAACATTACTCGCACACAAGAATGGTTAAGAGTCGTAAGTCACTATAGCCCTAGTTCTCAACGGACTGTTGCGCCACCTAATTTATTCATTTAAAGTGTTTTTACCATTAAGATACAATCCATTATCCATTATGGGGTTTCAAAAGTATAGGGATGGAATTCGACATCTGTTTAACTAAGTTGTTTAACCAATTTTTTTTTCAGTTGAAAGCCTGACATTTCCGAAAGTGGAATACTTAGCAATCGCTCAACGCATAAAAATTGTTAAAACCTACTACAAAATTGGTGATTCTGACACAGCCACGTACATATTGTGCCTTAAGAGGTGATTATGGTTTGCATAATCGTCCAACTATACGCAAGCAATTGGCAAAATTGTGAAGAAATTTAAAGAGGTTGGATTGGTTACAGTTATTGTAAGGCATGTGAGTCATCGTTTAGATCGTGCTTTTGTGTTTTGCACAAGTCACATTTATTTAAGGTAGATTTGAGAAAAAACCCATGTATACAAAGAAAATTGAATGCCTTCTGTGGAACTTACTTCGCTCTGAATTATTAAATTAAAAATCAGCTTTTAATAGAAGCAATAATATTATTTAAAAATTAAATTCCGCTGAGGCACAAATTTTTGGTTGAATAAAGTATTTTTTAACTAACCACATTTTTTAACTCTTAAACTTGCTTTTGACACTAAACATAACAAATTTAACTTTCTTTATCACTTTTAAAACTCGAAACTACATTTGGAATGATTCAAATCAATCAAAGCTGTAACTGACTCTAAAGATATGATATGAGGAACGTAGTTTATCCTCAATCAAATGCAGAAAAACGAGTAATTAAACTGATTTTGCAAAAATAGTATTTTAGAAGAGCGACCGGAATCTAAGTTTTGGATTAATATTATATTTAAGAATATGAATTCGTTTTTCTCTGTATCCTTTAAAATTTGTATTTATAAGGAAAAAAATACAATATTTTTATTGAAACTGTGAATAATGAAGTGTCTACAAATTTTCCTTTGTAAACAACAAATACAATTTCATGGAACGAACACGAAAAAAATGATTTCTATTCAAATTTGTCAAAAATGTGCTCGTTATCTTCAAGTTTTGAAAATATTTTCTCTAATGCCTCATTAATTTATGGACAGTATTATTGGTGTAGATTGTAAAAAAAAAATCAGAAAATATGTTTTCAAACGGCCAAAATATCCAACGTATATGAATTTATTTTGTGTCGCATTATATGCTTTTTAGTTCGGTGAAAAATTACTATGAGTAAAAGATAAGGATATGCTTTGAAGGGCCGGCTGGTCGGTGGAAACCCACTACACGAGTAAATGATTAGAATTGGGTTTTATTCCAGGCTCACCAGGGGGACCAGGATTATTAACCTTTTCATAACCGAAATCCTGAAAAGTTAAAAGATAAGTTTACTTATTTGGTTATAGATTTATTTGGTCATTTTCTTAATACTCTTCTGTCTTAGTAGTCACAATTTTCGACATCAGATATATTTAGCTAGTAAATTAAAGAAAATGTATATGTAAGTCACATGTTTACCTACTTCATTCCTCAATACATAATTTTGTTTGCATTATGCACAAATTACAACACGCCAAGTTATATAAAAAGCAATGGCTTATAAATACCTCAATGGCTATGCAAAGCGTTGACCAGATAATAGGTTATTGTAACTAGAACAAAACAATCATAATGTGTATTGGCTGTACAACAAATCGGATTATTAAAGTTTCTTAGCGTACTTGACTTTGATTGTGGCATTGGAAAGTCCATGGGGTAGGTTATGAATTATATGAAAAGCTATATTTATGTCTCATATAGTACCTACCCCCTTTGTAAAAGAAATACATTATTTTTGCGAGAGATGAATTCTACTGCTTTTGTTTTTGTAATGAATTAAGTCTTTTTATTTGAATATGATGTAATAAACTTGACAGTTATTTTTATTTTTAAACATGAGTCTATATTTCAATATTAGTTAAGTATTTGAGTCTCTTCTTCTATTTCTACATGAACGTCGAACTTGTCGAGTTGTAGAAGCTGAGTAAGGTCAATGATTCTCGAGAATTTTCTCCAGATGAGTCCTGAAGCCAAAGGACGTTCTTATCCCTCTACCTTTCCAAAATCATCACCCCTCCCCACATAAACAAGGCATACAAGCCAACGCTTATGTCACCAACTCCCATCCCACCTCCCACGTTGTAATGGCGAAAGATCTAGACAGCGCTCCTCTCTTTCAGGTGCTCCTTCCCACCCTAGGTAACCTAGATCAATTGCTGTTTACCGATTCTAATCATTTTACTTATCAGAATGATGTTCTTAACATTAACTGACTCCTCACCCAATCTTTTTCTTTTTAACCACCTCTTATCTTTATTGGGCTGTATCTAAGGTATTAAACGACCCGTGCCGATGATCAGCCTGGCTGGGGGCCCAATTCAAAAATAGCTCAGTCTCTGACGGAGTATCCGGATACCTGGCGACCTCCGGATTAACTAGCCTTATCTGTATAATGCGAATCTCTGTACAGACGAACCTCTCTTTCTTCGCAACTCGTGGGACCAATTATGAAGGACAAAAAAGAAAAAAATGATGAGACCTGTATCTCTTCAAGACCGGGCGGCAGTTTGGCGTCAAAGCCTGTTGCCGTATCTCCTGCGGCAAACACAGAGAAGGGAGTAAAGGCAATCCATGGACCCTCCTCTGCTGTTGGCAGCAACGAGAGTAGGAAGGTAGCGATACCTAATTTCAGTAGTGGCAGGGTTGTGAAGAATGGCCCTACCACTACTACTGAGAGTACATCCAGAAATGGAAAGTGAAACTCTCGAAAAGCCTATACAAACAAAGGCGGCAAGCTGCGAGAATCCTAAAGGCCTCTGGTGAATTATTGGAGGCTGAAAGGACACCGCAGCAAACCGCTCGCGTTGAATGGGCAAACAGTGTTCTTACTGCAGCAAGGACCGGGAAAGACTTCACGTCTAAAAGAGAAAGGTCTCTTGAGGGGGCCATACCGACACCAAAACGGCCTCGTGTGCACAACACCAGCACTCCCCTCAATCCCATCAGGAAACAAGCCAGTTCTAGTGACGTCACGAAGGGCAAAGTCGTGGTTGCGGTCATTGACAGGAGCGATGATGATGGAACAATATCGGCTGATCGTTGGCAGCTGGTCAAGTTTAAGCTCTCGGGTGGCTTTTTAAGCATTTTGAGAGAGCTTCCAGGACCACTTCCTTCCATAAGCGATGGTGGTTGGCATCAGGGTCATGTCAAACTCATGGTTTGTGGCGATCAGTGGTCTTGTGACTTGTACAAGCTTGCTGTCAGCCGGTTAGGTGAAGTTTGGCCAAGTGCGAAGCGCGAGGTTGTCGCTAAAAAAGACATTCCTAGCAGACCTAGAGCCCGCATTTGGATTCCAATCGAACCTCCTGGTATCGAGGACAATCTCGAAATGATCAAGGTTTGTAATCCATCCATGCCGACGCATAACTGGAAGATCGACAAGCTAGAGGAACTGAAGGGTCTTTATAGGAGTGCCATTGTGGTACTCAATAAAGAATCCTTGGCTCCTCTAGCCCTTACCAATGGCTCTATAAATTATGGTTTCGTATCCATCAAAATCGAATATACAAAAAAGATGAGGCTATCGCGGATAGCGGGCCTCCAACAACAACCGAAGGTAAACTCGCGGTTGGTGGGCCTGGGACGTCGTCGTCTCTCCCACCAGAAGGTGATGATGCACCCATGCCCTCTCCAATCACGACTCTATCCTCTAAAAAAGTTGAAACCATTCCATCCTTAATGGAGACTGAGGACGACCTAAACATGATTCTTCGAAGCGAGGACGAACTCTTGGGTTCATCCTCAGACTCAGAGGATCAGAACAAAACCGTGGTGGAGGTTGATCTGCCTAATTGTGGCCAAAATGCTGCAGTTAGTACAGATTAATCTCCAACACTCCATAAAGGCCTCGGCCTCACTTCTTCTCCGTCTGGCAAGAAACGGGATTGTTGAAGGGTCAAATACAGAAAATAAATTACCTATCATTTACAATTTAAAGAGATTGTATTAATTTTTGATAAATTTTTAGATTTAGAAGTTAAAGGAAAATATACAAAATAATTTATTATATTAAATAAAATAAAAATAATTCTTAATAATAAAAATAAATAATAATGGCCAAGAGCCATGGATTGTGAGATCCGTTGTTCGAGGACTCAAGACTCTTGGGTACTACACTCTGTATGAGACAGATGAAGGTGAACCTAGATCTTGCATACTAGTCAAACGTAGCATTAATGTATTTTTACTCCATAATTTCAGTGACAAAGATACCACTGTAGCTAGGCTGGAAACAATTAAAGGAAGTTTCTGGCTAGTGTCGGCGTATCTTGGCCATGACCACCTTGGCCTTCTCCCTGGAAAAACTCTTGAGGGAATCATCGCTGAAACAGAACGGCAAAGGATCCAAATAATTATTGGGAGCGATGTTAACGCTCATCACACGGTATGATGGAGTACGAATATCAACGACAGAGGCGAGTCTCTTTTTGATGATATTCTTGGTACTAACCTCTTAGTAAGTAATGTTGGAAATGAACTAACCTTCATCACTAAAACTCGACAAGAAGTCCTAGACATAACTCTTGTCTCCGATACTATACACCATATGATCTTGGACTGGAAAGTATCCAAAGAACACTCGTTCTCTGATAATAGATATATCCAGTTCAATATCAATGTGGATGAAAACCCTAGTCCATTGGCTTTTCGAAATTATCGGAAAACTGACTAGGCTTCATGCAGGAACTTATTACAAAGTTTATTAAAACCTGGACTATCTAGTCCTCTCTCTAACGCAAGCCAACTTGACAACAAAGTCAATGACCTTACCTCAGCTAGAAATTGCATGTCCACTTATACTCATAAGAGGAAAGAGGAAACCACAATAGTGGGCCTCAGAGCTTTACTCGCTCGGAAGAGAATGTAGGAAACTCTTCAACCGAGCCAAAGTCGCAAGACTAGCCTCTCATTAGGATTCTTACAGAAATCCCTAAGAATTTACAAGAAGGCACTAAGGAAATATAAGCGATCTTCCTGGCGATCCTTTTGTGGCACGATAGAAGAAACTTCTGAAGCCTCCAGGTTACGGAAAATTCTTTCAACTAATCCCGCGATGCCAAGCTGCTTGAAAATGCAGACGGCTCCTGGACAAATTCAAGTAATGAATCGCTGACCTTACAACTGGACACTCACTTTCGTTTTAGTTCTCTTACCGAAACTTGCAACAATCATATACGTTCAAGTTCTAATACAACATATCCACAAGGTCTGATCACAAGGGACAAGCTACAATGGGCTCTCAACAGCTTCCAACCATTTAAATCTGCAGGACCAGATGTAATAATACCAGCCGAGCTACAAAAACTTCTGACAGAATTGCACCAATCCTTGAGGCAATTTTTACCAGCTGTCCTTATCCATTTTTATACAGATGGTTCAAAAGCAAAGAAAGGGGTTGGTGGAGGTGTGTACTCTGAACGACTGAAATTAAGTCTCTCATTCTGTCCTCCCAATCATTGTAGCGTGTTCCAGGTGGAACTTTTGGCGATAAAAGAAGTCTTGTCCTGGCTTAAAGAAAACGCGATATCAACATCTGATATCCGTATTTTCTCAGATAGCCAAGCCGCTATCAAATCTCTGGACTCTGTCTCTACAAACTCTATAACAGTTTAATACTCACCTTTGCTGGGTGCCGGGCCGTAGAGACATTCTAGGTAACTGTAAGGCAGATGAACTCGCCTGGAACGGTACAGTGCGGGAAATCCTACCACGTTTGGCAAATACTGGCTTACCAATCGCTACTTGTAAACTGTTGCTAATGCAAGACGCTATGAAGAAGGCCAACACCAGGTGAACAACATCACCACGTGCCAGGTCACTAAAAACATCTGGCCAACACTAGATTTAAAGCGATCAAGGTGTTTGCTATCTCTTAGCAGATCGCATATAACCTCGATAATGGGTGTCATAACCGGACACTGTCTAATAGGAAAGCACGCCACGCGGCAAGGCGTATTCTCAAATGACTTTTGCATGGACGTACATGCCCTGGTCTAGCTCAAAAACGCAAGAATTACCTAGGAGAATTCTTCTTTAACGATCCAGCATAATCAGCCTTAAACTTAAACTGGTTCCATTGAGCTTAGGAGGAAGCCTCAAGTTTCATGTGGTATCACAATGGGCCATTAAACTAGCCTAAGTGTGTCCGATTCCATTATGGACAGCCACTTTAACCTAAACTAACCATTTAAGACTCTAAAAAACATGATTAGGGAACTAATTTATTACAACATTGACAACGGGCTTCAAATCAATTGGTTTTGATGGCCCAAATCCATCTTAAAAATTACTCTATGACATTAGATTATTCAAATCGTACTTTTTAAAATAGGGCTTATTGAGGCTATCTAATTTCATGAAGTAGTATTTTTTTTAATTTATAATGATGTTCTCTCAAATCATCTACACTAACACCTTTTATATTCAGTTAAAATATTTTTGGTATCTCATAAAATTTTGGAAAAATCATCAATAGTTGTTAGATTTCACCTGTCTTACAAAAATCTGAAAGGACCGCTACACCATTTGTGCTACAACGGTTTCATATGTTTTGATTTAACTTTGCTCTAAGAACCAAGTTTTTTGTTGTCTTCAAACTTGCATATTTTAGAAAATCTGATGTGATAAAAAAATTTCAGAGTGTGAATTAAATTCAGAACAATCCGTTGAGGTATGTATGTATGGTGGGGCAAACTGCGTCCTGCATCCCTTCTGCTTGGGCACATGGAATCTGGGTAGAGAAGTCGAGAAAAGTAGGTTATCCCGATTCCATCCTTCTGTCAGTCTGTTCTCGTTCCTACAGTCCAAACCATTGGATCGATTGAGTTCAAACTTGGAAGTTAAGGTTTTAAGCAGATTCGAGTTAGGTCCTTCCAAAATTTTAATTTTTTCACAAACAGACCGATACACTTTTATTAAATTTTCTCTATTACTATTCTAGGACGAATAGTACAATAAAAATAACAATAACAACTTAATAATCTGGTTCGTTACCGATCTTCCAACCTCTCGCCCTTTGATACGTACTACGAATTGTAAGTCTATCGAAATAAGGTATAGAGAAAAATGGAGGCGGAACAAAACAGCATACTTAAAGGAGCTTATAAAAATGTTGATGCTTCAAATGCATTTGATAAACAAGTATCATATCTCGACCTGTGACGTCAGTGGTCTAAAGTAGTGGAGTGCGTAGTGCACACGACTTCTAAGACTGAGCACATCTGATATGCGTGGGTTCGAATCCTATGGTGTGCATAAAAAGTTTTTCAAATAAAATTGGATTAAAGCTCAGCACCACAAAAAAAAAAAAAGGAGACTGATGAGTGCAAAAGTGGCAAAGCACGAAATAGCTATATCTCCAGCCAAAAACAATGAGTGGTAGCACCTTTAAGGTGTTGTTGTTGTTCAAAACATTCAATATTTTTTTGAATTTGGCTCTTTCGATAAAAAATATATTTTTATATTGCTCCAGAAGGGTACCCTTAAAGACAAACTTATTTTGCTGGTATATTTTCAAATCTTAAATAACAGATTTTTCCACCCCCGTGTATTCCGCTGTCCACTACTTATAAGTTTTCAATGGATAAAGTTAAGGCCCACCGATTATTCTCTCCCAACCGGTTGTTCCGCTTATTATTTCCTAATATCACATGGTAGGGACATGTCCCGCTACCAAATAGGTGTTTTTAGGTAATATGAAATACAATATTATCTTCCTTTAATAATAACTTGTAATTGTAAGTATATAAATGATTTATTTAGCCTAGAAAAGGCAGTATATGAAATACCGTTTTAAAAGTTGGTTAAAAACTCTAAACACAAGCTATTTTGCTCTCTGTGGGAAGAACCCTGGACGCCGACTAGTCTACCTCAGCATCGTAAAAATAGCATCACAGTGTTTTAAGATAACCTGTTTCTCATTTTTACTTTACTAAAAGTAATGCAGTTAAGATACTATTCCACTTACGGTCTCATATATCAATCATTTTATCCAATTATTTGAGTCAGTATTGTGTACACATTTTGACTTTAATGTTTTCACAACGCTGTAAAGCTTTTAAAATACTTTAGGTTTTAAGTGTTCGTATGTACAAGCATTCCGTAACCAAATCCCTCCCAGAACCATAAACACCGTTACAGTGCTTATTATCGAAAACATTTCTAGTTTAAGAAAGATTTTTTTTTATAATAAAAGTAATTAAATTCCTCTCTGACAATTACCAAATTAACAAATCAAAAGGGGCTGCTTTTACCACTCCTATATAAAAAAACCCACCCCTCAGTTCATGAATACAAAAACTTTCAGAATCCTAATTGAGTTGTAATTTGTGTAAACATCAGAATTGACTTAACGTAAATAATGAACTTGCCCTACTACTCCGGATGAGTAGAATCTTCGTTGTGAATAAAATTATCTAAGTGGGCTGACGACGAGACGCCGACCCTTTTCTCTTTGGTTCTGTTTTTGTATTTTGAGATACACAACAACACAAAAGTTAAAAGGAAAACCTGTTCAATTTAGAAATGAGAGCTCATCATGGGGGGTTGGTTGAGTGAGGGTGAGTCACCCCACATCCTTATCTCGGTGTTCATCAATGTTAATAGCTCTTTATGTTGCTTGTATGGTTATAGCTTTAATACAGATCTATCTTTATATATATACGAGTTACGTTAAACTACCCCTAACAGTACTTTGAAAAGTGCCAAACCTCAAATATCGTAAATTTCCGGATTTCTCGTTTGGTTGTTGCGCATCTGTTTGGAAGAATACAAATGTCCTGTACTCCTGTATGCGTTCAGCTACATAACACTGTTTAGTAGCATCTCTAGACAGTACTTTTCTGGGATAAAATATTTTTCAGCATTTAATGGGGTCGAACTTGTGCAATTTGGGCCTTGATCTTGGTCGATTTGAATTTTATTTCCACTTATTCCGTAAAGAACAACTTCATCAATTTATTTATTTAAAAAGATGATGGTTTTTGATTACGCATACGGATACGGGAAAAGAAATACTTAGTTCTAAATATCGTGTAATTGAACTGTTCTTGCATTAAATTAAAAAAAATATATAAAAAAAGAATTAGTGGCTTATGTTTCTGCATAAAGTATACATTAACAGTTAAGTAAATTATACCTACTTGCTAATATTTTGAAGATTATTAGAAAATCTTGATTTGCGGGCATTAAATAATGAATGACGATGAATGGAATAAAAAATTACATTTATTGAGAGTCCAAAAATAGTACAAGTATTGGATTTGAGTTGTTCTTGACTTCAATCAACGAAGAAGCCTAGTTAAGTTTGAAATTTAAATTCGGCTTCCCAAATGTATTGATATTTTGCTCGCAGTAAGGTCTTTATTTCGAGCATGTTATCATTTTTGCATTCATTTTGCTAAGAATTAATTTAAATAACAAGTGTTAGGTGTTTTGAATGAGCTTTATATTACAAAAATCCGATCTTTCTTAAGCATTCTAAAGGAATGTTCTCATAGACAACCTCTTCGAAGTTTAAATTTTTAAAAATAAAATGGATGTGTGAACAAATGAATGTGTGTTTTCCTTTTTCTAACGATACTGAGAAGAATTTTAGTAAATATTAAAATTACCAATTTGTATATGTAGGTATGTACAAAACATAAATGTCAAATAAATAAAATCAAATGAATACTTTTAAATGATTTTTAAAAAACTTTTTTTTCAAAAAAAGATAGTAAAGAAGAAATAATTTTCAATTAATTGGCTGAACACAATAATGAAGCTTGTGGTACTATCAAAGTTGAGAAGTACGAAAACAACACACAGCGCTACAATGCGAAGTTGAAGCCGAAGCTGAAGCGCAAGTTGGGTGAACTTTTGACTTCTTGCCGCGAAGATTTTTGACATTTGTATGATTTATATGGATAGTTGGAGGATCAAGTACAAATCTTTTGACTTGAAGCAGTGCAGATTCAATTCTCATGACTCTTTACTGTTGTGGACGTCCTTTGATTTAAAATGCGCGTTCTGTAATGACAGCTTCTGCTTCAAGCGTTTTTTTTAACTTCAAGCTTCACCCATTGTGTTCAGGCTGTAAATTGCATAATAAACAAATAAGATTCCATATTACCCATATCGACCCCGTTCCGCAACTTTATCGTAAGCAATATTTTCAATAAAAGAATACATACTTATTATTAAAATTTGTTCGTAATCCATAAAGTTATTAAAGCTAGTGTCTAGTTTTAGCTTAAGTGGAATTAATAATTTCCAATAATAACTTTAGGCATAACCTGTTTCATGGACCAGAGTTCAACTTTTGATTTGTCTTTAACGATAAAAGTTTTTTTGAAGCTTACGATAATTGGGCGGAAAGGGCTCGATATCTTTATTTAATTTTGCAGATTCTATGTGGATGTAAAGATAGTAAAAATTGATATTGAATTCTGTTGTTCTTGTAATGTGCTGTGCAAATTTCCTTATATCTCATGTGGTGTTGAGCTATTTGAATCTTGATTTAAAATACTCAACAAGATGAGAATCTTAGACTGACGTATCGTTTTGCCAACATGCTATATGTAAGAAAGTGTGCGTAAATTATGCAAAATTTAAACACATTCTCGCATTTAGTCCTTAGACCAATCAAATTGCTTCATTTTGAAACTTTCATGGGCGCGTTTGAAAACGAAGCAATTTTAACCAACAGAATATATGAATGTATAGCATTTTAATGTCAATATAAATAAAAAACTTTAAGTATATATTAACTGTCACATGAGCTACCGGAGGTACACATTCTTTTGAACATGAAAACGGTGGTTTACATGACTTGTTAGTTCGTATGAACGAAAGTTTTTCGGACAGCTGATGTAAGTTTTGTTATACATACATATGTATGTAATGCTAAAAAAAAACAAATTTATTTATGGTATTAATTTGAATCAATTTGGTTTCTTACATTTCACTTTGTTTGAAACTTATTTATACAAATTCAAGGAAAATAATAAAAATAAAATATTACTAGCAGTTCAAAGATTATTGGAAAAAATAAAAAACTAATATTTTTTGAGGAAATAATCCATACATAACGCAGGTTTAGCATGACCCTTTTCGTTTCTTTTGAGCTGCAACTCTGTCTTCGGTTCTTAGAATAACGTTGTAGCAATTAGAACAATGGTAGTGCGTAGGACTGCCATGCTAGAGATCTTGGGTTCAATCCCTGCCTGTGCCACCTAAAGTTTTTATCATGTTGACTGGACCATTCCATCCACTGCTCTTATAAGATGTCATATAGATTTAGCAAATTGCTAGAAGTTAAAGTAGCCATTCCCTGATTTTAACTTTAGCAAATTGTTAAGAGATAGTAAGATGTCAAAATCGTCTAAAATTAGCTAAATCATCTTTTTAGCCTAGTTAATATATTTAACAATTTACTTAATTGTATCAAATTTTGCGCCATTAATTTAATTTTTTAAACTTGTAGATTTTGTTAGTATTTTGCAATTTGATGGACTATGTAGTTTTTATTTTTGACACCTTTTTTTTAAATAAATTGATAATCGAACTAAATACTTTATGGAAACTTTAATTATCAAATAAGAACTATAACTTTACGTGAAATAATTGTTTTAAATATTTTGATTCAGGTTTTAATCACTTTCAAAAAGATATATTTGTGTTGCTCATTAAGGAAAGTTTAATTGAATTCAATAAATTGTGTTCGCGCCTTTAATTTTATGATACTTCGAAGCATCTTTTAATTCTGGAATTTGAAGAATTTCATGTTGATAATAATTGTTTATTAATGAATTAATTATAATTAGTTGATGTTGTTTATGCTCTTAAAAAATCAACTATCAGCATAGTGACAACACATAACTATAGCTTAAAACTGATGTCTTCTGCGAAAAAATTAAAAACCAAAATTTAAAAACAACGACATTCAAAGACTAAAAAAGATTTGGCTGTCAATACAAAACTAATTCACCTTGTTGCTTTGCAAAGTGCCTCTAGGCCAGCGGTTTCTTTTGCTGTCGGTTTTCAACATCTATTCACGGAGTCATTTTAAAAATTACGAACACAACAATGTAACTAACGGGTTTTGGAGAGTGAAATTTAAGAAAGATTTCCATCTTGGTAATTGAGTACTTATTTATAAACACAGCACTTAGATCCGTAACATCGGTTCTAAGTTAAGAAATTTAGTTTTTTAGCTCGTATGTAATTTTCATCTCAGTGTGTTTCTATTGTTGGTTCGAAGATTAAAGTAAATTGTCCGTTTCAGAGCGTTTCGTGATGGTCATCAACGTATCGTTTCGAAAAGGTAGGTAGTGTTTTTTCTTCCCTATTTCCTATACTAGACAATTTAAATACCGATACTTGTTTTGACGGTTTATAAATAATGGGACCCGCTGTGTTATGCTTATGATTAATACATTGAATATTTAAGTCGTATGTAGGTAACTTTCATTTTAATTAGTCTGTAGGACAAATAATGTACATACTTTTCGTTTTGCGCCAAAACATCTATCGAAATAAACAGCATCCAAGAAACCTCTTTTAAGAATACAGCCCTGACAATTTAGCCCACTATATTTCTATTGTCTGGACTGAATTGTTGTTTAAGTTTGTTCATTCAGTTTTGGTGCATAAACTTTGGTTCGACCAGAGATAGTTATACCTTGTACCCCTCACTTATGTATCAATGGTTGAAAGGCTTGAAATTGAGTATTTTACACAATTGGAAATGGAAAGGTAAATAAACTCTTTCATTCCATTTGTTTCGTTTAGTCCATGTTATTGTTTATGTGTTTAGTTAAACCCCATAGGATATTATACATACATGTAATGATATTTATATGTACATATATGCTGATAGCGGACATGCGTGACGTGGGCTAAAGAGGAAATCGTTGTGGTTAAAGTTTGGGTATAGAAACTGGGGATTTTGTAATGCATTAAACTGATTCTGAAATAAATTTTAAGGCCATAATTGATTTTGCTACTTGAGCTTTAAGGACTTTCGTCCTACAACTACAGAAAGGTTATGTCAATCGTTTTTTTTTGATAGCTTTTAATTTACATGCTGGATACAATTCCTGAATTAATGACCTTTTGTTTTGACACATATGATTCATCCAGTCCAGTCTTTGATAACTACCTACCAGTTAAGATTCATGATTCTTTTATTTTATACACATGCGTAACTTTATTAAATTGCGATACTGTGCAGTCTTGTCTTAACTTGGGATAGGTAGAAGAGCTGTTGACTGAAAATGCGTCAGAAACCTTAGTAATGTCAGATCAACGAGGATATCACTCAGGTTCAGCCTCTTCAACTAAAGTCTGACAAGTTTTATAGTTCAACCACAATCATGCGTTCGGTCGTGAAACAACGTACTCTTGTGAGGCAATCTGAAAAGTCACCTCAAGCATTGTGCTCACTTTAGATACATAATAAAAAAAATAAATAAACTTTCTTCTAAACGCCCGAGATTTGAAGCTACATATGTACATGCATTTCGTTTTGCAAATTCTTAGGTCACGCTTTATGAAACATGATAATGTTAAATATCGTAAAGTCCGGAAAAATGTGGTTGTGGTTTTATAATCTATTTTATAAACAGAAAATTATGTAGTTAAATTTAAACGCTAGTTCCGCACCTTCCAAACTGCTATTTCGCCAAAATCAGTAGGATATTTGTTTTGTATTTTTTCAGACGAATTGGGTGGCTTTATTATACAAAAAGTGAGCAAAATGACAGGGTTGCAAGCAAGCTTAAGAGTGAGTGCCACTAATGCCACCTCTCAGCTCAGTTAGGGCTATCTCATTTATGATGTAGCTCAAAAGTAAGCTCAGCGGTAGTAAGTTTTAGGGAATGAACTGAGCTGTCCTATAACTGAATTTAAAAATAATGAACTAAGTTAAATAGAATTAAATCCGTGTATGGTGTTCGCTATGGGACTTTTAAGCGAGAACTTCAATGGCACATGTGATTATCGCCCTTCTTTCTTTGGGTATATTTTAAAGCAAAAGTGTATGCCAACAAGTTAAGAAGAATAGAAGAGCTGAGGAATAACGACATTGAAGAGAACAGATCCTGAACTTTCAAATACAAAATTGTGGTTCTTTTTCACCTCTTTCTCGTTCTGAGCTTGTTCAGAACTATATGAGTTCAGAATAAAAATATCTAATAGGTATAGATATAGATGATGTGTTGCTTGTCTATGTTTGCTATATTATGTATTTTTATGTTTATTTTTCAAAATAAAAACGATTATATTTTTCTTTAAAAATTAACAATTTATTAAAACTTTATGTTACAAACAATTTTTTTTTTTTTTAAATAAATAAAACTAGCGACGCGTTTCAGAACTCATGTTCTATCATCGGGCTACTGTTTACTAAACTTTTGTTGTTTTTCTATTGTTCATCTTTCTGTTGTGTTGTTGTTGTCAGATTGCTATGTTTTGGTAGGTAGAAATGGCGATCTCAAGGCAACCTAGTCTGAGATCCAATTAGCGCTGTAGTGCTATTGTTTTGAGTGTGGGAGCTTTTTGGAAAGCTTTCTTTTCTTCTTATTTCTTTTTGTTGTTTATTGTGAATTTCAAAGCTGTGTCAAATAGTATGTTCTGTTTAATTGTTAATTTGTCATTTAGTATTCTGTCTTGTTCTATCTTGTTGGCTTTATATATTTCAAATTCTTCTTTTTTGCATGTCTGTAATATTTTTAGGTTATGCTCAAAGCTTGTATATTTATGGTTATATTCTATTAAGTGCATCCATATGTTTATCTGGTGTTTGGTTTTGGTTTATGTTCCAAGAATCTTTTGTGAAAAGATCTTCCTGTTTGTCCTATATAATATTTGTTAATCGTCGCAAGTTATTTTGTAAACGCCAGTTGATGTTTTTTTTGTTGTTGTTGTTATTTTTTGGTTGGAGAAATTTGAATATATTGTTGTTTGTTCTGTATGAAATTGAGAAGTTTTGTTTTTTGAATTCATTATGGATGGTGTGTGGAAGCCAGTTGGTGTATGTTATAGATGTGTAGTTAGTTTTTTCAATTTGGTTACTTGTGTCATTAGGTTTATTTTCTTCCGTCTTTTGTTGATCAATTGGTCGATCATGTCTGTGGTGTATCCATTTCTTAGGGCTATGTGTTTTATAGTGTTTATTTCATCGTCATAACTTTGTTTGCTCATTGGGATGCTGAGAACTCTATTTATAAAGGCGTTGTATGCTGCGAGCTTTTGTGATCTTGGGTGGTGGGAGTCATTGTGGATGGTGGTGTCTGTTGTTGTTGGTTTCCTGTAGATGCTGTATTCCAGTTTGTTGTTATGCTTTTTTATGTTGATGTCTAGGAAATTTATTGATTTATTTTGTTCATTTTCGACAGTGAATTTTATTTGTTGGTTAATGTTGTTTATATATTTATTAAATATGTCTATTTGTCTATTTGTACCATTAAAAATAATGAAAGTGTCATCGACGTATCTGCTGTAAAAAGTTATTTGTTTTTGTAATGGGTTGAGGTTAGATAAGACGTATTTGTTCTCAAAATGGTTTAAATATACATATTATATCAGCTAGAAGTCCACTTAATGGTGATCCCATTGCGAGCCCTTCTTTTTGTATATGTCTGGTTGTTGAATGTGAAATAATTTTGCTTGTGTATAATTTGTAATAATTTGCTTATTTAATTTATTTGTTGTATCGTTATTTTGGCTGTGTTGATAAGGTTTTATTTTATTATATTTATTGTTTCTGTTACTGGGATATTAGTGTACATATTAGTAACATCGAAGGAAATCAGTTTGTGTTGTGGTAGAATGTTTATTGTTTTTGTTTTCTCGATTAGTTCTAGGCTATTTTTTATGCTTTGGTTATTTTTTAAGGTTATGTTTGCTGTTATGATTGTTTGTAGTTCTTTTGCAATTTTGTAACATGGTGCGGTCTTATAATTGATGAGTTGAGTGGTCTTATTGGGATGTCTTCTTTGTGTATTTTAGGTAGTCCTGTGAATTGTGGTGGTTTTGCGTTTGTTTGTTTAAATTTGTGCTTTATTGAATTTTGGAACAAATTGTCACTTTGGTTTATTGTATTGTTTATTTCTTTTACATAGTTTTTTGTAGGGTCATTTGTTAGTTTTTTAATGTTATTGTTTTCTATGAAGTTGATGGATTTGTCTGTGTATTCTTGTTGTTTTAAAATTACTATTGTGTTTTCTTTGTCTGCTTTTGTGACTATTGCTTTTTGGTCTGATATTTTTTGCATGATGTAATTTAGATCAATTAAATACTGGTCATGTTTATTGTTGTGTTTTGTATTGATGCTTTTATTACTTTTTACTATATATTTTTTGTTAATGGTTACTCTTGTTTCGTTTTGTGCTTCTTGTGTTGGTAATTTTGTATAGCTGTCAATTCTGACTTGTTGACTTTATTTGTCTCTTCCAAATCAAGTCAAAAAAAAAGTCAAATATTTGAAAATTTGGTTTCTAGTAAAAAAAAAACTTAAATATCAAAACACCAAATATTAATGATAACATAAATACATTTTATTAATTATAAACAAAACAAAAAACAAAAAAAGAATTTCAACTTCAATTCAACGAGTTAATTTAAACAAATAATATTTCATAAATTATTATTATATAAAAATAGTACTTAAGTAATAATACTTAAGTTAAGGTACATATAGTTAAAGATCTTCAAAATCTGAACTATCATATTCAATTTCATTGGCTATATCTATATTTTTGTATATAGCATAAGTTCCAACTTTTTTTGTTACTTCTGCAGGAATTGCAAAGTTATTGCAACAGTTTTTATTGCGCAAATGATTGAATTATTAAATAAAGTCAAAAAACAAGTCAAAACACTTTTGACAAGATTTGTATTTCATTTCATGTCAACAGCGATGAAATCTTGTCAAATTTGATATGAAACAGGTCAACTTGGCAACACTGATTATTTGACACAGCTTTGAAATTCACAATAAACAACAAAAAGAAATAAGAAGAAAAGAAAGCTTTCCAAAAACCTCCCACACTCAAAACAATAGCAATATGACAACAACGACACAACAGAAAGATGAACAATAGAAAAACAACAAAAGTTTAGTAAACAGTAGCCCGATGATAGAACATGAGTTCTGAAACGCGTCGCTAGTTTTATTTATTTAAATAAATAAATAAATTAGGTGGCGCAACAGTCCGTAGAGAACCAGGGCCTAGTGACTTACAACTCTCAACCATTCCTGTGTGCGAGTACTGTTGTCAGGGATGGAGGGGACCTACAGTTTTATGCCGAATCCGAACGGCTAATTTTGAGAAAGCACTTTTTCATGATAAGCATTACTCTTGGAGAATTTGTCAATTCCTCGCAAGAGGCAGTACCCGTTTATTTTTTTTTTTTAAATTAAGGTGGCACAGGCAGGGATCGAACCCAAGACCTCTCGCATGACAGTCCAACGCACTAACCATCATGCCACGGGTACTATTTATTTAAAAAAAAAAAAAAAATTGTTTGTAACATAAAGTTTTAATAAATTGTTAATTTTTTAAAGAAAAATATAATCGTTTTTATTTAAAAAAAAAACATAAAGAATACAAAATATCTAAGTAGACCGAGTGGAATGCTAAACACAAGCATCAAAATCTTTATCCTTATACTTCGAAAAATAAATTAAATCCTTGTTTAACCATCATTAGCTGTTCCATTTTCATTGAAGTTTTGAATCTTTTGTATTAGTTTTGTAGAATAAAATGACAAGTAAATGTCAAATAGTGCTTAGAAGTGTTTCAAAAATAATTCCGTTCCGAACACTTTTGTTCAGAGAATGATCAGAGCATACTCGATGTGCTCGAAACCGGTTCGGAACCCTTTTCTGAGCTAAAAAAAAATTAAAATGTTCGACTGGACCCCACGAACGTGCCCCTTTCTGTTTGAAGATAGTACTAATAGTTTAAGATTTAAAGATATACCCCTAAAATAAGTTTGTCTTCAAAAGTTCAAATGCCATTTGCAGTTATTTGGAATGATAAAGGATCGCAATCGCTCTTGCAGCCAACGCCCAAATCCAAAGAGTCAATATTTTGAAGATACGTGACCAAACAAAGATAACGACCACATGTTCTCGATCCACACAATCTTATATCCAATACGGGACCAAACGGACATCATTATCAGCAGTCATAATATACTTAGGACTTATTAATAGAACATAAGAATTAAGATTATAAATACGACTGTATGTTATTCAGTCGAGTTAGTTATTAAGAGTTATCCAATTCTTTTAGCTCACTAGGAGTCCTTATCCAATAAAGAAATCTTTAACAAAATAAAAATGAAACTATCGTGTTTTATTTAAAAATGGCGCAGTCGGTAGGATACAACTAAAATTGATGTATCCATAAGAATCTAGCAAAAGTGAAATATATTTAATAAATAAATACTTGTCCACGTAAGGAGCTTAAAAGTTTAAAGTTAATATAAAGTAATTTACCGCTGAAATAACGAAAATCAATACACAAGTGAAACGCGTGTTTAAATTGACTTTCAAAATAAAACTGAAACGCATATTCAGTACTAAAACGAAAATTTAGTAAAAACCCAAATAATTTGTAGTAACTCAAGCTAACGCAAATAGATAATGTTACAAAGTTCGTAGAGAACGACAAAAAGTTTACAAAACAAAACCTATGAAGAAGATACTACATAAATACCAGAAGAAGAAGTTAACTGGGAACGAAACCAGTGAGAACAACACCGAAGAAGAACAAAACAATCAAGGAAAACCATTAGTTTGGACGAGAACTCATCATCCGACGAAGATCACCATTTGCAGAGCATCAGAAATCAACAGATACCGGAAGAGTGTAAGAATATTTTTAAGATAGAAGAAAATATATTAGAATTAAATAAAAATTTGTGTAACAGTGAATTGAGTGAAAATAAAATAACTAAAATGGCAACTCCACTTACATTAAGTTTAGATCCGTTGAAATATTTTGAAAAGTTGTGTACTTTTTATGGGAGGCAAGAAGACTTGCATAATTTCATAAATAATGTTGAAGGAATTATTCCCACATTAAAAAAGTATGATAAACAGTCACAATTAATGTGTATAAACGTACTTAAATCAAAATTATTAGGGAAAGCTAAAAGATGTATCTATTGAAATACATCCTCATCTACATACATGGGATGAAGTTAAAAACATATTAGAAAATAATTTTGGAGGTTTCAAGAAGAGTTTTACATTATATGATGAATTAAGGAATATAAATTTTAAAGGGAACGTCATTGGATTTTATAATGACATTCAAAAAATGCTATGCGAACGAAATCAAAAGACAATGCAGGAAGGTAAAACTCATGAAATTACGCATAACAACGCCACAGCTCTAAATGTATTTAAGAAAAAACTACCTACTAACATGAGGACAGTACTATTCTCATTAAAACCGACAGACTTACATTCAGCTCTGAACGAACTAATACAAGCAGGTTTTGTAACAGAAAATAACTATAAAGAAGATAGAAACGACAGAACTAAAATAACACAAAGAAAAAAAAAAAACCTTTTATACAACATAATAATAGCTATAGACAAAATACAGGACAGTATAGAAATAATTACAACAATAACTATAACAATGATAATCGGCATGATTTAACGCCTTATAACCCTTATAGAACACAAAATTATCAAAATTTCAGACAACCGTGCAATTATAATAATAACAATCAACAAAGATATAACAACAATTATAATAATCATAATCGCGGACAGAATCCGAAGCCAATGAGCATAGATCCGGGATCTAGTCAATTGAAAAAAATTCAAGTAAACTATAATGAAAATAAAAATTATGAACAAAATTTAGAACAAATAGACAATAAAGGTGAAAATTTTCGGTATTCAGCCTCGGATCCGAATTACCCTTTATCAGATTAAAGAAGAATGAAAATTCAATTAAATTATTAATAGATACAGGAGCAACAAATAGTTTAATCTGAAGAAAAGATATACCTCCTTACATGATAATAAAAAGAAAAGAACCATTAACAATAAAAACAGTAGGAACACCTGTAATAATAAATGAAGAAGTAATTGTGCCAAAAGAAAGATTCGCATTAAAAACTGTACAAGAATAATAATTTAATTCCAAATAATAGCAAAATTGACTACAAGATGAGAACACTTGAGCTCAATGGAAACGTCATACCTATTTTCTTTAACGAAAATGAAGAAGTAGAGTATAATAACGAAATCCATCACTTTAAGACACCCGAGCCTCATACGTCAATGTTTGATGAATTGGGAGACAATAGGTTAGATCATTTAAACTTTAAAGATAAAAAAGAACTAATGAAAATTTTAAAAAATAATGAGCAAACATTTTATCATAAAAATGACAATTTAAGTTTTACATCACATGTAAAACACAAGATCACAACAATAAATGACGATCCTATCTTCACACGTATCTATAGGTATCCAGAGATACACAAAAACGAAGTTAACAAACAAATTCAAGAATTATTAGAACAAAAAATAATTACTAAAAGTTCTAGTCCATATAATGCCCCGATATGGATTGGATAGTCCCTAAAGAGGAAGATAAGTTAGGCAACAAAGAATGGAGAATCGTAATCGATTATCGTAAATTGAATAATGTAACAAAAGAAGACAAATTTCCCATCCCTATAATAGAGGATATATTAGACAAAATGGGCCGAGCAAACTATTTCACAACTTTAGACTTAACTAAAGGTTTTTATCAAATTGAAGTGGATCCAAAAGATCGTGAAAAGGCAGCCTTTTCAACCCTTTCTGGCCATTATGAGTTTTTAAGAATGCCATTCGGGCTAAAGAATGCTCCAGCTACATTTCAGAGACTAATGAACGAAGTTCTAAAAGAATTCATAGGAAAAATCTGTTACGTATATCTCGACGACATAATCATATTTAGTAAAACACTAGAAGAACATGTTAGTTCATTAAACAAAATTTTCAAAGCATTGCAAAAAGTAAACTTAAAAGTAAGTTTTAACAAATCCGATTTTATGAAAAAGGAATCTGAATTTTTAGGTCATATAATAACTCCTGAGGGAATTAAAACTAATCCTAACAAAATTGAAACAATACAAAAATTTCCTATACCGACCAATGTTAAAGAAATACAATCATTTCTAGTTCTTACAGGTTACTATCGTAAATTCATACAAGATTATGCCAAGATAATCAAGCCACTCACAATTTGTTTAAAGAAAGATAATAAAGATAGATACTCAGAACGAAGAATATCAAGAAGCATTTAATTCTTTAAAAATCGCCTTACAAGATACTTTATTAAATAAACACCCTGATTTTAATATAGAATTTATCCTGACTACAGTACAGACGCAAGCAACTTTGCATTAGGTGCTGTACTCAGTCAGAGTCACGGACCATTAGCTTTCGCAAGCAGAACGTTAAATAAGCACGAAATAAGTTATTCTCCCATCGAAAAAGAATTACTAGCTATAGTTTGGGCTACAGCTCAGTTCAGACATTACCTTACGGTAGAAAATTCAAAATATTCACTGACCATAGACCCTTAGTATGGCTAAATAATTTAAAAGAGCCTAATAGTAAACTACAAAGATGGAAAATCAAGATAAGTGAGTATAACTTCGACATAGAACACATAGCAGGAAAAGAAAACAAAGTAGCTGACGCTTTGTCAAGAATTAAAATTAACATGTTAGAAGAAGAAAACAATGATTTAGTAAGTACTAAACATAGTAATAAAAGTGATAATACAGATTTAATTCATATTACAGAAAAATCTTTAAATAATTTCAGTAGACAAATTCAAATCAAAAAAGGTGACTCTATAGAAGAAATAATTTATCCTTTTGCTAATAAACGCAGATTTATTATAACAAGAGAAAAATTTAATGAAAAAGATTTCGATAAAATAATATCCGAATGTGATGTTAAAATAAACAATGCAATTTATATTGAAGATAACAATTTATTTATAAAATTCCAAAAATACTGGAAATTACATCATAATAAGCAAATATTACTCAGAACAATGAAGGTTCTCGAAGATATTCATTCTCCTGAGACAGAAGAAAAAATAAATAAAATTCATATAGAATTTAATCATACTGGTATAGAAAAAACATACATCGAATTCTCAAGAAAATATTATTCACTTCACGGGAAAGAAACGATCACAAAAATAATAAATAAATGCCACATATGCAATCTAAAGATTGAACATAGACCTATAAAACTTCCATACGAGAAGACAGACACACCTACAGGCCCGCATATACATTACCATATCGACATATGGATCTTACCTAACAAACAAAATATGTGACTTGTATAGACAAGTTTAGTAAATATATTGCTGTAGAAAAATTAAAGACGAAAAATCAAAAATATGTTTTAAACGCATTAGTAAAAATATTTAACATTATGTCCAGACCACAGAAGGCAACAATAGACCAAGATCCTACTTTTCAGACTTATACTATACAACAATATTTAAATGATAACGAAATTGAAGTTCACAATACAACTATTTATAGACACACAGGGAACTCAGATATTGAGAGACTACATGGCACATTGAACGAAAATCTAAGACTTCTAGAAGCAAGCAAAAGATACTTAAGTCGACGAAGTTACGTCTGTGGTAGAAGTTTATAATCGTACTATACATTTGACAACTAAAGAAAGACCGATAGACATACATTTAAATAAAGTCAACAAAGAAGCGATTTTTCAAAGAATCGAAGAAATTAATCCAAATTATACAAAAATTAACAATCCTGAGAAGTTTAATAAATTAAAAACAAAACATAAAAAAAGTAAAGATAAAAAGAATACTAGGAAAGAAAGTGACTGTGAAACCTAAGTTTAGATTACAAGAATTACATAAAGATCAATTTAGAAAATTGAAAAAATATCAAAACTTAGAACCATTAATTGAGGAAACAACTTAACTCCATTTACATCCTACTGATATTTTAATATAAAACAATTTATTCTTTCGACACATTTTAATTTTCACACTATCCTATCATTCAAAATGACAGGAATAATACGAAAAATACTAATAATAATTATAATAAATATAATCCTACCGCGAGTAGAACTACAAGAAATTCAAATACAACAAATAAATGAAAAATATGCTATAATAAAGACACAACCAGTGAAATTGGTTAACAAATATAATAATTTCATACATTTAATAAATTTAACTAACTATGAGCAAATAATTGAAGATTTAAATAAACAAATAATTTACTTTCCAAAAGAAACAATTTATTTTACAAAAGAAGTTAATAAGTTAGGGAATAAAATAAATCAATTGATACCTCATCATATAATTAATAAAAGAGGATTACTTAACTTCATAGGTACAGGTTTCAAATGGATATATGGAACTATGGACGACAATGACAGACAAGAAATTGAGAATAAATTCCAAAATGTAGAATTAAATAACAATAATTTGATAAATAACAACAATGAACAGTTGAAAATAAATGAGAAATTTAACAAACAATTTAAAATATTAACTGAAACAGTGAACAAAGATTCAAGAAAGATTAATAATTTAAATTTAGAAAAAACAGAAGTCAATGAGCTAAGAAAAGAAATTGAGTTTAATAAACAGATAAATGAAGTTAAACATAACATAGAATTGATTGAAGACATTATTCTAAATGCAAAGACGGGAGTGTTGACACACGATATACTTTCAGTTGAAGAAATAAAAGAAAATAACGTTACATTTGAAAAGTTTCAACGTATTAAAACAAACATCACTATATTTAAAGGAAATCTATTAATCATTTTACAAATTCCTCAATATTCTGATAAAACATATGAAAAATTCTATATTGAGAATTTTCCTATTTATAATTTAACAATTGATTTAAAAGAAATAAAAACATTGTACTTTTTAGAAGATAAAATTTACTATCCAAATGATGAAATAAATAATTTAATAGAAATAAATAATGAATGTATAAAAACATTAATATTGAAAAACACTGCAGAGAAATGTAAACTTCAGAGAATAAATAAAGAAATAATAACCAAAGTAGGAGAATATCTAGTACTAAAAAATGTTTCAATGAAAAAATAAATCATAACTGTAATCCCTTTAATTAAACACTAACCGGAAATTATTTGATAAAATTCAGAAATTGTAAGATATCCATTAAGAAAAATACATTTAATAATACAAAGGAGATATTATAATACCTCCAGCAGAATATAACTTTACATCAAACTATGAAAAAATTGATGAAGTAACATATAATTCTATAGAAAACATTAAAGAATTGCACGAAATTATAATTTCAAATAAAAATATCATCCCATATGGAACAATAATCATATAAATTATCATAATAATTATAATTCTCGTTTTATATTGCAAATATATCAAAAAGAGTCCAGATAATGTAAATCCAAATATTAATATCGTAACAATGACTCGGGACGAGCCATCTTTTCTAAAGGGGGGAGGAGTGATGAATGCCATACCACTTCAACACAAAACAACAACAACTGATGATAAAGGATCGCAATCGATCTTGCAGCCAACGCCCAAATCCAAAGCGTCAATATTTTGAAGATACGTGACCAAACAAAGATAACGACCACATGTTCTCGATCCACACAATCTTATATCCAATACGGGACCAAACGGACATCATTATCAGCAGTCATAATATACTTAGGACTTATTAATGGAACATAAGAATTAAGATTATAATTACGACTGCATGTAATTCAGTCGAGTTAGTTATTAAGAGTTATCCAAAAACATAACTATTCTTTTAGCTCACTAGGAGTTCTTATCCAATAAAGAAATCTTTAACAAAATTAAAATGAAACTATCGTGTTTTATTTAAAAATTATATATACATTTTACTTTTGATGTTCGTAAAAGAATGTTGACCCGTTTTCGAGGTGTCGAATTTTGAAAACAAAAAATTATGCTTAACTTCCAAGTTTGAACTCAATCGGCCTAATCGTTTAGGCTGTAGGTGCGAGCACAGACAGACAGACGAACAAAATCGGTGGACCCACTTTTTTCGACTTCTCTACCATCGTAATGTCATATTTGTCATAAATAATTCCTATATGTCGCAATTAAGAACCGGCTATTATTCCTGGACCGCATCGGTAGGGTATCCATCAGTTATTTTTACAAAAGAAGAACGTTTTGCTCCAAAATCAATAAAGAAAAGACATTTTCAGATAAAAATATAAAACAAGAAAGAGACATTCAAAACTAAAATGGGTCTTCCAAGAAAAATTAATAGTTCAAAAGTCCTTAAGGATCAAAAAATGTCCAATTATAGCATCTGTGACAATTATTACGGTACACGAACAATATCTTAGAAAAAATCCGACTTCAGTTTCCACCCCATCAATTTTGATATTTTTGTGTAGTCGGTTATTTTTGGGGTGGTTGCGGTTGTGGTTTAGGTAAAATATTTATTATCTCTTAGGGTGTTGGATCCGAGTGGTTGACTGGAAATCTTTTAATCTGACTAAGAGACAGTGACAATTTCTTATTTTATTTACATACCTACCTAAAGCAAAATATTCATTTCAAATGTATTCCCAAAAGACGTCGTGTCGCATTTTTTCTTATTTGATTGTCTTTTAGTTTGGTTTCAGAAGAGATCATCATTTGTATGAAATGAAGATGAGGGAGTGTCAAATAGGTTTTTTTTCACGTGGATGCGAAAAATAATATTTAAAATCCATAAGAAAAATATGAAATTCCTTAGAGCGTAGGCTTCATTATATTAAAACTATTTGGTAATGTAAAGATATGTGTATTATTCAGTTGATTAAAATACACACCTGAAAAAATACAACTTTTTTCAAGTTAAATATTAAACATTGAAATCAACACATTTACCCAAAGGTCATAAAAACTCTAAAAAAGATATATATTCCAGATTAACATTGCATTGTTTGTTTGAAATTCTGAAAGTATTGTATACTGAATAAGGACATGAAAGTGTTGGACCATAAATAGAAAAAGTTTTAAATTGAAAATATCGTTACCACGATTGTTTATATCGTACAATCAAAACTGAGCTGATAGACATAGATCAGAAACATAGTCAAAACGCAGACACGAGCAGAATGCAACTGAGTTTCTTCTCATAAATTAAACTGACATTTTTTAATTTTTTAATAATTTCATAAAAACTCATTCAGTTTTCTTATATCAATAACCATTCCTTACCGCTTGCAACCAAGCTAAACCATTTTTAATAAAATGGTTTTCATTTGAAAGTATGTACATATGTTCTTGTAACGTATCTGTTTTTTAAATATTTTTTATTATATCAAGTTTTTGAAATATATTAAAACATATAAAAATAATGTTTAAAACTTGAGCAAATAGTTAAAACTACAGTTTGGATTCGAAATCAGCACTAAAAATTAAGTCCAAAACTATTAAAGTATCAAATTCAAGTTTTTCTCCAAACTTTATATAGCTTCAAATTAAAACTCATAACTAATGAAAATTTCAAGAAACTAATGCTTTAAATTGTATCTAAAAGAGAAAGATTTGTTATTTTAATAATTATCATGCAATTTATTGTTAAAAGACATTCTTTTGACCGACAAAGCTTACGGCATTCGAAAAAATACGAGAATAGTAAGAACGTTATTAAAATACAGCCAATTTGGTACTTAAATTAAAATATTTTAAAGGAATCACTTTAAAATTTGACCATAGCAACAATGAATTGTGACAATTCTAATCTTAAATTGTTCAATCGAATTAAATTGAGTTGAATCATCTTACACAAGCGGAAAGCTCTGTGATAGTCAATTTGACTATCAAAAATCTAATAGCCACTTATCACCTTAAGCGGCGCATAGGGGATCGTAACGAAATCCCGCAAAACAAAATCCCGCCGATTAAATTTGATATTTTTTGTGTGACACACGCACAGAAAATGGTCCGAGTAACGAAATCCCGCCGATCACCGCGGGATTTTTCTACTCCTTTTTGGCAGGATTTCTAGTACGGCATAAGATAGTACTTTGGAAAAAATATTTTCTGGAAAAGTAGTGAAAAATATTTTTTCCTTCTTCTCGCTTATCGCCTATTATTTTCATTGAAAATTTAGTTAGATGGAGTAGTCTTTTTTTTGTTAGGCTATTCGTATGGCAAATTTGATTTTAAAACTTATTCCGGCTAAATTAGCCTTCTTCAGGGTATTTGTATGGAAAAAATTGATTTTTAGCACGTTTAGAGTCGTATTTAAGCTAAAACCGATTTTTTTTGGAAAAAACGCTCCAAAAGCTAGAAATCTTGTTTTTATCTCTTTGAATATTTTATATGGAAAAAATTGATTTTTAGCACGATTAGAGTCTTATTTAAGCTAAAACCGATTTTTTTTGGAAAAAAACGCTCCAAAAGCTAGAAATCTTGTTTTTATCTCTTTGAATATTTTTTGTAGCTCTAAAAAGAACTTTCAAAACGCTTAAACAGCTTTTTAAGCTAGTAAATGTCTAGCTTCAATTTTCAAGCGCTTAAGAACATTCCCATAATGAACGTTTTAAAACGCTTTAAAAATAAAAACGCCTATTAATGGGCAGCGAACTCAACAAGCTTAAAATGCTTAAGCGTAAAGGAAGGTTCACCTATCGAATCAACCAAAACGCCAAAAAGCACTTCGAGTGCTGTCGCCACTCTTAATACAGCGCTGATTGAACATCAAGTCCATATCTCTGGTGAGGTGTTTACCTCACGGAGTTCTAAGAAGAACTGAAAATAATGCGAAATGAGCACTACTTTTATACTTTATGCATCAAAGGATGCATGGCGATGGCTGTTTTTTCAATTGGCTTTGGATACGCCTCCTTTGTACGTGTTGATTCTCATGATTGAGAGTGAGGTAGGAAATTTTGCGATAGCAATCATACTTTTGTTTAAAAAAGTTGTTGACATAGATGCCTGCCTGGCGACTTTACATACCCTAAGCGGAGCAACGGAGTTGCGTGAGCGGGTGTGAACCCCGAAAAGTGGAGTTTAAATCCTGAGAACCCGCGAAGCGGGCCAAGCACAGGTACTGTTTTCAAACAAAATTTGTTCATTCAGATCAGAGTTTATTAAAAAATAATACTTATGCCTGCAATTTCAAAGCAAATGTTTATCTTCATAAATAATTGGTCGTCCTGAAAAGGACGGATTGGTTAACGTTCATTTGGAAGGCCAGCTATCTTCTATGCCAGACTAAGATAGTGAGCAACGTTTCTTAAATACTGGACTTTGTCGCCCGATGTCCTCCTGCTCAACACCCTCTGCAGCTTCTCATTTCTCCTTATTGCCTTGGTTGTTGGTGGCTCTTCTCCCCGCCGAACTCTTTTAACTGACAGTTTTGCAACAATGCATTCTTTTGAGAGATCCCCAATCAGCTTGTAGAGGCCTGCATGTCTTTGGCTTACTACGACCTTAAGCCGTCTATGCCATGCCTCGACACTGTTTTGGGTTCTAGGAAAACTAGTTTCACTAGCAGCAGCACCCGTTGTCCAAAAGTCCGGACTGTACCGTAGTCTCGATGAGGAGCTCCCCAAGTAGTTCCTTTTGAACCACTTTGCCAGCGTCTTGCTTTCGGCAAATTCCAAGGCCCCGTATGCTGCCTCAAAATAGGCAAGAACCTCGCCTGGGGGCACAAAAGCCAGTGCTTTAACCATTCTAATTTCCATGGCGAAATTTTCATTTCGCCCATATTTCACCTGGAAGCCAAAATTTTGGATTTTCCGCCAAATTATCTGTCCAAAATGAAATAGACACCCGTTGGTCTGGGTGTTTGGAAAGAATGTTTGGGCGGATCTGATGATGGCCATTTCGAAGTCCAAAATTATCCTTTCTGGATTAAGCGGGATATTGAACTCGCATGCGCATTTGAGCAGTTGGAGCCAAAACTCTTCATACGCCTCCTTCGACTTCCGGATTATAATGCAATAGACAAGGGGGACAACAATTCCATCAATGCCATGGACGGAAAACAATTGTCCCATTATTGTTGGCACCACTGCAAATGAACCATCCACCAGCCAGCATTTTGCCTCCGACAAAAAGTTGGATGGTTTGCCTTGTGCCCAACAAAATGTTTTTGCCGCCCGGGTACGAATCCTCGGAAAGCACAAAGAGCTTACCATCGGTATATTTGATGTGCTCGGGAATAGAAATCTCCTCCAGCGTAGTGGGCTCTTTAATCAGGCTTTCTCAGACTCGATGAATCCTCATCTTTTGAGCTGCCTTTGAGGGAAGGTTTGGTCGACAAGCGGGCTCGACCATTGTGATTGAGTCCCTGATTATCACGCTTGGGGGTAGTGCCTCTTTGGCTTTTAGCTTAATTTGGTGGTTGGCCTTATGGATTTCCTTTTGGAAAGCCATAGGAGCGTGGGTATAGTTGTTCACCTCGTTGTAAACCACCACCACGTCACCAACATCAACTGTGTGAAGTCTTGCAGTGCATCGCAAAGATTTCCTTTCAGCACAGCACCAGAAGCTTTTTTCTCCTCTTTTTTTCTCCAAGTGGAAGAGGTAACCACCTTTTTCTATTTTTCTTCCTCCTTTATTGGAGTGTACAACCTAAAAACAGAAGAAAATATTGACTTTAACACAAATTTTTAAAAATGTTATAGATAAAAACTTGACAAATATACATCCACTTGTGAAATTTTGTGAATCATTCAGTTTTATATGAATTAATAAGAACGCGTTTGCAACACAAAATTATTATATTCTAACACTTAAAGACGGTATATAAAATCACTGTCATCACTTTTCAATTAAATTTTTAAGGTTTTACTTTCAGAATTCTTCACTTTTTAAAAACACACAAATTTAATACACATTTTGACTTTTTAATTAAACACTTTTCGACCTTTTTGCACTAAGGTTCACAAAATTTAACAATTGAAAACATAAGACACAGTCACATATTAACTCTACATACCTGGGCATTTCCGAAATCCATTTTTACACGTAAAAAATCACTATTTTAAGTAAATATCACTGTGTTCACTGTTTTTTCACTGTTTCTTCACTGTTTTTCACTGATAGTTAAAAAGGATTACGTTGAATTATTAATTAGTGTATTTAATTGAGAACCAAAAAGCCCGAACCATGAAAAAAGGACGAATTATAGTCAAATTTTACACAAAATATCACTTTTGAAATTTGACATTTTAATTACTACAACGCACAAATAATTGACAAAAAAAAATGTTTAATGAAATTTTGACAATTTGTTGCGTATCAAAAATCAAAAATTAGAAAAATTTCGAAACTATTGATTATTAATCTGGAATATGCATTAAAGGACGAAAAATATTTTGGTTTCAAATAAAAATATTGCACTGACTAATTTTAAATGAAACAATATACTCTATCCATTTGTTTTGGTCCTTAGAATTTCTCTGTAGGAAAACTATTCAACTTAGAACAAAAATGTCAAAGGAAAGAAATAATAATGGAATTTACCGAAGCATATGAAGATCTCTAGAGACAAAGATTTTCACTTTTTGAAATTAGTTTCACTCTTTACAATTTTTTTAGTCCTAAAAAGGACATTTTAACATTCCATTTCTGAAGTTCTTAAACGCAATTTTAAGCGTTTTCAACCTCAAACCTAGCGAAAATGAAAATTTGATCTATGGAAGTTCTTAAACGCTTAAACACCATTTTAGGCGTTCTCAACCCCAAACCCAATCGCCACAAAACGCTTAAAATGATATTCAAGCGAAAAAGAGAATTCCATCCCACGGAATGCTGAGAACATCCCAAGCAATGCTTTACCTACCATCATAAACCCTACTTACCAAAAAACCAACTAACTCCATACCTATCTGTTGCACGAGCATCCATGTCCAACCAACCACCTTTGATGGAATCCCGTTGTCTACTAAATAACTTGAATTTCCAAAAATATTCTTGCTTAAGTACAATTTTGAAGCGACAAATTTTTTTACTTCGTTCCACAGATTCTCACGATTTGATACACCAAAACCAATACAGTGCAGTCTTCCAAACAATCTAAAAAGTATCCATGATTCTCATCGAAGAGTGTCTCCTTTCCTATGAAAACAGCGGTGTCAAAATAATTTGAAAAGGGAGCGAAACGGCGGGAATTCGTTACGCGGGATTTTGTTATGCGGGATTCTGTTCTGCGGGATTTCGTTTTACGGGATTTCGTTACGCGGGATTTCGTAGCCAACCTGCGCATAGACACCACACTGTGTCGGTGTCTCGATCGGTGGGATGTGTATATAGGGATGCGGGGCGGGCGCACATTTACTATTCAGTTGCTTCTGAATCGTTATTGAGTACGGTACGTGGCAAGTTCAAGCTTTAAAGTCACTCATTCTGATCTTTCCTCTTTGAGATCTCTTCCACAACTAATGTGTGTACACCGGTGTGCTTTCTATGGGTCGCTTTAGCCGATTCCACGCCTGGTTAGTTTTTGGTGCCATACAAAATTTTAAGGCGTGTTACTCTGTATGTAGTCATCAAGTAAACAAGTGACTTTATTGGGTTATTTATACCTTCGTGGTAAAGCTGGTTTCAACCTGTGGCCTTCCAAAACTGAGATTAAATCATTCATTCAAAGTTATTAACCAGAACTCATATTTTACAATAGTGCCTGAATATTTTTACATTAACAAGTTGTGCATTTTCATCATCTTTGCAAGTTTGGCATCCAAATATCGAACTTTTTATAAAGTCTTCGTAGTGTGTCAGAGTCAGACGTTCCTACCAAAATGATTGGCAATGCAGCCTTGCAAACGTATCAATGTGTTCTTTTTTTCCTTATTGATTTGAAGATATAGAGTAAGCGGGCTGTCTGACATGATAACAAGATCGTCAGCATAAAGAAAGACCTCAATATTAACATTACTTCTCTGGGATGTGACTTTCAACATCATTAGGAAATATGTAGAATAGCAAAAGGACCTAAAACGCCGCCGCCTTCAGGACCACTTATTTAACATTTAAAATATCTTGATTTCTTTGAATCATTCTGGACAAATGCATTATTGCATCACAAACATTATAATTATAATTTTATTGAAATATAAATAAATTACATTATCAATAATTAAAAACTAGATAGCTACCAGGACTTTTCGCTATTTTAAAATGAAAGAATATGTATATATTTATATATGTAGGTAATTCTAGCTTAAGAATAATTTCATTGAGCGGTGTGAATAAAAACGAGTAGGACAAGTAAATACTTGAACATATCAAAATAACAAGTAAACGCCAAAATTGAAGTGAATAAAACAAGTATTTACTCTTACACGGAAACCCCGGAAAATGCCAATTTTGGTGTGAATAAACGCAAGTAAATACTTCTGTAGCAAGTAAATATTCGTCTATTCGCAAGTCAACCCGACCCCAGACTTGCAGTCGCACTTGTACACGAAAGATGGCTGCATTTATGAACCTGCGTGGTGTGAAACGTTATAGAGAACGGCGTGATATAAGTCCCGATCTATCTAAGGGGCTATTACAGTTTGAGAGCAAAAACGTAGATTTCGCACTTCGCACTTTCTTGATAAAACACTGATGCAAGGGGTAGAGGAAAAAGATGGAAATTTGTCTGAGATACGTTAGTGACCCAGGATTCCAAAGTGGTGTTGCCAACGACATGGGGGTTGAAAGAAGTACCGTCAGCAGAACATTTTCAAGTGTCTGGAGATTGGATTACATTTTTAAGCACTTTTGAAGATATGGATCAGGCCAAGGCAGATCCGGCTTCAAAATTTCGCATTCCGACTGTCATTGGTGCTATAGATTGCACTCACGTGCATATTATGAAACCTTCGGAATTCGGCGAAATGTGAACAGAAAAGGAAAAACAATAATAAACATGACTTGTGACGCTTATGAAAAAATTACAAGTGTGGACACTCAATGGCCAGGGAGTGTACATGATGGCAGGATTTGGCGAGTGAGTGGAATTCAGGACGTGGTGCGCCGATATGATGGTGATGTTTGCCTCCTTGGTGATAGCGGGTATGGATTTACTCCTTGGTTACTGACTCCTTTTGACGAACCAAGAAATGCTCGTGAGCGGAATTACAATTCGACCCATGCTCAGGAAAGAGTAATAATTGAACGAGAATTTGGCCAGATGAAACGTCGTTTTCCCATACTCTCGAGCCAAGTTAGAATAGCAGTCAAAAATGTTCCCAATTTAGTAATAAGTTGTGCAGTGCTTCACAATGTAGCAAAACATTTGAATGATCCTTGGGAAGTGGAAGACGGAATCGAAAATGGTGTGGCTGAAGAAAATGTACCTCTATATAATTTAGATCGGAATGAAGCTATAAATAAACGTCGTGGTCAGCAAAAACGATTAGAAATTAATAATAATCTGATGATGTAAATACACATTTTTGACATGGAAATAAATTGAATCCTATTTCCTTTACTCAAATTGCAATCGCATATGTGAAAAAATAAAATTAAAAAGTAATACAAAATATATACATAAAAAAACAAAAATATATCTTTTTAAATAAGTATGTCACATGTGCGCATGTGTGTGCATAGGCCTACAGTATTTCAGGTTTAACATGGATTGCTGGAAAAGCAGGTCATGCCATACCCGACAGACTGTGTACAGCTGTGTACGTGACGTAGGTCACGTGACTGTGTACGTGACGTATATTATATAACTTATTTCATTTTTTATTTTTGTTTTTATTTATTTTATTATTATTTTTATTTTTATTTTATTTTTTTAGAGAAAAGGAATATTTTAGGAAAGGATACAATTTATCTCAACAACAAAAATTCTTTTAAGACATCGTCTTCTTCAACCACAACGCGTTGTTCAACGGACTCCGTTCGTCTGTGTTGTGCAGCTCTTAGGTTCAACTCCGTTATCATCAGTTGTTCACGTTCAGCCTGAAGTCTTGTTAGCTTAATTTGATCAAGTAATAATAAACGCTGCAGCTCACCAGTTGTCAACTTTGACGTCTCTTCAGTTTCAGCTGAGATTTTCAATTTTTTATCTTTTTTCAACTTCGTCGCATCGCTCTTACCTATGCAAGTCACTGGTGTGTCAACATGTCAACGGGGTCATCTTCGTCTTCCCTATTCTCATTCTCCTCATTGAGTTCAGACGTAGAACTTACTCCCAATCCAACGCATGAAGCCCCAGGTACTTTGCAATAAACTGGGTTCTCGTTTGAATCGCAAATTGTTAGGAAATCTGCCTCCCATGACAACAATATTATTGGTTTATTTCCAGTTGCGTTGACATCAGGTTTTTTCTTGACTGCGGTTTTCATATTGTTCAATAGCTTTTCTAAATGTCCAACACTAGTTTGCTTCCCAACGTTTTTCGAAAACTGGTCGGCTAAAGATCACCATGCCTTCTCTTTAGCAGATGCAACTTTAGACAACATGGATTTATTTAGCACAACATTAAAGTCTTTCAATACAAAAATAGCTCTGTTGTCACACTACTTTCATCCAAAGCTGCAAGAGGACTGTTTTTGACTTTGCCGGTATTATATTCCAAATTCCAAATAAAAGAAAGGATTAAATTTACGTTATAAGTATTTATTGTTAGCTCTTAATACTTTGAATATTCTCGAACGAATCAATATGAAAGATAACCTTTTAAATCAATCAAGGTTAAGAATGAAGAATTTGACATTTGTGTACAAAGTTTATATTTGACATGAATGTCATATTGGGCTACAATTACGTTAATGCACAATAGCATTTTATAATAGTATTTTTAGTATGTAATTTAAAAATAGAAAATATATACATTTATTGATAAATAAATGATGTCATATACAAGGACAAAAACAAACGGGAACGACAACTGACTTGTGAGTAATGACGGGGAGTCAAGGTTAGTGTAGGCGAAAACAGAACAAGGTTAGGCGAAAACAGAACAAGTCACAACAGGAAATGATGCGTAGTTTGTGTGGCGGTACAAGTATTTACTTGCCTTTTTTGTGAATTCAGTTGTCTCGCGAGTAAATACTTGCTAGTATACCCTCGGGTTGACGTTTGTTGTCAAAAGTGGCAATGTAACTTCTACCACAACATTCTTAATTAAAAATGGTCTTCAACAGGGAGCGGTGAATTCGCCGATTCTCTTCAGCATTTACACCAGCGATCTGATAGGTAGTCTTACAAAGGCAATTGCGTACGCCGACGATCATATTGCGTACAGAACGGCCCGAAAGGTTGAGGTTATTAGAATTCTCTTGCAGCGTAATTTCGACAAGATTCAGCGATATTGCGACGACTGGAAACTGAAAATAAATGTCCAGAAGTCGGAGACATTCTGTTCCGGACTCCGTTGGCTAGGGCCACGAGGGATATGTGCAAGAATTGGCGCAAGATGGTCATCGTTGATCTTCACGGGCAGCGATTAGCGAGCAAAAGTGTAGTGAAGTACCTCGGTATCTGGTTAGATCAGTATTTACATGGCCCTCATACAGCCGATGATCGTTTATGGTTGTCCTGTGTGGTTCAACGTTGCCCCTTCCTAGATGGAGAACTTTCGGGTGTTCGAGCGGCAGTGTTACCGACGCTGTACCGGCTTATATCGAACAGCCGAATCTTCTTACGTGCATTACTATTCCAACGAGGTCCTAAACAACGGGGCTCGAATCAACAGAATTGACAATTTCGTGATAAAACTCGTTCGAGGTCACATTGCAAGAGCTATATCTTCGACCAACAATTTAATTTTCGGGGCGTTCTATCCGAACGACGAGTATTTTGAAAGTGCACGCTTGAGCGGCTTTATTCCACCAGAGGCATTCCTTTTTTTAGATAGATGCGGTCTGATACAGGATAGATTGGCAGTTCCGCTAATCTACCACGTCAGACGACGAACCGTGGATAGGCGACTCCTGTACAATCGGGACGTCATGGCACAAGGCGGAGCAGAGCTCCTTCGGTTCAGTAGGGCTGGGTCCGAACGGGACCGAACTGGTAGGGTGAAGCAGGAGAACCAGTTTTGGTGGCTTCAATCGGCACTTGATAGTGAGTAGTCGGGATGGGGTTTTAAGCCTTGGCCGGCTAACATACTTGTTTTATAGTTTTAGGGTTTAGTTTTAAGAAGAATAGGCATGGTGGCAGAAAAAAAAATACAAAAAAAAATATACACAAAAAAATACAAACAAAAAAATACAAAAAAATAACATGGAATAAAAAAAAATAAAAAAAAAAAAAGATAACAAAATATGAAAAACAAATAACGTTAGATAGTTATGATTTGCTACTGTGGTTGTTCTAGTTTTAAGTAGTTTATAGGCAGAAAAGGTAGTTTTAGTTAGCTTTAAGTTTTATATTAAGGATTAAGGATTATATTATAAAAATAAAAAAGGATATTGATATTAGTTTTTTCTAAATTTTCTAATGAATAAAAAAATAAATAAAATTGAATTGAAGTTAAATAGATCTTAGAGCCGAAAGGCATTAGCATTAAGTATTATTGTTTAACTTAGAGTGTCCGTATGGGACCAGTAAGTTAGTTGTAAGTTATGGTTAATTAGGCTAGTTTTATGAATTTTTGTCTAGCTTTAAGATAGTTTTAAGATTGAAGTAATAAAAATGAATGTGAAAAAAAACCCTCGGGTTGACGAGTACACGGTCACAAGTAAAGTCGACGCTTTATTCACATTTACTTGGAGTTTAAATACTCGTTACACTTTACTTGTAAGTAAATACTCGTCGTACTCGTTTTTATTCACACCGCTCATAAACTGATCTTATATTAATGTCGGATATGTTTGTTAAAAGGTGATGAAGGTCTTTATTAGAGATGGTTTTAGAGATGGAATTGATTTTTTCGCATTGCAACATATAAGATATTGTAAATGTTGGTATTTCGACACAAAAGCGCAAAGTGGGGCTGGTTCTTTGGTGATTAGATATTTGTGAGTTGAATTTGTATGTCCCATTCTGAGTCTTATGTAGAATTTAGTCATCGAGGCTGGTAGGTGTGCAGGATATAAAGGTGTTTCAGCGGTTGGATTGATAATTGAATAATGATGTTGATATTCGGACCAGGACTCCTTCATCTTGATTTTGGTAATTGTTGAAAGATATTTTTTTAAATCTTTTATTTCAAGGAACATTGCTTTGTATACTCTTCACAAACAATTTTATGAATTTGGTTGATAAACCTATACTACTGAAAGGTTGTAGGCCAATGAGTGCCTATGACAATTTGGAATGCAACCTTCGGTCAACAAAAAAACATGCATTTATGTATATACAAAATGTTGCATTTGCACAAAATGTTGATCAATAGTCGATAGAATAGCACCAAATCCTTGAAAGCAACTGATCATATCGAGCCTTTTCCGCCAATTTATCAAAAGTGCCAAAATGAATTTATATCGTAAACGACAAATCAAAAGCTTACTGCTGATCCTTCAAACCACTTATACCATTAATTATGCTTAAACTAAGACATGACAATAACCTTCAAGGCTTCATGAATTATTAGCAAATTTTAATAATTAAGTTTTCTTTTTTATTGAAAATATCGCTTACGATAAAATGGAGGAATAGGTTCGATATTGTTGTGTTAGTTGAGATTTTTAAGAACTTTCGCCACAGTACGAGTACGAAAATAGATTGGTCCCATAGAATTATTTACGCATTCAAGAACTGGGGGAACCATGACAGTATTTGGTAAGGTGGAATTTTCGGCGAACTGCCTTGCAAACAAGTTAGCTTTATCAATAGAACTAACTAAAGGAGTGTCATTGACAAAAAGCGAGGTAGAGGAAGAATTCCTCATGTTTTTTACAAATGACAAAAAATTCTTACTGCCTTTGGGACATTGCAGTATTTTTTGCCGTAATTTTTGGTCATGCAGAAATTTGGTCCTTCGAATATGGGCGTTGCAGGCCTTCCTGGCTTGTTTAAACCTTTTCCGGTGTTCCTCAGTTGGGTTGGCTCTAAAACACCGGAAGCTCACCTCTTGCTCCTTGATAACCTCTTTGCAGCTCGAATCGAACCATGATTTAGTCTTAGATTTAATACTTTTAATCCTATTCGGGATAAAAGTTTTCATTCCCAGATGAATCTTACTAGTAATCATAGATACACTGGAGTCTGCGTCACTACCGAGGAAGCATAATGACTAATGACCAGTTAAAGATCCTGAAGAAATTATTGAGACCGTCCTAGTTGGCTTTCTCGTACTGCCCACACGGTTCTCTTTTGGAGCTCTTTCTTTAACTGGATTTGTTTGACACGAGAATTTAGCAGATATGACACTGTGGTCCGATGTGCCTAGAGGCGTCAAGTACACAATTAGTGTACTTATCAGGATCAGAATTGAAAAACAAGTCAAGTGTATCTTCTGCTCGGCCGTTAACGTCTAATATTCGAGTAGGCTCATTGACAAGCTGAGTGAGATGGTTAAACTCAGCAAGCCACGAAGAATTGTGAACATTGAAATCGCCCGTAATAACGATTTCAGTGTGAGAATATAGGGAGACATTTCTTTGGATGGAGTCAGACAGAGCATCAAATTCCTGAGAAGTCGAAACTCTCTCCAGGATTGGGCTCCAAAAAAGAAAACAATAGTGAATGATGTGTTTATTCACGGAAAGTTTTAACCACATGGAATTCAAGAGGGTGTTGGTACAATGACCATCTTGTGGTTAAAGCTGAAATGCAACATCATTCCCAATATATATGGCGAGACCATGGTGTGAGAAGAATAATGGCACCAATACCCATGAATAAAAAATGCAGCAGGGTCGGAATCTTCACCTACGTGGGTTTCACTCAATGCCAAAACAGCTGGTCTGTTAGAAACAGTGTTGATGTACACGGACAGAAAATTTGATCTCAGCCCACGAACATTACTATAATCTATTCTAAAATTACCAGTCATTGCAATACATAAAATCCAAAAAATCAAAACAGACGAATTTCTAAGTATATCACTGTATAGGATTATTAAAAGGTCTATTATAATAGAACCTCACTACTAGTTTTATGCATTTATTAGCGACGTTAAATTGTTCCAGACCCTACCAATCAAAACAGTGATCTACAATCCATAATGTAATTCAATGAACCAACACATACACACCATTGAGCAAGGTTACAAAAAGCTTAGCCCAATGCATGCACCTGCTGAGCCACTCCTCTGTACAAAAAAATGAAAGAAAGAGTGAGGAGGGAATGTCACTTACTGTGTTTTGGTAGGTACTTTATATTATTGGATTTTTTTCCCTTTGTGCTGCTCTTTCTTTTATATTGCTGTTGTTGTTCACTGTTCTTTATTTTTATTATTATTTTTGGCTTAGTTTTATTGATTATTGTTGTTGATCATTGTTTTTTTGTGGGTTTTTTGTTTTGTTTAAAAATTAAAAACTAAACGAGACTGCGACGACGGGGACGGGGACGTGAGACAAAACAACAATTAATTCAAAACGCACAACACGATGAGAGGACATGAACCTCCTCACTCGAGCTTTCACTGACAACTCAACAATACAAACCAACCAAAGTCTTACAAAAAGTAATTGCGGGAACAATTTTCTCGATGATTTTAACACAGCAAAACCCCTTTAGTTTTTTTTTTTAAGCCTATTCGAATTACCTTTTTTAAATACAGCTGATATTTTGTAACATGTAAAGTTTTCAGCGACTGTTTCCTCATTGTAAAGCCTATTGAAGAAACATAACACGTATTACAAAAATTCCGTTCGCTTTGTAATTTTTAAAGGAGTAACTGATCAATCAAAATCTCGAATGGTCACATTTGAGTTTCCAAAATAAATCATTTTTAAAGTTGGATTTGCCAATAGAATATAGAAGAATAAGTCGAAGTATTATTATTTTGAAAAGCTATTTTCGTTGGTTTAAGATTTGGGATCGGGTCAAAATTCTGGCTTCAAAATTCTGCTTTTCAGAATTCTGCTTTTTTAACGAAAATTCTGCTTTTCAAAATTCTGCTTTTTTTTTTGTCTGGTTTACAAAATTCTGCTTTTCAAAATTCTGCTTTTTAAAAGTCTGGAAATTTATATTAAAAAAAAATTCTGCTAATTCTGCTTTTTTTTTGATAGTATATTTATTAACGGAAAAGTCAATTTAACATGGTTTCAATTTTAACAAAAAAAAAATCAAAATTTCCTCTTTTAATACTTGTTTTTCAGTAGCACGTGGTTCATGGTTATGTTGACCAGTTTGCCTTACAATTACATGTACATCACAATTTAATTTAGTCACTACTCGTCCTTTGCATTTATCTTTAATTCTATTTGAGCATGCCCAATTATAGTTTTTACATTTATTTAACTTTTCAAAATAAAACATATATCCATCCACGCACAGCTTTTCTTTTCCTTTATTAGATTTAACAAGTGAAACGTTCATTTTTGCTTTTTAATAAGAATAACACACTATCACGAAGGGATAAGAAAAGACACTAATTATTGTCTAAGACCCTGACTAAGTTAAGAGAGCAAAAATTAATTACGTCTAAACATCTCGCTTATGCAAGCGAGAGGATAATTTTACAAAATTCTGGAAATAATAAAAATAAGGTTTGGAAAATGTTAAAAAGCGCGCGCTTTTGAATTTTGAATTTTGAAAAACAGAATTTTGAAAAGCAGAATTTTGAAAAACAGAATTCTGAAAAGCAGAATTTTGAAAGCAGAATTTTGAAAAGCAGAATTTTGAAAGCAGAATTTTGAAAACAGAATTTTGACCCCGGCAGAATTTTGACCCCAACCCTTAAGATTTTCTTACCGAACCTCCACCATGTTTTACGGTTTGGTAAAAAATTTTTTGTTTAGCTCTGTATTGACCTTGCACCAACACTATTTTACTTTCTCACGAAAAAATAACTGTTTTCTAATTGTCTAGTTAAGTTCATTATCTTTTACATTTTAAGAAAACTCTATTCTCTTTTTTCTGGAAACTCTACCAATAAAACTATTTTCTCTGAAAACGTGGGGTATGGTTTCTGGTTCGAAAGTTTTTCCACAATACCTTTTGCAACATAGTATCAGTTTTAAAATTTGTCAGATCCACCTTTGATCATGGGTTTTTAAGACCCTTTGGCGACCAAGGTTAGTATTGAACTATATTTCCAACTGTACTTTTTTGAGTATTTAACGATTCTGCAATTTCTTTTTGAGTTTTCCTGAAGCCTTACTAAAATAAAATAAGAATTTGAACTTTTTCTACAAAAAAAGTACGCAAAAGCTACTAAAATGGATAAAAATAGGGTTTCTACTAAAAATCTCGTAAGCAAAAATAGATTTTGAAATCGAACTATATGTAAAATATTGTTGGTAATTTGTAATTTTTTAAAATAATTCAACTAACAACTTTTTTAACAAAACACGAAAACCTACAAACCATTTTAGCAAGATAAATCGACTGACGGGATGGAAATTTATCAATGTTGTTAAAAACATAAAATACTTAATCATAAATTATATACATATCTATCAAATCCAGTCTTTAAATATTTTATTATTTTATTAGTCAAAATAGTCTATGTTGTGATTCCATTTTAAATTGAATAGGGTCATCCAATTTCGTATGAGTAAAAGAAAAAACATATTACAAACAAAATCTCATGTGTTCACTCGTCTTTCATTAGTTAGTTCTTTTTTGTTGTTAGAAATTACAAAGTCTCTGTGAATTGTTATTCTCTGACGTTTTCAATTGACAGACGCTCCCTTATTCCTTTTACAAAATCCTTTCTTTTTCCCAAAGAAAACGAAAAGGTGCACCGAAAGCGCACGAAAATCGTAATTCGAGAAGGATGAGATATGTTGCTTTCAAAGTTATTCTACTCTGTATTTTTTTAACGAAAAAGGTGGCTATGTTTGTGCGTCTTATTTCTATTATCCTTTTTTGAAGGGATGTAGGAAATATAAAGTACCATTTGGTCGTACGTACTTGCTCTAGAATTGCTAGGAATTTTTAAGGCATTTGAAAAAGATTGAAAAAAAGCAAAATTGTCTAACATACAGCTGCGATCAAAATTATAGCAGTGAGAACGTGACACCGAAAAAAAATTAAATAAATAAATTAATAAAAGGTTAGAATTTATCACGTAAATCAAAACAAAAATAATTTAACTTCAAGGTAAAGATTTGCCTTATTAAAAAAAATAACAGTATTCATAAAAATTAAGGAAAAAAATCAAATTTATCAAATTTACAATTACAAGAAAACTGTTAATATTTGTTTATAGAACCCTTATTGCTTATAACGACCTCACATTGACGCTTTATAGAATCCACCAAAGCCTGACATCTCTCCAATCGGATACCTTTATATGCAGGCTCAACTGTAATCTAAAGCTGATTGTTTTTGGTTGGTTTTGAAAGTGCAGACATTTTTTAATATGATGATGAGGCCAATGACCCGAAACCACCCCTTAGCTTTTTTTCTAAGTTTTTCCTTCAGATAGAAGTTGGCGAATGATTCGGCATTTCTCCGGAGTGCTAGTGTTTACTACGACGAATACTGTAAGTTTATGTGATTGTAAATAAGTAAATACTATGAGGCCTTGAAAGCTTATATTGAAACTTACAATAATAATAATAACAATAATTATCAAAAAACAGTGCACAATTACCATAAGCTAGCTAAAACTACAATTATTTTGACCGCTTAGAAACACACTTTAAGAGCATTCGAATAACATTTGGGAAAAAAAAGTTATGTCATGGAATTTTTGTTTCCGGATACGGAAGACAAAATGTTCTAGTACCAAAAAATGAATTGAAGAATGTAGTTAATTGTCTTTACATTGCATTGTACTAGAACATATTAATCGGGAGGTTACACTGCTATTATTTTCACCGGCACATTGCATACATTTTGCAGCTATCCCAATCGCTAAAAATTAAAAATAATAAAAATCCAAGCACAAAATAATATCCCAAAAATTAATTGTATTCCATTATAGACACGTTAAATCCAAAGTATTTTGTGTACCCATATGAACTTAAGTTTCAATTGTATATACATATGTACATTGTACATATTTAATATCGTTCTTTAGTACAACGAAATGTACCAAAAATCAATTGCTGGCATTAAAAAGTAACAATAAAAGTAAAACTAGAAATTCGATATTTTTTTGCGATTACGAAACATACCATGTAGAACATCTCTTAAGTATCGCCATTGAAAATGGGTCCGAGTCGAGGCCGCTGACTGTAACGTTGGCGACTATGAAGGACAAGTCTGATGATTATCCGCCTTTTTAGCACATGCTTACGTCTATTGTATTGTGCTTTTACTAAAATGTTCTCATTACAATTTCTGTGTATAGTACCTACACCAACGTTAACAGTGTAATATACTGTACAACTGTTTGGAATCTCAAAAGAGCATGATAACAAAGGACTCCTGTGGATTAGTTCTTGTCTTCTAAAGCGTTATTCTGCTTAGTTCTAAAACGGAGCAATCTAGGTAAATAAAAAAGGAATAGCTCTGAACAAAAAAAAAGTAAGTTGTTATATGAATAAGAATTTAACGAGGGTGGCTTTCAATCCACACCATGTGCGTTTCAAACGTTGAATATAGTGAATTGAAATCTTTTGTTGGATGAAAGATGGCTTTCGTATACCGTAAGGCAGTGAATAAGCCAAATGGCGCCAAAATACACCATTTGCCAAAGCAATGTGAAATAATTTAAAATTTTGATTTGATTGATTGGATGCAAATCATTTTTTTGCCAAAAACAATTTATTCCAACAACTCTTAGAAAAGTGAATATAAAATGTCTTTAAAACAGGTTCATGCATATGTATGTATGTATGGAAAGTGCGCATATAGCCTAAAGTGCATAAGTGCATATTTTTGTGTTTTTCTTTGAGATTGCTGCATTATTGGATATTAGAAGTTTTTTTTTGTGTAGTGTCCAAAATCATTAATACGTAAGGGACGTCTTGAGTTAAAACATTAGTGGAATATACTTAACTTAGTCACTTCACATTAATGTCAACTAAAAACATACTTTTTAATTCCTGTAATCTTAGAAGAAATGTTCAAATCTCCCGATTTGGCAATTTTTTCTTAGATGCATTTAATTACTTCCTCATCATTAAACCTATAGTTGATTTATCAAAGAACATTTACAATGCGTTTGATTTGTTCTTGTACTTTTTAACGTTTGTCGTGCAAAAAATATAAGAGAAAAATAAAAATCATTATGTATTATATAAAGTCGTTTTGAATTCAAATGCTCAAACAACAACAACAACAACAACAATAAACCAACAAAAAATGAAGGATTTCAGTTTGCTTGTCATCTTAAAAATTAAAAACGACACAAAGAAGCAATACATAAAATTGGAAAAAAAGAGCTATCGAGGGTGGGAGCTGCTTCACCGCTTTTTTAACGATGCACTGGTATTGGATAGGGGTGAAAAACAATTCAAAGGCAAATCGTATTCCCATTTAAAGAATCATTACAGGGAGCGAGACTTTAAATTAAAGTGATCGTCAAAGGATGTAAGTAAAACGTACCAGCACACCCAAATGCATAGCAACACATTAAAAAAGAAGGCACATAAAATCGGAGCTATATAGTCTGTTCAATTAGAATATGCAGTAGAGGCCTTATAGCTGAGCTTTTTCAAACACACAGGTGCCTGCTGACGTTGGCATGGCACTCAACTTAAGATATTGCTACGGAAATAAAAACCGAACCGAAGCCCTGAGTCATATTGAAATTGTTTTTATAATATTCCATAAGCCCACGTACACCTCAGCATGGCCAGTTCTTTGGTTTTTTCTATGCAGCTTTCAGAATTGAAGCTTTCTTAAAGCTTTTGGGAGCATATATTTTAAGTTTGAATACTTTAAAGGACATACATACATAAGTGTATAAAAGAAGCAGCAAATCGTTTACCAACTATAACATTTAACGATCTTGAAGTAAGACGGAAGCTGTTAAGATAACTGCGGATGTATTTTCTGTAGCAGAGCGAACTGTCTACAATTGTTTAAAGAAAAATAAAATCAAAGGCCATAACTCACCACCAAACAAGAAAGTAAAAATATGTATGTTAAGAGCAAAGTCGACGATTTTGATAGTTGCGCCATCAGAGAAATTGTTTTTACGTTAAAAGGGATTAGGCCTCCTGGGAACTATATGCCGATGTAAAATTATAACTACGGCAAGCCTGTGAAAGCTTTAAAATGTAGATAGCTTATTGAATTCTATAATAGAACGAATGGAAGGCAAATATTCTATCTGCACTGTACTGCATTATACAAATTGAACAGAGTATAGTAGCAGGTTGGCTAATGCTCAACTTTTAGCTTCAGCTTCAGCTCAGAATTTAAGTGGATTTGCATGCATGTATCTGCATCTTGCAATTAAAAGGAAATTTAAATTAAATTCTTGAAAAAGGTGTAAGAAAACGTACAAAATGTGTAAGAAATAGTAACAAAATTTAAAAATAAAAAAGAAATGAAAGGCCTTTGTTTTTGCTAAATTGTGGCAACACTGGTGCGTACGAAGATGCTATAATAAAGAAGAAAAAAAGATTTGTTTCGCTATAATCTTGACGTATGCATTATAGAAAGTTCTAATCTCTGAAACTAGGTTTATTGAAATGTTAAAACCCGATTGAGTTCTAAATCTTTTTTCATAAAGTTCTCACGCGTTAGGACTCTGATTTATATCGTAGTTTGAGATAGAATTTCGATTTATCAGACGTTCAAATTTGGGGGTTTAAAATATTAGAACTCGCTTCAGAAACGTTCTGAAAGCGGACATTATGTAACTCACAGTAAACACTTCGTCGAAAAATTTTTAAAACCCAAACAAATATCTTAGGAGCAAACGATAATATTGAAAATCAAATAAATCAAATATTGGTAATACACAAAAATTAGAATGATGATTTACTCAGATCTGTAATACATGTACATATTTAATGCAATGAAATTAAAGCAAAATTGCTTAGTGGAAAATAAAACTGACAAGTAATGCCAGAATGTAGTGCCCGTGTCATGATGGTTAGTGCGTTGGACTGTCAATCTAGAGGCCTTTGGTTCGATCCCTGCCTGTGCCATCTAAAGTTTTTTCACGGGTACTGCCTCTTGCGAGGAATTGACAAATTCTCCAAGAGTAATTCTTGTCATGAAAAGTGCTTTCTCAAATTAGCCGTTTGGATTCGGCTTAAAAAACTGTAGGTCCCCTCCATTCTTTTTCTATAAAACCAAGATTTGACACCTTAAAAATTAATAATAAACTAACACCGACTTCTAAAGAAATTATATAAAGTAAATAGATTTCTAAATATCTTTAAAAAAAATTTCAAAGATGAACCAAGAATTATTAGATCGAGTTTGAAATTAATGTTAGAACTTTGTCAAGAATTTGGCAATTAGATTCTATAGTAATTCTAGATTATTACAATTATTTCGTATTAGCCTATTTCACCAATCTACAAATTGTGATTAACAAGTGTTTTTCCACAAAACTTGTAGAATGTTAATTAATGTCATTTAACTATTGTATTGTGTTTACAAAATGTTAGTTGTATTCCGCAACTTAAAATTTGTTAAAAGCACTCATGTTTCGTTTCACCAAAACAGATTTGAATTTTAGTTTACAAGTCACAAATCTGTGAGCTATGTCTCACCAAAGAAAATAAATTCACAAAATCGATGTTACACCAAAGCTTCTTCTGTATATACTGGAAGTAAACAAGGCAAGATCATCTAGCGAATTGCTGCAACTGCTCATAGAATCAGCATAGGGCTCTGAACGCTTCCGCAAAGAGTGGAAAAGGGGAATGGTTGTCAAGTTCTTAAAAAAGCAAGACACGGTGAAGTGCGAAGACTAGTACGTTGAATACACACTTCACATGTTCAGTTCACTGATTTTGAGAAGGCTTTTGACAGCATCAATATAAGGAATTAATCTGTACTGAATTGCGGAGAAGAAGTATTCCCGGATAAAATAACTACCTCAAAGTTACGTCTGCCGATGGTGACGTTTTGACCAGAGAGAAAAAACTAATCGAGAGAGCCAAATTTCCTCGTCTTCGTCCCTTCGAAACCTCTTACTCTCATTTTTTATAGCGTGTTGAATTCGTATCGGTGTATACATGTTTTCACCTCGGAGAAGAGTTCTCAAAAAAATATCAGTTCCGGGAAATGCGACATTTCACATTTTTGTTTATTGATAGCCAAGAAGGCTATGTTTTTTAAAGTCTCATTATAATATTTGTAATTCTCATGAATTTCTTTCTTTAATTTTACTAACATCTTGTCGTTTTTATATCTACAAAAATACTCCTATAATTCAAATTAATTCTAGCAAAACATTTTTGTTTGTCAATAAATAACGGGAGAAGTTATACCAGTAGTTCGTGGTGAATTTGTTTTTCTCTTCTTTTTCTCTAAGTTACAGATAGATGGCATTAACAACCAAAACAAGAAAGTATGTGTGCAGAAAGAGTGTAACAAGGTTAAGGTTTTTTAGACTAGACTTTATTTGTATATTTGAACGAGTAAATGTTTTTTATAAATGTATGTTATGTTTATTTCAATAGTAATACCTTAAATATTAACTTAACTACTGTATTATCTAAAATATACTGCATTGAATTATCTTACATTGAATTATAAAAGGCGGAAATAATAAAGTTCTACAGTTTACCGGGAATATTTATATAAAATATCCATATCTACTGCAATTGCGGTATCAATCGATATTTTCTGGCACTTACATAGTAACATTTATTTGTCATGAATTACTCTTTCAGCTCAAAATCAATTATGAAATTTGGCTGCGATAATAATTACTTGAACACAGCATTTTCTATGTTTATTGTTATTCAGGTTTAGCCCTTAAGGCGCCAGTTATAGCTATCATTGAAATCGATCCGGAAAAATTTTTGAAGCGATATTTGACGGTGTTTCCCTTTGATTAGAAATGAAAATTATGTACTGATCGATCGGAAATCACTCAAAGAATTTTTTTTGAGAAAAAAAAGTTTACTTGCATATTGATTTTTCTCTAAAAATGTATTTTTCTATTTTCCGGACGGAAATTCATTTTCCTGAACAGCTGATACTTTTATGTTCAAAAGTGAAACGAATCGTTCCACTGATTTGTGTTTCAATTTCACACAATTCCAATGACAGATTTCTGTCAGTAAAAATTTGTCGGTGGCTTTCAATCAGGAAAAATTTTTCAATGACAGAAATTTTTAAGGATAAACGACCTGTCAAAAAAATTCCAATGTTTGTTTTCAATGATGAAAACCAATGATAGCTATAACTGGCGCCTAACTTTGATTTGCATTTATTTATGTATGAATAGCCTAAAAAGTTTAGCAAACATCTATGAATAAGCCACAATGTTTTCAATGTTCAATGTTTTCAATGTTCCTGCGTTGTTTTATTTTCATGATCCATGTTTACATTCTGTAACTCTCGTTTTCAATGTTCCTGCAACTCTCGCATCGACAAAATTAAGTCGATAAACTCTGAAAATTGAAACAAATCTGAGTTTTGTTTGCATTTTTCAACGGTCTGAGCGAAAATTAAACGCAGCTAATAATAAAAAAATAATAGTTGTAGTGCTTTATGAGTTTATTTTTCTAGGTCCTAATTCTCATTGGACTGTTTCACCACCTAATTTATTTTACTTACTTAATGATTAAAACTGGCTTCAAATAACTAACTAATATTTCTCTAAATGCGTAATTTAGAATTGTTTCTAAATCTTCATTGTTCTGGCACCTAACCAGAGTAATTACTTTCACTTCATATTCGAATGATATTACTCCCAAACGAACACAATGAGAGTACCAAAAATTGTTCATCCACAATTTTGAATTTTTCCATTTTTCAAAGGTGGTCGCCATTTTCAAAGGTGGTGAGCAGAAAGAAAAAAGAGAAAAGTTTTTTCTCTCTGGTGGTGAGTATGCACACCAACTTGCATAAGTATTTGTTCCCCACATTTTTTTTTAGTTATTGTAATGGGTCCGATTTGTCAAATTGAAAATTTTGACATTTCTCGACGTTTCAAGGTCCCTAGAGTCGAAATAAAAGATTTTTAGAAAGATGTCTGTGCGTGCGTGTGTACGTACGTCCGTACGTCCGTACGTTCGCGACGTTTTTTCGTCGTCCATAGCTCAAGAACCAGGAGAGATATCGACTTCAAATAAATTTTGTTATACAGATAATAAGGCAGAAAGATGCAGAAAGGGCTCTCAAGAAAATTGCGTGGGTGGTTTTTTTACCATAGCAGTTTAAAAAAAAGGTGAAAATTTTGGTTAACCCTAAATATCTCATGAACCAATGACGCTAGAGACTTGAATTAAATTTTATATTATATATTGCAACGCGATACAAAACAAGTATATTTTTGGAAAAAAATCCAACTAACGGTTTTTTTTATAAATCAAAAAAACTGAAAAAAAAATTTGTCACCTCGAAAATTTTACGAATAAAATACGATTTCATCTCAAAAACAATTTTGTGCAACGAAGAATAATGTTTTTGACATCTGATAAAATTTTTAGAAAAATCGAATTGACAGTTTTTTTACAAAAAATAAAAACCTAAAAAAAAAACTTAATAAAAGTTGGTAAAAATTGAATTTTGACTCAAATATCTTTACAAAACTTTGAGATATTGGCTTAAAACTACTTTTATCTTTCAAAAAATATTGTTTTCAACATTCAGTAAAATTTTGAAAAAAATCGAATTGACAGTTTTTTTACAAAAAATAAAAACCTAAACAAAAAAATTAATAAAAGTTGGTAAAAATTGATTTTCGGCTCAAATACCTTTTCAAAACTTTGAGATATTGGCTTCAAACTAATTTTAACTTATAAGAAATATTGTTTTCAACATTAAGAAAAATTTTGAAAAAAAATCGAATTGACAGTTTTTTTACAAAAAATTAAAACCTAAACAAAAAAATTAATAAAAGTTGGTAAAAATTGATTTTCGGCTCAAATACCTTTTCAAAACTTTGAGATATTGGCTTCAAACTAATTTTATTTTATAAATAATATTGTTTTCAACATTCGGTAAAATTTTGATAAATGTTTGATTGAGTTAAAAAAAAAAAAAAAAAAAAAACTAAAAAAAAATAATACTAAAACTTGGTAAAAATTTACTTTCGACTCAAATAGCTTTTCAAAAATTTGAGATTATGGCTTCCAACTAATTTTAACTTATAAGAAATATTGTTTTCAACATTAAGAAAAATTTTGAAAAAAAATCGAATCGACAGTTTTTTTACAAAAAATAAAAACCTAAACAAAAAAATTAATAAAAGTTGGTAAAAATTGATTTTCGGCTCAAATACCTTTTCAAAACTTTGAGATATTGGCTTCAAACTAATTTTATTTTATAAATAATATTGTTTTCAACATTCGGTAAAATTTTGATAAATGTTTGATTGAGTTAAAAAAAAAAAAAATAAAAAACTAAAAAAAAATAATACTAAAACTTGGTAAAAATTTACTTTCGACTCAAATAGCTTTTCAAAAATTAAAAATATTGGCTTCAAACTTATTTTATTTCACAGAAAATATTGTTTTTTATATTCAGTAATTTTTTTATAAAAATACAACAGTCCGTTTTTTCATAAAAAAATAAAACTTCCAAAAAATAGAACGCAAATTTGGTAAGAATTGATACATTTAGACAAACTTTTAAGCAAGACAAATCGATAGATGGGATGGGAAGTTATCAGTGTGGGTCGCATCCCAGCCTCTTTTTTTTATATGGAGTTAATACATATGCAAGTTGGTGTACAAATCACAGCTTGTAGGCAAAAAGAGAGCAACCGTCGAAGTTGGTTCTCTCTATTAGTTCTTTTCTCTCTGGTTTTGACCGCGAACCCAGTGTTGTAGGTCCTTTCTTGATGACAGCATGTACTTTGTTTTGAACCCATTAACCGTTAAACCCATTTTTGCCACCCCTGCCTTAATACTCACAAAAGGCCCATTCACATCAAGCTGAGTTCTTCCGATTATGTCAATGCCATCAGCATAAGCTAGTAATTAGACAGACATTTGATAGTGCTCCTAGTGTTAGCATGGGAGCTCTGCACTATTCTTTCAAGTACGATGTTAAAGAAGTTGCATAACAGCGCATAACCTTTTCTAATATTATGAAATTGTTTCTAACCACTGGATCTATAAACTTATAAAATACAAAATTTCAAACACCGTATTTTGGCACTTACTGTAACCCCAACTTGTATTTTTTTGATAGTGTCCAGTGATGGTTACTCGGATTGTACCTAGTCTCTTAACCAAACAATTCTGTGTATAAGCACCTCCTTCTAGGTAGCTGACCTGAACATCAATCGATTGGGCTCATTGTTTCAAAGAGGATGTACGGAAATTCAGATATAGGTATGCCTACCTAGACACATACATATATATGTACATTTCCATATTATGCTCTGTTGAGCTTTTGATTTACCATTTTTCTTTTCAAATGACAATTTCTATTTTATTTTCTCTCACAGTGGCGTGTACTTATGTTGGTAACAATGCTCCTTTGATTTGCCTTTTAGTTGTCGTTTAATATCCTTTGAGCTAAACTCTACTCATTCTTCTGCATGAATAAGAGAATATCTCTGTATTTTATTTCGCTTTGTTTTACAGATGCCGCAATTATTAATATTTTTCTTATTTGTCACCGCCTGGCTTTGATGTCATACTGCTCCGGGTGACTGTAAAAAATATACTCTATGTAAAACAACAATTTTTTATTACAAACTATTGATAAATTCTTAGTGCTTCTCGCCCTCGATTCAAACGCCTGGTTGTTAATTGAAAAAATTCAAATTAAAAAATACAAATAATATCCATAAAATACCAATGAATTTTCCTTCTCTGCCAGGGTTGCTTTATAGCTTTGTAAGGATTATATAGGCGAAGGCACATACAACTACTTATGTAAGTATAAGAAATTTTATAATATTTCTTCATTGTCTTTAGTGAGAAATGTAAATGATTAGATTAAGGGTGATAAATATTCTAAATTACAAAACCATAAACCAACAAACTCTCACCGGTAAGCCATGTCCTTTCTTTTTAAGGTACTCCACCATCGAGATGTTTTGACCATCCAAATTTTACACACGTGTTATCTACATAACCTACATACATGGTCAACGCCATTAAAAAGATAAAAAGAGAAAACCACGCGACAGATCTCATACATTTTTCATGCAACATTTTAGAGTTGGGTTAGCAGCAAAAAGTCATTGTGATGCATGAATTATGATCTAAGGGTTGAACATGTTTTCGTTGCAATTTGATATGGAAATGGATTTGCGAGGGTGCCAGATATTCATAAGTATTTGGGTAGTTATATTCATATAAGTACATAATTCAAAGTGAGTGTGTTTGTGTATCGTAATTATTGTGTAGCGTAGTTTTTGTTGTTCATCCCTAGAAAAAAAAATATGAATATAAATGTCCAGCTTTTGATCTATACGCTCTTGTTCAAGAGGACCTAAATAACTACTTTGGAAAAATATCTACCAACAAAGAGGATTATGCTAGGTTTCCCTTTAGGTAGAAAAGTACCTTTAGTAAACAAATAAAACATTTGACTCAAATGAAATCAAAGTTACAGCAGCAAAATTTCTTTATTGTCTGTCATAGAAACGAAGAAATACTTTTTCAATTGATTTAGCTGTCCTGAATTGGAATCTTAACTTATAATTTCCCTATTAGCTTACGATTTTTAAATATACCTCCCCGAAAATCAAAATATTGAAAATGAGTTTTCATAGTATAAATCTTTATCTTCTCGATACAGTTTAAATCAGTTTAGTAGTTATCTCAAATACTTACTTTCTTAAGAAGGCGCTACAGTCCTTTGTAAACTAGGGCATAACCCAACAAACTTCTCCATCTACCTAGGTCCCTAGCTAAATGTCTCCAATTGCGCACTCCAAGTTGGGTGAGGTCACTTTCCACTTGTGCGCGCCACCTCATCCACGGTCTTTATCTACTGCGCTGTCCTGTGGGTGTGAATTCGAAGATTTTCAAGGACGGAACATTGGTTCCCATGAGCTCTACGTGACCCAACCTTCTCAGTCGTTGGACTTATGTACATCCTTCTGGCTAAGTCAACGTCGTTGTACAGCCCGTACAGCTCGTCGTTCCATCTTCTCTTCAACTCCTCTATACATACGGAACCGTAGATCACGCGAAAAACTTTGCTCTTGAGACGAACCAAGGTTATCTTACTTAGTTTTCGTAAATTCTCTTTAGTTATGAGCCTTCAATCGAATCTATCTGAATTTTTGAAAACCTTGCATGTAATTCCGTTATGGTTTTGAAAAGTTCGTTTTAAAGATAATTTTTAATTGCTCCCCAATCAGAACTCCGATTTTAGATATATGTATGTGCTAAAGTTCAGGAATACCTGTTTTAAATCTTATTTGCATATTTTCAATATATCTCAAAAACTTGATGTAATAACCCTAAGACTGCGAATTTTTAATAAGAACTGTCCAATAATTAGCGCGTTGTCTTCTACTATTTAAGTACATATAAAATTTGTGTTAAAAAACTTTCCTTATTACAAAAAATTAGGCTGGACCGCGCAAACCTTTTTCCAGCTTTTATGATTAAAAACTTTTATCTGGTTGGATATGGTTCACATTAAGTTCTTGTCAAAAAAACTTATATAATATGAACCGAACCCAAACTGCATCAATTGTGTTCAGGAATTCTACTTAAAGCTTTGTCTAAAAATACTAATTCCCTACTCTGTAGGTACTTCATTAAGTCCGCCGTTGATATCGAAGCCAAAAAAGTTTGGTTCACTCTCTTGATTTTAAATCTTTTTGAAAAACAAAGTAAAACATATCATGCGAATTCCCAACAATTGAAACAAGGAAAAAGAGATTATTCTAAAAATAATAATAAATGTTAATAGATACCAATATTTTTTTATAAGATAAATTAACTTTGAGGGGTATATCTTCAATTGTTGCCATGATATTCGAGAGCAAAATTTGTACTAACTTTGAATAATATTTATTTTTAAAAGGTTTTTTTTCGTAAGAAAACTGAAATTAAAAAAAGAGGCTGGGATGCGACCCACACTGCTAACTTCCCATCCGGTTTGTCGATTTCGGTTTTCGTGTTTAGTCAAAAAAGTTGAAAAAAATAAAAATTACCAACAATATTTTGCATATAATGAAATAGTTTGATTTCAAAATCTATTTTTGTTAACGAGATTCTTAGTCGAAAACCAATTTTTACAATTTTAGGAGCATTTCTTAAAAGTCTTTATTTCTTATTTAAACAAATACAAATTGGATGAATGAAATTTATTTGAATTCAATGTCTTCTATTATTCACGAGATATCGAAAACCGAACATTAATTTTTACCAAATTTGCGTAACTATTTTTTGTAGATTTTATTTTTTTTATGAAAAAACGGACTATTGGATTCTTATAAAAAAAAAAACAATATTTTCTGTGAGATAAAATAAGTTTGAAGACAATATTTTAAATTTTTGAGAGTAAATTTTTACCAAGTTTTATTAATTTGTTTTAGGTTTTTATTTTCTGTAAAAAAAACACTGTGAATTCTATTTTTCTCAAAATTTAACTGAATGTTGACAACAATCTTTTTTAAAAGATTAAATTAGTTTGAAGCCAATATCTCAAAGTTTTGAAAAGACATTGAAGTCGAAAATCAATTTTTATACCAACTTTTGGTAATTTTTGTTTTGGTTTTTATTTCTACTATATAAATAAAAATAAGTCGGGTTTTCCTTCCTGACGTTATAACTTCAGAATGCACGAACCGATTTCCACGGTATTGCATTCGTTGGAAAGGTCTTGAGCTGCGTGAGGTTTATAGCAGACAAAATTTAGGAAAAATTTTAACAGAAAAGCGGTGAACTCCGTTTAACTTCCCATAGAAAGCTATTGTAAAAGTTCCGATTTGAGAAATTGAAAATTTTTAAATTTTTTGACGTTTCAAGGGCCCTATATTCTAAACCAAAGTTTACGGAAATTGAACGTGAGTTGGACCCGGGCCAAAAACCGCTAGATCGCCATGACATAACCGCCAGAGTATTTCATCAAAAACTCAAGGTTATGATGGATGTGCTTACTAAGTATCCAGTTTTTGGTGACACACGTTGTTATATGTACTCGGTGGAATGGCAGAAGCGTGGACTACCGCAAGCTCATATCCAAATTTGGTTGCTGAACAAATTACATTCAAATGAAGTGGATGAGATCAACTGAAATTCCTGATCCAGTCACTGATCCCCATCTACACGATATTGTGACGACACAGATGGTGCATGGACCCTGCGGTGCATTAAATCCATTATCGCCTTCCATGGCTGATGGAAAGTGCACAAAACGATATCCGCGACCGTTAGTTGCTGAAACAGTCACAGGGAACGATGGATATCCCGTTTATCGTCACATTCATGAAAGTCTCCCACAGTTGTACATTTAGCAGTGCATTTGGAAAATGGACAAAGAGTTTACTTCACTGAGGCTAATGCTGCACAACGAGCTGAGAGACCACCATCGACAACATTGACTAGCTTCTTTGCAATGTGTGAAGCAGATCCATTCGCAGCGACTCTGATGTACGTTGAAATGCCCAAGTATTACACTTGGAATCAATCAACAAAGAAATTCCAACGTCGCAAACAAGGAACCGCAGTTCCAGATTTGCCACAGGTGTTTTCCACTGATGCGCTGGGTCGCATGTACACTGTTCATCCTAGAAATGATGAATGTTTTTATTTGCGACTGCTGTTGGTAAATTTACGAGGACCAAAATCATTTGCGCATTTGAAAACTGTGAATGGCCACCAATGCCAAACATAACGAGAAGCATGCCAAATATTGGGTTTACTGTAGAACGATCCTCATTGGGATTTAACACTTGCGGATTCAGTTGTTTTATCAAATGCGTACCAAATACGAACACTGTTCGCAATTATCATCACCACATGTTTCCCTTCACAACCAATTCAGTTATGGAACAAATACAAAGACGACATATGTGAAGATATCTTACATCGCTTGAGCATTCGAACGAATAATCCCGACATGCAAATAACCGATGAAATCTATACTCTATACTTAATATTATAAATGCGAAAGTAACTCCGTCTGTCTGTCTGTTACTCAATCACGCCTAAACTACTGAACCAATTTGCATGAAATTTGGTATGGAGATATTTGTATACCCGAGAAAGGACATAGGCTACTTTTTACTCCGGGAAAATGACGCATTCCTATGGCAAAATTCAGGTGGGCCGATCGCTTTTACACCTAAACTATTGAACAGATTTAAATGAAATTTTGTAAGGAGATAGTTTGAGACTTAAGAAAGGACATGAGTTACTTTTGACCTCGGGAAAACAACGCATTCCCATGGAAAAAATTACTTCCCGGGAGATCTGATCGCTTTCACTCAAATTACCAATGATTTGAATAATATTTGGATAAAATTGGTATTACGGGAAAACAACGCATTCCCAACCCTTATGAAATAAGTTGTCAAACATGTTAATCTTATCATACACGTATATTAACGCGGGCTTCGCGCGCCACGTGCCTCAAGCCCTCAACGTTAGACGCAAACTGTGGCTCCCACCAAGTTTCACAAATAATAATTTTAAACCTAAACTTTGCTATGCTCAAGATTTCATCGCCAAACACGAGCCATGTAGGTACAACAAATAATTCACTGGGTCTGTCTTCTACTTCTGATAATTTTGTTTCGGGTGAGGCACCAGGCGAGTGCGCGGGCGGAGGTCGAACGCGGTAGACGAGGCAGGTGGAGGCGGTACCGGTAGTGCGGCGCGGTGGGAGGACATCACTGAGTGGGTCTACCCGAACGGGCACACACGTGAGGGCACACGCCATTGTTGGACGCATGCAAATAACAGAAAACCTGAAAATATTTTATTTGTCGTGTAAATTTAATTGTTTCTTTAATACTTAATGATTTACTCGGTTCGTCACCTTACCTAACCTATGACAATCACACTTAGTATGGCCTCATCCCATCTCGGCACAATTCAAACATACGTACAAAAAAGTACAGCTCAGGTTTTTTCATACTACGAGTACTATCCAAAAAAAACTATCTAATGCGGACGAAGTCGCGGGTAAAAGCTAGTCTTCAATAAAGGAATGATTGTGATTGAGGATAAATGCTTGATTATTGCAAACAAGCTACTGATTGAAGTAGGAATGATTGCGCCAAATCGATCGATGCACGATGCATTGAACCAAGAATTAAATTCAGAGCTGCAATACAATGTTGATACATTTCAGGAATCCGTTCGAAATAATGTGCCGTTGCTGAATGAACAGCAAAAACAAGTATACGAAGCATTAATGCAAGCGGTGGACAATAATACTGGTGGTCTATTCTTCCTGAACGCACCTGATGGAGGAACAGGGAAAACATTTGTCATTTCATTGATTTTGGCCACTATTCGATCAAGATGTGACATAATGTAGCTTTGGCGTTAGCATCATCTGGAATTGCGGCAACTCTTGTAGATGGCGGTCGTACTGCACATTCTGCGCTTGAGTTGAAAATTGTTGATGCAATGCAAGCTCATTGTCCAACGGAGTTTTTGAACTCTCTGGAGTTACCAGGATTTCCACCACATAACTTGCAAAAAAAAGTTGGTTGAATCCACCGCGACTTTGCAACGGTACTCGACTTGCCGTGAAAAGACTTATGACGAATTTGATTGAGGCAACCATTATTAACGGAAAGTACCTACGCAGGTAAAAATGTATGTATTCCTCGAATACCAATGATTCCGACTGATCTTCCGTTTGACTTCAAACGATTGAAATTTCCGGTTCGCCTTGCGTTCGCAATGACATTTAACAAGTCGCAAGGCCAATCGCTTAGTGCTTGCGAAATAAATTTAGAAAATCATTGTTTTTCACATGGGCAACTATACGTTGCGTGTTCACGAGTTGGGAAACCATCCGCTTTGTTTGTGTTAAGGTCAGACCAAAAAACAAAAAAAAGGTGGTTTACCAAAGAGCACTTCAATGAAAGTATAACGCTTCGATTCAGTATTTACTTTGGATTCACTTTCATTTTTTACTTAGAGAAGTTCAACTAAATAATACTTAATTTTGTAATCGAAATGAATTCATTACTGTTGTAAAATGAAATAAAATTTTTCCTTTTTAAATATAAAACAAAAAAATTAATTTATCTTCATCTTTTTATCCCCAAACGAAATGTTACAAAAAACGAAGCCATCTGGTGGGGGAATGGAGTTCGCCGGGTTTGCTAGTCTTTTGTAAAAAAACTGTGAATACGATTTTTCTCAAAATTTTTCCGAATATTGAAAATAATATTTCTTATAAGTTAAAATTAGTTGGAAGCCATAATCTCAAATTTGTGGAAAGATATTTGAGTCGAAAATCAAATTTGACCAACTTTTGTTAATTTTTTGTTTAGGTTTTTAATTACTCTTCTCCACGGATATTACCTCTTTCGACGAACTGACAAATCCTTCAAGAATAATTTTTACCATAAAAAGTGCTCTCTCAAGTTACTCACAAATCGAAATAATTGAGAGTTGTAAGTCTCTACGAGCTGTTGCGTCGCCTAAATTAAATAAACTCTGACAAACTTCAAAAGCGGCTAAGATACGAAACTTATATAAAAAGATTATCAATTAAATGTTGAAATTACAGCTATGGGCTGGTTTACAATAATTTCCAGTTTTAAGTCATAACAACAGAGCGGGCATGGTTAGGAAAAAAACGCTAAATATTTTTAATTTATGAATATAGTCCAAAATGAAAGTTTAATGCGCAATAAGGTTCTTGAAGCAGATGAGAAATCTATTCCAACAACGTCTTCTCATAGTCTAACGAATGCAAAAGTTCCCTAGTAAAACAATGATATTAACATTTTTTAAGAAAAGTCCTAGCGATAATACTTAATTCAGTATAAACTCATTTCTTCAACGAACTACTACTAATAATTTGGAACCGATTTTAAGTTAAGACTCGTTCCTAAGCAACTCCTCAGTTAATATATCAGCTGTTAGTACTCGAATCGGTATAATTCATTTCTTCAAAAAAGTACTAAGTTGTAAATCTGTCAAATAGGTACCGACTACTGGTCAAACCTTTAAATTTTTTCGTTCAATGTACCGCAGCGCCAGCGTTAAAATTGCGCCATATGCAACTAAATAACATCATTTCATTTATTACAGCCCGGTGGCACGGTGAAACGCTTTTCGTGATTGCAAAATTTAAAGTCCTAGTCTCAAAGTGAATTTTAAATGAATGAAATGAAATGAAATCATTGACTTGAATTCAATTAGGAACTTATAAGGATGCCATTTGCAAAATATTGCTTGTTGGACATCAATATTTGAATACATTGTTAAAATTTTGCCTTTGACGGGAAAAGACAGTAATACTGTTCCTCCTGTGCAGAGAAGTTTGCAGGATCATCGTTCTTCAACCTTCATTATTATTAACCTTATAATGACCTCCGAACAACTAAATAGCAATTATCAAGTTATTTGATAAGTTATTCTAATTTCAGGAAAACACACAGCATTGCTAGCTCAACTTAATAATGCACGTCATTTTTAGACCACCCTCACTAACAGTAGTAATTATTTTTTGTTTGCTGCTCAGGTATTAGGTCCCCTTAACTCGACTGCACCTTAGAAGTATTGGAACAAAAACCGACGTGTGGTCATTATGCTAAGCGCATATGTAGAAATCGACTTATCCAAAATTTAGATCGCAAACGCTGTGACGAATGCAAGAAGCACACTTAAAATTCTAATTGTCTGATTGCGACTCTTAATGAAATACGCGTGCGCACGAGCCCAAAGATGATAGCCTCTTTAGAATGTCCTATTTTAATTAAGGAGAATAGAGGTTAAAAAGACAAAAATGCAACCCCAATGGGTGTTTTATGTCTCTAAATAAATGGACAAGCATGTTTTAGGGCTTGCTGTGTATTTTTGAAAACTGGTTTTCGTCATAGACTATTAACTCTTAAAAAAAGAATCTTCCTTTTTATAGAAAAATAAGTAGATACAAGGAATGTTTTTATTTTTTAAGGGTATCACGTTTTTATTGGGTTGTTTATTTTTATAGCTAAGTGTTTGAGGATAAAAAACACCAAATGAGAATGACAGTGAAGGATAATATAAATTAATTAGAGTATGCTTTTGAATTCTTTTCCCTCTTCGTCATCGTCACTATATCCACCTATCTTTTCATGGCAAATGCTGTGCAGTTGTAGTGTGTGTTGTGGATGCGGTTAGACAGCGCGGTCAGTGATCTATAAATTCGACACTTCACCAAATTGCAAGGATAGACTGCAGCATTGGCAGCCGGTCGGTCAAGGGGATCTGAGTTGAGGGGAGATTCTATTAAATTCAAACATAGGTTGATAAAGGTATGTACCTACAAAAAATACTGCTTCTCTGGGTTGTTAGTCTATTTAACAATTTTCGGGGAAATGACCTTTAGAGTGAGATGTGATAATGTTCAATTTGGAACATAAGGATGTTTTGTGAATGCATGCATCGTCAATTATTTATTTTATCTACCTACATAGCTCATCCCTCATCCCTCCCTTAGATCTTATGATGTATTTAAATGGTTCTATTCAACGAATAAAAGAGATTATTAATAGATAAATAAATTAATTAATTGTAAGATGGTAATTATGAATTTAAAGATAAGCAGACGAGAGACTTTATTTGTTTCTGAATGGTTGGTATTTAGATTGCTACTACCTACGTTATCTACTTACTTCTTTTACTTTTATAGGACTTCCCATTGGAGAACGCTAAACATTTTCAAATGGTATTTATGGTAACAAATCAACATTTTTATTTAAAGAAACTAAAAGAGTTTGCAATCAAAAATGTAAATTTAGTGGAGATAAATTCGAAATTTAAATTAATATGGCGGTATTTTTGGTAGGATTTAGATTGTTGTAAGAAACTATTTTCAATCTTATTATCTTTGCTAAAGCTAAAATCACGGAAAAGCTACTTTAACTTTTAGCAATTTGCTAAATTCATATGACATCTGTACAATTAATCTTATAAGAGCAGAGGATGGAATGGTCCAGTCTACAGTTGTGAATTGTGGAACGAATTGTCAGTAGCTAGACATGTTCGGATGCCCGTTTCAAAATTGTACCATATACCAAAACGTCATTATTTTATGCCTAAAGTTATTTTGGAATAATGTACAATTTTTTTTCGTATATTTCCGAGGATTTGTTTAAATTGAAAGAAAGTTACATCAATTTCAATCGAGTTTAAACGAAATTGGTATCGTGTCACCGTATATATAATATACAATTTAATTGAAGTCGGTAGCGTAATTCTTTAGTGAAATAAATGGGTTTAACCAAATTTGTTCACTTTTTTCTTCAATCGCTATAGTAAGTAACTAATTTATTTTATAAACCATAATTTCAATACAGTTTTTATATAAAATTAAAAAGTTTTAGCGCAGTGGCGTAGCCGTCATCTCACTTGGAAAAGTAATTATTAGGTAAATAAATTGGTTTTATCATTATATGATTTAGAGGAATTCAGTTATTAATGGTGTCTTTAGTTAAATATTACTTTTTAAAACATCAATTTCCATTTAAAACCATTTAATAACTCTCTTATCTGAAGCTGTTTTTCCCGAAAACTCGAACGTTGCAGAGGTTAGAAAATTGCTTGGAATTTCCGTTGAACAGGCAGGAGTTCGTTTCTGGATTTGAATATAATTGATGTTTCCTTATAGTTGAATGTGTCTTGAAAACAATAACTATTTAAAGGTCTATGAATGAGTTGGGAGTCAATTATTCTGCTCTCAGACTGATGAGCTTCTGTTAATAATATTTCTCGAAAAAAAGTCTTTATGGTTTTGAATTATATTGTAAAGATGCTTTTTTAGTTGGCCTAAGATGTTTAAATTTAAGTGAATAACTTCTACACAAGTATCGCCTATATTCTGTCTTTTCAATAAGATGATTTTAGAAATTCACCGATGGGTTTAGATTGACTCCAAGGTAATTATAATCTTTAGTGATTTCAAGATACTGTAAGATCTTTTACATAAAATGATTTTGGATCTTCGGAGTTTATTATAGGTCTCCATGTGTGTGACAGCCGGTTTATTATGAGCTGTACATTTTCTGATGACTGAAAGAATACAAAAATAGTCTGCATGCACAAGAACATTGATTATACAGCTAGAGATCCTAGTTAAATATCGTTAATACAAAATGCAAACAGCAAAGCACTCAGAAGGGTATCATTGTTTAACACTAGCATTAATATCCAATGATTGCAAGAGCAAAAATCTGTCTCGAAAAGCTGAGCTGCAAATTGCAAATTGTTTGGATCGCCTTTCTTATGAATAGGGAAAATAACTGATTATCTGAACGAAAAAGGGATGCTGCGGGTTGTGAAAGTGTTATTAAAAAACTGTTTTAGCTTAGGTACCTATTAATAAAAGTTGGTACAGCTTTATTAAAATGTTCATACGGAATTCCGTCGTCACCTGGAGCTTTTCCATTCATTGGCTTTTTAAAGGACAATTTTTATTTCATTCGTATCTATTCCAGAGACCAACGTTTCTTTAACAACCAGTAATTCTGTATAGGCAGGACAAATTGGACTTATTGTAGGTATGATAGTTGATTTGCGGACACATTTGTACTTATTACAAAATTCAATCTAGTTTTATCTTTGGCGAAATTCCAGAAGTCTTTTACATTTTGTACTTTATTAAAAAACTTTGCTTCAATATTTTAAAATTAAATTTTTGTATGGATACCATCTTCTTAGTTTCTCAATGTAACAATTTTGTAGTGCTTGAGAAAAAGCAAATGTATTTATTTCGGGCATTCATCAAACCACTTTTTTTTAAATTTTGTAATAAAACCAGACCGTTGAGTTTGTGAAGAAATTCTGATACACGAAATTATTTCCCATGAAAACAGCCTCGACAGATTCATTAGATGAAGATGTGTAAACATATGCATATATATAGGAGACATTATGTAGTTATCTAGTCTATTTTGTATATAGATATTCAGGCTTTGATTCCAGCATTTATGTTTCAGTAGGAGCTTCAGGTTTTGATGTTGTAATGTACCTACATTACATCGTTTCGATTCCATGATACCTAAATTCTATCAGGGCTTGCAATTGGCTTAGGTGATGGTTGCTGCACTCCAGAAAAGTTTGAATCCATAAGAGAAATCTTTAAATTTAATAAAATTTTCATAAACAATATAGAAAAAATAAATCAAAAGTTTTAATTCTAAATCGGTTTTACCAAGCAATCGCTGTATTTATTCTTCTCCTCAGGTCCTTCCCAGAATGTAAGATGGCGTTAAGTAAGTAAGTGTAGAAACCATGCAGCTTAAGTTCATCCTCTAAAACACTGCAGCAAACTGCAAGACTTTCATCGAGAGTAATACATTTTATTTTCAAAAACTTACTTTGGCATTTAACTATTTGACAGCAGCCTTTGTGGATAAGTTAAGGGTTGCCTTCGCAAGCTTTGTGTTGAGTGGGTCCTCAATAATTGTCATAATTTTCTGAAAGCCGCCAATAGAAAACGACAGGATTGAATATGGCCTGCACATTTTGGTGCTTTGTCAGTACCAAGTTCTCTGTCAGAAATGTCCTCGTTCGAAAGATGAAGGTTCTTAGTTTTGTTCTCGGTTCTCGGTGGCTTGAGAATGGGCTCTTTTTCGAGTTTATTTAAGTAATGTTACATGATATTATTTTCCAACAGTTTGCTTACTGTGATTAGCAGTTATTCAAGTTCAAATAACTTCAAAAGTCTTTGTTTGAAAATGTGCGTGGGTAAAACTGATTGTATTTAAATTAAGTCAATGAGCGATCCAACAACATACTTGCACGCAGAAGAAAGTTTTCCCAAACGTTCAAATGTACGAACTTACGTACATATGCACACACATACATACATATGTACATCTCTCATTATCTTATCTTTATTTAAATTTTTGGGACCGTGACATGTTGAAAAATCTAAACATTTTTAATTAGACTTTTGTGGAAATTTAAAATCAAAATTTGAAAATTTGAATGTTTTTGGTAAGCTCAAACGATTTTACATCTTTTAAGTATTACATTGGCATAATGCAATTCAAAAAATGTATTTACATATAAGCTCAAAATATACAAAAAGATTTTACATTTTTTATACTGTCATATATATATATTAAGAACTACCATTTTACATTACAAAATTGAACGGCTCAGCTCTTGTTTGGACTAGTCTGCTTCTTAAATTTTGTAATTAGATTCATAGATCTTCTTAAATGTTGCCAAAAAACTTCTTCGATGCCAAAATTTAATTATTTTTGAAATTGTTTTCAAAAACAAAACCTAATGTTAAAAAAGTATTCAATAACAAGATAAATAACTTATTTTCTACTTTCTGGAAAGCAAAACAATCATAATTCCTTAATTTTGAGTTCTTTGTATGTACAGTACATAGATACTATCTTCATCAATCTACTGATTCTTCTTCAATCTATCTTAAGATAACTGCTTCATCGTCTTTTCTGTATATTATTTGTACTTACCACTTCTTTTATATACAACATATGTGAATATTTAATGTAGAATTATATGCCTAGGGATGTCTTTTATCAGTCCTAGAAACATATTCTACTCTAAAGTATGTCTCTTCTCTATGCACATAGAAAAAGTCGTTACACAAGTTGTCATCGCCATTCATAGCCTTCTCTTTGTGACAACCGGTAGGAGTGGGGGCTAATTTTCATATTTTTCGTGACAACACAATTCTTAGAATTTCGTCTTTCACCGTCTCCTTTTAACGAATCCATGCTATTTTTGCTTCCTGTATAACAAAAGTAACTAAAGTACGCAAACTGCGAGAGGATTCCATATTTCTTACACAGAAATAGCACAACTTCTTGGTTTTGGGTGATGGAAATGGAAAAGTGGAAAAATGGCGGGCAGAGCTAAATTTGTAAACCATCATAAATTGGGGGTTGAAGGACGAGTTTGGAACGATGTTTGAATCTTATTCCGCTTTGCGCTTTCACATCTCATATACCTATCCTCGAGCGACAAGTAATTTTACTTCAGAAACAAAATAAGAAAATTATTTTCTTTTGTTCCATTCACCCTTGTGAACTCTGCCTTTGCTCTTCAGACCTCAACCTCCTAATCTCACATTTTAGTCGGTTAAGCGAATATAATGAATATATTATGTGTGGGTTTTATGATGCGATTGGTGTACGACTGTATATGTATGGGCGCTACGTTTTCCGACCCCAACCACCCACGGTAAAAACTCATTGGTGGTAACCCAATGGAAAATTGAGTTTCTTAGCCCGAAAAGAAAAGTAAAACAACAAAAAAAAAGGGGGAAATTTGTGCACTCAAATGGATTCTTTCTACTTCTGCTACTTGATTTTCTTTCCTATTTTCGTGCGTGTGTGTGGGATCCATGGTGGTGAGTGGAAATGTTCTGTAAAAATGTATATATGTACACCCAGGATGCAAAATGTTGGATGTAAGTTTTGTTTTGTAACCAGAAGGGGGTGGCCTCAGCAAATTTGAATTTTTAAATTAGTTTTGTCAACTCTGGCGGACTTGTGAAGAAACAGTAATCGTGAAATAATAATACCCTGCCAAGAGATTGACTTCATCGTTATTCAGGGGCTAACCATATTGAAGAAATTTGTACACCATTTTATTTACGTAACAAAGATGTGATTTCTTAGGTTAAGGGAAAAAATGTCCCCCAGTCATATAAAAATGTATCTGTTCACATGGAAAATGTGAACCGTTCGGATTCTGCATAAGAACTGCTAGTCCCGCACACGGAAATGTTTAAGAGTTTTAAGTCAATAGGCCCTTGTTTTCTACGAGCTGTTGCGCAATTTATTTATTTATGTATTTATTTAATAAAAAAACCTAGATTTTTATTTAACACGCCTACAAATACAAAACAAAATAATAGTACTCTATAAGAAATGCTATAATTTTACAAAGTTTTTGTTGTATATTGTTGATTTTTATTTCATTAGTTGTAAAATTAAAAACTACTCTGAGTCTTCTATTCAAGCAAAGTGATCAACTATCTTGATTTCGTAATTCTATATTTCTCACATTCTAATAAAAATCCTCACCAGACACATTCCACCAGTTATATTGTAAACACAGTCATCTTTAAAATAATTGTCAGTTATAGTATAAACACAGTCATCTTTTAAAAACCACTATAATTTAAATTTAAAAACTCTCTTCTTTGCCTTTATCGCCCAAAATACACCCTTTGAATTAAATTAAACATTTTAAGCAAATTTTATGTTTCTATCAATTCATTGGACAATTTTATGGCAATTATGGTACACATATGTATCTCTCTTGATAGAAAAAAACCTTTTGACCCCAAAAATAAACTACTCAAAACAAAATAGGGCCCACCCAAGATTTATTTTGTATTTTGCCTAAAAAATACTTAATTGGTGAAAATTTTGGAAGGCCAGCATTTTATTGAAAAGTTTTTATGTGTATGATTCCATATCGATGCTTTGAATAACAATTTTACCGTTACCTCTAAGTGAATAGGCAAAAAAGCCGATCGCTCGAAAAAACAATCAATGTAAAAATTATTGCATATGTTTTCTTAGTCCGATTCTAGCGTTGTTGGTAAGTGCTTCTTTATTTAATTGTTGTTCTTTATTTCTTCGTGAATAAACGTGATTACAATGCCCGGTTTAAGACGCCATTTGGATACTGAAAGCGCAATTAGAGCGGTAAATATGCTGGAGCAAGGAATGTCTCAAAGGGCTGTTGCAAATCAAATCGATGTGTCGCGGTGAGATATCCGAAACGTGTGGGAACACATCCAGGAAACCGTGAGTGTAGCAAAGAGACCAGGATCAAGAAGAATTCGGGCCACAATTCAGCAAGAAGACCAGTACATTTGAATAACTGCCGGTCGGAAGCGTACTCTAACCGCCCGGGCTTTACAAACTCAACTTTAACGGAATTAAATTTGTATTGAAAATTAAAAGTATCAAATACAATCGGAATCGGCTGACAACTTTTCGTGCAGTCAGTACTTCAGTTGAAATTTTTCAAAGTGAAAGTGAGTGCTAATTTTGTAGAACAAAATCTTACCATCAAATTTAAAATTATGGATACAAAAAAACGATATAAAGATTCAACGAGCATCAAATGAAATTTAGACACAATTCATTAAAATTATCTATTTTCTGAAAATTATCTGCCATTAAAGAAACACGTGCAATCCTTTTTCTAATCCTTTGGTTGCTGTTGCATGCGAGTTGTGTTTATCGTTATTGGTGTCGTTGTGTCAGCAAACAAGTAAAATAAGCGGAACAACGTACATCATCGAATGCTGCGGAAAAACCTCTTGAGTTACATCAAAAAATGATCGTTTTGCAGACGATATTAGCATTGACCAACAACCCAACTATAGTGAGGTTAATGATAGGTGCAGAAAAATGGAACGGAGTCATATTTTTGGACTCACATTAACTACAAATGAGCCTTTTAAAGACAAATATTTAGGTGAGCAAAAAAGCTACATAATGTATATTACATTAAAAAAAAGAGACATTGAAGAAATGAATGAAGCCATTTTAAAAGATATACCCAGAGAAATGTTCATATTCAAGTCAGTCGATACCGTTATGAATAAATTTAAGGTAGTAAATTTTCCGCCAGAAAACTTGCGGTTAAAAAGCAAATGACCAACGTAAATAAATCCACTATTTTAAATTATAAATTTAAAGCTGAAGACGTTTTAATGGCACGTACCCCGGTGATACCAACAGGTATGCCATTCGAATTAAAACATTTGCAATTTGAAGTACGGCTGGCTTCTGCAATGACACTCATTACAGCGCAGGAACAAACTCCGCAAGAATACCTGCTGATTTATTTGTGTATATAATAAATTCATTATAAAAAAGAATTGTTTTCTAATTAAGTTTTCTAAGTAAGAATAAGAACAATATTATTTTATGTTTTATTTCACACTTAAACACAATCATGCTTATTCATACAAATTCATTTTATGTTTAGTTTCATTCTGAAATACAATTAGGTATTCTTATTCATACAATTATTTAGTTTAGAAATAATATTCAAATTCTTGAGAAATAATTTGTCGTGAGAACGATTGCAAGAAATCATATCTTCGAATATCGTATTGCACAACTATGGAGTGCAACGACATTCAAGATATGTTTGTTGGAATCTCTTCCGTGACCTGTTTACTTTACAATTATACTATGTTTTTATGTCGGCTCGTGTGGCTCGTGTAACACCTAACCTTTGAGTTAAAATGTGAACTTTCGTAGGATAGCTGTTGAAAATTTGGAACGTTTCAAGGTCCATTAAATCTAAATCAAATATTTTTAGAGAGGTGTATATGTGTGCGTGTGAACGCACGTTTGTACATTAGTACGTTGAGTTAAAGACATTGGCAGCAAACTTATTTCATCTTATAAAAAATAATGTTTTCAACATTGTAAGGCATTCAATCGTTTTTTTCATAAACATTCAAACCTACAAATATTACTTGTTTGGCTCTTGCTATCTTGTGAATAAATGAAGGTTTTGATTTTCAACTAAAAATCTCGCTAACAAAAAGAAATATTGAAATCAAACTTATTTTATGTTATGCAAAATATTGTTGTTAACTTTAAGTTAATTTTTTAGAAAAATTCAATTGGCAGCTTTTTTACAAAACACGATAACCTACAAAAACAACGAAAAACTGATAAGAAATGATCTCGACTTAAGTATTATGAGAACAAAGGAAGATATTAAGTTTTTCAAAATAAAAAAAAAGTTTGATCAACAATGAATAAAACAATTGGGCCTTACTATAACAAAACCACTTGCTTACATTAATACTCGTACTTTGATGGGTTTTCTATTTTTAAACATTATCTAAGCGTGACTTCGTTTTAATTTAAAGCAAATATTACTTTGAACTTCTGTTTAACACAAATTTCCAACTTAACGAACCTTTTACCTCAATTAGCTGAACACAATTAATTTTATTTTATCAAAAGCTAGTCTAGTCCCTAAGCCTAATAAACCCATTAACTTCATCCACTCCCAGAAACATTGTCAAGGACATTCAATGGATTGTGTTTCATTTCCACTTTAAAAAAACAACTTCACACTAACATGAAAACCAATTTTCCATTTCAACCCCGTTTTCCAAGAACATTGTGGAAATAATCATAGTTAATCAAATTCAAAATTTAACATTACCCATATAAATAAGAAAAGCTAAAACAAATTACCGAGTTCGTCGCTATTATCTCTTTGAGTAATCGATGCATAAGTTGAATTCAGAACGTCTACCTTTAAACGAGTTTGTGAGTGTGAAGGTAGAACGCTCAGTATCACCATATGACACATCCATTAAAAAAATTCGCCTAGATATAGCCTCAAATACCGCATTGGGCACTCCGTTGTCGGTTTTCATTTAAACCACTTAAAATGAAAAACAGCAACAACTTCGTGTGAATGACAAACTCAGTTAGCAGGACATCAACATCAACGTCAAAAGGTGTGGCAATGCCCGACAAAATTCATGTTTGGAAATTTTCATTTAGTTAAGATGGTTTGTTTCCCAGTCCCGACGCGACGCCATTGTACATAAACCCACGGCGGCGCAGGGATAACAAAGTAAATTAGAATAATTAAATAGCTAAAACTTAATTGGGAAGGCAATCAAATGGCGAGCGGTTGGCTTGACTATGGGCTGAAGAAAACAAGCGAAAAAGTAAAACCTATGTAGCTGACTCGTAGACCTCAACCTGTTCAAGTAACAGCAATAATTGCCTTCGGTTTCAACATTTTGAGCTCTAACGCCACTAATGCCCAAACGAACATTTGGGAATTTAGTATATGCATATAATTGCCGGCTAACATGCTACCCAGCAATGAATGGAAATATGGAAATTGTTGCGAGTTAAGATAAGAAAACCGTGATATAAACACACAACTAAAATGGCAATCAAATTTACGAGTATACGGATATGTGGGTGTATTATTTATGGAATGAATGCTAGGCAAACTACTACCTATACATACACAACTTCACATAACAATGTCTTTTATAAATAAGTTTCTGTTTATGAGTGTTCTCGGATGCGATTATCAAAATGACGTCTTTGTGTACAGAATACTCTTAAAACATGTTTAATTACTTAGAAATAAAAGAACTGGAATCTTTTATCGATTGACATGAAAGTTACACACATGGTGTTTAGCGTGAATACGAAAATTAACTATATTGAAGTAAATCTATTTCTAGCAAAGCTTTTAATAACACTATGTGGCACTCAAATATACGCGGGCGGAGACCTTTCACGTTTTGAAGAGCTTGTTACACGGATTATAAAAAATGCTACTTAAAAATTCCGTAACAGCCCCAAAAGTTGGGCTAAGGGCCAAAAGACGGTTTTTTAAACCTTCATCCAATGCAAAAAATCTAATTTTTCACCAAATTTGTTGTTTTAAGAATATATTCCAAAATAATATTCATTTCCAAATCAAACAAGCTATTTTGTATGAAAATCGGTTGAGAAAAATAACGATTTCAACGCAAATAGAGGAATTCGATTACCTTCCCAATTGGATGGACACAGTTTTTTTTTGTATTTTCACCCAAAAACTTAATAGGTCCAAAACAAGTTATTGTTCATGTTGAATTGAAAATTTTGATATTTTTCGACGTTTCAAAGTCTCTAGTATCTAAATCAAAGATTTTTAGAGATATGTCTGTGTGTAGGTACGTGTGTACGTACGTCGCTCGTCCGTCCCAAAATATCTTACGAACCAATAACGGTGGCGATTTCAATTAATTGATTATGTATTATGACGTAATACACAATTGGTATACCTTCGAAAAAATTACCACCATAAATAAAAAAAACGTGATACAAAATATTTATCACCTCAAATATTTTGCAAACAAAAAATAATAGTATAGTACCTACCTCCAAAATAATTGTAAGCATGAAAAATTATAAACATACAAAATTAGTAAAAATAGATTTACGACTCGAATGTCTTAACAACAATTAAAAATACTGGATTCCGACAAACATTGTTTTTGACAGCTCATAGCGTTTTTTGAAAAATACATTAGACAGTTTTGTCTTAAAAAATAAAAATCTATAAAAAAAAACACTACACACAATGGAAAAGAAACAGTCGTTAGAAAGAATAATTCTTAGATCAACTATAAGCGCTGGTGTTGTTTTCTGTATTCATAGCGGAGCCTAGGTGGCCAAAGTCCTTAACTACCTCATAGTTACGTGTTTTGAAGGTTACGTTTTGACCGAGACGTCGGTGTTGTAGGTCCTTTCTTGATGACAGCATGTACTTTGTTTTGCCCTCATTGACCGTTAAACCCATTTATGACAGCTTTGCCTCAATAAGCCCAGCCCCGTCGAGAGGGGGAGGAAAGGGGGGAAACCTCCCGGGCCCGGGATTTTCTAGGGGCCCGTAAAATTGAAAGCAATGAGGAGAGTGTTTTTTATCAATATATGTAGGTAGTCTAAATTCATCACCACTTATTTTTAGGGGCCCGAAAATTTAAAATCATTCATGCTTTCGAAATCGGGACCCTGTTTGCATGTTATCTACCAATCTTTCAGTCACAAGCTTGCCGATCTGGGCCCCTGATTATTATTGGCGTATACGTTTTTGTTTATATTTAATGAAAAATTGGGCAACTCTGAAGTATTGAAAGAAAGTTATAATAAATTGTTTCGCTTTTCTTACTTAATTTAACGTACATTTCAAATTTATTTTATTTTGAAAATTTTTAAAATCAAAATAAGGGGCCCGGCAACTTAAAACAAAACACAAAATTTATTTCGGTTTCTGTTTTTATAAAGTTTATTTTCTTCTATTTTTGTTTGGAACGAAATTTTTGATTCGGTTTCGGGGAACCGGAAAATCCCACGCAAACGTTTTTCAATTGTGGTTTCCGTAAAATTAATTAATTAATATTTTGAATAAATTGTTTACTGAAGATTTGAAGGATATCAAGTCACTTCAAAGTGTGTATATTAAAACAGCCATACAAAAATAGCAAGGAATTCTTTATAGAATATTGGACACCATTTTCTTCCATGGCGAAAGGAGACTAGGACTACGAGGCGATAGCAATCTTATTGGAAAGCCAAATAATGGAAATTTTTTGGGCATTTTGGAATTAATTAGTCATTATGACCCCTTACGTCAGGAGCACTTGAAAAAAGTAAGAATTTCACAACAAGAGCACAAACGTTTCCAAGTCCACTATCTTTCCGTTGAGATTCAAAATGAGTTCATTAAAATTTGTGCCCAACATGTGAATTCAGCTATTTTGAAGGAGAGAGAAAACGCCAAATACTTCGCAATAATTGTCGATGCAACACCCGATTTAAGTGATGTGGAACAAAACGATAGTGCGATATCTCCGCCTTGAAGAAAATGTGTTCTCCATCCAAGAACGGTTTTTGGAATTTGTCGATTGCACAAAAAAAAAACTGGCACCGGAATAGCTGATTTGATCTGCGAAGCATTGGGAAAGAACGGAATCCTTTTAGAAGACTGTTGTGCACAAGGCTATGACAATGGAAGCAATATGAAAGGACAGTATAATGGTGCACAAAGTCATATTTTAAACAAAACTCCGAATGCCGTGTATTCACCATGTGCAGCTCACAGCCTTAACTTGCGTGGAGTCGATTGAGCGGGATGTTGTACTGCGGCAATCACATTTTTTGGTGTTGTTCAAAAGTGTTTCAACTTGTTTAGCAGCAGTGCTCAACGTTGGGAAATTCTTAAGAAAAAATGTGCCCGGATCCCTTCACAAACTTTCCGATACAAGATGGTCAGCTAGAATTGAGGCAGTGAAACCATTTGCAAATCATCTGAAAAACCTTAGGACATCATTAGAAGCCTTAATTGATATTAATTTAACTGCTGAAGCTCGAAGAGATGTAAATGGCGTTTTAATATATATATGCACAAATTTGAATGCGTCCTGATGTCTTCGATTTGGTGCAAGGTTCTTAGCGCTATAAATGAAAGAAGGTTCCTTCTTCGAGCCAGAAACAGTACTATTGACGAGATCTCGACAACTTGATCTTCGATTTGAACATTATTCGAAACGGATGAGATCAATTTTTATCTGAATGCAAAGCAGTTGCTACTGGATTGGGGGATGTTCCAGAATAGTTTCCATCGAACCGAAAAAGGCAATTAAAGAGACAAAAGACACCTTTTACGTCATAGTTGATTCAATTATATGTGGAATTTCTCGTCGGTTCGATACGATGAAAAATTTGAATGCTACATTTTAATTTTTATGACAGTTTTCAACAATGGACGAACTTGAGATTAAAAACTCCGCTACAAGGTTCATCCAAAAGTATAACTCGCATGTGTCTCAGGAATTGAAAGAAGAAATAATTCATCACACATTTATGAAGCCAATTTTAAAGCAGCACTTACGCCATTGAGTTTGCTCAATGCTATTTATTCCCAGAACTTGGAGACTATTTTCCCCCACATTTGTGTTGCTCTCCGTGTGTGTTCCACCATTCCTGTAACCGTAGCTAGTGCTGAACGTTCATTTAGCGTCCTTGCCAGAACAAAGAAGTTTCATCGTTCGTGCTCATCACAAGATCGTGTTTCTGGACTTGCTACACTATGCATCGAAGCACCTTTGTCAAGGAAATTGAATTTCGACGCAATTATAAGTTGTTTTGCTGCTCAGAAAGCTAGGAAAGCTCGTTTGCCAAAAGAAAATATTTCATTGAATGCAAACTCACTCTAATAAAACATTGTAATAATATTTTAATATAAAGAAAAACAATAAAGAGTTTTTAATGTAAAACTTTTAAAATACTTAGTTTTTTTTTAAGACAAATTTCAAATACTTTTACTTCGCTCTATTTTATTTTCATAGTAGGTAATAGATCTTCATGCTATTTTTCTTAATAGTTAATTGACCGTATTATCAGTAACTAACATGTTGTTGGCAATATCGAATTGAATGTATGGTTCTGTTCGGATTCTGATCTAATCGCATGTAGAATTATTTTCTATCCATCCTCCATTTCAACTAAACTGGACGATACCCGTAAGATTGATTTGATGATTAACACTTTTTTCGGTTCATTTTGCAAACAAAAAATGATTATTTCCGTTAATTCCAACCAATTTCATGCTATTCGTAATTGAAATTAGAACGTACCATATCAGTAGGCGTGAACTTTAAAAAAAATGGTAAATATGGGGGGGCCCGAGATTTTTCCGTCCCGGGCCCGGAATTCCTCTAGACGGCCCTGAATAAGCCCTATTGACATCACGCTGAGTTCTTCCGATTATGTCAATGTCATCAGCATATGCTAGTAATTGGACAGACTTTTGGTGCCTTTAAAATTGACGTGTGAGCTCTGCATTATTCTTTCCAGGACGATGTTTGGCAGGAATGCCCACTAGACATGGCTCTATACAGCTCCTCCGTCGATTAAGAGATGGTGGTTCTCGATTTGATGTTCTTGTGTTTTCTTCAAGGATATGCCCTAATGTGAATATTTGATCGACTGTGGAGTGTGGACTTTCCTGGTCTTACCACACTGATAAGGACCTATCAGGTTGTTGACGATGGGCTTTAGACTTTCACATACTACGGCAGAGAAGATCTTGTAAGCGATGCTAAGTTAAGGGACCATATCTTACAGATAAGTTGATGCGTGCATCCTAACCAAATTATCAGCTGCTTGGAAGAGATCGTCATTTCACATACGTTTAATGTAAAAAAAGGATACCTGTACTTGGATGTTAATGTAAAAACTAATACGAAAAGTTGACAATACTATCGCCAGCGACAAAAAATCCTTTAGGAACACAAGAAAAATTGTGGTAGACAAAACGGGGCCATGGATACTCGAGAGATAATTTTGTGGCTATTAGATCTGAAACCTTCCAATACAACACATTGGTATGCATATGGTTATGCAATGCTTTTGAATCAACTGCAATAATCTTACTTTCTACAAAACAATACGAGGGATTTGTTTCACTATGTGGTGAGATAAGCGATGAAATCATCAGTTTTCCTCAAGATTTTCAATGAACTTTAAAAATACCTTGCTGCAAACGGATCTACTCCGAATTTTTCCTATAAGATTTGTCTTTTATTCAATCTTCAACAATGTCAAGCATTCAAACTTTGATCTAAAAAAAAATATGTATGAGAACAAGTTCATGCGACTAAGTTGTGTTTTTTACTTTTCTTGAAAACATTTTACTTCTATTAATCGATTTGCTTTTGTGTAAGATTTACCAGAACAGTATATGCAATGGTATGGTATACTTTCAAAAACGTAACCAAAAGCATTTGGTTCGGTTTTTCATCTTTCCTCGATTCCTTTGCATTTCTCGGACCTCATGGTTTCGTTGTTTGCATTGAACAATGGCGAACAATAATAAAAGATTTTTTTCTTTTCAATTGAATACAATTTGGTCCTAGTTGGTATTTGTTCCCTTGGTTCTTCGAATAAAAGTGCTTAAATTTATCCAATTTTTGTTCGATCCCAGATTGACTTTGTTATAAGCACGTACATAGCTTAGCAGTTTTAAATGAATCAAGATTCGTGAAAAAAAACTAAATAAAAAACACCTATAGTTTGAAGTGCTGCCCTTGTATCAACCCCAGTAGCTATGAGCTTCAAAGCGACTCTTACAACTCAACGAAGATTTTTTTTAACCATAGCACATGATTGACTATATAACAACAGTGCTGTTTTTGTGAGGACCAATGTGTAGGACAACAAATTAGGTGTCCTTAGATAACATCTCAATTTGTTTTCTTCTACGGAGACAGCACAGAGCTCTTAACTGTCCTGTCATATATTGAATACAATTTTCATTTTGTTTGTACATAGTGGCTAGCAACGAGCGAACGTTTTGATCTTAGGGTTTTGATATGGATGATGGTTCTGCAACTCTTCATCGTCTGTTATAATAGACTTATAAACTCGATAGTAAAATATAAGACTCAAGTATTGTTTTCTTGGAATACCATACCGTATATTCTATAAACCTTGATGCTAATCCTCCTGAAATGTCTATTCATAAACTTAGAGTGGTGCCATTATACTGGTCCGCCGTATGCATTAGAAATAATATTGCATATCAGTTTTAAATAAACCACGGTGCTTGCACAAACTCATTCCTCGACTACACGAGGATGAAACTCGATGTTAATATGAGCATCATTCACTATTGCTTCTTCTACCGAGCCCTAAATTTAGACAGAGTTTCGACTTCTTGCGAGTTTGATGCTTTGTTTCACTTGAATCGAAGAATTGTCTAGCTGTATCCTCTCTGAAATGATTAGCCGATCAGAAAATACTCTTGACTTGTTCCTCACTTCCGATCCTCATAAACACACAATCTTACAAAAATGATCGTACGCAACGCTAAAAGTTGCTGAACTTTTAACCGTTGACATCAGTTGTCAATAATTGTCACGTTCATTAGGAATGGTGTTGCTTATCAGTTCTTGCCAAAATATAATCTTTGCACCAATTATTTCTTTAAATGTATGTGGTTTAAATTCTCCGTAAATAAGCACATCATTCATTGTGCTCTGAGTTGAACAACCTAACTCAACTGGTCAACGAGCCCACTCGAATATTGGACGTGGAAGGTCGAGCAGGGAACACTCCTGGCTTGTTTCATACCTCTAGCTTTGATAAATACACTATTAGCACAGATAAGAAACTATACAGATGTCTCATCCCCATAGAAGAAAATGTCTCAAGACAAAAAATCTTTTTGTCGGTTGATCGTCAAGCACAAAAAGCTGTTTTTGATTTCACATATTGTCTTGCCAGTATGCCTGTTCAAAGCTATGTGTCTAACTATACAAAATTCTAAAATTGTTTTTTCTCTCAATTCAATGTCCATAGAGAGAAAGAAGAACAAAAACTGTTTTGGTTTCGATGACGTTTTGGTCCCGATCATACCATATTTCAGTTATTATTGTTCAAGCGATGTAGGTATTTTATGCTATTTATTATTGAATATGAAAATAAAAACCAAAGTTATTAATTTTTCCATGTTATGTTTTACTATGTCAAATAAAACAATATACACATGTTGAAAATACATTTAAGAAAATAAGAAAAGATAAGTTAGTTGCAAGACATTTTAAAAATAATTTGTATGGATTCCTATGGTAACACTGATGCACATGTACGTGCGAGAATGAGGCTTAGTTTCGGTTGCCTCCTTTAATTTGATTTTTTTTGACACATATATTGAACGCATGTGTGTATGTATGTATCCATAGATATATATGGCAAAAGGGTAAGTTTCAATTTCGGTCTTTTTGCTGTTTGTTGATTTTTTCTTTGTTGTCCTATGCAAAACATAAGTTGCGCATTTTGTGAACTTAAACAGGTGTTGTAGGTAGGTACTCATGTAAATAATTTCGATACGATACAAAAAAGAGGCTCGGATGTGACCAACACTGATTACTTACTATTGATGCCCGCTTAAATTTTCAAAATTTATTTTTTTTATTTGGAAAAATTGTATTAGTAAGTAAGTATGCAAAAATATAAATTTAAGCTGTTTTCTGTGGAAATATAAGTATCGAAAAGTTAAATTAATATATTTTGAAAGAAGTTTGGTTTCTCTAAAATAAACATTGTCTTAAAATGTTACAAAACATTAACAACAATATTTCTATGGGATGAAACAACTTTAAAGTCAATATCTTTTTTTATTCAATTTAATTTATAAATTCAATTAGGTTAATAATTTTTTGCTTAAGGTTTTTAGTTTTCTGTAAAAATCTGTTGTTAATAACAACAATTTGTACGAGATCAAAACAATTCTTTCTTTCTTTTTTCTTTCACCTTTACCCGATATTTCAGTTAAAGAATCAATTTCACGTTTTTTTAGTACTTTTTTTTAGGTTTAAATTAAAGGAAAAAACTATCGGTTGATTAACTTTTTATTTTAAACTATATTTTCAACATTTTTTGTATTAAATTAAATTAGTTTGAAGTCAATATCTTTCTCTGTTTTCAAGATGCTTTAGTAGAAACTATTTTTATCAGTTTTTAGTAGTTTTCTGTAGGTTTTTTTCTAAAAAAATAGTAAATTTGGATGTTAAAATAGGTCTGTTAAGTTTTGTTTAGAAGTTTTTTGTGTTCGATATATCACTGCTCTTAGCCTATTTAAGCAAAGGTGGTTTTATAAAAAGTTTAAGAGACAATTTTTGGCCTTGATAAATAAAAATAAAATATCGTAAGTATTTATAATTATTTATTTTATTATTGATCTTTTATAAAATTATCTTTGCTTTAATAGTTTCCAGGGGTCACGAACGGGGACTTGGCAGAATATCGACCCCCACCCACCTACCACCCGCTGATTTGTACATTTATATATATATGTAAATTGGTTATGTATTTATTTTTTTTATTGTTTTTGTTTGAGCTACGCGTTCATAACATTCACTAATTTTTTTATTTTAGTTCTGGGATTTTTATACCTTTTATCTTTTGTGTCAATTACCCATTTACAATTTTTCCAAAGTAAGACTTTTATTAAAAAATGTATGATGTCACGTTTCGGACTCAGTCCATCATCGGGCGCAAACTTGTGTTTATTTTTTTGTGAAAATTATTAAAAATAAAGTCTATTAAAAACTAAAAACTTCATATATTTGTATTTCAATTAATATATATCTAGTCTTTTTGCATTTTAATACAATCAGTTCAAAAACACAAAAAGGAGACATAAACCCAAACAAAATGGTATGATGTCAATTTTAGTATATATGTAGTTTCTTATCTGTGCTAGTAGTGTCTAATTTAGTTTGCAGTGACATGTGAGGAGATCTGTTATTAATTTTGAATCACTTCTACTTAAAAAATAAAATACCGAATCCACTTATGGTTGTAGTTCACCATCAGCAGTTTCGTCTGTCTAAGTCTGGGGAGTTCATTCCAATCTTTTGATTTCTTTGCCTTTTTTCTATTCTTATTTAATAGTATTGGTTTTAATCATGTTTTCTCCTACACCGCAATAGGGTTCCGGGACCGAAAAGGGTGTTTCTCCCCTTTTAGCTGGGAAATCTACTTCTGCTCTGGACTCCAATATGCACAGACATGAGGTGAGAAATTATTGTGCTTGTCCATCCTAACTCTTTCACAAAATGGGAAGAGGGAAATTATTGTAGCGGCTACTTGTTTTTGGCGGAAGATATTTTCTCTTAACCTAGAAGTCAAATGCCCTACTTGGTTGTTAAGTACTGCACCATACTTAGAGATTTGCTCTTAAAGTAGAAGCTGCAAAACTCAGGGTTCCCTCAATGCGATCTGTTTACTCAAATGAGTTGACATTTGGCGGAATTTATTGCGGCTGTTTTTGTTTTGCATATTTCGGCATAGGGAGCACGAGTTGCTAGAGATCGGTTGGTGAGCACTACAGACCTCCGTATAATATGGAAAGTACTGGCCTCGTTTCAAACAGTATTAAATGTAAAATTAAATCGTCAACCATCAATTGACAGGTTGGAATTAACAATTTAATTAATGCTGTTTAATTTCATCAAATTTCAATTCCTTTTAATCCTAACCTTATTAATTTTGTTGTTGTTTGTTTTTTTTTTTTTAAATACAAGTAATGTTTTTTTTTATTTTCCACCAACCAATTAAATAATTGATTCAACTTCTTCAGGAGGGTGATTCTGTTCTACTTTAATGGGTATAAAATAAAACCTAACAAAGGACTACCAACATTAACTCTCGATCCACACCACACCATGATTCCAATAAACTCATTATAAAACATTGAAAATGAGAAAATTAAATTGATTGATTACTCTGAAAGCATTTTGATATAAATAAATACATTGATACCTACTTTAACTGTAATAGATTGGAAAATTGGAAGAAAAAACATTAACAACAATAAATATCGAGAGGAAAAAGGATTTATCCACCACCTTTCTTATTATTTTGCCTTTTCTTGTTGATTATGGTATTATCTACATCTGACACTTTTTGAAGTAGATATTTTGGTTTTGAAACAAGAATCAGGAAATTGTGTAATACTTTGGTTTTGATGAATGTTTCCATGGTTGAGTGGCATTAAAGTCACAATGACAACATTGCTAAAGTCATTACGATATGTATTAGGATTAGGAAGAACAGCCCTCAGATAAAGTCAAAAACTTACGTCTTATCAAAAAAACAACATGAAAACAGTGTTATATGTCTGTTTTATAGGCCTTGAGGATTGCAAAATTGAAATTAATGACCTCATCAATTTATGTTAAATCATAAATATTGATTGATTTGAAAAAATTTTTAGATCAATAGATTTAGCAAACACCTTTTTTATACGAAACATTTAATTACGACGCCAAGATAAAGAAGCATTCAACAAAGTGTCCATAGACGATTTAATTTATTCTAATGGACAATGTGTAAATGTATATGTTTTATTTCTGAGTGGTATTACAAACTTTTATTGTTTGATTCGTTATCCCCGAAAAATGCAAAAACAAAAATAATTTTTTAAGAAACGTGCTACTTTTTGAACAAGTAACAAGTATCCAAAAGATTCGAAATAAATAAAGGGAGTTGCTATCTTGTTTGTATTGTTATAATTTAAGAAAAAAATATTAATTTTATTAAAGCTATTATTTATTAAATTTTCAAGATACCAATCCCTACATACACAATCACACAAAATTACGTACATCTCGAACATATGAACATTTATTTGTCTTTTTAGAACTTGAAGCTAAGTAAATGTATTAAACTCATACATAATACTTATGGCCAATATAATCTCTGTACGCAATTTCCTTACTAATTCACAAACTTTTATTATTGCTTTCTTTTCCGAATCATGAGTATTTAAGACAAAATTATCTTGATTTGTAAGGAATTTACTATTATGAGTGTATTTTTCTGTGATTTTATAATTTGGTTAATTAATCAATAATAAACAAAGATTTTATAATTTGGTTATTAAATAAATAATAAAAAGTGTCGATTGTTCTGGCCACGATTGTGGACGATTAAAATTGACGTACAATAAAAAACTGTCAAATGGTTAAAAAGTACCAAAATAAATATTCCAGTGTAATCCAGTATAATCGCTTATGTCATCGTGGTTGCACAATGCACATGTCTACCATTTACGTACTATGTTTTTTAATGAAGGTTTTTATTTGTGAGCTGACAGTTAAAGAAAAAGAAATGTAATTTAATGTGCATACGAGGGTAGTATACCCGAAATACCCGACCTGACGTATATAGATGGCGTTTGAAATAATGACTATATAATGACTAATGACTATATAATGAGTGTACCAACTTTATAAATCTTAAGTTTGAAGTTTGACAACTCTTTGTTGTTCAGTATTTGTTTGACAGCCATCAATAGTGAATGCCTTGGTGAATTTGTAAACATGGAAAAATTTGGTCATCGTTATGTGATACAATACTTTCATTTGATAGTGTCGTACAAGCTGCCAATACGAACATCGCAGAGGTCACCCAAATGAGGTGACCATGCCAGAAATAGTGAAGAAAATCCACAAGTTGGTATTGGGAGACCGTCGACTGAAAGGGCGTGAGTAAGCAGTCGGCATTTAAAAAAGTGGTGTACATATCGTATTGACTGAAAATTTGGACATGAGAAAGCTGTGCGCAATGGAAGAAAAACAGCGTCATAAGAATAGTTCAATCGAGTGTTTGGCGAAGTTTCACAGCAATAAAGCAGAGTTTTTACGTTGAATCAAAAACATGGATGAAACATGGGTCCATCACTACACAACTGAGACGAAGGGTCAGTCAAAATAATGGACTGAAAGGGGGAGGTCGGATACTTCTGGGACTACCCTCGTAACTACTTCATTCTTATGGAGGGTCGTTATGGACCCTCTTTAGTGTATTAAGTTATATTTTTATACAGAGTTATTTCCCTATAAGACACCATAGGCAACCTATGCGCATTGTGTTTGTCTAGAGAATTTTTATCGAATAAAGCGTATACAATCCATTGAAAGGATGTACTAAGTGATCCGACAGGGCCTCATAGACTATAAGTACTTTTTGAGAGTAAAATTATGTCTCACCAAAATGAATAACAATAACAACTATAAATGGTGAATGGAACAATAATTAGAATTCCAATGTGCCCTACCTTACCAACTTAATCCCTCACAATATCATTGTGGTGTTTCCCAAATTATTGTTGACTTTCAATCCTCAAAAGATTTCCTGGCTATGGGCTGACACAATGATGACGATTCTGATCTCTTGCATTTTTCGTTTCGATGATATACGAGTACACACATTGTTACTTCGCTTCATGAATCCATATGATTTTTTGGAAAAAAAAAAACGAATCCAGCCTTATAGCCTTTTTCTCTTACTTCCAGAAACTCCATTTCTAGCCAACACATGCAATGATTTGGTACCTGTCATATAGTCAAGCCGATCCTAGCTTCCTATCATGACAGAACGAAAAAATTCACGTCAATAATAATTCATCATCATCATCTACCCATGTATGTAGATTTGGTTGAGGTGTAGTGTTTTTTTTTAGCTTTTCATTTTGCTTTTGCCGTTATCAGCTTTTATATATGATGAGTCCCCGAAGTAATAGCTGGTAAATTACTGAAAGGACATCATTTCCACGGCCATCACAAAAAAAGTCCCGAGAAGTTTTTGCTTACCTTTTATCTTTATCTACCGGAGTCTAAATGCGTTTTTTAGGGATAGATACTTTTCTGCACTTTTAAGTTCGTTATGGGAGTTGGGCTTGGGCTTGGGCAATGAGCATGGTATAATAGGGAAACGTAGTCTGTGGTTTGCATTTTTAAAAAGAAACTTAATAACCGTATATGTAATAGTATACATTACAGTGAAAAACTGAAAAGAGAGACAAGGGTAGGGTAGGGTTAGACTGGTATACATCTCTTCTAAATCTGATTAATGGCATTCACTTATGCAAGCGAGATTAGTAAAATGAACTCGATATGATGCTTTGAGTGCGTTTTTTTTATTTTTTGTCGGTCACTCGTTAGTCTTTACTCGTATGAAGGTAAAACAGTCAGCAGCAGCACATGGTTTATTTGAAAAGTATACTTTTGATTTAATTACAAGGACCACAAGATTAATTTTAATCACATGTGAATTTAAGAGACATATACATAGATTCACATTCCAAGCCGAATATTTTTTTTCTTTGAAGTTTATAAAGAAACTGGAATTGCAAAAAAGTTTGTTCAGAGAGAATTCTTCAAATTGCAGGAAAAGAATCTACACAAAGTTATTTTTAATTAAAGCAGAAAATAAGTACACTTTATTTATTATATGCCCAAACCAATATGTATTTGTCCGTGGTACTATACTATTTGATTCTTGTCTTCGTTCTTAACTCGGGATTTATTTATCTTTTTTCCCCCGCTTATGCGTAAAAAGCAATTTTCTAAAAAATTGACTTGAAATAGAAAAAAAAATATTTAAAAAATAACAGTAAATCATGGTTCGATTCGAGGTGCTAAGAGGTTATCAAGGAGCAAGATGTGAGCTTTCGATTTTTTAGAGCCAACCCAACGGAGGAAAAGGTTTAACCAAGCCAGGAAGGCCTGCAAATCCCATATTCGAAGGACCAAATTTTTGCATGTCCAACAATTACGGTAAAAAATACTGCAATGTCCCAAAGGCAGTATAAGAATGTTTGGTCATTCGTAAAAAGCAAGAGGAAATCTTCCTCTTCCTCGGTTCCTACAGTTTGCAAGGCAGTTCGCCGAAAATTCTACCTTACCAGATAGTGTCATGGCTCTCCCAGTTCTTGAACTTGTTGATGATTCTATGGGACCAACCTTTTTCGTACTCGAACTGTGGCGGTCCGGATGTTATCTCCGCCACTATTCTGAAAAGGTGTTTTTCCACGCTAGCACGGGTTCGTTCCGAGTAGTTGCAAAACAGCATTTTTTCAGTCAATCCTCAAAAAAAAAGGCGAATCTTCTTTTCCCTCAAATTATCGACCGATAGCACTAACGTCCCGTTTTCCAAGGTTATGGAAACGCTCATAACTTATCATCTCGAGAAATTACTTAAGGAACGAAAATGACCAGCAGTACGGCTTTCGTAGAAATAGGTCCACTGGTGATCTTATGGTTCATCTCACCGAACAGTGGAGCAAATCTATCCTCATTAAATTCCGACCTGCACAGTGCACATCATTGTACAACGGTGGATAAGAAACCGTGATAAATTTAATGCTTCGAAAACCAAATGCTGTTAAAGCGAGATCTACCCTCCTTGCCACTATCTATGAGTGGCACTTGCTTCAAAGAAACTGAAAATCTCGATATCCTCGGTTTGTGCATCACCAGCCACCTGTTGTGGAACGATCACATACGCGATGTCACCAAAAATGCCGCAAGCTGCCATGTTTTTTGAGACGATGCAAGAAAGTGTTCTCTCCCTTGGATATGGCTACAATCTAAAAAACCTGTTTTTAATATAACTCCCATCTCTGGGCTGGTGCTCCAGTAACTTACTTAAGCCTCTTGGACAGTATTCAAGGAAGAGCTTTTAAAATGATTGGTGACATTAACATCATCACTCGAACATCGTCGTAAAGTTTCTTGTCTCACACTTTTTTATCGTTATTTTAACGAACTATGCTCTTATTAAATAGCCAGTTGCATTGCTCCCCTTAAGCAATTTTACCGTAAAACTCATGCTTCTAGGAATGCGTATCAGTTCACCCTTAAGCCCAATTTCGGTCGTACTATGAAGTACAGATATTTATTTTTAACCGTACAACGCGAATGTAAAATGCCTTGCCACGCTCTGTCTTTCCCTGTCATTGCAATGATCAAGTATTCAAAATCAAGTTACACCGACACCTCCTCTCCAACCCTTCCCTCTTTTCCTAATGCTCTTAAAAACCTTTTAGTGTGTGCAAATTATAAATTCATTTTTTATTAACGCCGCGCCGTTAGAGTAGATATAGTTTTTGAAACATTAATTTTTAAACTCGAAATTTCGAAAAAAAAATTATTTTAAAAAAAATTTCAAACTACTTTTTCCAAATTTGAATGGTTTTAATAACAGAAACCCGGTTCGAATGGAATGCATCTTTTTTTTTTTTACTTAGATAGACATTAGCACATTACCATTTTTTTGAACAAGACAAGCTATTTATATATAAAAGGTGTACAGCGGAGTATTTTTCTTAAACTTTTAATTGACACTGTGTGAGAAATTGTGTTTGGCTGTTGTAACCTAAATACAGCTGTAATTGCGGTAACAGAAACTCTTCAATCGTACGGCAATACACCGGTTTTTTATATACCAAAAAACCTGAAGCCAAAATATTTTTTCACCTCGAATATGTTGCGAACAAAAAATTATATTATACCTTCAAAACTATTGTATGCATCAAAGAACAACGTTTCTGACTTTTGGAAAAAATCGAAACTACATTTTTCTTACAAAAAATAAAAACTACTGGGGTGGAATCGGCTAAGCTAATCATTGACTATCATATTTTTGATAGTCAAATTTGACTATCATTTTCATTCCGTCTGTGTAAGATGATTCAACTCAATTCAATTCCAATTGAACAATTTCTGATTATAACAATTTCTGATTATAATTGTCACAATTCATTGTTGCTATGGTGAAATTTTAAAATGATTCCTTTAAAATATCTAAATAAAAGTATCAAATTGGCTGCGTTGAAATAACATTCTTATTTCTCTAGTGTTTTTTCGAATTACGTAAGCTTTGTCGGTCACAAGAATGTGTTTTTGTACCTAAAAAGGTTAACTGAAAAATTGTTCCATTCGTTTTTTGTAAGCGTCTGGTAGCTCTATTCAGAAAAGACATATTTGTAGGAAAGTGACTATCAAATTTTTCTAGTGACATCTTTTTAGGTATCAATTTGACTATCACCTTACACAGATCAAATTCGATTATTTTGACTGTCAACAATCACCTTAGCCGATTCCAACCATGGTCAATATCGATTTTAGTTCGAATGTATTGACAAAAATTAAAGATATCGTCGCAAGATTTTAAACGATTTAGTAAAATGTTAAAACCATTTTTAGCTTTGCTTAAAAGATGATTTACCTAATTTTCAAAGATTTTAACATCTTACTATTTCTTAACAATTAGCTAAAGTTAAAATCACGGAATGGCTACTTTAACATATGACATCTGTACAATTATTATGTACATTTTTAGTTGATAGGTCCGTTTAAGCGTATTTGCTCTGTTTATTTTCATGAACCGCACAGTTAAGACATGTGCGGATGCTCTTATTTTAATAAAAGACAATGAGCAATTTACTAGTTAGCAAAACGATACGAAACGTTTACAATTTTGGACTCTCTTAGTATAAATTGCTAAATATTTAGCACTTTTTTTTTTGAGACACTAGCTTCAAACTTGTTTTATATTATAATACCATTCATTTTAACATTTGGTAAGCTTTATACAAAAATTAAATTAAAAATTAGTTGATAAAAATTAAAAATCAACAAAAAATATTATACAACTTGGTAAAAACTGATTTTCGACTTAAATTCATTGAGAACATAGAATTTTTTTATAAGAAATAAAAACCTTCAAAATTAAACCTAAAGTAAGTAAAAATTGAGTTTAAGACTAAAAATCTAAGGAACCAAAAACGATATTTAAATCAAATGTTGCTATTAACTTTCAGAAAACGAATACAAAAACTGATAAAAATGCTTTTTGACTCAAGTATTTAGAGAACAAAAGAAGATATTAACTTTAGACTTTTTTAACTTACACAAAATGGATTTATTATTTTTTAGTAAAACTTTTAGAGTTATCGACAGACGGGCACGAATGGAAAGTTATCAGTGTGGGTGGCATCCCAACCTTCTTTAATTTAATTATGGCTACCTGTGTTTTTAATGTATAGGTACCCAGTTTTCTCTTAGACTGAGGAACAAAACAAAAATAAAAGAATCATGTCATTTGAAATTTTAGCCTTTTATGAAAACGTGTACATCGAAATGAGCAAAAGTAATATCTTCCATTACAATGCAAAAAAAAAATGTGTAAAGCACTTTAGTATACCTAGCGTTAAAACCGCACTTTTCTTTTATTCATGAATGCATTCCGCAGTGTTTTCCTTGTATATCCCCTTTGGAAAAAGTCACATAATGAGAATGGTTACATCCCCGTGTCGCAAGCCATAACTACCTCATATAAATGCATAGGTACTGTTTTTTTGTGGCATGTATATGTGCTAGTGCTTTGTAGGTTTTTGTTTATATACATCATCCACCTAGGTACATTATTTAGTTCTTTAAAGAATTTCCCATTTAAAACAAGTACACAACCATTGCTGGATGTTCATTCTTAGTCCTAATGGGTTCCGCATCAGATGAATTCATCTTTATCCACAATAATATGGGAGAAGAAAAGCGTATAAAGAAAAACCGCATTGGTCGCGGTGGTTTTTCACTTACTTTACCTCTAAGAATCAGAATTTCCAAGCCACGGAACAACAATCGCGTTACATTGCATTTGCCAAATGGATGAAGACGATGTCAACGTTGATGAATCTTCTATTCAGGGTCGAAATTAGGGTTTTTATGTTATATAAGGCCAACACAGTTAACATTGAAGAGCCCAGCAAATAATAAAAAGTTTAAAAGTATAAAAGTTATAAACGTAATAAAACATCAAACAACAAAAATAGTTTTCAAATAAAATGAATGCATAGTAGCAAATTAATCAACACTAAAGATTAGTGTTAGAGCATGAAAAGCTTGCCTGGGAGAAGATTCAGGCTTGATGAAATAAGAAATTGAAAGCACAAGAAGAGGAAGGAAGAGAGGTTTATTCAACAAGGTAAGTTAAAAGTGCAAGATAATTTTACTTTTTTTTTATAAATTCAATTTATATCTGAATTTCTTTCTTTATACAAGCAATCAATAAATATAGAGACAGAAAATGTAATCATGGTTTTATATTGTAAAACAAAATAAAAGTAAATATTCGTCGAGGTTTTCGTTCTAAATAGCAAAGTGGTGAGTGTTTCCATTACAAACGGAATTCTCCCTCTATGGATTTTAAAATATAAGCTTCCACAATGTATAAATGCAGTCTTTCCAACATATTAGTCCATTCTATTAATAAGGGTCAGATACATTTCAATTTTTTTGGAAACATAATTTCTGATCTTTTTTAAATTCTTAAATCTTAAAAACCATTTAAAACTGCACAACTCTATATTATTAAAAATTCTAAATAGATGTTAAGACATTCTGGCGGTAAGGCTTAACCAGGGTTTCCATATGATTTTTTTTTATACCAGAGATAGTTCAACTTAAGTAAACTTGTTTTATATTTTAATTTTTGGAAACGAATTTAATTACTTTTTGATACAAAATTTAAAGACCTATCGAAATTGTAAACCGATTACAATTAGACATCAATAATGTAAATATTTACTACACTGAGTGGAAAAAAGCACATATTTTAAGTACCCATCTAGGTAAGCCATTTTTATTACCGGCTTCATAGCAGTCATGAAGTGGGCCATAAACCTTTTCAGGATTATCAGCATAAGTAAATTTCAATTTGATTTTCAAATTGTGATTTGTATTTTTGGTTTGCAATTTTGTAAAAATAACTAAGGCTTCAACTAGGAAAATAGAGAAGAAGCATGGATTGGGAGTCTTTCTCTATTTTGTATTTCGCCATCTATGTTGACAATTGCCATTCCTGTATCCATGATATTTTTTGTTTCTTATACAGCCATCATTATATAAAACATTTTAGATGTTGGTTGGGGTATCCTTGGATAATCAGATGTTAATAGCTTCTTTCGGAAGCAACCTTGGTTGATGAGTCTGTGAGAATTGGACAACAGTAAGATTCGCAGATTGAAAGGATAAGTTGGCATGCCAAAAACTATATACGTTATTCAACATGTTTTTAAGATGTCTTTATAGCTTTCCAGCATAGGGAATTAAGTATCTTCAAGTTTGTAACATATGACACCATAATTAATCGTTGAAAAGAAAACAGTATTGGCGAAGAGTTAACTCATCAACATGAGTCGATGGTAGAACGACCGCTTTTTAAAGCAAATTTAAATGTACCATACAAATCTTTTAGAAATAATTGTTGCCAAGAATTTGCGAGTGCATTTAATTGTTTTTGGTACTGCAATAGTTGTGGCAGTTTTTCATGTCTATCGTTCTAGTTACTCGTATGTCTGGTTCGTTGAAAATTGCCATCGCATTATAACTTAATAGGGTGCGTTCTTGAGCATAGGCTACGAAATCTACGTTGTTTTACCTTTTACAGAGCTACTATACATTTTACAGTTTTTTCGAAGTAGTGTATGAAGTTGCTCTAGTAAATAATCCAACTTTCGACCTCGAGGTATAACATCAACCCAAACAAAACTGCAAAAAGCGAAATTACCTCTTTTTTCCAGTTGTGCTAGCAAATAAAGTGAATATCGAACCCAACACCTTGCACGGAGGACATAAACCGCCCATCCCAAACTTCTCTTTGCCCAATTTAAACGCTTCGGTGTTAAAGTACGTGGCAAATTATCTGGTTTTGTTATTTAACTTCTTGTAGATATCGTATTTGAATTAATGTTTGAATTGCTGTAATTCAAACCCATAGCTATACAGACACTGTCTTAAATTTAAATTAAAGTTTATTTATTTAAAATTGCAAAATATTACTTTATTAAATAAAGTTTTCCTTTAGGCATAAAATCACCGATGAACAAAAAAGAGCGTAAATTTCGATTTATGTTTTTTTTTTTTAATTTTTGGATGTGTAACTTTAGGCTCCAATAACTGCAGGCCCGCATTTGTTTCTGTTGATTATGCACGTAATCTCATGGCATAGCTATGTATGTTGCTGCGAAGACATTTAAAAACTTACAAGGATTTCCCTACGAATGGGCTCATTTCAATCACTTAAGACTCTTGTCCATTGTAATAAGTTATTCCTTGCTGTGAGAATGGTGCAAATGAATATACAAACACACACATTTAACAACATATACTAGCCTGCTATTAGATCCATTTGGCAAGGAGGTCTACATCTATGTACAATAAGTGTTACATGGCCAAGTCATTTAGAGAAATAGCTACAGCATGGGACCGCTGAACAGAAGTGGTTGAGAGAATGATGATAGAAATATTGCTCGCAATTTGCAAATTCCACTCGAGTAAACATTCTAAAAGTAAATTTAGGTGAGCTTTGGCATTTCTGTGTTTTCTATTGTATATAAGGGTTAGCAAGGAGGCATAAGAATTAATTGCAAAGAAAAGAAAAGCATTACGAAACTTGAAGTGATGATCCCAATGGGTGCGGTACTTAACTTAATTTGTAGCATTTTTTAATTTTTACATTTACTATGAAATGCAAAAGTTTTTACTGTTTCCTTTTGACAAATTATTAATGTTTTCATATTGAAATAAATATGCAAACGGTTTTTTTTAAAGCACACACCCCTTTTTCTATTGAGCTAAGGTGGTGGGTAAATAAAAACTGTTTATACCGTGTCATAAAATCCAGATAAAAAAATGATATAAGTATATTAGATCTTTATGTTTATAAATGTTTAAATATATTTCCTACCAACAATATATTTTTAAAAACATACATTTTAACTTTTTGGCATTTATTGATACCCAATTTAATTTAACTTTTTTTTTAAAACACCTTGTAATCAACATAACTTTTTACAAAAACCATCTCAATGTTCAAATTCAAATTCAATTTGGTGAAAACAGCGATCATACGTAGTTAAACCTTCATGTTTATAGCTTAGTACCATTATTCTTTTCTTAGCATGGTCTAGCCGTTAACGTATATACGTATTGATAATGCCTACCAGCTTATATCACAATATGATCAATGTATTGATACAATTTTTAATTATACCTATTTATGTATGTGGTTCAAATTTACTGTTCAAAGGCGCATCATTCATACGTGTTTCATATATCGGACCCCAAGTCTAGATAGTAATTCGACTTCCAATAAATTAGATGCGTCCGACTCTATCCTGTGAATTGTATCCCATTTTCGCCACAATCAGATCGTTGATACGGGCGATTTCAATGTACCATAAGTTTTTCATATGTGTTTTTAAATTCTCATCCTTATTCTTTAATTGTTCAAAGGGTAATCAAAGGGTAGAAAATTCAATGCTGTCTACTGTCGCGAAAGCGTAACCCTCCTCGCATGCCACTATCTCTTGCTGGTACTTGCATCGGGGAGACTGAACAGCTTTCTATGTATGTGCGTCACAAACCAATGCCAGTACCCTTGAACCCAACTTTGGACGTACTATTAAGCATAGGGATTCTTTCTTTAGGTGCACTATACGAAGTGGAACGCTTTACCAGGCTCAATAGTTCAAACTCATTACGATGAGCTGACATTCAAAACTAATGTGTATCGGCAACACCTTTCTATAATTGCTCGCATTGTTTTAAATCATAAGGGTATTCATAACCCCTTATTAAGGGTTTTTCAATTGGAGCGGGTAGATTTTGGCGCCCCGTGACGTCCATCTTGTTTCGGTGACATCTGTCAAATCTTTTGTTTATTGTTTAGTTGTTTATGCCAAATCATCATGGTAAGTTACACGATTGAACAGCAAGTTCAATAATAAACCATTGTGCCCATTTTACGGTAGACGTGGTGACCCTTCAAAGTCGACTCTTCAACGTTTGGTTGCCAGTTCATTAAACAATCAGCCAATACCCATATTAACGTTCAAGGAATGCAAGATCGGCCAAGAACATCGCCGCGGTCCGTGAAAGTGTACAGCAGAACCCGATGCAGTCTATTTGTCGCCGTGAACCAGAACTCGGCCTTTCGCAGACTTCAACTTGGTGAATTTTGCGTCGGGACTTGGGCCTACTCGCGTACAAGATCCAACTGACCCAGGATCTCAAAGTTTATGACAAAAGACAAAGCCGTTTGATCGCTGACTGGGCTGCGAAGCGTTTGGAAGAGGACCCGTAAGAAGCCGAGGAGGCGGGCCGGGCATTTGAATTCCACACTTAATGGCATACATGCGCCTTTCAAATAAAAAAATATTTTGTTAATACCTTACACACAGCTTGTTTTTCCCATTTCAACATCTACCCGCCCTTATTGAAAAACCCTTCATAAAAAAGAGATTAGGATGGATAGATAGATTCAACTAGAAATTATAGAGCTTTCCTAAATAAATTCAAACCCTGGTTCGAGTTTTAAATACGCTTTCCATGGAGAAGCAAGACGGCCAAAAACTCAGTTTTTTTGAACTTATTGAAAGGAGAAAAATGGAACATTTGCACTCTAAATATATTCCGAAAGAACTAAGCTATACATTACAATTGCAACTTCGGTAACAAGGGGCTATTTATTCTTCTGCTAATTCCGTTAGATATATGTAGATGAAGCTTTGTTAAAATTTGTTGACGCCATCTGAACAACACAGTTTGATAAAGATGCAGCAAGAACACCTTAGATATGACACGATTATTGAAGGGAAAAAAATGTATTCATACAACTTAAACAATGCTATGTCATTCGCGGAGCTTAATTAAAGCTGAAATGATTCAACTGATTTCTAAATGTGGCTGTGAGGGACGCTCAGCACAGGTATAATGAATATATGAAACGGTCTTAGACCCAAAGATTTCGGTACACCGTTTTTTACCTGTTCAGCTTTTTTTACGACTGGTTTTGTGAACCCAAAATCATTGTGCATGAGACATCTGATATTCCTGCAAGGGAGTTCTCCTTTGTTAAAAGCCAAATGTTTTCACTAGATGAGACTAGCACGAAGAAGTTTTGCGAAAATTCGTCAACACTTACTGCAAACAAATTTAAAAAAAAACAGTAAAAAATGTAAGTATCCTTCTGAAGTTTTAAAAGACCCGAAATCAAAGAAACTGAAGAAAGTCCGTAAAAAAACATGATTTTTTCATTTATTATAAACCATTATTAAAAATTGTTGTTGTTAAAATCCCTATGTTTATTTGAAATATTTATAAATGTTTCTGTTATGTATCTTACTTTAGCTAATATACATACACACGGGGAAAAAAGTTTTGGCACACATGTCTTGTTCCGAAATAATTATTTTCAAAATAAAAACTAAACAATATCTTGTGATGCTTCTTTTCCTTAGGCTGAGGTAAGCTCGCCGGAATCCAGGGTCGTCTCGAGAAAGCACGAAACTCGAGTATAGAGAGTTGACCAAACTAGTTTTTTCCAAATAAAAAAAATTAGATTTTCCTTTTTCAGATTTTATTTTTTTCTAATCCAATAAAGCGGCTTAAGACTAAACAATAGGATACCTATAGATAATAATACCTATTATATACGAACTTAACCCTACGGTCAAGAGCCCATCGACACCGGAAGGGTGAAGGGGAATTACTTAATAATACGGCAAGTGCCCGTCGACACCGGAAGAGTGAAGGGGAATAACACAATAATTCGGCAAGTGCCCGTCGACACCGGAAGGGTGAAGGGGAATAACACAATAGTTTGTTGTTACTACACAGCACGCTATGGAGCAACGGCCCATCGACTCTTAATTGAGAAGGGGAATATCGGGGGAAACTTGCGCTTCTGAATATAAAGCCCACAACCTTTAATAAACTTCGGCGAGCCAGCTTCCAATTTCTTCGGATTTCTTGGGTCCATAAGCCAATTCTCTTGTAGGAACCAAATGTGAACTCTATCATGACGAACAACAATATCGCATGTATTTTGTTTTTGTATTTCGCTGCGTGTTGGTGTCACTTATTTCACTTGGTGGGTATGCAGATGGCGGTTGATTGGTGTCGGTCGGTAGATGGAGGTTGATTATTGTCGGTCGGTAGTAGGAGTGTGACGCTTCGTTACAATCTTCATGAAATTTCTTTTTGAAAAATGTATTTAGGGATTATTAAAAAATTGTTTAAATCATGAAAATCATGAGAATCATGAAAAATAAGTTTATACCAGCAAGAGTGTTCATTTTTGCGTTTCGCCCCGGTGTGATGGTTGGCTCATCAGAAGATGACCATCACACCTTGGCTTGACGCAAATTTCTCGAATTAATCGAGATACCATAAAATCCGAGCTACATAAAGCAACTGCGAATTATATGGTTGCTACAAGTCTTCAGAGAAGATAAATTGTAACACGGCAATGAACAAAGTGCTACAATTTATCTTCTCTGAAGACTTGTAGCAATCATATAATTCGCTGTTGCTTTATGTAGCTCGGATTATATGGTATCTCGATTTATTTGAGAAATTTGCGTCAAGACAAGGTGTGATGGTCATCTTCTGATGAGCCCAACCATCACACCGGGGCGAAACGCAAAAATGAGCACTCTTGCTGGTATAAATTTATTTTTCATGATTCTCATGATTTTCATGATTTAAACAATTTTTTATTAAAAATAAGTGTTCAGGAAAAAAAACCTATTGACTGTTTACAGTCAAAATTTCTTTTAGGGACTATGTTTTTTTAAGCTCAGTATTGAAAAAGAATAATTTTTCCCACTTTAAACAAAAAATATAAAAAATATTCAAAAAAACTTCAGTTTTGCAAGGAAAAAAGGATTGGCACATATTTGAATATAATACAAAATAAGCATTAAATTGATAAGAGAAATGGTTCATGAGTAGCTGGTGTTTTGCATTGAATAAACCAATTTTTTGGTTGCCTGTTGGTCAACCTTATTCCTTTCATTGGCAAGGACCGCTTTTAACTATGATCCTTATTAGTAATGGCGTATTTTCAAAACCATTTGTTCAGCACGGCCCATAGATGTTCTGTTCTATGGGATTCATGTCTGGGGATGGTGGCGGTGTCTTTAAAGTATGGGGAGTGTTGTACAGTATCCATTCTTTTACTATATGAGCAGTATGTTTTGGATCATTATCTTGCTGGAAATAGAAATCCCCAGCTAGGCCCAATTTATCTGCACTTTTTTGAAAATTGTCCTTTAGTATATTTAAAAACACTGTTTTGTCCATAATAACATCTATGAATACTAACTCCCCTACACCAGATGCCGCCATACACTCCCAGACCATAACAGTTGAAAGCATGTTTTCTTTCTTTAGCGCAGTATTTGGTTTTCGCTAAACTAACTCTTGACCCTCATTTCGAAAAATGTTAAACCAACTTTCACCTGAGAATATAACTTTATTCCAAAAGCATATTTCCTTGTTAACGAAAGATTTGGCGAGTTATGAAGGGTTTTTGTCTTGGAAACCGACATACGTAACCAGCGTTACGTATGATATTTCGCACAGTTTTAGGTTTAACGGGCTTGCTAAATTGTTCACAGATCTCTGCCGCTATTTCTGAAGAAGTGGTTCTTGGATTTTTTTAAATGGATTTCACAACCGACCTTTTCTTCTTCATTAGGACGACCACTTCTCTTGCGATTTTTTAAACTTTTTTAGTCTTTAAACCGATTTACTGAATCGCGCACTATATAGCGACTTCTATTTATTATATTTCCGATTTCAGACAACGATTTTCCATTGAAATGCAAATCTAAAATAATGTTTCGTTTGCTTGCTGTAGTATCTTTGCCATATAAGCCATTTTCGATTTTTACTTAAATACAAAACTAAAAGAATCACCATTTAGTACAAAGACAATGGAAGCTAGTTCAACACTTCATTACAAAAAAACGTACTGTTTTTATTTGAAATTATTAAAATTTTTTGTATTAAAACTGAAGAAAGTTATTCTTTTTAAATGTTATACTTTTAAAAGCAAATGAAATAATTGCTACAAAACAAAATTATATGAAAATTGTATTTAGTATTTATTTTTGAACGTGGTACCCGTGGCATGATGGTTAGTGCGTTGGACTGTCCAGGGGCGTCTTTAGACTTTTGGGGGCCCTGGGCCCAATAGGATTTGGGGGCCAAAAAAAGTAGGTAAAATATACGTTAAAAAAAATCATTTTGAAATGAATTTGTGTTTTTTTTTTTAATATTTTTACTTTTTAAAAAGAACTAAATAAAACATAAAACAGATATTTTTATACTTTTATAATTTTTTGAATTTACCTTCAATAGTTGAACATTTTTCTTTATAGTTGATTTTTGATAATTTTTATTGGTTTTTTGGTTGATTTCTAATGTTTTTATATATTTTTTTTTAATTTTATGTAAGTTTATTTCTTTATATTTTTTTTGATTTGTTTTTTATATATATATATATATATGTAAGTTTAAGTATACAATAAAATATTATTGAAGGCATACTATCCTGACTTTGTCAGTTGAAAAATCATGAATTAAGTCATCAAATTCAATTTCCTGCAGTAATTCATTTTCAATTGATAAAATTGACAAGCTGTTAAGTCTATCTTGTAGCATTATGCTCCGAAGTTCATTTTTTATCCGGTTCAATTTCGAAAATGAACGCTCTCCACTGCAGTTTGAAACCATCAAAGATACAACAAATTCTACAGGCAGTTTCTACATTTAGAAATGTGTTCCCAATTTTATCCACTGCAATTAGACTGAACAATTTTGATATTGTAATAAGATCTTCATTTATATCTTTATTGAATTCTTTTAAATACTATTCGAGGTGCAGGCAGAAGTTCTTCTGCATTAACACCGCTATAGTATTTTTTTGAAAACTGTTCGCAAGAATTTTGCAACTCCACTGAAGTCAAATATTGCAATCGACAAAAAAAGACAAACAATGCATTAATTTCTTGATAACAATTGGATCGTATTTTTAATTGCAAAGTAAAAGTGTCAATAATTGGAAAAATAGTTGATATTTAAAACTTTTCTTTAACAACTAGCTGGACGGATGGTGCAGGACCATCAAAATATGTGGCACGCGAACTTCGTACTATGTATTTTTCGTTGCATTAAATCTTTATAATTAGCATCCGGATTCTGAATTTTGGCACACGCTTCAAATGTATCAAAATTCTCCCTTAGATCATTTATGAAAGAACATAGTGAACAAAGCAAATTGGCAAATTTCTTAGACAGGCTTAGCGCTTCGCTTTTTATGTCTGGAGCTTGCTCTGGATCTCTAAAGATAGATGTCAAACTTCAGTAATTTGCTTATAACCATGATGGAGCGCGTTAACTGCATCAGCTCGTGCAGACCATCTTGTTTAAGAAAGACTTTTAAGAACTCTATGTGAACCTAAACATTCATTCAATTTATTCCAGCGATGGATGGGTAGAAGCAGAAAAAAAATTGTATATTTTTTGAACCACTTGAAAGAAACTTTTTGCCTCCTGCACACAACCAGTAGCATGAAGGCTTACTAAGTTAAAAGAATGTGCTGCACAAGGTACAAAGGTAGCAAATTCGCACTTCTCCTTTAACATTGCTTGCAACCATAATATTTTCCCGACATTAGACACATTATCATAGCTTTGTCCTCAACAATCCTCTATTGAAATATCATGATTTTCCAGAAATGTCAAGATTGTGTCAGCCAAATATTCAAAATTGTTCTATCCGACTCATCATAGTACAACTCATCATTTCGCAACTCATCATGGGACAACTTTGTGTTTGTTTATGGAGTGAGTTGAAAAGCCAACATGTGTGCAAAACTGTAGAGTAGAACGAAAGCAGAGTTGTAAAAATAATGTTGACAAAGTGTGCAGGTGTATGATTAAAGATTCATGTTGTTGTTGTTGAAGTTTAAGATGTTGAGGAGGAGAATTTTAACGGAACGGAGAATAAAATGAGACTTGTTTTTCTGTTACTGTCTACTAACCTTATTCGTTTTCTATATAATTCTTGTATAAATTCATTCATTTTGAGTTGGTGGATTTGGGGGCCAAATAATTGCGGGGCCCTGGGCCCTAGCCCACTGGGCCCATGCCTAAAGACGCCACTGGGACTGTCATGCCAGAGGTCTTGGGTTCGATCCCTGCCTATGTCATCTAAAGTTTTTTTTCACGGATACTGCCTCTTGCGAGGAATTGACAAAATTCTCCAAGAGTAATTGTTGTCATGAAAAGAGCTTTCTCAAATAAGCCGTTCGGATTCGGCGTAAAATTGTAGGTCCTCTCCATCTCTGACAACAGTACTCGCACACAGGAATGGTTGAGAGTTGTAAGTCACTAGGCCCTAGTTCTCAACGGACTGTTGCGCCACCCAATTTATTTATTTATTTATTTATTTATTTTTGAACGGTTTGTTACAGAATAATACCTGTGTGCAAATAATTTTTTTTTTGTGTAAGTTAACGCTAAATAAGTTGGAAAGCAGAGCTTCGCGTGGGAAACTAACCAGGTCCTTGTGTGTAAGTTAACGCTAAATAAGTTGGAAAGCAGAGCTTCGCGTGGGAAACTAACCAGGTCAACATTTCACATGAGCGTCATCAATTCTGCTGACCTAGCGTGTCGGTCGGCAACAGCGGATATGCACCGGACACTCACCTGAGGCAATAGGTGATTTTATAATTAAGAATTGAATTGTAATTTAGTTTAAGTTTGACTCTCGAAGAATAAAGATATTTTTTTTAAAAGAAAATAACTAAAGAAAGTTTAATTGGCGCCCAACGTGGGGCTTTGCATAAGACATTAAGTGCTCGCGTAAGACGACGTTAAGTGCCTCGCCGCGTGTGTTAAGTCAGTGCTCGCATAAGACGACGTTAAGTACCTCGCCGCGACTAAGCCAACACGAACCCACAACAAGGACCAGATCATATCAGGATTCTATAGAAACACTGAGGCTCACGAAGGAGTGTTTTGAAAGATACCCTAGTAGCAGTAAAGCAGTACAGCAGTGCAAACAGGACGATTGTTTTTCACACCAGCGGGAGTTATAACGTTCCTGGTTCTATTAGAGTAAGACTTAGCATTTAAGAAACTATTTTAATTTTTATACTACTATTTTTTATCCAAAAGCAAATTATTATAAAAAATTAAGTGAATCCAAAAGCAAATCTTTATAAGAAATTAAGTAAATCCAAAAGCAAATTATTATAAAAAAATTAAGTGAATCCAAAAGCAAATTATTATAAGAATTTAAGTGAATCCAAAAGCAAATTACTATACTACTATTTAAGAAATTAAGTGAATCCAAAAACAAATTAATTAAGAAGCAATTATTTAGAAAAAAAAAAATTAAAAATTTCAATTAATCCTAAACTGTACTGGTGAAACTAATATCAAGTGAACATATAATCCTAATCATGGCTCCTCCGAATGATCAATCACAACAACCAGGTGTTGCTACACCTGCTTTGCAAAACTTAATATCAGCAATGATAACTCAAGCCATGCAACGGGAAGGTAGACAATTAGTCTACTCGATTATGAATCCCAATGCGGATCAGTTTGCAGGCATCGATCAAGGTATAAACCAAGATCAGATGGCAAACATTGGTGAAATGGACAAGCTTCCAGATATAGTACGAAGCCTACGCGAGTTCTCAGGGCAACCTGGAGAATTCAGTTCATGGCTCAAAAGCGTAGAAAGGGTCCTCAAAATTTACGAACCCCTTAGAGGATCTCCCAAATACTTCGGCATTATTAATGTCATTCGAAACAAAATCGTTGGTCATGCCGACCATATACTAGAATCATACAATACTCCATTGAATTGGAACAATATCTCAAGATGCTTGACCCTGCACTATGCAGACAAGAGAGATCTGAGAACGCTTGAGTACCAAATGACATCATTGGTACAAGGCAATAAATCTGTACAAGAATTCTATCATTCAGTGTATGAACACCTTTCATTGATATTAAATAAAATATCTGCTATGGAAGTCAGTGGAGAAGCACTTAATCTTTTAATGCATTCATACAGAGAAAAAGCACTCGATACCTTTATTCGAGGCCTTAAATGAGACCTACCTAGGCTCCTGGGCATTCGAGAGCCCTCTGGTCTACCTCAAGCCCTTCATCTTTGTATGAAACTTGAGAATCAAACCTTTCGGCAGCAATATGCTGCTGCTACTAACAATAATGTTAGAAAAATGCAACCTGTTCCTCCTCCAATTTCATCTTTTCCACCTGAAATACCATCTAGGGGACAAATGCCAATTCGTTATCAAGGTAATACCCCATTCAATAATTACCAACCCAAATTAAATCCTCTCCAAGCTAACTATCCTCAATACATTCAACCAAGACCGAATTTACCACAAAAACCTATCCAACAATCCTTTTATCGTCCTCAAGTTCAACAACCCTTTTATCGTCCTCAAGTTCCTAACAATACCAAATACCAACAGCCCGAACCAATGGATACTTCAACTATTAAAACAAATAATGTTAATTATATGAACAGGCCATCAGCTCCTAAAAGACCAAACAATCCACCTTCTCAACAAATACATCCCAACAAATTACAAAGAAATTTTCATGTGAACACCTCTCCAGCTGATCCAACTGAGGAACAACAATACGAACAAACCATTTAAAACGAAGATCAATGTCACGATCAAACCTTGCAAGAATACGTAGAACATTATCCACAAGATTATTCTGAAACTTTTCCACAACAAGATACAGACGATCCCTACAACCAGCAATCATTAGAATTTAGTGATATCCATTTTTTAGGCTGAGCTGTTCCTCTCTTCCATATTTCGAGTGTAAAACGAAGAGTGGAACTATACTCAAAATTTTAATAGATACCGGATCAAATAAGAATTATATTCAACCTTCTTTGGTACCAAACCCTCGAACTAATGAGACAAACTTCTACGCGAACTCTATAGGAGGAAATGTTAAAATTACGGAACACACATTTTTGAACCTTTTCGGCCTTAACGACATTAAGATAAAATTTTTCCTCATGCCTGAATTAAAATCGTTTCATGCCATTCTAGGAAACGATAGCCTTAAAGACCTCTCGGCAGTTATTCATATAAAAGATAATTTTATGATTGTTGAAAATAGAATCAAAATCAAAATTAAACAGTTAAAAACCCATTCAGTTAATACTATCAATATCAGGACGAACCACATGTCCGACGTACAAAAGACAATGATTCAAAAAGCAATTGACGAATTTCCTAGACTTTTTGACGACCCGGATAATAAACTTTCATGTACTACAAACGTCAAAGGAGAAATAAGAACAACGACAGAAACTCCTATTTATTCTAAATTTTATCCTTACCCAATGTCACTAAAAGAAGAAGTCGAAAAACAGGTACAGACACTATTACAAGACGGCATAATAAGACGATCAAGATCTCCGTACAATTCACCCGTTTGGATTGTACCGAAAAAAACCGATGCATCTGGAAATAAAAATTCAGATTAGTCATAGATTACCGAAAGTTAAACTCAATCACCATAGCCGACCGCTATCCCATCCCTGAAATCAATGAGGTTTTAGCCAATCTCGGAAAAAATTCTTGGTTTTCTGTTCTTGACCTTAAAAGCGGATTCCATCAAATCCCTTTGAAGGAAAAAGACATGGAAAAAACTGCATTTTCTGTTAACCACGGAAAATAAGAGTTCACCAGGTTACCATTTGGACTAAAAAACGCCCCTTCAATCTTCCAAAGGGCTTTAGACGATATACTTCGTGACTTTATCGGGAAAATTTGTTACGTGTATATTGATGATATTATAATCTTTAGTCCAGATGAAAATACACATTTTGAAAATATTTGTAAAATCTTTAAAACACTTAACGAAGCAAATATGAAAGTTCAAATCGATAAGTGTGAGTTCTTTAAAGAAGAACTAGAATTTTTGGGTTTTGTTGTTTCTTCTAAAGGTATTAAGACCAATCCGGAAAAAGTAAGCGCAATCAAAAACTTTCCACCTCCAAGAACTCTAAAGGAATTAAGATCCTTCCTTGGCATGTCAGGTTATTACCGTTGGTTTGTCAAAGACTATGCGAAAATCGCAAAGCCCCTGACATCCCTTTTAAGAGGGGAGGATGGACGCGTGTCAAAAAATATATCAAGTAAAAAACCAATACATCTAAATGAAGAGTCCTATGAAGCCTTTAATAAAATCAAGAGATCTTTAATGTCAGAAGACATCATTTTAAGTTACCCCGATTTCAGTTTACCCCTCGAACTTACAACTGACGCCTCAGATCACGCAATAGGCGCTGTGCTGTCCCACAAAAATAGACCAATCACCTTTATATCTGGGACTTTGAAAGAAACCGAAGAAAGCTATGCCACGAATGAGAAGGAAATGCTCGCTATCGTGTGGGCTTTGAATTCATTAAGAAATTACCTGTACGGTTGTGCGAAAGTTATAATCTTTACCGATCACCAGCCGCTAACTTACGCACTCAGTAGCAAAAATAAAAACACAAAACTAAAACGCTGGAAAGCTCAACTCGAAGAATTCAATTATGAGTTGAAATACAAGCCTGGAAGTACTAATGTTGTGGCGGATGCTCTATCTAGACCACCACTAGCTACCCAAGCACAATGTAATTCTCTAACCCCAACCATTCATAGCGATGAATCATCAAGTCATGGACTCATTTATAGTGTGGAATCACCTATAAATGTTTTAAAAATCAAATTTTTCTGTTAGAAGGTACACCCCCCAGCCAAAACTTCCAAATAATTCACCAAAACATGCCTAATTTGTAAACAGAATAAATACGAAAGGCACCCGAATAAAGTTCCGATACAACCAACTCCAATTCCTAGATATCCTGGAGAAATTATACATATCGACATCTTTTCTACAGAAGGAAAATTAGTAATAACTGCAATAGACAAATTCTCTAAATATGTGGTAACAAAAATAATCAAGTCAAGAGCTGTAGAAGACATTAAACAACCAATTAGGGAAATCGTTTATAGTTTCGGAATACCAAAGCTAATAGTTTGCGACAACGAAAAATCTTTAAGCTCATCATCACTGCTATTAATGTTACAAAACGAGTTTGGAATACAAGTTTTCACTACACCCCCTTATACAAGTACCTCGAATGGACAAATAGAGAGATTTCATTCAACTCTCGGTGAAATCATGAGATGCTTGAAGGCAGAGAAAATTTATGAATCGTTCACGGAACTTTTAGAAGCCTCCATCCATGCCTACAATTCTTCCGTTCACTCTGTGACGAAGAAAAAACCCATTGATATATTTTTCAGTAAAAACACTACAAGTACAGCTCAGGTAGAAGACGCACGTATCAAAAATATTGAAAAATTAGAGTCAAAACAAAAAAACGATTTAGCATACCATAACAAAAGAAAATCTGACTTAAAAACTTATAATCCTGGAGACACTATTTTCATAAAGGTAAACAAACGATTAGGATCCAAACTTTCGGCACGTTACAAAAAAGAAAAGGTTAAAGAAAATAGATCTACCACAATTTTAACAGAATCAGGAAAAGTTGTTCACAAATCGAACATTAGAAACTAATTTTCATATCCTAGAATCCAAACCCTATTCATTTCCCTTTATTCCACAGATACCTAATAAAACCAATCCAAGGAACCGTTAACATCCTAGACTATTCCAACTCACTCATCATTATCCTAAATAACGGAAAGGCCAAAATCTCTGAGGGAAACTTTAAACTTATCCACACCGTCGAACTGACTCCATACGAAAACTTCGTTTCAAAAGCACAAAATGTTTTTCTCAAACAAATTCCAAAAACTAACCCTTATTTTCCAATCATTCACCACGAAATAGAACAAATTCAAAATATCATCCAAAATCTTAAAGTAAGTAGAGCAAAACGATCATTAGACTTCATCGGAACAGGATGGAAATGGATTGCGGGTTCGCCCGACCACAATGATTTTACCATTCTTAAAAATAAAATAAATAATGTAATAGATAACAACAATAACAGATAATAATAAATGAAGAGTACAAGAAAAGAATAAATTTACTTACTAATGTAACGAATGAAATTATTAACACTATAAAGAAAGACAGTACTACCGAATATCAATATAATGTAATATTACTATTTAAGATAAAACTCATTAAAGAAGAATTAACGAACATTATTTATGCAATCGAACTTGCTAAGCAAAATATTGTGAATTCTAACATTATGTCAAAAAATGAATTAAATGTTATATTAGATAAAATGGATAAAGAAACATTACCATTTATAAATATAGAACAAGCACTTAAATTTGCCGATGTCAAAATTGCATCCAATTCAGAAAATTTACTCTATATCATAAGTATCCCAAAAATAAAAAAAGAAATATATGAAAAATTAATTGTAATTCCAATGAAAAAGAAAAACGGTCTAATAAACAAAATATCTCATAGAAATATGTTAAGAAATCATAATAAGGTATATGGTATAATAAATAATTGTAAACAAATCGAAGATATTACTCTTTGTAAACAAATCGAAGATATTACTCTTTGTAAACAAACCGATTTATTAGATTTAAATAGTAATAAGTGTATAATAGGCTTATTAGAAAATAAAAATGCATCATGCAACTCCACAAATAGCCAACATATTGCTCAGGTCGAGGAAGTGTCAACAGGACTTGTCATCCTTAATCAATTTAACGGTACCATAGAAGCTAATAACCACACGCAATCGCTTAACGGAAACTACTTAGTCAAATTTCACAACGAAACAATAATGATCAATAACCAAAAGTACGCTGCTCAAGAAATTGTCAATATTCAAGCTTTGCCCCCAACATTACATCCAACTTATTCATTGCATACAAAAAACACACAGCATCTCACCAGGATACAGCTAGAAAAAAACGTACACCAGATAACAACCTACCTCATATTTATAGTCGTATTCATCGTCATAATATTTATACGATACAAATCCAGGACATCCAACATTAATCCGATAACAACACAACCTATAATAACGATAACGAATCAAGGTGAATCCCATCAATTATCACCATCATCCTTACAAAAATACCCCAGTCTTTACAATATCCTGTAAAAATGCGAGGACGCATTATTTTAAGACGGGAGGAGTTAACGCTAAATAAGTTGGAAAGCAGAGCTTCGCGTGGGAAACTAACCAGGTCAACATTTCACACGAGCGTCATCAATTCTGCTGACCTAGCGTCGGCAACAGCGGATATGCACCGGACACTCACCTGAGGCAATAGGTGATTTTATAATTAAGAATTGAATTGTAATTTAGTTTATGTTTGACTCTCGAAGAATAAAGATATTTATTTTAAAAGAAAATAACTAAAGAAAATTTAATTTGTTTGTTACTATTACAATTATTGTTAATATGATAAATACAAACATTTATTTCAAATAAAACCCAAAAAATTTGGTTCGCTTCGTTTTTCGGATTTCCCGTTTGTGTTGGTGGAATTGTGCAAAACGTTTTGCTGATATAGCCCAATAACTTGTGCCATTAAAAATCATTATCAGACCATCAACAAGCCTTGCAAACAAAGAAAACACTATGAAGAGAACTAAAAAGAAAAAAGAGGACGACGTTTGGCATTCTGCAATAAGGTTCAAATAACAGTACCCAACAATTGCCCAACGAGAAAGCTCAAAAAATCTCCTGAGACTAGGAGAATGAATGGCAAACATTCATTGAAAACGGATAACATGGTAAAAACTTCAATTTCTTTCACAGAATTTGAAAAATGTCATGTTATGATTTCTTTTAAAAATCACCATCGTTTTCATAGATAACCATTTTCTTCAGGCCCTCAGTTTTTATTCTTTCTGTGGGTTTTAAAAGGTTATGAACAAACAAAAGTGTTCCCATAATGTGTATGGGTAGAATACTCTAAACTGAATTTAAATAAACCTCTTAAAATAGCTGACCCACAATGGAGGCAAACTTGCCTACCTAACTTAATTATAGTCATGCCCCTAACCAAAAACCAACCAAGTGCATAATCAATACAAAACCATATTTTGCAACAAAAATCCTTTGTTGTTAACATATTCCAATTAGGATGCACTTAACAATAGGACATAAAACTAACCTAAAAATCGCCACGTGCCATTTCGTAAATAGTAAGAGCCTCTTAAAAAATTGTTCACATCATTGTCACCGTCGAATTAGGTACGAGTATATTCAACTAGTCCAAGGCGAGAAACGGCTGAGCTTCTGAAAACGCTGAGAATTTTACTCTTTCTGTCGGCAGTCGATCTTTTATAAAAGATGTTTGTTTTTAATCAAACAAAAGTGCAACAGGATTCCCATTTCTGTCAGTTTTATTTTTAATTCAACCTATAAGAATACTCATGTTCAACCACCATGAAATTATAATTACTGGTGAAAACACGAAGGGCACGATTATTACACGAACCATACCCCGCACGTGACTTGGAGGCGTACGACCGATCTTATTGGTGGTTGAAGGTTGATGTTTCATGGTAACTCTAAAGGCTGTTTTCTGCGTTTAGCACAATTATATTTTCTAATCCGTTAATTGGTGTGCAATTGATACAGAGAGTTGGTATATGTATGTATTTTAATGTTTCGGTGTCCTTTTTTCACAAAATTTATTAAGTACCTATTTGTATAATGCTTGAATGACTTCACAAATGTTAGAAATGTTTTTTTTTTTGTTAATTAATCTGGAGTTGCATTGTTAAGTGTCTACTTAAATTGAAGTGTTTAGGTTTCTGATGATAACATATCAAAAACACAATGGCTACTATTATAATAATTCTCCAACGATGTGTGTAAATATACAATATGCCATGCCAACGCGTGCACCCTTATGTATATTCTCAACTAAAAGCCGAACGCTGCTGCGAAGAAAGGCGATAGTTGCCAATAATGTCAGTTATTATTAGGAGATAGTTTGGACACATGATATTTTGATTACATTTAATTATGTCTTGTCGTCATGTAGAAGAATATATGTAGGTATTGATAAGATATTCTAAACGTACAATTCAAATACTAAATAACATGGTCCTGCAGTCTTAAAGGAAGGTTAATCATTTTTCTGTAGGAAGAACTTGTCATTTTATATTTAAATTATCCCACAAAACACCCTGTTGTAATTATAGCCACCTATAAGTTAATCATGGAAGTACTCATAGTCTAACTAACTACAAATTCACAAAATTTATGTCATATGAATTATGTATGTTACATTTTGCTTACTTAAACTTAAAAAAGTTTAATTGCGCATTTATTTTTCGATAAAAATGTATTTTTCTATTTTCCGGACGGTAAATTCATTTTCCTGAACAGCTGATTCTTTTGTGTCAAAAGTGGAACGAATCGTTCCAATGATTTGTGTTTCAATTTCACTCAAATCCAATGACAGATTTCTGTCAGAAAAAATGTTTCTACAGCATTTCAATCAGGAAAAACTTTGGCGGTTTATGATTATTTATTCTATGTCCGGTCCATTGCGGTGCTTAGAAGTGGAAATAAAATAATAATAATCAAAATATATTTTGATTGAGTGTAGCGTAACAAAATTTAACATTTATGTGTATATCCTATTTCTTAGAAAAATGAACCAAATAGACAAAACAATTTAAAAACAAGAAAACAAGGAGTTCGAGGTAAAGCTGATCATAAAGAATCACGTTTGTTTGTATGCGACAAATGATCCGGGATACAGGCAAGTAGCTTTTTCTATTAATTAATCTTTATATATAAAACTAGCTGACCCGACAAACGTTGCTTTGTGATATAAATAATTTCTAGAGAAAATTTTGATAGAAATACATAACTTATTGTAAGTGTGTAAGGATGTGGTATATAAGTGGGAGAGGTATAGAGCACTGTAAACGGTGACAAAATATTAATATAACAAATCACCAAACAATTTTTATTAATATGTTAAAATAAATTCTTTAAAATTATAAACATATCGTTAATTATGACATTACTACAAAAAAACAATATCAATCCCTTAATGCAACAGAGTGTACAATATTTTTTGTGATGCCATCTTTCCCCAATACAAACACACTGGGTGGTTTGCCCACTCGAGAGCACGCCACGTATAATTGTCCGTGTGAAAAACATAAAGTGCTCAAATCTAAGCCGCAGACAGACTTCGTTTGGCCTTGAGACTTATTGATAGTCATTGCAAATGCAAATCTAATTGGAATTTGAAGGTGTTTGAATTGGCACATCTGTGGGTATAATAGGGATTCGCGGTAATAATATATTTTCACCTCGGAATTTGCCATTTAGAATTATGGCTTCGGAAACATTTTTCATTAATTTTTTAATTACTAATCGCGTCCCGTTGCACAACCGTGGTGGGTTCAAATTACGAAGCAAAATTACCGGATATCCAACCTTCATTTGTAAATTATGCGGTGGCATGCCTGGTAAATCCAATGAATTCAAAAACTCAGTTGGATAATTTTCAGCTTCAGTAGCATCACAAACTGTATCAATAGTTTTGTATGACACCAAGTTTCCTGGAAACAAATGTTGCATCTTGAGATTTAATTCGTTGACATCCACATTTTTTGCTGCTAAAATTGCTCTTTCTGCCAGCCACTCATGATTTGTATATTGTCTGTGTACATCGGGAAATATCTGGTCAATGAGAGCATCTTGTGGATCAATAATCGTGCAGAAATCGACCGGTAATTTTATGCATCCATCAGTTTCATCGGTAGTAACTTTTCCGTCGCCTATATCTTGTTGTACTTTTTCATTATTACGCCACCAGTGGCGATGATTTAAGGCACGCGTTGATCTCATCAGCGTACGTGGAACGCGGAATAACGGGAAGTCTTTGCCTGAAATCACCTGAAATGCCGCCAAAAAGTCTGTCGTTGCTTTTTATATATTTCAATGTCCTGTTGCACGCCTCAAGCGAATGTTTGGGTGCCATAGTGCATTCATCCCAGTTGATAATTTTACACTGTTTCAGCACTGTGGCCATGGATGATTGTTTTTTATATTGCACACCGCTTCTGGGTTATTTTGAATATTTAGTGTCAGTTTAAATACTGAATGACCTGTTCTGCCTCCATCCAATAAATTTGTCGCATTCCCAGAAGATGCAACAGCCAATGCGGTACCATTATTCGATCGTATTTAAGCAAGAATAAGCGAAATAAGGAATGTTTTGCCAGTTCCACCTGGTGCATCCAAAAAAAAAAGAATCCATCTTGTCCTGCCGAAATTGCGAGCATGATGTGCTCATAAATGGTTCTTTGTTCTTCATTCATTAGTGGGACATTGCGAGCAACAATCGCTGCCATTTCTACAGTATTGTATTGTAGTTCACGAATCAATTCATTGTCTATTAAATAAGATGCATTTCGATTTGGTGAATGCATACCGAAATCGAAATGACTGAGTGGTAAGTTGGCAATGATAATGCAAAGATCCTCAATAGCAATCATAATGCATCATTGTACATAGCGTCACTGAATACTATCGTAAGGTCGTTGCACAGTGTACGATGTTTTTTTTTTTTTTTTCAAATTCATTTTTATTAATTCAATCTTAGATTGTTACGGTAAATTTTACCGCAACAAAAACCAGCCTTTGGCTGTTTTCTTTTTCTCGTTGTGGCTGCAAAATATCGGCAAAGTTGAGGGCAACCATGGTCTCATCAACCACAGGTGTACCTAGCCTTTATTTTGCAAAAGCAACAAAAGCAGGTGATCTTCCCTATCACTATTCTCACTATCACCAGTGAGATCTCCTAATAAACACAAAACCTTGTTCCGAAGTGAACTAACTTCATCTTCTTCATCTTCGGCCTCACAAGGTGTCCTAGCTAACCTGACTATACACCACTCAATCTTTGTCACTATCTTAATGAACTCCGATGACTTTGGATTCTTTGGAGGTACTTTAAGAAGGACCCTAATCTCCTCAATCTTAGCTTTTATTGCCTCGACATCCTCTTCATAAGTGAAGGGGTAAACTAAACTAACTTCCATCGAGTTCCTCTTAACGAGTAACCTCGATGACCTCAATGCCTTTCGCATTTCCTCAACTGTCCCTTCTTTTAAGCCTCTGACCTTCATCTCGTAGGCCAGTTCGTCCTGCGCTAACCTACCAATATTCATTTTAACTAACACAAAAAAACCTTTAAAAAAAATTATTTATAAAAATATTTAAAAAAAACTACTTGGCAACCCTAAACTAAAAGTCTAATTCGTAAATTAATTTATTTTTATTAATTTAAAAAAAAGGTAGTTAAAAAATAAAAAACCAAAAATTATTTCCTAAGAATTTCTAAAAGTAATCGAAAAAAGTTTAGATGGTCACACCAAAATCCTACTCGAACTAACTATACTCAATTTGAAAATTTTAAAATTCAATCACTCAACAAAAATCTTTAAACTAACTCTCACTCAAAAAATAGAAAACACTCTGACATAAAAATCTATCACGTAAATAAACAAGTCACTCGAATTAGCTAGCGATAGGGACCAAGATAGAACGGAAATTGATAGGCAGTTTCGGAAACTGAGAGAGGATATAGCTAGGAAGTTGGAAGCAGCGGGAAAGAAGGCTGCTAAGACTTATAATTTACGTAGGAGGGACGCGCAATATCACCCGGGTGATCTCGTTTGGCGTAGGAACTTCGCGCTGTCCGATGCAGCAAATTATTTCGCGGCGAATTTGGCGACCAAATTTGTAGGACCTTTCAAGGTCAGCAAGAGGATGTCACCTTGGACATACCTCTTAGTAGATGATCGCGGGAAGGAGCGAGGAACGTGGCATGTTAAGGATTTAAAACCATTTGTTGATGTTTGAGTCAAGTCCCTTTTTGTAGTAGTAATTTTTTTTGGTTTTTCATTGTCATTTTTGTTTAATTTTAATGTGCCACATTAATGATTTTTTCTTCTTTTTTCTCTTTTTCTTTTAAATGTAATGATGGTCCTTTGTTGTTGTTGTCTACCCCTGGCTGAGCCTTAAGAAATGGTTTGCTTTTCTTGAAAAGTAAACACATTTCTTGGGAGATAAGGGTGGGATTTGTTACGGTAAATTTTACCGCAACAAAAACCAGCCTTTGGCTGTTTTCTTTTTCTCGTTGTGGCTGCAAAATATCGGCAAAGTTGAGGGCAACCATGGTCTCATCAACCACAGGTGTACCTAGCCTTTATTTTGCAAAAGCAACAAAAGCAGGTGATCGAGATGGAGAACGAGTTCTTTCGACGAGGTTGAAAATGCCGGCGGATGAGCCGAAGAAGTATGTAGTCAGGCGGACCCTTACTTGAACAACAACAACAACAACAACAACAACATATTTTATTTTAAATTTTTAATTCTTAACGTAGATTCACTAAATTAACTTTTAATTCACTTAATTATTAATGTACAAATGGGTTTTTAACGCCGCGTTTAATTCAATTTAATTTAATATTTAGGACGAAACTCACACCTCGAATCTCGCGTAATATTAATAGTAATAGGAAAATGCCTAGTTTAGACTTCTTCTCGATTTTTGTTTTTCTTTTAACTTGCTCGAAAAATAAGAATAGTTGGGAAGGGGTCTGAACTCGCCATTATGTTTCGGCAAGTTTTGGAAACTCATCCAACAACCTGTCGAAACCGTGATTGTGTGTGTGAAAGCAAAGTTTCGCTGAGAGTCAACAACGGTGGCTATCCTGATGAGCGTAAAGCTTCCAGGAAGCCGTGATACCGTGCCCGACAATCGCGAAAACGGATGCTTGTGTTGGATGAATGTGTGTGTGACTGGAATGGTCGAGGGAGGAAGAAGTATTTTGGAATGAGCTTGGAAGGCACTCTTGAAAGAGCCTTACAAGCGAGCAGTGAATAATAGAGAAGAAAAGTTCGAGGAATTGTTTGAGGAAAAGAAAAGATTGAGAAGAAGGATAGGAAATCGGAAAGTCGAGGAAATCCAGAGAAAGAAAAAGAAAATTGGAGATTCGAGATTCGAGGTTCGAGGTGTGAGGATTTTGTGAGGATCGGGAATAAGGAGAAAAATAGGAAGGAGGAAACAAAAAAACAGAAAGATAAGTAGTTTGTTTCTTTTGTTCTTTGTTCCTTTAATTATATACAGATATACGTATATAAACGCGTCCGGTATTAAGAACTCATTTTCTTTTGTTTGCTTTGCTTTGTTTATTTTTTTTTTAAATTTCATTCGTTTGTAACTTTAACTTTTATTTTGAAAACATTTTGGGTTTTAATCCAGGGATTTTCAATCCCACGGTTTCCCAAAGTAATAAATTTTAAATTCAAAAATCAATTGTTCGTTGTGTCTTTTCTTTCAACCGCTTCACTTATTACATAAAGAGTTTTGGAATTTTCTTTTTCGGTTTTGAAAAAAATTCCTGGCGCCCATTTTATTGCATAGTGTCCCACTGTGGGTACTTGCAATAACTTATTTCCAAATTGTAACAATTTGATTGATTTTAGAAATCAATCAACATTGTTATAATTTATATAAACAAATTCTTCCAAAAGAACTCAGCCCAGCTGAGCAGCCGCGGTTACAGCTTCGTCAACGAGCTGTATTGTTACACTTTTTTTTGTTCTCTCCTTTGTGTCGTGTTCGTACTCATTTGAGTGCGAATTAATAAGTTCGTCGCTACGCAGCCGCCGCCGTCGTCGATTTAGTTAGTTTGTTTATCGGCTTAGTTTTGTGTTGATAAATTGTTTTAAATAATTATCAATAATTAATAATATTAAATATAGTATATCGCGGTGAATTAGTGCAAGAAGAAAAAGTGTAACAAGATCTATCTTAAAGCTAGACAAAAATTCATAAAACTAGCCTAATTAACCATAACTTACAACTAACTTACTGATCCCATACGGACACTCTAAGTTAAACAATAATACTTAATGCTAATGCCTTTCGGCCCTAAGATCTATTTAACTTCAATTCATTTTATTTATTTTTGTATTCATTAGAAAATTTAGAAAAAACTAATTTCAATATCCTTTTTTATGTTTACTTAAAAAACTACTTAAAATAAGGTCCTTGATATAAAACTTAAAGCTGACTAAAACTACCTATTCTACCAGTGTACGATGTTGATGCAATTAAACCATAGCACTTAGTAATATAAAACATAGATAAAAACCTATTCTCAAACCTACCGAATGTATATCGAAATTGGTTAAGCCGTTTCGGAGGGAGGAGTATGGCAACTAACACTGTGACAGGAGAATTTTATATATTAGATAAAATCGTGTTAGTTACACTATTTATAACTCAAGAACGGCTGTACCGATATGGCTGAAAATTGGCGGGTAGGTACTCGTAGCTTAGAGCTAGGAGACGGACATAGGATACTGCTTATCCCATTCAACAGCGTTTCCGTGTGACTTGACATAAAACGTCAGTCACTATGAAACGTGGTATAACAAAAATAAAAATCAGACTTGGAATAACACAACACAAATGGCAGCTATGCAATGGACGTACATCTCAATTTATGATCGCAATATTATTGTATTGCAAATTTTATTTCTCTATTTTGACAGTCACAATTATCTGTTAGCTTCAAACGATTCTAACAGATGGCAACATCTGTTGACTGGATTGAGTTAGTATTCAATAGATGGCGCTTTTTGGTGTTAGCACAATTACTTAATATTGAGAACGGTAAAATAGAACTGCAAAGAAATACGCTATGCATTAAACTGCCAGACAATTTCTGTGTTCTTCAGGAAAAAAATTAATTGATTCAAAGCATATTTTGGGATATACAGAAAAATTACTTGAATCATAACTAATTAATTATGCAACGGTACACGTTTAGTCATCAAAAAGATCACCGGAAATATTCTTGAAGCAACCATTTTAACTGGCAAGTTTAAAGGAAAAGTGGCCCTGTTGCCATGTAGTCCAATGATACAGTCAGATTCTACCATATCTTCAAAAGGTTACAGTTTCAAATTCGTTTAGATTTTGACATGTCTATAAATAAGTCTCAAGGCTCAACAATGGCCATTTGTGGTTTGTGGTTTAGATTTGAAAAATCCATGTTTTTCTCATGAGCAGCTATATGTTATATGTTCACGTGTAAGCTGTTTGTGTTACCGAAAGACAAGGTTACCAAAAATATTGTGCACCGATTAGTACTACAGTAAATTGAAATAAAAAATTTTTATAATTCAAAGTAATAAATATTATTGGAAGATTTTAAACTATCCGCTCTACCTACCTAATTTATAAGTTTAACTCTCACATGAACTAAAAATTTTGTAATATACTCATTTGTTACAAACTTGAATACAAATAATAATAATACATTTAATATACAATACAATTCTTTTGTATTGATTTTTGCTTTACATCAACTGTACGAAAATTTTGTTCAAAGTCCTTCCCCTTCAAATCCCAAACTTATACCTTTTTATACCAGCTTTAAAGTTTCCATCTTCGGTATTTGAAAATCAGTCATGAAGTTCGCCATGTTTTTCATATAAATGGCACATTATGTAAAAAAGCATGGTGGTGCCCATATCTGATGTTCTCCTATCGTTCCCCTTTAATAGTTTACAGCAATATAACAAAAAACGTTCCACAGCAACGCGTGGTCGGGTCAGCTAGTTGAATATAAATACTCAACACATCCTTAAAATATATTTATAGTCGAAGAATGCCCAAAAAATAGGTTTCTTTAAGGCATTCGTTTAGAAGCATACATATTCAATTTTTTTGTTTTAAAGCGACTGTGGGAACTACAGCTAGGATCCAAATCATGAGGTGAACAAATTTGAAAAAATCATAGACATTATTGCCGGTCATGATGAAACCATGTCTTCTCAAGACACTATATAGATATGGAAGCTTTGATCTCTATAAGAAGAAAAGGGAAGAAGAGACACACTGATGATGGCGTGGTTGAACCGATTAAGCGGGTCCGAATAGCAATCAAAAATATTAAAAGAAGACAATGGAGACATTGCTCAACAATGTAAAATAAATTTTGAAAGACAAATTTTAGATTTGTTAGCTGAAGATTTTCTGCAAGATGAGCAATAGCTGAAAGCCTTATGATATTTTGTATGTTTTTCTCGTGGAATGATTTTTTTCTTATGTAAAAAAGTTGATAGAAAATGAAGATCTTAATTTTGTGTTACTAGTCTCAAGATAAAATTATTTACCTTTTTTAATGTAAGTTAGGCTTAGGAAAAATTAAGTTTCTGTTATTTTATGTAACTAGCTATAAGATTAATAAAAAAATTTTATTCCGAAGCAAATTAAAAAAAGTAATGAAGTATTATTTATTATTTTATACGGGGAGAGTACGATAACTTTGGCGACAAAGTTTAATGACGGATTTGTATAGAACAGTTAAAAATAAGCATTTTTACTATGGGTGGGGGGGTCTATCTCCCTCCGTTGAGGCGGTAGGGGCAATTTAAAAAAACATGTACATTAAATGAAAAAAAATAATTACAAAATAACGGTAATACTTACAGTTAAGTATTATACCTTTTTTTAAAGCCAACACTTTTGTCTATTAGCTTGTTTTTAAATCAAGTCGAAACTATGCATAGTTTTTGAAAAAAATTGTTTTAAACTCAAAATTTGGTCAAAAAAAAAGTTAAAAATATCGTTTGAAGTGTAATTTTTCAAAACTATTAGACTGTCTACTATTTTTTTTTAGAATTCATTGCTCTTATTTGTTTTTGATCAAAAACTGAAAACTAGATGACTTTATGTCTTCTAGTTCTTGAGAAAATTGAAAATTACCAAAACAAAATATTTTAATTAAATTACTTTTTCCTTGCTTAAGTATTAACGTAGTCTTATTTTGATAGTAATAATCGAATATGGATTAAGATATACCAAGGATAAATTAATTTTTCTTAAATCCAGCTTATTTAAATGCAAAAGAAACTTTGCATGCACCCCATCTTGTACCCTCCCCACCTTGCACACACTCCAACTTGCACCCACCCCAAATCCTATAGTGTGCCCAAGCAGGGGGTTGCAGGGGGGCAGCATGCCCCCCCCTTACAGATGCCACTGTTGCATACACCCAAACTCGCGCACTCCTTACTGTTGCATACACCCAAACACGCATTACGCATACGCAAATACCATTAAGTGCCTTGCACATGAGCAACGAACTGCGAACTGTGGATGTTCGCATATTTTGACTTTTCTTTCACATGAGCTTTTATTTCTATTCGCAGGTAGCGACGAATTGTCAACCCTTTTCTCCATATTTTCCTCAGCCATCATCTTTCACACAAAAACAAAACAAGAGTGGGATAATTTTGAGGTTAAGTTGAGCGCGAACAATTTATTCGTTGTAGTGTGGATGGTATGTGGAACGCGAATAGAGTTTGACAGTTCGCAGCAACCACACTGCGATTCGTTACTACCAAATTGTTTTTACAAAATTCTCTTGTTTTAGAGAACAAAATGCAAATTTTATTATCCTAATATTAGTGTCAATTGGTTTCTTATAATTTAAATGTGTTTTTGTGTGGAATTGACTTTTTGAAATGTGTAAAATCACGTTTGTTCGTCCATTCGCAGTTCGCAGTTCGTTGCTCATGTGCAAGGCACTTTATTGCTATCAAAATAAGACTACTCAAGCAAAAAAAAATAATTATTTTCAATTTTCTCAAAAACTAAAAGACATAAAATCATCTAGTTTTCAGTTTTTGATCAAAAAATAAGAGCAAATAAGAGCAATAAATTTTGAAATAAAAACAATGGTAGATATTTTTGAAGTATTGAAAAATTACACTTTAAAACTTTTTTTTAACTTTTTTTACTCAAATTTTGAGTTTAAAATTAAATTTTTCAAAAACTACGCATAGTTTTGACTTGAATTAAAAACTGGCTAATAAAACAGAATGTTGGCTTTAAAAAAAGGTATAATACTTAATTGTAAGTATTACCGTTATTTTTTCATTTTAAATAACAATTTTTTTAAATTGCCCCTACCGCCTAAACGGGGGGAGATAGACCCCCCTCCCATAGTAAAAAATGCTTGTATTAAGCCCCTCTACCAAAAACCGTTATTATATCTTGTCGCCAAAGTTATCGTACTCGTGCCTTTTATACAAAGGTTTGAATTTTTCGTTTTTAGAAAATTTGTTGTTATTGAAACTCTACGTTTCCTTAATTTAACCATCCAGTTGGCAAATGCAACAAACAGCATTTGAAGCTGGTTGTTGCATCTTTGTTTCGGCAAGGACTACTAAAGTTCAATATTTATATTACGACCCCTGCCTCCATTGACTTAAACTCTGTGTTAAAGCTGATTTTTCCACTCTCGATGCATTCTCATTCGTTACCCAAACTTTTAGACAAAAGCCCTTCACTTGCCTCATATTGGCAATCTATTGAAATGTTTCATGTTGACGTTTTTACTTCTCGTGCTTTTTAATAAGTTCAGTTCTGTTTATTTCACCCCCTCTGTTGTCGAGCACTGCTTAAGCGATTGCTTCCAATTTGGAGTCAGTTGTACCTTGAAGGCTAAAAACGGTAACATGTGACATGGACGTTTATTCTAAAATACACCATTGTTCTTTTACTATTTATAGATTTATTTGCAGTACACACATTCAAATGCATATATAATTTAATTGCCTTGTTTATTATGTAATAGTACGGGAGATAGCGCGAGATTTAATGAAATAATTTCTACATAGAACCATAATGTAGGTAGGTATAATTATTGGCAATTCTTATAAAGTTGAAATTTGGCATGCTCCTTGCTTATTGATGCTATACAACTATGTATAACGAAAAATCATCATTTCAAATGCAATCCATGTCTACCACTTCCGCAATCCATAAATCCCATTTCTGTTTTATAAGTAAATATTTTGTTGGTAGGTATATCATGACGAAACCGAGTGTAGTTTTATGAACTATAATTGACATCTCCCGATAACAAAGGGTCAGCTGTTTTTTTTTTTAATATTTTTACATATAGTTGAAGCTTATCTCTTAACCTTTACATATCATTATGATCCAAGAACTTCTAAGGATGTTATAAATCTAAAACGGCACTTAAATCGGTATTTTCTTGCGATTTTAGTTAATACTAATTTTATCGTATATTCAAATTAAATCGTTTTAACATTTTTCACGTTGGACCTTATTGGATGCAAACACTAACTAGATTTTCGTAATTGGAAAGTTATTTTTCAAGTCCTGAAATCAAAAGCTCAAAAAAAAAAGTATTAACCATCAACCATAAGAGGGTTGAGATGCAACCGCCATCCAATTAGTGCTCAATACGAGTTCAACTGTGGAACACACAAGTTGTGAGGGGTTATGAAAATCAGGGATTAAAACTTTCGAGCGTATTTTTTAAAATCATAATTTTGAGAATGTAAAGACGCGGCTCTGATTCTGAATTTTTTTTTTTCCAAAAGGCCTATATTGAAAATTTTGATTCGACAGAATATCTAAAAAAAATTGCTGATATAAAAGTTTTTTTTATTAAATCTTCTTAATTTTTCAGCAGGCGTATACTCGTATATAAAAAAATTTGAAATGCGGGTTTCATACTTTTTGGTAAATTGCTCCGACTTTAAACGCCGAACGAAACATGATCAATATAAAAAAAACTTGAAATTCCCGAGCTTTTTTCGCCTGTAGAAAACAAGGTTGAATCAGGTAGAAGGAGGGGACTTGTGTCAAACAACCGGTTGTTAGATAAAATTACCATGAAATTGAATGTTTGTACATAAGCGCCATAAAATTGTATGTAATGCCCTGAGAATCCAGATGAAGAAAATTGGGTTTTTACTGATTGAACTAGGGCCTTCCCAACAAACTTCTCCATCTCCATTCTTATAGTTCTTAAATCAGTTTATTAGTAACCATGCTTTTTTGTACGTAAAACAAAAAATATAAATTACGAGTAATAACTACCAAAATGACATCGTTATGAAAACCTTTTTTATTGCCTTTAAAATGGTCGTATTTTTCATGCCAAAAAATCCATTTCCATTCAATCTTCGTATGGTAAATATTTTAAAGAGTATTCACTCCAAAATTCAAGTCTTTCTTATAATTCCCCTTTGATTTAAAACGAAAAAATGATGTAAAACATTTTTACTTGCTACATATAGGAACTAATATGGCAAGTTTTGCATTCGTAAAAAATTTCGAACTCGAGATTTTAATCAAGTATGATATTACGATGTAAGAGAAGTCGAAAAAAGTGGGTCCCGCGATTCCGTCCTTTCTGTCCTGTCTGTCCGTCCACGCTCCTACAGCCTAAACCATTGGGTCGATTGAGTTCAAAATTGGAAGTTAAGGTTTTGAGCAGATGCGCGTTAGGCGTTTTTTTCATTTTTTTTAAGGTCAAAACTATTAGTGGCCCCCGTAAAATTTTTTTGGTCAAAGAACGAAAATTCGAATTTCCTCAAAAACAAACCGATAGATTTTTTTGAAATTTTTTCTAAAACTTTATTTTTTAAGTTGGCTTCTTTTAGTAAGAAAAACATATTTTTGTATTGCTCCGGAAAGGTACCGCTCATAGAACCGTTATTTTGTTTTTTAATTTTTTCAGCAACTTATGAAGCGATTTCAATATTTTTTTTTGAACAAGCTCTTATATTGCCTTAACAATATTTGATTATCAAAAGTCCAATTTCTTTTTTGGATTTTTAAAAAAAATATTGAATTTTTTTTTCTAAATTCTTTATCTCAGAAACGGGTCAACATATTTTTACGAAATTCAAATGTAAACCGTATATTTACAATCACTAAACTAAACAACTGCATACCAAAAATATTTTTAGAACAAAATTGAAAAATTTTATATCTAAAAATTAATTAAAAAAAAAAACGCTCTAACGATTTTCAAAAAGTATTATCTTGGTACCTTTGTATATATGATTTTAAAATATTATTCTTTTACTTGCCTTCGACTTAATAAAAGAATAAATACTTAGTACAAGTTAAAGGCCAGAAAGAGTATATGTATTTTCTATTAGAACCAGTTTTTCAACGTATATACATTATACATATATAGTTATTACGTACAACCTATACAATTACTGCTTACGTGTCACTTCATAACTAAAATCCAAAATGCACAAGAGCCTGACTGTAAACAACACATGAATAGCAATTTCTTGTACCTGTTCGTATGCTTGTTTTTTTTTTAAACTTTAACGAAAAAAATAAACTGAACGTAATAACTTCATGTTTGCGCTGAAAACTCGTAGGAAAGGATTGTAGTAAGTTCCTTCTACCTACCAATAACATTCCTTCATTATCATCATAAACATGTCTTTATCAATATATCTGCATAAAGCTGAGCACGCCAATTAACTATTCTTTATTCATTTTAGACACCTACCTAACTACACAACCAATAGGCGATCGCTTTACAATTTAAACATACATGTTCTTCCTCTTTCTTATCTTCAGATAATTTATTTTCCATCCTGGTTTTCTAATATGAAATTAAAACAAAGCTATCCAAAGGAAAAACCTTTGAACGAACTAGTTGAATACACAAACAATTGTTTTCGTTAAGTATGCTTACAAGTATTTTTCATTTCCGGGATGAGTTGTCCTAGGATGAGTTGTGTCTTGGGGTGTATCGCGCCTAGAAACTAGCTTACCGACAAAAAATGGTGTGTATTCGATAATTTCATTCAAATACATAATATTTTCCGAGTACCTATTTCATATTTTTATTATAATAAAAATTTAAGTTTTTTCAACAAATTATAAATTAATATTCAATTAAATACAATTCGCATAGTCTACGTAAAATTCTCTTTGTTTTGACACCTTATTTGTTAAAATTAGTTCCGTATGAGAGCCGAAAAAGGGAGACATGATGCTAACGAAATAATATATATGGTGATGATTCGTCCAGACTAAATTTCTATTTTCGACAGAAATATTTCCCTCCACCATAAGTCTTAATTTTTTGGTTAGTATTAAATTTTCTCTAATTTTTTTTTCTTAACTTGGCTTCTTTTAGTTAAAAAATGTATTTTTGTATTGCTCCGGAAGGGTACCGCTCATAGAACCTTAATTTTGTTTTTATAATTCTCAGGAACTAACCGATTTCAATATTTGATGATCAAAAGTGTATATATTTTTTTGGATTTTTGAAAAAAAATATCTCGAAAAAGGGTCCACATTTTTTTAGGAAATTCAAATCTAAAATGTTTATTTACGATCACAACAATTTCATGGCAAAAATATTTTTAAGAAAAAATGGAAAATTTGTATATATAAGAAAATTAATTTAAATTAAACCCGTCTAACGATTTTCAAACAAAAACATTTAAAAATGGAGGTTTTTTTGACAAATCAAATGGCATTTATATTTTTGAAGACAAATTTATTTTACAGCTATTTTTTTAAATCTTATATAGGTACTTTTTTAAAGAAGGAGCAGATACAGGAGTAGGTTCGTGCGACCCAGTCGTGAATTTTATTTATAAAGCAACCTTAATTCATTCAAAGCAAATTGAAAATATAATTCAAATCATAAAACATACATAATATTACATCACATCAATGATTTCTTATCCTTTATAAATGTGTTGTCTTTATTTTAGAAAGATTTTGTTAAATAGGAAGAGGTTTGTATTTTGGAAATACCATCAAGGTCATTACACAATTCTTGTGGTTTTTTATAAGATCATAAACCAATTTTTTGAAAATTAACTTAAAATAACCTACACAACTATAAATGCCTGAAGTCAATTTTTGTGCAACTACATTCTATATGAACTCAATGGGTCGGGGGTGGGTCATTAAAGACACCTCTTCAGAACAATAGCGGGTCCTATTATTGGAGCCAGCAGATTTATGTGTGTTGATATCCTTTATAGGATTCTGTGTCAAACTGCCTTACAAACCAGTTAGGTATCTCAGTACAGCTTAGCAACGGAGTATCATTGTCATTTAGCGAAGGACCAACCAAGTTTTTCAGAATTCAATAATCTACCACTTTGATCATAGGAACTTTTTCTCTTGGACTTACACTTTTCGTCTTGTTGCAGCAAAAGGAAAGTTGGTTAGTTTTTAAGTAAGTTTAATTAAAACATTTCAAGTTTATTTTAATGTGGTATAAGTCCACTTTAAAAAAAAATTGAAATGTCCAATAATGTAAAAAAACACAGGCTTAATTTAGTTACTGAAGCACCAGCAGCGCAGAGATGGAAGTTGTACTCAAGCTTTTTACATACATATTGTTACGTTTCTGCCGTTCGCATCTCTTAATGGGGATGTAGAATCAAACGCTAGAGCTTTGGTAAAATTAATTTAATTATTTTATTTAAAAGAGTAACAAACAGCTTTAAGTTTTAAATTATAAAACGCCTGCAAATCGAAATGAAAGCTCCTTTTATACAAATTTTCTAGTCTAAATGATCCTATTTTTGTAAAAAACATAATTTTAAGAACAAACATTAAAAGTGTTTGATCGATATGAACGACTTTCATTTTATTTCGGCGATTACCGCATTTTTGAATTCTACCGCATAGTTGATTCTTTTAACAACTTTATATGGACCGTTCTAGTGTGTTTGCAATTTAGGAGAAAGCCCTTTCTTTCGTTGTGGGTTACACATAATAACCATGTTTCATTCTTGAAAACCGTAAAAATTCGTTCTGATGTCATATCTGGCTTTCATTCTATCACTCACAAAATGAATGCGGTGGCGCACCGCATCATGAGTAAAATCTAAATGCTTTTCTGGTCTTATCTGCGTATCAACGTCGAGCTCTAGGATCTGTTGCGAAAATTACATTTTCTGGTGTTTTAAATGTTGTATCATGAGCTGCAGATCTATATATATATGCCATTAGAAACATCAGTATATATTACCCCAGTCATTTTGATTTTTACTAACGACTGTTCTTATGCTCATAGGAAGTTATTATAATCGGTCCGAATTGTCGAATTGAAAATTTTGATATTTTTCGACGTTTCAAGGTACCTAGAGTCTAAATAAAAGATTTTTAGAGAGATAAATATCTTTTAAAAACTTTGAGATATTGGCTTTAAACTAATTTAATCTTTTAAAAAATATATTGTTGTCAACATTCAGTAAAATTTTGAGAAAAATCGAATTGCCAGTTTTTTTACAAAAAATAAAAACCTAAACAAAAAATTAATAAAAGTTGGTAAAAATTGATTTTCGATTCAAATATCTTTTCAAGAATTAAAAATATTGGCTTTTAACTAATTTTATCTTATAAGAAATATTTGTTCGGACAAAAATCGGAAAATCGGATTGACAGTTTTTTTTACAAAAAATAAAAACCTAAAAAAAAAACAATACTAAAACTTGGTAAAAATTTACTTTCAATATATCAAATATCTTTTCAAAAATTTAAATATTGACTTCAAACTTATTTTATAGCACAGAAAATAATTCAACAGTCCGTTTTTTCATCTAATCTAATCTAATCTAATCTAATCTAATCTAATCTAATTCTAATATTCTAATATTCTAATATATATAAAAATGAATTGCTGTTCGTTAGTCTCACTAAAACTCGAGAACGGCTGAACGGATTTATCTTATCTTAGTCTTGAAATGTTTGTGGAGGTCTAGGGAAGGTTTAAAAGGCGAGAAAAATTCGAATAATTTCCGGGAAAACCCTAAAAACAGTCCTTTTCTTTTTCCCATACAATCGTTTTCTAGAGTCAATTTGATCTTTATTGCTATTCAATAAAGTTCATATTAAATTATAATCACTCACTGTTGTCTAAGCAATTTAGGTGTGTTCCTAACGTCAAAGAGTCAATTTGCAATTTATTACCGCTGCATAAAGTTCACATTCAATCATATCTATGAAAAAAGTCTTCGCGTGCGCTTTGGAGGATCTAATGTCGCGTTCCGAAAATAAACAAAAAACGCGACAAAAAATGTAATAAACTATTAGTAGTACTGATTTCCAATTAATTTGGTCGGCTTCGCGAAACTTAATTTTAGCTAACTTCAGTTGTACCTGTATCAGATTATTTTTTTAAGTTTGATAAATCTTAAGTTTTTTCACAAATTAAGTTTCTGAACAAAACCATAACATTTGACATTAGATTTGACAACCAACTAATATGTCAGCTGTGTGCGACTTACCGTGAGGCATGCCAACTATTACATTTACTTGAGAACGATTCGCACTGGGATGATACGCTCAAGGATTCTGTAATATCTTCATCGCCTCATCAAATTCGTACATTGTTTGCGATTATCATATCGACATGTTTCCCCTCGAATCCAAAAGATTTGTGGGTTAAGTATAGAGATGACATGCCTGAGGGTGTTTTGCATCGTGTGCGCCTCCGTGAAACTTTGAATCCTACACTACAAATGACTGAAGAAATTTACAATAAGACATTGATCATGATAGAAGATATAGTGACGGACAAAACAATAAGACCAGTAGGGATGCCTTAACAATGAGCTCTCTCTCTTTAAGATGAAGACAGTTATACTTTTTTTTTTTGTTTAAATCATAGTTGATAAACGGTAAACTTTAGATTCAAGCAAAAATAATAAAGAATAAACAGCTTATTAATGTGAAAAACTAAACAAACATAAAAAAGCATTCATTAGAGGTGGACGAAACAATAAGACCAGGTGACTTCTGTTTAAATGTATGTTGAAATTGTTGTTATTTTAATAAAATATTTTATAGAACAGCATTCTTTGAATAAAATTCTTTTAATTATAAAGAGAATTCACAAGAAGAAAGAAAAAAATGGGTCGCGGAGTACATTGCACTCAAACCATGAGGGAAATTATCCTCAAACTGGTGCAAGATGGAAAGTCGCAGCGGGAAGTGGCCAAAATAATTGGGAGATCCAAGACATTTGTGTATAATGCACTACAGCCCCAAATAACCAACGTAAAAACAGGCAGACCACGGAAAACATCTCAAAAACTTGATGCCCAAATTAAACGTTTATGTAAGAAGGACCCGTTTAAGTCTTCTGGGGATATCAAAAAGGAGCTAGACTTGCCTATCTGTGAAAGAACAGTTAGGAGACGGCTTGAGGAGCAGCATCTCTTTGGAAGAAGTCCTAGGGAAGTACCACTTCTTACCAAAAGACACCGACAGAATAGAATGAAATTCGCCAAAGACCATTTAAACTGGGTAGGCCCAGATAATGGACAAAAATGGCGAAACATTCTATGGTCCGACGAAACAAAGGTAAATTTAGTTAGATCAGACGGTAAGAGATGGGTACGACGTCCAAAAAATGCTGCACCTCAACATCAATATACTACGAAAACGGTAGAGCACGGAGGTGGAAACATCATGGTGTGGGGATGTTTTTCGTGGTACGGGGTAGGTCCAATTTATCGTATCGAAAAGAAAATGGACCAGCATTTATACACAAAAATATTGGAGGAGGTTATGCTTCCGTATGCCGAATATGAAATGCCGTTGAGGTGGAAGTTCATGCAAGACAACGACCCGAAGCATACATCTCGAAAAGCCAAAAGCTGAATAGAAGAGAAAATGATCGATGTAGTGGCCTGGCCTTCTCAATCTCCAGATTTGAACCCCTTGGAAAACTTATGGGCCATTGTTAAAAAAGCACTCGCTGGAAAAAAATCAAAAAATAAGGAAGATTTGTGGAACAATTTTCAAAAAGCTTGGTATGCAATACCACAAAGTACCTGCAGCAAACTTGTGGATTCAATGCCGAAAAGAGTACAAGATGTGGTGCAAAACAAGGGTTATAGCACCAAATACTAACAACCAAGTGTAGAAAATATCAAAAACACAAATAAAATAATTTATTTAATAAATGGTCCTATTGTTTTGTCCATTCAAACATAACCTTTTTTTCTTTATTTTCTGTTTTAGTAAGTAAGTATACATTTTGGAAAAATTTAATGAATTAATTTACTCTTCACACTTATAATAAATATCAAATTTAAAAAAAAATTGTTGTCTGAAAACAAAACATTTAAGTTTTTTGCGGGTTACTAAGAACTATAAAAATGGTCCTATTGTTTTGTCCATCACTGTATGTGTTTATTGATAGCAAATAAAGTAATGTCGTGTTTGGGAATGACAGCACCCAATCGTCATATGCACGATGTATTAAACCACGAGTTGCAAAGGGAACAACAGTACGACATTGAAGCATTGGCCGAAACAGTTCGTACAAATGTTCCACAATTAAATCAACAACAAAGAATTGCGTACGACACTTTGATAGAAGCTGTGAACAGTGGATCTGGTGGAATTTATTTCCTTGATGCTCCCGGAGGAACCGGAAAAACGTTCAGATCGCGAAATGATGTTGCTCTAGCGTTGGCTTCATCTGGAAAGCTGCGCCTCTGCTACAAGGCAGACGAACTGCGCATTCTGCCTTGAAATTACCATTAAACATGCAAATCACCGAAACACCAATTTGCAACATCGCCAAAAAAAGCGCAATGGCCAAGATCCTACAGGTATGCAAATTAATTGTTTGGTATGAATGTACAATGGCCCATTAGAGGTCACTGGAGGCGCTGGACAGAACATTGAAAGATCTTCGTGACAACCATTTAATTTTTGGTGGGGCCATGATTCTGTTGTCAGGTGATTTTCGTCAGACTCTTCCAATTATTCCCCGATCAACTGCTGCTGATGAACTAAATGCATGTCTAAAATCATCGAATTTGTGGCAGTACGTAAAGACACTCCAATTAACAACTAACATGCGAGTATTTTTGCAACATGATGAAACTGCAAATGTGTTTGCGAAGCAGTTGTTAGATATTGGAAATAATAAAGTTGCAATGGACACCTCGACCGGATTCATCACATTACCCACAGATTTCTGTCACATCACAGATTCAAAAGAGGAGCTTATTCAGCGTGTTTTCCCAGACATAGCGCAAAAGTTCAATAACCATAATTGGCTGTGTGAACGAGCAATATTGGCAGCGAAAAATGAAGATGTCGAGGATCTCAATGCGACCATTCAGAATTTTCTTCCGGACAGTTGGTTTCCTTCAAATCAGTCAACACCAATATGAACCAGGATGATGTAGTCAACTATCCCACGGAGTTTTTAAATTCACTAGAATTGCCTGGATTACCACCTCACAATTTGCAGTTAAAAGTAGGATCAGTTGTCATCATGCTGCGTAACATTAATCAACCTCGACTATGCAATGGAACAAGACTGGCTATGAAAAAGCTGATGAATAACCTCATTGAGGAATCATAAAAGGAAAATACAAAGGAGAGGATGTCTTGATCCCGCGAATACCGATGATTCGAACGGATTTACCATTCGATTTTAAACGCTTACAATTTCCAGTACGTCTGTCCTTTGCGATGACAATAAATAAATCGCCAGGACAGTCTTTAGAAGTTTGCGGAATCAACTTGGAGTTTTCCTGTTTCGCGCATGGACAATTATACGTCGCGTGTTCGTGCGTCGGAAAACCGTCTTCTTTGTTTATTTACGCACCACAAAACAAAACAAAAACATAGTTTATGAGAAAGCTTTAAATTGATTAACAAACTGTATCATAACAGTGTGTGTCTATTAATAAAAAACTAAACCTTATAAATAGCCAGTATTTCAGGAAAACTCTGTTTTTTTAAGTAAGCAACATGATGTGTCGAAAGTAATAATAAAAATTCATGCTTCATTAAAAAATGCTTTTTTATTCAATACGTTCTGTTTGTTTTGAAATTAATTTATACAAAAGTTTAGGTCTTTTATTTATCGATTGAGGCAGTACGAAGTCTGCCGGGTCAGCTAGTAAAAAAATAAAATCCACAAAAAATAGTACCTAGGTACGCAAATTTGGTAAAAATTGATGTTCGGTTCTCGATATCTCTCAAATTAATTTTATTCATCCAATTTGTTTTTGTTTATATAAGAAATAAAAACTTTTAAGAAAGGCTACTATAATTGATAAAAATTGGTTTTCGACTAAAAATCTCGTTAACAAAACTAGATTTTGAAATGAAACTATTTCATTATTTTCAAAATATTGTTGGTAATTTTGAAATTTGTAAGAATAATTCGACTGACAACTTTTTTAACACAACACGAAAACCAACAAACTTTTAAGCAAGACAATTCGACAGACGGGATGGGAAGTTATCAGTGTGGGTCGCATTCCAGCCTCTTTCTTATATTATAATTACATATTTACATACGTATGTATGTAAGTACATACGTTTAAAATAAGGTTTGTATTGTTATCTGTTTCCTCTCAGTTTTAGATACTCATCCATTCCTCTGTTGCAATGACACGTACAAGAGCAAAAGCTCTTTATAAACTCATGTTTCATGTACCTAAGTCATTCTTGGATGATCAAACGCTTTTAGCACAAAAGGAAGCTCTCTGTATTTCTATTTACAACTTATTTTGTGCTTTTCATAAAAGTTCTAATCCACCCCTATTACCAATACAAGCAGATACATTACAAAACACTCCACTTCAGTCTGTTTTTTGTATGCAATTGATATCCTTTTCTTCCAGCTTATTTAAAAATTAAAGAACATACACCAATTTCTGAACACCTGGGGTTATGTTTACCCTTAAAGAGTGTGTGTAATTCTGCAATTACGATTCTTTTTGCAAACTGAAAAGCTTTTAGCTCCTGTATGCCTGCATAACATCCGATGTGGATATAAACATTAGAATTGGATGTGTCTTAACGTAATTAGGATCTAGGTATTTATTTTGCGGTTCTGCTCAAACAACCCTGATGCTGCAAAAGTGAATTCAGAAATAATATAGTAATAGAAGGTACCAACCCAGATGTATCTATGTATGTATATGTTGTATGTACGTACATACATCACACCTACCACCGAGATTTATTTCAATGCGCTCTGCCTTGTAGGCAAGCAATTTAATCCATTTTCATGATTTGTATTGTAATATCGAAGTAACATTTAGCCTGCTGAAATTTCTGTTTGCCGTGTACATAAAGGTTGAATGGAATTACGTCGCGTCGTAACTTTAAGAAGTTGGAGTTATCAGTTTTACAAAACCAAATATGTAAATATAGACCTTCAGGGGAGAAGTACTTTCTGAATTCTCTAATTTCCTGTTATAACTTGGGCGTTACCTTGAGAAGGGTTACACAACTTATGACACGTGTCTAATATGTTTTGTTTTATATATAGGTACATTATTATAGGTATTTAACTTACAGGTCGTTGACACAAACACATGTAGGTATTCAGTAGTTGGTCCTTGAAAAGGTACACATAACAACCTCCACAGACAATATACCTAGGTACCAATTATTCTGAATTGAAATCAATGGAATACATAAGAACATTCCTGTTTAACATTATGAGCGCCGGTTACGAATTCTGGTGGAATTCCGTTTTACTGGGAAAATTTGACCTGAGAAGGCGTCCTGAGAACCTTAGGAAAGGTGGTGAATGTTTTTTATATGGTCGTCTATATTGTTTCTTTTTGAGGATGGGTGAATAAGGGTGTCTTTTGCCTAGAGGAATGTATATTCACATAGTACAGCCATAGCTTCTGAAAATTATGTTTGCCTGTCAATAATTCTGGTGGAATTTAATTTTATCAATTATTATACAACTTTTAAGACTGCAACTCCATCTGGATTGAGGGAGAAGAAACATTAGTAGTTCAAGGAATTGCCACTGGTTATCGAATTCTCAAACCGAATGCAGCATAACTATTTATGGTTTGAGGATTTGGTTTTACATGATAAAGGTGGAAGTCGAATAGGGCGGCATCTAGACATTTTTTGTGGGACGTCTGTCTAATGGAGAAATTCATGGAGAAATCTATTTGCAGCCGGGAGACTTACGAATATGATAATTCGAAACAGGCAAGAATAGGGAAAGACTATAGTGAGTTAACGAAAGTCTGAGTGAATAAGGAAAATACATTTTTGTTACAAGGGATGTTAATTTAACAATACGTACCTAAAATATTGAGGGGATATGCTTTGTGTTTGTATTTTGGTTTGGTTACATACGCAAACCGGTAGTCTTCCTATACAACGATGATTAGACAAAAGCAGGTGAATCGCAATTTTGTGTAGGAATTTTATATTCTTTGTTGAGATTTTATATTTTTGATGATTTAAGGATTGCATAAGGGAATCATAATTTGATCTATTATAGGCAAGTATGTAAATATGTAGGTAAGTATTTCATTCTTGTGTTATAATAGGTAGCTAGCAAAATAAATTTAAAAAATTCGATCACCTACCTTCCTAACATTTTTTATTCAAAATGAGCATAAAGAAGTTTTAATTTTCAAAGTCATAGAAAGATGATTTTTTTTTAATAAATAAATTTGTTGATTAGGTAATACCTTAGGAAATAAAATATTTTGATGTATGTTTAATTTTGTACACATTTAAGAAGATAATAATACCTATTAGGTACCGTATAATTCAGGGAAATTTTAACTTAGACGTTTTTTAGTGATTTTTTTGTAAACGGGATGAGGAACTTTTAAATTTGTTTGTTTTAAAAATTAACACATACATATCTTTGAGGTTATAAAGTAGGTAGTTATAACTTCCGTTCAAAAAAGTGTTTCAAGGACAAATTTTGAGACATACTTTTACTTTTAAGTTCTTATGATATAGGTATGTAGGTATTTATTATAAGAAGGACCTTCCTATCTACAATTTTGAATTATCAATAATGCTTATTTTTACTAAAGTAAAAGACTTTATTTGGATCTTTATTTTAAGAGAAATATTAGTCTTTGTAATTGTACTTACAAAAATTTGATGCCTTGTGGTCAGTCTTAAGACACCTATCTAAATTCTAGCAAATACAATTTTTTTATGTCAAAACAAAGTTTTTAAATTTGGGGTAATTTTTCAATAAATTTGAAATAAGCATAAAGTTTTACTACTGTTTGAAAATATAGGTACTAATAATAAAAATAAACTCCAAGAGAAATTTACGAAAAAAAAAACAAACATTTAATGATGCTGAGGAACACCTGAGATCAGGCACGTAGCCAGAGGGGGGGGGGGGGGCTAGAGGGGCTCAAGCCCCCCCGAAATGATTTTTAAAAAAATAAAATATATTGCAGCGATGTGAGGAACTACATCTAGATATGAACAAGTGTGTTGGCCAAGGTTATGACGGAGCGGCAAATATGTCAGGCCACTTAAGTGGAGTACAGAGTAGGATAAGGCAACAGTATCCAAATGCCAGATATTCGCAATTGTCTTGGTGTAGTAAGCGAAATAGCTAATTTCTTCCGAAACCATTCAAATGTAAATAAGACTTGCCAAATCGCCATCCAAAAATACGCACCAGAAAGCAGAAACAAACGACTTTTGCGCCTTTGTGAAACAAGGTTTATTGAAAGGCATGACAGCATTCTTTCAAATGTAGAGCTCTTCAAATGTATTGCTATTAGTCTTGAAGAAATATCCACCAAGACGTGGGCAATGTCTTCAAAAGCATCAACTCTGTTAGCAGCAATTCAAAGAAGTGATTTTCTGGTAAGCCTCATGGTATGCGAAAAACGTTTTAGTTTAACGCTACCCTTATCAATTTTCCTTCAAAATGAATCTTTAAATTTCGTGTCTGCAATAAATCACACGAAACAAGTCTTAAGTTCTCTTAAGTACATAAGAGAAACTGCCAGAGACTTTTTCAGAGACGCTTTTCAATCCGCATGACAACTTGCCAGGGATTTATTTGAAGTCAGCATAATAATTCCAAGGCTTTCTTTGAAACAAACAACGCGCTCTAATCCAGAAACATCATGTCCAGAAGACTATTTTAGAGTTTCTATACTTATTCCCTGTCTAGATTCTCTTATACAAAATCTTACTGACAGATTTATGGTCAACGAGGACGTTTTAATATCGTTTCAAGATCTGCTTCCAGGTTTTGCTGCCGCCAATCAAGTAAATGAAATGGAAATTCTAACACTCTACTTCGATAACGCAATATCCTTGTCAGCTGTTAAAGCGGAGTACATACTCTGGTGCGAAAAAATTTCATCGATGGATCCCTTTTCCGATGTTCTGAAACTGCTAGATATATGTGACAAGACCTACTTCAGGAGCATAAGCTACTTGCTTACAATTTTGGCCACACTACCAGTTACAACAGCTAGCGTTGAAAGAACCTTTTCAACGATGAAAAGTATCAAAACAGTATCCCGAAGCGTTATGGGCCATCCAAGACTAAGCGCACTTGCAATGCTGTCTGTTCACTCAGGTATTGATGTGGATCCAGATGAAGTGATCGACATTATGTCTAAAAAAAAGACAAGGCGTTTATTGCTGTATGTTTAAGATCTATTACAATTATTTCCGAAATTAATATTATAAATCTTAACGAAACTAATGGCAACGCCTCTAGCTTAAGCCAAGAGCAAGTTGTCCGTAATGTCTTTCACTTTGGCTGCATATCGCATCGGGATAAGTTGTTTTCCTTCAATATTATATGAACATGTATTTTAATTTTCAATTATATTGCAATAAATTTCCATACTATAATTTAATAATAATAATAATTTAAATTCTAATATTTTTTTTCTACTAAGCTATCGAACACTGTAAAAATCCAAACTATTTATTTAATTAAATAAAAAAAAAATACAAACAAAAATAAAACATTTGCATTAAGGGTATTCATGCAAACACAGAAAATCCATAGAAACCTTAAAAACTGTAGAATTTTCTATCGGTAGAAATCAACTGTCAAAATTTGCATGGGAAAAATATTCTGCAAAATATAGAATTTTATCTCTCAAATTTGAAGCAGAAATCGTAGAAAAAAAAACAGATAAATTTTGTGTTTGTTTCTAACGTGGGGTGTTCATGTAAACCCTTTGCAGAAATTTATATTTTTCTACAAAGTAGAAAATTATATCGTTACATGAATACCCTTATTATGTAGTTTTTTTTTTAATTTTTGTGTATAGAATTACGAAATTCGAAATTGAACAAGCCCCCCCCCCCGAACCGAAATCCTGGCTACGGGCCTGCCTGCGATAAGTGAAATTGAAAAAGCAGTTTTAAGCTATAAACAGAATGGGAGAGTACGATAGCTTGGCCGGCAAGATTTGGTCAAAAGCGTGCACTTTTGACTATCGGAATGGGGTTTTATGTCTCCTCGTGTAGTAGGTAGAAGCAATTTTAGAAGGAATGAGTTAAATTGAAAAAATTCCTATACCGAGTCTATTTAAAAATATTTCCTATATTTTAAGATTTAAAAATATACCTGTTAAAAAATTTTGTTTTCAAAAATGTTAATGCCATTTGATTTTGTTAAAAAAGTTATCAGTTGAACTTTTCTTAAAAATTTTAAAATTACCAACAATATTTTGCATATTATGATGAAATAGTTTGATTTCAAAATCTATTTTAACGAGATTTTTAGTCGAAAACCAATTTTTACCAATTTTAGTAGCATTTCTTAAAAGTTTTTATTTCTTCTATAACCAAATACAAATTGGATGAATTAAATTAATTTGAAGTCAATATCTTATTTTATTCGCGAGATATCGAGAACCGAACATCATTTTTTACCAATGTTGCGTACTATTTTTTGTAGATTTAAATTTTTTATGAAGAAACTGACTTGGATTTTTATAAAAAAAACTTACTGAATGTCGAAAACAATATTTTCTCTGAGTTAAATTCAGTTTGAAGCCAATATTTTTAATTTTTGTGAAGATATTTGAGTTGAAATTAATTTTTTACTAACTTTTAGTTATGTTGTTATTTTTTGTAAAAAAACTGTCAATTCGATTTTTCTAAAAATTTTACCAGATGCTGAAAACGTTATTCTTCGTTGCACAAAATTGTTTTGGAGATAAAATCATTTTTGTTCGTAAAATATTCGAGGTGACAAATATTTGTGTTAAGTTTTTTTTGATTTATAAAAAAAACTTTATTTGGTCTTTTTTTCCGAAAATGTACTCGTTTGGTATCACGTTATAATATATAATATAAAATTTAATTCAATACGCTAGCGTTATTGGTTCGTAAGATATTTTGGGTTAACCAAAATGTTCACCTTTTTTTTAAATTGCTATGGTAAAAAACCCACCCTCTCAATTTTTGAGAGTCCTTTCCCCATCTTTTTTTAGCATTATTATCTGTGTAACAAAATTTTTTGAAAGAATGCATTTTTGTTTTTATTTTAAACTACACATTTATAAATACTGTACCTACCTATCTACTAATCTCAAACAAAGTGCTAAGTGTACTGTCCGGATACTAGTAGGAATTCCCTATGAAATTTCATGAACTTTCATAAGTTCAAATAAATCTTATCTTCAAATATTGTAGAAAAACTTAAAGCCAAATAAAAGCAAAATACCCACCTGCCAAAATATACATAACTATAACCAATCGTTTAACTAACCGCCAGGCACGTAGCCGGGGGGGGGGCTAGAGGGGCCCCGCGGAAACGAGGGCTGTACAATCTAATAAACCCCAAAAAGTTTAGAATTGGCACTTTTTATGTAATAATAGATAAATTGCTCACAGAAATGCACAAGAGGTTTGAAGCTTACACTGATATCTTTGGATTTTTTTTGCAATATTTTAAGTATGAGTGAAAATGAAGTAAAAATAAAAGCAACAAATTTAGTCGAAATTTATCATTAAGATTTAGAAATTGAATTAACTTACGAACTTGAGCAGCTTATTCAAATGATGAAATTGCAGCCACAATTGTTTTCTTTTCAAGTTCAAAAAGAAAAAAGTGAACTTATTTCACCATTTAAAATACTTAATTGGATCGTTGAAAAACAAATGATTGACGTTTTTCCAAATGTTTATATAGCCCTTAGAATATTCGTAACAATACCTATAGCTAATTGTGAAGCAGAAAGATCTTTCTCAGTCCTTAAAAGAATAAAAAATATGTACCGATCTTCGATGTTGGATGAAAGATTATCATCTTTAACGCGTTTAGCAATCGAATCCGAATTTTTCAGATCGATTGAGTTTAATGATTTGATTCAAGATTTTGTAAAAATGAAATTGAGAAAAAAAAAATTTGTTTAATAATTATTATTTATAATGTATACTTACTTACGCAGAAAACAACACCAGCGCTGAGATCAAACGAAGAACAACTCTTGCTAACCGCTGTTTCTTTGGGTTAAGAAAGCAATTGAGTGGAAAAATCCTCTCTCGAAGGACCAAAGTGTCGCTATATAAGACGCTTATCATCCCCGTCCTGCTATATGGTGCAGAAGCATGGACTATGACAAAAGCGGATGAAAGCACCTTGGGTCGTTTTGAAAGAAAGGTTCTTCGTGTGATCTACGGTCCCGTAGGCATCGAAGGGGAGTGGAGGAGAAGATGGAATAACGAGCTGTACGGGCTGTACAGTGACGTAGACTTAGCCAGAAGGGTAAAAGTCCAACGACTAAGATGGCTAGGTCACGTAGAGCGCATGGAAACCAATGCTCCGGCCCGGAAAGTCTTCGAATCCACACCTACAGGACAGCGCAGTAGAGGAAGACCGCGAATCAGGTGGCGCGCACAAGTGGAAGGTGACCTCACCCAACTCGGAGCGCGAAACTGGAGACATCTAGCTAGGGACCGAGCTAGATGGAGAAGTTTGTTGGGTGAGGCCCTAGTTCACACAGGACTGTAGCGCCACCTTAAGTAAGTAAGTAAGTAATGTATACTTACTCATTCAATCTAATAAATCGTTATTACTACATAATTTGTTACTTTTAATTTTTAGAGTGTTGAATAATCAAAAAGAAATGGTCTGACGGTCTGACGGTTGTGAGTTCATGGTTTTTGGATTAATTACAAATTGGGTTATGTGGGTTTAACGCTTTTGGGTATACGATTTTTTATTTGCGATTGCAAAATGAACACATTTAATTTTTCAAAAACATTAAAAAGAGCCCCTGATGAATAATTCGCCCAGGGTATCAAAAATTCTTAATCTTATCGGGGATTGGAGCACTTGAGGGATAGCTTCTTGGATTTTTGATGCGTCAACTCCTCGGCGCATCGTCTCTGAGAGCGTGGACTCCTAGCACCCCGGGTTATTGAGTTGGCTCGCTTGGGTTTAGGACGCTTTGGGTTATTAGGTTGGCTCGCTTGGGATGTAAGCATACAAACATTTATTTCATCCCCTTATTAGACACAATATTAAGCCATTTTTTTTTATTCTACCGTTGTGCATTGATGTAAAAGATATGATATAAAAGAACAAAAACAATTTCATCGACCTTCGAATGGAAGATCTTTATATGAAAACATATACAAGGATAGACTCAAATAGAATGAAGGAAATTGTGTTGACTTTTTGGGTGGGAAATAATTTATCTCCCTTAGAGCCCCCGCAGACCGCAGACTTTTTATCGGCAGATAGTTTGGTCGGCTTCTTAATCAGTATAGAGAGGAATGCATATGCGCACACTACAGCGATTCAGTATCGGCCGATAAAAAAGTTTGATAGGCTACCCGATTACATTCAAACTAATCTGTCGGCCAACTATCGGCCGACTGTTTAATCCAGTATTAGCGCATACACGCCTGCGCATACATGACGATTGTTTAGTCGGCCGATAGTTCAGTTCGCTCTGTGATTTGGCGTCGTGTGCGTGTATTTTGAATATGGCGTCGCCCAAATCACAATTGTTGATTCGAGAATAGTCGGCCGACTGTTGGATAGTCTGCGCCCTGTTCACCAACCAAACTGTTTAATTGACTCGGTGTGCGCACTTTCAGCCCAACCCGACCAAACTATCGGCCGATAAAAAGTCTGCAGTCTGCGAAGGCTCTTATTCTACTGGCTGCTTATGGGAATGAAAATAATATTTTTCTCTCGCTCTCGCTGAATTTCTCCACTTGCGACACCAACGCCAACGACTCGGCATGTGGTCGCCCTAAAAGTTTCTGCTTAGAGAGTACTATGGTTTTCATATACAAAGCTCTCATGGGCAGAAACTTTAAGGGCGACCACATGCGCCGGGTCGTTGGTGTTGGTGTCGCAAAATATTTTATTTCATTATAAGTTTTCAATAATTTTGTAACCAGCTTTTCAATTGCATTAGGTATCAAACAACAATTTTATTTATTTAAAAAAATCATCTCTCTAAAGTAGCATTCACATGAGCGCGAACAACGAACGACGAATGAATTACAAAATGTGAGTTTATATACGTTTGAAGACATATTTCCACACAAATTCTTAACAAAACGATAGCAATATAGTTTCTATTTGATTTATGATGCATACTTTTACTTTTCAATATCATATATTAATAAATTTAAGAAAACAAATTTATTCGTCGCGAAAAAAATTTTAGTTGATACGAACTGTCAAACTTTATTCGCGTTCCACATTATCCACACTCTCAACGAACACAAAAATCGCGCGTACTTAACCTAAAAAAATCATTCTTGTTTTGGTTTCGGTGGTGAATGTCAAACTTCATTCGCGACGAATTAAAAACTCTCATGTGAAAGAAATGTCAAAATCGACGAATATTCGTCCATTCGTTGGTCGTTGGACGTGCACATGTGAATATTACTTAAGACCTTGAAAATGTATACTTCTTTATGCTCAATTTGAAAAAAATTGTTAGGAAGGTAGGTTATCAAGTGGGTCAAAAACAAAAGAAGGGGTTGGTGGAGGTGTGTACTCTGAACGACTGAAATTAAGTCTCTCATTCCGCCTTCCCAATCTTTGTAGCGTGTTTCAGGCGGATCTTTTGGCAATAAAAGAAGTCTTGTCCTGACTTAAAGAAAACGTGATATCAACATCTGATATCCGTATTTTCTCAGATAGTCAGGCCGCTATCAAATCTCTGGACTCTGTCTCTACAAACTCTATAACAGTCCATAACTGTCGATCATCTCTAATGGAGGTGGCACAACAGTTTAATATTCACCTTTGCTGACGCTGTGAGGAGGGCAGGCACTAGATGGAACAACATCACCACGTGTCAAGTCACAAAAAAAATCTGGCCAACACTGGATTTTAAACATTCAAGGGTTCAAGGTGCTTGCTCTCTCTAAGCAGATCGCATATAAGCTCGATAATAGGTGTCATAACCGGACACTGTCTAATAGAAAAGCACGCCACGAGTTTAGGTGTATTCTCAAATGACTTTTGCAGAAGCTGTATGGACGAGGAAGAGGAAGAAACAGTTCTTCATCTTCTCTGCACATGCCCTGCTCTGGCTCGAAAACGCAAGAATTACCTAGGAGAATTCTTCTTCAACGATCTAAACGATCTAAATCATATCAGCATAATCAGCCTCTCACGTTTCGTAAGAGACTCAAACTGGTTCCATTGAGCTTAGGAGGAAGCCTCAGAATTCATGTGGTATCACAGTGGGCCATTAAACTGGCCTAAGTGTGTCCGTTTCCATCTTGGACAGCCACTATAACCTAATCAAACCTAACCTAGGTTATCAAGTGTTTAAAATTTATTTATCTAGCTATACCTATTATTCTACAGGAATGAAATCTCTATATATGTAGTTACTTACCTATAAAAGTTCAAATTATATTTCCCTAATACAATTCTCAAATCATCAAAAATATAAAATCTCAACCAATGAATATAAAATTCCTACATGAAATCGCAATTCACCTGCTTTTGTCTTATCATCTTTGTATAGAAAGACTACCGTTTTGCGTATGTAACCTTTGTTTTGTATGAAAAAGTTTTCATATACAAAGATGTAACCAAAAAATATAACCACACCAAAATACAAACACAATAAGAAACAAATGTGTATTCCTCATTCACTCAGGCTTTCGTTAATTCTCTATAGTCTTTCTCTATTTCAAATTATAACATTTTTAAGTCTCCCAAGTCTCCCGACTGCAAATCGATTTCTCCATGAATGTCTTGACTAGACGTTCCACAAAAAATATCTAGATGCCGCCCTATTCGACTTCCACCATGAGAGTACTATCTTTGTATATGAAAACTAGTTTTCATATACAAAGGTACTATAGTTTTCATATACAAAGTCGGTGGTGACATTAAGTTATTTTATAGGAAAACCCTGTGGCACCTTTGTGGAATGCCTTACCACACTCTGTCTTTCCTAGTCATTGCAATATTCAGGAATTCAAAACCAATGTGCACCGACATCTCCTTTTAAACCCTCTCTCCTCTTCCTAGTGCTCACACTGTGCATCTGCATAATAAGGGTAGTAATATCCCCTTGAGTGTTTGCTTATTATAAAAAAAAAAAAATATATATGATGAAATAGTTTGATTTCAAAATCTATTTTAGCGAAATTTGTAGTCGAAAATCAATTTTTACCAATTTAAGTAGCATTTCTTAAAAGTTTTTATTTCTTATAGGTATAAACAAATACGAATCGGATGAATTAAATCAATTTGAAGTCAACATCTTCTATCGTTCACGAGATATCAAGAACCGACCATAATTTTTTACCAATGTTGCGTACTATTTTTTGTAGATTTTTTTTTATGAAAAAACGGACTGTTGGATTCTTATAAAAAAATTATTGAACATCTAAAACAATATTTTCTGTGAGATAAAATTAGTTTGAAGCCAATATTTTTAATTTTTGTAAAGATATTTGAGTCGAAAGTAATTTTTTAGCAACTTTTAGTAATGTTTTTATTTTTTGCAAGAAAACTGCCAGTTCGATTTTTCTCAAAATTTAACTGAATCTTGAAAACAATATTTTTGTTCGTAAAATTTTCGAGGTGACAAATACTTTTGTTAAGTTTTTTTGATTTATAAAAAAACCGTTATTTTGATTTTTTTCCAAAAATATATGTACTAGTTTTGTATCGCGTTACAATATATAATATAAAATTTAATTCAAATCTTGAGCGTTATTGGTTCGTGATATAGGTATTAAGGGTTAGCCAAAATGTTCACCTTTTTTTAAATTGCTTTGGTAAAAAACCACCCACTCAATTTGTTTTAGAGTCCTTTCTATATCTCTATTTGTTCTTGAGCTATGGACGACAAAAAAAACTTCCCGAACGTACGTACACACGCACGCACAGACATCTCTCTAAAAATCTTTTATTTCGACTCTAGGGACCTTGAAACGTCGAGAAATCGGACCGATTACAATAACTTCCTATGGGAATTTAAGTACGCTTAACGCGAATCGGCTCTTACCCTTAATTTCCAAATTTTAGGTCAATCAACCTAATGCGTTGGGGTGAAGGTACGGGCCAGGACGAAATCAGGGGACCCACTTCCACTTCTCTACCATCGAAATGTCATTTTTGATTAAAATCTTGAGCTCGACATTTTTTACGAATGCAAAACTTGCCTACTTAAATATACCTATGACATGACGCAAGTAAAAAAATTAAGTTCAGACCCATGATTTTCTAAATTGTGAATATAAGTCTAAAATTGACTTTAAATGTCTGAAGAATCCTTCATCTTAACAAGCTTATAACACCAAGGTTGTGAAATAACATGAGTAATTAATAATTATCATTGGTAGGTATAATTTTGCGTTTAATGTTAAAAAATTATTGGTTGGTTAGTGGCACAAAAAAAATTCGAAATCGTATATAGGTAAAAGAAAATTTCAAATCAATACCTACAAAAAATACCTATTTCGACACTACATTTACGAAACTATACTTACTAATAGTTAATAAGTTAAAAAAACTTTCAATTGGATTTTCCTAAAAGTCACACATCTTAAAATAAAAGAGCTGACAAAATTGTATTAAAGGTACCTACAACAGCAAACAACATGTACCTACCTACCTACCTAAATATAAACTAACTTTGTTGTTTATGGCTAACAGCTTTATTGTTTACATTTATTTATTAAAAATGATAAAACAAAAGGAGGATTGGATCATAAATAAAAGACACAAATTTCAATTATATCAAATTATTCAAATTATCTGAACCAACATAAAGAATGCATTTTTGTTTTTATTTTAAACTACATATGTACATAGGTATTTATAAATACTGTACCTACCTATCTACTTATCTCAAACAAAGTGCTAAGTGTATGGATAATGGATATTATCACTGTCCGGATAGTAGTAGGAATTCCCTATGAAATTTCATGAAATACCTGCCTACCTACCAATATCTTTTATACCTGTCTAAAATTTGAATTTAAAATCAAACCCACATCCTGAAAAAAAATCATCTACCAATTGATATTTATCTACAAAAAAAACTTTAAAGGTCAAACAAATCTAATCTTCAAATATTGCAGAAAACTTAATGCCAAATAAAAGCAATATACCCACCAGCCAAAATATACATAAAACATAACTATAACCAAACGTATAACTATCCCAATATGTTTCTTCTTCACAAAAATCGCATCGTAGCTTCGTATACATAATACAACCATTTTTCATATACAAAGATCGTACACAAGGAGAAGCAGAGTCATGAATGTAAATAAAAACAAAAATCGGTACCAGATCCTGAACAGCTGATGTAAGCATACAAAAATTTCATTCATCCCCTTATTAGCCACAATATTGAGACATTGCCGTTTTTCATATAAAAGTGCATTGATATAAAGAAAATACAACAACAAATTCATCGACCTATGGAAGCTTAGTATATGAAAACATATACAACCATAGACTCAAATAGAATGAAAGAAATTGTGTTGACTTTTTGGCTGCAAAATCTTTGTATATACAAAGGCAACATTAACTGAGCTCCTTATTCTGCTGGCTGCTTATGGGAATGGAAATAATATTTTTTTCTCGCTCCCCCCGAAATCTCTCCAATTTCGATTCTACTGCCAACGACGACGGCGCGGCGTCCGGTCGCGTAAAAAATGTCTGCCCATGAGAGTACTATGGTTTTCATATACAAAGGCAACATCTAGGCATTAAGAGGAGAACTAGCTTCGTTAAGCATCTAGTGATAAAGAGGAGAACTTCGTTAAGCATCGAGAACAACCTCGTAGATTCTCGAACCGATTTGAGGTATATAAATAGGCGCTCGGAAGCGAAGCGGTTTATTATTATTGGTTGTGAACATAAAGTAAAGACTGTGTAAAATAATTGAAAGTAAAGACTGTGTTTAAAAGTAATATTTGAAAGTGTTGAATAAAGAACATTTTTTGAGTAATTTAAATAAAGTGAATTTGTGTTTTTATTAACGAAGTGTGAATAAGTTTTAATTTATCGGACCAAGCCGAATAATACAATATTTTGGCTTTTAATTTATTGGGCAATAAGACCGATCACTTCTTTTTATTTGTTTTAAAAGTTTTAACACCCAAATCGAACAACAACAAAATGTTAATAAAGTTGTTTTGAGTGCTATAGGATTTTTAATTTGGACGATATAGTTTTGAGAGAAAAGATCTAACGCCGCCGATAACACTTACAATTAGAATATTTTTTAGAAGATCATTAGGTGGTGCCTGCTTTTGGACCGTTTAGGCGTTTCTTATAATGAAATTGACGCACGAAACTATGCTGAAACACTATTAAAAGTAGAAGGGCTATGTGACATCACAGACAAGAGAAATATAGTCTTGTTCATTATTTTCTGTGGAATTTTCAACACTCACAGCAGTAGAAATATTTCCATCTGAAAATGATTGAAACTCCAGGAAGGTTAAAAGTTTTTTCGGATGAAATACATATTAGGTTTCAAATACGTCTTTGAGTCTTTGAGTTATTGCCAAGATACATAATAAGCTAGGAATAGACCCTTCTTCAGATATACTTTTAATTTCAATTTTTTTTCAAAATGAATCTCACAAACAAAGAGATTTTTTGTAAGATCATCTTTTAATTAACAGGCACCATGCCACTCCATAAAAACAACATAGTTTTTTTCCTGATCAGGAAATTTAAAAAATTTAGTGCTTGAATAATCCTGCCTCTTAGCACCACAGGAAGAAATACAACATTTAAAACGGTGCCGGTACCTGTGCTTTTCTGTTGAAAACATTTTTAAAATACAAAATGTTGTTCTTGGAAAATACAAATACTAAGCACTATTTTACTTGTATGATCATACCGAATTCAATAAATAATATGACTAGTGTCATCTACAAGTAAAAAGAGAACTAAAGTCGATGGGGACCATATTCTACATCTGTGATTTACAAAATAATATTTATGACGACCAAAAAAACGATCAAAACGGTGTTCTGAAAATTAATTCAAACATATTAGATGAAATAGCAGGATATGAGTTTTGTCAATAGACACTGTCACTAACTCAGAACAGAGCACTTCATACCCATGAGAGTTTTTAACTCACTTGAGCTGACAGGTGTGCCCTCACAAATCAATTCCCCCAATTAGTTTCGCTTTGGAGGTGCGCCCAGATCAAAGATAAATTTTCAAAACATTTAAAAACCGTTTCAGAAACAGTGAAACATTTTTAAAATGTTTTTTTTTTTTGGTCTGGACGCTCGCGAATCATTTCTGAATTGTTTTTTGAAATGTTTGTCTGTTTTCCATCCCGAATCGAAAACTTTTTTTGTTTGCAAAGCATTTACATATATAGGTAGACAGTGAGTAAGTAGCTATGAATATATACATAAAATGTTGCGATACAAATCAATAAAAGAAAAAAAGTTTTGTGAGAGTAATTTACAAAGATTTTTAAAACAAAATCAAAATGAAAACAAAATTTGCATTTTACTTCCTTAAACTTTGTTGCTAAAAGTACTACTTTTAACTGAAGACTAGACCAAGAACATAATATGAATCGGATATTCAGTCCTATTCCAAAAACACAGCACAAATTCATCGACTTTTGATTTTGACCAATGGACGATCCAGGGGGGCTCATATGTGCCATAAAGCTTATACAGTCAAGTTGTATATGTAAAGATTTCATCTTAAGATTTGTTAGTATCTAATTTAACGACATTCACCATAAAGCAGTTTGCTGTCAAAAACAACTCAAATTTTTGTTTTCACTCAATTTAGAATTTGAACAAACTTTAGTCATGCTTTAAATTATTTTCATAAAATTTGTTTCTAAGATAAAGAGCAAATATTCAGGTTCTTAAGAAGAAGCCTTGAATAAGAAATCGTCAATTTAAAAATATGTGTTTTTTTTTAAAACTTTCTCTAAAAAAAATTTGTATTCTTAATTTGGGTTCTTTTTAGAAGAAAAACATATTTTGGTATTGCTCCAGAAGGGTACCCCTCATAAAACCTTCATTTTTTTTAAGTTTCTCAAGAATTAATGGACCGATTTCAATAATCTTCTTTTTCTGTGCCAGCTCTTGTCGATGATTAAATGATCAAATTGATGATGATCAAAAATGTCATTTTTTTTGTTTTGATTTAAAAAAAAAAATACTAATTTTGTTTACAAAACTCGATAACGAAATTTAAATGTAAAATGTATATCTATAAGCACTTTATTTAGTGCTTACCAAAAAGTATTTTTAAGACAAAATTTAAAATGATTTTCGAAAAAAATAAGTTACATTTTTAAATCTTAAAATATAGGAAATATTTTTAAACAGACTTTCTCGATGGCCAAAGCCACACTGAACTGATAAATAATGTGTTCACAAACAACCCTCTTCGTATGTATTGAAAATAAGCAGATTGTTATTAGAGTTACCATTTCCACGTTAATGCAAATCATGGTGGATTTTTCTTTGGATTTTGTTTGGGAGCTTTCAGAATGTGTGCTTTTTTAAAAGCTTTTGAGAACAAATATGGGAATGGTGTTGTCGCTTGCTGGTTTTCGGTAAGTGAAGTTTATTTATTATTCTTCGTAAATTAACCCTTTGTTCCCGGAGATGTCAACTTTTTCAAATATTTGTATAAAAACTTAAACTTAATTTTTTATATAGAATGTGTATAATGAATAATGCATTTAAATAAAAAAAAATAATATTCACTAAAAATTAAAAAAAAAACCAGTAGGAATATAAAGAAAAAATATAGAGTATTTGGTTTAATTGCGAAACCACTAGGATGCAAAAGGTTGAGTTTAAGCGAAAATTATTTATAATACATGGTGTAGTTATAGATGGTGAAAAATAGTGATTTTGTTCATAAAAAAAATATTCTTTGAAAAAGTGTTTATTTATACGGTGTTTTATAATCAGTGTCAAAAAAAGAACTGCTTTTATTTTATTATAAATCTGTGCTGTGTTGTTTATAAATTGTGTATTTGTGAATATTGAGTGATACAGAATCGAAAATTTTCATTATTTTTTCATAATTGAATTTATGTTACTCTTAGTTTTCACAAAGGGGTTTTTGAATTGGGGATTATGTACATAATTTATAAATTTTCTTAAACGGAATTTATTTTTAACTTTCAATTTAAAATCAAAAGTTGGTATCCCTACTAATATTTATCAGAGCTTTTTCGAAATTTATAATGGGCACTACGGAAACCCTGTAATATTTGCTCTCTCTCACAGCTTAACGAGATTTCACTTCAGTCAGAGTGAGAGGTAAACGTCCTATCTTCTCTGTACTGACTATTTTTGTTGGACAGAGTATAGTAGGAATTCCCTATGAAATTTCATGAAATACCTGCCTACCTACCAATATCTTTTATACCTATCTAAAATTTGAATTTAAAATCAAACCCACATCCTGAAGAAAAATCATCTACCAATTGATATTTATCTACAAAAAAAACTTTAAAGGTCAAACAAATCTAATCTTCAAATATTGCAGAAAACTTAATGCCAAATAAAAGCAAAATAGCCACCAGCCAAAATATATACATAACTATAGCCAAACGTATGACTATCCCAATATGTTTCTTCTTCACAAAAATCGCATCGTAGCTTCGTATACATAATACAACCATTTTTCATATACAAAGATCGTACACAAGGAGAAGCAGAGTCATGAATGTAAATAAAAACAAAAATCGGTACAAGATCCTGAACAGCTGATGTAAGCATACAAAAATTTAATTCATCCCCTTATTAGACAACTCAACCGTCAACACTAGAGGCACAATGTTCCAAAGGTCCATCCAATTACTCGGATACGCAGATGATATTGACATAATTGGAAGATCAAAGCGTGATGTCAGTGGAGCGTTTTTGAGCATTGCGACGGAAGCGAAGAAGATGGGTTTAGTGGTCAATGAGGGCAAGACCAAGTTTTTGCTTTCATCAAAAAAGGACATTGAACAACGACGTTTTGGACAAAACGTCACCATGGACAGCTATAACTTCAAGATAGTTAAGGACTTTGTCTACCTAGGAACCGCTATAAACTCAGACAACGACACCAGCGCTGAAATCAAATGAAGAATAACTCTTGCAAATCGCTGCTTCTTTGGACTTAGAAGGCAATTGAGAAGTAAAGTCCTCTCTCGAGCATCTAAAATCACCATCTATAAGACACTCATCATCCCGGTTCTCATATATGGCGCTGAGGACTGGACCCTGTCAAAGAAAGATGAGAGCGTCTTAGGATGCTTCGAGAGAAAAATTCTTCGGGTGATTTTTGGTCCCGTACGTATAGATGGAGAATGGAGGAGAAGATATAACGACGAACTGTACGGGCTGTACAGCGACACTGACCTAGTTAGCAGAATTAAAGTCCAACGGCTTAGATGGCTGGGTCATGTAGAGCGAATGGACATCAACGCTCCAGCCCGGAAGGTCTTCGAATCCAATCCCGAGGGACGGCGCAGTAGAGGAAGACCACGACTCAGGTGGCGCACTCAGGTGGGTGAAGACCTCAACCAACTTGGCGTGCGAAACTGGAGACAGCTAGCTAGGGACCGAGCTGGCTGGAGACGCATGTTGGTTGAGGCCCAGGTCCGCCCCGGACTGTAGCGCCACCTTAAGTAAGTAAGTAAGTTAGTATTCAACCTAAGGCTAAATCATGGTTCGATTCGAGCTGCAAAGAGGTTATCAAGGAGAAAGAGGTGACTTTCCGGTGTTTTAGAGCCAACCCAACTGAGGAAAACCGGAAAAGGTTTAAACAAGCCAGGAGGGCCTGCAACGCCCATATTCAAAGGACCAAATTTTTGCATGACCAAAAATTACGGCAAAAAATACTGCAATGTCCCAAAGGCAGTAAGAATTTTTGGTCAATCGTAAAAAACATGAGGAATTCTTCCTCTTCCTCGGTTCCTACGCTTGTTGTCAATGACACTCCTTTAGTTAGCTCTATTGATAAAGCTAACTTGTTTGCAAGGCAGTTCGCCGAAAACTCTACCTTACCAGATAGTGTCATGGCTCCCCCAGTTCTTGAACGCGTAAATGATTCTATGGAACCAATCTTTTTTCGTACTCGAACTATGGCGAGAGTTCTTAAAGATCTCAACATTCATAAATCCGCTGGTCCAGATGGTATCCCCGCTATTATTCTGAAGAGGTGTTCTTCCACGCTAGCAAAACCACTGCGTAAGCTTTTCCATCTATCCTATTCTTCTGGGCTCATTCCGAGTAGTTGGAAAACTGCATTTGTTCAGTCAATCCCAAAAAAGGCGAATCTTCTTCTCCCGCAAATTATCGACCGATAGCACTAACGTCCCTTCTTTCTTATGTCATGGAAACGCTGATTAATTATCAGCTTAAGAAATATCTTGAGGAACGGAAGCTTCTTATTGACCGGCAATACTGCTTTCGTAGCAATAGGTCCACTGATGATCTCATGGTTCATCTCACCGAACAGTGGAACAAAAAATCTTTAGATCGTTTTGGAGAAAGTAAGATTATTGCACTTGATATTTCATAGGCATTTGATAAATTTGGCATCTTGCTCTTTTATCGAAAATGCTTTTGGTATTGAAGAATCTCTTCTTCATTGGATTAGAAATTTTCTTTCGAACCGTTCAATTCAAGTTGTTTTGGACGGATTCAAGTCTGAAACCCATACACAATGAGAATATTACACACATTTCAGCATTTGGTCGAATTTGTTTTCACAATTACAATGTTGTACAAAAGTAAAAACACAGCAAGAACTTGTGTTTAACTATGAGTCAAGTCAAGCTTCTTTCTTTTGTAATACATGAATGAACGGTAAAATTTGCTCAAAGGCAGTCGACATGCTGTAGACGCATCTTGTTCAAACCTGAAAAAAAATATGTGTTCACTATATCGAGATTTTTATTGTTCACTATTTAGAGAAGTGCATGTACAATTTAGAGTGTTCACTATACTGGATAGTTCACTCTTCCGAGATTCACTATATTTTTCACTCGAACAGCAATTTTAATTAGGAATTTTTGCAGGTTCTAAAATTTTTTAAATTTTGCAAAACTTTCAACGTAGGTAATTCTTCTTCATTCTTCGATGCATAGCAAAATTTTGAAGGTAATATCATTGTTTGTTCGTTATATATTCCAAATATTTTGTACAGAGTTAAAAAAAAGTTGCTTGAAAATATTCTTTTATTGTTGTTGTCAAGTTGGTAGTAAATACAATGGGTTCACGACTTTTAGTCTAATGTTTTTCACCTTACTGCGACAGCCATCGTCTAAAGGTTACGACAGCTGAACTGTCTTTCCTGGCATTGGATTCTAAATACCTTGAAACGAGAAATGTCAAAATTTTCGATTTTACAAATCTGACCTATTGTACTTTAGATTCTAAAAAGGGATAATCCGCTAATAATTTAACCTCGCTGATCAAACCACAAAAAAGTGTTCTCGGAAGAATATTACTTTTAATTTTTTTAATTTCTAAAAAACTAAGATAAATTGTTCCGGTTTTAAGAGTATAGGGCTGGAATTGGACATCTGTCAAATTAAGTTGTTGAACCAATTTTTTTTTTCAGTTGAAAGTCTGACATTTATGCAAATGGATCGCTTAAATATCGCATAACGCATACACATTGTTAAAACCTACTACAAAAATAGTGATTCTGCCACAGCCACATATAGTGCTTTAAGAGGTTTACATAATCGAAAATTGTGAAGATATTTGAAAAGACTGGATTGGTAACAAATATCGTAAGGCCTGTGCATCAACGCTTCGTTCGCACCACTGAAAATATCGCTGCTGTAAGTTAAATTGCTGCCGAAACCCCGAATGTGTCGATTTCTCGTCGTTCTCAGGTATTGGGACTGTCTTACAGCACATTATGGCGTATTTTGCTTTTGGATCTACACCTACATCCATATAAAGTATAGCTCACACAATTGTCCAGCTGACCATTTACAACGTCGTAGAACGTCCAATGGGTGGTCGAACAACAGGCGGTGGACGGCAATTTTTTGAACAAAATTTTCTTCAGCGACGGAGCGCATTTCTCAATCGGTGGGTATGTCGAATATATAATAAACAAATTGTCGTATTTGGGGTTCTGAGAATCCTCAAGTAATTCAAGAGAGGCCATTACATCCAGAAAAAGTCACTGTTTGATGCGCTTTTTGGTCCGGAGGTGTGATTGGACTTTACTTCTTCGAAAACGACGATGGAACGACTTTTACCGACATTTCGTATAGCGTTATTATCATATTATGATAACCGATTTTTTTTGCCTGCTATTGAAGTATACGACTTGGAGAGTATGTGGTTTCAACAAGACGGTGCCACATGCCACGCAACTCGAGCAAATATGTTTTAATTGCAAGAGACATTTTATAGCCGCGTGATTTCTCGTCGCGTGTGTCGTGGCGATATCATCAAAACAATGCGATTTATCACCGCTGGACTTTTTTGTGTTGAGCTACGCGAAAGACCGCGAAAGAACGCTGATGAACCTTTAACTCTTGAGCACTTAATAACTATCAATCGTAAAGTTATGGCTGAGATACCACCCAATATGTGTCAAAAATTGGTCGAAAATTACCTCAAAAGAATCGATGCTTGCAACAATTCGCGTGGTGGTCATTTAATGATGTAGTGTTTCACACATAATTTCAACGTTTAAACTTTATCATAAAAAAGAAATATCATGAACAAAATTTTTGAAGTGTATGAGTTTTATTTACGTTTGCTTTTGAAACCGCAAAATGGATAACCCTGTATATTGATTCTAGCGCTAAGACTATTTGGGGCAGTCAATTTTGGAGTTCATATAACTAGAAATCAAAATGATCTCACTTACGAGTAATTGCGATTCCAATAATCGTTCCTCATTATTAATAAGATGGTGGTTCCAAGCAATTATGACGAAGAAGGAATTGTGAATCAGTTTTTGTACATTGATTTTCTAAAAGTAAGTGCCGAGATGCTGGGTATCTCCAACGACTACTACTTCCAGCAAAATAATGACTCAAAACACACCTTACATAACGCGCTTTTGTGGCTGTTGTAGTATACTCCACACCAACTACGAACTACACCACAAAGCCCAGACATAAACCTAATCGAACATGTATGAGATACACTTGAAAAGAAAGTACCCACCCACGATATTCGAAATAATGCCCAACTAAAAAAAGCTTTAGTACACGAATGGAATAATATACGTACATACATACATAAGCAGTTCTTAAAATGATGCAAACTCGTTTAAAGGAATTATAAGATTGAAAGTGTATCCGAAAACAAAAATCCCAGTTTCTCTGCACTTTGTTTAAGATTTTCTCTTAGGATTCTTAAATAATGCTCCTTATTCATGATCCCATCAATAATTAGCAAATCCATATCTTTCGCTGATATGCAACCCTACACCATAACATGACCACCCCAATGCTTTACAGCTATCAAATTTTTGCTTTACAGATCTTCATTCTTCTTGCCCCATACCATGACTCTGTCATCGCATCCAATAAGGTTAAATTTGCTCTCATCTGCAAAAATAACATCTTCCCACCAAATTGTATTCTTTTTTGGTAATCTTTGACAAATGTTCGACGAACTAGACGGTTGCGGAAGTTTATGAAGGGCTTTCGATTACCTTGATTAAAGTATCGAAAATAATGCAAGTAAAAATAACGTGTTTTTTCATAGTTTTTCGTGTATTGCAATGTTTTGTGGTAGGGCAGATTTTTTCAGATTAAAGACAGACATTTTGTGAAAAACAAAATAGACACGAAGCTAAAAATAATGGACGAATTCCACTGCATTTAGAAAAGCTATTGCAAATAATAAAATAATTAAAAAACTAAAAACGAGTATTATAATTTTAATTTCAATTAAAAACAGAAAACTACATAGATGCTTAAATGTACAATGTTACCCATTACAAAAGTAAAAGTAAATAAAACAAATACTTATACCTAAAACATTTTTTTCATGATATTTCTTTTTTATTATAAAGTTTGAACATTGACATTATGTGTGAAACACTACATCATTTCAGTGACCACCACGCGAACTGTTGCAAGCATCGATTCTTTTGATGTTATTTTTGACCACTTTTTGACACATATTGGGCGGTATTTCAGCCATAACTTGACGAATGTCCCACAAAAAAAGTCCAGCGGTGTTTAATCGCATGATCTTGATGGCCAGTTGATATCGCTACGGTGAGAAATTACGCGGCCATGAAATGTCTCTTGCAATTAAAACATATTTGCTCGAGTTGTGTGGCATGTGGCACCTCCTTGTTGAAACCACATATTCTCCAAGTCGTATACTTCAATAAATAATACTTACATGGATGTAAGTATAGATCGAAATTTAGAATACGCCATAATGTGCCGTTCAGTGGTACGATGACCCACAGGCCTTACAATAGCTCCAATCAATGGACGATTAGCAAGGCTCCTGGCCTGGACGGCATACCAGTCGAGTTTTATAAAAACAGCAATATTGATTTCAAAAACTACCTCGTGTCCTTTTATAACAAGTTGTACAATGATGGATGTGTACCTATCAGTTTCAACGAATCTGTAATTTTTGCCATTTTTAAAAAAGGTGATCCTAATGCTGCGGAAAATTATAGAGGTATTTCAATTTTAAATTCAATAAGAAAAACTTTTACTGCAATCCTATATGAAAGGCTCACAAAATGGATTGAGGATAACAGTCTTTTGAGTATCTTTCAAGCCGGTTTCCGCCCAGGTTTTTCAACCATGGATCATATCTTTGCCATTTCAAGCATTGCTCAACAATTTATAGATAGGAAAAAGAAACTATACACTTGCTTTGTTGATTTTAAAGCTGCATTTGATAAAGTCAATAGACAAGCTTTAATTTACAAACTCTCTTGTATTGGTTTGTCACGAAAGTTTCTCCAAGTGTATGCAAGTTTTATTTCGTCAACAAATGCAAGGGTATGGGACGGTATAACATTTTCAAATCGATTTGAAACAACTTCAGGTGTTCCTCAAGGTTGTATCCTCAGCCCATTATTATTTGCCCTGTTCATAGATGATGTCTGCGATCTTCTTCCGGGTGGAGTTAATTTTGGTAACATTTTAATCAAAGTCCTGTTGTACGCGGACGATCTAGTTATGCTTGCTGATAATCCTTTTACGCTACAAATGCAAATAAACCGTCTAAGCTCATTTTGCGAGTCTTGGGGCTTGCAAATTAATACCCAAAAAACTAAGATTGTTGTATTTGAAAAGAGACAATCAAGAAGGCGAGCGGAAGAAAAATGGTCTCTAAATAATACACATATTGAGGTTGTACAGGAGTTTAAATATTTGGGTGTCCTCTTGACCTACAATTTAAACTATCTAAAGCACTCTAAAGAAAAAAGCAACGAAGCTAAATTGGCACTTAATATAATGTGGCCAAAGTTTTTTTCGAACCAAAATGTTGATTTAACGTCCAAGTACAAAGTTTTCAACGCGACAGTAAATGCATGCATGGCATATGGCGTTCAAGTCTTCGGATACACACACTTCGAAGCTTTTGAAACTGTACAAAGGAACTTTTTTAAGAGGATATTTCGTTTACCTAACTCAACACCCAACTACGCCATATATGTAGAGTCAGGAATAGTCCCTATATATATACAAAATTTGAAGGCAAGTGCGAACTTCATTACTAGAGTGATGAAAAGAAGTGAAACTTGTCTTCACAAAATCATTTTAAGAAAATTGCTTCGAGTGAATGCTTCCCCGTTTAAAGACTGGAACGAACTAGCTTACTCTTACGAAACAAGTTTAAACTTATCAGAAACTAATGTGACCGATTGGCAGGCTCAGTTTGCTGATGTGATTGCTAAGGTGGATCACAAAATGTTTCTGGATAATCTTTCCAGAGCATCTTCATCTACTTCAAGAGCTATTTATAGTCATTTAAACCACCAACTGCCCTCGGAAGTCTCTTACTTTAGTAATGAATTTTCAGCCTCGGTTATAAGTATTATTTTTAGAGCAAGAGTTGAAATTTTAAATTTAAACTTTGTACCTCATCGACCAGACTTGCCCCAGCTATGTGATCTATGTAACGGAAGAGTGAATGAAGATATTTACCATTTCGTTGCTGCTTGTCCTATTCTACAAGAAATTCGTCGGTTGCATTTTCGGGAAAGTTTTATATCCTTGGAAAAACTTTTTGAAATTTTAAATGGAGCAATGGGCTGGCGCAGCCTCTTTAAATATTGCCAACATGCTCTTTCTTACCGTAACAGTTTTACATATTAAACCTAGTCAATTACCCGCTTATTGCAGTTTAAATCAAATTGTATACCTTACAATTTACTGCTTTGTTGCTGATCATACAAAATTTGATATTATTTCTTTTGTGTTTCAAATCACGTTAAAATTGATAATATTTTAAAAATTAGCTAATCATAACCGAATTGTGTATTATTTTGTGTTTCAAATCACGCTAAAATTGATACAAATGTTTGTAAACAGCTAATCAAATTAATTAAATTGTGTAATATTTTGTGTTTCAAATCACGTTAAAATTGATATCATTGTTTTATTAAATATATTTCTTCATATCTTTTGCTACTTATTTATTTTTTTTTTATATTGTAAAGTTTTTGCTTTTTTATTATTTCTTTTATTTTTAAATCATATATGAAATGTCACCTCAGGCAGACGGCAGTATTGCCATGTCCTTATTCTTAAGTATAAAAATTTGTAAACTTTGTGATGAAAAAATAAAGAATTTATCTATCTATCTATCTATCTATCTATCAATGGACGATTATGTAAACCACAATCTCCTCTTAAAGCACGATATGTGGCTGAGGCAGAATCACTATATTTGTAGTAGTAGTAGTTTTAACAATTTGTATGTGGTGTGCGATAGGTAAGCGATGCATTTTCGTAAATGTCAAACTTTCAACTGAAAAAAATGGTTTAACAACTTAGTTTGATAGATGTCGAATGTTAATTATTGTTCTGTTTTTTTTTTTTTTTTAATTTCGTTTTAACTTAAACACATAATTCTGTAAATTAATGGATCTCGGGGTTCGTTCATTCTGTTCAGGTTTTGCAATCATACCCTGACTTATTGTAATAACTTCTCGAGTTATCAGATATTATTCTATAATTTAAAATTGATAGCCTTTATGTTTTAAATCTTCTAAAATTACAAGATTTTATGTTGCAAATAAATAAAATTGAGCTTTCTCGCTTCCCATTTGAGTATTTAATTAAATAGTTTAATATGTATGATAAATTATTATCATTATTAATAATAATTAATTGAAATATATATACATTTTATGGTTCAAGTCAACTTAAATTGTAACCTTTTATGTTTTAAATCATATAAAATTATAAGACTTTATGTTGCAAATCATCAAAATTGTAAATCTATATATATAAAAGAAAGTCGTGTTTGTTACAACACTTATAACTCGAGAAAGGCTGGACCGATTGCCATATGGTTTTTGATTTGTTGATTTTGTTTCCGTCCCGAATAGCAGAATACATCTTAAAAACAATGAAAACTCGATAAGTGCAATGAATTCTTAATCATTTCAATAGATGCTGATTTGTTTATTACATGTCAAACATAACAATGAAAACTCGATATGTGTAATGAATACTTAATGGCTGCGTTCAATCTCGGGCAGATAGGGTATTCGGATACCTTTTTGATAGTGTTTAACGTGTAAAATAACAACTGATCAAAAACAGCTGATATGTCAAAAAAGGAATCCAAAGGTATCCAAGAATTTCTGGGGTATGTAGGTATCTGACAGAACAGCTGATTCAACACATGATTGAATTTCAAGAAACTTGAAAATTGATTTCAGCTTTTTGTTTTTGTTGGTAAACAAAAAGATACAAAATGTTAGTTGAAGTTGTATTTGAGGATGTTCTGTACATAATAGACGATGAAGAAGCTATTTTCCTCCGAATTTTAGAAGGTAATTATTATGTTTCATCTTTCAACAATTTGACTTCGAAGCTTAAATGTTTCTCTGCTTTTTGTGAACAGTGTGCGTTGACCAGTTTCTTTGCGATTTGTCAAAGCCACGTTATTACACTTGGAACGCTACATCGAAGAAATTTCAACGTCGGAAGCAAGGCGATGCAGTTCCTGGTCATCAAGATATGCGTTCTACTGATGCTCTTGGTCGTATTTACACAGTTCATCCGAAGAATGATGAATGTTTCTATTTGCGGTTGTTGCTGGTACATGTTCGAGGGCCAATTTCATTTGAATCACTACGAACTGTTAATGGTATCGTGTGCCCCACATTTTGAGCAGCATGTCAAGAGCTAAATTTGCTTGAAAACGATACTCATTGGGACACGACAATCGCTGAAGCAATTATTTCTGCATCTCCAAGTCAGATACGCACATTATTTGCTATCATCATTTCAACATGCTTCCCATCGAACCCACGTGATCTGTGGAACAAATACAAAGATAACATGTCAGAAGATATTTTACATCGAATTCGCGTCAGCATTTAATAGAGAATTTTAACGTGAACGTGAATATGATCCACATGAACTAATCCAATCAGTTCAAACGAATGTACCTCTGTTGAATCCTAAGCAGAGGGAAGTCTATGATACACTGATTAATGCAATTGATGATGGAAATGGCGGCTTATTTTTTTGGATGCCCCCGGTGGATCTGGGAAGACATTCCTCATGTCATTGATTTTTGCCACTGTACGTGCGAGATCCGAAATTGCGGTAGCAATTGCTTCTTCTGGAATAGCGGCCACATTGTTAGACGGATGCCGTACGGGTCAATCAGCGTTAAAATTGCCATTAAACTTTCAAACTACTGAAAAACCGAAACACTCCGCAATGGCCAAAGTTTAAGTAGCATCAAAAATTATCATATGGGACGAATGCACAATGGCGCACAAACGCGCATTGGAAGCACTAGACCGAACATTAAAAGATCTGCGCAATGACTCGAGATGTTTTGGTGGTGCAATGATTTCTGGCGATTCCCGACAAACACTACCAGTCATTCCAAGATCTACTGCTGCCGAAATAAGCGCTTGCCTCAAAGCATCAAATCTGTGGCGATATGTAAAGAAACTTCAACTGTCTGTAAATATGAGAGTTGCATTGTTGAACGATCTATCTGCTGATGACTTCTCGAAGCAATTACTGACTATCGGTAATGGCCGTGTTCCTGTTGACAAATCGAGCGGTTTGATTTCATTTCCTCCAAATGTTTGCAATTTCGTATCATCAAAAGACGAGCTTATCAACAAAGTATTCCCGGATATCATTGCTAACCACAAAAATAATAAATGGTTAAGTGAGCGAGCAATTTTGGCCGCTAAAAATAAAGATGTAGATGACCTCAATTTTATAATTCAAAATCAAATCGTAGGTACTCTGTATTCATTCAAATCTATCGACTGTGTAACAAACGAAGAAGAAGCCACTAATTATCCAACTGAATTTTTAAACTCCTTGGATGTGCCTGGTTTACCACCGCACAATTTAAAACTTAAAGTTGGCTCGGTAGTCATCATGCTTAGAAATTTAAACCAACCAAAACTGTGTAATGGAACGCGTTTGGTGATAAGAAAACTGATGAGCAATGTGATTCACGCGTCGATACTTAAAGGAAAATTTAAAGATGAGGAAGTTCTTATTCCAAGGATTCCGATGATCCCAACGGATATGCCCTTTGAGTTTAAACGAATTCAATTCCCAATTCGTCTTGCCTTCGCCATGACGATCAAAAAATCACAGGGCCAATCCTTGACTATTTGTGGCCTTAATCAAGAAAATGCATGTTTTTCTCATGGTCAATTGTACGTGGCATGCTCACGTGTCGGCAAACCATCCGCTTTATTTGTTCTTGCGCCTGACCAAAAAACAAAGAATGTCGTTTACCACAAAGTGCTTGAATGAAAATCCTATTAATTAATTAATCCGAGTTTTATTTTTTTTCCCAATCTGCACAACATAGTTTTCAATCATTTTTTTCTAACATGAGTTTGAAGTACATTATTTTTTATTTTTATTCTCATTCTGTATATATGTTTTCATCATCATTCATCATAATAAAATACTTTTTTGTTTCTATTTATATAAATATATTATTTTGTATCATTGTTTTACGTTTATCAAAGCCTAAATTAGTTTAGCTAAAAAGTAACACGACATTCATTGACTGTTAGGCGGTACGAAATTCGCCGGGTCAGCTAGTAAGTAAATAATTTATTTATTTTTACTTTTTATTTTATTATACATATTTTCATTTTATGAAATGTCATACCCGGCAGACGGCAAATTTGTCATATCCGTATTCTTAACCAAAGTATTGTCAAACTTTTTTTGTTAAATAAAGAAAAATCTATCTATCTATCTATGTACATAATTCTATAATATAATGAATTTGTGTTACGGCATTCAAACATATACGAAAAATAGTTCAGCTAATTAGTTGTAAAGGAATTTCTTAGGATCACAACAGGAATATCGCGACAATAACCAAATACGATTTGCTTCCCTTATGATCTTGCTCTTGTTTAAATGTCAGTCAGATTTGTCTACGCAACGCCCGCCCTCCGCCACAGAACAGACAGGAACACATTTCATCGGCTTCTCACATTTATTTTAATATGTGACGGAACATGCGTACATGTGTGTGTATGTATTTATATGAAAGATACAAAATGATTTAACTTCTTAGGAAATGCCGCCGACGCGACGAATACGACGTCGTAGCATCCCGCAACCAAAAGATTGCTCCAGATGCTTTGCCTTATGCTTGGTGAATTTATTGCTTGATATGTTAACCATGTAAGATGACAAGGGACAGGCAATAGGTCGTCTTTAGAACAAATTCTCCTCCAACCACCACGAAAAGTGACAGAAGAAGGTGTTCGAAAAGTCATCTCCGTCTAATTAGATCATTTGTCTTCTTGGTAATTGTAGGATCCAGAATAATTTGAGCATGGGATTCTTGGGAAGTGTGCGGGTGGAGAGACTTGCTGGGGATATGAGTGACACTTCTTATTAACTAAGTTATTTGTCATTTGCCTTAGTGAAAAAAGGAGAGTGCTTCCTTTAAGCATATTGCACTCAACAGATCTCTACTAATTAGATTTTCGGTTACTTTAGTACTGGTTAATTGTCGCATGTGCTTGGTTTCGGATGTACTAGTTGAAGATACAATTTTTTACTTTCTTTATATACCTATTACTTTAAATATAAATTGAAACTAATAATATTTTTAAATGTTTGTACAGCGTTTCGCTTTTAATTGTTTTGTTTTAAAAATTCTGGAAACTTATTTTTAAAGAAAATTGTGCTTATATTTTTTGTTTTTATTTTGTAATTTTATCAGCCTCATTATTATTCCACTATAATTATACTAAAATATTTATTTTATTTTAAATATTTAAATTATGTTCTTTGTGTACAACCCGTAACATATTATTTATAATAATGTTAAGTTAATGAAAATTGGATTACCTGGAGAATGGGCTTATTCGTCCTATTGTTGTAACACATTTAGAATTACTTATTGAAAGCTGTAAATGACTGAAATATTAGTTTGGGCAACGTTCTAGAGTTTTTAAAGTTTACAATTAGTAAAACATTTGTATTTATTAGTTTTTCAACTATTGTGAAAAGCCGCTAACAAAATGATAAGAAAGCACAATGTCTAAACGCTGATGTTAACAAGCTCTTGCTTAAACTACTTTCCCACCTTTCAAAATGTTCTAGCTTATTATTCTACTTAAAAATTAGGAGCAAAGCACAATAATTAAAGTCACGTTACAGTTTTATTCATGTCATATGAGTTTTTTGCATATACAAACATAGCACTTGGCAATGTGCATGGATTGCCTAACCCAAGAGACACCACAATCCGCACGGTTCTACCCCTGACCAAGCTCATCTTAAGACTACTCATAGTGCTCATAACGGAAGCAAGAACTTAATAAATCATAGAACTATCTTTTTTCAAGTATTACATTCGTAAAAATGGCTTCTTTCAATATAAAATAATATTTTATGTATTTTGTTTTGTTCCCTCCACTTTAATTATTTTTTTTAACAAGCTCCTATATTGCCATAAAAAAAGCCCTCGCTCTAATGATTTTCAAAAAAAAAAAAACAATTAATAAAGTAATGTTTTTTTAGCAATTAAAAATGGCGTTTAAATGTTTGAAGTTAAACTTATTTTGCAGCTTCATTCTCAAATTTAAAATATAGATACTATTCTAATAAAATGCACGACTGGGTAGCACGAACTTGCTCCTGTATTCAAAGAGTCTGTTTAAAAAAGTATCTATGTACATATATAAGATTTAAAAATATACCTGTAAAATAAGTTTGTCTTCAAAGATATAAATGCCATTTGATTTGTCGAAAAAAACTCCATTTTTCTATTTTTTTTTGGGAGGGGGTTACATTCAATACAGTTAAAATAATTAAAAAAAAAACTAATTTAAGATTCAAAATTTTACCTGAAAAATAAGTTTGTCTTCAAAAATTTAAATGCCATTTTATAAATAAAAGAGCCCTTGATTTTTCAAATTTTTTTTTCGAAAATCGTTAGAGCGTTTTTTTTTTTAAATTAATTTTTTATATATAAAATTTTTCAATTTTGTTCTAAAAATATTTTTGGTATGCAGTTGTTTAGTGATTGTAAATATACGCTCTATATTTGAATTTCGTACAAAAATTTTGAACCGTTTTTGAGATAAAGAATTTTGAAAAAAAAAAATTCAATATTTTTTTAAAAATCCAAACAAAAAAAAATTGCACTTTTGATAATCAAATATTGTTAAGGCAATATAAGAGCTTATTTACAAAAAAATTATTGAAATCAGTACACAAGTTGCTGAGAAAATTAAAAAACAAAATAACGGTTCTATGAGCGGTACCTTTCCTGAGCAATACAAAAATATGTTTTTTTTATTAAAAGAAGCCAAGTTACAAAATAAAATTTTAGAGAAAATTTAAAAAAAATCTATCGGTTTGTTTTTGAGAAAATTCGAATTATCGTTTTTTGACCAAAAAAATTGTATGGGGGCCACTGTTAGTTTTGATCTTAAAAAAAAATGAAAAAAACGCCTAACGCGAATCTGCTCAAAACCTTAACTTCCAAGTTTGAATTCAATCGACCCAATGGTTTAGGCTGTAGGAGCGTGGACAGACAGACAAAATTTTGCACGAATGCAAAACTTGCCATATAGTTCCTATATGTCGCAAGTAAAAAAGACTATATTGATGTAGGAGCAGGTTTTGTGAGAGCCAGCTGTGCATTTCATTTGTATGTATACATAGCCGGGATCCTTCTTATTTCCAACGCTGCAAGATTCGTTTCCTTTAACTGGAATATAGATGGGCTATGATTTTTTTAAAATATTTTCTATTTCTCTGACGCACCTTGTATATGAAGGACAATGTGCATTTGGAATCAACACAATTGAAATAGATATGAAATAAAAGCTAATCACTTCTAAATATTATGGCAAGTTTCAAAACCGTCGAAGATTAGAGATATGGCCTGTTAAACCCTCAGGTGTTTTTTAATAGGATGTAGTTTTCATAGCTCAATTTTCTAAACAAAATTGTAAGATATTGGACATCCCAATATAATCAGAACATTGTATCCTTTGCCTTTTTCACCTTGTTTTTTTGGCTTTCACAATATGCGTTTTAAAGATGTATCAAGAAGAGAATGTAAGAACTTAATATAAAAAGAGGTTGGGATGCGACCCACACTGATAACTTCTCATCCCGTCTGTCGATTTGTCTTGCTTAAAAGTTTGTAGGTTTTCGTATTTTGTTAAAAAAGTTGTCCGTTGAATTACTCTTAAAAATTTAAAAACTACCAACAATATTTTGCGTAGGTGTAATGAAATAGTTTGATTTCAAAATCCATTTTTTTGAACGAGATTTCTAGACGAAAACCAATTCCAATTTGAATAGCATTATCTACTATATAAAAATAAGTCGGTTTTTCCTTCCTGACGCTATAACTCCAGAACGCACGAACCGATTTCCACGATTTTGCATTCGTTGGAAAGGTCTCGGGCTCCGTGAGGTTTATAGGAGACAAAATTCAGGAAAAATTTCAACAGAAAAGCGGTGAACTCCGTTTATTTTCCCATAGAAAGCTATTGTAAAAGTTCCGATTTGTGGAATTGAAAATTTTTAAATTGTTTGACCTTTCAAGGGCTCTATATTCTAAACCAAAGCTTATTTTTGGGAACCTTTTTTAGTCAACCATATCTTTAGAAACGTCAGAGATATCGACTTCAAATAACGTTTGTTTTAAAGATAATAAGAAAAAATGCAAAAACGACTTTTAAAAAAATTTAGTGAGTGCTTTTCGCTTGCGCATTCGAGCGAATAATCCCGATATGCAAATAACCGATGAAATCTACAATAAAGGAATGATTCTGATTGAGGATCAATGCTTAACAAGTCGCAAGGCCAATCGCTTAGTGTTTGCGGGATAAATTGGAAAATCATTGTTTTTCACATGGGCAGCTATACGTTGCGTGTTCACGAGTTGGGAAACCATCCGCTTTGTTTGGGTTAACGTCAGACCAAAAAACAAAAAAATGTGGTTTACCAAAAAGCACTTCAATGAAACGGATAATTTGCGGACAAGTATAACGCTTCGATTCAGTATTTACTTTGGATTCACTTTCATTTTTTACTTAGAGAACTTCAACTTTTCATTTTTTATAAAAAAAACTGTTAATTCGTTTTTCTCAAAATTTGCCAGATGTCAAAACCGTTATTCTTCGGTGCACAAAATTATTTTGGAGATAAAATCAGTTTTGTTCGTAAAATATTTGAGGTGACAAATATTTGTTGTCAGTTTTTTTGATTTATAAAAAAACCATTAAATGGATTTTTTTTTCAAAAATATACTAGTTTGGTATCACGTTACAATATATAATTTAAAATTTAATTCAAGTCTCTAGCATTATTGGTTCGTGAGATATTTTGGGCTAACCAAAATTTTCACCTTTTTTTTTTAATTGCTATGGTAAAAAAACCATCCACTCAATTTTATTGAAAGTCCTTTTGGCATTATTATCTGTATAACAACATTTATTTCAAGTCGATATCTCTACTAGTTCTTGAGCTATAGAAGACGTAAAAAACTTGGCGATTAAAGAAGTCTTGTCTTGGCCTAAAGAAAACGTGATATCAACATCTGATATCCATGGCATAACAATCGCAACATGTTAACTATTTCTAATGCAAGACGCTATGAAGAAGGCAATAAAATCACTAAGTGTCAGGTTACAAAAAACATCTGGCTTTCCCTAGATTTAAAGCGATCAAGTTGCTTGCTATCTCTAAGCAGATCGCATATAAGCTCGATAATCGGTTTCATAACCGGGCACTGTCTAATAGTAAAGCACGCCATGCGGCTAGGCGTATACTCAAATGACTTTTGCAGATGCTGTATGGATGAGGAAGAGGAGGGAACAGTTTTTCACCTCCTTTGTACGACATGCTCTAGCTCAAAAACGCAAGAATTACCTAGGAGAATTCTTCTATATAACGATCTTAAAGATCTCAATCATAATAACAAAATCAGTCTTTCACATTTCGTAAGGGGCTCAAACTGGTTTCATTAAGCTTATAAGAAAGCTTAAGATTCCCCCTACTCCACCACGGACAGACACTTTGACCTAACCTTACGCTCACTTTTCCTACTGTCTTCAAGCCTTTGGATTGATAAAGATTCTTTGGAGCACGAAATTTTCGTTATTTAAGGAATAATATGTCTCTACCTCTAGATGTTACAGACTTTAACATTGATAATTGGCAAGAATTTAGTTCTGATGTTGTGTATATCAAGAGGGTTAAGGTAGAGTAGGGTATCCAGTGCCGCAAATGGGGTCGTGCGAAGCATACCGCTTATACATAGCCAGGCTGAACGTTGGACTTTTTGGACTTTATTAAGTTTGTCACGGTTTATAGTTTTTTCTAAAGCAATCCACCATACTGCCACACCATATATTAAAATCGATCTGATGTGTAATGCCGTAATGCGAGGTTGTAATCCCTATTTAAAACCAATAGCTTTTTGCAAGAAAAGACAGCTTTTTTGATTCTTTCTTGTATATTGCGTTTCCAATTTAGTTATTTGTCAAGTACTCAGCCTTGCCTGAGAACTTTAATTGGATTCCTTTAATATAGCGAGGGTTACCATATCGAATTTTGAATTTCATTGAAAATAGGACTAATTCGGTTGTGTGTTGGTTGGGTTGACATCCAGTGCACATCGATCAGCCTAAAGTATTAGTTTGTACAAGGCATTTTTTAAGAGTTCTTTTAGAGTGTTAAGATGCTTGCCTAACACCGCTATAGCAACGCCATCCGTATATGTAATCACTCTGAAACACTCCGCATCCAGACTAGTAAGGATTTCATTTATCATTATGTTCCAGAAGAGAGGGAATAGAACACCACCTTGCGGTGTCCCTCTAAAATCGAATCTTTAAGCAGAAGAATTGCCCAGTTTTGAGCTTATTATTCAGCTAGTCAGCGTTAAATTAATTAACTCCCCCACTCAGAGAAAAATGGCAACGTAAATTGTAATGCGATTCCTTTTGAATTTACGTTGTAGGCCACTTCGAAAAAACAACTATAAATCAAAGTAAAACTACTTGGATTTAAATACGAAACCTATTAAACAAGGAGTTTTACTACGAAACTCATTTGAATGAAAAATAAACGCGTTCAAATCAATGCATATTTTTGGTTGAAAGTATTTCAAACGAAAAACAACGTTGATTAAAAGACGAAACCACTTTAATTTAAAGTAGAAAATCTTTGTTTCTTATTCAAAGTAGAAGTCATTTGAATCAAAGTTAAAACGTTGTTGAATCAATGTCGGAAAAAAATTTGGTCTATTTGAATCAATTGATGAGCACATTGATTTAAATTCGTTTTCTTTACATCATAAAAATTAAACAAAAAATAAGGCGAAAAAATGTAGTTTCAAATGCGTTTCCACTTTAATTTAAAGTAGAACATTTTTATTTTTGATCCAAAGGTGAAATGATTTGAATTAAAGTTGAAACATCATTAAATCAATCTGGCAAAAATTCTTCGATAACTTTAAATCAAGTGGTGGGAACTTTTAATTCAAACTCGTTTTCCTCTTATCACATGCAAAAAAAAAATAGACAAGAAACAACGTAATTTCAAAGTTGAAACAACTTTAATTCAAAGTAGAAAATATTTATTTTTCATTCAATGACGGAACTACTTCAAATCAAAGTTGTAACGACATTAAATCAATCTCAGAATTTATTTTAATTCAAGTTATGATCACTTTTGAATTAAATGCGTTTTCCCTTTACCATAGTACAAAAAACAACAGACAAAAACAACGTAATTTCAAAGGTGAAACAACTTTGATTCAAAGTAGAAAATATTTATTTTTCATTCAAAGACGGAACTACTTCAAATCAAAGTTGTAACGACATTAAATCAATCTCAGAATTTATTTTAATTCAAGTGATGATCACTTTTGAATTAAATGCGTTTTCCCTTTACCATAGTACAAGAAACAACAGACAAAAACATCGTAATTTCAAAGGTGAAACAACTTTGATTCAAAGTAGAAAATATTTATTTTTCATTCAATGACGGAACTACTTCAAATCAAAGTTGTAACGACATTAAATCAATCTCAGAATTTATTTTAATTCAAGTTATGATCACTTTTGAATTAAATGCGTTTTCCCTTTACCATAGTACAAAAAACAACAGACAAAATCAACGTAATTTCAAAGGTGAAACAACTTTGATTCAAAGTAGAAAATATTTATTTTTCATTCAAAGACGGAACTACTTCAAATCAAAGTTGTAACGACATTAAATCAATCTCAGAATTTATTTTAATTCAAGTGATGATCACTTTTGAATTAAATGCGTTTTCCCTTTACCATAGTACAAAAAACAACAGACAAAAACATCGTAATTTCAAAGGTGAAACAACTTTGATTCAAAGTAGAAAATATTTATTTTTCATTCAATGACGGAACTACTTCAAATCAAAGTTGTAACGACATTTAATCAATCTCAGAATTTATTTTAATTCAAGTGATGATCACTTTTGAATTAAATGCGTTTTCCCTTTACCATAGTACAAAAAACAACAGACAAAAACAACGTAAATTCAAAGGTGAAACAACTTTGATTCAAAGTAGAAATTATTTATTTTTCATTCAAAGACGGAACTACTTCAAATCAAAGTCGTAACAACGTTAAATCAATTTTAGAATTTTTTTTAATTCCCTTCGAATCAAGTGATGCCATTTTCGGTTCAAAGTAATTTTTCATAAATTTTAAAATTGAAAAGATAAATAAAACATTTTAATTCAATTTAAGATGTCTAATTAGTTAAAAAAAAAATAAGTGTAGTTACCTTAATATTAAAATTAATTTACTTTTAATATTTTGTTTAATTTAATCACCTACATTTAAACAGAGATATATTTTGACTGCTTAGCTTTTAAGAAAATAAGATATACCCAAATACATAATATAATCAAAAGAAGACAATTATTTTGTTGTTAACCTCCACTTCAAAATAATGTAGAAAGAATTCTACTTGAAACCACATAAAAATATTTTAAATGCAAGTGGCAACACCTAATCCACCATACAAATTAAATCTAGCAAACGAAATCAACTTAACTGTGAAGCGAATATATCCAGTAATATCCTTATAAATACAACCATGCACGAAACGCTTCCCAATCAGTTTCAGTTTGATTGTTGGCGGCTTTGTTCTTTTCCCATATTGTACCTATGTAGATTATCCTTACCTAGGTTTATGTATATGCATAATCATTCACTCATCACGTTTGCTACTTTTGTAGCATTTTTCTTTTTTCAATCATATTATAATACAATTTTTGCAATGTTGAATTCTTTTCCTTTGTTTATTCAAGGTGAATCCCTTTTTTAAATTTAAATTTCTAAATATCCTAGTAAATGTTCACTTAAATTTATGTAATAATGCAATACGGTACCTAGATACTTAAATTTTGTATTGCCAGAGATAAAACCTAAATCGTATATTTAATAAAAAGATTAAAGAAAAACAAGTCGTAAAACTTCGATTTTATTTTATCATACTATTTTAAAATATTTTCAAAGCTTCTTGGTAGTTTTATATTAAAAGTCCATTTCGCAAAAAAATAATATTAATAAACCACATAAGGTATTTTTATCAAACACATCGAAAATAATCTTTGAAAGTAGGAACAAACCTCATCGATAAACTTTGAATAAACCCTTTCGGTCCATGAATCTTTGACTCTAAGCGTCAAAATTTTTGCTCAAAATAAAAGTAGTAAGAAACGGTAAAAATACCTAAGGCTGATGGCTTTGTTGTTAATGCTTTCATAATATATATTATTTGTAATTTTACATTACACTTAATACTGTAAATAAATAAATTAATAAATAAAAATACCTAACAAGAAAACTGTCCCAAACCATTTGTGTTATCTAAAATGCTTCACAAATCATATACTTCTTTTTAACCTTTTGATCATTCTTTGTGCTAATATTCAAAGTAGCTATTATGAAATCCTTAACTTTAAATTCACAAAACGACATCATTGTAGCTACCTATTTTGCAATGTGGTTTCGTGTCTTTTTATTTTTGGCGCCAAATGGAAGATTAGATTTAAACTCTTTTCAACTTTGATTTGAAGTTGCTTTCCCTTTGTTTTAAACTCTTTTCTACTTTGATTTAAAGTTGTTTTCCCTTTACAAGATTATCAAATACGTTTGTACTTTGAATCAAAGCATTTACACTTTAAATCAATGTGGCTCCATAAATTTTAACTTTGAATCAAATACGAAACACTATAAATGAAACACGGAACGTATTAATTTCTCATTGAATAACTGTACTGTTTTTTTTTGTCTAGACTTTCAAAGTGGCTACTGTATAGTACCATTTTACTCCTATTTTGAGAAAAACATAAATGTTCTACATATTTCTAAATGTTTCAATTTAAACAAATAATAATGACGGAACCATCATCAAATATCTTTTAGAATAGAAATTGCAAATCTTGTTTCCAAAGCTATATAAAGCAGAAGTTTTGTTTTTGTGTAGCTATTTAAGCATAATTTTTACACACAATTAATATTAAAAAGTGTCTTTTAAGATTTTGTCAAGAAAAAGAAAATTCATTCACAAAAAAAAATATTTTCGCAGAAAATATTGATCTATAAATCAATCAATCTAGGAATTTTCATAAAACGTAAAATCCCTACTTTTATAATTTTTTTGTAAAGCTAGTACTAAACTAAGTAAAGTAAAAACAAATTAAGTACATAATATTATATTTTTTAAGACCTTTTTTAAACAATTTAATAAATATGATGACAATATGAATTGAAATATAAAATGAGTGGTTATTATTTTAGGGAAATACATAAGTGGTTTGGCTTTTTCTGCTGGCATCTACTTTAGGACCATTTTTCTTCTTTCAGACATATAATATTACAATTTTTGCAGTGTTTGAATTCTTTTACTTTGTTTATTCAAAGCAAATCTCTTTTGCAAATTTATATTTCCAAATATCCTAGTTAATGTTCACTGAGATTATGTAATAATGACATGCAGTACCTACGTTCATTTTTTATTGCCAGAGAAAAACCTACATCGTATTCAAATCGAAAAACTTCGATTTTATTTTATTTAATCATATACTTTTAACATATGTATTTTCAAAGCTTCTAAGTAGTTTTACATATATTATAAGTTCATTATATGCTTTATTTAAATTGATCATTCGTTGTGGTAATATTTAAATTATTATGAAAGTCTTCCCTCTAAATTTACAAAGAGACATCATTGTTGCTACCTTCTTTGCAATGTGGTTTGGTATTTACTTATTTTTGGCGCCAAATGGAAGATTAGATTTAAACTCTTTTCAACTTTGATTTGAAGTTGCTTTCCCTTTGTTTTAAACTCTTTTCTACTTTGATTTAAAGTTGTTTTCCCTTTACAAGATTATCAAATACGTTTGTACTTTGAATCAAAGCATTTACACTTTAAATCAATGTGGCTATATAAATTTCAACTTTGAATCAAATACGAAACACTTTAAATGAAACACGGAACGTATTAATTTCTCTTTCAATAACTGTACTGTTTTTTTTTTGTCTAGACTTTCAAATTGGCTACTGTATAGTACCATTTTACTCCTATTTTGAGAAAAACATAAATGTTCTACATATTTCTAAATATTTCAATTTAAGCAAATAATAATGACGGAACTATTATCAAATATCTTTTAGAACAGAATATTGCAAATCTTGTTTTCAAAGCTATCAAACGCAGAAGTTTTGTTATTTTTGTGGGTATAATTTGTGTATACAATTGATATGTATTAAAAAGTATATCTTAAGATCTCGTGGGTAGAAATTCAAATAAGTTCTTGATAGCCAATTGTAAAATCTGATATCTAATTTAATCAATCTAAGAATTTTCATAAACCGTAAAATCCCTACCTTTATAATTTTTTTGTAATGCATGTATTGAAATATAAAATGAGTGGTTCTAACTTTAGAGAAATAAATAGCTTGGCTCTAGTCATTTCTTTTGCCAAGTCCCAAAACAAATTAAGAAAACATGAAATCTTACGTTTATGAATTTTCATTCAACATTCAATATTTTTCGAATCATTATGAAATGCTTTACAAAATGACAGCACTGCTGCAAATTACTCGTTTTATGTTTCGGAATTTTATTTCATTCCATTTTGATTTTTAGCGCCAAATATATTATGATGTGAAATATTATCCACTTTGATTTAAAGGTGGTTTTTTCCTAAAAAAAAGTATCAAATACGTTTCCACGTTGAATTAAAGTATTTCAACTATATATCAATTTGGAAATATAAAATTAAACTTTGAATCAAATACGAAACAATTTAAACCAATGTAGCAACGCATTTAATTCAAACGCTGAACGTATTCATTTCATTCAAATTCACTGAAAATGCATATAATTGTGTTTATGTAACTATCCAATGCATAGTGTCGAGAAACGATGAAAATTGAAATAATACATGAGTTTTGTTCCATTTCCCACTTTTTCTCAACCAACACTATCGATGTGTTGCTTTTTCTACAATGTGTTTCAATATCACTATTTCAGTTTGATTTTTGGCGTCGTGCTTCGCGGTTGTTGTATCGTTTTCGTGTGCTTCAATTAATGTAAAACTATTAAGAAGTGATATTTTCCTAAAATTCTTTTTTTAAAGCAAACAAAAATGTATTCAAAATAATTTTATGAAAAGCGAGAGAGAGAAACAAATTAACATAAGTGAATTGATTTTAATAGGTAAGTATAGATTTGTATATAAATATATGTATATACGTTTCCGCAAAAAACCGAAATAGTAAAATTCTAGAATTACCCGGTAAATCCTTGAATTTCTCGGGATCATTAGTGAAAATTGTTCTGGGATTTACGGATAAATTCTAGGATTTAATTATTTAAGTTTTATTAGGCAACAAATTATATATCAACGCAGTAGCGTCTGTATTTTTCTCCCTCATCTAAACATCTTTCTTTTTCTACCCAAGTGTTAATGTACATACAAATTCACACGTATTAATTTGCACAACTACTTAAACAATGTTGCCAATTTTCTAGTTTTACTGTTCCGAAATTCAATACGAAATAGCTTATCTTATCTTATTTGCATTCCCGACATTTTTTATAAGATATCTTACCAATTTCAATATAGAACCATATTAAACACGACAGCAAATATTTTTGCTAGTAAAATCAAAGAAACATATTCACTTCAAAAAGTTTAAAAAAAAAATAAATTCTACTTTGATCATAAACGATACATTTTACATAAAAGTGGGAACCCTGTCCATTCAAACACGATATGCATTCATGTATTTGTAAATTCAACTTTTATATTTTTCAGCGTTCCATTTCCATTTGAACTGTCTGTCTGTACCTTGTTTTATTCATGGCATCCATATTGTCTTTATCTTTTCAAGTCGTGTCGCAATTTATCAAAAATAAAATAAATTAAATAATGGCAAGCATTTTAACAGAAAAAACATCAAACAATACCACTGAAATTGAGACTACTTCAGAAGTATCTGAAAATTTTCCTCCAGCACAAAGTGTTCAAGTTTTGGACGAGAACAAACAAATCATCCACGTTTTATTCTCGAGCACAGAAGAAGCAGACACCTACAGATTGGAGAACCTTCTCAAAAATTTTGACTTGGAAGGTCTTTTCCCCGTTTTCAGAGGTATATTTTTAATTCTTTACTATAGTTTATGAATCTACACCATTTAAATGCAAAGTAATAGAAAAAAGCACTTTATTTTTTGACAAAATTTGATAGTTTTGTACGTAGTTCCTTTAATTACATTTATCATGGGCATAAAATAAATAATTTACTCAAGGCTTTTAATCTGTCTTTTCAAAAGTATGGTTTTCATTGTTATTATTTCACTATTCGTATAAGAGCGGGTTGGTGTTGTTGCAGTTCTTGGTTTTTGTTTTTTTCTGATAGTGAATATTTTGTTGACTTAGCTGCTGATTATGAGGAAGGTTTTGTTATAGCAGCTTAAAAAATTTTAATTTTTTTAGACACAAGTTATTAAATTAAAGTCTTAGTTCTCTATTCTTGAACTCTAGCATTTACCATTGCACCAATGAAGCAAAACAAAATCCAAAAAGTTTCATTTTTAATTTTGCAATGCCTGCATTGCATATGCCTGCATATGCAGATAAATACTTTATGAGTATCTTCTCTTATTTTATCGATTTGTATCCGTTGGAGTTACATTTCTAATATTCTAATATTTATTTTCCCATTAACTCTAGTTTGTTTATTCTTTTTATGAAATAGACTCAATTTTATGCATTACAAGAAGCATTACCATAAATGATTGTTGTTATATTCCAGTATATTGATGTGAAAAACATAAACTCTTCCAAGTATTTGCATTGCATAAGTAGTACTGATAGTGAAAAGAAAAATAAAATAATTTTATTATTTGGCACATAATCAGAATAACAAAAGCAATAAATTTAAAATAGAAAATAATCATTTACGAAATGAGTTATTATCATAATGCGTTTAAACTGTACTGTATAACTCCAAGGTTTTAATATGAAATGACTCTCAAATTTTTACAAACATAAGCTATAAGCCGAATAATAATTTAATCTAGGAAATTACATGACGTATTCTGGATGGCGGTATCAGCAAACATTTCCTTTAAAGATTCGTCTTTCCTCAATTGCAAAAAACCTTTTGTGTGTGATATTTCAAATATTATTTGGATGTTTTTGTTTAATTTAGAAAAAAATATAACATTTCGTTCGTTGAGGTATTTGGCGAGAGAAGATATTAACGACATTGTGGAAGATATTGGATTACGCGCTGAATTTCGTGAAAAGCTTTTCATTTGGAGAACACAACAGGTTTGACATAACAGCATTGACTTTATTATATTTTATATTTCAAATGAATCTTCTCGCGGGAAATAAAAAAAACTTATGTTAAAAGAATTACATACTTGAATGACGAAAAGCATGTTTTTGACAATAAACCTACCACGATGGGTCAAATGACCCATTTTAAACTCATTGTTAGAATTTCTTTGAAATAGCATTTAGAATACATAAATATTTGAAAAAAAAAAAACAGTTTTAGTCATATACCAAATTGATATCATTGATATATTTTTCGCTAGATAACTAGTTATAGTTATATATATGTAACATTTTAAAGACTGGTCATTTGATTCGCTTTGGTAGGAATACATGAAGTATCGATGGGTTTAGTGCTAATATTTTGAAGTTGCATTAACAAAAATATCTAACCAAATAGGTATTTAATATTCAAAATTATTTTAGCAGGGAACCGATGAGGACACGCTTTCCATTAACTCAAAAATAACATTTTGGCAAAACCTGAATGAGTCTGGGTTGGACACTCCCACTTCCAGCTTTAAATCAAGGAATAGTAAGATTGTGAGTATAATGAAATTTAACGTTTGCTTTGTTGAATGTGCTTGTTTGTTATGTATGTTGTGTTGTTTAGAATTTTTTGCAACTTTTGAATTCTTCGTCTAAAGGAAAGTCTTTGTTGCAATTTTACTCAAATAACAATCATTTGGAAAATGTGCATAGGGATGCAATAATACAAATACTAATTGAAGAAGCTAATTGCGAAAACGTTTTTTTAAAGCCAAGTGATTTTTCTGGAATTGTTGATGAAATACTATCTGTTTTTCCAAACGAAAAGGACGCAAAGGTAAGATTAAGCCTTTGTTTTGAAAAAATTACTTTGCAAAAATAAAATAAAAAGAGACAATGTTCCGCACAGAAAAGTGCTGTATTGTGTGTTGCATGAGTAACAACTTTTCCCTGAATTGTCTTAAGTTTTCTACATTCTGACAATTGATTCAAATAGAGTTATCCGGTACAGGTAGTACAATAGCTAGCAACTATTTTTGATTTTAGCAAGTGGTGTGTTCTTTTTCTTTACTATAATTAGTATTAATAGTTGTCGTATCACTGCTATGATTTTTGAGTATAACCTATACCTACTCTAAAATGCACATAACACACCAAAGTGTAAAAAATGTCACAATGTTATTTGATGATAATCATACATATGTATATTCTTACTTCGGCATGCAGCTATAATGATTTTCATAAAACTTCGTTATTAAAAAGATATGATACAATGCTCCGAGATATTTGTGTTCTCAATTCCTTTTAAATTTCTTGTTACTGATTTAATAAAATATTAAAATTGTGCTGACAGGAATTTACGAGAATAAAATATCTTAACTAGCGTAGTATTTAACGATATCACTATACATAACATTTTAATAAATCAAAGATTAATGTTCTTATTTTAGGATTACTATTTCATTCCCCGAAAAGGAAAAAAAAACCCTGGTGGTAAATTATATAATAGATTTGGAAATTCGCGGTCAAAACGTTCAAGGCGCTCCGTTGAAGAAAACGGGAAACTCATAGATTATTCATCATCGCAAGCAGACGAAGTTGATGATTCCATATCGTTAGCTTTAAAAACAGCCTTAAGTCGTGATAGCTCTGACTGGACTTCCGTTTGTGATAAATGGAAAAAAACGTATTCACTTCGTCAACAAGAGCTTTCCACTACATCTAATCACTCTTCTTTTTTAAAATCTTGGCCAAAATATGCAGATGCTAGAGCCCCACAACTGGTAATATTTTAATTTATAATAACATACATATATCATTAGCATTTTCATGACCCATTTTAATCAACCAAATATGTACATAAAACATAAAAGTTTCCTCTAGTTTTGATTATTTTTATTTTCTTTTAAGATTGAAATTGATTTTAAAATAATGTACCCTGGAAAACAACACCTGTTACTGAGCAAGTGGGAACATTTCAAAATAATTATTAAAAGATATTACGAAGCTAACATCCACAACCCAAATTGCAAGAAGCAGTTGCGTTTACTTAATTCGAATATAAGCTCTGCCAACACACTAAAAGGTTTGTTTTGTGAAAGTTTTCGCACTTGTTTTTTTGAGAACTAAAAAAAAAATGTTACCAATAAGTTTGTGCGTGTATAGAAGTTTAAAATTTGTATTAGTAAAAATTTTGAATAAAAAAACTAAAATTAATCCTTAACAAACTCTAAGACATTCTTTCCTAGAAAAAAACATTATAGTTGTCTATCATTTCATTTTAGATTTGGTTATACTTTAGGAAAATGTAAATAAAAATATTAAGACTAGATTAAAATAAGATTTTTTACAGATTCTGAAGACTTTATTCTGGCCATCCTGCTCAACTCGGTCTTACCAGCATCTTCAAGATTCAAAGATAGGAACGGAAGCAGCAAAAGGAAAGTCTCAATTGCGGATGCGCAGGAGAGTTTTGCACTGAGGATTCCTTCAATTCAATCATATGAGGAAAATATAAGCGAAATGGTAAACAAATATTATAACATAGGTTTAACTATTCAGCCATTTATTTTATGCGTTGGCCAAGATGAATACAATATTCATGAGTATTATGTTTATTTAGACAAAACATTGTTTAAGTTTGATAGTTTTATAGAAGCTCTCGACCTGTGCTTCAAAACTTTCCAAGTCCTATCTTTAAAATATCCTTTAGCTTGTCAGTCGTGTTGGTTGTTTATCCAAAAATATTTTTTCAATATTGAAAGCAAATTTGATTTTAAATCAAGCAATGTAACATCTTTGTTAAACTTTTTTAAAAATCAAACATAATTGATTCAAAACATGTGTTGCAAAAATGTGCAAGTTATTTCTTTTATATCCTGTAGATTATAGTTTTAAGATTTAATTGTTAATATCTGTAGCTTATTATTGACCTTCCAAAACGTCTAGATACCCCTATACGTCATACGTCAAATGTCAATAAAATAGTTTTATGATCGAAAGATGTTATACAGGGATTAGTTATTATCTATCTTTTACATAATCACTTCAATTTCTTAATTGAAATTGATAACATTTGGATACGTTCCTTTTCTTTTATCTTTTATCGTGATAATAATTTATGAAAAAATATTATTTCAATATAACAGACAACTTTTGTTTCCTTTATCCTGTAGGTTGTAAGAGTTTTTGGTTGTTGCTGCAGTATTTCAATATTTTTTAATTTGAATGACCTATTACTTACTCAAAAATAAAATATAACGTTTTATGTATAAGAAGTAATTAAAAATGTATATTTGTTTTAAATGTTTAAAACATTTTGAAAGTTCAGATGCTCTCATACGTCACCTGAAATATGACCATTTAATTAAAAATGGCAACTTGCAATGTAAACAAAATGAATGTCATCAAAAATTTTCTAGCTATAGAAATTTACGACGGCATTTAGAAAATTTGCATAAGAACTCAAAAATCATGGTAGATCAGTCTATATCAAGACCTTATGTTACTATCAATACTTCTCGAGATTTTGAAATATGCGTCAGTCAAGTGGTTGAACCTGTTGAAGTTGAAGTACGTAAGAAATATCTTATTGATGATATAGTAAACGACCTTAGAATTAAAGCCTTAACTTTATCCCTGAAACTTTATGCTAGAACTTTTATGCCTCGGAAAGAAGTTCTTGAAATCCAAAATATGATTTCAAGTTTCTTATCCACTATAACTAATTCAATTAAACTTATAACTTTAGGTAAAATTCCTGAAGAAATTACTAAAGAATTTGACACTTTATTATCCTTTTGCAGTGATCCTTACCAAGAAGTAAAAACTGAACACAAAATGTTTAAAGTATTAAGTGAGCTTAAAATATTTGAAGCACCAAAATCATTTGTGATAGAAAACAAAATATCTGAGAGAATAGTTAAGGGAATCCCTACTTTTGATGTTAAATCTATTAATGTTTATATGATGTCACTTCGATTTCAGTTTAAGTCACTCTTTGAAATACCAGGAATTTTGAAGCTTACCTTAGAAAATCAAGAAAAGCATTTAAATCAGGATCACATCAAAAACTTTATCAATGGTGAAGTCTTTAAAGAAAAAAAAAAGATGTTTCAAACAAATTTCATTATACCCTATACCCTATATTTTGACGATTTTCAAATTAATAATCCCCTTGGTACTCACACATCTTCGATATGTGCTTGCTATTATACATTTCCAACTCTTCCTCAGTATTTACAATCCCAGTTAGATTTTTTATTCCATGCTGCTTTTATTTCATCAAGTTATTTAAAAAAGTGTGGGAATGAAGTAGCTTTCCATCACTTGATTGAAGAGTTACAGCATTTAGAAAATGGAATAGAATTAGAAACAGATAATGGGAAACTGGTTGTGCATTTTGTTTTAGGGTTAATTGTAGGGGACAATTTAGGACTAAACAGTCTTTTTGGATTTGTGCAGTCTTTTACAGCAAAACGATATTGTCGTGGTTGTACAAGGACCCGTTCTGAAATGAAAGGCGATAATAAAGAAATTTTGCTGAACTTACGTACAAAAGAAAGTTATGAAAATGATCTTCTAGAAGATAACTTTTTAGAAACAGGAATAAAAAGCAATTGCATTTTTAATAATTTACTTAGCTTTCACGTGAGTCAGAATTTTTATTTCGATTTGATGCATGACGTCCTGGAAGGGGTTATCGTATATGATGTTTGTAACATTTTAATGGGCTTAATTGAAGATAAAAATATATCTTTGCAAATTTTGAATAACAGAAAACAACTTTTTCAAAACCGAAATAGGAAATCTTTCTTCTCCCATCGATATGAAAAGACTAAAATCCTTTAATTTGAAAATGACAGCCAGTGAAGTATTGTGCTTTCTTCATTTTTTGCCATTAATGGTAGGTGATTTGATTGATCCAAAAAATTCATACTGGATATTGTTTGCAAAACTTGTAAAAATGTTTGATTTGTTATTTAAAACTCAGTTTAGTGAGAACGACTTGGTAAATTTAAGAAAGTTGATTACTGAACACCATACACATTATGTTAAGTTGTTTGGACCAACTTTAAAACCCAAACACCACTTTTTGGTACATTACCCTACAGCAATTAAAAAATGTGGGCCTTTAAAATACGTCTGGGTAATGCGGTTTGAAGCTAAACATAAGGAGGGTAAAGCTTACCTTAATAATATTACATCTAGATTAAATGCACCCCATTCACTTGCCATTAAGGCATCACTGCAATTTTCCTATTTTTTAACTAAAAATAAGTTAGGGATTAAACCTCCCTTTGATGAAAGTATTTTTAAAAGCGATGATTTGTTAAGTAAGGAATATTATTCCGAATTAGTTTCTTCCGGTGTCATTTTAGACAAAGTCAGATTTGCAGGTTGTGTGACGTATGAGGGTATACTGTACAAAAATAATAATTACTTAGCTGTTGCTGATTCCTCCTTTAAGCTATATAAAATAATTAATTTGTTGTTTGAAAACAATAATTTGTACACACTTTGTTCCGAAATAAAGATTAAAATGTTTAACGAACACTTTCAAGCCTACGAAGTTGGAGAAAAAATTGGGAACTTACTTTTAAAAAATATTAAGTCATTCACAAGCCCTCCACTCCACTTATATCAAATAAATAATGGAAAAACTTTTATCAGAAATAAATATTTGTAACAAATGTAAGCAATAAATAAGCCTTCTGCAAACTTTTAATAAAAAAAAAATAATTTCACCAAAAAAATAAGTGTAAGAATTATTCTTGTAAGAATTGTGAAATAAATAAATAAGAATCTAACAATAAGATCACAATCTTTGTATCTTTTCTTAAAAGCTTTAAGTAAAGTTTGCATTAACTTACTTAAATTTTTGCCAAAGGTTGCTTGTCCTTTTTCCAATTTTCAGCAACGGTTGTTTGTTCTTGTTTTAATTTTCAGAAAAGGTTAAATACGGCTAATCTCAGGTAATCTTATCATGTTAAATAAAAACACAATACATTTTTCATTAATTTTTTAATTTAAACTAGGTATATTTAATTTAAATAACAAATATTTCATTGAAAAAAGCTAAAATTAATCAGGAAAATATAAGAAAATGTATGATGTTTTTAATTTACATAATTTCAATTTAATCTGTAATATTTCCATTTTCATTTACAGGAATACCTAATGCTTTTAAAATACCAAATTTAATATTTTTCGTATTACTTTACAATTGAATCCTAAATTAAAAGGAAATTATATTGAAAAGTAATACGAAATACATCAAATTCGACGTTTTCAAGTATTTAATTGAATAGGCTTCATATTTGATTCAAAGTGGCGACACATTTGATTCAAAGTGGTGACATATTTGATTCAATGTGGCGTCATATTTGATTCAATGTGGCGTCATATTTGATTCAATGTGGCGGCACATTTGATTCAAAGTGGTGACATATTTGATTCAATGTGGCGGCACATTTGATTTAAAGTTGAGACGTATTTGATTCAAACTGGCGACACATTTGATTCAAAGTGGCGACGCATTTAATTCAAAGTGGCGACACATTTGATTCAAAGTGGCGACATATTTGATTCAAAGTGGTGACACATTTAATTCAAAGTGGCGACACATTTGATTCAATGTGGCGATGTATTTGATTCAAAGTGGCGACATATTTGATTCAAAGTTGAGACGTATTTGATTCCATCTGGTGACACATTTGAATTAAAGTGGCGACGTATTTGATTCAATGTGGCGACATATTTGATTCAAAGTGGTGACACATTTAATTCAAAGTGGCGACACATTTAATTCAAAGTGGCGACACATTTGATTCAATGTGGCCATGTATTTGATTCAAAGTGGCTACATATTTGATTCAAAGTTGAGACGTATTTGATTCCATCTGGTGACACATTTGAATTAAAGTGGGGACGTATTTGATTCAAACTGGCGACACATTTGATTCAAAGTGGCGAGGTATTTGATTAAAAGTTGAGACGTATTTGATTTAAAATTGTGTCGTATTTGATTCAATGTTGCGACATATTTGATTCAATCTGGCAACATATTTGATTTAAAGTGGCAACGTATTTAATTCAAATACGTTCATACTTGATTCTAGGCTAAAACGTAAGGAAAAACGTAAACGTTAATCGGTTACGTAGCCACTCAAAATAAAGTCGAAATAACATTGATTCAATGTATTTCGGCATTAGGCTAAAAACATTGTGATTTTAACTTTGATTCAAAGTAGAACTCATTAGATTTTACTACGATTTCACAACAATCGGAAATCAAAGTCGAACTGCTTTGATTCAATCATTTTCGGCTTTAGGCTATAAATGTTGTGATTTTACATTGATTCAAAGTGGTTTCCATTGATTTTACGTTGTTTTTTGGCTCAGTGCCAAGCAAACCCTCTACCTTCATAGATGTTATTGCAGATGTACCCACGTTTTGTTGAAAGCGCTTTCGATATTTAGGGAAGCAACTATAGTGATGGAGGGAGTATTTGACGGTGCGTGCTAATGTGTGTAACGTGTCGTTTCCACCGATTTGTTTGTCAGTTATTAGTGTCAAGTTGATTTCAGTGAATATTTATTTTTACAGATAGATATATAGATAGAAAGATAATAATTGGTACAATACAATTTTAAATCTGATTAACATCTCCAGTTCATTTCCTACTATGAATCCAAAGCTTGACCTTTACCAATAATACAGGGTACTTGGTGGCATATTTATGTTTTTAAAAACGATTATTTCAAAAAGTAATAAACAAAACTGCCGTTACTGGGCTCCAAGAACCCATAACCTTCGACTGAAACACCATAAACCATTGAATGGCCCCGAGAATACTCGGGCCAGGCGACAATTGTCAATAGTGAGTGACAACTAACAACGCGTGATAACGGATTTATTTGTGCCGCATACTTGGTTCCAAGGATGGTGCGACCCCACACACGGCTAGAGATTTGATGAGTTTGCTTCCGGAATCTTTCCATCAAAAACTTATTAGTCGCTTTGGGGATAGATCGCGGTCACTGAGATCTCCCGACTTAAACCCAATGGATTTTTTTTATTAGGCTACCTAAAATAGAGAGGTTACAAAAACAATCCCCGAACTCTAATGAACCTAAAAGAAAACATTCGTCGAGAAATCTGCGCAATTGAATCAAGTTTACTGCAGCGTGTGGCACGTAAGATGAGGCTCCGTTTTGAACAGACAAATTGAAATCCGCATTATTAGTCTGTCGTTTAATATACCTACATATATCAAATAGAATTTTTTTTAATTAAATTTTGAAAATATAAATCTCCCGCCAGACACCTTGTACCTATGTATGTACATTGTACAAGTTCATTACATGATGTGCTGCAATAGGAAGTAAAAATAAGAACTATCCATTAAATCCATTTTCTTCTAGGTTATATTGTTGAAATAGTAATGGGAGGATGAATAATTTCATTAAATAAATTTTGGATTTTGAGAAGAGATTAATTTTTTGGTTTTAAAAAATCGGTATGATAAATGGAATTTAACATAAATTTACTGTCCTTCTATGAAAAAAATATTTTTATAAAGACTGTCGCTTCTGTGATTAATTCACAAATCGTAAATCATAAAAAAAAAAAAAACCATAACTCCAAATTAATCTGTCAATGAAATGAGACAAACTTCTGAGTGGGACCCTCTTTCTTTATTTTGTTTATTAAAAATAAACAAAAGACCCATATTCAAGCTCATATTATGGGGAGTAATTTATTAATGAATCATATTTTGATGTTTTTTTTCGTATCTGTGGATTGAATATTTGTCAGTTCATTTTTAAGATTTATGTATTGTGGACCCAAATTTGTATTTATAATAAGCATTTGTCTCACTGATTTCTTTTTTTAGAGACTAAATAAATTAAAAAATGTTGAATTAAGGCTAAATTTAGAAAATTGTTTGTCATTTTCTTAGATTAAAATTGATTCTTCATCAAACAATTGGTTGAATAAGGTCAACTTTTCATTTCTCAAACTACTATTCGATTTTGAAAATGAATGTTGAAAAACAAAGGTGTAGAATGTGAGAATGTGAGACTGAGACTTCGCCCAGTAACAAAACAAAATACATATAATTCTTTCATGATCCACATTTGGTACAGGTCAATTGCTTTTAAAATAGGTATTTTGTTTAACCTAATAGATTATCTGCGGTTCGTTTGTTCAACCAAACAGAAACAAAAGAAGGTTGTTACAGACACACCCCTGGGCATAGAGGAAATATATTATCTAGAGTCCCGACTTAATGGGTTTGCTCTCTTTCGGCCTACAAACTAAATTGAGCGAATTTTGCCCATTAGCATAAGCATGTGTTAGTTGTCCCGTGCATTTCTTATGGGAAAATGCAGATTCTATGTAGTTGTTACGGGCTTTTAAGAGAGTTACCTCAAATAAAATTTGAGGGTGTTTCAGGCAAGACGGGTACCAGTCGGGACTCTAGATAATATATTTCCTCTATGCCCCTGGGTATAAATGCGAGGAGTGTGCCATACTTGAGTTGTTTTCAAGGGCTAACCGCTAACGGTACTTTAAAATTGAATAATAAAAGTTAAATAAAAAAAACAAATATTTTTACTAAATATAGTACATACACACATATGTATGTAATATCATAGATTGCCATAAATTAAGAAAGCAAGCAAAGGGAATCAATTTCGAGACGAGGTATTCCGAAACGATATCTATATTTAAATCGGTTTTCTCAAGAACAAGGTTGAGAACATTCTAGTCGGACAGAGTTTTTCAAAATAAATTTGTTTTATTCGTTTGGTTAGTTTATTGGATTTCAAATCTAAATACTCTCATAGCTCTTTAAAAGTACTATTTTGCTTAATTTTATGTCCATGAGCGAAGTGTTAAAAGATGGATTTTGCGCTCAGGAATATCAAGCGAGAAGTCTAGCTTCAATTTCATTGATCTGAGTTTTGTCACGAGTATTCTTGCTTGTAATTGAGAAATCCTTTAAAATATTGGTTTTTATAAAGAAAAACTTTTCAAGATAGTCATTGATTTAAATACTCTCATAGCTCTTTAAAAGTTCTATTTTGCTTAATTTTATGTCCATGAGCGAAGTGTTAAAAGATGGATTTTGCGCTCAGGAATATCAAGCGAGAAGTCTAGCTTCAATTTCATTGATCTGAGTTTCGTCGCGAGTATTCTTGCTTGGAATTGAGAAATCCTTCAAAATATTGGTTTTTATAATGAAAAACTTTTCAAGATAGTCATTGATTTAAATGGTTTAAGTTCATGAGCAATTTCGACAATGTATAAATTTAATGATTTTTCATGTTTTTTTTTGTATCAGGTGGATCAACAGTCCGTTTAGAACCAGGGCCTAGTGACTTAAAGCTCTCAACCATTTCTGTGTGCGAGTAATGTTTTCAGGGATGGAGGTGACCTACAGTTTTAAGCCGAATTCGAACGGCTAATTTGAGAAACAACTTTTGATGACATAAATTACTCTAGGAGGATTTGTCAATTCCTCGCAAGAGGCAGTACCCGTGAAAAAACTTTAAAACACACAAGTAGGGATCGAATCCAAGACTTCTGGCCTGACAGTCCTACGCACTAACCATTACGCTACTGGTACTATATTTTACATGTTAAACAAGTTAATTAATTACTAATTGCAAATTATTCAAAGTCGTTGTGCTTCGTTTAAAAGCTATTCCAACTATCACGTCTTAGAATTGTATACCTACAACTTGGAAATTAAACATAAAATACCAATACCACATTAAATACCAATAAAGAGTATCCTTTGGAAAATATAAATTTCCGATTTTATGAAAAAAACATCTTTAAAAGCTAAGATTATATTTTGGAAACTGGTACGTATGAATGTAAATATTTACGATAGGACAAAAATGTATACATTTTGTAAGTCAAATTCAAGAATTCAACCGATGTCAAGCGCATTTCTTACCTTTTCTGAAAAACTAACGATGTAGAAACACTTTTTAGGGTTGCGCTGCTCAATTGGTACAAAATATTTGAAAAAAGTTTACGAGTATTTCAACAAAAACTAAAGAAATATTTTCAATAAAACCAAGAACCGACCACTCATAACTTTGAATGACTTAAAGTCTTAGACGTTGGTTTATAAAGAACAATTTGGGAAGGATAAATTAACCTCTGCTAAATGGATTTTATTTTAGTAAATGGTAAATCGAATTATAAATCGCGTCTTTAGCGGTATAATAGGATTTGAAAAGGGGATGTATAAGAAGACATGACTTTTTGTGAGAGAGATAATATACATCGCTACATGATACAATGGAGTGTACAAAATTACGACCATTTTTTGTATTCTAAGCAATAAGGAGTTGGCTAAAATAAGCTACCAAAAAATAAGAAAAACTCTTTGAAAATTCAAATGAATGTACTTTATAATTTTATATGAACATTCCATCAAGAATTATATTGTTCTTATTTTAATCTAGGGGTATGAACAGAACACAATATGTCTTGATGTCGGGCCCACCATAGTTACTAAATATAAATCCACTTCATCGTTTTGTTGATCAAAAGGCATACTTTATACTATAATCATCTTGGAAGAGATGTTCATACCATGGAGTGAATGATTAATATCCAATTTGATTTATTTCAGCGACATGATTTACAATTATGTGTCTATAATCAAAAATAATGCTCTTGAACTTGACTTTACAACGTTGTATATCACAATTGTGAGCACCAGAAACACAATTAGGTTGCATTCATTCAATTCACTTACGGCCAATTCCTTGGCGAAGTTCTAAAATAAAATAAAAACTCTATCTAGTAACTCTCGAGCATTTCTTCAAATCTAATCATGTCTGTAGAACTCGGTTTAAAATCATAATAATTGAGTACTAGACATTTTAGATCTCGGTTGAATGGAACTGAGTTCTAACAATTTTTTTGTTATTTTTTTTGTTATGTTGTAAAATTATTATTTGTTGATAAATAGCTATACACAAATTCGCGTTGCACTGTTTGTACTTTATTTATTTATTTATTCAGCTTAATACAAGCTATAACTTAACTTAACTTAACTAAACCTAACACTAACTAAACAATTTTTTTTTTTTTTTTGGTTCTTGTTATCAGTTTTCAACATTAAAATATGTAGTGAGCCCTAAGGTCCAATGAGGGAGTTGGTAGTGGTGTGTACTCAGAAAAGCTTAATCTAAGCATCTCATTCCGCCTCCCTAATCATTGTAGCGTCTTCCAAGCGGAAATTTTAGCGATCAAAGAGGTTCTCTCCTGGCTAAGAGAAAACGTGATATTAACTTCTGATATACGCATCTTCTCTGACAGTCAGGCTGCTATCAAGTCTCTTGACGGCGTCTCAACCAAATCTCTAACGGCCCTCGATTGTCGATCGTCTCTTATGGAGATGGCGCAGCAATTTAACATTCACCTATGCTGGGTGCCGGGCCACAGAGACATCGCAGGAAATTGTAGAGCCGATGAACTCGCTAAAAATGGAACTGTCATACCTATTTCACCTGAAAGGGAGAAGATAGGTATACCAATAGCTACATGTAAACTTCTGCTAAAAGAAAAAGCTTTCGAGATAGCAAACTCTAGGTGGTACAATTTACCAACATGCGCAGCCACAAAACTAATATGGCCTTCATTGGACCTAAAGCGCTCTAAAGATTTGTTATCCTCTAGATTCATGTGGTATCACAATGGGCCTTTTCTTCTGGCCTAAGTGTGTGGTTTTTTTTTTTTTTTGTATCCGCAGCCACATTAACCTAACCTAACCTAAGGTCCACACAAAACCTCTTTAATTTTTATTTGATTAGACTTAAAATTAAAAGGGACGAGGAATGCGGACTCAAAAAGGGAAAAAGTAAAGGGTATCTTTCAGATGGGATTTGGAAATGTTAAAGTCGAAGACTAACATAGCAGCGTTGCAGTGACGAAGAATTCTGGAAATTGGTTCAAAGTGCCCGTAATTAGTGCGGTGATAAGGGGTATAGAAAAGGGAGACAGATCGCAGATTTCGAGGGTTAGTGTTAAGATGAATATCACTCAGGAGTGCCGGGGAATCTATATTGCCTATTAACAATTGGTGAGGAAATAATAAATCAGCGTTTTTGCGTCTTATATATAAGGGTTGCAAACCTATCAGTTTTAATCGATCGGTATAAGGAAGCAAGTTGGATGTATCATATCATCTCAGCGGAGGCCACGTAAGACAAATCCAACAAAACGTCTTTGAACATTTTCAATTTTAAGTGAATGGTTTTCATAAAAGGGAGACTATACTTGGCACGCATATTCAAGATGAGGACGGACTAGGGAAACGTAAAGCGCTTTAGTTACATAGGGGTTGGATAATTCTTTTGACCATCTCTTAATAAAACCGAGAGATCTATTAGCTTTATTAATAATTTGGTCAAAATAGGAATGAAAATTCAAGTGTTTGTCACACACAATACCAAGATCTCTAATAGAATCGACTACGTTGACGGCGCGGGGCGCGGCGTCATTAAGGGAGTAGTATACTCTATGAGATGGGATTTGCTTGCGCGCAAAGGCCATTTGTTAACATTTACCTACATTTAACTCTAGGAAATTATGCATGCACCAAAAAAAAAAGAAGATATCAAGATCATTTTGTAAAAGTTAGGAATCAGATGGAGATAATCTTACAAATTTTCTTATCATCCGCAAACATTAGGATATCTGAGTTTTTTTTTAATTTAAGACAGACATCGTTAACAGATAAGACGAAGAGTAGGGGGCCAAGGTGACTACCTTGTGGGACTCCAGAATTTACATGTATGGGATTGGAGGCTGAGTTACGGAAGAGGACTCTATAAGTTCGCAAGGTAGGAGCTTATCCAGTTTATAAATATAGATGGAAAGCCTAGGGCTCTAAGTTTGAGATAAATTATCTTATGATATATTTTATCAAAGGTTTTGTTGTAATCAGTGTATACAACATCAACTTCATTGCCATTCTCGAGGGCTGACAAAACTTTGGATATAAATTCAATTATTCAAATAAGTTAGTCGTAGCGGATCTTCCTTTAAGAAAACCTTGTTGAGCGGGGGAGGATAAGGGCTTGCATTAAAAATAAACGGAATCATAAACTAAGCTTTCAAAAGTTTTGGGAAGCATGAAAGTTTAGCAATAGGTCTATAATTGTTATTTTCAGTTTTATTGCCTTGTTTGTGAATCGAAAATATAAATGAATCTTTCCATAAATGAGGAAACACACCTTGGGAAAGAGAGAGTTCAAAGAGTGCAGTTAGAGTCCTTGACAGAGAATGCATACATTTTTTTAAAACAACTGATGGGATGCCATCCGGAACAGAGCTAAAGTTTTCTTTGAGGCTTACGATTTTGGCGAGTACCATTTCTTAAGTTATTGTAAGAGATGAAAGAGAGGTTTGAGTGCAACAATCTAAATAACTAAAGTAGTGAGGATCAGGATCATGAAGATGTTCAGTATAAGATTTGCTAAAGTATTAAGCAAATAGATTTGTCATAGTTGTTGGATCTGAGGAGATTATGTTGGAGACACTCATTGAAGGTGGAAACCCATGAAATTTTCGTTTGACATTTATAAACTTGAAAAGCGTCCTTGCATCAGAAAGAAGGTTATTTTCCATTTGGTTAAGGTATTGGTTTTAAAGGGATTCCCTTAATTCAGAGAAAGAATTATAGGCGAGAAGATAGTTGTTGTGGTCGGTATCAGATTTGGACTGTAAAAAGATCTTCCAAAGCTTGTTACGGGTATTTCTTAGGTTACAGAGCTGTTGTACCAAGGGGGAGAAGAGGTGAAATCTTTTTTACGAGACAACGGTACTGATTCTTCAATACAGTATGAGAGAATCAAATAAAACCTATTTGTAAGGCACTCTACTGTTGAGTGGAGGGAACTTAATTCAAAGTCGGCTGAGCTAAGAAGATTGTTGAGTTTGGAGAAATCAGCCCTACGAAATTATAACAGTAATTCTCCATTTCAAAAAAGTTATTTTCAAATTCAATGGGGAAGGAAAGATTAAGGAGAGGATGATAGCGATCCAAAGTTGAGAGAAGGTGAGGGCTCGCGAAGACAACACAGTTATCACAACCAGATGAGAAGATGAGATCAAGGTGTCTCCCCATAAAGTTTGCTACTCGATTTAGTTGAACAAGATCACAATCAGACAGACGATCAATAAGCAGCGTTTTAGATTCAGAGGAGATGTTAGTTTGAAAGAAGGATGTCTGATCATTTAAGGTGGACCAATTGAGATGGGGAAGATTAAAGTCGCCAAGAACGAAGATCAAATCATTAGGTTGCACTTGTTCAAGCAGATAATCGATGGCATTAACAGCAGCTTGGTATGCTTTAATTTGTTGGGCTGGTCGAATATAACAACAAAGGACAAAAAGACAAAACTTAGAAAGTGTAACCCTAGCTGATACACCTTCAAATTCGATTGAAGTAGGAATATGGAGTAATGAACTTTCAAAATTACTATTGATAGCTAAAAGCACACCACGGCCATGTGAATTACTCGCGCATTCAACGATATCCATTCGATAGATGGAATAGTCGTTTGTGAAGAGTTCAGTACTAAGGATATAGGGCGTGAAGTTGGTTTCGGTAAGGGCAAAGATGTCATAAGGTTTTGGGATCTATTAAGGACGGCAGACGTTTTAGACCTTAACCCTCTTACATTTTCATAATAAAGGCTAAGGCATTTCGGTTTAGTAGTCTTCAAGTTAGGAGCGATAGTAATTCTTCATATCTGCACGAGATTTTTGGATATGAGATAATCGTTTTGAAGAGATAATAGATAGATAGAGGTTAGGTCTTCTCTCAATTTTTGAGGAGAAATTTCAAGACCATCATGAAATTTCAAGAATATTTCCATAAGTGCATCACGTTTGGTAGGGAGGTCTTCTTGGGGGATTAAAAACTTTATGTTTGTATTTGTTTTACCTTCAAATCGAACAGAATCTGGTTTATCGTGCAAGAAAGCTAGTTAAAAACGAACATTATTATAAATTTTATGGTCTCTAAGACGGGACATAAGTCATAACATACCGATCATTAGTATTGGCCTCAGATAAATGTTCAGTTAACTTGACATTTGGAGGGATCATTTGGTTAAGGAATCCTTGTGGTTCTTGGGAGACTGATGAAGAAAATGCAGGGTTTAGGGTGTGAGAATGGATGAAATTTGGATACGCGGATATTTTGACAGGAGGATCAACCATCGGTTAAAAGAAACTCGTTTGGATGGAGGCTTTGTAGAGGTAGGAGAAGTTTTTCGTTTAAGGAACGAAAGTTGATTAGGAAGAGAACAGTTTGGGAAGATCTGTGTTATAAGAGTCCAGTTGGGTTCAATATTATTTTTCGGATTAGGTTTGGGATTAGGTTTGGTTTGTAATTACTGCTACTCATTCTGGAAAGCCACATTCGACCAAGTAGTATTTATCCTCTTTGGTGATAAAACAACCATTTGTATTTCGAGGTAAACAGGATCTTGAATCTTCTTCCAGCCAATTGGTGACATTCGCAGATATTGATACAGAATTCTCGTTTAAAATAGGAGCGAATCCATGTAGCATCAGCATATCCGGGACAATTATTCAGCACGAACCATGTGTTGTTAGCAGATTCAAGCCTGCTGAGTCTTAAATTCCAATCGGATGACTTTCAGGAATGGCCACATTTGTTGATTACTTCGTCTTTCACAATAGTATTTACTGAGGTGGTTTGTTGCAGAGGGTCAGCACTCAGGTTTGCCGCGTGGATTTCATCACGATTGGATACGTTCCCGATATCGCACGACGATATGCCGGGTTGTTTGATGACGTCATAGAAACGGAATGTTCATTAGAAAGGGATTCCTTAAGACGTTGAATTGCAATCATAATATCCGACACGGATATTTTATTGCAATAAAACCCAAAATTGCGTAGAAAGTCTTTAAGGTAAACACTCGCCTTTCTGGGCAGGCCAACACAAAAGGGGTGAAGGTATTTCCCACAAAGGCCACTGCACTTCAATAGTTCCGCGTTAGAGCCAACGATGACACATATTTTATTTGCGCACGACATTATTTTTGATTCAGCAAAAAAATTATGGTTTTTTGTTTAGGTTTTTTTGATTTGGTTTTTTGTTAGTTGTTTTTATTTTTTTATACACTTGTTATTACAGAAGAAGAAAAAAAATGCTGGTGTAATGGGAAACGGCGATGGGCAGTAAAGTGGGTCGGGTAAGTACATATATCACACACCTTGCGAGTATATTATTGATAGGTTTTTTTATTTTTATGATAATTGTTAACTTGGGGTCAGTGAAAAGGTGGTAAAAGGTAATGGCAGAGCGAAAGGAAAAAACACTGTTGCAATTAGTTTTACTCCATGGTTTAAGGTTTGTGTCCATACCAAAAATAATACATTAGGTTTTAGTTTTCACACATATCTCAATTGTGGGCAATAAATTCACCAAAGTGCCCATTCTCGTTTATAAATCCCCATATTCTTAGATCAAATTACTTTTCACTTCAGACTTATTACTTATGTTTCATATATAAAGCAGAACGTATGGCTAATTTTTTAACATTTTTGATTTGGTTTAATTTGAATGTTTCTAGATGATTCTAAAGCTTTTTATTTTATACTTAAAAAAATACTCTTTAATACAAAGCCACATATTCTTTAGTTAATGTCCACCTAACCAAGAAAATGCTTCTTTTAATATAAATAACTAATTTGCTTTGCAATTAATTTTTGAACGCTTAATTAAACATAGAATACCTAGCTTTCAAATATATAAATATTAAATATAAATCATCTCGTTATTTTGCACTAATTACTTTTCAGAAAGACGCCACCACTATACCCTGCTCATCTCTCATATTAGCTATTTTTGTTTGGCAAGAGTTCAAAAAATCTTATACCGCCCCACAACACAAAAAACACACTTTAACTATTTGCTATCCACCTACTTTTAATTATTAGTAAGCTGTCCAAAAAATCGCTGTTAATAAGTCAGCCTCCATAAAATATTTCAGGCAGGTTTCGTCATTTGTCGCCCTTCGTCGTACAATAACAATTCCGTGTTCTGTGTTCCTAGCTAAAGTGGCGCGGTCATTAAAATGCCACATGGACGCAAAAATCTACGCATTTTAGCGCGTAATTAACAAATTTATAAACGAACGAATATGATTGCCGCATAATATATTAGTTATTGATTCTTGGCCAGGAAAGCTGCGCAAAATGCGGGCGCTTTGATATATGCATTTGTTAGGCAGGATTGAGAAACGAGATGTTGGGCCAGAAAGTGACAGACCAAGCATAAATAAGACAAAATCAGGCAATTTATCTCCACTCATCCATTTAATTCAAAATGGTATTTTCCCTGATTGCCACAGAGCATTAATAAAAAATTAATTTTGACGAATGTGGCAGGCTGCAAGTCTACGAACTGTGTGCCTCTCAAATGTCAAACACTTTGCTGTGCGTTTCGCTCTAGACTTTAACTCCTACCAACAGCAATTTTACTTTGTGGGCGATGATAGCTATAGCATCTGGATTCTGGAGCTGGTTTGGTTAATATTCCATATATTTATATGCATAAGAGGGAAAGGGTAGCCCCAACATCAATGGCGAGCTCATGCTCCTCATTTTCATGGAGGAACTCAGACTATAGAAATGCTTACAATCCAGCCATCCGAATATTGGAAGCGGAGGGCAAAACGCTCGCTGTGAGTTCATCTTTTATGATCCATGAAATTAATTTATGAAACATTTTAAATGTGTTCTCGCTGTTGATATTCGTCGGTTGCGTTTTGTGTTGGGAAAGTGTTATAGTCAATGTTATATCCAATGGAGTGACTGCAGAGTAGCGATGAGTTGTTGTCGTCGACGACACTATTTGGATATTTTGATGTGGTGCGAAAGTGGCTTCAAATTGCTTCTTCGAAATGGGACAGAATTTATAAGGCATTCAACTACCACCCTTTTGAAATAGTTTATTTATTTGTGAGTGTGTATCTGTATACCTTTGACTGATAAAACAATTAAGGAACTCTCTGTCAACAAATTTGTTTTTGTATTAATTAAAGTATTCATTTATTTGTGTTTATGACCGGAAATATAGAAAAGTTTCTACAAGGTATATGTATTTCCGGAAGTACTTAAATATTTCCCATTAAATCTCAAAGGTTAGTGATTAGCTCAATAATTGGTACGTGCATGCAATAAATAATCGTCTTTAATATGAAAGCATTAAAATACGCCCAAGTCTTACTTTCATCTAAACATCACCTAATCTTGCCTATATTCGTTGCCTTCTGCCTTCTGAGAATTCAAAATCAGGAATACGTACTAGGTACTTTCAATGCACACAGCCTATACAAATTTGCATACTCGTGATGTTTTTAAAGTTCTTTGAATAGACTTGTTTTTAGTGTGGCAAATTTGGTTGATGAAACAAAACAAGTTTTTAAATGTAAAAGCTGACTCAAAAATTAAATTTGGAGATATAAACGATCTTATGTATCATAAAAGGCATTGCAAAAAAACATCTCTAAGACTTTATTTTGCTTCTCTTTTTTCAGTATATCAACCATCCAAAGTTACCTAAAATACATACTGACTAACAACTCTCAACCAATTCTGTGTGTGGGTCTTGTCAGGGATGGATGGGACCTGCAATTTTTATGACGAATGGATAATATCAAAAGGATTTGTCAATTCCTCGTTAAGATAGGCAAATTTTTTTTAAGTTGATATTATTTCACGGCAACTTACAAAAACTGTGAGGGGGTGTTCAACCCCTGAAATAATCCAACCGCCCCCCCCCCCCTTGGTTACGACCTTGTTATCTGTGTCCCAGATTAAAACACTGACTATTATGAAAAGATCCTTAATTATTTATAGGGCACGGCCGGCAGTGCACTGACTCATGGATTAGCTAAAGGACATACGCGGCAGAAGCATCAAGCATCAGTATTATCAGGTAATAAACACACAAACAACTTGTATTCAAGCCAAAGTATCACTTTTCGGAAAATAAATAAATAAAAATAGCATTAGTATATAACTGTGATTTCGGGAAAGTGGATAGAACATGAACCAACGCAGACCGCACACAAATGAAACCACCATAAAAGATACTAATATCGTATCCTTTCGCAAATGGCTGGTGATTTATGTTGTAAAATTGATGAACTGATGATGAACGCTGTGAATTTAATAGAATACTTTAGCGTTACCAGTCCCAACGGTGGCAAATGGAAAGTAGAGCTATGTATGTATTACCAAAAGTTATACCTGAAAACGAAAAATAAAAGAGCATAGCATCAAACATTCATTTTGTAATCTAAGCTTCCGCGTGAAAACATCCCCCACGTGTCGCCGCGGCCGTTCTCTTGCATCTTTTATATGCTGACCAGAAAATACTGATGATGTGATGGGCTTGGAGTAGGCTAGAAGCTACTTCAATGTTTCAAAAATGTCCCAAGCGAATTCAGTAAAAAAATAAAAACGGATGTCCATATCTATGAGTTATTGTTTTGTTTTTAAAAGTACGTTCAATTTTGGAGGATGTACGTTCAATTTTAGGGAAGACTAGGTAATTTTATGTGCTTTTATAGACTTATAGTATTAATTGTAAAGTTCAGTAACGATAAAGGTAAATAATTGGTTTATATTCAGGTACTGAATTATAAAAATATATTTTAGTTTTATATTTTATAAATAACTATTCTGATGACATCACATAAACAAATATAATGTATAAATGTAATAAATTCATGAATATGTATAAATGTAATACCTTCGACGTACATATGTAAATGTATATGGAATGGATATAATAGAATCAAAGATTTTCGAAAAATATAGCTTTTTATAAGCAGAGTCGACAAAGACTAAAATTTGGCTTGTGTAAGATTAAATTAGTGCAAACTAAAATGATTTCATTATGAAAAAAGTATATCACAGAATTGTCGAAGAAACTAGCGCTTACACTTGCCAAAAAGTCCTCCAAAGTCAATATTAACTTATGTTCAACATTTAAAATTTCAAGCAATGTTTAATTTTAAACTTCAAACCATTTTTGATTAGCATGTATGTAGACACATATAAGAATTACAAACAAATAATAGGTTTAGTTTTTAAATATCTACTAAAAATAAATAAATTAGGTAGAGAACCAGGATCTAAAGGCTTACAAACTCTCAACCGTTCCTCTGGGTGTATAATGTCAGTAATGAAGAGGAAGAGTAGTATCCGTAGCGTGATGGTTAGTGCGTTGGACTGTCAAGCAAGGGGTCTTGGGTTCAATCCCTGCCTGTGCCATCTTAACTAAAAAAAAAATTCACGGGTACTGCCTCTTGCGAGGAATTGACAAATCCTCCAAGAGTAATTCTTGTCATGAAAAAGTGCTTTCTCAAAATTAGCCTTTCGGATTCGGCATATAAACTGTAGGTCCCTTCCATCTCTGACAACATTACTCGCACACAGAAATGGTTGAGAGTTGTAAGTCACTAGGCCCTGGTTCTTCATTGACTGTTGCGCCACCTAATTTATTTATAATGAAGAGGACCTACAGTTTGTAAGCCGAATCGGATCATCTAATTTGAGAAAGGATTTCTTATGACAACAATTATTCTTGGTGGCAATACCCGTATAAAAAAAATAGGAGGTGGTACAGGTAGGGACTAAAGCCAAGACCTCTGGCATGACAGCCCTATGCACTATAACCATGGGAACTACAGTTTCTAAAACTGACTGAACGAAAATTAGAAGAATAACGACTATCTGATAGAAGAAAATGTTTCTATTTAAAACTTCTATAGAAGCTACAAAAAACTTTTTGAAAGCAATTCATTTTTGCAACATGATAAATAATTGGAAACAGATCTTGTTCACCTGCCGCGAGAGACTGTGTATCATATTTAAAATCTTATTAACTTCTCATAGAAAGTTATTGTAATCGGTCCGATTTGAAATTGAAATTGTTGACATTTCTCGACGTTTCAAGGTCTCCATAATCAAAACCAAAGATTTATTGACAAATGTCTGTGTGTGCGTGTGTGCATAAGTTTGAACGTTCGTATGTTCGAGATGATTTGCAGTGAGCAGTGGATGGAATGGGGCAGTCAACACTTGGGAATTCTATAGTTAATAGGTCCGTTTAATCGTAATTGCTTTGTTTATTTTCACGAACTGTCACTGTTTAGACATGTTTGGATGCCCGTTTTTTATTAAAAGGCAATTAGCAATTTAGCAAAACGATAAGAAAGGTTAAACATTTTGGACTCCCTTAGTAAAACTTTGCGCCAGTGTATTCCTATACAAATATATTGATTTAACTCTTTAAATAATCTTGAAATAAAACAGCTTAATAATAATTTCTCTTAATAATAAAATTTACTTGTTACAAAAATAACAAAAAATAACATTTGAAAATGTTTAGCTGGTAGCAATGGTAATTGTCATCCCAGTCTCTTTTTTTAATGTGTAATGTATTTGATAGCTTAAACTTAATAAAAACTCAAAAACATGACCCTCTTACGTTGCTAGTAAAAACAAAATAAAAATGTTTAAAAATAAAAGCAAACTGTACTTTTGTGAAACACAAGTAGCTTCATTTTGTTTTAACATTTCAAAAGTTGAATGAATAATTTTTTCATAACATTTAAAAATCATAAATGATTATAATACCATGTTAAGGAAACTTCTTTTGTTACTATTTGCGTCAAGAACTAGCTCTTTAATTTTTCTAGTGTCTAACTTCCTCTACTGCAATGAATTAACTGGCCCAATTTTTGAGATAGCATAAGCTCTTCAAATTATCAAATTTCAATAAATCGATCGCGAGGCTGTTTGGCTTGTTTCACCATCCTGTTGACACAACATTATCGTACAAGCCCATATATTTATTTGAAGTCAGACCAAAAATAATCATTAGTAATAGCGCGATAAAGCTAGCCGTTCCAAGTAACGTGACGATCGTTATCGTCGACGAAAAAATATGACCCACCTTATATGAATCCACCTTTGAGAATTTTCCGAAATTTTGCAGTTCATTGTCTGGGGTCTTTGAGGGGCTGTTGTGTATGTAAGTAGCAAAATATCGTTTGCATATAAAAGAAAACTGCCAACCATGCATGTCATTAACATCCAGTCCAGTGCAAAAATAGATAACAGCCAATGAGGTCTGAAAACAAACTGAGAGCTAAGCACCATCCTAGCAGCAGCTTAACATTTTCATAAAGGTCTTTAATGATATTGAAAAATGTCTCCAATATTCCTACTTTGTGTAACTTGCCGCTTTCAAATCAGTAAGAGAATACTAAATTTTTTTTATTTTTTTCAGCTTTAAGTGCTGAAACCTTCACGGAATTAATTAAAAATAATCAAAAACAGCGCTATACAGTATCGAACATATTACTGAAATTTAAAGCAGTTTCATAAAAAATATTATTGCTTAAAGCTCGCATTAAAAAAGACAATGGTATAAGGTCCTAATATTACAATAATTGATTTTTTTTTTCTAAAAATAGTGTTCAATAACTTTGAAATGATATCATTAAAAATTTAACAAAAAAAAAACATTAACATTACGATTATAAATATTTTCAATGGGTGTGGAAAGGGAATGACATATGCAATTATAAAATCGAGTTAGATTAAATTTTTCGAGACCCTAATAAGAATTTCCACTTAGTTCGAAAAAAAATATTGGAATAGCGAAAAATGTATTTCAACGACGAGTTCAAATGGAAAGACTTGAAGATATTTTCACCCATGATGCAAAAATAATTATACTGGGGTAATGCCTATGTACCTACCAACACAAGCATATTAATGCATTTTTAAAATTTCAATAAACAAAATCTACATACATATATCTACATTTGCTAGAAAATTATTAATTGCACTTAAATTGGATATGGCAATTATATTTTTATTTTTAAAATAACTTTGTCATTTAAAATATTAAGACTTATTTTCTTTTAATGTGATACAATTATAAGATTTGGCACTCCTATACAATATGTCACAAAATGTACAACCGACGGCATCACTAAAGTCCCTTGCACACCGAAATTGCTTTTCATCACCTCAGGCCAATTAAATCTCTCGTTTTCAACGATAGGAGAAAGTATGAATCATAGTATTCGAATTCGAACTCGGCAATAAGGCCACATGATGTGTTGATGTTTTTCATTAGTTAGGTATAATCAAATTCTTATTATTGAACGAGTATACTTGTAGTATAAGCTTCTAAAAACAAAGAATACCATTGAAAAAAAATTAAAAGTTGAAGGGAACACACAGTGTTTTTAAATTTAGATATCAACGAATTTTGTTTATTAGTCAATTAAAAATTATAGCTTCCGGTAGTTAAAGATGTGTATTAGTACCTGTTTACCATTCACTGGAGTTCCGTTATGTATAATGATGCTTTTTTTCTATAATTTTTCCATTAAATATAATTTCATGTCATGTTAGTGTTAGTCGTAAATTCGAAAGAACTATCTTTCAGTTGTTTTGATTTTTCAAACAAAATGATGCTTAATTGTATCATCCAGGGTAGATATATTTTTGTTTTTCTATAAATATGTAGTGTAGTCTGTTTTTGAATATTCTATATCGTACGTGTGTAAGCCAACTAGTGAGCTTGTGCTATTCGTTTTGCAAATGATGTGGAACGTTCTTAATAAATGAGGCAAATGATTTTAAATTCTGGATTTTCTTTTGAATTTTAATGATCCTTAGTAAATCTTCAAAGTTTAAGACTAGTACAATTGATTTTTAATTAAAAATAAAAATGCTAACAAAAAAGTAATGTAAATTACGCATGCTGTAATAAACAAGCGAACAATAAATAACGACTAAAACTTAGATGTCAGTCTTATGCACACTAGACTTAGAGAAATATAAACTGTATTAAACAGCTAACATATTGAAAGCGGGTTAAATACTGTTTTTCACAATCCTGTATTTTGACCAAACCGAATTTTGAAATACAAAATTTTGTTCTACAGAATTTTGTTCATACAGAACTTTATATTACAGTATTATGACCCATATAGTATTTACTACATCAGTAGCGCACTATAGGTTTTTTAGTTTACCATCAGTTTACATTTATATCAATTAAAATTAATGAAATGCTCGACCGGGTCGTACGAACCTGTTCATGTATTCAAAGAGTAGGTTCAAAAACAAAACACACAAAGATTTAAAAATGTACGCGCAAAAAATGTTTGTTTTCAAAAACTTAAACGCCATGCCAAAAAAAACTTGATTTCTCAATATTTTTATTTGAAAATCGTTTAAGCGGTTATATAACATTTTTCAATTTTAGTTTTAAAATATTTTTGGTATGCAGTTATTAAAAGCTTTCTAAATACATTTTACCCTTCAATTTCGTAAAAAAATGATACCCATTTTCATGATATCGAATTTCGTAAAAAAAATTTAATATTTTCCTAAAAATCAAAAATAAAAATAACAAAATCTTTGTTTGAGACAGTATAAAAGCTTGTGCAGGGAAAATTTATTGAAATCTGTTGATTAGTTCTTGAGAAAATTTAAAATCTAAATAACTCATCTATGGGGGGTACCCTTCTCGAGCAATACAAATATATTGAAAGAAGCCAATTTAAGAAAAATAAACTAAGCGAAAATTTCAAAAAAATCTATCGATTTGTTTTTGAAAAAAATTTAATTTTCGATTTTTGATCAAAATATTTGTATCGGGACTTATTTTTTTTAGTCTTTTCGAGTTTGAAATTTTTTACGACTGTTAAACTTTCCATATAGTTCTTATATATCGCAAGTAAAAATGACGAAGGGTTCTAACATTTTTAGAGACAATGCGGTTCATATTGGACAACTTGGTCGCCTGTCTCAATTGCCAATGAGAAGCTTTGGGAATTCAGAAAATTATGATTTTTGTTGTTATTTTGAAAGTGGTCCACCCGATTTTAACAGGTCTAGGGCTCGGAGTGCGGCAGTTTTCCTCCGAAAACACGTTATCATCAAATGCAGTAAATGAAGATACCTATGTCAAGTTTGCTCAAATTGGAAAGAAAAATAGGATACAATTAAATGCGAAGCGTAGTATCGGGAGCATGAAGATCACTGTGCCACAAATCATACCGGAAGTGAGTTGGAAAAATGGAGCTTGCTAGCATTCGTGGAAATAATGTAGAGATAGGAAGAGTTATACAACGTGAAATACGCGAAATATATGTGAGAAGGCGGCACAAAAACTTTAAAAGCCTAATTGGACACAAAGTTTTTTACGGAGACAATTATGTAGTTTGCGAAAAGGAATTTGTTTTCATGTTAAAAAAAAATATGTACAGTTGTGTTCTTCACGCGAGAAAAAACATGCAGAAATAAAAAAGCAACACAGAATTTTATAGAAAAAGAAGAGAAAAAAAGACACAGCAAAAAGTTAAAAATCGAGATATAAAACACCGATTGACGACTAAATTATTGCAAGACCAGTCGAATTATTACGGTCTAGCAATAAGACGTAGTTCTGATTCTATCGAAGGGATGAAAAGAGAAAATTTGGCCGCATATTATCATAAATTATCAATAGGAAAAAATCCGAAACACTCGTACTGTCATCCAGGTTTCGAATCGTTGTGGAAGTACTCGTAGTGTCAAAGTGAGGCTGCAGGTGCTTTAGACACCTACAAACATCAGTAGTATAAACTAGAGGGTACGAGGCCACCGATATCACCGGTATCACCGGTATATTTGGGTTCTGATCTATGCTATGCTAAATACTGTACTGGTGTTATTTTGGGTTCTAGACCATGCTTAGCAAACGTTAGAACGCAAAAACGTAAAATTCATGTTCACGTTAAAACGCAAAAACGTAAAATTCACGTTCACGTTAAAACGCAAAAACGTAAAATTAACGTTTACGTTAAAAAGCAAAAACGTACAATTCACGTTCGGAACGCAAAAATCACCATATCAAACTGAACAAAATCATAAACAGAACATGATGTTTAAGAGTTAAGTTTTTCAGAAAAGGTGGTCCATATGAGTGAAGAGAGAAAAGAACCGTTAAGTAAAAAGACATGTTAATTTTTTTAATATTTTTTTATTTTTTAATTAAATTTTAATATTAAAAAAAAATTGTTAGTATTGCTGGTAAAGGGCTTACATCAAACCCCCCTTTATAAGCTTTTATTTTTAAAGAATACAGCAGGAGGGCCACTGCCACAAGATCAGTTTCATATTTCATTTTCAAGTTCAATTCGATAATGACCCCAAGCTAGTGTATTTATATTATTGGTACATATAAATCTTTTGTCATCAGAACAAATTAAACTTAATTTGTTTATACATGCGGTGTATATAGTATGGTGTTTAGATCTAAAGTTCAACATTTTACTATAGAAGTTTTGTTTGTGTAGCAAACAGTCTCTGTAATTTTGTAAAGACATTTTTTTACAGCTGCTGATTTAACACCCTTAGCCTTTTTTATTAGTGCTGCATCTTCTATGTCTATACTATACATTTTAGCTCTTAATCCTATAAATTCCTTCATTATTCTACCATTATTTTCATCTTCATAAATCCTAACTTTTTCACATTGAGGTGGGCAATACCGTATCGGTTTTGGGGTGGATAGTCTGAAGTATCAAATGTATCTATTATATCATTTCTTATATCATTGTAAAAATCATCTGTTCTTATTTTAAAAATAAATGAATCGGTATCCATGTAGGCCAGATGTAGGTTGTCAGTTAATTAAGGTTTCATGTATGCATAATGAAAGTCGTACATTTTATACTTTGAAATCTTCAAAACACAAAAACCTAAGTATATATGCTTATTATATACACTGTGAATTCGTTTTAACTGAATAGCAGCCATGGTTTCCGAAAATTCTAATATGCTATAAGAGCGCGACTACCGAGATGGGTACCTTTGCTTTCTATTGAATCGACAATTCGAACATCTTTTCGTTTGTCTACATTTTCCATAGTTTTTCCGAATACAGCATTATTGCAAAGTTTACTTTGTGGTGGCTTTTTTTCATTGTTTAAATCAATATATTTTTTCAGCCATTGAGATTGTTTGAATTGCATCACTCTATGAATTTTCTTAAGCACCAAACCATTATCAAGACATTGAATTAATGTTTTATAATGAATTATATAATTAACTTTATTAATCAAATCGGCAATTAATTTTTTATCGGATTTACCAGACAATGAAATGTTTGAAGGACAGAATGGAAGATCATTGTGAGTATCATGTATTTCTAGGGGATACTCGAGATCCACTTCTAAAACATAACCAATGTCTATATTTGAAATTAACCAGCCTTTAATCTCATCTAAATTAGTTGGAGGTTTTTTTTAGATTAGATTTAGATTTAGATTTATTTATTCATTTCATACTTAAAAACTATTTTACAAAAGTTTATATGATAGGTTCAACCCATTTAAAGTCTGAATGTGGGAGGTAATCAGACATGGCCCAACCGTATAGGTTATTAGCATCCAAGTACATTAAATAATCAAATGGTTTACTTGAATCATAATCAACCATATATTTATTATTTGCTTTACAATGTCGCAAGCTACATTGTGTTAAACCTCCTCTTATGCCCTTAGCGAAAAAGTTATACATGTTAATGTCTGTCAAAAGTTCAAGCTTAACACCTGTTTCTTTCAACATAGCATCCCACGAAAAACCTGGCAATGTATAATAGTGACAGGGGTCTAGACCATAAATTGTTCTAGAATCAATTCAAAATTTTTCAAAAATGTCTGATAAAATTAAGACGTCTGTAATTAAATAGTGTTCAAGATATTCTCTTAAATTACTACATTTAAAATGTGACCAAACTTTCTCAGCATGATTATAATCATCTTGGTTACAATCCTCTGCAACCAAAGAATTTCTAAATGATTCTATTGGAGGAAGCTCCGTCTCACTTAATTTTTCTATAGAATCTAAATAATCATAGCTTAAAACACCCTTACGAGTCATAAGTTGAATAGATTCATCATCTTTGAAAAATGTTGATACAAGTTTAAAATCTTTTTTTTCCATCAAGAGTTTTTGCTATCTTATCTATACTTGAAGGTAAAAATCTAAATGAGTCTAAGAACCGTAATTCTAGAAACTCGCTCTGCTCACTATTTATTAATAGTTTTGTTGATATGGATATATATTTTTCTTTGTTGAGAGGAATAATATTGATAAACCCTTTGATATTACCCAGCTCTTTTATAAATAAATGAGAATCATAACCGGTCAAATAATGGAAAAAAATTGGAATGAATTTAGGTATCTTATAGTTTAAGTTACAATTTGAATGCGCTGCTCCTCTGAATTTACCAGTTAAGTGATCATGATCTCGTACCTTTACGTCGCCCCATACTGCCTTCTTACAAATATGACATCTTGTTGCCTGCTGAAATTTGATTTCATCCTGGGGTCTCATGTTAATTTTGATCTTCTTACTCAAATGATGTCGATGAATATGTTTGGAGTCTTCAATCAAGTTCGTAACAAAAACTCGTGCACAGTCTTCACCTAGAGTAAAAAAAAAAAATGTATATTACAGCGCTCATAATTTTCATATAGCATAAGAGATAAATCCTTTGAAACAAATTTACTTACCGGTGTATTTGAACAATTTATTTAGAGATGGATCAAATGATAAAGTATGAAACAGCAATCGGGTCTTAATGTTCTTCCTTCGGAAAGTTTTTTATATGTTGAAGGATCACTGTCGAAGACAGAGGGAAAAGAAATAGTCAGCACAAGACTTGTAAACAATGCAATGGCTTTTCTCTTCGACGAAATACGTTATGAGCTGAATGGAAAGGAAATTGATTACAATCGAAACGTGGGGACTACAACAACAATCAAAAACTATTTATCGTTGACAAAAAATGAGAATGATATGCTTTTAAATGCTTCATGGTCTCCTGATTCAGTTATTTATTTGAAACTATTTAATTTTAACTACTGCATTCCATTGAATAAGCTTTTGGGTTTTGCCGAAGATTATAAAAAAATTATTCCCAATGCTCGTCATGATCTAATTCTCACTCGTTCTAGGATGGATGAAAACGCTATAATCTCCCCAACTGATGAAAATGTACAAGTAAAACTACATAAGGTACAGTGGAGAGTACCACACGTGACTTTTTCAGATTCGATGCAATTAAATCTATATAAATCTATAAATGCAAATAGTTTTATGAAAATTGCTTTCCGAAACTGGGGTCTCTATGAGTATCCCATGTTATCAAGCTCTGACCATCACATCTGGAACGTTAAAACAACAACGCAAATAGAAAAACCTCGAAACATTGTATTTGCACTATACAAACTGCAAAAAATAAAACAGTATCTGCTGATCCTACAACGTTTGACCATTGTGATTTAACAAACTTAAAAGTGTATCTCAACTCTGATGTATATCCTCATGAAGATCTTAATATTTCTTTCGAAAGAAATAGATAAAGCTTGTTCTACAAAATGTATACGGATTTTCAAAGAACTTACTACAATAAAACCAACACTGAACCTTTGCTTTTTTGGGATCTATTTAAATCCCGTGCTCCAATTTTTGTTATAGACTGCAGACATCAAAATGAGACTTTGAAAGCAGGACCTATCGATATACGCTTGGAGATGAGAACATCAAAAAACATTCCTGCAATCGATAATATGCCTATATAGTGTTCTAAAGAAACAGCTTAAAACACTCTCCATGCTCCTAACTACCTCCACACACTAAATCATGTCACAATATTGCTCCGTTACGACGCACGTGAAGAACGGACAAACAAACGAACAACCAAACAAACAAAGTGAATCTCCCATTTGTAATATTAACTAAGTATGATTTTCAGTATTTATTTGATCCTTTTATTATTACAATCAAGATAATAAAACAGCTCGGATCATCATATTATTTAAATTATCTTATATGACGTTTAGAACGGAGTTGCCCTTTGATCATTTTGCTTAAAAAATGGTTTTTAACTTCCAATAGGAAGTTATTGCAATCGGTCCGATTTGACGAATTGAAAATGTTGACATTTCTCGACGTTTCAAGGTCCCTAGAGTCGAAATAAAAGATTTTAGAGAGATGTCTGTGCGTGCGTGTGTACGTACGTTTGTACATCCGTACGTCTGTACGCCCGTACGTTCGCGACGTTTTTTCGTCATCCATAGCTCAAAAACCAATAAAGATATCGACATCAAAGAAAGATGCAGAAAGGACTCTTAAAACAATTGAGTGTGTTTTTTTTTACCATAGCAATTTAAAAACAGGTGAATATTTTGGTTAACCCTAAATATCTCACGAACCAATAACGCTAGAGACTTAAATTTAATTTTATATATAATATATAATTTATATTTATATTTATATATAATAATACATAATATATTGCACTAATTTAAAAAACTCACTAGCAGCAAGGCTTAGTATTATTAAGTATCTTTCATCTAAAAAGAGTAAGGTTCATATAAACTCTCTTTGCTATGTTACAAAAATGCTCATTCTTAGTAAAATTGACTATGGCCTAGCTATATATGGATCTTGTCCAAAATCCACCAAAAACATTTTTAAATCTACGTATCATCAAGCGGCAAGGAGGAGTATTTGTGCTTTTCCAACAAGCCCAATTAGAAACATCCTCGCTGAAGCTGGACTACCGACAATAGAGGAACGCTATTTAAAAGTCACCGCTTCACTTTTACCCAAGCTAGCCTTTCAAACTGGATCAGTGATCGACAAGGACACAATGCAAGCCCTATCCCATAAAAGAAGAAGACGAATCCCTTCAACAATTTCTACCATTTTGGAGGTAGGCAAAAAAATGGATATACCCTTCAAACGTCACTCCAAACACCCACCATCACAGCCACCCTGGTTATTAGATAGCAACTCTATACTTCTCGCCCTATGTGACCTTAAAAAGCAAAATACCAACTCAGAAGTCTACAGACAAATGTTTACTGAAACTGCATCTAAACTTTCCGATAAAGGATGGAAGTTTTTATTCACAGATGGTTCATTTAACCAACACAACACGACATTTGCAGTTGTATCAAAAGAAGGTAATACACTTATTCAAGGTATTTTACCAGACATTACGTCAATCTTTACTGCGGAAGCTGTGGGAATATTCGAGGCCATACAAAAATGTTGCAATACATCAGGCAAATGGACGATCTGCTCCGATAGCCTCTCAGTCCTAAAAGCCATTCTCAACCCTTTCCACTCGTCTATTATCATATCCAAAATAAGAGATATTATAATCTCAAAACCTTCCAAGCTTAAGTTAATGTGGACTCCTGGACATGTTGGAATAAGAGGCAACGAACTGGCTGATAAAGCTGCCAACGACGTTCATACTGCTCCAGTGTATACTTTTGACCATTATTCCCAACGAGACCTTCAAAGGTCGATACAAAATAAATTTCGTGAAAATAAAATCGCAGAATGGAATGAATACCACCATCATTACACATCAATCAACCCCTACAAAATACGCCCAATATATCCAACCCATACCCCAAAGGAAATGATAACGAACTTTGTCCGTCTCCGACTCGGTCATACCTGCTTTACCCACCAATATCTCCTCAAGAAAGAATCACCACCGACTTGCCCTACCTGCCATAATAACATCACCATCAGTCACCTGCTTGGCCCTTGTCTCTTTTCCTCAAACTATATATTAAACATTATAAATACAAATTCAAATATTATAGATCTATTAAAAGAACCTACTCAATCTAATATTGTAATTATAAATAAAATATTATATCTACTAAAAATTAAATTATAATTTCTAACTTTAAACAAAGGAGCCGATAGTATTCTGCTGCTAGTGCTCCTATTTACCATTTATTAATAGTATATTTAAAATATGTTATCGATAAGAAAAAATAAAAATAAAATAAATAAAAATAAATAATATTGTAACGTGATACCAAACAAATATTTTTTTGGAAAAAATCCAATTAACGGTTTTTTATAAAGCAACAAAACTGTTGGTAAAAATTGATTTTCGACTCAAATATCTTTTCAAAAATTTGAGATTATGGCTTCAAACTAATTTTGTCTTATAAGAAATATTGTTTTCAACATTCAATTAAATAGTTAGATAGTTTTGTTACAAACAATTGAAAACCTAAAAAAAATAACAAAAGTTGGTAAAAAATGATTTCCGACTTAAATATCTTTTCGAAAATTTGAGATATTGCATTTAAATTAATTTCATCTTTTAAAAATATTGTTGTCAATATTTAAAAAAAAATTGAGAAAAATCGAATTGACAGTTTTATTACAAAAAATTGAAAACCTAAAAAAAATTAACGAAAGTTGGTAAATATTGATTTTCGACTTAAATATCTTTTCAAAAATTTGAGATTATGGCTTCACACTAATTTTGTGTTATAAGAAATATTGTTTTTAACATGCGGTAAAATGTTGAGAAAAATGGAATTGACAATTTTCTTACAAAAAATAAAAACCCAAAAAAAGAAACAGTACTAAAAGTTGGTAAAAATTTACTTTCGACTCAAATATATTTTTAAAAGTTAAAACTATTGGCTTCAAACTTATTTTATCTCAAAGAAAAAATTGTTTTCGACATTTAGTAAATTTTTTATAAAAATCTAACAGTCGGTTTTTTTCATAAAAAAATAAAATCTACAAAAAATAGTACATAAATTTGGTAAAAATTCATGTTCGGTTCTCGATACCTGGTGAACAATAGAAGATATTGACTTCAAATTAATTTCATTCATCCAATTTATTTGTTTATAATAAGAAATATAAATTTTTAAGAAATGCTACTAAAAATGGTAAGAATTGGTTTTCGACTAAAATTCTCGTTGAAAAAATAGATTTCGAAATCAAACTATTTCATTACATGCAAAATATTGTTGGTAAACCTTTTTTAACAAAACGAAAGTAGGTACAAACCTTTTAAGCAAAACAAATCGACAGACGGGATGGGAAGTATCAGTGTGGGTCACATCCCAGCCTCTTTGTTTGCTCTTTTTTAAGGAAAAATGATTCTACTTTGCTTGAACGAAATTATGTTAAACTTTTCTATACATAAATATTATATATATAAATAAATATTAAGCTTTTTGTTATGTTATTAAAAAACATTTCATTACCAGATACATGAAAATGGTAATGGTTTCCACATGGTTTTATTGAATTAGTTGGAAAGTGATACCAATTTTTTAAAGACAAAATGTGACCTGGTGTGAAATAGAAATACTAATTATCGGATCACAAAAATAGATCCAAGCATAAAGCAGTATTTATGCTCTTTTTGTAATACAAATAAATGAATGATCTAGGTCTAGGTCTAGGAATGACATGGCTAGAAGATTTGTAATTAAAAAAAAATATCGGTATACAATTTCTTAACATATTGAATTCTAAATATAAGAAGTTCTTTCAAAAACTGCCTAAAAAATTTGATTAACATTTGCAATTCTTATCTTTTTCATTCTCGATTTTAGGAAGAAAGTATCTAGCTAATAAGCCTCAAACAAAAAAAAATATTTATTATGTATAAAATTTAAAGTAAAAGAAGTTAAAAATTATTATTGAATTCCGTCTTTGTTATAATAAGGGAAGGGTTGTTTTTTATCATAGCCTTTATTAATTTCAGAAATAATGTCTTCTTCTTACAATTATAAAGTGTTTTTTTATGCACGTTCACAGTCCAATCCTTAAAATCATCAGTGATAATTATTGTTTACATTTTTTTTTCATTTAATCCAAAGGATTTGGGGTAAAATTACGTTTTCCCTTGTTAATCTTATCTTTTTTATTTTTTTGATAATTTCGTTTTTAAAATACTTCGTCAACTATACCTAAACATCCTTTGTAAAGTTTCTACGAAAATAAACGATTTTCCCTTTCTTTGTTTTATCACAATGGCTCCTAATCAAAATGATTCAGTGCTCAAATTATGTTTTCCATAATGTCAGTTGGGGTGGTTAACTAATTAACTGCATCCATTGAATAATACTGTGATATACGAATATGGATTCATTATTAAACCGTGCGCACAAATTAAAGCAAAATTAAAAAGCTTTTCTCTGAAATTAAATTTTTGGAATTATTTATTATAACAAAATGTATTTCTCAATTACCTAAAATGAACTTAATATGTGTGGAAAATTAGCTGGCTGCATAGTAAAACGTAATACCAATCATTATAATTTAAACATTATGGTATAGAGCTTTCACCGATGTCATCAACATCTAATGTACATAAGAGTGTTGGAGGTTAGTGTTGGGTTGGGTTGTTTGGGATTGTGATTACTTTGATTTTAGTTAATTCCAAAAATAATTATTATAATTATTGTCAATTAATTTTGTGTAATTAATACTTAATTTTTTTTTAGACTACCTGTTTTTTTTTACTTTAGAATCGAAATCTTGACACCATCGGAAGACTTCATCAAGCTTCTGTTGCAATAAAGGAGTTTCGATTTCTGGAGGACTGTGTCTAACAACAATTGATATGTCATCTGTGTATGCAAAAGCTGCATTGTTTCTTAAAACCCGTAGAGGTGCGTCCCTTTACCATATTTTGAACTCATGAGCTGCCATTTTTAACTTTGAATGTTCTGTTTCTTCGTCCTCATGAATCTCAAAAGCATTCAATTGGTGCTAAATCTGTAAACAAAATATACAAATGTTTTTCATGACTCAACATTTCGAATGCTTTGCTAAAGTCCATCACAATCAATACCAGTGTGTTACGAGTTGATTGTTATTGAGACTCATAACAACAGCATTAAAGAATCTACTAATTTAATTCTCAACTATTCTTTTCCAAGGTTGCCATATAGTCAAATTGGATTTTTGTTCATTTCCTTATTTTGCAAGTCCATATTTTTCTATTTATATTAAGTAATAATTTTTAAGGACTAAATAAAATAAAAATGGACTTTTCATCAGAATTAATACTACTGTAGAATACAAAACACATCTTATGCAAAGTCACATTATATATTTAGTAAATACGCATCTTATATTTCTATCCTAAAAATAAAAATTATATTCCTATGTATAGCAATCATGGTTACATTTGAATTGTTTTTCAAATTTCATTATAAGGGTGGTTAAATTTTGGGCCGATGTTGATTTAAAATAAAACACAACTTGTTAAGGACATTACTGTCATTTCTTTTTATTATGAAATTATTATTATGTATGCAACAAAATATCGGCCAAATGGCCGCTGCTACCTCGGCGGCCGGCACACCTCCATCCGATAGTCCAAATTTTCGATGACGGTTTTTTTTTCTTTGTAAAAAATAAAACTTGGTATCGTTAAAACGAAATAAAAAACCAAAACCAATTATAATACTTTAAACTATAAATAATACTACTTAAAATTACTTGAAACTACTTAAAAACTAGAACAGCCACAGTAAGCTCTTTAAGTGTTTTTTAAAATGTTTGTTTTGTTTTTTATTTTTTAGTTTTTTTTTTGTTTATTTTTGTATTGTTTTTATGATTTTTTTTGATGCCTTACCTAATCCTTAAACCTATGTAAGTCGACCAAGACCAAAAGCCCTAGACAACTTTAAATGAAAATTTGAAGCCACCAAAACTGGTTCTCCCTATATCGGCTCCGTCCAGTGCGAGGACGTCTCGATTGTAAAGGAGTCGCCTATTTACAGTTTTACGGGTGACGACGTGACGTGGTAGATTAGCGGAACCGCCTCTCTATCCTGTATCAACCCTCGATTGCCTAAATAGAGGAAAGCTTCGAAATGTTGTCTTTTACCGTGCTGTTGCCGTGCACTTTCGAAGTATTCATTGTTGGGGTAGTAAGCCCCAAAAAATAAGCTGTTAGTCGAAGATGATGGCATTTGCCAAGTTTTCGTCATTGAACTGGTAATACCGAGGTGGGCTCTGTTCTCCAGGTCGTGATTATGGCGAATGCTACAATTAACCTTGTACACTTGCTGGAAAGCAGCCCCCACCGCCTCTGCTTTCTAACGCGGATCTTCGACAACAAAAAAGTCATCGTCCTCTGAAACTTAAGACAAGGATGGTCGTTCTGATCATTCCCCCTAAAGATCTTGTTAGTTTGCAGAAACATACTCGGGTTGCTAGAATTAACGGCCCGAATTTTCTTGTCCCAGTACAAATTAATGTTTAATCGATAGTTTTCTTTCATCAATTTTCTTACGTTTTTTATCGACGACTTCAATGTACTAATCTCCAGATTGTTTGGGTCAATAAACCTCCGGTACAAGCGTTTAAGCCTTGTCAGAAGTCTACTTGTGTGCCTGTGCAGTGCATCTCTAGTCGAGTTACGGTACAAGTTCGTAGTGTCTCGTTCCTTGCATTTCGGTATATTTCTTTCCATTGTTCGTTGGATTGTCTCGTCCATTTGATTGGTGGGGATATGTTTCTAGACCGAAGTTCTCTCGCTTAAGCGTTGGTGAAGCGCTGCCAGTGAGTCTTACTATAAATGTGAGTGCACCGGCACGTACACCTCTAACTCCACAAGCTCGTTCGGAAGCCGTAATACGGTGGTGGGTCCGCAGTGGTCACTGTCGTCCTCGATCGTCCGTAAACAGTTTCTTGGTCTTTGACCCACAGTGTCAGTTATTGTCAGTCTTGAGTCCATTAGTAAAAGATCCAGATCCACCGCTCCTTGGGAACGATGGTCTATCAGTAGCCAACAGGTCGAGCTTATACTCGGAATTGTAATAAACAATCCAGTTAAATAACCGGTCACCACGAGGATTTTGTATTTGATTTCCCCAATCCGCATGTTTACCATTCAAATCACAGGCCATGAGATAAAAGTTTTCTTCCGAGTTCAGTTGCAAGCACTGAAAAAGTTTTCCGAGCTCTGTTATAAATTGAGTTGGCTGAGGTGATTCCGGTGCATAAGACGCGATCGCATACAAACGCTTTCCCTGGTGGAGAGGAATGCACAAGATACATGCCTCAAGCAGCTGAAATCTTCGTACTTCACTATTGTATATAACTTTATGGCATAATTGGGGTTCTTCAGCTCTTGAATTGGTGCTGGCTTATCGATGCACACCTTTTCTTTCAAATAGCTCTAAAGAAAGGAGTGCAACGGTGTCAAATCATATGATCTTGGCGGCCAATTGACATGACACGACTATTGAATTTGTCGTCCAAAAGAGCCATTGTTTGTTTACCCTTGTGTGAAGTGACAGTCCAAATCGCGAACAACAGCAATATTTTCTGCAGTACGAGCTGTAGGAGCATGATTTGGCGTTTTCACATCTCCTAAAGACCAGGTTTAGTCAAATTTTGCACGATTTTTCCGATTCCGACAATAAAATTGACCAACAAAAATCACGAAGTGCATGGTATGCATTTTGATTTGAACGTTCTTTTTCATGATAAGCCTGAATAACTATCGCGTTGCTCGATTTAATGGTTTAAATTTAGTTTGTCTGAAATTGAGAAATGTCAAAAAAATGCAGACAAAAAATTGACGTTTAGGTGTGGTTCACATTCAACATCGGCTTTAATGCTTTAACTTTGGGTCATTTATACATTTGACCCGTCGAATATGGGCGTTACAGACCTTCCCGGCTTGTCTGGGTTGGCTTTATAACAACGGAAATTTACCGTATTAGGGTCCACCTAATAACCTATTTGCAGCTCAAATCAAACCATGCCGATACTTTTAACCCTGTTTGGGATTAATATGACAAAGTTGTTTTTTTTTATCATTTTGAAAATTTAGCAGTTCGATGATGTGATGTGAAACAAAAATAAATACATACATATGTACATACATATACTTTTTTGAATAATACGATAAAGTTTTTAAAAACTACTAGATTTGTATTTCCACTTGCATGACAACTTTTCTTTTTAAGAGTGTTCTAAAGTCTTATATAGGAAAAACAAATGGCCATTGTTTTATTAATGAGAGTGAAGTTGGCTTCGAGGAACATATAGGTATAGGAGAAGGATATGAAAACTTCAAATGCCAAACAGGCGTTCCTCAAAGCTGTGTTTTAATTCCTCTTTTATTTTCATTATTAACTTCCCATTTGAAATTATTGTAATCGGTCCGATTTGTCAAATTAAAAATTTTAACATTTCTTGACGTTTCAACATCCCTAAAATCTAAATCAAAGATTTTTAGAGAGATGTCTGTACGGGGGCGGCGGCGACGTGTGTACGTACACTTTGTGTCAGATGGATAGGGACAAGGTTTTTTTTGGAAAAACCCAAATGTGGAATGAAAGAGGTACCTATGTATTAAGTTTATATTGTAAGCAAACTTTTGGATTAAGTTGATAAATAGATACAAGTTTTATGACGGTTTTTCCAAAGAAGGTCATAAAAAGTACCTGTTTTTTTTATTACATGGATAGGGCCAAGATCTAAATTGCAATTACTCGCACACATGAATGGTTGAGAGTTGTAAGTCACTAGGTCTTGGTTTTCTAAGGACTGTTGCGCCACCTAATTTATTTATTTATACAAAAATGGTTGATTGAATTTTTCTAAAAATTAATTAAAAGTTAGCGACAGTATTTTGCATATGATAAAATAAGTTTGATCTCAATATCTTTTTTTGTTCCCGAGAGATTAAGTCGAAAACTAATTTTAATAGCATTGTTTAAGTTTTTTATTTCTTGTATAAATAAAAGGATTTAATTTTCTTTATCTTTTTCTGTTTTTTAGCACAGAATCAAATCATTTTGAAGTCAATACCTTCATTTATTTAATTTTTACCAAGTTTCCGTAATATTTGTTGCAGATTTTAGTTTTTGGGAAATAAAACTAACAGTTGAATTAAAAAAAAAAAAAAAAATTGGAAACAAATTTTTTATAAAATGAAATTAGTTTGAAGCCAATATCTTTAATTTTTGAGATTTGAGTCGAGTGATTCATTTATACAAAATTATTAATTCACTTTTTTTCAAAATTTTACTAGTTTGATATCACGTCAGATTATACAGGGTGGTAAAAGAATAGTTCTACAAAAATAAAATGTAATAACTTTTTGAACGTCCCATAGGAAGTTATTGTAATTTCGAATTAAAAATTTTGACATTTCTCTTTGTTTCAAGGTCCCTAGAGTCGAAATAAAAGATTTTTAGAGAGATTTCTGTGCGTGCGTGTGTAAGTACGTTCGAACGTCTGTATGTCTGTACGATCGCGAAGTTTTTTCGTCGTCCATAGCTCAAGAAACAGTGGAGATATCGACTTCAAATAAATTTTGTTATAAAGATAATAATGCATAAGGATGCAGAAAGGACTCTCAACAAAATTGAGTGGGTGGTTTTCTTACCATAGCAATTTAAAAAAGGTGAACATTTTGACTAACCCAAACTATCTCATAAGACTTGAATTAAATTTTATATTATACATTGTAACACGCCAATATGATCACCACACTCCAACATAATAACCACACACTCACATGTAGTATACCAAACGTACTAGCCTTCTGCTAAATGTAAAATAACACACACAAGTGGCAACTGGCAACCAATGTAGTTGTACCATCACACTCTACTGAATTTTGAACTTTAATTCTTAGAGTTCACCTTCAGTATTGTACAAGGAAGTTATTAGTAGTGGCCAAAATCAGAACTCTCAGCACGACACTCATCACTCATGGTTAATAGAACTGACAGTATTGTATCGAAGTTGAGCTACTCCAGCATCATACAAAATACTACGCAGTCTATTCAAACAAGAGTAGTTCGTCATTCGCATACTTTTTATATGTAATTTCCGCTTTTTGTGGTTTTTGGGTCATAAGGGTGACGGTCGGCTTTCCACCGTCCCTTAGACTTCAAAAAGCCACACATCGTGGTCACGGCACGGCGGGCATTTAAATTGCCAAATCAAATCTTCTTTTCACTTGCCATTCTTGTATTTTCACTTGCCATTCATTTTGTTTACACTTGCCATTTCTGCTTTGTAACTTAGATTTAACTTCAACTTGTTCTTCAAATTTTGTCTTAATAAAATTAATATTTATATCTAATTGATTAAATTTTAAACAATCGTCTTTTTATTTACCTCTACTTTTCTCTCTTCTTACTTTTCTGTGTTGCCAATTCAACGTTCGCTGCAAAAACACTCCATTACCAAGACCGGAATCTCAGACTGACATTTCGGTTTGCCTACAAGCTAACTACACACTAGAAGTGAGAAAGTGTGCGTGAAATGATGTAAACAACCAAACACATTCTCACATTTAGTCCTCAGGCCCATCAAAATGCTTCATTATAGTAATCAGCCCCATCTAAATGCTTTATTTGGAATGTTTCATGGCCTCGTTCAAAAACTAAACAATCCTTACCAACAGAATCTGAAGTGCTGACATGGTCTTAAATTGGAAGACTTGTATAGCTTTTTAATTTCAATCCAAATAAATGTTGTAAATGTATATTAAATAAAATAAAATTGACCAAATACATATTATTTAATGATTTATTAGTTTATTATTATTTATTTTGTTTACTTAAATAATTTGCGAACGCAACATGCGCTGCAACTGGTTAAGTATAATTATTGCAAATGGACAAAAGTGTAATTCAATACTTTGTAAAACAACAAAACAGGCAATTTTCCAGCTGTAGTTTGCTTAGAGCATTTTTTTGGCGACGTTAGAAGTTCAGGTGGAAACAATAGGCGGGTGCCTCCGTATTTTTTTTTACAGACAATGCTACGAGAAGCATACTTGTGAAGTTCCATTGCCAACTTTAGCTAGTTCAGATTCCTCAATTAGATTAGTACTTTCATCATTTAAGCAGTTCGGTAGTTGCAAGACCAAATTTTAGTTTTGTTTGTTGCAGAAATATTCCTGAAAATTTCTTTTTAAGGGACTATGTTAGAATTAGAATTTTGTTTGTAGTTAGATTTTGGAATAAAAATTTGAGGGAACCATGTTTTAAAAATAAGTTGCTTTGTGTAAAGCATCTTTAAGGAATAGAAATAGGCAATATGGTTACAAACAATACCAACTAAATGAATGCAATAAATAGATCGAAGCAACTTTTTTTATTCCAGTATGAGGAAACCGAACACCCAATAGAAAAAAATTGGTAAACGCGCCAAAATGCATACTTCTTGCTTAATAATGTTATCTTCTATGCTTACGCATAAAATTACGAATTTTGTAGCATATGAACATTTCTAGACATTTTACAATGTGAACAATTAAATATGCTATGAAATAATTGGCTGCTATTAATGCTAATTTTTTTTTTTCTAAAAAGTTGATGAAGGTTAAACGAAGCTGAAATTTCTTTAATGAACATACTCAAAATATTATTGGCTTTCTTAAAAATATTTTTCTACACTAACCTCTGCTTTATATCTGAAAACTATTGTTTATGTATATTTTCTTCTATGTTCTGCATTTATAAAATGTAATCTATGGAAGTATTTATTATACTAAGAAAAACAAAAACATGTTCGTAAAACTCATTCATTTTTTCATTATTAGCAGCACTTTTACTAAACATACCCTTCAAACAATAATAAGCAAACTTGAACTTTGGTAACTAAATATTTTTAAGGAATGAACGAAAATTATATTTTGCGTTAAACTGTGGGAATTCACTAAAAAAAAACTTCCATACGTCAACAATAAACATTCATGTTGATTACATGATCTATTGAATGAGTTGTGCATGAATTCAGAACGATTTTAAGAAGTTTTCATTTTGTGATGTATGTCAAAATTTGCATTTTATTTGCTCTGCATTTATTCAACAGGTTCGCTATAATGGTTCTGATTATTTTTTTAAAACATTGCTGTTCCTTTGATGCATAGTTTTTTTTGATAGCAAATACATGTATGCTTCCATCAATCAAGAATATTATGGATAAGGTATTTTTCGATTCTAACTTTTTCTTTAAATGTAATATTTATTAATCAAAATGGCATTGAAAAATAGTTGCAAGCTTAAATCATTAAAAACAAACTTGAAATATACTTGGATTAGTTAAATTGCTACAGATTTTAATTACTTGCAAAAAAAATATTTGGGCCGTTCGTTAACGAAAATGTATTAGAATTCAATAAAAAAATTGCGCTCGCACCCTTAAATTGATGGTTCTTCGAACGCATCTTTGATACAAAAATCCGAGGTTTATTATGAAATTTAAAGAATTTCGTAGTGATTACTGTAAATTAGTGAATTAATTAGAATAAACTGACGTTGAACATGCTTTTTTCAAGACAAAAAGGTACATTGGTTCACTATCCACAAAATGCCTGCAAAATTAAAGCTTAAAACTGACTTTTTCATCGAAAAAAAGTAAAAAGAAAAACCTGAAAAAAACTTATTAACCACCCCATTTTGTTTTTGCTGTGCAAAGTGCCGCTACCCACGGCATCGTTTTTTTTTTTGTTTGTGCTCACATCTATTCATGGACTAATTGTCAAAATTACAAATACAACAATGTAAACAAACGGGTTTTGGAGAGTGAAACGTACGAAAGATTCCGGCCTTGATAATGGAGAGTTTTTGGTCTACCATCACAACGTATATTAAAACGTGATACCAAATAAGCATATTTTTGCAAAGCAATCCAACTAACGGTTTTTTTTAATTCAAGAAAACTGAAAAAAATAATTGTCACCTCAAATATTTTACAAACCAAAGATGATTCACCCTCCAAAATGATTTTATGCAACGAACAATAACGATTTTGACATCATCTGTTAAAATTTTGAGAAAAGTCAGTTTACAGTTTTTTTTACAAAAAATAAATACCTTAACAAAAACATTACTAAAAAGTTCGTAAAAATTGATTTTCGAGTCAAATATCTTTTCAAAAATTGACCGTTTTTTTTACAAAAAATAAAAACCTAAAAAAACATTGCTAAAAACTTGGTAAAAATTGATTTTCTACTTAAATATCTTTACAAAAATTAGAGATATTGGCTTCCAATTAATTTAATCTTATAAAAAATATTGTTTTCAATATTCAGTAAAATTTTGAAAAAAATCGAATAGACAGTTTTTTTACAGAATGTAAAAACCTAAACAAAACATTACTAAAAGTTGGTAAAAACTGATTTTCGCCTCAATTATCTTTCCAAAAATTTGAGATTATGGCTTCAAACTTATGTACTTTATATTATAAGAAATATTGTTTTCAAAATTCGGGTAAAGTTTTGAGAAAAATCGAATTGACAGTTTTTTACAAAAAATAAAAACCTAAAAAACATTACTAAAACTTGGTAAAAATTTACTTTTGACTCAAATATATTTTCAAAAACTAAAAATATTGGCTTAAAATTATTTTATCTCACAGAAAATATTGTTTTCAATATTCAGTAATTTTTTTATAAAAATTTAACAGACAGTTTTTTCATAAAAAAAAAATTAAATCTAAAAAAAATAGTATGCAAAAGCTACTAAAATTGGTAAAAATTGGTTTTTGATTAAAAATCTCGTTAACAAAAATAGGTTTTGAAATCAAACTATGTATTTCATCATATGCAAAACATTGTTGCTAATTTAATTTTTTTAGAATGTTCAACTGGCAACTTTTTTAACAAACCACGAAACCTACAAACCTTTTTAGCAAGACAAATCGGCAGACGGGATGGGAAGATATCAGTGTGGGTCGCATCCCAGCCTCTTTTTTTTGTGTGAGTAATCGGCTCATTTTTTTTTTTATTTTGCAGGTTGCTATTAAGATTTATCAAACTGAATGCTTGGGTCCATGCTTTGCAGTCCGTCATTTCCGTCCAAAGGGAATTTAGGCGGGAGTTTAGTAAATTTTGAACATGTTTGCCGAATCTGGAAGCATGGCACGAAGACCGTACCAAAGAGATCCCAATGTTTGTGTTCAGGTTACAATCGCCGCTGTATAGCATCGGCAATACAAGCAAATCCAACTCGAAACTTGTCGGTGCAAATTGGAGTTAGCAGACGGTCATTACAGCGGATACTTGAAGATGACTTCAAAGTCAAGCAAGTTAAACCGTCAGGATTTTCCTATTCGCGACGATTTTGCCCGTTAATGTTTGCAATGGCCGAAAGAGACAACACATTGATGAATTTATTGTTTGTTTATGTCCGATGAGCACTTGAGCCCTTCAGGCCGCAAAGAACAATTTTTTGATCAGGTGCCGCATATGTGTGGGTGAGCGTGGAGGGCATTTGCGGTCTATCATCTTCAAAAGCAATTAACTGTTAAAAATAAAATGTAATTTTCTGTCCCAATTGCAGAATTGATGCGCCACCCTGTGTAAAATAAAATTTAATTAAAGTTCATAGTGTTATTGGTCCGTGAGATATTTAGGGTCAACCAAATATTTACTTTTTTTACAATAAGAAAAAACACCCACTTCTTTTGTAAATTTTTTTCTGCATCTTTCAATGTTTTTATCTGAAAAACAAGATTTAGTTAGACCGGTGAGCAATACTCAATCAATCGTTATAAAAGATATTTTCAAGGACAAATATAAATATTGCACATTATTATTAAAAGGTGTTTTTAAAGCTTGATCCAATAGAATTAAAATTCTTAAGGGAAAATCACCCTAAAAAATGTAATCTTCCTTCCAGGGCAAACATGACTGAACTACCTGTTCAATTTTCGTCAAATAACAATTTTTAGCACGTGAAAAATCGAATATTTTAAAATATTTTAACAAAATTTCAGGATTATTCAATTTTTAGAAGATGGTTTTTGGTAGACTATCGATCGAAATTACATCCTTTCACTGTTTCACATCAAATATGTGTATGAATAAAATATATTAGGTGGGGCAACATTCCTTTGAGAACTATGGCTAGGGCCTTGTGACCTACAACCAGGCACGTAGCCAGGGGGGGGGGGCTAAAGGGGCTCAAGCCCCTCCCGAAATGATTTTGAAAAAAAATATTTGAACAAAAGTTTGTATATTCTATTATTAGTTCCTCACTACTTATGTATATTGTTCTGAAATCATGTTGCTTTAATAAATGTTTATCCCACAAATATTATAAACTAGCTGGAAACCCGTCGAAAACGACGGTGCATTATCTATCATACGCCACATCAGAAAAGCAGAGCTACTATCCGGCAGATTTCATGCTTTTTCTATATGCATAAATGCATTTTTTTATAGAGGTATGAATAAGAGTACATACTATTTAAGTTCGAATTGTGTTTAAAAATAACTCTTAGCAATCTGGTTGCAACAGACTCTTTTTTTTTCATCAAAAGGAGACTATTTAGGTACTATTATTTAATAAAGACAAATACACATTAATGTTAAGAGACTATCTAGTCAAAAAATGCAACCTATATAAGCCCAGATATCCAAAACGAAATCTTGGATATATGTACATATGCTCTGATATTGTCACCAGAAAAATATCTAACCGGGTTATAAGATCGAGTTGTTTTAGCATTATGGCTGATGAAACAATGGATGTTTCTGGCACTGAGCAACTTTCAATATGTGTCCGATATGTTGACTGCTGTACAGAGCCCACGAAAAGTATGCTTCGGGAAGATTTTGTAGGTTTTATTCCTGTTGATGACCAAACTTCTGAAAACCTTACTAAAACCATATTGCAGCGATGTGAGGAACTACATCTAGATATCAACAAGTGTGTTGGCCAAGGTTATGACGGAGTGGCAAATATGTCAGGCCACTTAAGTGGAGTACAGATTAGGATAAGGCAACAGTATCCAAATGCCAGATATGTTCACTGTGCAAGTCATCGCTTGAACCTGGCTCTGTCTAATGCCATGTCAACACCCTCGATTCGCAATTGTCTTGGTGTAGTAAGTGAAATAGCTAATTTCTTCCGAAACCATTCAAATGCAAATAAGACTTTCGAAAATCGCCATCCAAAAATACGCACCAGAAAGCAGAAAAAAAACGACTTTTGCACTTTTGCGCCTTTGTGAAACAAGGTTTATTGAAAGGCATGACAGCATTCTTTCATTTGTAGAGCTCTTCAAATGTATTGCTATTAGTCTTGAAGAAATATCCACCAAGACGTGGGCAATGTCTTCAAAAGCATCAACTCTGTTAGCAGCAATTCAAAGAAGTGATTTTCTGGTAAGCCTCATGGTATGCGAAATACTTTTTAGTTTAACGCTACCCTTATCAATTTTCCTTCAAAATGAATCTTTAAATTTCGTGTCTGCAATAAATCACACGAAACAAGTCTTAAGTTCTCTTAAGAACATAAGAGAAACTGCCAGAGACTTTTTCAGAGACGCTTTTTAATCCGCATCACAACTTGCCAGCGATTTATTTGAAGTCAGCATAACAATTCCAAGGCTTTCTTTGAAACAAACAACGCGCTCTTATCCAGAAACATCATGTCCAGAAGACTATTTTAGAGTTTCTATACTTATTCTCTGTCTAGATTCTCTTATACAAAATCTTACTGACAGATTTATGGTCAACGAGGACGTTTTACTATAGTTTCAAGCTCTGCTTCCAGGTTTTGCTGCCGCCAATCGAGTAAATGAAATGGAAAATCTAACACTCTACTTCGATAACGCAATATCCTTGTCAGCTGTTAAAGCGGAGTACATACTCTGGTGCGAAAAAATTTCATCGATGGATCCCTCTTCCGATGTTCTGAAACTGCTATATATATGTGACAAGACCTACTTCAGGAGCATAAGCTACTTGCTTACAATTTTGGCCACACTACCAGTTACAACAGCTAGCGTTGAAAGAACCTTTTCAACGATGAAAAGGATCAAAACAGTATCCCGAAGCGTTATGGGCAATCCAAGACTAAGCGCACTTGCAATGCTGTCTGTTCACTCAGGTATTGATGTGGATCCAGATGAAGTGATCGACATTATGTCTAAAAAAAAGACAAGGCGTTTATTGCTGTAAAAATCCAAACTATTTATTTAATTAAATAAAAAAAAAAATACAAACAAAAATAAAACATTTACATTATGTAGTTTTTTTAAAATTTTTTTTATATAGAATTACTTCTTCGAAATTGAACAAGCCCCCCCCGAACCGAAATCCTGGCTACGGGCCTGCCTACAACACTCAACCATGTGCGAGTAATGTTCTCAGGGATAAAGGGGACCTACAGTTTTTAAGCCGAATCCGAACGGCTAATTTGAAAGGGCAATTTTCATGACAAGAATTACTTTTCAAGGATTTGTTAATTCCTTGCATGAAAAAACATTAGATGGCATGCAGGTATCGACCCCAAGACATTTGGCATGACAGTCCTACGCACTATGTGTATAAATTATTTAAATTCTTATTTATTTTAAACAGAAAATTTAACACACTTTCCATGTTTTATAAAGAAAAAACTAATTTAAAGGGTTTTAGGGATAGTAATTTACCTGTTTTACACATGAAATCATCTTTACTTTATACAAATTAACATAACGTTTTTATTTCCTTATTCGCGTCCTCTTTAAAAGCTTCTGGACAAAGTATGTATTTTAAAGGACCCTGAACGGGATTCCGCTACGACGCGACTAGTCGTCGCTTCCAATCATAGAATTTCATGATTTATTTATTTGGACCTTCTGGTTTTAATTTATCTATTATTCCCGAACTGTTAAGGCAACGAGTTTTATTCCATGGCATTGGCATTTGTCTGGTATTTGGAAGCATATTTGGTCCAGTAAAAGTCCTTCTCAATTTACTTTTTTTCCTTAAGCATCTACTGCGGTGACATACCATTCTTTTGGGTTGGTTTGGAAAAAAATTCAAGAGCTGCCGGTTTCTCGCCAGAAAAAAATCGAAGAGTCATCATATAAGAAATTTGGATCACGTCACGTTACGTTAAACGTTGCCGGTTCTTTGCCTAACATTTTCGATATATCAGTCCGTACCAATTAAATAAAAACTTAACTTTAACATTGTCTAAATTTTCTTGTGTTTTTCTCTGCTTTCTTTGAGTGCAATATTAGATAGGTACATAATTAAATACACCGACAATCATTTTTGTACAAAGGCACCTACATATGTACATAGGTATATGTCGAACAAAAGAACAAAAATAAAATGCAAATTGGATGGTTGCAGTATAAATTGGGAGCGTTAAAAAATACGCTGAGACGCTGAGGAAAACGACAACAAAAAAAAATGATCCTACACGATTTACAATTACCAAAAATAGAAAACTCTTAATACATTGCCCCGAGGAATTATACTTCTTAAAGCCAGCACATCGAATAGTGAGAAAGAAAAAAGTTTAAAGTTCAGTGCAATAAGGTGCCTAAATGTACGAGTATATTATGGACTGTGGTAAGTCTGTATTTTTATGTTCCGCCGCCATTATGCGCTGACAAAAGCTCTTCGATTTTCCCCTGGTTCCGATTGGTTGCACAGGGAGGCGTGCCTAAGAGCGGTTATGAGAGCAGCCCTCGTCATATTGCGCATATGCAGTTGAGGAGAAATAAATCATCCTCGCTCTCCACTCCAGAACGGATCTGAAACTAGATTTTAAATACACGCCATAAATGTGTAGGTATAGCTTTTTCCTGACGGTACCTAGATAGGTAATGATGCAATCTCCTAATGTCATTTACCCTACAATGACAGCCATTTATGGCAATTAGCACTTTAACTATTTGTTCGGGCAGGTGAGTGGGAGGTTGAGAGCTTGGTTGTTAGTTAAGAGTCAGGTTCAGTCCAGATGCTTTGTCATCGTTAAGGGTTTGAGTGAGGAGAATGGAGCAGGTGAAAAGTAAAGTCAAAATAAGAGCACATTTGGATGTAAAATTTTAGACTTTTTTCAAATGCTGCCAATATTCATTTGCACGGATATCTGCTTCTTCTCATACACAAGCAATATATGACTCAGTCAATCACTAGTTGGAAACAACGCTAAGGCTATCACGAAGAGTGACGATAGAGTAGTAGCTCCACGGCAATACACGGCGACGGCATACGGATGGCTACATTTTGGGGGATGATGTTTTCGTGTAGCAATCATTTTGATTCGAAAATCAGCTTAGACGGAGGGAAAGTCTGGATGGTGGATGGGTTTGCTGCTGGTAGATGGTGAATATGTTTGCAATGGGTTTTGTGGTTTTCTGCTGTTGCTCTCTGAGCAGGTGATTAGGGTTGATAGCGGAAAAGTACCTATGCCTCTTGTCCACACTCTTGCTCCACAAGCATTAGGGCCAATATTGAATATTTAATTGCAATTAGCACGGCTGTTAATGGTGGCGTTTAATTAGGACGCGAGAATGACGTGAGAAATCGTGATGATTTTGTACGTAGGTTGAATAGGTTGGAGAGGGTTATTTTTGCTCAACATGCCTGTTTAGGAAGGTGTGTATGTATATATGGATGTATTAAAGTATAGTGTATGTAAACTTAGATACATATCTGTAGTTGGTTAGGAAAATATTCTGTAACTATAGTAGATATCTATACATACATATATGTTTTTTTTCAAGCTTGGAATTGCTTCAGTGTTTTTCGTATGATGTTTCGATGGTTGAGCTTTACATTTTTTAGTTAATAGTTATTATCATAGTTAAACATGCAATATTTTTAATTAGACTGATGAGTGATGACACAAGATTGGCGTAATTAGTTTTGGATATACACATACCTTAGGTAGTAGGTATAGGAATCGGGCATTAAAAACAAATTGTACCTTATACCTTTCTTTGGCGATTAACAATTGAAAGATATAGAAATTATGCACTTGTATAGGGCCTAGTTGAGAACTAGGGCCTAGTGACTTACAACTCTCAACCATTTTACTGTTGTCAGGAATGGAGGGGACCTACAGTTTTTTAAGCCGAATCCGAACGGCCAATTTGAGAAAGCACTTTTCATGACAAGAATTACTCTTGGAGAATTTGTCAATTCCTCGCAAGAGGCACTACCCGTGAAACAAACTTTAGATGGCATAGGCAGGGATCGAACCCAAGACCTCTGGCATGACAGTCCAACGCACTAACCATCATGCCACGGGTACGCGCTATAGGTTGAGATAAGAAACTCAAAATAAATCGCTAGAGCTCAAGTTAGGCTAAGAGTTAATGGGTACTGGTATACAGTTCAGCCATATTGCGCAAAGCACAGGTGGCTAGACTGCAAATGAATCCACGTTTTTGTCACTTCAAATGCAAAATTGGGTTTGATATAAAACTCAAAATTTCAATATTTTTGTGCGAAAGCACATATAGTAAGTATATATCAAAATTTGTTTACTTATAATCATCTATCCCATTATAAAGGCACTTTTAAATGCAATGCAAAAATTTCCACAAAAATTGTTTGTTGACAGAGGGTGAGTAAAAGACTTACAGAAAGTGTAGGTGTGTTTCAAAGTTTCTTTATAAGAGAAAGACTAGCTGTTTCTCGAAAACCGTTGAGATGCGATTAACAAATTCTGGTACGAATTCAGCTTGGACCGTTCGTTATAGGAAGTCCTGTATATTGAATCGTATCCTAATGAATCACTTATGCTAAAGTATACTGACCAAAAAAGGGACAGTTATTCTAATTCGAGATGTTAAAATCTGTTTTTATTATACCTACCTAATTTAAATTAGTAACAGATAATTGAATAATTATTATGCACAGACAACATAAGCATTGCATCATAGAGGTTAGTATAGTAGGGTGATTCATTTCCGCAAACATTTTTTTTTCTCGGTGCTCAAGCAAAATATTAATTTACTTATAGAAAAAAAATTCTCACCAAGGTAGAGCTCTTAATATCAATTTTAAGTACTTACTTACAATTTAAAATTGAAGTTTTCCCATTTAAAATGCATGTAAAAAATATGCTTTTTTTCAAAGTTCTAATGCTCACTCACATTTTACAATATTGTCAACCGGTTTAATGGACCTTATAGCGAATTTCACGCTCTTTAAAATTGCTTTTGCTGATTCGTAAAAAATAGTCCTTTGACCAGTATTTATTCAATTTACAGCCATTTTTATGCCTCAAACTTAAGAAATTGATAAATACTAATCAATCATGCTATTTAAATTGAACTTTTTTTATTGATTACTAATGTATTTCTCTATAGTTAACGATATTGCTGAACGATGTGTTGCAGTAAATATTGTAAAAGGTGAGTGAGCATTAGAACTTTAAAAAAAAAAATGTTTGTACATGCATTTTAAATGGGAAAACTTCAATTTTAAATTGTAAGTACTTAAAATTGATATTAAGAGCTCTACCTAGGTGAGAATTTTTTTTTCTATAAGTAAATTAATATTTTGCTTGAGCACCGAGAAAAACAATTTTTTTGCGGAAATGAATCACCCTAAGTATAGTATCTATTTTCAAAGTTTTTTAATACACCTTAATCAAAATCAAAATAGTTGCAAGTATAGTAATAAAATATGCCCCAACAGGCCTCTTTTTGGAGTTTTGTCTACATCATATTTGGTAAAACATGAATCCAGCTTAAGGAACAACCACGTGTTGTTATTGGGAACAAGTCTACAATAACGTAACTCATTTACATTTTTCAGTTTCAAATTACCAGAAGCTACGGTTAGATAGCACAAATTTGTGTCATCGTCGATTCCTCTTCAATGGGAATCCTTTTGCAAGCTTAATCGATTAAGCAAATTTGCTTGCAGCACATTCTGCCTTTTTTTCTGCCTTTTTGACTGCTCCTGTAATAGAGAGCGTAAACGATTCTATGGGACTTTTTTTTTGTCGCAATCGAACCTTATCCTTAGTATACTTACTGGTGTTTTGGAGAGTTGTTCCTCAATACTGCCGAATCTTTCACTTTTTTATAAACGATCTACCTGAATTTTCGAATTCACTATATTGTTTCCTTGATGACACATTACCATCAGTTTTTCATATTCGTGCTTAGATTCACATCCTTGATGTCCTTCGAATGGAGACTATCAATGATAAGCACATCGAGTTCTGATCTTGGCATCATTGACATAAGGAATCAAAACCGTGTAGAATGTTATGATTCGATAAATTAATGGTATCTTCTGTCTCAAAAGCATATGCCCAATGCCTTTATCTATGGGTGGCACTCTCATCGAGGGGACTGAACAACTTTTAATTCTAGGTTTGTACATAATAAACTATCTCTTGTCTAGTGAGCACATATTTGAAATCGCAATAAATAATGCTGAAGTTTTAGTATCTCTCCGCCTAGGTAAGAAGTTTTTCTTCATTGTGATCTGGCTGAATTTTATAAATCATTTATTCGTTCGAAACTCGAGTAAAATTCCCATATTTGGGCAGATGTTGAAAACAACCCACATAAAGTCTCTTGGACAGAATTCAAAAGAGAGGTCTAAAAATGATAGGTGAACTGACTGAAACATGTGTATTTCTTTAGTACCGCCGCAATGGCATTAAGCCTTTCGTTATTATATCGCTAATTTAATAAGAATAATTTTCGATTGTGAAGTTAGGACTACATTTTTTGAAATTAAAAAAAAACTGAGTATGAAGTAAATTGTAGCTTTTTTGTTTAAAATTAATTAGATTAAAAAAAAACTTAGTATGCAGTTAATTGTAGCTTTTTTGTTTAAAATTAATTATAGATTAAAAAAAATGGTATGTAGTGCTAGGTTGATGTTAGCACTACACTTTTTGAAATTGGGAAAACTATGTATGCAATTAGTTGAAGATAATTTAAGGAAAATAAATGAATACCAAATGTTACAATTTTCAAGTTTCTTATTCAACCCAACATACAAAACACTATAACTTTATTTAAAAACCACAACTTACTATCAGAATAAAACCTACAAACCTATCTTGCCAAGTTTTTAGAAAAAGATACAGATACAAAAATGGAAACCTTGTTTCTAGAAGGAACTTCTTAATTCTTTCCTTCAATTTGTATTCTATTATAAATTTAAATTGCAAAAAGAAAATAGTCTAGGAATGAGGCGTCAAATTTTGCTCAATTTTTTTAACTTATTCTTTTTTTTTTGGTTTTAAATTATTCTGATTTTATCAACTTTGAAATGTTAAAACCCAACTGCTGCGGATTGGTTTATTTTAAGCAATTTCTTAAGCTACTAAAAATTGATACAAAACAAAAACACTCGGAACCTCCTGGATTATTTATACTGACATTGTATATGACATGACTGACTTAACCATTTCATTTGAGTCTCATCTCATTCCATTTCTATTTCAAAAAACAATAGTTTCATTCCATAAAAAAATATTTCTAATTAAAAAAACATTTTACTTACACTCTGAACTTACACTTGCACTTTCATTTAAAAAAGATGTCAATTTATTATTCGTGCAGACATCATAATCAATATTACACTACATTTTCATATTCTCTTTCATCGATTGTAAATAAGAAATTTATGGAATTTACATAATCGGCTTTGCTTTTAAAGAAAGATTGAACAAAAGCTTCTATTTAAACCAAGAACACACAATAAATCTCCCTAGCCCAATTGGGTAGTTTAATTAGTCTAGTTTTAACATTTATGCATTTCTCATCAAATTGATCTATATACATATGTTTTAATATTATGAAATGTCAAAATAACTATAATTATATCAATTCAATTCAATCTGTTTATATCAAAACTTATATTTACATATACATATGTATATGCAGATTTAAGTATCAATTGTGATTAACGAAAATTAAAACTATATTTTTGAAAGCAGGGTTGTTTAAATACTTTGTTTTGATATTTTGAAATGTCCAAAAATAAAATTATTTTTTTCTTATCAAATTGGAATGTTATATTTAACGTATTATCCTACAATTCCATTGTGAAAATGATATGAAGAATATAAATTGTGGTTTGTTTACTTTAAAACTTATGCATATAATACAATTTAAAAAAATCTTTATAAAATGATATACTTATTCACTATTTAGTCGTACTAAACTAAAAACCGATGCAACAAACATCTTATTTTTTTAAATTATAGACGGATGTTATACTTTTTTAAATCATGTTGATGTCCTTTATCAATCGATGGTTTCCTCAAATTCAAATTTGTACATCATTTACTTCATATTAAGTATTTATGCATGTAGATATGATTTTCATTAGTAATCTGAGCCACATGCTTGATATATCCTTTTAAAAGATGAATATTTTTGTAGCAAGTAAGCAAAAAACAAGTGAATTCGTGTGACGTAATACTCAGAAAAGAAATTCGTTTTTTAACTTTTTAGGCGAACAATCAAATTAACACAGTAGAATGTCTTGATTAATTTTATTTAGAGTGGCTCAATTCTTTCGCAAGATCAAGTATCCAGTTTTACCCCTGCATTTCCTACATTGCAATAAATGAAAGTATGTTACTATTTTCCTAACACAAATAAAAAAAAAACATTTAAATTAGCGAAATATAAATTTTACAGAAACGTCTTGATTCCTGAATGAATTATAATAGATTTTAAAATAAATGTACTTAAGTCCGTTTTTATTTTGCGTAAGATAAAGGTTAAACAATGAGGACAATGTTTACCCAGTGAGCTAACTCAAGCCAAATTATTTTGTTTTTTCAATTATTTATTAAAAAAAGAAGGAAACACACATAGTTTGAAGGATATTATGATTTGAAAACGCAGACAAATTTTAATAAGGCCGTGTGCTGTTCGTCGCCTGTGGATATGGAGAAAAAAAAAAATTCTTCACAATTTTCAGTCGTTTTTTGTATGTTTTCAATATTTAAAAATTAAAAAAAAAATATATTTTGTATAAGATGAAATAAGTTTGAAGTCAATACCTTTATTTGTTCTCAAGATATTTGGTATATTTTAGGTTTTTAAATTTTGTAAAAAACTGTCGATACGATTTTTCTTAAAACTACACTAGATGTAAAAAGCGTTACTTTAGGTTGTAAACAATTATTTTATAAAAACATTGGGGGTAATAAATATTTTGTTTACAAGCACGATGGTGTCATGTCAGAATTTTGAGTTCAATCCCTGTCTGCGTGCCATCTAGTTTTTTCTCAGATACTGCCTCTTGCGAGGAATTAAAGAATAATGAAACTATTCTTAACATTGAAAAGGTTTTCTCAAATAAGCCATTCGGATTCAGGATAAAAACTATAGGTCCCTTCATTCCTGATATTATTAGCACACATCAGGAATGGTTAAGAATTGTGAGTCACAATTGAGTATATGACGTCAATAGTGTTATTGTACGGTTACAAATGTTTACATATTTTTTAAAACATCCTCTGTATTACAACTGTATGCACTACTAATATTGTCGGTATATTAATTTTTATTTTTTTTTAATAATATGACTCGAGTTGACGATAATACTCGTACTAATAAAATTAAAATGAAATGTTGTCTGTATTTTAAATAAACTTCGCTGTCGTTACTCTTTACTAAAACTGAAATTATGTTTTAATGCATGACAAGTATTATGTTTCAATATTTGTGTATTAGTTCTTCTTAACTATAGCACTTTACGCAAAGGTTTTAAACGCTCGTCGTGTGCATGTATGTATTCACTGTATTACTAATTTTTAATATTCAGTATTGCTTTAAAATACTTCTGAATTTTTTTTTAAATTATTTGATATTTTATTTCAACATTTTTATAGTAGGTACTTTTGCATACCGTTTTAAATTTACCTACACAAATATTTTTGTATGTGGTAGTAAACTCCAGCGTCACATAATTTCATTTAATAAATGAAATAACATTCTTATGGATTCAAACTTTTTTAAACCCTGTATTACTATTTTTAATATTCCAAAATTGCTTTTAAATACTTCTGAATTCAGTATTAATCATTCTGTATTACGTTTTATTATTTTTGTTTGCATTATAGTTTCTTACCAAAAGTATATTTTCCACGACTGTCAAGTTACAGGGTTCGAACCTCAGTAACAAAATTTCGGAGCAGATTTGCAGCAAAAGTGAAGTAAATCAAAAATTTCCGAAGTAGATTTGAAAATGAAAGAAAAACTCAAGTTTTCAAAAACTGAATTTTTAACAAAAAAATATTTAACGAAAATAAATAGGTATTTTTACCAAAAAAATCACATAAATTCATTCAGACTTGAATACCTTAAACTTAATATCTTATACACTAACAGTCTTATTTAAAAACGCTGTATAGAGCCTACATAAAGTTATGTAATCTCTATAATGCCTCTAAACGCAAAAATGCTATTTATAAAACTTATACAAGGTTGCATAGTCCCATAATAAGCTAAACGCGTTTTGAGGTTGAATAGAGCCTACATAAGGAAATTATTGTTATTATTATTTCGTAAATGTCATTTTGATTTCTCTCCTCTCTTTTTGAAATTAAAATAAAAACAATAATGCCTCTCCAGTTTAGCTCGTGAGCCGAAGAAACGAAGAATTTAAAAAAAATATAGATTTTCGAAAGAGAATATCATAAAAATAATTGGAATTATTTTGTTATATTTTAGTTGTTATGACAACAAGCTGATTTTATAGACATAAATGGAATAGATTGTACCATTTTGGTACTTTTTTTGATATAAGCATTGTATAACTAAATTTTATAGCAGAATTTTTTATAAATAGGAATTTTCGCAACGTTACATAGAGCCTACATAAATCCTTATTCACTGTATAACTATTCATCTGTTTAGCGAATTCTATTAAATAAGACTGTAAATTAATAATAAATTAGAGTTGAAAACAAAAAAACTATAGTTTTCAAAAACTATATTTTTAACAAAAATATTAATTTTTTTAAACAAAAAATTAATCACAAACGGTTTTAGACTTCAGAAACTAAAAACTATTCATAATACATACTATAAATATTTTTGTTTTTATTGATTTTATTTTAGAATGTATTTGCCTTGGACAAATTTAAATTCTCTTATAAATTTAATCAATTAAAGCGGTGGTTCAAAAATTTGTTTTCGATCTGCTATTAACGATCGTGAAAACATTTAATTTTCAACTGTATTGACATGCAAACGATTTCTTATTTTAGTTTTCAAGAAATTCATTTCGGAAAACTTTCTCTCAGCTGCGGCGCTGCTGTGTGGTAAAACGGCTAGAGTTAACATATAGTCAGATAAGTTTTGGAACATAAGTTCTTCCATTTATTAGTGGTTGTTTTTAATGAGTACCAAAAGCTAACTAAATCTTGCTGATCTATGTTGCTTATATTGTGTATAATGAATGATCTCCATTCATCATTTAATACCTCAATAGAGGTTTTATTATAAGGAAATGCTTCGATCAATTTCAAAATTGATGGTAAGTCCCCCGTTTGAATTTTTGTTGGGTTTAAATATTGAACCAAGTTTAATTTAATATCTTCAAATGAAAATCTAGATTTTATTTGCTTACAAAGAATTATATAATATTTTAAAATATTTTGTTTTATTTCAAAAGCACTTTCTTTTGAAACATTTTTTTCATTTGTTTTCAAATTCAATACCACAAAATATTGTGTCAGTAGAAAACTGGAAATCCTGATTTTCGAAATCTACTACAGTTCTTAAAAATTCAATTTTTATAAAATTGCTTAGCAGTTTAAAAAAAAATAGTTTGATGACAGGTAAAAGAAGATGAATTATAGTCTTCTCTGACTAAAAAATTCTATTTATTTCATTAATTATGTTTAAAATATATGATAAGAACAATAAATTTAATTTGTTAACTTCATTTAACCTTACTCCTACTGTCTCGACATTATCCTCTTTTTTTCTTCGAAAGTTTAAAGTAAGAAATAATGTTTCAGAGCTATCCATTGCTCCAACACCCTATCTACATCTGCCTGCACTGCAAGCCATCGAGTGGAACATGTATTCAGAATTTTATGTTCAGGTGTTTCGAAATATTCCTGAAAAGTTTTAAATTCTGATAGTCTTTTAGAGCTATGGGAAAAAAAATTTAAGATTGTCTTTATCAATAGTTCGACTTCAACAGGAATCTGTTTTGCCGCAGCCTTGGCACATAAATTTAGTGAATGGCAAGTACATCCCAAATAAAACATATTTGGGTTCAAGGATTTGAGATGAGTTTTCACTCCATTGAGTGAGCCATTCATAATCGCCTCATTATCCGTCCCTAGTCCTATTAAATTTTCACATGAATGCATTTGGTTTGGCTTAACAATTTTTTAGTGTGGAAAAAAGGAGCAGATCTGAAAAAAGCGGAGTGGCGAAGTAGATTTGTTTTCTCCCTCAAAACCGGAGTAGATTTGCTTCGATCGAAGTGAGGTTTGAACCCTGTCAAGTTAGCACTACATTTTTCGAAATTTAAAAAACTGAGTATGCAGTTAATTGTAGCTTTTTTGTTGTAAATTAGTTGTGGAAAAAAAAAATTTGTAGCTCGACGATTTTTCAAAAAAGTGGTATGTAGTGCTAGGTTGATATCAAGTTAGCACTACACTTTTTGATTTTGTTAAAACTAAGTACGCAATTAGTTGACAATTATTTGTAGTAAATTAGTTGTGGAAAGAAAAAAATTCCAAAAATTTTTTTTACTTTGATTTTTTTAAAAAAGGGGGGTATGTAGTGCTAACTTGACACCCTGAGTCCACGCATAAAACAAGGATATTCGAAAATGTAAAAATGCAATTAATTGTAGCTTTTTTGTTTAAAATTAGTTGTGGAAAGAAAAAAATTCCAAAAATTTTTTTTACTTTGATTTTTTTAAAAAAGGGGGGTATGTAGTGCTAACTTGACACCCTGAGTCCACGCATAAAACAAGGATATTCGAAAATGTAAAAATGCAATTAATTGTAGCTTTTTTGTTTAAAATTAGTTGTGGAAAGAAAAAAATTCCAAAAATTTGTTTTACTTTGATTTTTTTAAAAAAGGGGGGTATGTAGTGCTAACTTGACACCCTGAGTCCACGCATAAAACAAGGATATTCGAAAATGTAAAAATGCAATTAATTGTAGCTTTTTTGTTTAAAATTAGTTGTGGAAAGAAAAAAATTCCAAAAATTTTGTTTACTTTGATTTTTTTAAAAAAGGGGGGTATGTAGTGCTAACTTGACACCCTGAGTCCACGCATAAAACAAGGATATTCGAAAATGTAAAAATGCAATTAATTGTAGCTTTTTTGTTTAAAATTAGTTGTGGAAAGAAAAAAATTCCAAAAATTTTGTTTACTTTGATTTTTTTAAAAAAGGGGGGTATGTAGTGCTAACTTGACACCCTGAGTCCACGCATAAAACAAGGATATTCGAAAATGTAAAAATGCAATTAATTGTAGCTTTTTTGTTTAAAATTAGTTGTGGAAAGAAAAAAATTCCAACAATTTTTTTTACTTTGATTTTTTTAAAAGGGGTATGTAGTGAGTGAAGTTAGCCCCCCTTTTTTCGATTTTCCTACTTTGGAAAGTTGTTCCGGTTTGTTCCGCATTGTTCCAAGGTTTTTTTTTTTTTAAAACACCCTAAAATGGTGGTCTTATACCCGAAAAACTGTTTTTGACCTAGCCCCCCTTTTTCGAAAATCGATTTTTTAAAAATTGTTCCAGGTTGTTCTAAACATTTTGGAGCCTACATTTTAATAAAACATGAACAAGCACATGTACAGGAACCAAAACTTGGCTTATAAACTATTATTTACCCTGATGTTCTAACTTTCAAAAATAAACTCGATGTCTTTTAATTTTGTAAACATTTTTTTAGCTCCCCTTTTTAAGAAATCAAAAAATTCCAAAAATGTTCCAAGTTAAATTTCCCCCAGTTCGTGTCCAAATTTCGTCCAAAACCATAAGCAAATATAGCTTAAGGCGAACAAAAACGAAAAAAAAAATGTTTTCCCTCATTAGTGCCCCCCATTGAAAGAATTTAAAATTTTAAGCCAAAGCTGTATTTAAAATCTTCTTTTGAATATTTTTGAATGAATCTTTGGAACAATTTGATCTGATTATGCATATAAAAATATTTTTTAAATGTGGGTTTTTGTAAAGGGGTGGTTGGGGATGTTTTTTTTTAACGTAGGCATAATGATTTTTTTATTTCATAGAGTCGAAATCTAAAAGATCTTTTGGTTTTGCTGAAAAAATACAGCTTTGGCTTAACAATTTTTAAAAAATCGATTTTCGAAAAAGGGGGGCTAGGTCAAAAACAGTTTTTCGGGTATAAGACCACCATTTTAGGGTGTTTTAAAAAAAAAAAACCTTGGAACAATGCGGAACAAACCGGAACAACTTTCCAAAGTAGGAAAATCGAAAAAAGGGGGGCTAACTTCACTCACTACATACCCCTTTTAAAAAAATCAAAGTAAAAAAAATTGTTGGAATTTTTTTCTTTCCACAACTAATTTTTAACAAAAAAGCTACAATTAATTGCATTTTTACATTTTCGAATATCCTTGTTTTATGCGTGGACTCAGGGTGTCAAGTTAGCACTACATACCCCCCTTTTTTAAAAAAATCAAAGTAAAAAAAATTGTTGGAATTTTTTTCTTTCCACAACTAATTTTAAACAAAAAAGCTACAATTAATTGCATTTTTACATTTTCGAATATCCTTGTTTTATGCGTGGACTCAGGGTGTCAAGTTAGCACTACATACCCCCCTTTTTTAAAAAAATCAAAGTAAACAAAATTTTTGGAATTTTTTTCTTTCCACAACTAATTTTAAACAAAAAAGCTACAATTAATTGCATTTTTACATTTTCGAATATCCTTGTTTTATGCGTGGACTCAGGGTGTCAAGTTAGCACTACATACCCCCCTTTTTTAAAAAAATCAAAGTAAAACAAATTTTTGGAATTTTTTTCTTTCCACAACTAATTTTAAACAAAAAAGCTACAATTAATTGCATTTTTACATTTTCGAATATCCTTGTTTTATGCGTGGACTCAGGGTGTCAAGTTAGCACTACATACCCCCCTTTTTTAAAAAAATCAAAGTAAAAAAAATTTTTGGAATTTTTTTCTTTCCACAACTAATTTTAAACAAAAAAGCTACAATTAATTGCATTTTTACATTTTCGAATATCCTTGTTTTATGCGTGGACTCAGGGTGTCAAGTTAGCACTACATACCCCCCTTTTTTAAAAAAATCAAAGTAAAAAAAATTTTTGGAATTTTTTTCTTTCCACAACTAATTTACTACAAATAATTGTCAACTAATTGCGTACTTAGTTTTAACAAAATCAAAAAGTGTAGTGCTAACTTGATATCAACCTAGCACTACATACCACTTTTTTGAAAAATCGTCGAGCTACAAATTTTTTTTTTCCACAACTAATTTACAACAAAAAAGCTACAATTAACTGCATACTCAGTTTTTTAAATTTCGAAAAATGTAGTGCTAACTTGACAGTCGTATATTTTCCGTAGTTCGGCTTGATGTTTCTTTATCTGTTGACTTAAATGCATATTATTGTAAACAATGTCGTCTTGTGAATTAAGGGTGAAAAATTTAGATAAATTAATTTATAAACAAATAATAAAAATAACAAGTGACGGACCTGGTAAAATTCTAAAGATGATATTATTTTAACAAGTATAACTAACACAATTTTATAATCCATGTGTTTGAATACGTTTTAACTTCAAGTGCAATTTTGTCATATGTTTTTTTTAGTCTTCAAAGGCGAAGAAAACTTTTGTAGTTTTATCCTTAAAGATAAGGACGACTTCGAAATACCGCTTGATAATGTGGTGTATATAGTGGGACAATATTTTTCTGGTTGCGTCTGCTTCCTAATAATAATTGATCACTTTGACAAAGAGTATACTATGGTGCAGTCAAAATGAAATGATGATCAAATTCTTTAAAAGATTCATCTAGAAGGATTCATCTTTTACTTACTTACGGACGCTACATTTGTGGAAACTATAATTCGAACGAAGCAAAACAGTGCTTGCGAAAAACAAAAAAAAAATAATTTTTTTAACCTCCAAACTCCAAACAGTAAAATTGGAGGATATGTTAGTACCTACCTATATAAAGTTGGACATTTCATCACAAAAACTACTTTTTAAACAAAAACTAAGTACTCTTTAAACAAAAGAGTCTTACCAGACTGACTATGTTGTGATTGATTTCATTATAAAATTAATTGTTTCATTTTTCAAGAACTTTGAGCATTATTTAAGAATGGAAAAAATCTTAAAATTTAATCAAATATTTAGTTTTATGTACTCATCATATAAAAGACAGTTTAGGCATCCAAATTAATATGTATAATGCTGTGAAAAAAGATTTCAAAGTTTTTTTTTTTAAAGTATGATAACCCTGTTTTTATCAAACCACTTCAATATTATGAATTGAAGTGGACTTAAATATTGAAATACATTCAATACCATGGTTCATGCGATATTTGGGGTCGAACAATTGTTAATTTTTTATTATAATTTGCTGTAATTAAAAACCCCCTACTGAATTTGTTTGAAAGACCTTTCTATGTACCTTGATCTTATCATCTGTAAAAATAAATGTACTTAGAGTTGGTATCTCTGCGGGTTCTTGAAATATCGTAAGAACGTATGGACTTACGAACGTACATACACACGTTTACCCAGGCTTCTCTGAAAGACCATATGGAATTAGATTCTACTGATCCTGAAACGCCGAGAAATATCAACATTTTCCTGGAGTTTAAAATATTTAGTACTTACATATTATATTAGTAAATAAAGTACATGTTATGTTTGTACATATACATAATTTATTAAGTATTTAAAATTCTGTCCATCTATTTACCCATTAATAGTATTAATTTGCCTTCACCTATGCATAAGTATATGTTATTCAAAAATAAAACTGCAAGCTTTCCATTTCGAAGCCTCCTATTTGCATGTTTTTTTAAATGTTTTCTCAACAAAAATCAATTAAATAAAAATCAACTCCCCGACCATTTAATTAGTGGCAAATAAAACGGTTTTGACTTTTATTCCATTTAACATGAAACCGCATTTAACATGAATCAACACTGAAATTGACGGTCCTGAAGAAGGAAAAGGGGAACCGAAAAGATCCTATCAAAAATGAATTCAAAACTAATTAACGCCGGTACCAATACTTAAAATACTTGTAATACCTACCTACAAGTGTAGATATATAGGTATGTTGGTGTAATACAAATAAAAAGCATATACTTACCCATACGTTGCAAAATGAATTTTCATAAACGGAACCATAAATATGATTCCATCCACAATCGACGTCGTCACTGTTAAGTGGATCATTTACTTGACACAATTGACAAACATAAAAAAAGGACAAAACCGTTATACCGCAAATTGGATGCGATATGAAATTGCTTGTGTAAAAGCATGAACACACGCACATCTATAATCGCTCGAAGATACACATTTATCCTCACTCGAGCACCAGACAAAAAACCTACCCCGACCAACCGTATAAACAGATAAAAACGTTATACCTACCTACAACTAAATAATATGATGATACTCCTTCAAGACATTAAAGTACGTCTATGTCCTCCGTGCAATACCTATAGCTAAGAGCAGGCAATAAGTATAGTGACAAAAGAAATAATATCTAAGGGTGGGTTTAGCATGGGTGCGAGGTAAGGTAGGTATAGATAGTTGTAGTAGTATTTATGTTGTCAGGCCATTACACTCCTAACGAGGGGAAAACAAATTAAATAATTAGAGCCGACATATCCCGCGGACCGCTACTACCGTTGTGCTCAATTGGATGCAAATACAACCACCGTTCTGCATAGAGCCAATAAACCAAAGGCGGAGTTTTAAATCCAGCATCCAGCACACCACGCAGAGTATTTATTGGATTAAACATCAAAAAACGAGGGGAACTGTCTGAGGAAGGCGTGTCACAAAGAGCATTCTAAAAATACCCCACCTCTATATCGCAGAGAAAATCCTTCTTTTTCGGCTGCTGTGAAATTCGCCCTCCGCCAGTCTATCAGAATCAAACGACTGAAGAGGATTTACTTTTTATTTGACGCCGCTGATTCATATTCTCTGAAAACAGAAATCTCGGTGTTCAAGGGATGAATGTTATCCCGGAACAGTGGATTTAGTCGTAACAGTGCGTTTGATGAGTTAAGAGTGCAATAGCCTTTCCGACAAAATATAGATATAAGTACATATGAGTACAAATAAAACCAGAGATGTTCCGCGGGTAATTTTTAAATTCTAAAAGTGAAAATATTGGTCCCTTTTTTTAAATAATCCCTCGTGAGTGTTTATGACAGGTTGTACATTTTTTGTATTTAAAAATAACAAGATAAGTGAAGTGTACTATGGTAATGATGCAAACAATTCATTCGGACACAAAACATACGGGAGGTGGCCAGTTGAGCCCGAACTCAAATCCCGATTCTCCCAAGTCCAATACTTCCCCCGACGGTAACCCTAAACTAACCCTTCAGATGAATAGTCTGCTGATGGTCCAGTCGAACACCAGTGAAGATTTTAAATTAGATCGTTTCTCCATAGACCGTTTAAAACAGTTGACCGATCATGGGATACTTAATCGATTGAGTCCGCCAGCAGGGGCTGAAACAAATAAAGAAGACAGCGCGCTACCTGCTTCTATGAATAACATTAACAATAACTGCATTACTGGTCTTAATAATAACAATGTCAGCAGCAATACAAATATTAACAATCGTCGATCTCATTCGCCGTCGCATAGAAAACTTATAGAGCTCGATATGGGTGCGAATGTGAGAAAGCTGATTCGACCTGAACCAAGCCATCATGTGTCAAGTGGGCTTTTACATCATCCGCAACATTTACAACATCTTCCCCATCATCATCCGTCACATCAACAGCATACGTCACTTTTAGTTTCGCCACACCCTCAGTTTCAATTTAGAAATCTACATCATACACAATCGCCTCCAATTTCTCCGAATTCAACTGGCAATTTACCTGCTCAAAAACCTTTAGATCAAAATAGCCCAAAGAGACTTCCGCATCAACAGTTGTTATCATTGTCCCCGGCGGAAGATAATTCCTTGCAAACGTCATCGACGTCTATGGATAATATTGAATCAGCAGTGCTACCTGCGTCAGTGACTACAAACACCAATTTAACGCCCGCTCAAACTGCCTCAAACCCAATCGGAAATGACCTGGATGTGGAAAGAATAAAGTTAGCGGCTGCTACAGTAGCAGCGGCCAGGACAGCAGCAATATCAGCGGCAAATGAACGGGATCTTAGTGATTATGGCTTTCGGATACAATTGGGTGGGTTATCAGCCGCAGCAGCAGCAGCAGCGGCCGTTTCAAGTCAAAACAAAATGTATGCTAGGAGTGAAACCAGTGAGGAGCTAAATGTTGATGGCAATGAGGATAGTAATGATGGTTCTAATGATACACCCTCGGTAAGATTATTTCACTGAATAAAAATAAATTATACCCATCAAAAGTACTATAGGAAAAAAAATCAAGCCATATTAGATGTTAAATTCATTCTTGTAGCTTTTAGAGACATTTTGAAACCAAATACCAAACCAAGTTAAATGATTTTTATTCCTCTATTTAAAGCTATTGCTATAGTATCGTGAGTTCGATGTCAAAACAATCAAAACAAAAACAATGAAAGCATTATCAAATGTTTCACTGATCAGTGACAAAGTAGTGTCCTCTAAGGGAAATCTATAAATAACTGCCGTCGGTAAATGTTTTCCATCCCAACAGATTGGAAGACACTTCGCGGCAATTAAAGTACGCGGGGTATCAAATGCTCTTCCATAGGTAGTCAAAAAATTATGAAAACTCTTTGGGATTCTTTAATCAGCGTGATTACCAAGTATTACATATGCAGAAAAATGTAGTACCGTGATGGCGTAGGACTGTCATGCCAGAGGTCTTGGGTTCAATCTCTGCCTGTGCCATTTAAGGTTTTTTTCACGACTATTGCCTCTTGCGAGGAATTGACAAATCCTCTAAGAGTAATTCTTGTCATGAGAAGGGATTTCTTAAATAAGCCGTTCAGGTGTGGCATAAACTGTAGGTCCCTTCCATAAATGACATTTCTCGAACACATGAATGGTTGAGATTTGTAAGCCACAAGCCACAAGCCTCTGGTAATAATCTGCGAGCTGCTGCGCCACCAGAATGCTATACTTTTTAACTATTATTAATATCATAATAATTATTAATTAATGTATTATTATAATTATAATGATTAGGTATTATAATAACTTTTCTACAGATAACTTTTGGCGTATTTAAACGATGTTAATTACATAAATAAAGCAGAAAGTTATAATAATACCTTCTAGTTTTTTTTTATTATCGGCTAATGCTCCCCATGCATTCCGTGGCATACTTCTATCCGATTGTCCATATTTTCAATAACGCTGATACACAAAGGAGTTTTAATGGCGCAAAATTTAAAATAATCTATTGTTAAGGGCTTAACAATTTACTAGTTACCAATTTTCTAAATATTTAGCAATTTACTAAGGGTGTCCAAAATTGTACACCTTTTTTTGGTTTGCTTAGTAGTAAGTTGCTTATTAAGAATTGGCAACATGACAATTGTTAAAATAAACAAAGCAAATATACTTTAACGGACCTTATCTTATCTATAAGAATAATTGTCATATGGATTTAACAAATTGCTAAAAGTAAAAGTTGCCATTCCGTGATTTAAACTTTAGCAAATTGTTTATACATCTTAAAATCGTTCAAAATTAGTTAACTCATATTTTAAGCTTAGTCAATGGCTAAAAGTGGCTTTAACATTTTTTAAATCCTTTAAAATGCTGCAATAATGGCTTTTAGCAATTCGCTAAATCCATATGTATCTGTATCTGATGGAATGGTCCAGTCAATAGTTAGGAATTAACTTGATAGGTCTGTTATGTATAATTGCTTTGTTTATTTTCACAAACTGTCACTTTTTAGACATGTTTGGATTATCGTTATTAAATAAAAGGCAATAAGAAATTGCTTATTAGTAAATTGGTAAACCCTTTACAATAGTTTCTTTAAATGTTGCCTTTAATTTGCCGAATTATCTAATCCTTTAGCTCTTGAATTATTCTTGACGTACACTTTTACGTTTAAAAATTCCAATTATTATTATTATTTGGTGCCGTGCAATAACGCCGAGCGAAATAACGCCGAATTCTGAAATTCGGCCTTATTTCACTTTAATAAAGTGAAATAACGCCGAATTTTAGCATTCGGCCTTATTTCACTATTGGAAAGTGAAATAATGCCGATTCGGCGTTATTTCACTTTTGGTCCTATGCAAAATGCTTATTACATCTCAGTCTCAAATCTAAGTATTTTGAGATTTTGCTAGCATTTTTACTAGAAAAATCCAATAATATTGAGATCTAGATTTCTCCAGGTGTCAATGACACTTTCTATACTTTGAAATAAAAAAAAAAACAGTGTTTGAGGAAGCCTTGGCCTTTAACAAAACTTTGGTTTTCAAAAACTTTATTTTATCCAAAATAAATAGTACATAATTAATTTTTCTTCCAAAATAAAATTGAACTAACAAAACATTTTCTCCTCACATTTAAAATAAATTTGTTATTTTATTAATATGTTAACATTACTATTTCTGTTTCAAATTTTTTTACATTTTTTGATTCTGGTAAGACCAAGATCAGTTAAGAGAAGTAACGTGAAGTGAAAGTTTCAGTATGGGTTGAAATTAAAAAGTATAGAACTAATACCTAATTATGTACATCTACAACATCAAGGCTAATAATTAAATATTTTAGTTTCATTCAAAACCGTTAAATTACCACATACGAATAAGGTTTTGGAAATGCATGTTTTTTAAGGTAAGAAAAATTTAGCGGCATGGATTAGAATTTACATTTCAGCTAAGATTGCATTTTTTGAGAATTTGATCGAATACAAATTTAAAAAAATATACTATAGGCAGAAATGGCAGCGAGCGGAGCGAGCGGAAAAAATTTAGCCCAAAAGAGAATCAATTTCGCGCGAATTTTTTTATTTTCACACCCCAAATTGATTCTCTTTTGGGCTAAATTTTTTCCGCTCGCTGCCATTTGTGCCTATAGAATATTTTTTTAAATTTTTATTCGATCAAATTCTCAAAAAATGCAATCTTAGCTGAAATGTAAATGATTATTATTCATCTATTCATTTTTTTAATAAATACAAATTGTTCAAATATTGCTCCGACACTACACTGCACTCAATTCACTGAAGCTACTAAAGTGATTGTTTTTTCATCAACAACCGACCGCGACGCGACTGTTTATTCTACGGTAAACTTTGTTTTACAGTTCATTTTGAGTTAAGCCCCGCTTAGTTTCTGGTGCCGTGACATAAGGCCAAGTTTCATAAGACCAAATTTTGAAATTTGGCCTTATGACACTTTTCGAAAGCGTCATAAGACCAAATTCCAACGTTTGGCCTTATGTCGCTTTCAGAAAGTGTCATAAGGCCAAATTTTTTTGCGACTCAAGACCAAATTTGTTTGATGTTTTCTTCAATAACAAAAACCGTTCTTTACTGTTAGAATTATGAAAGAAGTTGTTAATATAGGCGCCTGCATGGCGACTTTACATACCCTAAGCGGAGCAACGGAGTTGCGTGAGCGGGTGTGACCCCGAAAAAGGGAGTTAAAATCCTGAGAACCCGCGAAGCGGTCCACCCACAGGTGCTTTTATTGAAAGAAGTTGTTGATATAGGCGCCTGCCTGACGACTTTACATGTAAAGGGTATGTAAAGTCGCCAGGCAGGCGCCAATATCAACAGCTTTTTTGAATAAAAGCACCTGTGGGTGGCCCGCTTCGCGGGATCTCAGGATTTAAATTCCACTTTTCGGGGTTCACACCCGCTCACGCAACTCCGTTGCTCCGCTTAGGGTATGTAAAGTCGTCAGGCAGGCGCCAATACAGCTTTTTTGAATAAAAGCATCATCTCAGGTGATGAGGATAAAGTGTGAAAGTGACATAAGACCAAATTGGCCTTAAGTCACTTTGGAAAGCGACATAAAGCCAACCGTTGAAATTTGGCCTTATGACGCTTTCGAAAAGTGACATAAGGCCAAATTCTAAAATTTGGTCTTATGTCACTTGCCCTTATGTCACGGCACCTTAGTTTCTCCTTGCAAAAGTTTAATTAAACCGAATTCTCTGTTTTCTCTCTTTCGGCTTTATTTCCCAATTGGCATTCTGCGTTATTTCACTTATCCAAAGTGAAATAAGGCCGAATGCTTAAATTCGGCGTTATTTCACTTTAGCAAAGTGAAATAAGGCCGAGTTTCAGAATTCGGCGTTATTTCGCTCGGCGTTATTGCACGGCACCTTATTAGGTGCCGTGCAATAACGCCGAGCGAAATAACGCCGAATTCTGAAATTCGGCCTTATTTCACTTTAATAAAGTGAAATAACGCCGAATTTTAGCATTCGGCCTTATTTCACTATTGGAAAGTGAAATAATGCCGATTCGGCGTTATTTCACTTTTGGTCCTATGCAAAATGCTTATTACATCTCAGTCTCAAATCTAAGTATTTTGAGATTTTGCTAGCATTTTTACTAGAAAAATCCAATAATATTGAGATCTAGATTTCTCCAGGTGTCAATGACACTTTCTATACTTTGAAATAAAAAAAAAAACAGTGTTTGAGGAAGCCTTGGCCTTTAACAAAACTTTGGTTTTCAAAAACTTTATTTTATCCAAAATAAATAGTACATAATTAATTTTTCTTCCAAAATAAAATTGAACTAACAAAACATTTTCTCCTCACATTTAAAATAAATTTGTTATTTTATTAATATGTTAACATTACTATTTCTGTTTCAAATTTTTTTACATTTTTTGATTCTGGTAAGACCAAGATCAGTTAAGAGAAGTAACGTGAAGTGAAAGTTTCAGTATGGGTTGAAATTAAAAAGTATAGAACTAATACCTAATTATGTACATCTACAACATCAAGGCTAATAATTAAATATTTTAGTTTCATTCAAAACCGTTAAATTACCACATACGAATAAGGTTTTGGAAATGCATGTTTTTTAAGGTAAGAAAAATTTAGCGGCATGGATTAGAATTTACATTTCAGCTAAGATTGCATTTTTTGAGAATTTGATCGAATACAAATTTAAAAAAATATACTATAGGCAGAAATGGCAGCGAGCGGAGCGAGCGGAAAAAATTTAGCCCAAAAGAGAATCAATTTCGCGCGAATTTTTTTATTTTCACACCCCAAATTGATTCTCTTTTGGGCTAAATTTTTTCCGCTCGCTGCCATTTGTGCCTATAGAATATTTTTTTAAATTTTTATTCGATCAAATTCTCAAAAAATGCAATCTTAGCTGAAATGTAAATGATTATTATTCATCTATTCATTTTTTTAATAAATACAAATTGTTCAAATATTGCTCCGACACTACACTGCACTCAATTCACTGAAGCTACTAAAGTGATTGTTTTTTCATCAACAACCGACCGCGACGCGACTGTTTATTCTACGGTAAACTTTGTTTTACAGTTCATTTTGAGTTAAGCCCCGCTTAGTTTCTGGTGCCGTGACATAAGGCCAAGTTTCATAAGACCAAATTTTGAAATTTGGCCTTATGACACTTTTCGAAAGCGTCATAAGACCAAATTCCAACGTTTGGCCTTATGTCGCTTTCAGAAAGTGTCATAAGGCCAAATTTTTTTGCGACTCAAGACCAAATTTGTTTGATGTTTTCTTCAATAACAAAAACCGTTCTTTACTGTTAGAATTATGAAAGAAGTTGTTAATATAGGCGCCTGCATGGCGACTTTACATACCCTAAGCGGAGCAACGGAGTTGCGTGAGCGGGTGTGACCCCGAAAAAGGGAGTTAAAATCCTGAGAACCCGCGAAGCGGTCCACCCACAGGTGCTTTTATTGAAAGAAGTTGTTGATATAGGCGCCTGCCTGACGACTTTACATGTAAAGGGTATGTAAAGTCGCCAGGCAGGCGCCAATATCAACAGCTTTTTTGAATAAAAGCACCTGTGGGTGGCCCGCTTCGCGGGATCTCAGGATTTAAATTCCACTTTTCGGGGTTCACACCCGCTCACGCAACTCCGTTGCTCCGCTTAGGGTATGTAAAGTCGTCAGGCAGGCGCCAATACAGCTTTTTTGAATAAAAGCATCATCTCAGGTGATGAGGATAAAGTGTGAAAGTGACATAAGACCAAATTGGCCTTAAGTCACTTTGGAAAGCGACATAAAGCCAACCGTTGAAATTTGGCCTTATGACGCTTTCGAAAAGTGACATAAGGCCAAATTCTAAAATTTGGTCTTATGTCACTTGCCCTTATGTCACGGCACCTTAGTTTCTCCTTGCAAAAGTTTAATTAAACCGAATTCTCTGTTTTCTCTCTTTCGGCTTTATTTCCCAATTGGCATTCTGCGTTATTTCACTTATCCAAAGTGAAATAAGGCCGAATGCTTAAATTCGGCGTTATTTCACTTTAGCAAAGTGAAATAAGGCCGAGTTTCAGAATTCGGCGTTATTTCGCTCGGCGTTATTGCACGGCACCTTATTAGGTGCCGTGCAATAACGCCGAGCGAAATAACGCCGAATTCTGAAATTCGGCCTTATTTCACTTTAATAAAGTGAAATAACGCCGAATTTTAGCATTCGGCCTTATTTCACTATTGGAAAGTGAAATAATGCCGATTCGGCGTTATTTCACTTTTGGTCCTATGCAAAATGCTTATTACATCTCAGTCTCAAATCTAAGTATTTTGAGATTTTGCTAGCATTTTTACTAGAAAAATCCAATAATATTGAGATCTAGATTTCTCCAGGTGTCAATGACACTTTCTATACTTTGAAATAAAAAAAAAAACAGTGTTTGAGGAAGCCTTGGCCTTTAACAAAACTTTGGTTTTCAAAAACTTTATTTTATCCAAAATAAATAGTACATAATTAATTTTTCTTCCAAAATAAAATTGAACTAACAAAACATTTTCTCCTCACATTTAAAATAAATTTGTTATTTTATTAATATGTTAACATTACTATTTCTGTTTCAAATTTTTTTACATTTTTTGATTCTGGTAAGACCAAGATCAGTTAAGAGAAGTAACGTGAAGTGAAAGTTTCAGTATGGGTTGAAATTAAAAAGTATAGAACTAATACCTAATTATGTACATCTACAACATCAAGGCTAATAATTAAATATTTTAGTTTCATTCAAAACCGTTAAATTACCACATACGAATAAGGTTTTGGAAATGCATGTTTTTTAAGGTAAGAAAAATTTAGCGGCATGGATTAGAATTTACATTTCAGCTAAGATTGCATTTTTTGAGAATTTGATCGAATACAAATTTAAAAAAATATACTATAGGCAGAAATGGCAGCGAGCGGAGCGAGCGGAAAAAATTTAGCCCAAAAGAGAATCAATTTCGCGCGAATTTTTTTATTTTCACACCCCAAATTGATTCTCTTTTGGGCTAAATTTTTTCCGCTCGCTGCCATTTGTGCCTATAGAATATTTTTTTAAATTTTTATTCGATCAAATTCTCAAAAAATGCAATCTTAGCTGAAATGTAAATGATTATTATTCATCTATTCATTTTTTTAATAAATACAAATTGTTCAAATATTGCTCCGACACTACACTGCACTCAATTCACTGAAGCTACTAAAGTGATTGTTTTTTCATCAACAACCGACCGCGACGCGACTGTTTATTCTACGGTAAACTTTGTTTTACAGTTCATTTTGAGTTAAGCCCCGCTTAGTTTCTGGTGCCGTGACATAAGGCCAAGTTTCATAAGACCAAATTTTGAAATTTGGCCTTATGACACTTTTCGAAAGCGTCATAAGACCAAATTCCAACGTTTGGCCTTATGTCGCTTTCAGAAAGTGTCATAAGGCCAAATTTTTTTGCGACTCAAGACCAAATTTGTTTGATGTTTTCTTCAATAACAAAAACCGTTCTTTACTGTTAGAATTATGAAAGAAGTTGTTAATATAGGCGCCTGCATGGCGACTTTACATACCCTAAGCGGAGCAACGGAGTTGCGTGAGCGGGTGTGACCCCGAAAAAGGGAGTTAAAATCCTGAGAACCCGCGAAGCGGTCCACCCACAGGTGCTTTTATTGAAAGAAGTTGTTGATATAGGCGCCTGCCTGACGACTTTACATGTAAAGGGTATGTAAAGTCGCCAGGCAGGCGCCAATATCAACAGCTTTTTTGAATAAAAGCACCTGTGGGTGGCCCGCTTCGCGGGATCTCAGGATTTAAATTCCACTTTTCGGGGTTCACACCCGCTCACGCAACTCCGTTGCTCCGCTTAGGGTATGTAAAGTCGTCAGGCAGGCGCCAATACAGCTTTTTTGAATAAAAGCATCATCTCAGGTGATGAGGATAAAGTGTGAAAGTGACATAAGACCAAATTGGCCTTAAGTCACTTTGGAAAGCGACATAAAGCCAACCGTTGAAATTTGGCCTTATGACGCTTTCGAAAAGTGACATAAGGCCAAATTCTAAAATTTGGTCTTATGTCACTTGCCCTTATGTCACGGCACCTTAGTTTCTCCTTGCAAAAGTTTAATTAAACCGAATTCTCTGTTTTCTCTCTTTCGGCTTTATTTCCCAATTGGCATTCTGCGTTATTTCACTTATCCAAAGTGAAATAAGGCCGAATGCTTAAATTCGGCGTTATTTCACTTTAGCAAAGTGAAATAAGGCCGAGTTTCAGAATTCGGCGTTATTTCGCTCGGCGTTATTGCACGGCACCTTATTATTTTAATAAATACAAAATATAGATAGGTTTTTAACTTCGTAATTCATATCAATAAAATATATTATGTTATACTGCAATAGATTAAAAAAGGATGACCTGGAAAACGACACATAGTGGCTGAACCACAACCACGCGTTAGGTCGGTCGGGCTTTTAACAGGTTTTGCCTAAACAACTAAATCGATGACAGAGAACTCAAAAATTGATTGAAACAGAAACAGGTTTTCAATAAATATTACTTGGATCTACTCTATTTTTGCTGCCTACCTATCTAGGCTAAATTATACAATGACAAAACGGAAGTGGAAGGGGGGAAGAGTTTTCTGATGTTTAATCTGCGTATTTTCATTCTGAAATACATTATTTGTAGTCATTTAATCTCGGAAACGTCATACACCAGCTCTAATTGAGGCTCTTGGAGTTGTAGAAGTGGCGTATCCTATAAAATTCACTTCAGAGCTTCGAGATATTTTGGAAACATGTTTAGTTTTTTGTTTTCTCTTGAGATTTTTGACTAATATAAGAAAAGAGGATTAGTTTCGAAAAAGGCATATTTTGTTTTGGTAAATTTGTATTGTTAAATTCAATATCATTTTGGGAAAAAAGGGTTTCCTCACTTTTGCTTTTATTGTTTTATGTAAAAATAAAAAAAAAAATAAAGGTACGAAAGAGAAATCCGTTTTTGCTTTATTTCTTCAATGCTGGTTGTTCATTCAACAAAACAATTATAGATTTTTACTCACATTAATTAATAAATTTTTTGTAGTGCCCGTGGCTTGATGGTTAGTGCGTTGGACTGTCATGCCAGAGGTTTTGGATTCGATCGATCCCTGCCTATGCCATATCTAAAGTTTTTTCACGGGTACTGCCTCTTGCGAGGAATTGACAAATCCTCCAAGAGTAATTCTTGTCATGAAAAGTGCTTTCTCAAATTTGCCGTTCGGATTCGGCCTAAAAACTGTAGGTCCCCCCAATTCCTGACAACATTACTCGCACACAGGAATGGTTGAGAGTTGTAAGTCACTAGGCCCTAGTTCTCAACGGACTGTTGCGCCACCCAATTTATTATTTAATTAATAAATTTAGTTCTCTTTTAAGAAATCGTCAACTATTTCGATCAGATACTTGTAGATCTTTTTAAATTGCTATTGGGGTATGCATTGCAGCAGGACTGTCAAATCTTTTATCATTTGTTTTATGCTGTTTAAGTTTGTTGATTTTAAAAATTATGAATTTTCTCTTTTTGACATACATATGTACATATATCTCTTCTTGTAATATAAAATTCTTTACAATTGCCGCGTGTTATTATCACAGTGATCCAATTAAGATCAAATCAAGAAAATAAATTAGCTGGGATCACCATATTTAAAATTTTACATTATATTATTTGATGTTTAGAGCAGAGTTGCTCTTCCATCATTTTGTTCAACGATGATTTTTTTGTTCTTTTTTTTTAAGAAAATTATGTACATATGTATGTATATGTATTTTCTCATACATTTTTTTGCACTTCATTAAAATTTCTCGAAACAATTTTTTGTTGTGTTTAACATTTCCATTATTTCATCGATCACATACAAAATAAATAAATATGAAGTTATTAAACTTAACAAGACCAAATTGAACCTGGTTTGAAAAAGAAAAACTAATTTATGGATCACAAACATAGATCCAAGCATAAAGCAGGATTTTGCTTTGTTTTTGTAACGCAAATAAATAGATGATCTGATGTGGATAACGGCGAAAACTTATATAACGTTTATAGAAATTGAAATGGTTAACTGCTAAATAGGAAGCCATGATTCCTTTTAGTAATCAATTTATCCAGAAATTTTGTTGACGTGAATTCATGCTCACAATTCAAAAATTATTCCTCTTGGATTTCTCTTTCTAGAAGATTACATTCATCCAATCCTCTGAGACAGATATATTTTTATAAATGTTATTTTTTTTTTCTATAATACATACATAATGGCGACATGGCAAATCGAAATAGCCACTAATTAAAATTGCAAGTGAGAGAGGTGTGATACCAAAAATTGGCACAACAATGAAAGTTTAATGTTTCTATTTTTGCCCTAACATTGTTACCTATATAATAGAATATTTTGTTTTCTTATTTTTTAATCTTCTTTAAGTAAATATAAGACTCAATTTCTTGCGGTAATTTAGATGCTCTCTAGACATACATACATATGCACTTTTGCACTAACCATTTTATGTACACCCAAGCAATAATCACAAAGTTTGCTTTTGTTAAATAGAATAAGTTCTTTAGTTAGGACGTTCTTCAGGAGTTCAAAAAATATAAAAATTCTTGAGCCATTTTTTAATTCATTCTAACGTTTTCAGATTTTTGGTAAAGGATATATTGCTTTTACTTTTATATGAATGATATCGCAATGCCACCTAGTTTTGAGTGTAGGAATCTGAATGGAACTATTTTTATATTAAAATTGATATATTAAAGGGTTTACGTCACTTTTCAAAGCTTCAAATGGAATATGTTAAAATAAAAGTCCATCTTTACATTTAATGCGAAATTCCGTGGTATAAAAATAAAGCTTCAAAATACTAATGACAAAAACATTTAGCCAAAAAATTTACAATTCGATGAATGATATACGAAAAAATTGTTCATAACAAAACTGCTTAGTTAAGATGTGATAGCATAGACTTCTAATTTACATTTTTATTGGAAGAATAAGGAAGGAATTCCGATACGCTGAGAACGATAAAGGCGTCAACGTATTTAACGTAATTTTTTAAAAATATGAGTTAAGTATAGTACACATTTAAAAATTAAAAAAAAGTGTTGTAAAAGAGTATAATGTTACATCGGTCAATGCTTAGACAATGTCTACTAATGAACTGATAATAGCTAAATCCCTTTCAATGTTATAATTTATTTTATATCTACTTTATTGAACAAAATATAATTACAAAATTCAATAATTATTTTTTTTAGAGCACTAGCTTCCAGGGCCTTCAGCTCGAGACTCTTTTAATGTAAAATTACCTGTTTAAACATTTGTCGAATGTTGGACTTTAGTCTTAAAATTTCATTAAAAAATGAAAAAAATAAGCAGTTGCCATAAACATCGCCATATGTCAGTGATATTCTTAGCCTTAATATATTAAATCATTGAATGCAATTTAATAAAAAAAAAGAGGCTGGGATGCGACCCACACTGGTAATAGGAAGTCATCAGTGTCTGTCGATTTGTCTTGCTTAAAAGTTTGTAGGTTTTAGTGTTTTGTTAGAAAAGTCGTCTGTTGAATTATTCATACAAATTTAAAAATTACCATAACAATATTTTGCATATAATGAAATAGTTTGATTTCGAAATCAATTTTTGTTAACGAGATTTTTATTCGAAAACCAATTTTTACCAATTTTAGTAGCATTTCTTAAAAATTTTAATTTCTTATATAAACAAATACAAATTGGATGAATGAAATTAATTTGAAGTCAATATCTTCTATTGTAAGATAAAATTAGTTTGAAGCCAATATTTTTAATTTTTGAAAAGATATTTGGTCGAAAATCAATTTTTACCAACTTATACTAATTTTTTGTAGGTTTTTATTTCTTGTTAAAAATTGTCAATTCGATTTTTCTCAAAATTTTACTGAATGTTGACATTAATACAAGGCAAAATAGAAGCCATAATCTCAAATTTTTGAAAAATATTTGAGTCGAAAATCAATTTTTACCAAGTTTGAGTAACGTTTTTTTTAGGTTTTTTATTTTTTATAAAAAAAACTGTCAGTTCGATTTTTCTCAAAATTTTACCAGATGTTAAAAACGTTATTCTTCGTTGCAAAAAATTGTTTTGGAGATAAAATTATTTTTTGTTCATACATTTTCGAGGTGACAAATATTTTTTTTCAGTTTTTTTTTTTGAATTATAAAAAAAACCGTTTATTGGAATTTTTCTAAAAATATATTTGTTTGGTATCGCGTTACAATATATAATATACAATTTAATTCAAGTCTCTAGCGTTATTGGTTTATGAGATATTTAGGGTTAACCAAAATGTTCACCTTTTTTTTAAATTGCTATGGTAAAAAAACCACCCAATCAATTTTTTTGAGAGTCCTTTCTGCATCTTTCTGCATTATTATCTGTATAACAAAATTAACTTGAAGTCGATATCTTTACTGGACGACGAAAAAAACTTCTCGAACGTACGGACATACGAACGTACGTACACACGCACGCACAGACATTTCTCTAAAAATCTTCTATTTCGACTCAAGTGACCTTGAAACGTCGAGAAATGTCAAAATTTTCAATTCTACAAATCGGACCGATTACAATAACTTCCTATGGGAAGTTAAAAACAATGATTGTTGATAGAATAATCTTTTTCTTATTATATAATTATAAAAGTAGCCTTTTGCTAATGCTTTTTTTCTTATTTTATTTATATTTTAAACAATAGGTGTGTCCTGTTGATCTTACCCGATCTGTTACAACAAGTACTCCCATAGACAAAGAAGCTGCCAAACGATTGGCATTTTCCGTCGAAAATATCCTAGATCCAAATAAATTCACCGGTAAAAAGGAATCAAAGCATAATTTTAATTCATTACGGCAGTGGAGCTGTAACAGTAGTAATTACGATCGGGATGACATGCAGGATCGTCTGGATGATGAGCAAAGTGAAATTATGTCTGGTAAGTCTTGGCTTTTTATTGGAATTTTTTTTTTTACACTTCAGAATTTCAGAAAGTAGTTAGCTTAAAGCAAGCGTCACACTACGATCAGAAGTGTTTTACTTCAACTACAATATATATTTAATTTATAGCTATTTACCAATAGTTTTTTAAAACAGTATTTTTAAATTTGTAGAACAATACTGACAACAAAGTTAAAACCACATCTTTGTGGTTTATACAATTTTGTTGGATATATACGTATGGGTATATCATATGTTATATCACTTGCAATCAAATATTGGTGTAGCTTTGTGCCCGCTTTTGGTAACGTTTGTGCGGGTGTAAATGCCTAAATCAAAGTGGTTTTCAATTCCTGGCCGGTACTTTATTTTTCTAACGATTGAATGCATTCGAACGATTTTCCATTAATTTTCCTAAATGACGCAGTGTATTTCAGGATTTTTTGTTGCTGTTGTTTTAAGATTGTACATCAGGTAACCATTCTGCATAAACACATTTATACATACATTTGTTGTGTACGTACATATATACCATAGATGAAAGTTTAGCTGTTTTCAATTTGCGATTCGTTTTTGAATTTTTTTATATGCTGGTGGGATAAAAAGAGTTTTCCATTTTGTTTTTTGTTCTGTGGAATTTTTCTTCATTAGTGTGGAAATATGTTGGCAGGATGTGAAATGTGAAGAAGACTTCTTCACCAGATAAAGTATATGGAAACAGGTATATAGGATTGACTTGAAATGGATCCAATTGTGTTTGATGGATTTTTGGGCTTCTGACCCAAACATAGTGGTTTGTAAAATGAAAAGAAAAAAGCACATTTGATTGATGTTTTAATTGAAATGTGTACTCATGCTTCTAAATATTGGATCCGATGGATTAAAGAGCTTGTAATTGGGCAGTGATTGATTTTTTCATTTTAATAGTAAAATATGTGTTTCAATTGCAGTTCACTAAGGTAAAAACTTAAAATTTGTCTTGTAAATTGCTCATCTAATATTCCATAAAAGTTGTATTTTTTAAGGACCCTGACTAGATACATTACAGTTTAAGAGAATAAAGTTTTATAACAAATTATTTAGTGTTTTCCAATATCGATACCTTTTATCAAACTAATTTTCGTTATTTATCAGAAAGTTTTCGAATACCATCATAGGCTTGATTTCAGTTCTACCACATTTTTACACATGGTTTATTTTGAATATATAATTTGAAACGTTGATGTTGCGTTTCCAAAGAGAAACAAATGTTTGCGGGAGTGTGTGTGTGTGTGTGGAGAGTGATTCTAGCTAAGCTATATGCAAGCGAGTGGAGAGACGATGATGATAAGGAGAAGCAGAGCCAAGCGACCAAGAAATATGTTAAGCTTGTCTACTGATACTACCGATGATGAAAGGAAACTAATAATAAAAAAAAAGTAGTAACTTTAGTTTATTGAACAAAATGCTCGCTGTTTTTTTTTTTTTTTTTTTTTTTGTACATTTTAATTTATTGAACCATACAAAATTTATATTTATTTCATTTGGCTTAATTCTAACATAAATAATATTTAACAATAACTTAAATTAAAAAATTTGTTGGCACAAAGGGGGCCTAACTTTATACATTGGTAAATTACAAAAATTAACATGTGTTTAACAAGAAGTCGATGGGGATGCTTGCTGGGTATAATTTGCTTGTATGTGTGTGTTTGTATGATTAGTAAAGTATGTATGTTCTTGTTATTTATGATGCTTGTGTATTTTAAACTGAAGGTAGCTGTTACAAATTATAATTAATTGGTGAAGAAATATTTAAATACAACTTCAAAACTTGAGGAGTTAAATTATTGAAATTTCACTTTCATGTGAATAAGCAAGCATACTTTTTATTTGCAACCTTTATTTGTTTTATAAAATTGCTGAAAATTTCATAAATACCTTTGAGAATGCATCATAGTAATTATGAAACTCGAATGTTTGTTAAACGCTGCACTATTGCTTCTAACAAGGATATATGAGAAAAATAGGTGAAGGAACTGTATTGAAGTTTGAAAGTTAAGTACCTAAGTATAAGTATGAATATTATCGAGAGAATTTAGAATTTTTTGAAGAATTTCAATTTTTCTGTTTGGGAAATACCTAACAATGGGAGTTTTAGACCCGAAAAACTGATTTTGACCAGGTTTTTCTGAACATTGTTCAAAATTTTTGGACCTCTATAGTCAAAATTTCAAAAAACATGGGCAACATTTTAGCTCCCTTGTTCCAAAAATCGAAAATTTAAGAAAATGTCCCAAGTTAAACCATAGAAGATTTTAAGCCGCAAAAACATAAATTGGTGGTTTGGAATAAAATTTAAAAGCCTTTGAAAAGGTGTTTGTCGGAATAAAATTAGAAAAGGGGTCTTTTTCAGTTTATTGTTGAGTGCATGTGGTCTTTTGAATGACATTTTTACATGAAACTTACCCTTTAAAATAAATTCACCATTGAAGTTAAGAAACGAAGTAAGCTTCTATTTTCATTTCATTATTTCGTTTAAATGTTTTCCAATCCATGCAAAAAAGAAATGTATTTTATATCATTGACAATTATGTAGTTCAATTCAGAATCCTATAAAAGTATTTGCTTGCTAGAACTCGAATAATTCGCAAATCCAGTTGAAACAGCGACATTTTTGAAGAATAAAAACATTGAATTAATAGTTCAACTAACTTACAGTGTTTATTTAACATTTAACGACTTTTTCTTCTTCCCAAACATCAAACATACAATTTTCTACCCAAGAAGGAGTTTAAATCATTTTTAAGATGTCCCCAGCGAAATAGGGGGAAAAGTGTTAAAAATTGTAGGAAACGCATTAAAAAAATCGATAGATTCGAAAGAAATCTCCTGAAAAACTCAACGGCTAGTTTTGCAAGGTATTTAGATGAAAAGTGTTAACTCTATGTCAAAACTAAATTCAAAGTCTTGGAACGTTTTAAGGTGTCACTATGTCACAAATTACTGTAATTTTTGGAACGTATTGAGGTGTTAAGTGTAAGCACTTTCGTCACAACCCTCATGAAAAGCATTTTATTAATGACTCGCCCCAACTTAAGCCTCAATGGAATCATAAACATAATACGCCTGTCTATACCTACTAATGAAGTAAGGTGATAATTAATTATTTATGCATCCGCAGAACATCTCATTAACGCATACCCACATCGACTAAGCAAATTGCTTTAGCAACATTTTCCTACCAAAACGGTGTTGCGACTTTATATCTATGGAGCAAGACATCCTCCCACACAAGCTAACGACCTGATGGTGTACCAGGCTGGATATATAGAGCTATATGATGTTGATTAGAAGCTAAACTGCTATATTGTTAAATAAGGTGATTAAATGTGTGCGTGTTTATACGCAATTTCCGTCTATGTTTTTTTAGAATTCCAAATGGAATTGACACAGAAAACAGCTTTTGAAAAAAAAAAAAACGCCAATTATTTTTACTAATCTCTTCCAGCATTCTTCCTCATTATTCATTAATTAGCAAGATACTTAATTTTTGCAGCACCGTATTTACAAACTATTCTCAACCTTATCAAACTTTTTACTAGGAACTTATTAATTTACAATTCCCATTCAAAAAGAAGGGAGAGCGAAAACCGTTTTGTGGCTCTTAGCTATTCAAAACTTAGCTATACTTAAACCACCCACCAACGGCAACTTTTCTTTAAGCATAGTAGCTTTTAGACGGATGACACATCTCTGTCTCCCATTCCAAATCATCGTCATTTAATATGCATGGAATCTTCATGATATGTACATATAGTTATTATATGGGGGTTGTTTTCCGAGCTACTCGTATATTGCAAAATGGCTTCCATCCTAGCACATTTGTGACTGAAATTTTATAAGCAATAGAAACAACCTGCAAACAGAACTACCATCTTCAATTTTGCGCCAACTCCCCTTTCGGACCTATGAACTCATATTGAATTGCTTGAGAACGCACTTCCCATTAGAAAATTGCTTCCCCTAGATAAAGCACATATACCAACTACACAAGCAACTATAGTTTGAGTGTTGTTTGCGGTTGCTGTTGTAGGGAGATTGTAGAAGCAAAGCTTTAGCGTCGTCGTGTCGTTATGTCGCCACCGTTTTGTGCGGTTGTGCTAAATTGTGTGCTACTGATTTAATATACCCCACTAAACCTGGGGTGTTCATGTACCAGTTTACAAAAACAACCTTCTCTGTATATATACGGACAACGTTGAGCGTTGACGATGTGAGCACAAAAAGAAAACTTGTGTATACCAATTACGGATGCGCTGGTGCTTGCGTTCTTTCAGCCCCCATACTCTCTTCTGGCATCTCTTTTATGCGCATTCAATTCTTGTAGCTGAATTTGATTTTTCCTCTCACTTGTTGTTGTAGTTGTTTTTCCTAGAAAAGTGAACTATGTTTTTTCTATATATAAGTGTATGTATGTAGGTGCAATTACAATATGCCTGTCAATTTGATTGTGTTTGTATCTGGCTACGTGTGTGTGTTATTTCTTTCGATTATGTCTCAAGAGAGCAAGGTTATAAATGTTCCAGTGCTTTTATATTGCTTGCTTTTTGAATTTTCATATTGTCGAGTTCCCGTTAAGTGGTGTGCTTGTGTGTGTCGTATAACAGTGGCAGTACTGGGGGATGGTATATGCGAAGCCCCATTGTAGAAATACTCATGCTCTCCGTGGATAGTGTGGTAGGTATGCCATTACAAATTTTATTATTATTCTTATGAAAATGAAAATGAGACGACAAATACACCCTCGGGGCTTTTGTACATATAGCTCTAAAGAAATAATGGGGTTGAAAATTACGAACTGAATATGATGGCATATCATTTTACTGGGTGGGTAAGGAAATTTATATGTGTTAACAATCAAAATTTGCAATTAAGAGATGGTTATATTTAGAAGAGAAATGTCTGCATTGAAATTGCTAAGTGCCGAATAGGGTTACTGAAGGGGTGGTTGGGACTTGAGGGTTTCAAGTTGATACCTACTTACTTACCAGAGCAGAGGATAAAAGCAATTGGCGAATGGCAAAAAACACTGGTAATGGTAATTAACACTCTGATTTCGTAATTAAGTTTATGACTTTAAAACGACTCATAATTTAAATTGTTGTTTTACCCTTGGGGTTCGATGATTATGTGATTTTGTCTGTAGATTTACCCACCAACAATGTTATAACTAGGAACATTTAAGTTTTATAATGTATTTGTGTGCCTGTATACATGTTAATGGATGTATACATATCTATTTGAGGTTTGTACTATTACTTAGGATTTTACCTGTTTTCAACTTTAGTTATGAATTGGTTCACAAATCTACGCTGGAAAAGTAAAGTGACATAAGTCATACTTTTTTTGAAATTTAAAAATAATGTAGCTATATTTGAAATACGAAATAATGTAGTTTTATTTTCTTGTTTTTAGTGACTGAGAAACTAAAGAGTATAAATCATACATAAAATAACAAGACAAACTAAAATATTTGTGGAACATTTTTTTAAAACACTGTTCTAACATTTAAAAAAAATATATATGTATATTAGCCTTATAGTGTAATATTTCACTATACGATACGCAAGGGCGGATCCGGACTTATAATCAGCACCGCTTAAAAATGCTTTTCATTGTTCTTCTAAGGAGGCTGAGAACCTTAACCTTACACATACATATTTCAAGAGCTTTAGTGACAACTTTAGTTATTAGATTATTTAAGAACATTGTTGTCCACGAAGATATGGTCTAACTATTTAATTTGGACGACTCCCTACATATGAAAGCATTCCAAGATTCCAACAGTTTTCTAAATAGGTATACCATATCTATTTCACGAAGAAATGTAAGAAATTTTGTTAAAAAGTATAGCTCTTTCCAAAAATAGTATATTTTGTTCTTAGTGCGGCATTTCTATAAATGTACGAAGAAAAATGGGATCTTTTTTCGTAAGAAAATAAACAGGGTGTTATAAAGAATTGTCTCGCTTTTTTGTTGACTTTAGATGGCACAGGCAGGGGTTGATCCCAGACCTCTGTGTCAATGCCAACGCACTTTTTTTTTCTTCATTAATTCTTAAAACTATCTTAAAGCGAGACAAAAATTCATAAAACTAGCCTAATTAACCATAACTTACAACTAACTTACTGGTTCCATACGGACACTCTAAGTTAAACAATAATACTTAATTCTAATGCCTTTCGGCACTTAGATCTATTTAACTTCAATTTAATTTTATTTATTTTTGTATTCATTAGAAAATTAAAAAAAAAAAAACTAATATCAGTATCCTTTTTTATTTTTACTTAAAAACTACTTAAAATTAGGTCCTTAAATAAAACTTAAAACTAACTTAAACTACCTATTCTATACCTATAAACTACTTAAAACTAGAATAACCACAGCAGCAAATATAATTATCTAACATTTTTTGTTTTTCATTTTTTTTCTCCATATTCCAATGTTCCATGTTTTTTATTTTTGTTATTATTTTTTTTTGTAATTATTTTTTTTTTTAATTATTTTTTTTTGTGCCACCATGCCTATTCTACTTAAAACTAAACCCTAAAACTATAAAACAAGTATGTAAGCCAGCCGGCCAAACCGTATCCCGACTACCCACTATCAAGTGCCGATTGAAGCCACCAAAACTGGTTCTCCTGCCTCACCCTATCAGTTCGGTGCCGTTCGGACACATCCCTACTGAACCGGAGGAGCTCTGTTCCGCCTTGTGCCATGTAAAATCGGGACGTATTTTACAGGAGTCTCCTATCTACGGTTCGTCGTCTGACGTGGTAGATTAGCGGAACTGCCAATCTATCCTGTATCAGACCGCATCTGTCTAAAAGGAGGATAGAACGCCCCGAAAACTAAATTGTTGGTCGAAGACATAGCTCTTGCAATGTGACCTCGAACGAGACAGTCCAACGCACTTACCATCATACCACGGGAACAACATAAAGGTGTCAAAACAATTTAAAAATTGTAGAGAGAAAAATGTTTGGTTCTTGAAATAGGTGCATTTAAGTACATCTTTTCTCTTAAACTCACAAATTAGACGTTGAAGAATCTATTTTCACTTTAATTCTCGAGAGCTTCAAAGCTTTTATATTAAACTAATGGATACAAAGCGTTAATTGTTTTTCAATTAGCAATTAGTTTAACGAAAGTGTAATTTTTGCTGCTTTTGGGATATTTGTATTCTTGAAATTCATATTTAAATCTCAGTTCTAGAGCATCCAAAGCAAATTCACTTCAAAAGGTAGATTTATTTTATTTTTTAGATCTTAAAAGTGTTTGATAGAAAATAAATTTTTAAAGAAAAAAAATACTTTAAGAAAGCCTTACTTTATTTACGAGTACCTATGGCGTAAAGAAAAAAAAGATGAAATTGAAGATGAGTTTCAGGAATTTAAAGACAACTTAATATCGAATTGACAAACTTTTAGGTTTCTACTTAAGAACCTGCACATTTGCTATTTATCTCAGAAAAGATCTTCTGAATATAATTTAAAGCAGTAGGTACTAAAGTTTTTACAAATTTAAAATTATGTGAAAACAAAGATTTTAGTTGTTTTTGACAGCAAACCGCTTTTTGGTAAATATCGTTAAATTACTAACAAATCTTTACTTATGCATAACATAATAGTATGAGCTTAATGGCTCGTTTGATCTCCCCTCTGGATCATTAAGTCAAAATTGATGAATTTGCTGAGCGATTAGATTACGGCTGGATTTCGGATTCATATTATTTACTTTGTTAAGTCCTCAGTTAAAAAAAGTATTTTTAGCTAAAACGTTTAAAGCATTCATTTTTATATACAAAAACTAATTAAACAAAATATAAGGGGTCATATCCATTAACGCAATCCGCAATAAGCTTTCGACAAAACTTACGAATATGCAGAAAGTATTTGCAGGTTTTTACTACCGTCTCCCCAAAACGAATTTCTTAGCAATGTAAATTAATTTGACTGACTGCTTAATTAAACATGCAGCTAGATAAAGTTCTAAAGACAGGATGTTCATTCATTGTAACAGAAATGGATTTGTATTCGGTTATGATCGAAAAAAAAACAGAAATAAATTATTTTACAAAAAAATACTACCAAAATTATAAATCGCTTTGTTCAATTTATTGTTCATCAGATTACGCCTTGGTAATCAAATGTATCCTTGAATGAGCCTTGCTTAACAACCTTGTTAACTTAAATCGAAAACATCCCCTCAAGGTATTAGGTACGTAAGTTAGTACATTTTAACAAAATCGTCTTAGCAAATCCTTTTTTCAGCTTTGTTTTGAAAGCAACAATTTCACCCCTTTATAGCTTTTCCTTTTAAAGAAAAAGAAAATAAATCAAGAACCCATCGAAGCGTTGTTGAATAATTTTCAAGATGAATTCATGCGACACGAAAATTTATTTAAAATAATGAAAGGAATGGTTATTTTTGAAGGATAAAGTAGCTAAGCTAACAAAAGTTTTCTATCAATCACATCAACACTTCCACAAAGAGAAACTTAATTTATTGACGTTTATTATGTACTCGTTAAAACAACCAGTTTTATATGCATAAATATTTATATGCACTTGGGTACCTATATACAATTATGTCGTATTATTTCAAAACATAATATTTCTGAGTATGAGTATCGTACCTTCATCGTGAGCTGCTTGCTCTGTCTATAGTCTATACTGTAGTGCTTATAACAACACACATCATACGCGCTTTATGCAACATATGCAAGCTTTTCATGAATCATTATTATTTATAAAGATTACCTTTTAACCGTAACATTTTCGAATATCCTTGTTTTATGCCTGGACTCATGGTGCCAAGATAGCACAACATCCGTTTTTTACAAAATCAAAGTAAATCAAATTTTTGTTTTTTTTTCTTTCACAACTAATTAACAATAAATAACCTTCAACTAATTTTATACTTAGAAATCCTGAAGTCAAAAAATTTAGTGCTAACTTGATATCAACGTAGCACTACACATCCATTTATTATTATTTTTAGTTTTTCAAATTTCGAAAAATGTAGTGCTAACTTTGCAGTCGTGTTTTCTCCACTTGTTAATGGATTAGTTTTGAAATTAATTTATTGGTAGTTATCGTTATACCATTTTGCGGTTTCAAAAGTAAACGTAAATAAAACACATATAAAATATTTTTTTTTACGATACTTCTTTTTTATTATAAAGTTTGAACGTTGACATTATGTGTGAAACATTACATCATTTAAATGACCACCACCTTAATGGTTGTAAGCATAGATTCTTTTGAGGTAATTTTCGACCACTTTTTGACACATATCGGGCGGTATCTCAGCTATAACTTGACGGATGTGGTTTCTAAGTGCTCACGAGTTAAAGGTTTATATGCATAAACAGGGATATCGCCACGCCGAAAAAAAAAATTACGTGTCTCTTGCAATAAAGCCGTCTTTTTGAAACCACATATTCTCCAAGTCGTATTCTTTAATAGCAGGCAAAAAAAAAGTCGGTTATCATATGATCATAACGCTCCGAAATGACGGTAACAGTCGTTCCATCGTTTTCGAAAAATTAAGCTCCAATCACACCTCCAGACCAAAGGGTGCACCAAACAGTGACTTTTTTTTTGTGTATGAAATGACCCCTCTTCAATTACTTCTTGAGGATTCTCACAACCCCAAATACAACAATTTAGTTTATTAACATACCCACCGAGTGAGAAATGTGCTTCGTCGCTGAAGCAAATTTTTTTTCGAAAAAAACCGTCTGTTGTTAAAGCACCCACTCGAATGGTCAGCTGGTTTTAGTTGTTGTGTGAGCTGGACTTTATATGGATGCAAGTAGGTGTCCAACGACGAGGAATTGACACATTCGGGTCTTTTGCAACACTTTCACTTACAGCAGCGGTATTTACAGTGGTACGAGCGAAACGATGATGCAGGCCTTACAATATCTGTAACCAATCCAGTCACTTCAAATTTCTTCACAACTTTGCCAATTGCCTGCGTAGTTGGGCAATTATGTAAACCATAATCTCCTCTCAAAGCACGATATGTGGCTGTGGCAGAATCACCATTTGTGTATAGTAGGTTTTAACAATTTGTATGCGTTGTGCGATAGTTGAGCGATCCATTTTCGTAAATGTCAGACTTTCAACTGAAAACAAATTGATTTAACAACAACTTACTTTGACTTCATTCCAGCCCGATACTATTGAAACCGCAAAATGGATAAACCTGTTACTATTGTGAAATCATATTTTTTAAAGGAATTATCAATAATCGAAAATTGTTTCAGCTGCTTTTATTCCCGGTTTACGGATTCCAAGCGATAAATTTAATATGACTGTGTGATTTAAATCATTTGTAATAAGTACCACAAACACTCTAAATCATTCGTACGCATCGCCTTCTAAAACCCATTTGCTCACAATAGCAACAATTTGGGACTCTAAATATGTATATTAAAGTGATATTGCCAAAAATATCAGAAATTCAGACTATAACTAATTTTAAAATTGACAATTTTAAAGAAAACATGTTAAGAAAATATCAGGAATAATGTTTAGTAAACTCGTTTTCAATTTTGTAAATTGAAGCTTAATGAAATTAGAATTTAAGAAATGGGGTTCGTTCGTAGATTATGAACTATGTGAAAGATCTTTATTTGCACCAGATATATATTTGTTGATACTAACTTTTTGCAAAATTATCAACAAAATATCACAGCTATAATTAAATATAATAGTCGAGTCAGCTTACAATTAATACAAATATACTAGTCAAGAAGACTCAAAGATCGATTTTATGCTAAGTAACGTTAAAAACCAGAACGGAAAGAAAGATTTCAATATTCTTATATCTATCTTAATTTGAAGGCTTACCAATCTATTTTTTAAGGTTAAATTCTGAAAGATAACTGTACTACAGTAAATACAGATTCGACACAAAATTGTGTAGGACTATACAAAAGTTGAAAACAAAAAATGAAAAAATGCAAAAGTAATGAAATTAGCAGAGTTGAAATAAATTTAAAAAGGAATTCTGTCCAAATATCAGAGTTCATTTTGAGTTTTAAAATGATGTCATAGTGTTTTGTATGTTTGACACTACTCTACGAACATATCCATCAAGCGTCAAGAAGCTATCAAACGTACCAACGAACGTCTAAAGCTAAAAAATTCGAAAATCGTCATTAATTCACTTTACCTTTTATCCACAGTGATTCTAATGGGGGTGTTGTATTTGTTTCTCGTATAAATTTCTATATTGTTCTACGGATAACCTTTCCAAAAAAAACACTCCTGATGAAAACATCTGAATTCCAAAACTTTTTTGCGCTTTTTGATGCATGAGGTTAAATAAGATGGCTACCGAGAATTGGTATCTTCACATAATAGAGTGTTTTTGGCAAGTACGAGTATATGTACCTTCGGAATAATTTTCTGTCAAGTGTACCAGTATAAAAGCCTCTTCAATTAAAAAGTTTTGATTCCGTACTTTCAGCTTTGCAGCTTTTCATCCCTCACCTTTGTATGTGTGCAGTTGTATTAAATTGTATATATAAGGTTTTTGGATGTACGTCTACATAAATATTTACACCGCATTTAATTTTATTTTGCGGTCTGCGGGAGCTAATCGAACTGGAACCATTTCGAGAAGCGAAATTATAGAATTCACCCTTTTTGTCAGTGCGGTGATGCTGGTTCTTAATACCATGACTGCTAATGGAGAATCATTTGATTGTTTAAAATCGATGTATTAACAGACCATGAACGTCAGACGGCATTGCACCTGAGAATGCAAACACCACCCAGAGGGGATGTTTGCAATGCAACGATGTTTCATTAAGTTGGATTACTTTGGGGTATGCCAAGCTGATATGTATATGCATAAGTATTATGTTTTGGTTTGACCACCACTTGTGCCTGTAAATAGGTATTTTACTCATACCACTGACAAGTATTCCAAGCTCGTTAAAGTTGGACTCGCTCCTCTCAGTTGGTCGACGAAGATAATTTCCGGTGAACAAACTTCTCATCTTCGTGGATGGATATAGGATATAGCTCCAGAGTCCAACCGACCGACGCACGACGACGGGACGGACGGTGTGCTGCATCTGAAAGATTCAGGGTGATGCACGATTGATTCTCGATTGAGTATAATTCAATTAAACGCGAACGCATAATAAATTGCGCTAAATTGATGTGATCACAAACCAGAACGAGAGTAGAGTCCTTCTGGTTAGTCCATAACGAGTATGTACTGACTATATTAAACTCATAGGTATATATAAAGGTATACTTAAATGGTTTGGTGTTGATGATCAATTTAGAATTTTTGTTTTGTCAGATTTTGGTTTGATGCGCAAAAATATTTTCAAATGTTGGTAATTAATGAGAGTGATTCAAATGCTGAAGGTAGTTATATTTATTGGACTTCGTTTAAGTAGCAAAAGACGTTCAACCTTTATTTAAAAATCTTGTTTTATGAGGAGGCTTATGTATGAAATATTTAAAGGTACTATCAGGATAACAAGGGCGGATTCAATTTTTAACTAGGGGGGGTCACACACTGTACATAAAGACGAGTTTTTACGCCCCGCTTTAAAATGTTTTTGAATGTTCTGTAAAAGGAGGCGGCCAAAATTTAAACATTTTGTGTATCTTAACCTTGCATTTATATATTTCAAGGGCTAAAGTGACAACTTTCTTTCAACATTGGGCATACATTGCGGGATAAGGATTGGATTTAAAATTATAACTCAAATTTTAAGCATAATGCATGATTTCACAGACAAAGAAATCATTTCGACAATAGTTATCTTGTGGAAGTATTTTGTGGTGTAGACTTCTGTATAGGTAGTATTTTTTGAAACTGGTCACAAAACTTTGGCAATATTGTCTCTAAATAATTGTATACACTCCAGTTCATTTAAATAAAGGCAGCATGCAAAATGTATCAAACATTGAGCCATAAAAAGGAAAAACGATGCACAGCTATAATTATTATATATGTATTTGAAAAATTAAGGCAGAGGACAGCATTTCACTACGGTTATTTCCTCCTAACTGGTTGTATTTTCGAAGTATTTTCTGGGTTCAAAGAAACGTATTCCATTTTCAAGTTATTTTAATTTTGAATGCATGATTCCATTAACCAGCTTTTATGTCCAATCAAATACATTTGTAACACAATTTTTTCTCATGCAGCTCAGGACATCAACGACATGAACCATGATGAAATGTGTGATGATGCGATGAGCAGTGATATTGACGACAGAGCAAGTGAAACTGATTCAAAAAAAGGCGGAAGTCGAAACTCGCGCGGCAGCTCCAGTGACGGAAAAGGACCCGGAGGAAGTGGTGGTGGTTCAAAGCCACGTCGAGCCAGGACTGCATTTACTTACGAGCAGCTCGTTTCGCTTGAAAATAAATTCAAAACCACGCGATACCTGTCAGTTTGTGAGAGACTTAACTTAGCTTTGAGCTTAAGTTTGACCGAAACTCAAGTAAGGATTAATATTTTTAATGTGAAATATATCTAACTAAGAATTTATTCATATGCAGGTTAAAATTTGGTTTCAAAATCGCCGAACAAAATGGAAAAAACAAAACCCTGGCATGGATGTGAATAGCCCGACCATTCCACCTCCAAACAGTGGATCGTTTGGACCAGGCGGATATGCTAGTAGTTTATTGTACCCCCATGCCGTACCCTATCCACCCTATGGACCTTATTTTCACCCTCTTGGCGCTCACCATCTGAGTCACTCACACTCATAATTGGGTGGAGTCGATGTTTTAAGCATGTTTCTTTAAAAAGACGTAAAGACGTGTAGTCGACCTTAAATTGTGATTATGTATGTATGTATGTACGTTCTAGCTTCGTATTATTAGATTGTAAGGATAATCCAACTGGAAGCAAAACGCGTAAGGCTACAGTGATCAATACTTTAAATGGATCAGGCGGAAGAAGTTAGCTAAAGCATTGAAGCTGCAAAATTCAAATCTTCTGTAAATGTACATAAAGTTAATAGCTATGAAATTTTTTTACGAACTTTTCTTTGTTACTGAATTTCTGCTACTTTATTTTGTGATTAAAATTCATTCGATAAAATGATAACATCGCTAATGACTAATATCCGATAGAAATTGTCGCCGTAAATTCGAATACTTCGCATGCCGGGTTTTGTGCAAGATACTTGGTTTATGTATGTATGTGTATTTATCAAGAAATCTAGTTTATTATTTTTTAAATTTTAAAATTGTCAATTTTGCCCTTATCTAATCATGCAGATAATAAAGGGGCAACTAGTTCATGTTTTTTTATAAAATTATGTTGGATATACATATACCTATGTTCCTAACGTTTAAACGATTCATATTTTTGATTTAAAAAGTAAAAAACGATTTATGTTGTTCTTTGGTGTAAATAAAACTTTTATGATGTGTAGAATAAAAGCAAATTAAAAATATAGCATATAAGAAAAATAATATTGAAATAAAAATTTGTTTCATTTTTTTCAAGATTCAAGACAGAAATATTGTTTACAACAGGAATACTGATGTAAAAAATACTTATACGATTTGTTTCTCTCTCTCTGAATGTAATGAGGCAGACAGACATAAGAACCAAAATGATCCAAGTTTCTTCCTTACAGGTAAAAATAAATACTTTAACTCCTACCGAGGTCTGTACCGAATTTCATCAATCTTTAACCGTCAGTAGTGCCACTTAACTTAAATATTTAACCGAAAAAAGATTAACTTTTCTTACAAAAAAGTAACAACAAATAAAAAATATATTGGCGCAAAATTTTAAACAACCTACTGGTAAGGGTTTATCAATTTACTAATAAGTAATTTGCTAAATATTAAGCAATTTACTTAGGGAGTCCAAAATCTTAAACCTTTCTTTTCATTTTGCTTACTAGTAAATTGCTATTTTTTGTGCAGGTTTTGTGCAACGCACTCATTTGAATGTAATTTTTGTTGTCAATCGAAATTTGATTTAAATTTCAAAACATTTTTTCAAGTGTATGTATATAAAATATTTGTCAAACGGTACACCTTCCACTCTAAGCTGATTTGCAAACACTTCAGTATTCTACAGTTCTACAGAAGAATCGAGGGTACATTAATGAATCTTCAAAATCTTGATCTCTGTTTTTGAGTACGTGGGTTGGTCGTTTAACCAACATTTACAAATTCTGTATTAAAAAATATCCCAACATTTGAATCCATGTTTTTGTGTAGATTTATGTAACATATGTATATAACATTATATTAATTTAAACGTCTGTCAGGTTTTTTTTTCAATCGTGGCCGAGGTTGGGCGTTCGAAAATGTTAATTGAATCAAGTCGGGGTAATAAACAATTAATTTTAAATAAAAACATAAGCACCAAATGATAAACGGTTGGCGAAAAATCGTGTCTAAGACACTTTACTTTCAGTTTTACCATTGTCACTCGGGCACAATAATTTACGAAACTCAACTTTTTACATCATAATTATAACAACATGAGCGGTACTTTAAAAAATCAGTAAAATTTGTCTGTTTACAAAAATGTATGTACATATGTACAAGACGTTCTACATTTTTAACAACATTTTCCAACTTTGAACCCTACCAACTTTTTTCTGAATAGGTAAAACTAAAGAAGTGATATACCAAAATATCAAACAGAATTTCTCCCGAATAAAAATAAATGCGTGAAAGATATTTTGATTTCAGCATTTATAAATCCTCAAATATTTTGAAAGAAAACATTTACTTTTTTGCTTAGGTTCAATATTTAAATAATTCGATCAATGTTTAAATAATTTCTTCTAAAGCAAATTGATTCTTTTCAAAAATGTCTGGACGAATTTCCTAGAAACTGCGCCAAATTTTCTATTATTTCATGTGTATTGCACAATTTGCACTTGATAGTGAGTTATGGCCTGAGAGGTCCAGGTATAAAGTTTGAGGGTAGCATTTCCGTTTTAGTTTTTAGAATTGAATTCATGTCATGGAAATAATTAATTCTCCTAAAACACATTCTTATTTTCTGCAGTATTCCTTGTAAAAAATGCAATCTTTTGGCAAAGCAATCTTTCATGACTTCAATATAAAGATTGCATTCATTGAGTTCACCTAAAGATTTTGTAATCACAAATCATTTGACCTTAAAAGGACTGCTATCATTTTTTCTACAATCACTTTACTGCAATCAATTCATTCAACAAGTGCGCTTGCGCCAAACTAAAAGATAGAAAACAATTATTTAGGAAGCAACTGAAAATTTCCGGGCGGCAAGGATAATAAAGGGTCCGCCATCTAACTTGTTTTTCAACTAGTGCTTATTTCTTGAATGGTAACACTTAGCTGATTTGACAGATAATTAGTCTGATTTGACAGATAATTAGTTTTATCCTTCCGCTGACACAATATGGTTGTGTATACGCTTGAACAACGCTGGGAAATAAATATTGCGACATTACTTAGAAAATCATGGTAATGTTGCAGAATGTGTGCGAAAATTGCGTACGGTTTTCGGAAGGAGAGAAGCACCGTCTGCAGCTCCGTATGCTCGCTATCTTGTGAAAAAAGTGAAAGAAACTGGCATCCTCATCGAAAAACCAAAGCGTGAAAAGCCAAAAATAGTGCGTACACCCGAGAATATTGCTGCTGTGGCAGAAAGTGTGCATGAAGCGCCATCAGAATCTATTCACCGTGTCGTTCTCAACAATTGTATATTTCGTAGACATAATTGAGACGAATAAATAAAGACGCCATACAAAGTCCAATTGGTTCAGGAGTTGAAGCCAACTGACCATCCAATGCGTTTTCGCTTCGCTAAGTGGGCCTGCGATTGACTTAGAGAAGATGCCGATTTTGCCAAAAAAAATCATCTTTTCAGATGAAGCTCATTTTGATCTTGGCGGGTATGTAAACAAGAAAAATTGTCGCATTTGGAGCACAGAAAACCCGCACGCATACATTGAAAAGCCGATACACCCAAAACGAGTCACTGTTTGGTGCGGATTTTGGTCCACAGGCATAATTGAGCCATTTTTCTTCGAAAATGAGCAAGGAATGGCCGTTACAGTCAATGGCGATCGTTATCGGGCCATGTTGAACGAATTCTTGTTCACAAAAATTAAAGATAAGGATATTGGCAACATTTAGTTTCAACAGGACGGGGCGCGGCGGCGCTACGTGCCAAACAGCCGAAGCTACACTCGATGTTTTGCGCCCTGTTTTTGAAGATCGCATTATCAGCCGCAGAGCTGATGTCGTTTGGCCACCTCGGAGCTGCGATTTGACACCGTTGGACTATTATTTGTGGTGTGCCGTACGCAGTTTTTTTTATAGCATTTTCAAGTTATTTGGCGGACCCTTTATTTTTGAAGAAAACAAAGAATTAATTATTTGTCGATCTAAAAGAGCAATGCGCGAGTATAGGAAGGTTTTAAGATGATTTAATAGTACTCACAAAAATATTAGAGGACGAAATTATCTACAAGATGGATATTGGTTATACATATGTATGTATATACGAGTATTCAATTGCACTTTCTGTATACGAATTTTAACCTTACAAAATTACTATTCGTATAATACGATCTAAGAAACAATGATAATGATAAAAATCTATAAATAATACCTACGTACCTACTACACAGGCAACAAACAACTTTAATAACAGTAACTACAGATAAACTTTTATTTTACATTTTTATAGGTCAAAAGTTTTTTTAAGGAGTAATTTAATTTTTAAAAAATAAACATGTTTTTTTTAACTTTTTAACTCCAATTTGGAAATTTATTTTCCTTAAAAATAACTGGAGCTTTTAAATCCATAATATTCAAAGTAATTTCCAAGAACTGAGGATTGTTTATGAAGACAAAAATTTGCTATTTACATTTTGTTTTATAGATGATCTCGGGTAAGTGGCAGCCGCTGGCTGGTTCGAATAAATTCCTATCGAAAAACTTAATTTTCGACAACTTTTTGCAGCAAATGGGGCTTTTTGAAAAATATTTGAATAACTCCTCCAAGGCATCAACCGTCTCGGGCTTATCTGCGTTGATAAGCGACTTCACATAACCTTACCAAAAATAGCGGTGTGAAAATTCACGATCTTGGAGGCCACTTTACACGCCCACGACCATGACGCGAAAAAATGAGCTCATGAGTGTCCTTCAATAAGTTTATTGTTTCGTTATTTTTTTATAATCGTTAAAATTATGGAAGTTTTGTTTATTGACGTATCCATTCAACCATTTTCAAAATAAATTTGCACAATTTGGAATTTTGTTGAGGGGCCAATATATATGATATGTCAAAAACCAAACTGAGCATAAATCAAGTGACAGCTGTCAAAAATACCAACTTAAAATGAACGAGTGCGTACACCTCCTTTTTAGTCGCATAAACAAACCACAAAACACGATACATTAGGGCTTCTTTACTTGAGACAACAATTATAAAGCGAGATATTAACGCAAAAATTTTATTAAAAGTGTACATTTTGATGGCCTTACAACGCAAAAACTATAACTTTTACGTGAAAATGTGATATGACATCGTTGTTAATTACATGTGAAAAGTCAACATCTACCTATATGTCTTGTATGCGTCAAAGATTATTTGAGGTCAAAGGTCACGAAATCGACCTATTTTTGAATATATCGCTAACTAGAAAAACCATTAAATAAATCAGGCACATTTATTTTAAAAAAATTATTCGAAGTCGGTATCATTATTAGTTTTGGTGGGATTAAGTCCGAAAGTCCTTTATTAATATTCTAATTTTATTATCTGTAAATGAAATTTCTTGAAGTGGATATCTCTGCTAGCTCTTACGGTATGGCCAAAGAAAAAGGTATCCCAAACTATGTTCCCTACCTCTGGTTAACCAAATAGAAGCTAACGAACTACATGATGTCCGTTTGTAGTATTTGAGTCATCTTTGTACCTCATCACTTTTTAAATGCCCCAAGGACTGTGCTAACATTACTGTAATTTAAAGCACAGATGTCACCATTATCACACTCACCCCTTCATTTGGCACACGAATAGACATAGAACTTCCAGTTTCCTTACTTTTGGGCATGTTATATCATCTTTTGAGATAGTTACCAAGGTATTCATTTGATAAAATGTGAGCCATCATCAAAATGCAATTCATCCTCCTAATGTTGCGAACAAAAAACATCAAATTAGAAGACTAGATGCGGAACCAACAAATACCCTCTTGTGTTGATCCGAATAATTCTCAATTCACCCTCTTCTTTTGTGGGTTCGAATATCGTTATTGTTCCATGTTGCTCATGTCAAATTTTCTGAAAGAGTACCAACTCCCTGGAGACATTAAGCAATGGTAAAAATGTAAAATGTGCATGCTCTGTTTCATATGATTGTACATTAATAGTCCTTGGGATTTCTTCTTAACGAAATAAAGCAAATAAATAGAATAACGGTTTGTAATCGAGATGGTATATTTGTCATAAAAAGTAATACTCCATAGTCTGAACTCCCTGCATTATGTCAAACGAATGATATATAAACACTCAGGGTTATAAAAGAGGCTAGATGCCACTTGGGACCTTGTTTATGTCAAGTGTTGAGCTTTGTGCCTTGCGGAGAAGAAATAAAAGAATGCATAGAAATTAGTATGTGATTGTCGCATGCGGTCCTTAATCGAATTTATATCAAACACAATTAGAGTGGTTAACTTGTTCCTATGTTTTTTAATAATTAAATATTAAATCCAAATGTTTTTACAAGCAGTTATAAGAGAATTCAATTAGTGTTTATTTGTAGGTATATCTAGAGATAAGCATATACATTTCAAAATTTAAATAAAATGTTTTATATTGAAAACTGTCTAAAATGCACCCAGATGTTAAATAACTAATACGACACAAATATAAAAATTATTGAGAAAAGCAAAACGTATTAAAAAATGATGACGTTAAAAAAAAAACACTGGATAAATATATAAACTATAAACTCGGAATTAAAACAACTCAAAATTTTGTATTCTATACATATATCTATTATACATATATACACAGGGTGGTTGATATAAAGTGTAATGTCAGAAAAGATAAAAATCACATTGGAAGGGGGAAGAAATTTTCTAAAAAATTGACTTAAAACAGACAAAAAAACTTAAAAAAAAGCTACGGTAACACATAAACAGTCGAGAACGAGTAATAACTGGCAATTGGCAATCGATTTCGATTTTAATGTTGTCTATCAACGTGTTTTTGCTCTTATAATTGTTTTTAAATTGTTTTGTTTTGCTGATTTTTGAGCTGGATGGTTACTTTAGTCCCGACATGCCTACGTCTAATCTGTGTAATTCTTATATCATCTGCAACTGCATCTCGATAATTAAGTAGATTAGATTGCATATAACGTTCGGAATTGTTAAGGATTTTCGGATATGGTTGTGACTGCTTCAGCAAAGAAGTGTAAGCATAATTTTTAAATGAATTTTAAACCTGACTTACATCTCAATCTTTCAAACACATTCTCCTTCATCGTAAAAAACAACAATAATTGAAATATAACGCATGGTCAAATATATACAGGGCCGCCGCCGCCGCGCCGCTACCAATGTGCGAAATGTGCGGCGCACAAGGACGCCAACCGCCTAGGGGCGGAAAATTAAAAGATCGATCTTACTAAATTTATAGAGCATGCTCCAAGTCTACGGAAAAAAACAATTGTTTTCTTTAACCTAATCCAACGTGTTTGAATTTGGCACATTCACTACGTAGTGCTCACACACAATCTACTAAAAATCTATATATTTTTTATGAGCGATGATTACTGCAAAAAATATGTATGTTTATTGTTTATTATAAAATAAGGGCTTAAGAATAGATTTTAACTACATACATATGTAATTTTAGAACGATAAGTTCGAGGAGATAAAATGTTTTGCAGATGTGTCTGGCTTTTTTAGCGATCACTTGTTTGATTACAGTGATGATGATTTAATGAAACACTGTAAACAGTTCAATTTGAAGCTGAAAGATGTTGATAATGGGCAACCGGACATCGACGTAATCGATTTATTCAACGAAATTAGAGCTTTGATATTAAATTTTTCAGAAGAAATGGCACATGACCCGCAGACCCTGCTGCAATATATTTTCCGTAATGATTTAATGTCAATGTTTCGAAACATGGCAATCACATTACGAATTTTTCTTTCGATGCCGGTCTCTGTTGCATCTGGTGAAAGATCAATTTAAAAATAAAAAATAATAACAAATTATTTAAGGTCCACTATGTGCCAACAAAGACTCACTAATTTAGCAATAGTCTCAATAGAACATACTATCCTACAACGGTTCGATACAAAACAAATCATAGAAGACTGCTTCTATTAAAGGGAGAAGGGTTCAGTTTAACTAGCGTAAAATAATGCGAATGCATTACCTTACACAGTGGTGAACAAGAATTTAGCACATTAATAAAAGAAAAAATCAAACTATATTTACAAAGTTTGTTTTTATTTCAATATTTTCATTTTTATGTTATTTACATTATTTACATATAAAAGTATATTTTTCCAAAATACAATCTTATATTTTTTATATCTGCAAGAAAAAAATAACAGAAAACATACATTTTTGTCTGGACATGAATTTAGCACATTTTAATACAATTGCTTGGTTATGTTACTTACCGTTACTTAAACTATATTTTCTTTAATATTTTATTTATTTATTTATTATTATATATTTTAAAGCGCTGCTTAGGTTTTGAATACCAAGCATTCTGTATCTCTTGCCACAAATCTGTTAAATTTTGCGGTTTTTGTTTTTCAATGTGTTGCTCAACGTCATTCCACAAATTTTCGATTGCGTTCAAGTCGGGTGATTGAGCAGGCCACTTTAAAACATATTCACTCTATTGACCTCTAAGGCATTTTTCACTAGTTTTGAAGTGTGTTTAGGTTCATTGTCGTGCATGAAGCGCCATAAAACCGGCAAATTATCTTCAGCATATGGTATCATATGGTTCAAGATAATATCTTTGTACAGGTGCTGGTCCATTCTGGAGTCTATCTTGACTATTGGACCAACACCGTGCCAAGAAAAGCCAGCCCAGACCATCACGTTTCCACCACCGTGCTTTACGGTCTTAGAGGTGTATTTTGGATCATGTTCTTTTTTTTGTGGATGCCACACATATTTTTTTCCATCGGATCCGAATCTACAGAACTTTGATTCATCGCTCCAAAGTACATTTTTCCAAAAATTAAGTTGTTTGATGTAATTTGGCAAACTCAAATCTAGCCTTTAAATTTTGTTACGAGACCAATGGTTTACTTTGTGCAATGCACCCTCTCAATTTGTTTTCATTTAGGCGACGTCTCACGGTTCTTGAAGGTACATTGATACTGTAATTCTCCATTAATCCATTTCGAATTGCACTAGAGGTCTTAAATGGGTCCTTAGTTGATATCATGTAAATGATTTTATCGTCCCTCTTTGTTGTCTTTCGTGTTCGAGGGGCTTGTTTTATATTTTTTGTCACTCCAAACTTTTCAAAATGTCTAAAAGCATTGTAGACCATCCTCCTTGAACATTCTAGCAGCTCAGAAATCTCCGTTACTGTGCGACCTATTGACTTCATCTTAATAATAAGACCCCTTTTGTCCTCAGAACACCATTGCCCTTTTGCCAAGACTATTTAATGTGTTTTTTGATTTTATTTCAATATGCAACACTAAAAATATATAAAATTACCTCGAAAATAATTTTGTTCTCTTTGAAACCCACAAATTAAAAAAATAATAAGCAAAATTTGTACACGTGCGTTGGACATCAAGTCCAACCAAAAACAATGCAAATGACAAACAATCAGTGGCGGACTAAGGGGGGGGCGGTGGGTTCGGTCCGCCCCGGGTGGCAGACTAATAGGGGGTGCCATCAGTAACAGAAAAATAACTTCGCACACTACTACTCATTCTGGTTCGATATTTTGGAAGAAGTTGATTCAGCACAGAAATACTTGCAAAAATCCGGGCTCACTCTAGAAAAAAGTGTAATAAAACTTAAGGCACTAGCGAGTTTTCTTCGTGAATACCGTGATGAATCCGTGAAAAAGGCCGTAATATACGCAAGAGAACAATGCACCGAGCTAGAAATTTCAATTGAAAGGCGGGGAAGAAGAAAAAAGAAGAAAATTATGCAAGGCGAAAAGGCTCAAGATGCTGGTTTGACGTTGGAAGAGGAAACACGAAGAGCCATGTTAGAATGTCAGGATACATTTTATACTGAACTTGTGCATCGATCTAAGGCCATGGAAGATATTGCGTCAGTTTTCTCAGCTCTTCAACCGAAAATATTGCTGTATTGAACGGAAGAAGAACTGCGGGCTGTGGTTCCAATGCTTACCTCGACATTTACAGAACTTACAGACAACAGTATCATATTGGAAATCCAGCGAATTCGGCGTCACATGGTAGCTTCAAAGATAAATTTAAAAGATGCAGAAATTTGGACAGCCTTTGAATTTTTAAGCTTCATTGTTAAGTGGGATTTTTCAGTCTCTTATTAATAAAGACTTATATAAGATCAACGATGAGCCAAAATAGGTTGACTAATTTGGCTATATTTTCAATCGAAACGGAGCACACAAAAAATATAGATTTTAATGATATAATCGAAACATTCAGTACAATTAAATGCTCGTAAGCACCTTTAAATAAAATCTGGTGTAAGCTTGCTTTACCGCCCCGGGTGTCACTGCCTCTTAGTCCGCCACTGCAAACAATCAACGATTTTTTCACTATGTAATTGGATTGCATATGAAAATGTATAGTTTCGTTTTCCCTGATTTGTTGTCACATATATTATTCAAATTGTACCGTTGCTTAGAACAAAACTAGAGAGAAAATTAAAAATACGCGTAGTACCCATCTCAGTGTGCTAAATTTGTGTCCACCAGTGTATGTATGAACATTTCTGTAATAATTATTATTAATATTTTTTGCAATATTAAATATAAAACCCATATTTATTTACACATTAGCTATAATATATAATTTATTTGTATGTTATTAAATTTATTTAAAATAAATGTAAATTAATTTTGTTAAAGAGAATATGCATTATTGCTTATTTTGTTGGTTTTGATCCTTGAAAAAGATAAAATCGAGAGTTGGTTTGAAAAAGATAAAGTTAGAATTGGATTTGATATTCCGATTTGCAACTTCTTAATATTCCTTTTCATTCTCCCAGAAAGATAAAAGGAAGAACTCAAATTATGCTTGACTTATATTATGTTAGATCTGTTTATGTTCTTTTTCATTACATGCAGTAGTTACGTTATTTGTATCTATGTGCCGACAAAAAACTTCACATCGAGCGTGTCATGATCCTCTTTGAAGGCTTAATTGGTGGCGCTTCTTGTGTCAATTAGTGAATTCTCTTATAGAAGTATTCTAAAAAAGAGCTTCCTATGTGTAGATTGGAAGTTCGTAAAAAAAAAAATCTTCAAGAGTTTTGGGTGGGCTGTGTTCTTTAATGATATGCTAAAAATAAATTTGTTAAATTGCATGTGAGATTAAAGGAAACTTTTTTTCGAATATAATACAACGGACTGAAGAGACATGTTGTGTAGCTACTTAGCCATGACTTAATGTGTTATTAATAACGATCAAATAGCGGTGTCTTTATTTTGAAGAAGTGAGTGAGTGGAGGTGATTTCAAAGGTTTGATTTGCTTGACAGTGTATTTGTTTGGTAAAATACATTTCTTATATTTGTAAGGTTCGTAAAGAAATTTAATGATCAGCGATAATTTTTAGGAAGGTGAAGGCAAAATAAAACGACTAGAACGGCAATTATTTGTTTCACACAGCGTTAAAATGGCACAAATGTTTGCAAACTACTGTCTAATTTTTGACCAAACATGAAAAAGATATCTGCTTACTTTATAAAAGAGGAGAAAAATGAGACTAAATACAGAAAATTTGAGACATATGTAATTAGTTTTGAATAACTTCACTTGGAAAATTTGATTGCGAGACTTCCCGCACGGGTACGCTAGTTTTCAATTATTGTCATACTTATAAATAATTGTTACTCATCACAGTATCTGACAATTTCAAAATTCAATTAAACAAACACAATAACTTTTTACTTAATCCTTTCTAACTGTTAAAAGGAGACAACTCCTCATACCAGCCCTGAAGTTAAATCATTCATTTAAATGCCCGCACAACAAAACATTCCGTTTTGAACCTTATTTCGATAGAAAAAAAAGTTCGAAGAAATCGTCAACAACTTAATTGTAAAGATCGAATTGCAGGGTTTGAGACCTGGCGCTCGTGTTTTAAAACTTTTTAGGAATCAGTGAAGTGAATATTCGTTGTTTGAATAAATTATTCCACCTCTTCAATTATAAATACCACGTCCATTGTCAAAACGAAGGAAAATGTTAAGCTAAATCAGGCTAAAGTCGTGTGGTATATGTATAAAGTGTCACCAAATGCACCCTTCCTCATATAAATATCTCTACATACCCTAACAAGAAAACACCCTTACTTTCTCTCATTTTTTGTTGTTGGTTCTTTTGCCGATTGTGTGACGTTGCTGCAAGATAGAATTATTTTGATCCGACTTTTACGCATATCTACACCTAATTCCAGATTTCTCTGGAATCTAATGTGATATATAAGAGTATTGTGTCAATAGAGGAAGCAGATAGAATCTATTTAACTCCCAGTAAAAATGAATAACTCACTCACTCTGCTATTTGCTCACACTTAAAGGTTCTGCTCCTCGGTGGGAGCTAAGTCAAGTGTAAAATTTTAAATTTGTTCCTCACTTTCACAACAAAAACATTCAATTACATGAACTACGAATTTTTTTAATCCGATTTGCAGATATACGTCGTTTATTTTGAATAGAACTTCCGGCAGAAGAATTGGACATTTTCAAAAAAATATTTCATTAATTATTGCACATTTATTCAGATTGTTTAAGGTATAACTTGATATATGTATGTACATATACAATGCAGGTTACATAGCAGAATGTATAAAAGGTGACATAAGCAGACGCAGGGGTTTTGCCTTCAGCGAAACAACCTCACAAGTAAGAATCAATATTTGTCAATTTAACATACAAAAGTCTTTGCAAGCCACGCGATGCGTTTTCGATACCTAATCAATATTTTATCAGACTATTAGCTCAAATTAAGTATACGGTCTCACTGAAAAGTGTTACAAGGCTATCTTATCTATTTATTTTATAAAGCTGGCCGTTGTGTGCAGTCCCATTTTAATGGAACATAAGATTTAAGCGTTACATTTGGACATCTTATTTCAATAACTTATTTTAGACAAATTCTCAATAATTGAGAATACATCTTTAATAAATTGTATGTAAATGTGTTGTCTTAAATCTTTTTCAATTTAATATCTACATTTATTTATATCAATTTTATTGATATCATTACTATTTTTATTTTTATCATAACTTTCCCACCTTGACACTGGACGATCAACCAACAGTGGTAAAAGCATCAGCGGTTATCGCATTCTTAATTTTGTCTCGAACCTTATTATACAACAGGAGCAACATGACATTACGATAATAAATAAATAAATAAATTAGGTGGCGCAACAGTCCGAAGAGAACCAGGGCCTAGTGACTTACAACTCTCAACCATTCCTGTGTGCGAGTACTGTTGTCAGGGATGGAGGGGACCTACAGTTTAATGCCGAATCCGAACGGCTAATTTGAGAAAGCACTTTTTCATGACAAGCATTACTCTTGGAGAATTTGTCAATTCCTCGCAAGAGGCAGTACCCGTTTTTTTTTTTTTTTACGATTACGATAATAGAGGAGTCAAAAAAGTGGATCCCCCGATTCCATCCGTCTGTCTGTCCCAAACCATTGGGTGAATTGAGTTTAAACTTGGAAGTTAAGGATTTAAGCAGATTCGCATTGGGCGTTTTTTCCCTTTTAAAGACTAAAAAACAGTAGTCCCCATACAAATTTTCCCTCCTGGCGGCTAAGATTCTTTTATGGACTGGACATCCCTCGTTGTTCGGTAGGTGTCCTTCCTCCTTGCAAAGGAGGAAGGACACTGGAGCTTACACTGACCTTGTTCGTGACTCTCGCTACATTTGACGCAGCGGGGAAGCATCTCGTAGTAAGTTTTAACATGACCGAAGGACTGGCATTTTCGGCATTGGGTTAGGCCGTTGGAGCGTAGTTTCTCCCATTTAACCGACTCGTTAAAAAGGTTCCTACTGCGAGTGACGGCGCGGCGACTAGATCGGTGTCCTTGTCGAATTCAATCACAAACGCGTTAAAGTTCGCTGTTTTGTTTTTAGTTGAACGGAACAGTGGTTTGGGATGGGTTGGTATTTTTCAACCCTCCGTTTCCCGTAGCGAAATGATTAGGATGTAGGACTGGCATGCTAGAAGTCTGGGTTCAATCCCTCCCTGTTAAGAAGCCTTTTTGTTTGATAACGTGTATGACTTTATTTAAACCAGACTTGTAAAAATGCATTTTGAATTGTATGGATTATTAGAAAAAATGCATTAAGCAATTCAATACAAACGACATTTTTTTAAATGTAAGACATTTGTATTTCTGTGTGAAAAAAGTACATTCCTTCTTTTTTTCGTCTGAAAAACGAATGCATTTATTTAAATTACATTTTAGCAGGTAGGCTTAATCTATGATTGGTTCCGTAAATAGCTAGAGCAGAGGAGCAAGATTTATGAACTTCTATAAGCTTTAAGAGAGGTTAAAGAATGAATTATTAAAAATGAATTAAAAAAAAAGAGCAGAGGAACGGCATGCGGCAGGTATCAAGTTCAAGATATATAAATAATAAAAAATAAATAAAAAAAATAATAGTAATACAACTTTCATACTTCTTAAAAAACGAGTAGAGATGTGCTTAAGAAAGTTTGTACTATATGAATTAAGTATAGATGATCTTAAGAAACAATTCATCTTCTTAAATTATTCTATAGGACCGCCCGGCTTCGCCATTTTCGTACTTAACACAAGAGAAAATTAAATTAAAGTAACATTTCAAAAGCCTTTAATACTTCTATAACTTATTTGTTTGTCGTCTAATGTTGATGAAGGTATGGCCACTAACTATCAAGACACTTATAATATATAATAATTCAAAACTTGCCTACATTTTTTGAATATTTCTAGGCCGGACTTTCAGATTTTTAAAGATACTTGTACAAAGGAAGGTAAAATTCATAAGAGATAGATCAAAGAATAAGAGAACAGTTTAAAGTGCTTAACCTAAAACATCTAATCATTTATTAAATAACATTAATTCTGAGATCTGAGCATGCTATTCCTTTTTGTAAACATTTTTTTATATGGTTTGAGCTTTCTTTTAATACAAAGTCTCTAGTTTTCATTGAAACACATCTTAGAAATAGTAGATTTTTTTTATTTGGGAAATACTTTATAACGGTAAATATACGTCATAATGTTAAATATTCCATTTTTTCTAATAGTGCTTTAAAATGTTAAATGTTTAACATATGTACATACAATTCTAAGTTTATTTTGTCTCTTAGGTATATCGCCATCACTTTAAATTAAAATATGTTCTCAGGTAATTTCAAACATTTCAGATAGCTTTAGTACTAAAGTAGGTTCGATAAAAATATTAATTAAAAAGTTAAAAATATAAGTGTGTTCCCTAAATGAATTAAATATATCATGTTGGTTAAAATAAAAAACCTATAAGGTTTCGGCAAATACGGTATTGCATATACATAGATTGTTCTAACAAATTCGTTAAGAACTATTTTTTTTCAGTTTCAATTTGCATAAGAAACCCTCGCATTAAAATTCCTTCCAATCCAATTTCAACCTATTTGCAAACTGACAGGCGTAAAAAATCATTGATTCACTCACCCTTCCTCAAAATAGTTGCTGGTTATACCGATTTATTTGGTGAGAAAACATTTACGTAAATGCCACAACGCTGGCCGTTGAATTAATGGAATTATTATTCGTTGCATTATCATGTGTAACCAGTTGCGTTGTGGCAAACAGGTCCCATAGGATAACTCTGATCTAATAGGGCTTTGACTTTAGGCAGCAATTTGGCAGGCCACACAGACAAACTGCGTTGCGGCACGCGTTTGCCACGTGCTCCAATTACGCGGTTAACTGCTTTCAAATGAGCGATGCATCAATAGTTTAAAATTGAGCTGTTTTCATTATGGACATGAACGGTGGAACACAAACACAAGGGTGCTGAATTGCTAGTGCGTTACTCTTTCTAACCACTTTACGATTGAGTTAAATATAAATGCCATTTTAGTGAATACTATAATGTTTTCATCCAATTGATCTCACTTAAGAGATAAAATTGGAAGTAGGTAGATGCATTGGTTAAGTTTTAAAAAGGTACAGTTTGTTATTTATGATTCAATTGATGTTTTTAGTTATTTGTTTTAGGTGCATACATATGAGAAACAGAAGTCGAATGCACTGATGAAGTGTAAAGCTTAAAATCGAGAGCTAAGCTGAAATCGTGTTAAGCTTAAAAGACAGATAACCATAACCCATCAAGAGCGGGGGGAGGGGATCACACTTAACATAAAGATAAGTTTTTGAGCATACCGCTTAAAGATATTCCTTAATGTTCTCTAAAGGAGGCTGACAAAATTTAATCTTAACCTTACATTTACATATTTTAAGGGCTAAAGTGACAACTTTAGTTATTAGATTACATTAGAACAATGATGTCCAGCAAGATATAGTCTAACTATTGAATTTGAAAGACTCCCTACATATGAAAGCATTCCAAGATTCCAACAGTTTTCTGAATATGCCATATTTAAGAGCTAAAGGACCAAAAAACTACAGTTTTTCGTGAACCTTTTGAAAATATTTTGATGTTAAAGGAGCCAACAAAACTTAAAAATTGTAGAGAGAAAAATGTTTGGTTCTTAAATTTAAGAAAATAGGTGAATTTAAGTACATAATTTCTTTTAAAATTATATAAAAACAAATAAAGGTAAGCAAATAAGTTGGGAAGAAACTTTAGTATGGCACTCACAAATTAAAAGTTGCGGAATCTCTTTTTACTTCAGTACATAGATATGAAACGTTCATTATGTTTTTCAATTAGCCATAAGTTTAACGAAAGTGTCACTTTTGCTGTGTTTGGGACATTTTTATTCTTGAAATTCGTGTTTAAATTTCAGTTCTAGAGCATCCAAAGCAATTTCAATTCAGAAAGTAGATGTCTATCATTTTTGAAATCTTAAAAGTTTTGTATTTAAAAAAAAATTAATTTTAAGAATGCCTTATACTATTTATAAGAAAAAATTAAATGGAATTAGAGACGAGTTTCATAAATTTAAAGGCAATTTAATTAAATTGGCGATATCTTATTCAAGGTTTCTTCTTAAGAACCTTAAGCATTATCAAAGTTTTTCCAAATTCTAAATTGTGTGAAAACAAAGATTTTAGTCGCTTTTGACAACAAACCGCTTTTTGGTAAACATCATTAAATTACTAACAAATCTTTTCATGAAAGCTTAAGCTTTATGTTTCATTCATTGGTCAAAAGTTGATGAATTTATGCTACGCGATTGGAATAGGGCTGGATTTCCGATTTACAAGTATATGATGTTCTTGGTACAGTCACCAGTTAAAAGTAATACTTTTAGCAAGAAAGTTTAAAGCCTAGTAAATAAATAATAAAAAATCCCTTATTTCTTAAAAATATGAAAATTGAATCAATCAACAGCTTATCTACATAAGCCTTTAAAAAGAAGGAATTTTGAAAAAAAAAATATAAAGGAGTTTATGTCCACATAAGCTATTTTAGAAAAAAAAAGTCTCAAAAAAGTATTGATAATAATAGTTGACTTAAGTTGTTTTAACTTATTGGCACTTATAATGAGTCTTGTAACTTAAAAATTATACATTTCGACTGACGTTTAAATAGTAAGGTATGTTTGTAAAATCCTTTAATGTAATACATAAAACCGCATGTCCCCCATTTATATTTCACTGTTTGCACTCTGTAATGGGTGTTTTCGAAAAGTGTTTAGTTTTATTTTTTTTAAATTTTTATTTCAACTTTTTCACTGGTATGACATGAACTATTATAACCAAATTTGAATTGGATATACTCATTAAAAGGATAAATCTGTGGCCCCGATGCAGAACCGCTAAAGTCTGTTTTTAACATTTTTCAGGAGAGCAGTTTGAAGTTTTAAGAAAAAGTTCGCAATTACAAATTGATGTAGAAAGTTATTGGATCGTCTGACGGTATTGAAACTAGTATGGATTTAAAGGTATTAAACCATTCTTTTGATCCAAAATTTAAAAACAAATCAAACTTTGAAATTAAAAGCGTGGGAAGCAAAAGAAGCAGTTTAGTTGTTTTACCTCGGGAGAAACGTTCATACAAAATATCTTAAGTCGAGTTAAGCTGTTTTTCCTCGAAGTAAATTGAATTTTTAGTTTGCCAAAGTCGACTTAAGTTGTATTTCCCTAATTTAATGAGACATTTTGTTCCGCGTAACTCGACTTTAGTTGTTATTCCATAACTATATTGAGTGAGATATGGCAACAAAATTTTGAGATAAGATTTTTACACGCCTGAAATCAAAGATACAATCTTGTTTTTGTATTAGAAAAGACACCAATTTATTAAAAAATATCTTACACAATATTGAATAATAAAAATAAATATTACATCAAGATAAACCATATAAAATTAACAAACAAAAAACAACAAAAAAGGTGGAATTTACACTTCGCAATTTTTTTATTTATTAGAAAAAAGTATCAATATGTATTTAACGTTTTATTAACGTACTAAAACTGAAAATGTTTACAAATATTGAGATCATAAATAGTTTCTTAAAAAAAAAGGTATTAGATTTTTTAAGTTTTGCAAATATGTAATAGCAATAGTAATAGTATGGAATAAGGTGAATATAGAAAAATAGCTTTAATTTTCATCATCTTCACTTTCTAAATCAGGATGTGTGCTTAGTGCACTTGAAGTTGTGCGAAGGCTTCGGTAAAACTCATGAAATTCGGGATTAATATATTGCATCAATTCCATAAGATCCTTCTTTTTTTCGGCAGATATATTTGGTACATCTTCAATAATTTTAAGCTCGCTTAATGAAAAAGTAGAAGATCCTCTTTTTGCCAATGATAATATTTTGAATGGTTCTTCTGGATTCAAAGTCGTTTTATAAAATATTTTTTTACTGTCACTGGTGTATCGAATCCACCTCACGGTGTTCCAAACAAATTTTTCTCCTTCTAAATTAGATCGTTTCCAATTCAAATTGGTTTTTGAGATTTCACAAAAATTGAAAAATTCAGCTTGTTGCATTTCATATACCTTTATTTTGGAATTAATACCACCAATAAACTGGTACCAATCTCTAGGGACACTTATTTCAACATTTGACTTTTTATTTTTCCTTTCAATTAGGGCATGACAAGAATCGCATTCCATATGTGTTGTGTATGGCCAGGCTCTAAGAACTTGTGATCAATATATTCAATATATTCAATTGATGAAATTTCTTTTAGAAAAACAAGAAACATAGCGGCCACGAACGAGTTTTTATTTTGGCCAGAGCATGAATCGCTGTAAAATGTTATTTTACGATCACTTGGTGGTAACGACCTAAGAAGTTTAAAAATGCAGGAAGAAATCTCATTCCCACCCCTACGCGCAATACCTTCGTGCCACATATAGCAGCCAGAAAAATTAGTCTCTAGATCATGTACCGTAAGATTGAAAGTCCATAGTTGCCTTTTGTAAAAACTTACGGAGTTTCTTAGAAAAGGCGTTGGCAGACACTGCTGTAAGTCAAACGCAAAGGCTGTCATGCTTTGATTTTGCTTCGCGTTTTCCTTATCAATCTTTTTTTGGTCGTAGCCGAACTCTGCTTTTACAAGATGTAATTTTTTTTGCTCAAATAATATCTTTTTCTCTTCATCGTCTTGAGCAACTTTAATCTTAGATATAAATTTATCACAATTTGAACAGGTGTCTAATTTAGGGGCTTTAAACTTAAGATTCATAGTTTGGAACATTTCAGCATATTTGGTCATGCCCACAGGGCTAGCTACTTCTTCTTTATACATGCGGTGCATTGTTGCCAGATTTAAGCTCCCATGAATATATTTTTGGGATGTATCCCTACGGCTATAGTGGCTTTCATATGCCGGAAATTTTTGTATGTGCCGCTTTATTTCTTCTTCTTTCTCTTGACTAGTTTTGTTGGGAGGAGTTCTTTTTCCACGACAATTTTTAAATGGCAAAGTTGGACATGACAGTTTTTTACAAATTACACTCCTAATAAAACTTTCAGTTTCATCAAAGGACTGTGTAAAATGTTTTCGACAAATTTTAGAACGTTTGCCAGCATGCTCCAAAAAATATAAAACGGTATTTTGACGATTCGTTTTCGTTCAGTTGAATTTGTCCGTGTATCACTTTTTTTTGTCAATAACTAACAGGTTTCCAATATAAAGAATACGTTGATCATAAGATCCCAGGGACCAATAGTGATTGAAAACGGATTGAACGTTCTCAAATGAAAATTTTACCTGGCAATTTAATCGACACCTACCAAACGGTTGACAAATTCTGGCCTGCTTAATTACTCCAGAAGTAGATTCATAAGCTTTTTCAACATTTCTGGATATCTGTCGGCAAAGTCTTTTATTTTCACGTTTTGATTCTTTTAGGGCAGTTGGTGGTTGGGTTGGGATATTTTCAATCTCTTCATCATCGGTGCATGAATCATGGGAAGTAATTTGAAAATCGGGATCTTTAAAGGAATCACCAGAATCTTCCCGTTCGGGAAGATCATCGCAGTCAATAGAGACATTTTCCTTGTCTTTGTTGCTAACTGTTGCCAAATATTGGTCTACAAGTGTAATAGTGAAATACTAAGAAATAGTAACTTTTGAATAAAAAAAATAGGATTCTTACTGTCAAAAAAACATCTCATATCGATGTCAAATCCATTCATTGAAGATTTTGTTTCGGATTCGTTGTATGGAATTGATTGAAAATAATAATCTGATTAAATTGTTTCATTTGAATAATCATACGATGAATATTTTAGTGGCCATTGGTTTAGTGATATTTCATTATTATGTTCATTAAGAAATTCAACAGGATGTGTAGACGTGGAAGCTTCAAGTATTATATGCCCTGGGCAATCATAAAGAAAATATTCGTTTCATTTTTGCCTTTTAATCTAATATGTACCTTCTTTGCTTACCACTAACTATATTATTTTCTGGTATAGAACTTCTCTGCATTACAAAATTATTATGATCGCTTCGATGTTTCTGTAAATCATAAAAAAATATTCTTAAAACCAACATCGGCATAGGCAGATTCAAAACAAATAAGGCATAAGGATCAAACATATCACCACATACATACATAAATACAGATCGACACAGCCAACATTGCAAGAAAGGAAGACAGACAAGCAAAAAATATCCCTCACGTCAATTATATAAGTAAGAAAGATGCAGGTGCAGGTGAAAAGTCAGACAGACAGATAACCACTTTAGTAGAGATTGACACAGACATGCAATACGAATATAGACAGGCAGAGTAATACTGGCACACACACAATAGAAAAAACAGCAAGTCGCCAACAGACACTCCATACATAGCCAGATTTGCAGTTATCGGATTCCAAACATTATAACAGATTGACACAACCAGGCACACAAAAACGCCAGACAGACATAAGGACAGACAATCACACAATGAGAAAAAATCACACACACACACAAAACTAAGTTATAAAATTATCAAACCTTCATTAATAGCTTTTTCCTTTAACATTCGGGCCAGTGCCAAAAGCCTTTGCGATCGAGAGGACATTTTAATTACACTTATCTTAAATTCAAAACACTTGAAAAATCCAAAAAAGTCGAGTTATGAATTATGACAAAACTATTTGTTATTTTTATTTTCTTATCTTTTTGCAAAAATAACTAAAGTTGACTTAAGTACACACTTGTTTTTGATTTGGTCGCGCAATAACAACTAAGCTCTACATTAGATTTTTATAAACTGACTCTTTGCCGCGGAAAAAGAACTAAAGTCAAATTTAGATTTTTCATGATCAATATTTCCTTGGGGAATAATGACTAAACTCAACTTAAGACACGACAAGTTTATTTATCTCTCGGAGAATAACAACTAAAGTTGAGTTTAGTTGTTTTTCCCCAAATAGAAATTTAAAAAATACAACAATTTCATTGAGGAAGAACAACTAAACTCGACTTAAGCGGTTTTTTCCCAACACAAAAGTAAACCAAAATCCATAATTTTCTCGCGGAAAAACAAATTAACTTGAGTTTAGTCGTTATTCCTTAAGAAAAATTGAAAACAATTTAATCTTAAGTCAACTTTAGATAATATGTAAGGACTTTTTCCAATTTTGTTTGAGTTTAGTTGTTTTGCCTTGAGGAGGATGTACAAAACTGACTTTAGTGGTTTTGTTTTTGTAAAATTGTGGCTACATTTTTTATGATAAAAATGTAAAAAAAATGTACAAAATAGATTCGAACGCGCTGAATCTAATGGCACCAAAAACTCAATTTTGTCTTAAGTCGACTTTAGCGGTTCTGCCTCCTGGGCACAGAAATAACAATTCTGTGAATGAATGACTTTGGAATTAATCGTTATGATGTGTCTAAAATTGGCATTCCTATTTTTTTATGAAATTTTGGAACTTTCTTATTACGAGATACATTATATTTGGTTGTAAAATAAAGCCTCAAAGTAATTCATAATTAAAGTAGACATGTTGAAAAAATTATTCCTACCCTACACACTATTTAACATACAATTTAATTCTACGCCACCGCATGGCTCATTTTCACACAAGGAAATTAATTAAAATTAAACCAAAACAAAAAAACACAGAAAACTGCTTAAATGAACAACCAAATAGCAGAAAAGGTTTCTCATTTCAGATTTCACAACTCATAAACTACGGGGTTTGTCCACTTTAATACATGAAATAATGTTTTAAAAAAAAACAACACTTAACAGGAGAATCACAAACATTTTATTTCTGTTTTAAACTTTCTCCTTATAATCATTACACAATTTAAATTTTGTAATTCAACCATATATAAAACGATACCTTATATTTGTTTTTTTGGGTAGCTTCTCTACAAACGAAGGAGTAAGTAAAATTATACTCTTGCTAATTTTAAATATCTCAGTTTTGTATAAACTGAGTTTAAAAAAAAAATATTGCTAATTTGTATTGGTTTCAAACAACAAATACAAATGTTAAAAACCCTCCATGCATATCCCTTTTAGAATCAGTCGATAAAAACAAGCTCACGGAAATTAACTTAACTATTCCGTTACTTTTCTACAAATCAGAACCTTATAAACGATTAAACAGAAATGTGCTTAAATCCCCCTCAACTCTTAACCATTCCTTTATGCGAGTGATTTCAGAATGGAAGGGACCTACCGTTTTTATACCGGATCCGAATGGCTTATTGGGGAAAGCACTTTTCATGACAAGAAGTACTCTTGGAGGTTTTGTCAATTCCTTGCAAGAGGCAGTGCCCGTGAAAAAAACTTTAGGTGGTACAGGCAGGGATTGAACCACAGACCTCTAGCATGACCTTTCTACGCTCCAACCATTACGCCATGGTTATTTGTTATAACCAATTTAAATTAATATTGACTTTGGAAGCTTTAATGGCAAACTTATGACAGTTGTGTTTGTTGGTATACTTTTTTTTATCATAATGTGTAACCTTTAATCAATTCCCCAGGAGCCTTTGATAGCACTCGTAACACTTATATTTGCTTTTCGTCATTTTTACGAAATCGAACTCCACCCGTTACGTCGCGTTCGTCCTGAGCACGCCAGTTGTTAAATTCGGTCATGTTTCAATTTGTTCAAGCGTTTGAGTTGGTAACAGCTTGCAATCTTTTGGGCATCGATTTCACGAAGTTTCTGGGTACATGTGCGTGTGATATGTTACTATTACTGCATAAAAACTGCTTTGAGGGCGTCCTTCATGGTAGTGGCCCTCTTTTTCATTTGCCCCAGAAAAAGGAAGCTTTCTAGCCCATCACCATGTTGAAGTCAATGGAAGTTATTGACTTCGGCTTTGAAGTCTTTAAAAGATGGTATGCTGGTATTCTAAATTCTAGACATTTGGTCGATCGTTCAAATGTCTGTGACTGCTGCCTTCACAAGACATGTCCTGTCAACCTCTCTTCTAAGCCCTGCAAACTAAAATTTCGAGCTTTTCATGGGTGAGTCCCAGCGGGTCATTGAAGGTTTTGCAGATATTTCGAAAGCGCAGGGCAGCGTATTTGTGGTTTATTTTGTTGCAGCGATCGATCTATCAACACGTGACCTATTTAGCTGTAACTGACTCCATTAGGAGACATCCAGTTCAATTTTAGTATTCGCAACGATTAAGTTTTGTAATGCTAGTATGCACTGGACGCTGGATCGGGACCTATTTTGACATTGTAGTAACCAAGAATGTTTTTGTTTTGACGTCATACATTAGTCAGGAATTTAGGGTCCTCTCTACGAGTTCGTAGTAGACATCGCTTACATCATCTTCGGGCTCCTCAGTAGGTCCGTAACGATTTTTCTGTGGAGGAGTCATACAAATATTGTATTTATAGAAACTTTATGCCGCAATTCGGAAGAATTGTGTTTAGCCGACCTACATTATGTTAGTTAAAATCGAGTCGAACAAAATTTCAATCGCACCTTAAGTGGCGGTATGGATGGGATCTGCGACATGAGGTTTGGTCATTTCGTGAATGTACAACTGTGTCGAATAATAAAGGGCATAATTTCAGTGAAATTATGTTCAAATTGTTTTCTTTCCCCTTTTCAATATGAGATTAATATCGAATTCCTAATTAGACTTCGGATGGTGCTAGAATATTTGTAAAACACAATCTGTTTCCCTACCGCACCTGTTTCTACAAATTCAATAAGATAATGCAAGATTACGTTTTTTTATTTGATGTAAATATTTTGAGTATTCAGAATATTAACTTACTGATGCAAAAAAACTTCCATGTATCTATACACTAATTATCATTGCTTAATCCGTTTATTTAAGAGGAAGGTATAAAAAAAAATGCTATTCAATCATGAAATATTCATCCGACTATTACCATTTGAATCGGCTCCAAAAATCAAATTTATTTGGTACACTTAATCACTACCTCGGGAAGCAACTTTCCAATTTGGCACACAATAGAATTACCTTTTTGGTTCAACTGAACTGACGCTCAATTCAAATCTTTGTGATTTTTACGTTATTACCATGACAGCAAATAATGTCGAGAGTGTCATTATTTATCATATCAATTAAACTTCTACGTTTTCACATTTACAGACCAATAAAGGGAACTCAATGTCACAATAATGATTGGTTGGTAGGAAAATATCTAACATAGTCTTGCAATTTTACTGCAAACTACGAGTATGTCAACCAGCTTCCAATTCTCGTGTACGGTTAGCAGTAAGCTATTCAAAATTCTATCAAGGTTCGCAAAATACCTATTGGTGCATGAAATACTAGTTGAGGCCTTTTCGGGACCGGGATTTATTTTTTGCATATACGAGTATGTATTCGTCTATTAGAACTGCAATATTGGTTTGGTATAGCTTTCAAATTGACTACAAAATTAGGGTGACTTTTTCTGTACAGGTGAATATATTTCTTTTTGTTATGTTCTTCAATGAGTGATGATTTGTTATATGTCACTTTAATCAGCCCTTGTTGTCATGACAGTTTTGTTTCTGCTTCAAAAGATGTTCATTTAGTGGAAATCTTTAATGATACAACATGTTGCTGAGGGATGAGCTTTGGTGCGTTCGTAATCACTTTCATACAAAAGTTGAAGATTAAAACTGTTACGATAAATGTGCCATTTTTTGAGGCAATCAAATATGTACATAGATATTTAAATACATTTTTTGTACAATGCTCAGCAAAAAATAACAGTAATCCCCTCACAACACGGAACTTCCAATCGATTTTATTTACTGAATGTTTTGCCACGAAAAGCGGAGTCTAAAACCTGTCTATCACATTCTCACTGTACTTAAGTTAATCAGATTCCTAGTCAAGCCAGTAAATCAATAACACGAGGAGTTGGTTAATATAAAAAGATATCTTGATTAAGCTACATATTAAAGTTGAAAATTAAGTTATCTAAACCGAAATTCGGTGTCATATCAGCTAACTTAAGGCTTTCATTATACAAAATAAAATGATTTTTTGTAAAAAGAATGATAAAGAAAAAAGAACTAAAACCATTAAATTCCAAAAAATTCTTATATTAAACTAGCTTTTACCCGCGACTTCCTCCGCATTAGATAGTTTTTTTTGGATAGTAGTATGAACCTGAGCTGTACTTTTTTGTACGTATGTTTCAATTATGCCGAGATGGGATGGGGCCATACTAAGTGTGATTGTCATAGGTTAGGTAAGGTTAGGTTAAAACATTTTAAGAAGAAGATACAATACATTTTTATATATCCTTCCTTGGCCAGAACGTAAAGATTTTGTGGGTTTAAGACTCGTGAGCACGCTACATATAATTGTCCATGGGAAAAACAGTTTTTTTTTTTCAAATTTACACCTGCAACTTTCAGCGTTTGCTTCTGAGCTTTATTCATTTTTATTGTTATTGCAAATGCTGCTTTCAGAGGAAACTGCACTCTTTTAAACTGAAACAGCAAATCGGTTGGAATTTTCGGGATGCGGGGAATTAAAAAATTTGTTCCTTTTGATATTCCAGTCATGATTATAGGTTTTATATAATATTCCGTCCTAGGTGAGTAATCTGTAGCCGTGTACCATTACATGACTTTGGTGCGTCAAGATTTCTCATTAACAGGACTGGAACACCAACCTTCAATCTCAAATTATGATAAAGCACCCCTGATAATTCCAAAGAATTAAGAAATTCTATGGGGTATGATGTTACTTGCTCCGTGTCCATAACGTTGTCTACTGAGAGGTACTCGACGATATCTCCCTCCACGTCCGACATAATTTGTTCGTTTATCTGGCAAACTATCTCATTAGTTGGAGCTAAAATTGCCCTCTCACACAACCACTCCCGATTGCCCATATTTATATGCAGGTTTGGATAGACATTACTTTTTAATTCATCTGTGCTACAGACAATTTTACAGAATTCATGACTCAACGTAATCGTTGTTTCAGTTTCAGAACGCTGTCCGTCCACCACTAAGCAGCGTAGCTGCTATTCCTGAGGAAGCTACTGCTAAAGCAATTCCATTGTTTTTCCGAATTTGAGCAATAGATTCAAAAGAAAAGTTTTGCCTGCAAAATAGCAAACCACCTTCTCCGCTGGAAATTTTGCGTATAACTGTGTCAAAAACTATATTTTGTTCTGAATTTAAAAGTGGAACATCCTCTGTTATTCTCTGCTCTAGAGCAACAGTATCATAATTTAATTCTCGAACTAAATCACTGCTCACTTCCCCAATTCTCTGTGGTCTGGTCATTCCAAATTCAGACAAATCTTTCCCAGTAATATTTATAACGTGATCTTCTACAAAAGTTTACGCCTCATTGTAAATTATAGCAGCCGGATTTTGTTCTTGAACTCTGTGTAGGTACTTATTTCATAAGGGTTGGGAATGCGTTGTTTTCCCGTAATACCAATTTTATCCAAATATTATTTAAATCTTTGGTAATTTAGGAGTGAAAGGGATCAGATTCCCCGGAAAGTAATATTTCCCATAAGAATGCGTTGTTTTCCCGAGGTCAAAAGTAACTCATAACCTTTCTTAAGTCTCAAACTATCTCCTTACCAAATTTCATTTAAATCTGTTCAGTAGTTTAGGTGTAAAAGCGATCGGCCCACCTGAATTTTCCCATGGGAACTCGTCATTTTCCCGGAATAAAAACTAGTCTATGTCCCTTCTCGGGTATCAAAATATCTCCACACCAAACTTCATGCAAATTGGTTCAGTAGTTTAGGCGTGATTGATTAACAGACAGACAGACAGAGTTACTTTCGCATTTATAATATTATAGTATATAGTATATAGTATATAGTATAGTATATAGTATATAGTATATAGTATATAGTATATAGTATATAGTATATAGTATATAGTATATAGTATATAGTATATAGTATATAGTATATAGTATATAGTATATAGTATATAGTATATAGTATATAGTATATAGTATATAGTATATAGTATATAGTATATAGTATATAGTATATAGTATATAGTATATAGTATATAGTATATAGTATATAGTATATAGTATATAGTATATAGTATATAGTATATAGTATATAGTATATAGTATATAGTATATAGTATATAGTATATAGTATATAGTATATAGTATATAGTATATAGTATATAGTATATAGTATATAGTATATAGTATATAGTATATAGTATATAGTATATAGTATATAGTATATAGTATATAGTATATAGTATATAGTATATAGTATATAGTATATAGTATATAGTATATAGTATATAGTATATAGTATATAGTATATAGTATATAGTATATAGTATATAGTATATAGTATATAGTATATAGTATATAGTATATAGTATATAGTATATAGTATATAGTATATAGTATATAGTATATAGTATATAGTATATAGTATATAGTATATAGTATATAGTATATAGTATATAGTATATAGTATATAGTATATAGTATATAGTATATAGTATATAGTATATAGTATATTGTATATAGTATATAGTATATAGTATATAGTATATAGTATATAGTATATAGTATATAGTATATAGTATATAGTATATAGTATATAGTATATAGTATATAGTATATAGTATAGTATATAGTATAGTATATAGTATATAGTATATAGTATATAGTATATAGTATATAGTATATAGTATATAGTATATAGTATATAGTATATAGTAAATAGTATATAGTATATAGTATATAGTATATAGTATATAGTATATAGTATATAGTATATAGTATATAGTATATAGTATATAGTATATAGTATATAGTATATAGTATATAGTATATAGTATATAGTATATAGTATATAGTATATAGTATATAGTATATAGTATATAGTATATAGTATATAGTATATAGTATATAGTATATAGTATATAGTATATAGTATATAGTATATAGTATATAGTATATAGTATATAGTATATAGTATATAGTATATAGTATATAGTATATAGTATATAGTATATAGTATATAGTATATAGTATATAGTATATAGTATATAGTATATAGTATATAGTATATAGTATATAGTATATAGTATATAGTATATAGTATATAGTATATAGTATATAGTATATAGTATATAGTATATAGTATATAGTATATAGTATATAGTATATAGTATATAGTATATAGTATATAGTATATAGTATATAGTATATAGTATATAGTATATAGTATATAGTATATAGTATATAGTATATAGTATATAGTATATAGTATATAGTATATAGTATATAGTATATAGTATATAGTATATAGTATATAGTATATAGTATATAGTATATAGTATATAGTATATAGTATATAGTATATAGTATATAGTATATAGTATATAGTATATAGTATATAGTATATAGTATATAGTATATAGTATATAGTATATAGTATATAGTATATAGTATATAGTATATAGTATATAGTATATAGTATATAGTATATAGTATATAGTATATAGTATATAGTATATAGTATATAGTATATAGTATATAGTATATAGTATATAGTATATAGTATATAGTATATAGTATATAGTATATAGTATATAGTATATAGTATATAGTATATAGTATATAGTATATAGTATATAGTATATAGTATATAGTATATAGTATATAGTATATAGTATATAGTATATAGTATATAGTATATAGTATATAGTATATAGTATATAGTATATGGTATATAGTATATAGTATATAGTATATAGTATATAGTATATAGTATATAGTATATAGTATATAGTATATAGTATATAGTATATAGTATATAGTATATAGTATATAGTATATAGTATATAGTATATAGTATATAGTATATAGTATATAGTATATAGTATATAGTATATAGTATATAGTATATAGTATATAGTATATAGTATATAGTATATAGTATATAGTATATAGTATATAGTATATAGTATATAGTATATAGTATATAGTATATAGTATATAGTATATAGTATATAGTAAATAGTATATAGTATATACTATATAGTATATAGTATATAGTATATAGTATATAGTATATAGTATATAGTATATAGTATATAGTATATAGTATATAGTATATAGTATATAGTATATAGTATATAGTATATAGTATATAATATAGTATATAGTATATAGTATATAGTATATAGTATATAGTATATAGTATGTAGTATATAGTATATAGTATATAGTATATAGTATATAGTATATAGTATATAGTATATAGTATATAGTATATAGTATATAGTATATAGTATATAGTATATAGTATATAGTATATAGTATATAGTATATAGTATGTAGTATATAGTATATAGTATATAGTATATAGTATATAGTATATAGTATATAGTATATAGTATATAGTATATAGTATATAGTATATAGTATATAGTATATAGTATATAGTATATAGTATATAGTATATAGTATATAGTATATAGTATATAGTATATAGTATATAGTATATAGTATATAGTATATAGTATATAGTATATAGTATATAGTATATAGTATATAGTATATAGTATATAGTATATAGTATATAGTATATAGTATATAGTATATAGTATATAGTATATAGTATATAGTATATAGTATATAGTATAGTATAGAAGTATAGATTACTGAAAAACTGTTATCAACATTGAAAAAAGTTGTAGTAATTGAAATCTGTCAAAGTCAGTGGCAATTTAATGGATAAACCACAGCCGAGCGTTAGGTTAGTCGGGCTTTTGATAGGCTTCTTACCGACTTTTCGATATTTTACTATATTATATATCATAAAGCGCGACCTAAGAATTTGCAAAACGTAATATAGCTTCAAACCTCGGGCATTGAAAAGAAAGTTTACTTAAGTTTACTCACATTTTTTTTATTCATTTATTTATTTCTCTTTCTTATATATAAATTAAACAACAGAAGGGACACTACTGGTACACACAGATTCTGAAATAAAACAAACAAAACTGTAATAACAGTACATTTGTCAGCTGTTAAAGCGCGAACAAATAGAAAATAGATCTATTTGGACGTTGAGCAGAAGCTTACGATGTTTACGACCTAAAGCGAGCACAAAGCTTGAGGTAACATTGTTTCTGGTTAATTTGTTAAAGTCGGCACGACCGAACGATGATTGTGGTTTAGCTATAAGATACGAGTATGATTCCAAAAATCCTGAAAATTCTTATAACTTGAAAAGAAAGCGGAAACGATAAAATAAAAGTTTTTCGGAACCCGTAGTTGTCTTTTATGGTTGAGGATTTGGGGACAGCATATTAACAATGTAACATTTATACAAAAATAATAATAATAGAATACTAAAACAAAGTAGATTGATTTTTTCTGATACGCCTTCACTACTAAACCGTAGAACCAAATCGGACAAATCGTAAGTTTTTATAGTTTTTTTCTATGAGAAATCCATCAATAAATTTGACCAAATTAATTTGACTCTTCCTTACATAGAAACATGAAAGACGAGACAAATTTATAAAGCCAAACAAGCGATAAAAGGCAATGAGTTTTTAGGAAACTAATTCCTGTGAACTCCACCACGTACATTGGCATATGACGAAATATTTTAAAAGCTATAGTTGAAAAAACTTGGTATTAATAATTTGTTTGTCTTTTAACAAGACAACGATCTTTAGCATACTTCCTTCAAGACTAGATAGTGATTGCAGTTTAGTGCTACAAGACAACTTAAACTCCTTGAATCTCCTGGCGTAAATTCAATAAAAATTCTATGGTAGCATTCGTAAACGAAAAATGTCATCCAAGCCTGAAATAAAGGCTGAAGTAAAGCGCAAAGGTCAGCTGATGAGAATTCCTAGAAGCACAAATATTACATTTAAACTGTTAGAGGTGAGGAATGCAACTGGCTTCACTAGAGCATTTTCGATAAGAGATCTCGTTGCTAAGCTCTATCAGATGTTTTTGAAATATCGCAAGCAAAATAATCTTACCTTCTACAAAATGATGTAAAGTTTTGTTTCACCGTTGGGTGAGATTAACCATGCTATTGCTGCGAAAGCTATAATACCTGGCAGTCCTAAATTTGCGGTAAACTGCCTCTCCAAGGGATTAGCTTTATCTACAGAGAGTGTCCTTGACAACAAGCGTAAGGACCGATAAAAAATCTCTCGTCTCTTTTTACGAGTGACCAAGCATTTTTTTTTTACTTTGGGATATTGAACAATTTTAAGCAGTCATTTTAAGTCAGGCATGTTGCAAGCCTTCCTGGCTAGTTTCAACCCTTTCATGTTTCCTCAGTTGAGTTAGCTTTATAACAACGGAAACTAACCTCTAATTACCATGCATAATATTGTTTACTCATAGATACAAATTTTAAAAAATGAAACCTAATCTAAAAAACCTCTTTACTGTGCTATTTCTTTGGGTCTGATGAATTTAACCCTGTTGACTTGCAATGTCAATGTCATTATCGAGGCAGCATAGTGAAAAGTTAAAGATCCTGGGATCGTTACAGTTACCTTCTTGTATTATAAAACGGTTTTTTTAGGAGTCATTTTTTCTTAAACTGGTGAGTTTTGATACAGGGAATCAGTCAGATGCGCCTTAAGGATATAGAACACTTACAGCTTTATTTATTAACTCGTATTATCTACGCTTTGAAGTTCTTCCGACTTTACAACGACTTTAATTCTGAAAAGCTTATTTATAAAGTAAGATACACGATTATTATAAGGCAGAGTACCTACGTTAAATCTGGTTCATAGGAGTACTAAGGCATAAATAAAGCCGTTTTAGTATCTAAACGTGTTTTGACATTTCAAAAAATTAGTGTTAAAGAAACATTTTTAAAATTTTGAGAACATGTGTATGGTTTTTTTGAATTTAGGAATGATTTGAATACTTTATACAACTTAACTACAGGATAGAGAAGAAAAACACAGTATAAAACTGGGTTTAATGCCTTGAAAACGCAGGATAAACACTTATTGTTGAAAAAAAGATTTTCGAAAGAAAATATGAAACAATTCATAAAGCGATGATTAAAGAGGAGGACATATTTTAAACGATTTAGAAGTGATCGATATACGATATTGGGGACGCAATAAGGTACACTTATGTAGGGATATCTATGAAAACAGCCAGCCCAATTTTTGTCAGAAATGCAACGTATCGCAAAAGCGTTTGCGTCCAAAAGGGCTAAGTATGTTAACAACCGTTTCTGTACAGATACAAGACATTACCGTGTTTTGGGCAAACGTGGGATTACTCATTACTCATTAAATACTAAAGATGTTTGCAACGCATCGCATATTTTTATTTTTGTATGCTGTTATATTTAAATTATATACTATCTCAAACATCTCGAAACTTCCCCAATCTATTTTAAATATATTTATCATAAATGATATAAGTTCAGCTAAACATAATCTTTCATTTAATATGTAACTCTCTCATGCGTACACTGGGCCCAAAAATTGACATTGTACTTTGAAATTTAGGGATCTGAAATAGTTTGCACATATTTATTGGACAGAGTACCTAAAATCTTATTGAAATTATTGAATTCGGTTGAGTTGCTGAGAAAATTTAAAATCAAAGTAACGGTTCTATGATGGGTAGCCTTTTGGAGCAATACGAACAAAATTTTTTAATGGACTATTGTTATTTTTAATCTTGAACTTCCAAGTTTGACACAATGGTTTAGGCTGTAAAGGCGAGAACAGACAGACAGACGAACGGCAAACTTGCTATATAGTTCTAATATATCGCAAGTAAAAAACGATTCGAAGTGGAAAAAAGATTGGGTTTCGGTACTATGTTATAAATATGTTCAAAATTTCAAAAAGACAATTCTCTGAAAATTTGAGCCCTTAATCTGCGGCATTTTATAGTAAAGGGGTTTTGTCAAAATTGAAAACTCTACGAAATTGTCCATTACGGTTTATCCCTCAGTCTGACCAACACGTTGCAACGTCGCGTCGTGTTATTGAGGTGTAGAAAATTGTATTTCCTTCAAAAAATTCGCCTGCTCTTTACAGCTTAGATTTATAGTTGTCGAGATAAAAGTTAAGTATTATAACACAGTTGTCTTGTATTCCATTTCAAGCTTAAGGAAATTAATCGAACGGAAAAAAATAAGAAAAAACCCAAGAATAACAGTAAACGTTTAATCGGTCATTTGTCAATTTCAGGCTTTGTATTAAGATTTTTTTAGTCGTCTATGAACTCCAGATCAGTCTTTTAAAGAGCACAAGGACTTCAGACAATTCTTTGAATGGTTTCTGTGACTCTTGCGTCATGGTCATGTTTCAATACGCATTTCACGTCTAAAACGCATTTACAATTTTCTTGATTGACCAGTAGCCCCGCATGCGGATCGAATTAATACGATGTCCCTGGTAATTTTGTGGTTCACGATATTCTTCATTAAACTCTAAGCTGACTCTGTGTTTTGAACCCTCATCGAACTTGCATTCCTTTGATTTTAATACGTAAGTACTTTTTTTTTATTTGTGTATAGATATATGTATAAGTAAGTCCTCACTTAAAACTGCCCTTTGCCATTCTTCCTCTCCCGCTACTTTTCCTAAGTACTAAGCTGTAAATAACTTTTTTACTGACACACTTAACGTACCTAGAACTACGTCATTAATTATTAAATCTATTGTAACTCTACTATACAAAATGAACAGACACAAAAAATGTCTCTAGATATGGCAAATAAGCTTATCGTTTACGATATTAAATTTAAAAAAAAAACAACACAAACAGCATAAAACTTTTAAATTCGAAATTGCTTGAGCTACGTCCCTTTAAATAAGAGTGGAAATGTGACCGTATGTATAAATCCTTTTCAGTAAGTTCGCTTATTTTTAACACTCTCAGCTTGGAATTATATCCGTACGATTGGTGCACATGGCGATTTTCCCAAACTCTACTTACCTCTGACGAAATTTCGATCAAGGATACAGGATGCAAATAAAAAAGCAACAATTCAAGCAGGGGCGATGTCATTATTATACACAAAAGTTCAGGGTTAAATAAATTGTCGAATGCCATATTCACAAAATATCTAAGATGTGAGAATCTTACCACTCGACAAGAGACTTTTTGTCATTGGAATGGGGATACCATCCGGACTATAATGGTATGGAGGCAAAGAGCCTGGTGATGCTAACGGTAACTGCCAAAAAAAACCACTTAAAAATTACAGATGAAATTCTAAAATTCACACATACATCCTTCGAATGCAGAGGGTGCGCCAGATGAAGAAAAAATCTTACCTCGAAGGAAATAAGAGCATCCCACCCAACACATCACAGGTCCTTATTGGAAGCGAAAATGTTCAGCAGTTTGATACTTCCACTGATATCTTTAGCTTGGGCTTGAAATAAAAAAAAAAACGAAAAAGTGGATATACAAGGACCTTTTTAAATGCGGTGCAGATCCCAAGGACTTTTAAAATTTTAAATACCTACAATGTATGATGATGGTGGTGTCGGTCGGTGTGACTTTAGGGTGCAATTGCTTTTTATGTTAGAAACATTAAGTAGCTACTTAACTCCGATCGGATTAGATTGTTCATTGGAAATTATTATTATTTTGCCATTCTCTTTTGGGTTTATTTATTTTGTTTTAAGTGTATGTTTATGTGACTGTAATTACGTGCGTATGTGTAGCGTTTTTTTGGTAGAACTTTTGAAATGTATCTGTTATATCTATATACGTATAAACATGCCTATGTGTGTGAAAGTTTCTAAAGCAATCAGAAAGTGTTTTAGTTGATGTTAATATAAATATACGAGTAAGTAAGTGAACACCTGTAGTAAGATTTTTCCTATTTATTTCTTGTCTCACAGTTTTTGTATCCTAGACTTTAAGCATGAAGTTAAATATATGTATGTTCAACCAGAGTAAGATTAGATAAGTCAAATTCAGAACCAGTTTTTCAGTTGAATTTTTAGCCCTCGAATATTCAAGAGTGACACAATGAACTTCGTTCTATCATATGCAGGATATACATACCTACAGACATAAAAACTTCAACATTAAACTTTCCGTCTAAAACCTTTCAAAATTGTGAAAATTGTTTAAACCAATTTCATCTTAAAGAAAATATTGTTTGAGTTCTATAGTACTCAAAATTGATTAAAATTGATATTCTATTCTCGATATCCCTTAAATAAATGAAGGCATTTCATTTTGTGCTAAATTTTGTTGTTTACTTAAGATATTATTCTTTGAAAAATACAATCTCTATTTGTTTATACCTATAAGAAATGAACATTTTCAAGAAATGCTACTAAAATTGTTAAAAATTGTTTTTTGGCTAAAGATCTCGTTAGCAAAACAAATTTTGAAATAAAAAAATATTGTTGGTAATTTTAAGTTAATATTTTAGTAAAATTCAACTGAAAACTTTTTTTAAAAAACACGAAAACCTACAAAAACAACAAAAATTTATTAAGAAATTGTTTTCAAATCAAGTATTAGGAGAAGAAAGAAAGTAATTGGCTTTAGATTATTTATCTCACACAAAATATTGTTATGAACATTTTGTTGAAGTTTTAAACAAGACAAATCGACAGCCGGGATGGGAAGTTATCAGTGTGGGTAGTACCCACATTGATATTGTTAATTTATTGTTAACTATTAACAGATTTCGTTAGATCTTTGTTGCATTGATACACAAAACTTAAGCAAACAAATATTCAAAAAATTAAATATATACATAAGTTAAATAAAACAAATTACAATGATTAGCTGCGAAAAATGTGAAACAAAAGTCATAAATTTATAATCTTCAAATTACTAGGGTACAACCAATGTACTTTTTTTATTTGTATATAATACTAACCTGTATACAGTGGTGGCAAATTAATAAGAAGCGAAATTTTAATTTTTTAAAACAGGTTGCATATGTATATTCTTTGAAGTAATTGGTAAAAATATTTGTTTGTTAAATTTGTTTATTTTTAAGTTAAGGAACTTAACATATTTTTAACATAATATAAATTTAATTTTTTAGAAACATATTATAGTTAGCATTGGTTTCTATGTTATATGTGTTTTTATGTCTTGTATTTAAATTGAAGGTTTTTTTTTATAAGCATTTTCCTTCAAATAAACTATTGCCCAAATGAATTTTTCAAATAAAAACAAGATAATGTTTCAGATGTAAGATAAGTTTAATCAAATCTCTGAATTGTAAAATGTGCGGTTACACCACCTTTAAGTTATTTTTTGCGAAATAAAAAATCTATCTATTATCTATGTGTTTTTATTTTGATTTAATCCTAAGCAAATTTTAACACCATACCTTGAAAAGCTGGCTACCAGGTTCTAAGATCTCTTAACGGCAATTTTGTCCATGCTTCCGCAATGTTTTTGAAAAACTCAGATGCATTTTTGGAACTTGTCATATTTATAGTTTTCTTTATATCCCCCGCATACATTTTCTATTGCATTAATCTTAATAATCCAATACTTTTGACAAGGAATACATCCCCGCAAAAAGAAAGACGATTCCTTATTGTCGGTAATGTTAGCAAAAGGATTGATCCTACTATGTCGGACTATAAGATGATCTTTGAATTGTTTTTGTTTTTCTCTATTCCCTTTTGAGGTTTTTAAGAATTCCACTCTTGATGTAAGCCTTTACAGCATTATGTACATACATACCATCTTCTTGTAGCATAAACAAGCATTTTAACTCGTTTCAAAATATTTTTTCGAGGAAATCGACTATTTGTTTTAGAAAAACTTAAATTTGTATTATTTGTTTTCCTCTTCTGTTACTCTAGTTATGTTTAACTATGTGCTAATACGGCCAAAATTTAGAAAAACAATGATTGTTTTTTTTCCATTGTTTCCAATTATTTGTCCACCACTGTATGAACAACATTATATTTTAAATTATCGTCTACTTATTCATGTAGCCATTCTAACAAAAAATTGTCTACTATAAGCGCCTTGAATAAAACGACTTATAAATAAATAACCCGAATTTCATTTCATCCAACCCTAAAGTTTACTGTTAACGACCATGATTTGGCAACAAAGACGTCCCATGAGCACTCTGTGCAAAACAAATTAAGTAATTCATTAACATTTACAAGCTTCTTACCGTGGTTACACTTCAAAGAAACTCATTGGACACTAAAACAAAATGAGATCCACTACACGTAAGACAGAGCCATTAGTTTGTTTAGACAGAAGACATCTATTACGGCAACAAATGCGGACATACCGTAATCTCAATTACCATCCAAACAAATTATCCTTCTCAACGGAAAGGATGTTAAGCAATTAAAGCAATCTGGCTTCTTCTAACCGCGAATTCACAATTAATACATCCTTGAGAACACCTCACAGAAATGAATTAAACAAAGGAAGAATGATTCCAATGGTAGTGGGTGGGGGAGTAGTGGGAGGAAGTGTTATTTTTCAAGTCTTCCTTGGTGAAGTTAAGTTTTGCTGTTATTTAAACGGAAGTATATGAAGTAGTCGCAAGTAAAAAATATATTTCCATGATTAACACAGAACACTTTCAAATGTGAGGAACAGAAGGTTGTTCTTATAGAAAGTAAATATTGTTTTATGTTTTCTTTTTATTTATGTACCCTAGTCCAAAAAATCTAACTATGTATTTTTAAATTTTAATATAACCACAAACACATTGTTCAGATTAATAAATAAATGTATCGTCAAAGGTTAAACAGTTAATCATTGCTGTTTTATATTTTTATTTCTTTTCAATATTTTGCTTCAACTTTTCTTAATCAAAACTTTAATATAGGTATGATTTTTTAATTTTACTTTTTAGATATTGAAATTGTTTAAATGGCTAACAAACTAGTATTACTATTATTTAATTCTTTATTTCTTCATTAAAATTGTTTAACAATATTAATATATTTAAGAATATGAACTTGGCAATCCTGCCGTGTGACTGATTCCATAATAAAAAAAAAATGTACAATGTAAAATAAATAAACTAAATAATTAATTTATAATTAACAAAATTAAATGAATTGCTGGAAAAAAAATTAAACAAAAAATAAACGATTATACAATTCTATATAATTTGAAAATGATTTGAAGCATTGAAGCAATTTTATTACAATTTAAAACATACAAATAAAAAAGTTTTAAACTGCAGTAACTGGTGGAATTCATTTAGTTAAGAAACTATTTTGGAAATTCAAGGCATGTTTACAAAAATTATATAGGGTATAGACAATCCAACCCCTCCATTTAATATTTCGTGAAGTTTTTTTTGTAGAAAGAAAACTTTTATCAAAATGTAGTCGACGGATTTCTTGTAATATTGGACATATCAATTAAGTGATGTATAATGTATATACATCTTCGTTTTCCCTCCTGTTACATAAAGTGTAGATTGATGGTAGATCAGCACGATGAGGGATAAAGTTAAGTTTCAAGACTTCAACTCGTGCTCTAAAGATAATTAAATCTTATAGCTTCAGTCGACAATCATTTTTGAAATAGTTTGTTTCTGATGGAATCGGATGATTATAGGTATGTACCTCAATCAGGTATTCCTGTATGTTTTCAGTGTTGGTCTGGAAAGCTGCTGATTGAATTGTTTTCGTCAATTTTCTCAACAAAAATGTTAAGAGGTCGTATGATAACTTTGTTCAGGTACGATCAAAAGTCGTAGAAGCGGCATATCAACCTTGGTCAACGTTGTATATCCGTTCCCTTATGATAAAGCGCGAACTTGCATATATGGTTTGGGTACGATATCGGCTATTAGCACTAAGGCGCACTTACTGCTCGCTACGTAACAAGGTGGTGACCGAAATAAGAAATGCCAAAAGGCGTAGTTTTTCAAATTACCTAAGCCATTCGCAAGGAGGTCGAAAATTATGGGCAAGTCTGCGAAACTTTGGTGTATGCAAGAGTAAATTGTGCCTCAGCTCTGAAATAGATAAAAATATGCTGAACGAAAGATTTGACCTCAAGTGCTTCAAATTCTCATTACCATGAAGTTGCTGGGCCTGCGTCAATAGAACCAATTGCCATCACTGGTTTCGGTTTTTCCTCCGTCGACTCTGCCGATGTTGTTGAATCAATTCTCTAAATTAAATCAAAAGCCGTTGGCATTGACGATATACATCCACCAATTCTCAAAATGTTATTGCCTATTCTTCTACCTTACTTAACCCATATTTTTAACTTCATCATCATGTCTGGTCACTATCCTATGCAATGGAAGCTAGCTACCAAAAAATTCCAAAGGGATTGAGTTTTGACCAATTGCTATTTTGTCCTTTTTGTCTAAAGTCTTTGAAAGACTCATTCAAAAACAATTAAATAATTTTCTTAATGCCAACAATCTAACTACTCCTATGCAATCTGGTTTCCGGAAGAAACATAGTTGTATCACTGCCCTAATCAATGTTATTGAAGACTTGAGGATGTCTATGGATAAAGATCATGTGTCATTTTTAGTCCTCTTAGATTTTTCGAAAGCTTTCGATTCAGTTGACCACACATTATTACGCAGTAAACTTATAAATGAATTTAATTTTTCTTCTGCTGCAGCAAACTTAATTTTTTCATACCTTACAGAAAGATCACAAGCTGTGGAAATAAATGGATCGTTATCAAATTTCCTTCCGAATTTAATTGGTGTTCCGCAAGGCTCCATTCTTGGTCCATTTTTGTTTTCAATGTACATTACTTCAATTCCAAACTCAATGAAATTTTGTTCCTTAGCTTTGTACGCCAATGATGTGCAGCTTTACTTAAACTGTCCCCTCGGTTTAATTGAACACTACATTGAATGCTTAAATGAGGATCTTGAAAGGATTCAGAATTGGTCCACAGAAAACAGGCTTCAACTAAATCGTTTAAAGACTAATTGTATAGTTATTTCCCGAACACATCTTGATCTGTCTTACTTTCCTCGTATTGTCATGAACCATATCCCGATAGAACTCGTTGACACGGCTAGAAATTTAGGAATAATATTTAACAGTTTTTAACATGGACCAACCACATTAACACCATAGTTGGTAAGACTTATGGAGCCCTGCGTCCATTGTTTGCGGCCCAGCATTATACTCCCATAAAAACGCGTCTTTTACTTGCCAAAACCTTAATAATACCAATTCTTACTTATGGATGCGAAATTTTTTCTTCTTGTAGTTACCAAAGTAAACGAAAACTTACAGTCGCATTCAACAATACTGCCCGCTATATTTTTGGACTTCGAAGATATGTTCACATCTCAGAAATTTAAATAAATAAATAAATTTTAGCAGTAACATTGGAAAACAAAAGATGTATTGAATAATTTGTTGCTAGATTGAAGTAGCCTTACCATGAAAAATTTGTGAAGACTGCATCTCTTCATCGCTCGTATTATGTAGTCGTAATTAAATTTTAGGTTTTGAGTATACATATATTAGCGTTATGCAACCCTCCACGTAGATAGCATAATTCGGTGATACCATAATTCGGTAATTTAAATAAGTGTTTGAAGAAATGCCTTTGAAGTGCTTCAAACTCCTTGAGAGGCAAGTAACCAAAAATCTGGGGCCTATAGCACAAGCAATTATTGACAGAAGCTTGAAAATCGCGGTGCCACATCAAAATTAAACCTATCTTAGCTAACAAACTAGTATTGGAATTTGGGAAATGGAAAATACATATTTTTAATGATAGATTAGTATTTTTTTTTTAGCTCGCAAAAGTTTTGTTGTTGTAAATTCGGGTTCTTCTTCTGCTTTAAAACTGGATGTTAGGGAACATTTGTTTATTGGAAAGCCAATATTTTATTGAAGCTTACAATAAGGAAGGTTATTATGGGAATGAGGTGACCTTATAGTAAATTTTGATAGAAATGTTTGTATTAACATGTTTATATGAACATAAGTAGGATTCCAACACTACAACAACAACTTGATTGTACTACTACATCACTACATGGCTGTTTTAACGTGCGTATGTGTAGTATATTTTAAATATTAATATATATATTATTTTTAGCAATAAGCCGTTGCGTTAGGGTTAGTGCGTTAGACTGTCATGCCAGAGGTCTTGGGTTCAATACCTGCCTGTGCCATCTAAAGTTTTTTCACGGCTACTGCCTTTTGCAATGAATTGACAAAGCTTCCAAAGGTAATTCTTGTCACGAATTTCTCAAATAAGCCGTTCGGATTCGGCTTAAACTGACAACTTTACTCGCACACAGGAATGGTTGATAGTTGTAAGTCACTAAGCCCTAGTTCTCAACGAACTGTTGCGCAAACTACTTTACTTTACTTTACTAAGCTTAAAAGATGATTTCAATGATTTTAAGTGAATTTAACATCTAACTACCTCTAAATAATTTGATAAAGTTAAAATCACGGAATGGCTGCTTTAACTTTAAGCAATTTGGTTAATCCATACCACATCTGAATGGAATGGTACAGTCAACAATTGGGAATTCCAATCAATGAGTCCGTTTAAGCGTATTTGCTGTGTTTATTTTCACGAACTGTCACTGTTTAGACATGTTTGGACTCCTATTTTTTAATAAAAGGGCAATTAGCAATTTACCAGTTAGCAAAAAGAAATGAAAGGTTTAACATTTTGGAGTTGCCAATGGTAAATAACTTATGAAGGAATTAATTTATGTCAAAATGTGTTTATTTTATAACAATAAATTTTCTTTCGAAATCTGTTTTGTTCATTTCTGTATACTGACTTGTTGCTTATTTACAAAATTCAAAAGCTAAAAAGTGAAATTTAAAAAACCATACTTATATTAAAGGATTGAAACGATCCGTCCGACGAATATTTTGACTTGAAGCTTTTTCGTTAGACATTCAATTTCGTTCAAAAATATGCATGCTTTAATGATTTGAAAAAATATAATATAAATAAAAAACCGTGATATTTTTAGCGGGGTAAAATTTTGTCGAAAATTTTAAATTTTTTATAATTTATTATCTAAAATAAAAATACTTCAATTTTTGGGCCTGTAGTCTTATTGGCATATAGGTTGGCATATGGGTTTATAACATACTCGTAACTAATGACATTAACTTTCTTCTTCAACTCCACGATATGGTCAGATCTAGGTGAAAAACCATCGTTTAACTTTGACCGAATGTAATTTTAATTCAAAAAATCCCTTCCAATATATCCAACAAGTTTTCGTGAGCAAAGATGGTAATAGTTTTCCAATCAATTTATTTATTTACATAATTATGTATAAGTATATTAAATTTAAAACATATTTAGTGTTGTAACTATATGCATTTCTTTAACAAAGATTGATTTTAGTGTTTATTAAATTGTAGATTGTGTTCCTCCAACTTCTTCGTCTTTTGCATCAGGTGTTTCGCATGGTCCAACTCCATAAACAAAGAAAGCTAAACGATAAACATAAATTATTCAGTTTTAAATAAAGCTAAAGTTTGTCGGTTTTAGTAAAGAATGAATGCTGTTTTGACAATAGAAGATGTAATATCTTTGAACTCAAAGGTGTGCAGACTTATGCGTTGTAACGAAGACATAGATTATAGATCAAATAGTAAAAGATTTTCACGTTCCACAAGTATTTCTTGAAATAACAATAAATAGGCCTTTGTTTCTCAAAATAAAGTAATTATTTCAATAGGAGTTTCAAAAGCCCATTTAAAATGTAAAGACACATATGTACATATTTGGAGACATTCCAATAATCCAAATACTACTGCAGATGGTAAGATACATATCATTTTACTTTTTATTAATCTTCACTTTTCCTAGTCAGATATTTGTATTGTAATATATACCCAAACCGCAACCTATATTTTTGGCAAATTTTATGATACCAAGCGGGCTCTGGGTCTATAAAAGCACTTACGTTCTCCGGTCTTGCAAACATATGCATCTATTTCGCACTGATTCTTAAAAGTATGTCGTTTAGCATCATCATCATCACTATAATAACCGCAGACAGGCTCGTCTTCTTCAGGACATTTACTTATGCACAACAGCTGACATTTTTCCTTGGTTATAACTTCTAGTTCTATAAAAAATTCATGATTTTAATATTGATTCTCGAAAAAAACAATTATATTTACTGGATACGTTGTTTTTTTGATGATGGCAGTTGACATTGTCTAGTAAGCAAGTGTTTCGAAAAACATGGCAAACAGTACCATCGGTTGCCCATGTCACATTGTTAGTTATTGGACATTCTTTCGTTATATCACACGACTGTGAAATATTGAACAAAAATAAAATGAATAATATTAATATTACTGGACTCGACATCATTGTGTCCAATGTAGTCACTAAACAAATATTGAAAAATTAATTTTATTCAAAGCTCTGAATTGAATTTAAACTAAATTAATACATTTCAGGTTCTTTTTTTACTTTAAATCAAACAAGTTTAAAAATTTAGACTTACTAACCTATGACATACATTTATACTGATGGCATATTTAAAAAGAGTTACCATTGTTGGGAAAGAGTCAAAATCACAACCAATATTTGGTATGGGTACGTGAATTATTTCTATCATGATTAGTGAATCATATGTAAATATGTTCATAATTTAAAACTAGAGAATAGTTTAGATGTTGAATTAATTTTATCTGGCTGTATTCATATTTAATTCAACAAAGTTAAGCGTATGTTATACACGTAATCGTAATTTTAACGACCTAAATGAAATATTTATAATCACATCATATTGTTGGGAATCTCAATTTTCATGATTACATTAATTTACTTATCTTCATAAATTTTAGGTCGGTTTTCTTTGTTCAAAGTTCAACATAGCTTGAACATTTGTTTTCAACCCATGATTTTTAATCACTCAAAGTTGACGTCTTCAACCTGTGATTTCAAACTCTAGAGTTAATCTAGTTTATCTTAACTTACGAAAAAAAAGTAAATTGATGAGCAAACTTGAGAATTGATACACAAATACTGATTTCTGCTTGTTTATTTTACGGTATGTATGCATAAGTAACATACATTATAATACTTTAATATTATTGAATAATAATACTTTAATATTATTAAATACATAGTTCGAAAGATCTACCTGAAATCTCTATCAATTTCTACTACGAATGATAGTAACGAAAATAAGAGTGAAAAGTATTATTTTTCAAAACAAATGTAGCTCGAGCCTCTCATTATGAATATCAAATCAAACATTTGACTCAAAGCGAATTAATGTAATGCATGAAGAGGCCCTACAGTTTTTATGCCGAAATCGAACGCCTAATTTGGGAAAGTACTTTTCATGGCAATAATTACTCTTGGAGGATTCGTCAATTTTTCGCAAGAGCTGCATCTGCTACCCGTGCAAAAAAAAAAACTTTTAGGTGGTACAGGCAGGAATTGAACCAAAGACCTCTTACAAGCCATCATGCCACAGGGGCGCCGAATTTGAGGAATTAAAAACAGAAGCGATTTAAACTTAAAATAAACTAAACCCACACTATACGCCACTGATCTACATGATAGGTAATTACACACTCAATTCTTTGTGCAATAAGAAATCTTATCCCTAATAGAGAAAGATCTATCAAACTCAAAGAAAACTCATAGTTTGATATAAAAAGGTTAATAGGGTAAGGAGGAAAACCGAAATAAATTTAAACAAGCTAGAAAGAGCTGTGAAGTCCATATTCGACTAACCAAATTCTTACAAGACCAGAAATAACGAAATAGGACAATGTGCCAAAGTTAGTAATAAAAACGTCACACTCGGTTCCTTTCTTATTTTCAATAACAATCCTGCTGTATTCTCAATCGAATCAAGTTGTATTCGATGGTGGCAAGTCCACAATTCAGAAAATTTATGCTGGGGTTCTACTGGGATCCTTTTTCTCTCTTCTTTATATTCATAAACAATCTATTGTCTGATACTTTTAATCCATTAAAATGTTTCGCTGATGACAGTACCTTAGAGTTTTCAACCGTGTAGAATTGTATGTATTAAAAACGAATTTGTGTCTCCTGTCAAAATTCCGCTGTCCATGAGCGGCATTTGCATCGAGAAAACTAATCAACTTTTAGTACTCGGTATGTGGAATGATTACATATTCGTTATTTCCAAAAACGGTCGAAGGTGCAAGAAATTGTTCACCCCTTCTGACCTCGCTGTAATTTAAAAATATTCATTCGTCCAAAACTTAAAAAATAACTTACAATATTCTGTCGGATTAGCCGGCTGCATACCTTCCCCTTTCTCCCTACCGCAAACAATTCAGCAGTAATACTCGCACTTCCGGCAATGCTAAAAAATTAACCAGTCAAGTATACATTTTGTTTTTCAATCCCATTTTGAAGTTCAAAAGTTAAGGACCAGTGTGCACCGGTATCTCCCCTCAAATACTTTCCTATTTGTTCAAAAATTCACTATATTGAAAAATTTCAATATAACAATGAAATAAATCAATTGAAAAAATATGAAACATATGTTAGCTTTAACTAATGTTAGTGTAATTTTAAATGGCGTATTGCTAAGACGTAATATAAGGTTATATATGTAGGTATTTAAAATTACACTTTTCATTTTAAAGCATTTCCATAAATCGATAAAAACATTAATATTAATATGCATTATTCAGATTTGCTAATCAATGGCAACACCAAAATTAGGATAAGCCTTTGTTTAACTTTAATCTCAATAATTTGTCGAACATCATTATTTTTTATTTTCGTATGTACCTGTGCAGAAATGTTTAATTCTTTTTAAATGATATTCATACATTTATATTGGTATAATTGTTTTTGTTTAATTTGGTTTTATAAGAATTGTGAGTAATATGCTGTTCACATACTTATTTAGTTGATAAATAGATAACCGGTATCTTTGAATCATGTTAATAAACAACGAAACAAGTTTTATTCCCGCAATTTTGTGAATAAAAATTAAGTACAAAATGAACTTTGCTATCGGTGGACTAAATTTTAAAAGCACACGAACGAACGAAATGGAATTTCAACGTTTCTTGAGTACCATATATCAAATAATATTAGTATAATAAGGCCGCTTGCTTATTTTCATTAAAAAATATAAAGTTGAAGAAGTTCCGCAGAGAAAATGAGCCTAGAGACCTGCAGCTCTCAAACATTCCTGTGTGCGAGTCATTTCAGAGATGGAGGGGACCTACAATCTTATGGCGAAACCGAATGGCTGATTTGAGAAAAAACTTTTTCATGACAAGAATTACTCTTGAAGGATTTGTCAATTCCTCGCAAGAGGCCGCACCCGTGGCATTGAACCCAAGACCTTTAGTATGAAAGTCCTACGCGCTAATTATCACGCCGCAGATGCTACCTTACCTACATTTATTTTAACTTTGCTAAAAAGAAAACATTTGAATAGAATAATTATATAATGCTTCGTAATGAACATGTTAGTTAGAGATCCTGAAAATAATAACCCAATTAAAATGAATATTTTGAGTTGCGTTCGGAAAAAGTTTTTGCATAATTGCAATTTCTAAAACTCGTCTCCAGATTCATTTAAGGATTGGTCGCTTACGTATCTACAGTTTTACGTGAACAAATTATGAAATAAACGATGCACCTACAAAACGTCCCTTTAATAAACTGGATACGTCAGAGCTGTTTTAAATCTAAAATTTAGTTTTAAAATATTTATCATTTAAGGATATATTTCAACATATATTTTTTCTTTTAATTTGCAAAGCTATTCAACATAATACAAAATTTCGTGCATCTTAATTTGTCCAAAAATTTCAATTCAATAATATCATATATGCAATTTACTTTTGGTAAATATTTAGCAATTTTTGTTGTGCTAACTACTAAATTGCTAGTTGGATTTTTTTTTTAACAAGCACCTAAACTTTTCTAAAAAGTGACAGTTCGTGAAAATAAACAAAGCAAATACGCTTAAACGGACCAATTGATTAAAATTCCGAACTGTTGACTGGACCATTCCAGCAATTCCGTGATTTTAACTTTAGCTAATTGTTAACAGTTAGTAAGATGTTAAAATCGTTTAAAATAAGGTTAATCATCTTTTAAGCTAAGTTAATTGCTAAAAATTGCTTTAAAATTTTATTAAATGGTTTAAAATTTTGCGCCATAATTTTTGTCTTATGCACATCATTTGATCAAAATATGCTTAAAAGCTTCAACAGGGAAATTAATTTTTTCATGTAGCTCTACAGCAAACTTATTCCGAAGATGAATTCATTGAACAATTTTTTCAGCTGTCATGTGATGAATAGACTGATGTCTGAACAAGAAATGTTTCAAATTTATTTTTGGAAACAAGATTTCCGTTGATAACAATTTTTAAAGCAAATTTCGTTTAGCGATAAAGCTCACATTTTGCTGAATGGATACGTCAATAAATAAAACTTCCGTATTTGATGTGATAATAATCCTCAAGTGCATGTTTATGGGTTGGTGAAATAATTGTTCCGTACTTCTTTGAAAACTATGCTGACTTTTTCGTTTATCAGTTGACGGTCAGACGGTGGCGTCACACGGCTCGTGTCACAATTGATGTATTGAAGGAAATGTTTAGTATTTAGTATTTTTATGATACACTGTAATTCAAGGTATCTTATGGCCATAACAAACTTAAGTGTTGACAGTAAGGAAATGTTTTCAATATCTCCATCTCCATGGACTCCACTTACTAAAAATATTTTCTTTTATAAAGTAACTCAAAAGTTAGTAAAAAGAGTCAACAAAGCAAGCAATAAAATTGGTGCACATGAATAAAGGTAACAGGAAAAATTGTTTAAGGGTTTAAAATTTGTATTCTTTTGATTTTTTTTTAGTAACCATAAAACAATTAATTTAGTAGTGCGTATAACCACCATTTTTGAAATGGATTAAAAAATCCGAGCTGGAACTGAATAATACAAAGAATTTATATAATAATAACGATATTTCGGCCCAAACAGACTTAATGCCATGAATATGTCCTTCTTTATTTTTGTACTGTCTCCCTTCTTTGTATACCTTTACGACTTTACAATATGGGCAGTATGGATTCTTGATGTCCAACGAAGTTGAATGTTAAAAATGATTCCTTTATGCGCTAATCGTGCAAAAAAAAATTTATTGCCATCCGGTTCACCAAATTTAAACTTCTTTTTATCCGTGAAGACAACCGTTCGCCAATCATTTCGATATGGGTCTGGCCATATAATGTATATCAAACTTAAGTCAAAATATTATTTTGCACTAGTTTTCTCAAGAAATATTGATGAATGCAAGTAATTTCACAACTGCATTTATTCAAATGAACCAAATTTCGTCTTTTACTTTTACGGCGCTTTTTGAAAACATTGGAAAAAGTGTTTTTTTTTTAGTGCATTCTCTTCAGAAATTCTGAAACCTTACTTCACGAATTACAGTCACTTTTATACAAAGAAATTGTCTTAATTTAAGTGAAGCGCAGTGTATGTATATGGTAGGTATGGTTTATTCTGTCTGTTTTAATTTTCTTGAAATCAACCTAGCGTTTTTAAAATTGTCTCTTTGGCAGAAAATAAAACATTTCTTAAATTGAATTTCCAACCTAAAAAGACCTTTTTTAAAAATTGTCTTCAATCAACTGAATTCCACTCTCCCGCTTTTTTCAGAAAAAACGAAATCCAACAAAGTGCACAACTTTTGACTGAGTAAACACATATAGCTTATCGCGAACCCGCCAGATATCTATAACCAAAAGAGAACATAGTGCTCCGCCCCATCGAGATCTGAATAAATAATAACATTTATTGTTTTGCGGCTGTCATAGATACGCCTCACTTCCACTACCTGTACCATTGATTGCCACAGAATTTGTCCCTCTTCGTACAAATGTCGATGCTAAATTTCCACAAAATAAACAGATTTGCCAACAGGGATGGGAAATGGGTCGTCGTGAAATGTGCGCGCATACTTGAACAAAATCAATTTTCGCCATGGCGGCAGGATTTATGGTACTCTTTCTCCCAAAAAGCAGATATCTGGTTCCATTTTCCAAAAAAAAAGCATTCGGAATTCTGTGTTGATGAAAAAAATATTAAGTAGTTATTATTATATTATTATTTAGACTATTTTTCAAATTATTAATAACAGTTGAAGAACTGATGTTGATGAATTTGATTAATTGTTTAATGAATAGATTGAATTAGGTATTTTTAGGATTGTATTGTTTTCAAAAAATTTAAAATACAAAACAAAAATGTTAATTTGCAATGTTGTTAGTTTTAAAAATCCTCTAATTGCAAATTTAAGCATTTACAGACCGTTTTAAGCATTATAGCCGCATTCTCAAGTATAATTTCTTAAGGTTTTGTGGAACTTAATTGAAATATAGCGATAGTTGTTGAATTAAATTAAAGAGCCTAGTAACTTACATCATTAACTTAGAAAATGAATTTCTAATTCAGCGAAGAAGAGATTCATCGATACCAAAAGCACACATTTTCGATAAGAGAGCTTGATGTCAAACTCATTCAAATGGTTTTACTTGCTTCAAAACGAATGTTAGGTAAACCATCAAATCACCGGTGGACCGATTGCTACGAAAATTATATTGCTGTTGCTGAGAATTGTAGATTAGGACAGATAAAAAATGTACGTAGTGGTCTTACCAGCATTGAAGAAAACATCTTTAAATCAATGGAAGGGATACTATCGCGTCCAGTGGAAATAAATAGGAGATTTGTCGAATTATCTCACCCTTTAGCTCTTTATTTTTTCTTGGTTTATTGATATCACCCCTAAACAAAAATTTCCAACGGTGTCAAATCATTGAAACTTATTGGCATCGCACGACACGTGATAAAACACATCATTTACCCCAATATCCTGAATGTATGGCCACTAGAAACCCATTATCACTTCAAGATAGCTAACAATATTAATATCAATATAATCAATATAAACCGCATAAAATATTCACTTTTTGTGGATGTATCGACAAAAGTTTTGACTTAAAAAAAATTTGCAAAACATTTGCCATAGAAATCCTGTATAGGTGCTCTTGCAAGTTCGCCACGCATCATGTTAATTTGTGAATTCCCTTCAAATTTGATTATAAAGGTCACTCTTTCGACTAATAACCTCCCTTCTTGTTTTTTGCATTGAAATATTGGCTTGGTCAATTTGGTGGACCTCAGTCAGCCAGCTGCAGTGGCGTGATACGTAATGCATCGGCTCCGTAAGCTTTTGGTAAAAGTTAGAATCTCAGAACTCAGAACGATAGAAAAGTTTTTCATTTAATATCAACGAACCAAAAACTAGGTCCCACAAATAAAGGAATTTGATGATCGGTTGGCACCCGTAAAAAATATGTAATTTTAGCTTCATGGTACCACAATCAATTTATTGTCGTAGTATTTACACCCTACATGTTTAAGACTTGACCCGATCATTGCTCACAATATGTTAATTTAAAAATAGAATACAATTTTGAGTTCTCATGATTTTGTTTTATTACCCAGAGAATAACAATACATTTGTTTTTGAAACTGTCAGATTCATTTATGTACATACATATGTATGTATATCATTTTTATCAAATAAAAATCTTGTTCTTGCCATAATTTTGAACAATCGGATATAACGACAGATTTCGATGATTCGCACTTATTCGCACAGGTCTGAGGCCAAACACGAAAAATACCCAAGATAATTATCAAGAAATCCTCAAAAAAAATATTATGAAGGAAATTCATTAGGTGATAAATTTTTCATTGAGCGATTTCACGACCCCATCTTGATTATACATAGGTGATGTTTACATTGCGTTTTGACGAATTTGTTTGATAATTTTTGTCGACAATTGTTTATGCTCAAAATTTTTGTGGCAGTTGTTTTTATATCAATTTTTTTGTCACACATTCAAAACGAACATGATTTAAAATGCTGGGAATAGCATTTCCGAATACTAAAAAAATCTGTCATCAGCGAATAATAAATGTAGGTACTTGTATTATCTTATTATATTATCTTATTTATAGGTGTAGTGACGAAAAATGGCCGAATTTCAAAATTCGTCTTAATTTGCCCTTTAAAAATGAAATAACTCGGTTTTTAATTATACGGCTTATTGCCTTTGGAAAAATAAAATAACGCCAAATCTGAAGTAAGAAATTAAGCCGAATTTGTTTCTTCCTTTCATTCAGCTTCATTTGTATTAATTGAAATAACGTCCAACGAAGTGGTAGCAATTATGAAAAATACGAAAACAGTAGATAAGGAATGGAGTTTATTTGAAATATATAGCCTAGATCCATAATAAACACAAGTTAAAAAAACGCCTACTTTCTCAAATCCCAATAAATTTTCTCATCTTAATTCACGTGTTTATATTTATTTTCCATGAGGGTGTCTCACGCAAAGATCAAGGAAATAATTCAATTCCTAATTGTCACCCTTAACAAATTGGAAAAACAAAAATTTCACTAATATCTATAACATAGGAATATAATACATATGGATGGATAATGATGTTCGTTTTGATTTTCCACACTGACTCGAACGCCCTGATCACTAAAAGTAAAAGACTTTCATACAAGCGCCGGATCGGATCGAGAAGCGACAATGACGTGTTTAATGAATTTCATGCTTTTCTTTGAGGACACACTACGCATTAAGAAAGTGTGAAGTACATATATACGTTACGTATGCACATACAAATAGGCAGGTATAAAAAGGGCATTTGAAATTTAATATAGGGTAGGACTACTTTAATATCCAGAAAGCGGATATGAGTATATTCATAAGTGTGAAACAATTTTGGTTTAAGGTTGCAACAATTTAAAATGCAATAACGTACCAGTACAAGGACTGGCCATAAACAAAATTGTTATAGTTTTGGTGCATGTGAATGTCTTTTACATGATTTGTCATTTTGGTTTATTGACAATTCCATACATATACGAAAACTATAAAACCAATCAGAACTATGCAATTAAAACTGTTTGCTTTGTGCATTCTTATAGCATATGCATCGGACATCAGATTTCATCTTGGATATAGTTTTGTACTAGCAGATCTTACTACATTACATATAGCTACATGCAAACCTACATATGTAGATGTATGTACATATTCTCAATTGCATTTTTTCAACATACCTGCAAATTCAAAAATTATTTTTCTTTTCCCTTTACTATGGCTACACGGTTAAAAAATTTACATTCATATTAAAAATAGCGGAAGAGCCATTAAGCAGAAAGAAATTCAGCCATTGCAATTATGTGGTCAACGAAAAAACGTTGACTGTCATACGAACGATACCCTCCAGTCAATGGTATCCAAAAATGTGTTGTCGTTTATGTTAGCCAACGTGACTTTTAGTCATCACTGCCACCAAAGCGTTGACTCGTAATACTTTGAGTACACGATTTGACAAAATAAATTGTCTTTGAGCCAACGTTATTTTTGTACTTCCTTTTAGGTTGGGAAAAAATGTGTACATTGATACAATACAAGCATACGACACAAAATTTGTATTAAATTTTATTTTGTCAATGTTGGGACACAGTCATTGCGATGACCGACATAAGCGCGTCATGGAGTCCCAATATAATTGACTAACACCTTACACGGTCACAAGACTTGTCAACTTGTTGAAACAAAATTGTGTTCCACCGTGAGCGTCACCGTACTCCCCAAAGCGTTGACAGCATTTTTCGTTGACGACTACACGTCATGACTACCTTGGGACAGATTAAGACGTCATTTTTACGTCAAGGAATCAACGCTTTGGCCGTCTAATAATAGCTTTATGCCTAGATGTATTTAAAAAAAAAGCACACAGATTAAAAGTCTTTAAAAATTGCTCTATATGTGAAAATACGACAAAATATTTAGTTTTTCGTCAGTTACAATTATGTATATCTATCATTGAAACCAATCATTGGAATTTTTTGGCGGGTTGTTTATAGCAACCATTAAAAAATTCTGTCATTTAACAAAATTTTCTGATTGAAACCCACCGAAAAATGTTTCCTGACAGAAATCTGTCATTGGAATTGTATGAAATTAGAACACAAATAGGAACGGAAAAAATTTTTAGCGAAAATAACTTCGCTTTTTTTTAAACAAATCTTTGTGTGATTTCTGATAAATCAAAGAAAAACACAGTCAAATATACATTCAAACAATTTTCCAGATTGATTTCGATGAAAGCTATGATAAATATTCCCTAAGTATGTATTTTTATGTTCACATATCTGGCCTGAAGTTGCATTCGACAGTTCTTATTTTCTGGTTCTTATAATTATGACTTATTTAATAACTGAATTTAAAATAGGTATATGATTTCTTAGTAGTACCCGGACATGATGGTTAGTGCGTTGGACTGTCATGCCAGAGGTCTTGGGTTCGATCCCTGCCTATGCCATCTAGAGTTTTTTTCACGGGTACTGCCTCTTGCGAGGAATTGACAAATTCTCCAAGAGTAATTCTTGTCATGAAAAGTGCTTTCTCAAATTAGCCGTTCGAATTCGGCTTTAAACTGTAGGTCCCCTCCATCCCTGACAACAGTACTCGCACACAGGAATGGTTGAGAATTGTAAGTCACTAGGCCCTAGTTCTGTACGGGCTGTAGTGCCACCCAATTTTATTTATATGGTTTCATACAAAAGATTGGAAAACAACAACAAAATAACTATTCTTAACGCCTGAAGGCCTTCTTCCAGTCAAATAAAGAAGTTAATATACTTTATCTTAAGAACATACAATTTAAATTGCATATAATTTATTGAAGAGTCATAAATACTTCATTAAGCAATAATAATGAAGTAGGTATAAACAATTTATAAAACATTGAAGATTAAGTATCCAATTATTGACTATATTCACATAATTTTTATGAAATATTTTAAACCGTGTACTTACTAAAAAAGTTTTTGATTACAATGGAAAAAGCCTCGTCATACGCCACCATATTGTACTCGTTCGTTAGCCTTTACGCAACTAGCCCTAACATGAACGTCCAGTCCCATCAAAATGAAAATTATTGCCTCTATTCAGATTCATAAAAATGAATTGCTCGCTGCTGGAGACCAATGGGTGTTAGTGCAAGCTTTAAGGTGTAGCAAATATAGGAAATTGACGAACGTTCCTGAAGGTGGTACTAGTCCAGATTGTTTATACCTATATGTTATTTTATTTTTCAAAACAGAACTAAACAGTGAAAACGTTGACAATTTAAACATTGTATATAGATGCTATTATTCAAATCTTTATCCAAATTAAACACTTAGCAGCATGTATCGAAAAAATTATTTTATCGTTACAATAACAAATACCTACAATCACAAGTTATAAAGTAAACAAATCCAACTGGTAGTTCTAACAACATATCAAAAATGCAAAATTACTTTTCATTTGCTTTTCCTTAAAAATGTCCTCGGGCGCCTATGAACAGTACCATAGCAGCGGCTTATGAACTTTAATTAATACGTTTCATACGAGACAAGAACTTTGGCCAATAATCTAATTCAAAACTGAAATTTTATCCCTAATCAAATTAACAGGAAAGTTAGCAGAGAACTACATATAATATATCAATTTCCAATAATACCTGGTATAGATTTTTGTCAACAAACTTATTGGCAAACCATGATCATCTTACATTTCCAATTATTAGCAACCGCCTCCGCCGCCGCCGACAACACAACATTCAAATGTCAACGACAACGTGATAACAACAAAAATGTAGTCCAACAAAACCACGTGGAATAATGCAACAGCCCTCCTTTCGGATCACGAAACAAACATTGACCATGTTGTACATGCGAGTTGTGACTGTGATATTCCCTGCTGACTATCCAAAAACCCCTAGGTTTGATATAGATTCGAAAGTGTTTTGGATTAAATCACACCTACACATGGGACATGAATATTTTGGAATTGTGTCTACTGGCGCGTTTTTCCGCAAACAGTGGTACATTCTCGTATTAGAAGACGACAAAAATTAAATGAAAATTAAACCATTTAGTCGAATTGTTTTTGGATTTTTTTTTAAATTTAAAAGTACCATGAGATTGATTACGACCTAAAACATAAACAAAATGAATTTAGTTAAATTCAATGTTTTAGAAATTATGTACAAAACGGTAGAAATCTGAATTATTTGGTTAATAAAGTTAAAATGTTATTAAACTACATTCTCTACCTTTAGGTAAATCAAAACTTTTTATTGCAGCAATAAAATGCAAATATGAGCCTTCCTTGGATTGAAAACAAGGTATGTAGAATGAAAAAGTTATAGAACATTTATAAAAATAAAACTTTCTGAATTTTTACACTTTTGCACCACTATATGAGAGAATATTGCCGTTGTCATATACGGATTGGTAATTCAAGCTCCTGCGAAAAGAACTGTCGTTCAAAGACCGCATTTGGTGTAAAATATTCTATTAATTCGCCCCTGAAGGGACTTGCGAATGCCAATTAAAGGCTTTTTAGTATCAATTACAAATCGAATTCGTTTTTTTGTGTTTATCGCGATGACTGTTCGACCGAATACCTTTGGGAGACCAGAGTGACACGATTTATTGTTGAATGAAGAATGATTTTACACTGGCTTTTAAATTATGCAAGTTCCACTTTTTATCTAAGTACTATAGTACTGTATACAAACATTTTACTTAAAGTTTTTGAACAACATGACGTTATCTCAATTCTGAAATTAAAACGTAAAGTGCAATATATGTAGGTGCGGGAGCCATAAAGACTTGAAGTGCTTTAGTACAAAAGCGTTCTCAATACATGTAAGTTGAATGGTGTATAAATAAGGATACACGAGCATAAAATAGCCTTAATTAAGAACATAATATAAAACTTCCATCAAGTTACTATGTACTCCTTACTATAAAACGTATACAACAATGCATAGAGTCATAATAAGGTAAGCGCGTTAACCATTGGCGGATACAGGGGTAGGGGTCATGAACACCCTTAGAAATTTTTATAATTTTAACTATTTATTTTTTATATGTGAAAATAAAATTTGGCGGATACAGGGGCAGGGATCATGAACACCCTTAGAAATTATTATAGTTTTAACTATTTATTTTTTATATGCAAAAAGTACTACTTTTAACTGAGGACCGGGGTAAGAACATAATATAAATCGAAAATCATCAATTTTTAACCAATGGACCATCCAGGGAGGCTCATATGAAACACAAAACTTATACAGTTAAGTTGTATAATAAAAGTAAAGATTTTATCTAAAGATTTGTTAGTAATTTAAAAACATTCACCGAAAAGTGGTTTGCTGTCAAAAACAACTAAAATCTTTGTTTGCACACAATTCAAAATTTTGAAAAACTTAAGTAATGCTTTAAATTAAAGTTCTTTCCTGGGAGAAAGATAAAATATTCAGGTTCTTAACCTTGAATGATTTGATATTAATTTACCTTTAAATTCCTGAAACTCGTCATTAATTCTATCTTATTTTTTATAAATAGTGAAAGTAATTCTTAAAGTGTTTTTTTTATTTCAAAGTTGATTTTTATCAGATACAAAAACTTTTAAGATCTTAAAGATTTAAAGACATATACTTTTTGATTTGAATTTGCTTTGGAAGCTCTAGAACTGAGATTTAAACAATTTCAAACATATAAATGTCCCAAAAATAGCAAAAGTGACACTTTCTTTCAACTAATGGCTAATTGAAAAACATAATGAACGTCTCATATCCATTTGAATCTCTCGAGAACTGAAGCGAAAAGAAATTCTGTAACTTGTAATTTGTGAGTGGTGCACTAAAATTTCCTGTAATACCCGTGGCATGATGGTAAGTGCGTTGGACTGCCCCTTCCCAGATGGAGAAGTTTCGGGTGTTCGAGCGGCAGTGTTACCGACGCTGTACCGGCTTATATCGAACGGCCAAATCTTTTTACGTGCATTACTATTCCAACGAGGTCCTATACAACGGGGCTCGAATCAACAGAATTGACAATTTCGTGATAAAACTCGTTCGAGGTCACATTGCAAGAGCTATGTCATCGACCACCAATTTAATTTTCGGGCGTTCTATCCGAACGACGAGTATTTAGAGAGTGCACGCTTGAGTGGCTTCATTCCACCAGAGGCATTCCTCTTTTTAAATAGATGCGGTCTGATACAGGATAGATTGGCAGTTCCGCTAATCTAACACGTCAGACGACGAACCGTGGATAGGAGACTCCTGTACAATCCGGACGTCATGGCACAAGGCGGAGCAGAGCTCCTTCGGTTCAGTAGGGCTGTGTCTGAACGGGACCGAACTGATAGGGTGAGGCAGGAGAACCAGTTTTGGTGGCTTCAATCGGCACTTGATAGTGGGTAGTCGGGTCTTTTTTAAGCCTTAGCCGGCTAACATACTTGTTTTATAGTTTAAGGGTTCAGTTTTAAGTAGAATAGGCATGGTGGCACAAAAAAAAATATAAAAAAATAATAATAAAAAAAAAAAATTTAAATAATAAAAAAATATATGAAATAAAAAAAAAAAAACAAAAAATGTTTGCTTCTAATGAGTAAAAAAAAATAAATAAAATTGAATTGAAGTTAAATAGATCTTAGGGCCGAAAGGCATAAGAATTAAGTATTATTGTTTAACTTAGAGTGTCCGTATGGGCTAGTTTTATACATTTTTGTCTAGCTTTAAGATAGTTTTAAGAATTAATAAATAAAAATGAATTTAAAAAAACAAAAGTGCGTTGGACTGTCATGCCAGAGGTCTTGGGTTCGATCCCTGCTTATGCCATCTAAAGTTTTTTAACGGGTACTGCCTCTCGCGTGGAATTGACAAATTCATCAAGAGTAATTCTTGTCATGAAAAAGTGCTTTTTCAAAATTCGACTTAAAACTGTAGGTCCCCTCCATTCCTGACAATTAAATCAAGGATTCCAACAGTTTTCCCTCTACAATTTTTTAATTTTGTTGACTCCTTTAATCAAAATATTTTCAAAAGGTTCGCCCAAAACCGGAATTTGTTTTATCAGCTCCAATCTACGAGTAAGTAGACTGATAACGATAGTTCTTAAAGACTCACGAATATTGAGTTCGACAAAATACGTCAAACAAAAGCTGTTGTATATACTTAATTTGTAAAATCTAACTCTCTCTAAACTTTAAATAACGCTAATGTAAAACTTGAAATAAGTCAGTCAATAAACAGAGCTCGATGAACGAACATCTCTTTTGTCTTTAAATATAACTAACTACAACATGGTTTCAGATGTCAGTCAAAGAACCATAGTCGATGAAAACAATTAAGTCTATAATTTAAAAAAAAAAAATTAAATAAAACGAGCAAATTATTATTACTCAGAATAAAGTCAAAAAATAATAAGTCATTGTATAAACCTATCGTCATTCTCAAAGTCTAACTTATTAGTGTCGGTAATCCACCTAACCTACATCATCTATAAGTACATACCACGTGTCAAAACTGGACAGCGAAAAATCAATTTCATACTCAGGAATATTGCTTGCTTTAACTCTATTGCAACAAACAATTGTTGAAGAAAAATCGTCAAATTTAATGGACTCAGGCAGTCAAACAGTACAGCCACATCCGAGTAACCAACAAAGTCCAAGACAAGCCGTAAGAATCATGGAATTTTCATTTGGGGCAAGGCCACCAAAAGAAATGAGTTTTAATCAGCCAAATCTCATTGCCGCATGGAAGTTCTGGATGCAAAAACTCGAGATTTTTCTGGACCTCATTGGAATTCGAGAGGATGAAAGAAAAATCACTGCCATATTGCCGTATATAGGTGACGATGGTCTTCGAATTTATAACACGTTTCCCAAAAATCTTGAGTTTGATGAGGTTAAAAAGAAATTTGATGAGTATTGTGCACCCATAACCAATATTGTATTTGAGCGTTATACATTTCTATCTGCAAGACAAAAAACAGCTGAAAACAGATCAATTCTTGACTCAGTTGAAGGAATTGGTTCGAGCTTGTGAATATGGTACACTTCAGGATGCAATGGTCAGAGATGTCTTCATAATTGGTTTAAATGATGACAAGTTGAGACATTTGCTACTTGACATCAACGACCTTACACTGAATCCAGCAGAAAAGCGCGCTAAATCATATGTGCTTAGTCAATCTCAGTCACAGGAGATGTCAACATTCACCATTAACTCTGAAAGTCAAATCAATTACATCCAGAAGTCTGGCAATAGCGGACCACCAATCGTCAAGAACAACAAGCAGCAGCAACCCAGGCAAAGGCAGAACGTCAAACACACCTCCTCCACCAGCAACTCAAATCCGAATGTCAACACGAAGCAATCCAACAAAAGGTGTGAACGATGTGGAAACTGGAACCACCTACTCAAATGTCAAGCGCTCGGGCAGAGATGTCACGTTTGTAAAGGCATGAACCATTTTGCTAAATATTGTAAGTCAAACAAAGATATAAAATCATTTTCTATGAATAAAGATAACAATAATTATAATGTTAATTACGAGGATGATGATGAATATTTTATTGGTTCTGTAAAATTTAAAGAGAGGGTCTTAAATCCAAATAATTTTTATAAATTAAATAAGTTGTCAGATATGAATTTTAAAGAATTTTTAGTAATTAATGATATTGTAATTAAAATTGAGTTGGACACGGGAGCAGAAGCAAATGTAATGAGCTTGGATACATTTAAGCACATTAACTCGTCGAAAAATTTGTCTCTTACTAAATGTGTTGGAACGTTAACTGCGTTTGGGGGATCGAAGGTCAATATTCTAGGTCAGTGTCAAGTTAATGCCTTCATAAGCAAAAGTAAGGTTATGCAAGAAAAAATAAACTTTTTCGTAGTCAATAAATGCGTCAGTACGGTCTTAGGTAAAAACGATTGTTTTAGGTTCGGTCTCGTCCAACAAAAAAACTTGTCGTCGATTAATCAGATACAAACAGAGTCAAATACTTTGATTCAAAATTTTGAACCGCAATACAGTCACTTGTTCAAAGGTCTAGGTTGTTTAGATGGTGAATTCAAACTTAAAGTAGATCCTCAAGTTAGTCCAGTTATTGATGCACCAAGGCGGATTCCATTTAAACTGAATACTAAATTAGAACAAGAACTAAAGCGAATGGAAAAGAATGAAATCATAGAAAAAGTCAAAAGTAAAACGCAGTGGGTCAATTCAATTGCATTGGTTGAAAAGGCTGATGGTTCCTTGCGTATTTCTTTGGATCCAAGAAACCTCAACAAAGCACTTCAACGGGAGCACTATCCAATCCCTAATATTGAACTAATTAAGTCTAAACTATCAGGCTCAAAATATTATTCCACGCTCGATGCTAGCAAAAGTTATTGGACGTTAAAATTAGACAAATAAAATGTTCTAACTTGTGCACATTCAATACACCTTTTGGGAGGTATAAATTTCTAAGAATGCCATATGGAGTAAAGGTAGCACAAAGTTATGACTGAAATTTTTATAGATTTAGATGTTATCATTTACATAGATGATATTTTGATTTATGGTAATAATATTCAAGACCATAACAGAAAGTTGATTCAGGTACTAGAACGTATGGAGGCAAGAGTACGATAACTTAGGCGACAAGATATTATAACGGAATTTTTTAGAACAGTTAAAAATAAGCATTTTTTACTAAGGGAGGGGGGGTCTATCTCCCCCCGTTTAGGCAGGAGGGGCAATTTAAAAAAATTATTACTTAAAATGGAAAACAATTCTTAAAAAATAACGGTAATACTTACAATTAAGTATTATACATTTTTTTAAAGCCAACATTCTGTTCTATTAGTTTGTTTTCAAATCAAGTCAAAACTATGCATACTTTTTGAAAAATTTAATTTTAAACTCAAATTTTGAGTACAAACAAGTTAAAAAAAGGTTTAAAGTGTAATTTTTTAATACTTCAAGATTATTTACTATTGTTTTTATTTTAAAATTTTGCTCTTATTTGTTTTTGATCAAAAACTGAAAACTAGATGATTATATGTCTATTACTTTTTGACAAAATTGAAAATAACCACAACTACTATTTTAATTTAATTATTTTTTTTTGCTTGAGTGGTCTTTTTTTGATAGTAATAATAGTAGGTGTGAGTTTGGGTGTATGCAACAGTGGGGTGTGTGCGAGTTCGGGTGTAGGCCACACCGAGGTGCGTATGGGGGGGCATGCTGCCTCCCTGCAACCACCCTGCTTGGGCACACTATAGGATTTGAGGTGGGTGCGAGGTGGAGTGGGTGCCATGTGGGTAGGGTGCATGCAAAGTTTCTTTTGCATTTAAATAAGCTGGATTTAAGAAAAATTAATTTACCCTAGGTGTATCTTAATCCATATTCGATTATTACTATCAAAATAAGACTACGTTAATACTCAAGCAAGGAAAAAGTAATTTAATACAAATATTTTTTTTGGTAATTTTCAATTTTCTCGAGAACTAGTAGAAAAAAAAATCATCTAGTTTTCAGTTTTTGATCAAAAACAAATAAGAGCAATGAATTCTAAAAACAAATAGTAAATAATCTTAAGGTTTTGAAAAATAACACTTTAAACCATATTTTTAACTTTTTTTTTGACCAAGTTTTGAGTTTAAAACAATTTTTTTCAAAAACTATGGATAGTTTTGACTTGATTTAAAAACAAGCTAATAGACAAAAGTGTTGGCTTTAAAAAAAGGTAAAAAAGGTATTGTAAGTATTACCGTTATTTTTAATTTTTTTTTTTCATTTAATGTACATATTTTTTTAAATAGCCCCTACCGCCTAAACGGGGGGAGATAGACAATAGTAGTAAAAAATGTTTTAGCTTTGCAACAATTGCGTTCTTTTATTCAAGGTCATTGGCCAGAAAAGGAGAACAAAATTAGCACTGAACTACAAAAAGTTTGGAATCATAGACATGAGCTAACAGTAATAGATAATCTCATTTTCAAATGCCAGAAAAGAGTAAAAGACGAGCAAGAGGCACTGTATTTTGGCCTCGCATGAATTTAGATATTCAACAATTTGTAGAAAATTGTGTCACATGCACGAAATACCGAAACTCAAATAGAAAAGAACCATTATTGCGACATGAATTACCAAACCTTCCATTTCAAAAAGTAGGAATAGATCTTTTTGAATGGAAAAAAGATTTATATCTACTATTGGTAGATTATTACTCTAAGTTTATGGAAGTCATTAAACTTAGGTCATCGAAAGCAACTGAAATCGTAACCCACTTGAAGTCAATTTTTGCGCGACATGGGATACTTTCAGATTTGATGTCTGACAATGGCCCACCATTCAATTCATCAGAATTCAAGGAGTTTGCTAATGAATGGATGTTTGACCATATCACAAGTAGCCCATACTATCCAAAATCCAACGGTTTGGTAGAAAGAACCATTCAAACTGTGAAAAAAATGCTAACCAAATGTTCTGAAACTAATGAAGATCCGTATCTTAATCTTCGAACCACTTCACAACTGAGTTACTCTCCATCGCAGTTGTTGATGTCAAGAAAGCTCAGGACAAGAATTCCGACGCATCCATTGCAATTAAAACCAGCTGTGATAGATGAAGATCTATATAGATAGGAGGTTCAAGGTTATCAGAGTAAAATGAAAGCCAATTATGATAAAAACACAAAAGAGAGATTTGCAATCACATAAAACATACCAGTTTACTTCAAAAAAATTCCTGATGGTCAATGGGAAAAGGGTGAAGTCGTAAAGGTAACTGGATATGCCAAGATCTGTGATTGTAGAAAATAAGAAAGGAAAACGATACCGCCGTAATGAAAGAGATATTCTTATTGATAAAACTTCTGGTGATACAGTAGAACACGGCGAAAAACAAATTGATAGCAGATTGAATCTTCGATCCGGCAAACAGCTTCCTAGAAATTGAATTTTACAGTCTTGCTTCTGATCTTTAACACAACTTGTAAATAAATTGAATTATTTGATTAAGATACAAATGAAAAACTTTTATTTTTATATTATTTAAAAAATATGTATTATTTTATTTTTATTTTTTTTAGAGGGACATGTTGTATATACTTAATTTGTAAAATCTAACTCTCTCTAAACTTTAAATACCGCTAATGTAAAACTTGAATTAAGTCAGTCAATAAACAGAGCTCGATGAACAAACATCTCTTTTGTTTTTAAATATATGTAACTAACTACAACAGACAATTCTTTATATCAGATTACATTTTTCTGACAAACTTTCTCATTTTCTGGTTTTTCGCATGTATAGAAATGCCAGAATATATTATTTTTGAATAAAAAACCAACGTTTCAACACAATTTCTAACAATTCTGCGTTAAATGCACTACAAAACCCTATGACCTATAATATTTTAGGTCTTAAATATGCCATATTTAGAAAAGTGTTGGAATCTTAGAAAGCTTTCATAAGTAGGGAGTCGTCCAAATCAAATAGTTAGACCATATCTTGCTGGGCAACAGTGTTTTAAAGAAAAATGATAACTAAAGTTGTCACTTTTGCTCTTGAATTATGTAAATGTAAGGTTGACATACAAATTATTTTATTTAAATTTTGCCAGCCTTCTTTAGAGAACATTAAAGAACATTCTTAAGCAGTGCTTTAAAACTCATCTTTAATGTTAAGTGTGTGACCTCCCCGCCCCCTGATTAAAAGTCTAGATCCGTCCTTGGCGATAATACGATATTGGGGCGGAAAGAGGTTTGCTTATACTTAAAAATTTAGCTTAAAAATTTCGAACTTTCAAATTAGTGAAGCACGATATAACGAATAATTCAACGAAATCTCAATAAAATTTTGAGGTTTCAAAGAGATCTCAACGAAATTTTGTTTCAAAAGATTGAGTTCTCCAAATTTTTCAGTTGAAACTTTCTGTGAGAAGTTAGACGCCAATTAGTACATTTTCATATTTTTTAAAGTAGTTCCATATTATTCCTGGTATGTTTTTCATTGTTCCAAGTTTTTCTTTTTTTTAAATGTAGACTTAGACCCCAAAACCGTTTGTGGCCTACTCAGGCAGCATTTAGCAAAACTCTACTTTATGTAGACAAAATAAAGTTAGTTTAATAAACAGTTTTGATGTGGATCAAACGATGTATAAGTATGTTATGATAGCCGTTCTCAAACCGATTTTTAACTTACATATATGTTTGAAGAACAAAAAATGTAAGATTAACTATCAATGGTCCAATACATGCAACTGTTTTTTTTTTGTAAACAATAACTTTGTTTATTTAGTATAATCCATTTATTTAGTTAATAAATTAAAATTCGATTTTTGTTTGAGATTTTATAATCTTCATCAAATGGCAAGACGGATTTTTTTGAATTCTAACTAACTGTTGTACTCACAGAACAAGTTTCTAAGTATAATCCTACTAACTAAGTATAACCCTTTTATTTAGTTAATAAATTAAAATTCGATTTTTGTAATGATGAAGCTAATTCTTCACTTATTTAAATAGTCCGAATACTGTTGACCAGCAAGAAAAAACTGACCCTCAGCGAAGTTATAACTCAGCTTAAGTAATAACTTCTGAATCTAGAGTAAAATTGGTTTTTACATCCAGTTGCGTTAAGACCTGTCACACATCGCTATTAAACTATAAAGACTTTGGACTATCTTAAGTGTATCTTGGCATTCGTTATTTGCAAAAATTTATTGAAGGATTTTGTAAGTACTGAGTAATGTAAATGCAATTACCCTTAGAATTTGTTTTGTTGTTACAATTTTAGAATTATTATAATAATTCCTATATCGGTTTTTGTTAAAATCAACAATAAAAATACCAAAATGAGGTCTACGGGTTATATCTATGTAATTTACCTTATAACATTTAAAATGAAATGGTCCCTTATTTTGTGCCTGCCTATGTTGTTTGTCACTTCTATTCTATTTTGCCTAAGTAGAACTTACAGAGTTTTTGAAATTTGATGAATGAAACCACAACTTGAACGCATGTTTTGTACTCAATGACCATCGGGCCCCAATATTACTGCTTGAATCCTAAGTATACGAGTAAAGTTTAATATAAGAAAATCCTACCTTATACATCCATAAAAGCAGTACGTATTTTATTTTTATTTTTAAATCATCAAATAAAAAAATAGTCTTCAAATAACCTTAGGTAAGGAATTAAATTTGTATTTGGTGGTACTTATACTCATACCTATTTACCGCAAAATCTGATCAAGATTCCAATAAAATCTTTTCTGAATACCAATTTCATCAACTTTACACAAAACAATTTTAAAGTTGACCTAGATAAATATTTACTACCAGAAGTGTGAATCCCTTTCCCTCGAGTATCACTCAAAGATGTTCAATTTTCAAAGCCTATTCTATGTATATTGAGATAGTAAACCAGTATTTGAAATGTCAACATCAACATACTCGATGTTCTTAATCAAATAATATCCCAAAATCAATCAAATCAGAAGAAGGGTGAATTTTTTTTTTAAAAAATTGAAAATTCCGTACAAAAAATTTCCACTTGAACGAGGAATTCCGAAATTGGTACACAAGTAATTTGGGCTAAATCTTTTCGACATATTGAAGGAATCTAACATCATTTACAAACAAACATGAGATAAATTGTTTACTATTTTGAAATCTTGCCACGTCATTTAATTTTCATAAACTAGTTTAAATGCAATTATTTATTTGCATTTGTGATGCATTTCATGATTTCATGTCATGAAAGTGAATGGTTAAATTTTAAATCATTGTCATGATGCACGAACGGATAACAAATGTTATAAAAGGACAAAATCTTTTGTCTAGTATATGCATTTTTAAATTTAACTTAACCCTCGGGCCAAGCAAAGTCTTTGCTTAATGGGATACATTACATTTGAAAAATTATTCAAGAACATTAACACTCTTGTATTACAGAACTGTGGAAAAATTATTTTTTTACATAATGTAGTTTTCAATGCGTTGTCACTATTGCTCATATTATTTAAAGAGTTAAAGGAAGTACTCATTTGTGATAATCCCCAGAAAATCCGTTGACGAACTACACTATGGTACATGCAATTTGTTGTAAAAATTAAGTTAGATATATACGATGAATATTTAGTCCACAAAAGAAAAACATACCTACATTTTGAAAAAGTTTCCATTTATTTTTTAAAAAAGTCGCCTTTTAATCGTCTAAAAAATAGGTTTTCTCAAGGTCTGCAAAGTAGGCCCCCGTGGCGGCAATGACCTCCTAATTTTACGAAAATTTCTGCCAGGCAAGTAACTTCTTCAAGTCTGAAAATAAAAAAAAGTCGCACGGGTCGATGATAGATGACACCTTGTGAATCCCAGAAAACATCGGCCATTACCTATGTATATGACAGTCTTCGCCTTCTCCGGAGCACGTTCACTGGGTGAAGTCCATTGTTTCGACTGTTCCTTGGTCTCTGGCGTGTACCAGTAGATCTATGTTTCGTCGACCGTCCACATAATGATGCAGAAAATCCTTCGAAATGCACTTAAACAGTGTCAAACATTGCTTTTAAGTGGTCTCACGGTTGTACTTGCTGTCCGGAGTGAGCACCCACCTCTCCGACAGCTTTCTAATTCATGTAGGATATGACTACGCTGTCTTTGGAGATGCCTTCTGCCTCAACTATCTCACGTACCTTCAATCGGTGGTCTGAAAATACGAAATCGTCTATTTTTGTTGCGTTATCCTCCGTATTAGCCGTGTTTGGTTCATCTGGACGGGGCTCATCAAAGACCGATGTGCCACTACGCTGAAAATCGTTATACCAATTTCTGACGGTCGCTATCGAAGGAGAAGAGTCACCGTAGTCACAGCGTCCAAGTGTTTCTTCTAAAAACTAGAATCGAATCACAGAACGATATTGTTCTTTTTCCATTTTATTAAAATTCGGGGACACGTCCGTTTCTACTATCGGTCAAGACAAAACTACCAACCCAATTCGGCTGAAATTTCGACAGTAGCAGTCTACGAGAATGTTCTATACAATATAACATTTTTCTTACTATAGTGGCGCCATTAGGCGACGAGGCTATGTAATTATCGGACCATCCGTACACAAACATTATGAAGAATTTGAACAACATTTCTTTTAAATTATTGAGATGTTGGTTGATTAATTAAAGTGATTATGCAATCTTCTTCAATTGCTTTTAAAAACCATCATAAGATCAAACTTTTCACATAAAATGTACATTACAAACACTTATTCAAAAAAAATAATTTCTCCACAGTACTGTTAGTCAAATTAAACTATCAAGTCAGGGGATTCGATATCCGCTCTTCGAATTACGAGACCGGTTAGCTAATTTGCCTTTTTTCTGTCAGTTTATAAATTGCATAGAGGTGTATCACATAAATTGCTCAGTTCAACCCTTAACTCAACCTTAAGTGAGTTTCCCTCCTATGTAATATAATAATTATATCAAAGTATACCGGAGGCAAATTTATGCGGCAGCTTGGAGGGTAAAAAAGCGGCTACACAAAGCGTGCCTTTTTTAAACTCAATCATTGTTTGCAAACTATCTACCTCTGTTTTTTATTTTGTCTTCTTTTAATTGATGTCAATACAAGAAATTTTGTGTTTAGCCCCCTCGAAAGTAGATATTATTTTGAGATGGTGGCGATTTATAGCAGATATATATGTACTGTACATGCACAAGTAAAGGTAAGTACCAACTTATATACATTTTGTATTGGCATATGGCATGAATTTGATTTTAATTATACTATACTTGGGTATCTTATGTTTACTCTTTCCATTGTTTTGGTGAGTTAGATATTACCGGCATTTGTAGTATCTTATACATTTGTTTCCTGAGGGTCACTTTGGTTTTTTTGTTGTTATCAAATCGATCCCCTTTGTCTCCTGTTTCCTTAAATTGGCTCAGTAGGCCAATATCAGTAGTAGTAGATACGTCAGTATGTTCGGGATACTTTTTTTGTCAGCCAAACCCCAAGCAAACGAATTAATGTTGTCTTACAGATATTAACATCAATATATGTAGGACTTACAAAAATCAAGACGGTAAGGTTTTAAAAGTAAACATTTGGGCCCCTAGTAACCTAGTCTATCTTATGAACAATAATGCTATCAACTTCAATTAAAGTTCAAAGCATACATTTTTACATTTGAAAACGAATCAAATTACAAAACAACTTGTCACTTAAATTGTTTATAAACACAAAATTATATAACTTCAGAATACCTGTATGCAAGAAAGAATAGCATTTTGAAATCTAATTAAAAGTTTTTTTTTTACAAAAAATGTTAATATCGCTAAAAGGTGTTTGTTTCGCCCTTTTAATGTAAATGTTCTTGAAAATTATTCAAACAGATGAAGTCAGAATGATTCATCTAATTACACTGCCGATGAGGCCACAAATTTTCTAATCCATTTTTGCTTTTTATACCTGGTGGAAATGTTATACTCGGAAACGTGTAACGTATTTCCACATTACAAACGTATAAAATTAAAGGGTAAATTGGAAACAATCGTTCAAATTCCCCAATATCAAAATATAACCTAATTAAAAAGGGTATACAAAAATGCGTCACTAAGAATGAGGCCACATGCTCTATTTTAGGAAAAAACGAAAAAAGAATGAAATTTTTGCATTTTAAGGTTTACAAATATTTTTTTATAACGTTTTTTTACATTAGTAATGACTTTTTCCGCCATTTGCATATATATCTCTATGAAACGGTTCCGAATAGAAACATTCAATTCTTATTAATAATCACAAGAAATTTGGACCCAAGAATCACAAAGAGCTTCAATTAAGGTGTGTTTGTCTTTAAATTGTCTTCCACCTTCATAAACTTCACGAGATAGCCATGGTCAAACGTTTTCAATTATGTTAAAGTGCGGTGAATATGATGGCCGTGGTAAAAGTTTCACGTTTTCTGATTGAATTTAACATCTAAGAACCCTCGGAGTGTGAATCGGGGCATTGTCTTTTTGGAAAATTCAAGGCTTTTCATTTTTGGAAATGACCGTTCCAGCAAGCAGTTATAGTTGCTCCCGTTCATTATTGTTGACAAAAACAAAGTCAATTGTGCTATAGTAGGTTATAGCTCCCCACACGGCCACACCTGATGTACAGATATGATGCCTTTCCAGAATATGGTCATCCTTTCTTAGATCATGGAAATACAAGTTGTAACTAACGGGCCGTCAAGTTTAAACTTTTTTCATCCCAAAAGACAACTCGTTTCCATTCACTGCTCGTTCGATGCTCATTGTGTACTTGCCTCAATACAGGTTTATTTTTTACTTTTCTTCTCTGGATAGAATCATTATCCTTTAAACCGTTGTTATTTTGGCTGATACAAAGCTTTTAGGCCTTATTTCTTGTAGAGTAGAATTCGAGACAAGCAGTAGAATTAACCGCTTTTCTCGTGCACTCTTTTTGTTTTTCCCTATATTTTTGTCGATCAGGAGATATTTGCTTACAACTGCTTTTTTTCTGTTGAATCTTCTCCCTATTTCACGACCTGAGAGTCCCAAATCCTTGAAAGTATCTATTTTTGCTCTTTTTGTAACTGTCAAAATCCTTACAGAACCAATTTGTGTTTAAAATTAAATCGAAACAGTTGTTTACAACACTCACTTAAATATTCTACTCAAAAATCGCGCATGTAATATCCTGCATGGAAATATTCGCAATGGCCTCATCCTAGTGAAGCAACTTTTTATTCGCTTGTTTTTGTTAATCATTGGTCTTAGGAAATTCCAACGCCCGTTTCTAATTTCCTCTTAAATGTTACGAATTTGTAAAGCAATTCACAAATATGTCTGATTTTTCTAAAACTTTAAGAAAATATTTTGTATAAGATAAAATAAGTTTGAAGCAAATATCTTTGATTTTTGAAAAGATATTTGAGTTGAAAATCAATTTTTATCAACATTTATTAATATTAATATTATTTTGAAAATAAAAACATTTTTTTAGCCTTCGTAACGGATTTATCTGGCACCAATATTGCAGTATCATCAGCAAAGGTGGCCATGATAGCGTTGATGTCCACTGGAATATCCCTTGTATATAACAGATACAGGGTTGGTCCTAGGACACTTCCTTGTGGTACACCGGCTTCAATTTTCTTAAGTTCCGAGTAATTTTGGTCGTACCGTACTCTAAAGAGTCGGTTCGTAACGTAGGATTTCAGTATTTCATAGTACTGCCTGGGGAGGTCCCTATGCAGTTTGTACTCAAGTCCCAAGTGCCAAACCTTGTCAAAAGCTTGAGCAACATCTAAGAATACAGACGAGCATACTTGTTTTTCTTCAAGTGCCTTTTCCACAACATCCGTAATTCGATGCACTTGGTCTATCGTGGAATGTTTATTTCTAAATCCAAACTGATGGCTCGGAATTAGTCTTCTTTCTTCAATTATTTTGCTAAGCCTTTTCAGTAGCAGTTTTTCAAAAACTTTTGCCATGATTGGTATAAGCGATATTGGTCTGTAAGATGTAACTTCTGTTGGTGGCTTACCTTGTTTAGGTATAACAATGACTTCTGCAATTTTCCAATGATGTGGCACATATCTTAGTTTAAGGCATGCGTTTATTATAAATTGGAGTTTCTTGAAGGATATAAGAGGCATTTCTTTCAGAACCTGAGCAGTTATAAGATCGTACCCTGGTGATTTTTTGTTTGACAACTTATGTTGACACATGCTTCTTACTTCTTTGAGCGTGACAAAAGGTATTTCACATTCGTCATTTCTGTCAACAAGCTGTAAGGGATCTGTAGCTGTGCTTGCTGGGAATGGCTTGAAAACATTCGCGAGATGTTCAGCGAAGAGATCAGCCTTTTGTTTCGGGTTTCCGATCCATTTACCAACTTGAGATTTTATCGGCGGGTTTTGTGTCTGAGGTCTTTTTAGGCGCTTAGCTGCTTTCCATAAGGAGTATTCTGTAGAAGCATCCGTCGTCAGACTTTTCAGGAATCTACTTAGTGAATCATTTTTAAACTCACAGATTCTTTTTTTTAATTCGTTGTTAAGACGGTTAAAAACTACCTTATCATCTGGGAATCTCGTGGATTGCCATTTTCTTCTAACTCTTCTTTTTTCCAATATCAACTCCTTTATTTCGATAGGATATTTTATTTCTTTTTCTTTCGCATTCGAAATAGTTAGAGTACATCAGCAATAAATTGTTCTACTTCATGATCAATTTGTTCAATTGTTTGCATAGGGGATCTTAGGTTTATAAAATTTTCAAGTTTGTCTCTGAATTCATTCCAGTTTGTTCTGTTATTCACGAGCTTGGGATTACTTTTTTCTATTATTTCTGTTTCGCTCAGTGATAAAATTACTGGAGTATGATCTGATGATAAATCGTAATTACCTTCGACACTTATATGATTTCGTTTAATACCTTTAACTACGAAAAAGTCTATAAGGTCTGGTATTTTGTTAGTATCAGATGGCCAATATGTTGGCGAACCAGAAGAATAAAATTCGCAGTTGTATTTTCGGCCTGCTTGGTATAGCCGTTTACCTTTTGTTGTTATGAGCCTAGATCCCCATTGGGTGTGTTTAGCATTGAAGTCGCCACCAACAAGGAAGTTATGTCCTAACAAATGTAGGAGTTCTGCATAGTCTTCTTCAGTTGGAGAGCGCCTCGGAGGGCAGTATATAGCTGCTATTTTAAATTCTTTCTTTTTTATACCAATACTAATTGTTGTTACTTGCATGTTTTCATTAGTAAACTTTGGTTCTTCATAGTGTGTTAAGCACTTTTTTATAAGTATTGCTGATCCTCCCCTAGCTTTGTCAGCTGGGTGCGGAGCGTGATAACATGTATAGTTTGGTAATTTATTATCAAGACTTTGTTCAATAGCGAGGTGGGTTTCGGACACCAAACAAATGTCTATATGCTCTATGTCTAAAAAGATGTTTAGTTCTGATACATGCTGTAAAAGACCGTTTGCATTCCATGTTGCGATTTTGAGTGTTCTGTCCATCATTGTTTTTTAAGAGCGACTTCTTCGCTTAGCTGTTTTATGTTTAAATCTTGTTGGTCAATCCTTTTCAGGATGAGTTCCAGCATTTCTTTTATAGAAGTTTCCTCATTCTTCCGCACATTTTTTATAATCTGGGAATAGGATTTATTTTCATCACTTTTGCTTAGTGCAATTGCTTTTCCCGGTTGATTTTTAGTAGTGTTATCGACCGTTACTTTTTTCCTTTCAACTACTGGTTTTGTGTTGGTTGAGTTTCTAAGCTTGTTCCCAGTTTTGTTTTTTCTTTTTGTGTCTTGGAACTTTTTTGCTACTGGACATCCTCTGTAACTTGCAGGAAGATTGCCTTGACAGTTAACACATTTCGCTTTCTGTTCTCTGCCCATGGGACAGTTTTTAGTTGCATGTCTGCCTTCGCATTTAACACAAGCGAACTCGCGATTGCAGTATTTTTGTGTATGCCCAAAGGCTTGACAGCGCTTACATTGTGGAACAGTTTTCGACTTTCGCAGTGGTTCAATTTTGACAACTATGCCCATAATTGATTTAATACTGTAAATCTTATCGAGACTTTCTTTATTTTCAAACGTGAGCATAAATAAAAGTAGAGATCTCTTTTTTGTCGTTGATACCCCAGTGGAGTCTTTTACTATCTCATTTTTAATAAGATTATTGGCATCGAGAGCTTGAAAGCCTTTTAGTATAAGGTCTTCGACAATTTCTTTGGCAACACATGATGAGTGAAGGCCTCTTGCTACTACTTTTATCGATCTTGTAGCTTTATTTTCGTACGAGTGCCACTGAATTTTCTTTTTGTTTAATTCTTCAGTAACAGATCTATACGCATCGGCGTCTTCAACAATGACTTTCCAATTGTCTTTATTGTATGATGTATATTTACATGCCTTATTCGTGCATTTTTCTACTATGCTCTTTAGCTCGCCAAACATTGCCAATCCGGAGATCATAATTGGAGGTGGGGCAGTTTGCCTGGTACCTTTAACGTAAGACTTATTTTGGGGTGAATCTCTTATTTCTTTATTGGATGCTCTCATTATTGTAGCAGTATCTGATTTTAAACCTGTTTGCTGACATTTTATAACAGCCTCTGGGCTACTCTCTGCTTTTTGTTTCTTTGACTTACGTTTATTTCGGTTTCCTTCAGTTTCAAGGAGGAGCTCTTCCTCGTCAGTATGAAACTCATTAGCAGTTTTTTGTGGGCTTTTCACTACTGGTGACTTTTGACTTGATATGTTGTCTTTCACGGACTTTTTGTCGAGCAAGCTGACTTTTTCTTCGAGTCTCTTCACTTGTTGCTGAAGACTTTCAACAAGGGCTTCAAGTTGTTTTCTGGCTAAGATTTCTATTTGCCATTTATCGAAATAATTTTCGGATTCAACTTGGTGGATCTCGTTGTTTTTTGTGGAACACTGCTGATCTTTTGTTTCGATCTTTTCATAGATGGTTCCTTTTTCGTTAATGACTTCTATGTCATTTGATTTTTGCGTTGGGGTTTTCGATGGAGTAACCCTTGATGATATTTTTGGTGGAGTTCTTAGTGTTTTTGAACTCCGTCTATTTCCTAGAAGCAATAATTGGTCCTCCCCAGAATCCGTAGGACCGATCTCCGAAGAGAGTGGATTGATTTTTTTTTATCAAAATTATACTAGTTTGGTATCAACTCACATTATTTGTCAATAAACTTAATTGAAGTCGCGAGCGTTATTGGGCACGAGTACGATAACTTTGGCGCCAAGATATAATAACGAGGGGCTTAATACAAGCATTTTTTACTATGGGAGGGGGGGTCTATCTCCCCCCGTTTAGGCGGTAGGGGCAATTTAAAAAATTATTATTTAAAATGGAAAAAAATAATTAAAAAATAACGGTGATACTTACAATTAAGCTTTATACATTTTTTTAAAGCCAACATTCTGTTTTATTAGCCAGTTTTTAATTCAAGTCAAAACTATGCGTAGTTTTTGAAAAATTTAATTTTAAACTCAAAATTTGAGTAAAAAAAGTTAAAAAAAAGGTTTAAAGTCTAATTTTTCAATACTTCAAGATTATCTACCATTGGAATTTATTGCTCTTATTTGTTTTTGACCAAAAACTGAAAACTAGATGATTTTATGTCTTTTAGTTTTTGAGAAAATTGAAAATAACCACAACTACTACTTTAATTTAATTCTTTTTTTTTGCTTGAGTGGTCTTATTTTGATAGTAACAATGGTAGGTGCGAGTTTGGGTGTATGCAACAGTAAACATTAAACTTTGTCGCCAAAGCTATCGTACTCTCCCCCGATATTGGATCGTAAAATATTTTGGGTCAACCAAAATGTTCACTTTTTTTAAAATTGCTATACTAAATAACCCACCCACTCAATTTTTTTAAATAATTAGTTTGAATAAAAATCTACAACCTACTTACTATTTCCTATTTAATACTACTGTTTAACATAATTTTATACGTATACACAATTATATACTCGTATCGGTTTTTAATGTGGGCTTATCGAATTTTAAATCATTCTGCAAACAATGTGAAATTTAATTAATACAACCATCCATTTTCTTTGAAAAATCGACCTGCCTGCGTTGCATTGTTTTGCGTTCAAAAATGGAAGCAAGTCCCAAAACACTCTACGTCCTTCTTGTTCATTCCCAAGAGAACTAAGAACGTTTATTTTAACGTTCGTCAATATGAAATAGACTGAGTGAGAGTAATGAAAAGATTTGTCTTGACTGATAGGTATAAAGGACGCGGTTGCGGCAGCAAACAAGTAGCTAAGCTACAGGAAATCATATTTTATAAATTATGGTTTTGAGTTATATTCAGCAATATAAGGTGAATCAAAGTTAAATCAACCCCTATAACATTTTCATATCACAATAAAAAAAGTGCTTTATTGTGGCACTGGAAACGAGGAGCGGAGAGAATAATAGGTAAAAATGCCCCTTTTTGAATTATGTGATTGCATGTTTATGTACTTGTGTTATTGGTTTGTTGACTTTTGAAATTAGTTTTGAATTGAGGTAAATAGAGGTTTTGAGTAGTTTAACAACAAGAGTGAGGGTGCAGAGTGGAGTTCTTTGGAATATAGAATTTCGATGCTGGGATGTGAGGTAAGTTTGAGAAAGGAAAGGAAGTAGAATCAAGAAATTTATGAATCAGTGTACATTGTACAATTACCGTACATCCCATGTGTTTAAAATTTGTACACCCAGTTTTTGAGTTTTTGTTGTGAAAAAAAGCTCGACATTCTTTTCTGAGTAAAACTTTTGTAAATCAAAATTTATGCATTATGGAGGTGAGGCGTGTTAACAGTGAGGCATACATATGTACATGTCATCCGCAACTGCCCGCTTGAGCACCAACACACAACACAAAAAGATATGCAAAGTTTTTTTTAGCATTTAAAGAATTTTACTATAAGACTTTAAATTATAATTTTAAAATAAATAAATAAATTAGGTCCATTGAGAACTAGGGCCTAGTGACTTACAACTCTCAACCATTCCTGGTGAACGCGTAATGTTGTCAGGGATGGAGAGGAACTATAGTTTTAAATCCGAATCCGATCGGCTTATTTGAGAAAGCACTTTTTATGACAAGAATTACTCTTAAAAGATTTGTAAATTCCTCGCAAGAGGCAGTACCCGTGTAATGGCACATGTAGGGATTGAACCCAAGACCTCTGGCATGACAGTACCACATAAAAATTATTATTTTACAATATACAATTTATTTATTTATTTATAAATATTGACAATGAATTAAAATCTATTGTTAACAATTCGTCAACGAGCGCTAGCATAAAATTACTTACAGCTCTAATAAAAAGGGTAAAAACCGAAAACTTATGTTTGATAATTTTATAATTATATATGTATATAATTATTGCATAATAGAAATAATAACAAGTAAGCATGTTTCATATATTTATGGTTATATAATATATATGTATGTAATTAGATTTGTATTTTGTGTTTGTGAAGTACTTATCAATATGAATTCAATATTTTTTTATTTGGATCTTGAAGAAGTTCCGCGGTTTTATATTAGTGCTAGTTGGTATCTTGAGGATCTTAATGTGATAAAATTGTTGCATTTTGGGCATATTGGGGTTGGCTCCTTCTTAAAAACGTGTTGGTGAGTAATATGGATGTGTCCAATACTCAGGCGTATAAAATTGGTTATTTTAAGCTTTGACATATTGTAAGGGGAAAATTGGTTTTATTCTGTTGGGGTTAATTGCTTGGTGATGGTGTATATAATGAGACCACTCTTGCTGTCGAGAATTTTTGATTTTATTCATTATAAATCCATTAAGATCTTTTCTTGTAAGAGATTCAAATAGAAATGTTGGAGAGTTGTGAGCTAAATTCGCAGATTGATGAGCAAGTTCGTTTCCTTCAATATCAACATGACCAGGAATCCACATGAGCTTGACTTTTGAAGGTGTTTTTACGAACGTATCTCGGATTCTAGCAATTAAAATTGATTAATGTTTAGTTTTCAAAATAGCTTTTAAAACAGAATCGGAACAGATAATCCGTTTCCCTCAAGTATGTGAAAACTTTTTAACTGCTCCATAAATGGCTTGAGCTTCGGTAGAATGACTTGAAAGATAGTTGTTCCGTCATGCGATGTTATTGCAAAGGACGTATACTAACTTGAGTTTTTGAACCATTGTTGAAAAATGAAATGTCTAACTGTTCAAAAATCAACTAAGTTTAATCATACAATAATATCGTTTTCATCATAATTGTACTGAGCGCAGCCCATATATTACCAACTAAGAGATGATAAAATGAATTGTGTATAACACATATAATTTCTTGTAAATGTCAGGTTCAACTTAATAAAGTTCTTCTTTAACAAAACGTGATCGGGTGAGGTTATCTCATCATTAGTATTCCTTATAAAAAGACTTTAATTTTCAGATCTTAATCTTTACACTAACCTTTAGATGTATGATCATGGAATGTTTTGTGAAACAACATTTTATAAATTATATTGCTGGTATAATCTTTGTTAAAATCGTGAAGATGTAGTGTATTTTGTAAACCAGTTAAAAGGAATTTCACAACTGTTTGACATCTTTATTCTGGTATATATAGCTGCTCGAATTCATCTTTGCCGTTTGTGTTTAATAGCCACGCAAACATCTTTGTCGATTATTGATCCAGTTTGAAAACATAACATAACAGTAAATCTGCGTGTCAATACTAAATATCTTTCTTCGACTTGTGGTACAAAATATAATGCTCTTTCTTGCGGTTTGATGACACGTCGCGTCGGTTTGAATATATTTTTCGTAGATTTTGGACAAGAACCATAAATAGCTAAAGCATAATCTATCTTACTTAGTATTAAAGTTTTGGTCATATAACATGAACGTTGGTTTTTTTAAGAAAAGATACTTTATAATGTTGAGCCTAGACGCTAGCAATTTTTTAAGAGCATAACAGTGTGGTTTCCAGTTGTATCTATTGCTCACAATAAGACCTACCATAGTTAGATTAATAACATTATCAATTTCTATATTATTTAGAGAAATATTAAATTCTGACAGTTAATTTTACGACAATCATGAAGTGTTTTACATTTTTCTTTTTCACTGTCTCTTCATTGTCGAATAAATCTTTCGCCTTTTACAATATACAAAAGTTTACTTGTTTGCCACAAAAAGTTTATACTCAAACTTTTCCATTGTATAAGAACTGTTTCAAAAAATAGAATGAGCTGTACAATTTTCTTACTTTTGTCTACAATTTATGAAAATTACTTTAGGTGATTATAAAATAATTATGTAGTCTAAACAAGCTTAGGAATTTTCAATCTACCAACTAGCTTATGTATACATTTTTTTTAATTCATTAGTTACTAACTTGCACATGACTTTGCGGTGAGTACATGTAATGCAATGTAAAACAAATTTAATTAGTTTTTAATTAACAATTCCAAAAGCTTTTATATATTTATATCGATTATGTTTTGTTAAAAATTATTGAAAAAGAAAACTGATTTAAATCATCCATTTGTAGTCGTGTTTTTCAAAAAAGTAAAGTAATTACAAAATAAAACTGAACGAAAAAATGCACATATTTTCAGTGTTTTTTGAGATAGGCTTTACATTTCCGGTTTGAGATCATTCATAAAGTGGTCTATAACGCGCTATACCGTTTCAGGATTACCCATTCTTTACCGGACCATATTGATCTAGCAAACGTATTACCGTACCATTAAAAAGTGGTTAAGGGTAGCAGTGATTGAAGGATATCAAGGCTCATAGTAAATCGAGCAGCTGTTGCTGCATTTTTTGAACACAGAATTAATCTTCTTCAAAACTGTCATTAAATTAGATAAATAGAACAACAATGGGGATATCAATTGCTATTTGCTTGATTACAATTTGATTTCCTATTTAACACATTTTTTAAAACCTACACAAATTGATCCCAAAATTCCATAGCAATGAACAGTTTATTTGCTCTAGGCTACTTAACCTTTATCCATTGATATATGATCTATTTAAACTTTGAAATAGTTACCAAGCCGAGCAGCAAACATTGCCACACCACCAAAAACAAAATATGTATTATAATACAATTTGTTCTATTTTCTTTTATCTGAAATTGGTTTTTATGCATAATTATGTTACAACACATGTATCGGTCTTTGACTTCAAGTTCCTTTCCAGTCCCACATTTGCACACATGCTTTCAAAAAAGGATCAATTTAATTATCGCTTAGTATCGAATCAGAAAAAATAACACTATTTCCGGGTACGTTCCGCCAGTGATTTCTGCTTGCTTACTGATAAGGGTTGGGCCACATGCGAACAAAATACAGTTTTCAGTTACATACATATATCGATGATTCCTCACCCTATAAGGATGGGATGTTATTGCCATCATCATTCTCATCGCTAATGACATATGAATGACCAATTGTTTTTCAATAAATCAGTAATCCATCTTCTGTACAGCTGACAATTGAGTTTGTCGACTGTTGGCTAGTTGGGAGAGGAATTTGTATCCCTCGAATTCAGCACCCTGCCAAAAGAGGGCAACTGGTGGAATTTTATCGCAAGTGTTAAAGGATCTACAGATTTCTTACTTATCTGTATACATTTCTTAATTCGATTTGTCAGCCTTGTTTCCTTTAAGATGTGTTTATGAAAGTTCAACCCCAAAAGCCCAAATGCCAATTATCTGCTGAACGGAAAATTTACAATCTCTTGGTCAATAAGTTGCAGGAATAAAACTCATGACTCTAATGCGATAATCTCTATTATCCCATTTTTTTCAACTTTTTTTTCTTCAGTTACATATTAGAATTAGCAAATTTATTAAAAAGCCACTACAACCTTTCAAATACAATCAAATCCAATTATTTTTAACACTTTCGTTGAAGATATAATTTTATCTTTAACTGTTTGTAGATAAACTCTCGTTTGATTGTTAAATAAGAAACAAAATCCTTCTTTGTGTAGTACAATCTTTCCTTTTGAGAGGGGTGCAATAAATTGGAAGGCACAGATAAACACGAAAGATATAAATCTTTAAAAAATCTATTAGAACAAGCACATTTCAAATATGTAGTCAAGTATTCATTATTCTGATAAAATGTGCTAACTAATATCAAAAACACCAAATTAAATGAGATTAATATTAAATCAATTTAGGTTTGGTACCATTTCTGTATTTTCGACAGTACGAAGAAAACTACTCTGTTTTATATTCAAAATAGTAGGTATATAAACAACCCAGTACTACTGAGTTCTCCAGGCGCTATCTGTGATGAATCCAGAATCTAGAATATCAACTTAAGTCAGCTTAAAAAACTTCTTTGATGCTGCAAGAACAATGAACTACAAAGGTTGATGTCACAGACATACCCGATAAAAAACCAACACCAGGCTCAACGTCAGAATATTCCAACGACGACCACCAGCACAGAAGTTCCCTGATGGTCCACCGAGCTCCAACTAACAAGGAACCTAACCCAACAATCCCATCATGACCTTCAGCACTGCTTAAAAAAAAAATAGGAAGCGTAACAGATCTTAGATAACCAGGGCCTAGTGACTAACAACTCTCAACCATTCCTGTGTGTGAGTAATGTCAGGGATGACCTAACCTAAAATGCTTGATTTCAATCAGAAAATACTTAGTTCCAATCAGGAAATTTGTGTTATATAACAGACATTTTCAATGAAAGCTATAACCAACCTGTCAAAAAAATTCCAATGATTGGTTTAAATTGTGAAAAACCAATGATAGCTATAACGGGCCTCTTAAGGGCTATTATTGAAAATGATTTCCCCGGAAACACATTTCCTGGAATCAAGCATTTGAGGTTAGAGTTAATCATTGAAAGTAAAACTGAAATGAAGAAAATCAAAGAAAATGGAACGCTTACATTGAAACGATCTCATATTATAATTATAAAATTAAAAATCAGCTGGTCATTGAAAACGATTTAACCTTTAAACATTATAAATGAACTAAAAGAAATGTTCTGTACTGAAATATTCCTATATCTACTACATTCGCTGTCGAAAAGACAGCAAATTAGTAAAATGTATAAAAACAAACAAAACAAAATTATTTATTTGATCAAGTTAAGATTGAAAATTGATTGGGACAATTATTCAACTATTGAAGATTTAAGAAACTTAAAAGATGTGGACGAAGCAATTCGACAAAATGTGTATGGAAATACAAAGGACGACTGGGTCGCACAACATGCTCATGTATCCAAAGAGTCTGTTTACAAATTTTTCCTGTAATTTAAATTTTAAAAATGTACCTCCAAAAAAGTTTGTTTTTCAAAATTTAAATGGCATTTGATTTCTTAAAAAAATCTTTAGAGCGGTTTTTTTGTAGATTAATTTTTTGTTTATAAAAGTTTTCAGTTTAGGTCTAAAAATATTCTTAGTATGCAGTTATTAAGAGCTTATTAATGAACGTTTTACATTTGAATTTCGTAAAAAAATAACTACCCACTTTCGAGATACATATGTATATATAATATGAACTTCGAAAAAAAATAAATGTTTGATCTTCGAATGTTATTAAGGAAGTATAATAGGTGGTGAAAAAAAATTATTGAAATCGTTTAATTAATTATTGATAAAACTTAAAAACAATATAACGGTTATATGGGGGGTACCCTTCTGCAGCAAAACAAAAATATATTTTTTTATTGAAAGAAGCCAAATTAAGAACAAAAATTACCAACAGAGAAGGTGCAATTTCAAGTGAGCTGATTGTATTAGGAGGGCTCAGATATCTTAAATTATGAAAAATTATGAACAACTTCTAAAACACTTGAATATGCATGATATTCAAGTGTTTCAGAAGTTGTTCTTTGACTGCCACAGTTTTTCCCAACAATCCCTTAGTAATTATGTGAAGAAATTTGCTATAGCCTTGGCCTCGAAAGCCAGGGATTTCATCAAATTTTCCAGTGAGCCTTTGGAAAAATGTTATCAGTAACATCAAATTATCTTTAGTAGCTTTATTCGCAGTCTGTCGGAAAAAAAGTTAGATTTAATTTACGGAATCAGGGTCCGAATTACCGCATCAGTCATCGAGTCACACGTGACTAAATTATTTGAATTTGGAATTACCGCTAACTATATCGAGCAGTCAGATACAATGATTTCACATTTTCTCATCAGCCACAGAATTGAATTTGCCTCCCAAGTTAAACAGCTCACTGGTAGTGTACAACATACGAGTTTTTTTGAATAATGCGAAAACTGTATTAAATTTATTCTTCTTAGGAATTTAAACAAATTCAATTCCGAATAAAAAGATGTTATTTCGGAACTTATGTCCTGGCATTAAGATTTGGTTAAAAATATGTAGCCTGCAAAAAGGGTGCAATAACTGCTGTTGACATACATAGTCCCTCCAAGTCTGTGCTTAAAATTACATATAAAAAAGCCTTTTTATTGGTTCAGCCTGAGCCTCTTAAAGGTATTTTTTTGGATTGGTTTGGCAATCATAGCGGATTCCTTTGTCCCTTAAGAGTCTTTGCTCCACAGCTTGGTCCTTTTCTTGCAATCATTTTTCCACACAAAACAAATAAAACGAATTCAAAAAATCTCATCTGTCAACCAATAAAGTCTCGATGAAAATTAAAGAGACCCGATGTTGTTAGACGTTACACTACACTACGAACGCCACCATACTGAAGTTGTAAGTCGTATACGACGACGCATTTACATACTTATCGAAATGTTTTTCGATTGCTTTTGGTATTTCAAGTCATAATTGATGTTTATTGTTGCTTAAGAGTTTTTCAGATCCACTAACAAATTCTCAATTCGGTTGAGATCGGGAGAACTGAAGAATGCTTGGGATTGTTATCATACCAAAAATGCCATCCAAGTGACATATTTTCCTCAAAGTACGGAAGCATGACCTCTTTCAAAATGTCACGATATTTTTTTTTTAGTCATGATTATCCTGAAATTGGAAGATCGGTCCAACATTTAATCAAGAAAAGCAACTCCACACCATGATGCCTCTGCCTCCTTTGCTTAAAGACGCCTAACATTACTTCAGCAATTAGGCCTAAAAAGCGTTATTTTTCAACATTCCAAAGAATATAGCGAAACATCGTTTGCCTTGTCAAATAAATTCCCTATTATTTTGAACAACTGTGTATATTTACATTTAATGACAAATGCAACACTGGTTTTGTCGTCTTACAAACGACCAACGCTTGCAAATTATTGAATTCAATATGAATATGCGTCAATGGCGGATGCAGGGGGCGGTCATGACCACACCCATGGGAGATAATTTCTTGTATTTTTGTAGAAATTCCTTTCAATTCAAAACTAATCGTATTGAGTTAATAGATATGACCCCCATTATATTTTGAATTATTTATTATACTAAAACAAAATTTTTATTTTACGTCCTAAAACTTTGTTGCCAAAAGAACCATTTTGAACTCAGGACTGGCCCAGAAAATAACATAAATCGGAAATTCAGCCCTATTCCTTTAATTCCATCTAAGTTTTGCACTCGTAAAAAAATTCGAATCAAACATGACATTACGATGGTAGAAAAGTCGAAAAAAGTGGGTCTGTCTGTCTGTCCTGGCCCCTTCAGCCTAAACCATTGTGCCCATTGAAATTAAGGTTTTCAGCGGATTAGCTTAAGGTGTTTTTTTATTTTTGTTTTAATACGAAAAATAACAGCAGTCCCCACACACATTTTTTGGTTTAGGATTTTTAACTCTATTTTTTTTTCAAAAATGAACCGATAGATTTTTTTAGAACTTTCTCTATTTTTTTTTTTTAAGAAAAACATATTTTGGTATTGCTAAAAAAGGGTACCACTCATAAAACCGTTATTTTGTTTTTAAGTTTTCTCAAGAACTGATCGACCGATTTCAATAATCTTCTTCTTTCAGTGCAAGCTCTTGTCGATGATGAAATTTTTAAAATGGTAATTTTATTTTGATTTTTGAAAAATAATTGATATCTCAGAAAGGGGAGAACATTTTTTAACGAAATTTAAATGCAAAATGTATATTTATAAGCACTAAATAACTGCATACCAAACATATTTTAAAGACAAAATTTAAAAAGTTTTTATATAAAAATTAGTTTAAAAAAACCCGCTCTAATGATTTTCGAACAAAAAAAAATTAGTTAATCTAGGTTTTTTGAAAAATAAAATGGCATTTAAATTTTTGGGAAAAACTTATTTTGCAGGTACATTTTTAAATCTTAAATTATAGGAAATATTTTTAAACAGACTTTTTTGAAGAAATTGGCAAGTTCTAGCGACTCAGCCTTGCATTATATTTCTTTCAAAATTGATTTTGGAATCTACTTTTTGAAGTGAATTTGCTTAAGATGTTCTAGAACTGAGGTTTAAACACGAATTTCAAGAGTATAAATGTCCCAAAAACAGCAAAAGTGACATTGTGTTAAACTTACTAACATGTACCTTGCTAAACAATAGCGTTGTTAAATAATTTAAAAACTACATTTGTCGCTTTAGCCCTTGAAATGTGGACATTTAAGGTTAAGATACACATTATGTTATTTAAATTTTGTTAGCCTCCTTTACATATATTATATTATATATTTAAGAACATTTTTAAGCGGTGAGTAAAACTCGTCCATATGTTAAGCGTGTCAACCCCCCCCCCCCCTCATTAAAAGTCTGGATCCGCCCTTGATATATTCGTGCATCTGATTAATACAGATTTCGAAACAAATTGAATGGTAATTAGAAATATAAGTCTAATTGTACAAACGTAAATAATGAAGCCCTCGACAAGTCGTATGAAAATGAATTTCAAGATCTCAGCACTTCTTTTTTCATAATGTGCAGTTGAGGAATTCCTTGGTCTGTTCTAGTCATTCAAACATCCATTTATTCTTCGTTACAGAGATTTTCAACAATTTGTTCATTCTCCGTTTTACCAAATCACCAAACAAATGTTGGTATCTTAAAAATATCCCTCGCTAAGAAATAATCGCTTTCTTTTGAGTGAATGAGTATAATGCTCCTTATATCCAACAACAACTGGTACCATGGAGTATGAACTTCATTGAAAAAGCCTTTACGATATTCGATTGCCGAAGCCGATGGAGCTGGGTGCTAGATGCTGAAGACATCTACAAGGAATATAAGTTCATTCTTGGGGAATAAACACGAAAATCTCTGTTCTCTGTGAAACAAATTACTAAAAAGGACGAAGAAAGCAATGGTGACCAAACTGAGAAAGTAGGGTGGAAACCTTTCTTGAATGTATCTCAATTACACGCCTTCTTAAGCACAATGTCAAATCTCCTTAAAATTGTAGTTGTCTTTCTTCTCGTTCTCTTGCTTTATCGTCTATATTTTGTAGTTTTACTTAGCTGACATTAAAACCCTCATCCGTTTACTCGTTTATCTATTTTATATGCTTTGAAAATGAATTCAGAAGAAAAAAAAATACACTCGATTTGTTAGATACCTACTTATTTATTCCAATTTATACGGACACATGTATCTAGTATCTACATACAACTAATTCTACAGTAAATTATTTGAACTGAGCTTAAACGGAAAAACGGAAATAGAAACTTTCATGTTTCATGATGAGGAAGACGAAGACAAAAACGACCAACACCGCATCTATGTAAGAGAAAATTTAATTGTATAAATAGATTACATCGAAAAAAGTTTATTTGGTGAAAATAAATTAATTGAGGCATTACTCGTACCTACTCCTTGTTTTGGAGTGTTAACGGTATCAATTTCAAAAAATGTATTTTCCCATACATTTTGTATTTATTTAATATCGCGTCATGATTTTACGACGCGATTATCATGATAGATGAAATTTATGCTTACGCTGCGAGTTTTTTGACTTCCCATATGAATTATATTTATCGACGTTTCAAGGTCCCTAGAATTAATGATTTTTAGAGAGATATGTAAATAACTTCTTACGTTCAGGTTACCATTTTTCGCCGTCCATATCTCAAGAACCAGTAGAGATATCAACTTCAAATAAATGTTGTTACACAGATAATAACACAGAAAGATGCAGAAAGGACGTTCAAATAAATTGAGTAGGTGTTTTTTTTATTCGTACAGTAATTTTAAAAAAGTGAAAATTGAATGGTAAACCAAAATATCTCAACCAATAATAAAAAGTTGGTAAAAATTGATTTTCAATTCGAATAATTTGATAAAAAATTAAGACATTAACTTCAAACTAATTTCATCTCATAAAAAATATTGTTTTCAACATTCAGTCCAATTTTTGTAAAAATCTAACGGTCTGGCATCGCACCAAAGTTTTTTGTAAATGCAAAAATAAAACTTTGTAGTACCCGTGGCGTGATGGTTAGTGCGTAGGACTGTCATGCTATAGAAGCCTTGGGTTCAATCTTTGCCTGTGCCATCTTAAGTTTTTTTCACTGGTACTGCATCTTGCGAAGAATTGACAAATCCTCCAAGAGTAATTCTTGTCATGAAAAGTGCATTCTCAAATTATTATATTAAATTATGTTAAGAGTTTAACAATTTAGTAGTTAGCAATTTGCTTAATAGGTATTTAGGACCTAAGGAGTCCAAAATTTTGAATTTTTCTTTTTGCTTTACTAACTGGTACATTGCTAATTGTCTTTTATTATAAAACGACCTGGAAGATTTTTTTATTATTTTTTTCTTGATTTTTTTTGAGAATTGTTGTATGTTAAATGTTGAAAAATATTAGCAACAGTATTTACATATATGGGATGAAACAAGTTTAAAATCAGTGGCGCAAAATTTTAAACAACCTATTATTAAGGCCTTAGCACGATACTAGTTAACAATTTACTAAATACATAGTAATCTACTAACTTTTCACTAATTTTAAACACTTTTTATTGTTTTGCTAACTAGTATCATGCTAAACCCATTTTATTAAAAAAAAAACCATGAACACATCTAAATAATGACAGATTGTGGAGCAAACATCGGTTCCCATCGATCACCGAAATCAAGCATCAGTGAGCGCAGTTAGTAGTCAGATGGAAGACCGACTCGAAACCTACCGCGTGCTGTTGTCATGTGTTCTTTCTAACTGTTCGTTCTTCTTTCTCCTCTGTCCTTCTGTCTTGTATTAATGTCTTGTATTGTTATCGACTTATATAGTCTTGTCGCTCAAGGTGCTGTGTTCTCTACTCTGTACATTTATGTGCCGAGTAGTGTGAAATGTAATGTAATGTACAAAAAAAACATATGTACCTTATTATTTTTTTATTTATTTTATTTATTTTTATTTTATCAAAAATATACCTGGAGTAAAATTCACCATCGTCCAGCTCTTCAAGAGGATTTGCTCGAGCTTTAAAACTTTTAACTTTCCTACACAACACTGAATCCTCAAACATTTTAAAATCTTCTTCCTCCGAAAACATTTTAAATTAATTTACTTTTTATGATATCTATAAATAAATTTTATTTCACAATTTATCAATTTTAAAACACTTTGTCACATTTGAGAAAAATGACATATGTCATACAGATACTAAAAAGATAAAGTAGCCATTTGGTGATTTTAACTTTAGTAAAATGTTAAGAAGATAGTACGATACTAAACTCGTTTAAAATTATCAAAATCCTTTTTTTAACCTAGTATCATACTAAAAATGATTTAACATCGTACTAAATCGTCTAAAATTTGGCGCCAGTATCTTTCTTTGTTCTCAAGAGACTTTAGTTGAAAAACAATTTTTACCAGTTTTTAGTCGTTTTTTATATTTTAGTTTTTTGATAAATTAATTGTCAGTTGGATTTTTCAAACAAAAATTGATTTTACTAAAAATTGTAAAAAATATTGAGACCAATGTTTTTATAAGATAATATTAATTTTAACAAATTATTAAGTAATTTTTTAAGATTGAGTTTTTTTTTCCAAAAACACTGTAATCTACAAAAAACTGATAAGAAATAGTTTTCGACTCAAGTATTTGGCGAACAAAGAAAGATATTGACTTCAAATTATTTATCTCACACTTAAAGTTAAAGTTTTAAGTAAGACAAATCGACAGTCGGGATGGGAACTTATCAGTGTGGGTCGAAACCCAGCCTGTTTTTAAAAATTGTCATAGTAAACAAACAACCACTCAATTTTTTCGATTTTTATTATCTGTTCTTGAGATACATACATTATATCCGACGAAAAAAGGTATTCCGAAAGTACGCACACGTAGACATCTCTCCCTTGATTCAGATTCTTGAGATTTCAATTAACATATTATGTAAATTGTATTAGATATGGATAGTTTTAATTCATGTTGGCGTGACGTATTTTTCGTTATATCTGTGTAAACATTCGATATTTTAAATGTTAAAATTTTTCATAAATGTTTGAAAAGTTAAGTTAAGTTACTCATACTTTTTGCATGAATCCTTTCATATTACAACAGAATTTTAAATGTGTTACATAACAGTCAAATATATTTAAACGCTAACGGGCTAACACTACGAGCGTTCGGGTGATTTTACTATCTTATTTTTTTTGCTTTTCACTACATACATACATATGTTTATATAAACGCCTTCTATATACATATATTCAATTCATCGTCACATATAGAGTCTCCCTAAGCTTACCCCTGCTGCATGCGTCCTATTAAATATGTGCTAGTTGGTTTCTAAGCAGCTAAGTCGACCGGAAAATTAACTTACACTTTGCTTCATACTTGATACACACCCAGTGTTAAAGGAAATTTATTCGCATGTTCTTACATTCCTATTAGATAAGAAATCTATTCGCTTACTCCTCATTGAACAAAAAGAAATTCTGTGCTCTGTATTCTGTCCTGATGGCATAACTGGTGCCAACACTGAAAAAAAGGAAGAGACTATCGTTCCACTTAGTTAAGCTCCATAAAAAGAAGAATTCACATATATGTATACAGGGATACAGGATCGTGTTGTGTCATATACTCGTACATATGTATATATTTGTATATACGATAGCCAAGGACTTATATAATTTGTCTCGTTTAATCAACAATTTGTCTCTGTGTTCTGAACATAATATTGTCAAGGAAACATGAGGATTCCTGAATGAGTTGTGCAATTTCCCATGTAAATGGCAGTAAATACGTCTCAATCTCAAGCCAATTTCCCAAAAACTCAGAGATACAGAAATCATCATAAAGATTTAATCGAAATCACCAAATCTTAATGGCAATCCTATCCACTTTTTTATATCTTTGAAGGATGAGAATTACAGTGTCCTTATGTGAATGTGAAGCAATTCTTGAAGTTGAAGTAAACTGAAGACCATCGTTGTACAGCAAAGCAACAACAAATAAGGGTAATATACTATTTCCCATTGAAGGAACGGTGCATATTGGAGCAGTCAGTATATACCATTACTCGGATACGATACATAATGGAGTTAGTGAATTCGATATAGAAAATCTTAGATATACCACCCATTTCAATGCAAATAGAGGTCAATCGTTGAAAGCTTTGTTTTCATTATTTATTCAAAGAGGAGATAGAAATGAAATAGCATAGTCGAGTCTTCGTCATCATATCCTTTCGTCTATAGATCCATATATTGATATAAGGATTTTCTGTGTTATGCAATATATGTTTATGTGTTTATGTGAATCCTTTTTATTAAGGCGAAGTCCTGGGATTGGAATGAGATTTTGAAGAAATCTCATTCGAAATTGAAAACCACTTAAGCCAATCAGTTCAGTGAATGATGATGAGACGATGACGCCGAAGGACGTAAACCTACATAAGGACAAAGACGAGGGGTGTCAAACTGAGGATCCCAATGGGATTCATATAATTAAATTTAATTGGTATTCAGATTCAGGCAAATGGTTTATGTTGGTATTTACTAGAAACTGGAAGGCATTGTGTGTGGTATGGATTTGTTGAAAATTTGGAATTTGTTGTTAATTGAATTTCAGTAAAGGAAACAATTCAAGTGGTTGATGTTTTGGTTTGGAACTGCTTTATTGTCAAAGCACCTGCATTGATTATTAAAATATTAATTGAATAGGTTAAAGATAAAAAAGTGTCATACTTGATAAACTGGTAGTTAACCTTTCCAGATTAGATTTGTAATCAATATTATCTATAAAATCTATCCGAAAAGTATCGAAAGCCACACACACATACTTTTTTCAAAAATACACATTAAGGTATAGTCTAGCAGATATATTCCTTCTCCTCTATACATACTACGTACAATGTTGACATATCTACTACTCCACAACTCAATGCAAATCCAGTACTTCCTGTACTAATATTATAAATTATAAAGGCAGTTTGTTTGTTTGTCCGTCCTTCACGTCGCAACAAAGCACTATTAAGACATCATTTTTTGTGTGGAGGTATTAAGGAGGCTGGAAAGTGTATTTAGATACTTTTTATCACGGTTAAATATCTTATTCCCAACTTATTCGAGCAGATCCGCCGGTAACACTTACAATTATACATACTACATACATATTATATTCGATAATCATTTATCGAAATAAAAACATGATTTACAAAATAAAATGAATGACGATCAATTTATCTGTCAAAGGGCGATTGTAGCATTAAGAAACAATGTTTGTTTTGAAAACAAATTCAAACATATTGGATAAAATAGCAGGAGATTGAGGGAGTTTTTCCCAATAGACGCAGTCATGGACTCAGAACAGAGTACTTCGGTAGCGTTTCAAGTCTTTCACGTATGTAAGCTCCAATTGAAATTAGGCGTGCTAGTAATGCTTTTGCGAAATTAAGATGCCCCTCGATTATATTTAACGGTACAAGACTTTGTGTCACATAACTCGGGCGAAATATGTTTAGTGCTAATATACTAACCGGCGGCGGCGTTAGAAGGGTTAAAATGTTATTATTCCCCGATTCCCAATAATTCCTACAGATCTAACATTCCAATTCAAAAGGCTTCGATTCCCCTTTAAAGTTATTTCCGATACAACAATTAATAAGGCGCAAAGGCGAACACGAAAAGAAACGATAAAAAAGGGTAAAACAAGAAACTACGAGGATATTCAAGTGACGTAAATGAACCAACGATGTTATTATCACCAATCAATTTATATGCTCAACGTTCAATACTGTCCAAGAGGCTAAAGTAAGTTGCATAAGCACCCAGCCCAGAGATAGGAGTTGTACGCAAGCTTTAGACGTACACATATTAGTCGTAACAGCCGGATCAAAGGGGGAGAGAAACTTCTTGTATAGCCTTAGGATACCCAAACATCTTGCGGTATTTTTGTCAACATCGGGTGTATGTCATCGAGAATATCGAGATGTTCCGTCTCATTGATGCAAGTACCATCCATGGACAATGGTGGTAAGGAGATTCTATCTCGCTTTAAAGATGATACCATTGGGTTTTAGTATCAGTATTAAATTCCACGCGGTTTTTCATTCTCTATTATACAATGCTCCTTAGGTCGGAATTTATTGACCTTATCATATTTTGTCTTTGTAGATCCACACCCTCCTCCATTCCTGACAACATTAATCGCGCACAGGAATGGTTGAGAGCCTTAAGTCACTAGGCCCTAGTTCTCAACGGACTGTTGCGCCACTTAATTTATTTATTTATAGATCCACACCCTAAGAAAATGGATGTGAGTCTGAAAACGAATATGAAAAGCTTAGAATACTATTGTCAGTGAAAAAATGTATTGGACTAGAAGTAAGACAGGACATCATTATACAAAAATGATAAAAGGTGTTGGAGATAGAAAAGAGCCCTGGGGCATACAAGCATTTATTTTTGGTTTTCAGACTTGAACCCATCTAATACTGCTTGTATTGATCGATCCAAAAGGTAATTTAATTACTAATAAACATTTATCACTTTAACAAAAGACAGCGCATTACTTTTGGTTCCTCTTTGTTTCTTTATATTGTGGATTCGGTGCTAAAAGGGATTGCTTTTTTTCAGCAGATTTAAAATGTATACATTCACGACCTTATTTTCAGATAAAAAAAATAAAAAGCAATTAAGTGGGGAAGGAAGTTAGGCAAAGCTATTTATAAGATGAGCTGATGTAAAAAAATCTTAGAATTTTGATTCTCAAAAACAAAGATTAGGCATTTAAGCGAGAAACACTTATTTAGTATTACTATACATACTTCTTATTTTCTGCAATGAAGAGAAGTGAGATCCAAATATATGCTAAGTTCTGTCCCTCTAAGTGAGGGACGTTAGAAAATTGCTAGTTTTATTAGAACGTACTTTAACTTTATAAAAATTAACCAACCCTAAAAGAGATTGAAACAAAACAGAATGGGCGAATACGAACACTTAAATTATAATTAAATGCTATTGTTATTTGCTATTGTTTTATTGATTTTGAAACAAGTTTTAAATTTTTTTTTTGTTTATTGTGAAAGTAGGACTTCTTTCGAAATTTTATGATTCCTGAAGAGAAGAAAGATTTAACCTTACCTTAACACTCATTGAATTTACAAAATTGTTCACTCAAAAGTAATGGCAAATATATTTTTTAAATAATACATATAACGGTTCATTGTCTACGCAACGAGTCTGTAATATAATTACTGCTTGCAACTAATCGACCAGCTTTTAGATTTATTGGTTTAAAAACCTCATCAAATTGAAAATTACACTAATTCACACATCTGTTAACCAATGAAATTCAATTAGGAATCTGTTACTGGGAACTAGTGGTGAGATAATCATTGGCGATTCCTACTGCATCATGTGCATCAGACCGTCGCCGAATTTAATTCAACCCCTTTTGTTTGTCGGCCTCGGTGAGTAATTTCATCGTAATCGTTCATTTGGACAATTTACCATCAGGCAGAGGCATCAGTTTAAGTGTGCAGTCGTTACATTCGCCATAGTCTGCTGGTATGGGTGTTGCTTTTGTATAACTTACAAGCTAACAAAACTGTCGTTAACTGGCCTAGGTTTCACTTTTACCATTGTCAGATTCAAATAAAACAAAACGAATCAATTGCAACTTGTTTTTAACTGATTTGTCTTGCCATTGCCATCGGCCGGCGGCGCGGCGCGGCGTTCGAAATAATCCTATACAACGTAGAAAACCTTCAGCCCAACAATATAAGGGTTGTGTATTTTGTGAGATAAGTGATATATAGGTTATAAAAGGTGTTGCAATTACTGATTTTGAGCATAGCATGATTATGTTGCTTTAGAAGTCATGCACTTAAGTGTTTAAAGTGATTACGAATCTAATATGTATAGAACCAAATACAAATGCAAGAGTATGCTTAGTTGTTGTTAAAGTAAAAGTATCGTCACTATCAGAATCAATGCAATACGAATAGGATATATGAAAACAGAGGAAAGGCTACGGTTGTCGCGAATAGCTAATGAACAGACTAACTTCTACCCTAACTATAACTTTCAGACAAGACGAAGTGCTTACTTTACCTCCAAGTGCGGTGGTCGCTGGTAATAATTTATGTATCCCGAAATGCATATTTCAGCTAAAATTGTAAATACGGAGCTATCTCTGGGATAGGTTATGGAGGTGAGCATTATTTATAATCCGCTAAAGAAATCGAAACAATGCGTCGGAAAAGGAATGATCACACGTTGCAAACTTTTGGATATGGTACCCGGACAATGATTGAAATGTGAGGACCTTCTTGGATGCAAGAAGCTAAGACAAACAAAACGCCAGATTCCTTCAATTAGAGAGAGAGAGAGAGAGTTCATGAGGTATAAGATGGATATCTTAGGGCTAAGTGTAATACGATGGTTGGGATAGGGCAAATGTAAGTCTACACGCGTAACACTGTACTTCTCCATTCCGGGAAAACACATGGGACCGCTCGGAAAGCTGGTGTTGGAAGAAGTCTGACTTCATGGGATTCACTAGGTGGACGAGTTCTGGAGATCAGATTCCGGACGTAAAGTCACCATCATACAATGTTACGTACCAACGTAACTCTCCCCAGACAAAGAATACTTCTACAGTCGACTTAGTGCATGCCGCCTGTAACAACACACCGCACGGAGACATCATAATGGTAATGGGAGACTTGAATGCTAAGTTAGGCAATATAACAACGAATGGAGAAAGCATGGAGCTAACAGTTCCAACGACAATGGTAAGAGGTTTGTGGACTTCTGAAACGCTAACCATCTTGTGATTGGTGGAACGATGTTTGAACACAAAATAACCTGGGTGTCGACGGATAGACAATCTTCTTCAGACCAAATTGATCACTTTGCGAAAAGTGATCGTTCCAGAATCGATTTGTAAGTGATTGCCGTCATTTAAGAGCTTTAAAAATCCAGCTCCACGGTCCCATAATAGGCGTTTTCTCCCCATTCCATTACACAACCTCCTTTGCTGTGCTTTAATTTTCAAGATAGATTTCTTCCTTTCTTTAATAATGGAAAAAGTAGCTATATCTATCAGGTCCTTAGAAAATATTTTTTTTTCATCGAAAAAGACGACGGAATTCCAAGCTCGGTTCCACCATACTTCTTTTATCTGATTTAAAACACGCTAATAGGCAAATTTAGATCTTGCACCTATTCATGTGAAAAAAACAGGTTCTTTTTATGACCTTCTTTGGAAAAACCGCCATAAACTTGTATTTATCAACTTAATTCAACATATTTATTGCAATGCAAACTTAATACATAGACAAAGTCCTCAACTACCTCAAAGTTATAGCTGTCCATGGTGACGTTTTGTCCAAGACGTCGTTGTTCAATGTCCGCTTTTGATGACAGCATATACATACTTGGTCTTTGACCACTAAACCCATCTTCTTCGTAATGCTCAAAAACGCTCTACTGACATCAATGTCAATATCATCTGCGTATCCGAGTAATTGGAAGAACCTTTGGAAGATTATGCCTCTAGTGTTGACGGTTGAGTTTTGCACAATTCTTTCCAGAACGATAGTGAGGAAGTCGCATGACAGTGCATCGCCTTATGGAAAACCTTTTTTGACATCATTTGACAGGGATGCCAAAACTAGACATTGCTCTGTAGAGCTCTTCCCTATAGATGTCATACGCGGCTTCAAAATCGATAAAGAGATTGTGGGTATCGGTTTGAAGTTCCTGTTTTTTTTTTTTCCAAGATCTGCCGTACTGCTTTGAATAGTTCGGCAGCTCGTCCTCGATCGTGCGCTTTTCATGCCCTCTTTTTTTTCATCTAAGAAGCCGGTGTTCCTCTCTCCTCGCGAGCAACTCTGGTCCTTCCGTACAGCGCCGCACAGTGGAACGTCTAGTACAAAATTCCGGACATTGGGTGATTTTTTATTTTCATTATTTGAAATATTTTTTGTTTGATATGCATAGAAAATTGTCGCCTCGTTTACATATAAAACAGTTTTTTTATGTACACTCTTTAATTTTCAAATAATAGGGACTTAAAGATGCAGTATTTTTAAAACCAAAAAAAATTTAATTTTAACGCATTTTTGTAATTTGTTTTTCTCCGACCCTTTTTATGTTTTATTTTCGAAATAAATTTTGTAGGTATGAAATTGGTTCATTTAAGCTTATCAATTAAAAAAATTTTTAAAAGAAAGTTGTTTTAACTCTAAAAAAAACTCTTTTTGTGAGTATTTTTAAAAAATCCTAATTTCATGTTTGAAGATGTTTTTAAAAAAATGCTCGAAAATGTTCGGACTTTGGGTAGTCTTAAATAAATTTCAAACTTCTTTGGAGTCATATCTTAAAAAAATTGGATCCGACCGCTTCCGACCCCGCTCCCTGGAGGGTTTTTAAAAATCTCCCTCAGAGCTGAGAAACCTTAAATAAAATAAGTTTGTTGACTGGAGAAGGGGGTAGGGGCATCTTTGCATTATAAATAATAATAATAACTGACATAAAGAAATCTAAATGTTTAAACAGTGACACCACGAGAAAAAGGTGAAGAAATAGATGCAGATGAATTTCAAAGCTACGCATACGCTACAGCTCAAATTTATGTTTCCACTTATCCTTGGTATTTTATGCGTCCCACGATTCATAAGATACTAGTGCATGGGGCTGATATTATAAGAAATGCTTTAATACCGATCAGAAAGCTTTCTGAAGAAGCTTCAGAAGCTAGACATAAAGATTTTCGAAAAATTCGTGAAAGTTCCACCAGAAAAATGAACACATTTGTAACAAATGAAGACGTGTTAACCAATTTACTAATATTTTCTGATCCCCACCTTACATTTTTATCACCTTCATTGGTAAAATACAAAAAACATGACATTCGTGAAGAAGCTTTGAAATTAATTAAATTACCGCAAGAATCATCAAGCGAAGAATCAATTTCCGATGAAAACAATGCAGAATGAAGATGTCTATACTTTCTTTTTATTATTATTTTTTTTATATGAATTGTTTTTTTAATTGTTGAAAAATATATTTTATTTCGTTACATATTTAAAAAAAAAGTGCAAAAATGTACAACAAACTTGCAAAATGAATAAAGAGCAATTAATATTAATTGTTTTTCCTCCATAACATTAATTTTATTTGCTTCAAACTGTTATTTTTTTTTTGGAAAAGTGCTTAGTTTTTCAATTTTTTTATAATAAAGTATGAATCTATAATTTTTCAAGTACAAAATAGTGAAAACCGTTTCAAAATCCATCCATTATTTCAAAAGTTACAGCCCGATGACCACTTTTTCATGTTTTCGTTCCACTGTGCGCCGTTTTGTATGCCTGCTGTTTCACTGCGTGCGCTTGCCGGCATTCGTCTTCAAACCAGCGGTTTCGCTGTGGTGGCCTAGCAGAGCACTTCAGAGGCGGCATCTCCGATGGCTGCAAGGCAATGTTGCCACTGGTTTTCAATGCTTAATGCAGGCAGCATAGGACTCCTTAAGAGGTTATTAGAGACTCGATCGGAAAAGGACATGGCAGTCTCTTGTGATTGTAGCCGTCTAAAGTCGAAACTTCTCACAGCACTTCCTTGTTTTAGCTTGGATCGGGATATCCGTAGCCGTACCTTGGCTACAACGAGGTAGTGGTCAAAGTCAAAAAGAGCTCGAAGAATATGTCTTTGGTGTCTTCATCTTTCTCCTTTGTTGGGGCATGCGTGCATGCTAGGCTTATGTTGACGAATTTAGCCTTGATGCGGATTGTCGTGATGCGCTAGCTCACACTGTTAAAACTCAAGACTTTTTTGCCTGAGTCTGGAACTAGACTCAGGCAAAAAAGTCTACAAATCCACACCCAAATAGACGCTGTTTTGTTCTCGGTAGCAGTCGCCGCAGTATATGTACATCACAGTCTTTAGTTTGCGTTTGCCCGGTCCATCATATCGCACTTTTTGGATGGCGTTAATATCTGCCTTGCAGCAGTTTAGGGCTTCCGCTAATTGTTCGGCTGCACGTGGTCTGTTAAGGGACCTAACATTCCACGTACAGATCCGAAGTTCGTTGTCCTTATTTCGTTTGCGTGGGTTGTCAACAGTATCCGAGGCTTGTTGGTGCTTCGTAACTAAGGTATTTTTTACGTCTTCAGGAAGTCACCCCGACGGCACAACCCCCAACCTGGAAGTCCAGATCCTTAGTTTAACTTCAAGGACGGGGTGCCGGATAAACCGGTCCTTATAGGCCTGGGCTCCGAATATGTCGTAAAAGCCCTATAAGGTGTCCACTAAGAAGTTCAACCTCACTGGAACTGTAGACGCCGCCGTTGATTCCATCTCGAGAATTCGTCCGTTGCCTTCTGGATAAGGAGAGGTGCCTTAATGGAAACACCTCTCCCCTCTCTCGTTTGCTGCCCCAACAACTTTCCACTGGGGTTAGAACCCAATCTCCAGTTGAGGTACTAGGCACCGACGTTCTTTGTCTAGGTGAAGAAGTGCGTCGATTGTTCCACGTTCTTGTTGGAAAGCCACTTAACGACTGTCGATAAGATTTTCTTTTTCTAGAAAACAAATTTATCGTCTGGGTATTATTTTTCTAAAACTTTGCCTGTACAAGGGAGAAGCGATATAGGACGATATCCAGAAATAACTGAAGTGTCTTTGTTTTGTTTGGGTATTGGGACAATATTCAACTTTCCAAGATTGAGGAATTATATCATGGTTAAATATCTGGTTGAATAAATCTAGCAACCTTTTTTAAAGGGTAAAGAACCATTTTTAAGCATGGCATAAGAAATGAGATCAAACCCAGGAGTCGTTCCTTTAACTAAGTGCAGACAGCTTTCTTCTAATTCTGTCATATTTAAAGGACATTCAATTAGAGCTGCGGAATGGCTGATTGTATAAGATGGAGTAACTTGGTTGAGCATCAAGTGTTTTTCTCAGATGAAAGTTGGATGGAAGTTTGTATAATCTCCGGAAAGTCCCGATGTTTTTGCAAAAAAATCGACAAATTCTTGTGGACACGTCAAAGTTTCTGTTTTAGCATTTATAAGTTTGATTGAATGTGGTATAAAGTTGCCGGTCAGAGTCTTTATATCAGTCCATAGTTTTTTAAGATGTGGAATTTGGATTGATGTTTGAGATAAACTTTTAAAATGACAAAACTTTTGCTTCTTTTACAGCTCTGCGAAATTTAGCGTTGCTTTTGCGGTAGAAAACCAAATTATTATGTATCTGTAGGGTGTTTCTTAAAAAGTCTCCAAGCTTTTTGTTTCGTTTCGCGGAGGTCACCTAATTCTATATTCCACCAGGGAACTACTTTTTTGTGAGCTTTGTCCGTTGATTGAGGTTTAGAAATGTTTGCCGCGGATAAAATAGACTTTTGTATAAGAGCGGCTTCGTGGTTAATGTTGCACGAAGGTTTCCTCTGTGAGATTTCTGTAGACAGAGTTGATTGAAATAGTTCCCAATCAGCCTTATCTAATAGGAATCTCTTCTGCAATCGTATAGGTGTTAAGTTGTTGCCTAGTGAGAAAGTGTGGTGATTAGAAAATAATCACTGCCGTGTAAGTGCTCGAAGACAGACCATGTGGAATTTGGAAGAAGAGATGGTGGGACAAGGGTAAGGTCGACATGAGTGTAGGTTTTGTGTGTCGAAAAATGTGTTGGTCGACCATCATTTAAGATTGCAAGACCAGTAATGGTGATAAAGTGTTCGATTATTTTACCGCTAGTGTTGCAAGTGCTTGAACCCCATGAGGAGCTCTATGAGTTGAAATCACCGGTAAGAATAATTGGAGTGTTGATATCGTTCAGAATACTGTCAAGGTCATTGTGAGAAAAGCTTTGTCCTGGTGGAATATAAATGCAGATTACAGTGACTTTAATTTTTAATTTGATTTGTACTCCTACTGCTGCTATATTTGAGTTGATTTGTATAAAGTACTGTGGAATGGATTTGTGGACAAGAAGAGATACTCCCTGCTTACATGAAGTGTTGGAAGTCAAATTATAAAAGCAAGATGAATATTGCTTTGTGCAATGAGGTTGTGAATTGTGTTTGTGTTTGGTTCCTTGTAAAGATATAATACATGGTTTTAAATCATTGATAAGTAGTTCGTGGTAGTTGTTAAAAAATCCATTAAGGTTCCACTGGAGAACCTTAAGTGAAGGTCTAACAATTGAAGTTAAGTTTTGAGTATTGTTTATAAGAGGAAGCGAGTTAGTCAAAGGGTTGGTTTGAGATTGTGTCCGCTGATCGAAAATCGAGCCATCCGAGTTCCGAGGGGAACCAGGTTTGCTCGTTTCCCGATTAGCGGAGTTATTTGAGGAATAAATATTATTTTTATTGCTCAAGGCCATGATTGTCAGATTCTGACGGTTTTATGTAGTATGTATTGTTTTTTATTAGAGATTGGGTGTACTTTGGTATTGGTGATTGTGAAGTAGAGTTATTTGAAAGTGTGGTTTCTGATAGGGAATTATGATTAGAAGTATACTGTGTAGTATCTTAAGTGAATTTGGATGATTGCAAAGGATAATATGAAGATGTGGTGGTGGTGCTGTGGAGTTGATTGTGTTGGAAGTGATTGCATTGGAGTTTGTTGTGTTGGAGGTGGTTGTAATGGGACTGGTTGTGCTGGAGGTGGTGCGAGTTAGAGCCATGTTTGGCGATGAATTTGTTGTTTGATTTAGTGTGTTATTCAGCCCTATTCTGGCGCTGAGAGGGTCTCAAGTCTCAAATTTTTAAGACTAATTTTTTCAGAGGTTTTTTGTTAGGTGATCTTAAATTCGTATTCTGCAAATTCGGTCATAAGAAACCTCTCAAAAAAATTCACCACAGGAAGGTAAATTTTTTTTGTTTTGGCAGGACTGTTTTCTAATTAAAATGAAAAAGAATTCAAAACAGCAACAGATAAGTGGGAAATACAGTTTTAAAACAAAATAAAGAAAACTATGGAGTCGATCGGTAAGAAATTAAATAAAATGTTCAATAATTTGTATTTCTATTAATATTATTATAAATTGTATTAGGCACTGAAAAAAGTAAACGGACAACAAGGGAGCAACTCAGTTATTTCATCGAGTTTGCGAAGAAAAATCCAAACCTCCTTGCAAATAAAAACGATCCAACGAGTCCTCATCGGGTAATGGATCTTTGGAGTCAACTGGCGGATGGATTGAACTCCATAAATAGTCCCGTTAGACCAACAATAAAATGGAAAGAAGTAAGAAAAATACGTTTATAATTCGTTTTATTTTTTTTATAAATAACTTAATTATTATTTTTCTCGCTAATTATTCTTGTTTAACTTATCCTAGACTCTAACTCATTGGAAACATACGTTGAGATCTCGTGCGAAAAAATTAAAAATTGAAACAAGAACCACAGGATGGGGTCCAAAATCAGAGAAAAAATTGAAGGAGTTTGAGGAGAGAGCGTTGCAGTGTTTTGGCACAATAACTGTTGACGGATTGGCAGATTTACCAACGCTGGGTATTTCTGACTCCCGAAATGGTTCACCGGAGTCATCAGAAGTAAGTTTCTTAAAGTTGTTTTGTATATTTTGTAGATTTTATCTAACTCTTAGTTTTTTTTTCATTTTGTAAAGCACGAAGACGATTTTGAAGACTTTGTGGAAGAGATCTTCCTCCCTTCAGGCTCCCAACCACAAACGACAGCCCAACCTGATGTATCCGATGCAATTCTTTCTCCAACACCTAAACCCAAACAACCAAAAATAAAAAATATATCTACGCAAGCACTGCTTCAAATTATCTTGGAAGAAATGAAAGAAAAAAAAGAAAGGGACGCATCAATGTTTCAAACACTAACAAATGTACAAAGTTCATTGGCTGTGGAAATAAGCGCTCTTGCCAAAAGCGTCCAATACCTTTCGGATTCGATCTCGCAGCACAATTCATCGAAACAGCAAGATGCAAACGACTCCTATTCGTCAAACGATTCCTAAAACTCATTTTTAATGTTTTTTTTTTTATTTTTAATTGTTAATTCTTTTAATTTTCTGTGTTAATTTTTTATTTATATCTTGTTTCTTGAATGTTTCTCTTAACTTAAATAACAAATAAATAGTTTTGAGTATTTTGAAGAATTTTAAGTTTTTATTCCGAATTTAATGTTTATTTTAAGTTATGTATAAATAAATGTAAGGACAAAATATTTTCTTTGTTTTACTTAAACTTCTAAAGAACTGATATAGTTTTTACGAACTCTTCTTCCCTCCGTTAAGAAATCGCTTGAAGGTTCACTTCTATTTGCAACTTCGGTGCTTCCATAATCTTGCTGCAAAAGTGTTGATTCATCATAAATTATATGGTTTTCTTGCAATAAATTGTGTAAAATGGCACATGTGTATGTTATGTAAGCCACTTTTTCATGTGAGTAATGAAATTTACGCTTATTTGACAAACACCGGAAACGTGACTTCAAGACCCCAAAGCTTCTTTCAATAACATTGCGGGCTCTTGCATGCATTTTGTTATATCCTTTTTCTTTATTTGTTGTTGGTTGGCTCAAAGGTGTTAATAGCCATGGTTCTAGAGGATAGCCAGAATCTCCCAGCAACCAGTTTGAAATGGAAGGATCATACTTTTCAATCAAATTTATTCGAATATTCGATGTCGACCATATTCCCGAATCATGACACGATCCAGGGAATTTTGCATTGACATGCAAAAACCTTAAGTCAGAGTCACAAATCTGATTTAGAAACAAAAATAAAAATTACGTCACGATTAAAAGTAACAATAATAATAAGGACATACTGCTTCAACGTTTACACTATAATATCCCTTCCTATTCATGTAAAGCTGAGCTGAAGTTGTTGGGTCCACAAGTTTGGGAGCTACAAGGGGTATGTGGGTGCAGTCGACGGCTCCGATAGTGCCTTTAATATTGAATTTTTTTAAAAACCTATGAAATTTCTTTTTCAGTGTTCATAAACATTTCAGTTTTTTTTTATATTAAACGATATACGAACCCAATTTTTGTTTTGATCACATCATTATTTGCGATTGGAAAACGTATCGATCCTGCTTTAATTTTAACCACAAGCTTGCAGATATGGGCCACATTTCTTGAAATAGTAGGTTGGCTAAAAGGAAGGGTGTAATTGTTTCCTACGCATTTTTGGTAGGAGCCATGGGCAAGAAAATAAAGAACTGAAATAAACTATTAAAAATAATAAAACAAACAAATAAAAGATAAAATATGATACTCGTACATACTCGAATGACAAATGGCAAAGAAGATGGTTGTTCGTCGTGCTGCTCTAGGTCATGAATAAAGTCCCAGCACAAAGTTTTGGACAGCCGAAAAAATTTTATGAATGTTTCCTCTTGAAGAGAAAATGGATCATTAATTTCTCTCAATTGTTTGAGCATTCTCCTCCGCTCCAATCTTAAAAATTAGTTGATTAAAAAATAAAAACACTTTATTCACTTTCTATAAAATAATAAAATTCTTACTTTTCATTCTCTTCCAAGAGATGTATTAAAATTAACATGTCCATATTTTGCCTTCTTCTTTGTATGAAAAAAAAAAAAACAAACGCAGTTGTGATGTGCCAAAGAGCAGATCTCAATTTTAAAGATTTTGAGATGCTAACAAGTTGAGAGGTTTTCGCCAGAATACCAAAAAAGTCTCAAAATCAAATTCACCCCGAGTTGAGAGGTCTTTATTTTTTGAGAGGGCGCCAGAATAGGGCTGATTGTTTAATTAACTAGGAATTGATATTGCTGTATCTTCGGATAAAGATTTTTCCAAGGTTTTTATTTAATTGAGTGTTTGATTTGATTGGTTTTGGGTAAGATTTGTTGCTTGAGATGGTACCGTAGTTTTTTTAGCTACCGCTGAAAACGATAGTGGAAGAAACGTTTGTGGATTTTGTTCTTTGTAAATTTGTTTGTCTTCATCCATACTGCATTTACGAACTGTTTTTATTTTGAGCGTCTCTTTCGCTTGCTGATAACGTAGACATGACTTAGAAGAAGCCGGGTGGTTATCACCGCAATTTGCACATGATGTAGGAGTGCATTCTTCAGGTGTGTGTGGCGGAGGGTTGCAGTTTACGCATGACGAATTGCTTTTGCATCTTTTTGCAGTGTGACCAAGAAGTTGGCAATTCTGGCAACTCATGGGGTTGGGGAAGTATTCCCTTACTTGAGCGTTGTGCCATCCTAATTTAAGAGACGTGGGGGGTCGGAAAATATCGAACGTGAATAAAATTAAGCCAGTGGGGTGTTGAATTCCGTTTACAGTTTTCTTAAATTTAAAGATTTCTGTCACTCCTTCTGATTTCATTTCACTCAATATTTAACTTTCGGGTGTATTGAGCATACACTGTTCCTTTTGAGGAATTTAATTGATTGTGTAGCGACACGGAGATGGGGCATAAATTGGAAAGTGCTTTTTTTGATAGAAGTAGATCAGCAATTTTCCTAGATTTTACGAGAACTAGAAGACTTCCGTCTCTAAATTGGGTAATTTGCTCCTAGAAAGTACTGATTCTATCGATTGCTTTTTTGAGGGCAAAAACACTTAAGGAGGTTAGAGGTTTAGTCTCATCCATGGGGGAAATAACAATAAACTTAGGCCGCGGCCACGCAGTAAGCGGCTGAGCGGAAAAAAATATAAAACATATGAAATCACATAGAAGCGGCCACGCAATGAGCGAGCGGCGAAACAAAATTCTGAGCGGCTAAGCGGCGCCGCTCAGCAACAAAACCTGTTTTAATTTTTAGTAATGTTCTGAGCGGCAAGAAGAAAATATGGCGAAAGTAAACATTGAGTTGTTAATTTCGTGTGTGCAATCTCTGCAAAAACTAATAATCGCTCAAAAGCAATCGCTCAGTGCCTGGCCATACGTCGCTTAGATTTGCCTCTCAGCCGCTCAGCTGCTTAGGGCGTGGCCGAGGCCTTAGGGTCATCGGAAAGGGATTGTTAATTTAAGAAAAACAATTTTAATTTAAATTCAAGTATTTTATTAGAAAATTAATTTTTGATCTTTCAGAAAAGGCAGGATTAAAAAATTTGGTTCTTTCGCTTGACTGCTCTTTAGAGATATAAATTTCAAAAAGGAAGTCTTTTATAGAGAGGTGGCAAAGACAACAATATTAATCAATGTAATACGAGGTGTGTTCAAAAAGTACCCGGAATTTTTAAATTCCGCGGGTCTGGAGAGTCCGAAGGTCAAAATTATTTTTTTATTGTGTTGGTATACATGCCCCTAAAGTATTATGCAATTTTATATTCACTGTTTACTTTGTCTGTGGTAGTTGCTAAGGTTCGACGTGTTTTTATGAGCTCGGCGATTTTTGCTGAAACTGCTGAATTTTGACCAAAAAAACAATCGCATGAACATCGCTCAAGAGCTGTTAAATGACGTCAACGACGATCCAAGTTTGCTTGAAAGGGTCATAACTGGTTATGAAACATGGGTGTACGGTTATGATGTCGAAACCAAAGCACTATCGTCCACCTGGAAGCATCTAACGTCAAGAACGAAAAAAGCACGTCAAGTTCGATCAAATGTGAAGGTTTTGCTTACTGTTTTCTTCGATTATAATGGTATAGTGCATCAAGAGTTCTTACCACAAGGTCGTACGGTTAATAAGGAGTATTACCTTGAAGTTATGCGACGTTTGCGTGAAGCAATCCGAAAAAACACTCAGATTTATGGAAAAACAGTTCATTTCTTTTGCACCACGATAAAGCACCTGCTCACTCGTCGTTGCTTGTTCGTAATTTTTTGGCCAAAAACAATACAGTAGTGATGCCCCAACCTCCATATTCACCAGATATGGCTCCGTGTGACTTTTTCCTGTTTCCAAAGTTGAAGAGACCCATGAAACGACGGCGTTTTTCCTCGATTGAAGAAATAAAGGCAAAATCGCTGAGAAAGCACAAGGACATATCAAAAAGTGAATATCAAGAGTCCTTCCAAGATTGGAAAAAATGCTGACATAAGTGTATTATATCTGAGAGGGACTACTTTGAAGGGGACCACATTGATGTAAACAAATAAATAAATATTTTTTTGAAAAAACGAAAATTCCGGGTACTTTTTGAACACACCTCGTATACATATTTGTTTCAGTTTAAATGAAATTCGAATTTGATTTACGACATTGCCAGGTTTGGCAATAGGGATTGGGTTCGGATAGCATTTATTGGTAAAGGGGAGCGACCTGTAGGTTTTCTTTTTCTGGATTTTTTGTAATCAGGAAGTGGATCTACTTCCATATCTAATTCACTAAAACGATTGCACATGTGGCGCAGAGGCCATGACACTTTAGTTTTATCAAACTAGATTTTACTTTTTTTTGCACACACGTGATGTGAAGATAAAAAAGAATGCACAGTTTGTATTAGAAGTTTTTGGTTAACGGAATCGCAAAAAGAGAAAAACAAAAACTCTATCGGTAGAACGATGTAACCAGAATGAGTGCTAGTCGATGACTGCCTTCAGATCTATTTTTATTTAATAATACAAATTTGAAGTTTTCATTTTGGATTCCGTGCTTTACGATTGGAACTAAGTTTTATTATATTGATGGTTATTTCACTATTTCGGGGTTCAAGACTGAATCCGTAGTTTAATCTTTGTATACAAACAATGAGTTTTAATTATTAAACAAGACATTTTTAAGTAGTAGAAATGACATAATATTAAGTGGTAAATGTTGTTTTATTTACACGACTTAAAAATATCTTCGTAGTTTTTCCCTGGTATATTTCTGATTATAATAATTTTAAATGTGTATGTCTTTAAAACATCACATACTTTGTAAAACAATAAGAAACATTTTATTCGAGAAAAAACAACAGTTGCAATTATCGATTTCATTAATAAATTAAAACAAAAGCAAATAAGCAATTTAATATTACTGTTATGTCCAATTTTTTGCGCGCCACAACAAACAGTGAATATTTTGTTCTACATCAGGTGGCAAGATCTTTGGACTTTTGTGATGTTCAAAATGTGATGTACTCGGTTGCCGGCTGCTATCTACATCATCCATATAGCGGGATATCAATGATCTATAGCGACGCCCTATTGTAGCAATCAGGGGTGTTGTCTTACTTGGCACGGGGACAATAGCTTTAATCTTATTTTAAGAAAGATTTAATTTAAATATTTGTCTAAGAATACAAGATTATTTTGTTTACCTCGTTTTCATATGGGCGAAAAACAGTAATCGGACGTAAACTATTCACCTCAGCTATTATTAAACAGCCCCAAGTTGTACCCACGTAAAGTTCATGTCCATGAGTCGCTAAAGCTGAAATCTTAAAAAAAAAGAATATGAAACATGTGTCAAAAACATTAACATACATTTTTACCAACCTGACATTTAATCAGACTGAGATGCTCGTCAATTGATATACTTTTAAGACTTTCAGAACATGGGAGCAACTTGGAACAATCTAGTTTGTTTTCAATTGCTTTTGTCCTTACATTCCACTGGTAGACCATAAATCCAGGGTATAGACAAGAATAAACATATTGATCGTTGGAGCATAACCGAGCCACTTTTAAATCTTCTATAATATTAGGTTCATCACTATGACACACTGCCTGATGACCAGATACTCCTGACTTGCTCAGTGGGAAAATGTTTATTTTCCCCCCAGTTTCACCGCACCATAATTCATAAGTTCTAATAAATATTCATGAAAATTGAAAAAAAAAACTATGAATATCAAAATCTATGTGTACCAGAAGTACCCACTCTTCTAATAAAACAGCAACAGCACTATGAAGAATTTGACCTGAACAAATTTCGGTTAGAACAAAGGATCCTTCGGCAAATGCACAATTTGTTGGTACTTTTGTAGAATCAACAAGAAATACTCTGCCGTTGTGTAAGCCAACAGCCACTCGTTCGATATTCTTCAAGTACACAAGACTTATAATAGGACTTTTTATAGAAGGATCGAACATATAGGAAAACACATGTGTGTAATTCGTTGTGCTACAAGATATACATTTTAAGATACACGAAAAGTTATATAAGATGTAACGTTATTTAAGTATGTACCTATAAACGTGCAAATTTCCAGCTGAGTCTCCTGTCCAGAAATTATCTTCAATAATGCAACAACAAAGCATATTAATTTTGTGTCCTTTTCGTTTTACTTGTAGTTGTGGTGAATCCATTTGAATTTTGCTTTCACATAGAATACTACTGTATTGAAAAAAGTTGCCATAGGAGGATGTGTCAAGAATGTCGATGCGTGAATTGTTGGTTGGTAGCCAAAGTTCAAATCCATTAGTATCGTCTTTGATGTAGAAAGAAAATTTGGTAAGAAAGAGTGATTTTAAAGTGACTAATATGTATCCATAATACGCAGATTATTTAATTTTTGAACATATTTGCATTTATTATTAGTCTTGAAAGTACGGGAACGAGATTATAGTTAAAACCCACCCAGTCTTGCAATAATTTACTTATTTTAACACGAATATGACAAAAAAGACTATAATAATATATAACTATAATGGATCTTCTATATTATTTTATCTCTCGTATTGACAATTATAGAATTATTGTTATTTGATGTTGACTCTGGGCATAAATAAGCAGTCCTACATTTAATTGAGAAAGAAATGAAACCCCGCGTCCACTAAATTCTGTCCCAGTTGCTAGAATTTAGCTGGAGTTTGTTTATAAAACGATAAAGAATGCTAGTTCCTTAACACAAGACTTTTGTACGTTTTACAATTTTCGATTAAAGAATAAGACTTCAAATCTAATTTACCTTCACTTGAGAGCAATGTTTTGAAAGCTCCACAGACAACTTTTTCACTGTGCGATAGTGCGGTAACATCTAATAAGTGAATGCATTCTGGAGCAGTAAGAATAGAAACAATTTGGCTGCCAGATGGTCTTTTCTGAAAATACAAATAAAACTCAAAGTATTGTTAAACAAATGTAAAAATATTACTTTTGGAAGCTCATCCCAACATAGGACCATCAAGTCCAGACAATATGTTGGAAATTGTGTTTCTCTTTGCGTCAATTGTGGACGGCTGCCTTCTAATATACATTCCTTTATCGATTCTTGACCTTCAAATGGCTGGCGTAAGCTTATATTTTCATATATAAACATTCCGAACGAAAAGCAGTCAACCTTAAAAGTAAATTTAAAAAAGTAAAATATGATCAAAGCTGAATTAAATTTAAATTTAACCGGTAATCCCAACCCCTTACCGATACCATGTATGCAATCAATGGATTCACTTATCACAAATTCAACACAAATATCTAATCTCATTTCACAAACCTGGTCCAATTATTCAAATGACAATTTTGATACTACTTTTAAAACAAAAAAAATGAATCCCCCAACCTTTCCCTTATTTAACCAACGAAAATATTTTTTCACAATCAAAGAACCTATATCACTAATTGAGTTTGAAGCTTCCTTAAACAAAACCAACAGCAAAACTCCTGGTAGAGATAAAATTAATTATCCAATGCTGAAAAACTTGAGGTGAAACTTATAAGAAAAGAAAATAAAATCTCCTTTGACTGGTATAGCAAACCAATTTCATCAGGAAGAATGATAAATTATTTGTCTTCTCAACCTATGAAATACAAAATCAATACCGCAACCAACTTCATTAACAAAGTATTAGACATCAGTGACAATATATACCACAAAGAAAATATAACAAAAATAAAAACAATTCTACAAATGAACAATTATCCAAACACAATAATTAATAATTTAATCAACAATAAACTTCACCAAATACAAAACTCAAATAAACAACTTACAACACAAAAAGTAAAATCTGGCAACACTAGATTTTTCTCACTAACATACATCCCTCATCTAACTGACAATAATACTCTCAACAAAACAATACCACTTGACAGAGAAAAAACTACTTTCGCACATAAAGCCAATAACACCTTAAGCTCAATGTTTACAAAAACAAAACCACCCACACAAAAAACAGATCATCATAACGTAGTTTACCAAATACCATGCAAAGGTAATGACAACAACAAGTGTAACATGGTATACATAGGCACAACAAAACGTAAGCTTGCAGTGAGATTATCCGAACATGAAGCTGACATAAGAAAGAAAAGAACAGCTACAGCACTCTCACAACATATGATAGAAGAAGACCACATCGCAGACTTTGACAATGTTACTATTTTGGACAAGGAAAACCGCACCACCACCCGCTACACACTAGAAAGTCTTCGGATTCAACAAAAAATAACAACAACAATGAACCATAAAGAAGACTTGGACAATATCAGCTCGATATATAGTGTTGCCATTAGTAACAATAATAATAAATGATCTGTGATATTATTAGCAAGCAATATTAGACTTAAGTTTTGCTGTTCAATAAGTGTTAATTTATTTATGTGTTGTTTAATTTATGTTAACTTATTATAATTTATTTATTATTCATACTACAATGTAAACTAAAATTTCTAAATCCTAAAACAGTAAGTGCAATAGACAGAGTAAATAGTTTTTTCCAAAAATTTGTAATTGTTACTAAATATCATCTCTTTGTATTTGTGTCTTTAAAGATAATAAATATAAAAAAAACCCTGAAGAAGCCAACAAGTAATTGGCGAAACGTAGGGTGAAAAAATGAATTAATCTGTATTAATTAATTGCATCCACCAAAACGATCATTAAGCCCAAATATCAATTTTGAATTAAACTTTCAACATATGATCAAAAATTTAAACAAAAACTTATTATTTGATGTAAAATTGAGACTTATTAAACTGTACATTAATATACTTATCACCGCTGCCATACCCCAAATTTGGAAAACTACAACACTCCTTCCCATACCGAAACCCAATAAAGATACAAAATTAATTGATGGATATCCTCCCATATCCCTTATTTCTTGGTCTTCGAAAAAATCTTTGAAAAACGTTTGATGCGGTTCGCTGAAACAAGTAAACTCTTAACTACAATCAAGTTGCTTTTACAACTAACCCATCTTTACTTAGATTACTACATTTGTCGAGCATTATCAGCAAAAAAACATGTTTCCGTACTTTTTTTCGATTTCGAAAAAGCCTTTGACAGAATAGATTTGCATGTAGTACTAAAAAAAATATGGGGTGTTGGCGAGAAGATGTTTGGCTACATGACAATTTTATTTTAAGTAGCTAATTAGAAAAATGTAAGAACCTTTTTGATAATGTTGTTAATAATATTCTTGATTCTTAATTCATTAAAGATCTAGTAGGACACCATCTCATATATAACCAAAATGTTAATATTAAGTAAAATCGATTACGGAATTTATATTTATGGCAAAAACAACTATAAGAATAATACAACCAAGTTACCACAAAGCAAAAAATCTCTAACTACATTCGCTTAAGACTTGGTCACACCTCAGCAACTCATAAACACCTTCTTAACAAAAACAATTCACCGATATGCACCACCTACAAACATAAGTTTAACTAACATCCTCGAAAACTGTCAATCATCGAAACCCCCGTTCTTTCATCAATCTTCAAAAATATATCGATCGTTAGAAAACCCCACCAGCTCAAATATTAAAAATCTAAATAAATTCCTTACAACCTTTAACTTAAATAAATAATAATAATTATAAATTAAACTGTAGGAAAGTTTTAATCAGAAAATAGAGTTTGTAATTTTATTTCTCATTGTTTTTTTTCTGCGGATAGTGCTGATTTTGGGTCTGTCGACCCCGTAACACATTTATTAACTTCTCTTCCTACTGCCTGTTAGAAAGTCGAACTTTTTTTTACGAATTAAGTATTTCTTTAAAGTCCCTTAAACTGACTTCCAATGGAATGCTTACCTTTTCGGTATATTCTTCTTCCCCATTATAACGAATTATCTCTGGGGCCATGAATCCTTCGGTGCCTCCAAAACCCTTTGAACCACTTGGTGCTGTCATTCTGCTAATGCCATAGTCAGCGATTTTTATATGAATACAATTTTTTGGACTATCCTCACTGTAAATTGTTTTATTTTATAATTCTTAATGAATAAATAAGGATAACTTTAACTTATCTTACCTGTGAGGAAGGGGGAAATCCCAGACTAGAACATTTTCCGATTTTAAATCACGATATATAATCCTTCGGCGATGAAGGTACTCAATTGCTCGTGCAGCCTGTAAGACTAGAATTTGGAATGTATGTGGACCAATGTGTGCTCCACTTCGACGATATTGTCGAAGAATTGAGTCTAATCCTCCCTTTAATTTATTTTCACTTAGTTTTAAATGAACTTCATAAACATTAATATTTATTTACCATTGGAGCGAGATCAAGAACTAGGGCTAAGGGTTTTATGCAAATTCCTACCAGAGGAACTATATTCGGATGCTTAAGAGTAAGAAGAACTGCTAACTCCTGCCTTGCTGTGCAGTAGGCCTTGCAAGAGTGTTGCAAAGGATCACGATCCCATTTTCCGAGTGTTACTTTGTACGCCATAAGAGCACTCTAAAAATATAAACATTAGTAATAATAACCAGTCTATATTTTAAAACGTCTTACGTCTTTGGCTCTAGGTCCAGGTGGAACTGGTTGCAACATTTTCATTGCGACTGACTTAAACGATCGGGAACCTTTTACTTTGCATGTTGCTTTAAAAACAAACCCAAATGCTCCACGTCCTAGCAGTGATCCTTTTACTATACTTTCAGGATTGATTGTATACTTTTCAGGTATATCGGCAAATACAACATCTGGAGCTATCTTGATCATATTTATCTCCAAATGCACTGGACATGATATCTTTGTTTGATTATACACAGACAATATGCACTCTTCAATCATCCAGGTGTAGCAAACATTTGAAATATCTGGAATGTTATAAAGAGGATGTCCATCAACAGATGTGTTCCTTGAAGATCCAGCTGAATCCGGTCCAACACCAGAATCGGCATCAGATAAACACAGTGAGTCCTTTAATATAAAAATTTAATATAAATTAAAAATACACTAATTAAGAAGACTATTGTTTAGTTTTACTTCAGATCTCCTCTCCCTTTGTGAACTAAAGTAATCTGGGTCAAGAACACCACCGGGGCTTTTCCTCCGCATTCCTCCTACGTTCCGTGATCGAACTAGATTTTCTTGATGGACATCCAATAATATGCAATTATCACTAATTTTTCGCAGACATTTTGGACAAAGAACCAAACGAGTTATTAAGAATCTCCCCTCGGAAGTGTGAACAAAACGTGTACCAAGCGATGGATACCAGTCTTCGAGTAGCAAATCAATGTGATCTACAGAAAGCGCCAGTAACTTGGAAATTACTTGCAAATTAGGTTCCACAGACGCGACCATTTGCTTAGCATTATCATCGAGTTCTTGACTAATATTAACACTAAACAATGGAAAATATATTTCCAATATACTCGAAGAAGAAAGATTAACATCATTCCATATTCCATCCAGTTTTAATTTAAAACGATTGTTAGTGCTTCGAAGAATGGAATTATGGTTAAAAGGAACTTCCCAGATTTTCATAAGCAAGATATTTCCAAAGTAAAGTGACACACCCGTTTGCCATAGGTTCCATTGAGTTTCCTGTTCTAAACAGGTTTTTAAATCAAATTCAATAGAATTCTGGAATTTCAACAAAAAAAAAGTTATTTTTTTTTTCAAATCAAAAAAAGCAAAGTGAAAATACCTCGTTTACAGCACTATAACAAATTTTAATTGCTTCCATGATCTGTTCATCAGCAAGGAGTCTTGTTAATAGCCTTGACCAAAATCCGGATGGGAAATAAGTCATGAGAAGAATCCTACGAATACCACATTCATTATCTCTGGAAAACGATTCATAAAATAAATTGTTTAGGTTTATGTCATTAGACACCGAGCAACCAATATTGATGTTACGCCCGCGAGTTCGTTGTGAGATCTGTGAAGACAAAAAAATTATTTTAATAAAAAATCTTAAACCAAATTAAGTATTGTACCTTAACAGCAGTTCCAGCATTCGGATTTACATCTTCGTTAAGTGGTAAGAGAGACGGTATTAATAGTGTTCTTGAATCCCAGGTTAGAGCAACTTCGAATTTATTTAGCAAGTTTACAATGTAACTGGAAGAACAGAATTGCATTGTTTGAGTTTTTATAATATTAAAACAACAAACATTAAAATAATACGAAAAATAATGATCATTATTGTGATATTCCCAAACAAGTGTTAGTTTATTTTCAAAAATAAATGTATTGAAATAATTTCAAAGTCAGTTTGATCAAATACTTTTAACTTGTTATATTATATTCAAAACCAAGATTACAAACGTTTGTTTGTCAGAACTACGGAAAAAAAACGAGTTATAATGCTAATTTTTTTATACACACATACATATGTATAGATATACATATGTTATTTCATTAAAAATAAACGTCATCCAAAAGTAACGAATATTTTCCACAATATATTTTGTCATTAGATGTCATAAGTTGGAAAGCAAACGCAGACTATAGGCGTGATTCTAAGATATTTGTATCTAAAAAAAAAAAAGAAACTTACCTTCTGTTATTATTAGCTGATGTATTAGTGTTTCGAAACAACAACTGCAAATCCTCTAATTTCATTACTCCAGTTCTTGCAAATGGATTTATCTCGCGTACCGTCACAACATGTGCCAACATATCGCATAACCATTGGGGATCAAGAAAATAAAAATCACGAAGTGTCGCATCGTCATAATGTAAAACAACACCATTGTCGTGAAGAAACATAGTTGCTTGATTTAATTCCGCGACATCTCTTGATTATAAGAAATAACATTAAAAACATTTCAATCACAAAACTTCATTCTTCTTTCTTACCTAAAACTTTTATAGTTATGCAATCTCATCTCTTCGGTTACAATCTTTTTATAACGCTCTGCATCCAACACTGGATCCATTCCCACAGCTTTTAGGTTACAAGATATTAAATTTACAATATCCTCCAAAGCAATATAGCTAGCGGGAATTTTTTGTAAGAGAAGAGGTTCTTTGGAGCCAGGAGAGCGCAACATAAATGCTGTATCGTAAATGATGTTTGAGAGCAGTCGAATGTTATGAAGCGTCTTACAACTGATTTCAATAGAATCAATTACACGAGGGAGCCCAATTTTCTCAGCATCTGGTATTGCGATGAACTTCTCTCGAATAATCTGTTGAAGTTCCTCTGCTTTTTTTGGTGAAAAACTCTCGCCTACTAGATCGAAATATGTTCCAACTATAATCACTGGAGAGTTTGGTGCTCTAGCCTTAAAAAAGTCATAAAGTTTTCAAAAATACTCAATTAATTTAGAACATACCTGAATATTTCCTAACCATTGCAGAATTTCTGCTAAGCCTTTATGGCCGTCAGTTATTTTCCACAGAACCAAATACAAGCTTCTTTTTGATAAGAAATACTGATGGGTTGCATAGTATCTATAATTACATTAGAAATTAATATTTTGCATTTGTATATAAATATTTATAAAAATAAACTTACTCTTTCTGCCCACCAAAATCCCAAGTTCGAAAAACAACTGGTCCACGTGAACCCAGCCCTTTTTTACGTTTCTCACAAATCCATGTACCAATATCAACTCCTACAGTTGATATGTTCACTCCACGATTAGTCTTCGAGAGGTTTTTGGTATGACCCATACGCCTGGCCCAGTGATTTTCTGAAGCTCTACTTTTTTGGGAACCTCCTTGTGTTAAGATATCTAGTAAACTTGTTTTACCAATACCCTGTACTCCAACAACCATAAGTTTCATGCGAGCGTATGGTTGTGCATCCTCGTATATTGATTTTAAGTACCCAATTATGTCCATTGTTTTGTATTTCTTACTCTCGATCATAGACTTGAGAGGATCTTGCAGAAGGCAACCTCTTGTATTTAAATTCCAGAGTCTCGATAAAAGTCCAAGGTGAGGTGGTAGATCAGTAATATCGACATTACCACTAATATTAAGCACACTTAGGCTACTTAATTCGTGTAGTGATGTTGGGATTTCCTAAAATAAATAATTTGTTATTTAAATCAGGCAAGTATAATCGCCACAGTATTTAATATTTTAGTAGCAGTAATGCCTATACCCCTCAAGATGCATTTTTATTTATCTCATTCCATACTAACAGTTTTTGTTTATAAACTAAATGTCGTCCGCCTTTTCCCAACAATTGCAACCACCTTTAAAGTTGTTTTTTTTTTTTTGGGTGACGCCCCTGTTCGAACTATTTCAATACATAATATAAATTTAGTATATAAATTACCTTAAGACAGTTATTGCTTATATCTAACATAGATAAGTTAGGAAATATAAGTTTCGATTTTGTCACTCCTACTACACTCCAATCAGAGTCATCAGATTCATTAAATAAAGTTGTAACATCATCAGTTGACAATTGAATACGAGTCAAAAGATTGTCAGCCAATATCAATGTGCGAAGCGATTCCAATCTAAAAAATATAATTTAAAATACAAAATTGAAAATCATCTCAAATTACACATATTTTACCTAAGATGTCTGCGATGGCGACAAACACTCTTAAGAACAGCATTTCGAAATGAAGAAGGCTTATTGCTAGCACCTGGTTTCGAAAATGGACTTTGTTCTGCTTCAAAAGACCCTGTTTCACTTTGTACTTTTTCCATATAGCTATAGCATAGTAAATGTGGATCGCTATCTGTTATCCTTGGAAGACTTGGCCAACAAGATATTTCATTATGACTAAGATCTAATTGTTTTAAAGTCGATGGATAGCTTGTAACATGTCCCATCGATCTGAAAATTTGTATCTGTTAAGGCATGTGCAAATTTTTTAATATCTGTAATCTGTAGATTTAAACCTTAAACTATTATATGACATATTCAATCGAGTCAGATTCACTGCTAAGCATGGTAAGGCTGCTGGAATGCTTGTAAATAAGTTATTAGCAATGTTCAGGTTATTTAATTGGGAAACTCCTTCTTCTTTTTTAGATTCGTTCCATTTGAGATCATTGTCAGTTATTTCCAATAAACCTGACCATACGTTTCTATGAATAAGTTGTTGAAAAGTCAAAGTACGAGGATTATTTTTTTGAGTATCTGATGATTCTAGGTGCGAAAATGGTTCACATTCAATTTTATCCAGACTGAGCTGCGATGCCGATGGCTAATTAAAATATTTTTTTAATTTAAAAAAGTTTAAAATATTGTAAAATGTGTTCTTACCTGCATAGGTGGTATGGGTAGGTCTTTAAGTAGATTGAATGCAATATTGAGTTCACGAAGCTTGGGTGCCTTCCACATGTCAAAAGGTATTTCTTGTAATTTATTATTTGAAATATCTAAAATAGTCAGTGAAGGAAGATGAAAAATTTCGGCCGGAATGGTCGCGAGTCGGTTATCTTGCAGAAATATTTCCTCGAGAACTGGACACGAATAAGTTTTCTGTCCATCAGTCGGCTGAGGTAGTGATGTAAGCTTATTTTGAGCTACATTAATGTACCTAAATTAAATTTTGTTGATAGTAATAGATTCGTTTGATAATTAAAATATTTTAAACTTCTTTTTATATGAAAGCTGCGTCAGAAAAATGGAAAGGGTTCTTGCGACGTTGGAAAGAGGAAGGATGCACGATTTGTGCAGTTCTTTGAGGAACTGCCATAGTGGACTGGTCTGCCAAACAGCACCCATGTGTAGTAGAAACCGTCTAGCCAGTGTGGTCAGCGTGCGATAGTGTATGCAACTAAACCGTGGAACAATTGGAAGAGCTGCAAGCTTCAATTCGATTCTACCAACATTTTAACGGTTATGTTAGGGAAAGTCTATAAACATTTTGTGTTAAGTTTGCGTCTATAAAAATCACGACCTCCATCTGAATGACGTTATTTTTAAAACCCATAAGATTTCGAAATATCGCCGTAAAATTTGTTTTTGGAGCTCACTTAGAAATTGAGTTATTATTTTCTTTTAATCCTTTATATTTCTCTGACGCACCTTAAACTATAAATTTAAAGCTACCTAAATCGTTGTTGTGTTGTAATAACAATTACATTTTCTTTTATCACTTTATTACTAGTCTAATGTTTATTTAAAAAACGTACACGAAAATTATAAAATTTAAATAAAAGTAAATACGTATGCATAACGTATATTCAATAGAAGCATAGGTCATAGAATAATATTTTTGGTAAATCACAGAAACATCTTTCAAGTTATAATTTAGCGGGTTTGTTCAAACAATACTTTCTTCGAAGTTTAGCTGAAAGGAAAGTTAACAAAAATAACCTTACTCAAGTGTACTTGTATCAAAATACAACATAATTTTGTTTTCTTTCAACTACAAGCAGAAGTTCTGTATTCTATATTTTATTAATTTTCTGCGTATTAAGTTTATTTTTCTGTAAGTGAAATAAGTGCAAATTATTTTGAGAAATAAGACCAACATGGCCTCAGTTTTTAACAAATGGAGAGAACCCAGATATAAGCATCCAACCTCACACCTACCGCAAATCCTGTGCAAATAGTGTACCCTAGCATGGGTATTGCAGCATGTTCTCTCGCAAATCCTTAAACTTAAATACCTCACTGTTAATATACTGATAGTCAAATAAAGCCAAATTGATCTTCACTTTGCTTATGTGTATCAAGACCAACTACTGGAAATTGTACTTGTATTTACTTGGCGCCATTAAGTTACGCCGAATTTCAATGTTCATATAAATAATGCAAAACAAACTTTGCATATACATACTTAACATCGAGCCCAAATCCTACAGCGTGGTACATATCCCGTTAATTTCTTTCTTAAAAAGAAACTGTGTTATGGTGTTCAGAGGTGATGGGAGCACACTCTCTCAAATAAAGGAAAATGCACTTTCAATGGATTTAAGAGGAGATACCGGTGCACATTGGGTTTAAAGTTTTGAACATCAAAATGGCAGGGAAAAACAGAGTTGGCCAAAGTATTCCACATTTTCGATGTGAGGTTTAAGAAAGAATCTATATACTTGAGATCAGCCCGAAATTGAGCTCGAGGCTAAACTGATGAGCATTCCTGGAGTATAACAACTGAATTGCTAGGGGGTAAACTGCAACTGGCTAATTCGACAAAACATTATTTGTAAAAATATCGTTAAAACAGAGGAAGACATAAAACATTTAGGCGGTGTTCGGGGGGTGTAAATGTTTCGGTTATAGTTCTATCCCCTATCATTCTCAAAACCCTTTTTTGAATTCTATCCAAGAGATTTGAACTTGTTTTTGGGGCACCTCGCCAGATATGCGAGTTATATACAAGCTTTGGACGAATGAAGTCTTTGGAAATTATAGCCAGATCAGAAGGGGTGACAAATTTCTTGCACTGTCGGAAAAATCCAAAGCACCTAACAACACTTTTGGCATGTGTATTGAACGGTTAGAAAGGTAGTTTCTAACCCAATGAAGAACAGATTCATCAATACCAAAAGCCCACGTTTTCGATAAGGGAGCTTGGTGCCAAATTTATCAAATGCTTTTGAAATATCAAGTGCAATAATCAATCCACTGTTAGGTGAGATAAACCATGGGATCACCAGGGGTCCTATTGTTACAAAACTATTATCTCGGTCACTAAGAAGCTTCCGTTCTATTATTAATAACAAAACGAGAGAATAAATAATGGTAGAGTGCGCGAGCATGGCCAAATGCAGAACAAATTAAATAATTGCATTGACATTGACAGGTTTTGTTTTTGAGCAATTAAAATGGATCGGATTTACGGAGAGAATGGAGAGTTATGTTGTTGCAGTACTACTACTATAGAAAATCAATCATCAAAAAAGACTTTAAAATCAAGACTATAATTGAGTTTACCTTTTTATAATTTTTAACTGATATTTTTATATTCAAAGTGTCCATCTAAGTGACGACCATAAGCCAAGCCATTTAAATTTTATTATATAATCAACATTTATAGTCTTTTATATTTTGGAATAAAGTCAATATGGTCAAAAGGTCAGATATTGTGGAGTCTTAGATTTTTTAAAATATGTATGTTTGTACTTACTTCAAACTAACCAGCGAGAATATTTCTGGTGGCAAGCTTGTTAAATTATTGTGCGAAAAATCAATTCTAGTTATTGAAGTCAAAGCTACTTCATTGATTTTAGGATGTCCTTGAAGCTTAGGATTGAGTTGCAGTACTCCATTTACCATCCAACTGACTCTGTAAAGAAACATAATTAATGAAATGAACATTTAAATTTTTTAAATACATACCTAATTACGGACAATTGAACATTGTTGTTATTATGCCAATCGATTATCGTTGGAACATTTGGAAACATTGTGCTATAAGTCACATTTGTTGCTGATGGTGTGAATACATTAACTTCAACCGGTGTTGGTAAACCCTTTTTATTGATCTTATAATCTGAATCAGGGTGAACCCGCTTAGCTAACAGAAGATTCAAAATTGCTTCATCGCCACTGTTTACCGCAACATTAAGAGCTGAACCAAGATCATCACGAGCACCATAGCTGTTGAATGATACAATCAAAATAAGCATTTTAATCGTGAAAAGAACTGTGTTTACTTTATAAGGAGTTCAACCATAGGAAGTGATCCTTGTTTGCATGCTTCTGCAATCGGAACATTGCTAAGTCCATAGATTTCCTCGCTGCATCTGGAAGTTTTGAAAGTGTAACAAATTTCAAACGACGTCAATATTGTTATTTTACTTTGGATCGTTTTGATCTTCAACAGGTTTTGCAACTATATTCGGATTAGCGCCATGCTGTAAAAGAGATGTAACCACATCTAGGAATCCCCCACGCACTGCTGCTAATAGGGCCGTTTCTCGAGTAGCACCACAAAGAAGGTTTAAATTTATCGGACATTTTTCACATTCAGTATCCTCCTATAAAAACTGTAAGTTATTATTAAGAAATGTACAGTGAAATATTTGAATGACCTTGACAAGATTATCTCCTTCTGCGGAAATATTAAGTTTTGACATAATAGCTTGAATGCCAAAAGAAATCCTTTTTCGAGTTGGTGTTATAGGTGTGCTCTGTGGACTATCGTTAATTGTCTTTTTACATTTAACTTTCCAGTTTAGCATCATATTAACGAGGGATTTATTTCCCAAGATACTGGCAATATATAAACTTGTTTGCCCGGTTACATCTTGTTGATTTGGATCGAATGCTAGTCGCCATTCCCAAATGCCTTCTTCATCTCTGTAAGTACTATACAAATAGTCAGGATATTTGTAGTTAATAAGAAGTTCAACCAAATCTATGTGGCCATTTATACAGGCTGCATGAAGTGGTAACCACCGCTCCATTGTTGGTTGCTGTGAAAAATTTGGTTTATTTATAAATCTGAAATTATTTTAAAAAATATACCTGAACTAAATCGGCAAATGTGTCCAACACAATCTTAGCTACATTATAATGACCATGATGAACAGAAGCATAAAGTGGAGAATATTTTGTAACTGCATGCGATCTCCCGTCAGATCCCGCTTCTAATAATCTTTTTGTTATGTTTTCGAACCCCGACTGACATGCTCTAAGTTTAGAAAATAATAAAAATAAGTATTTTACTTGTTTGGTGTGGTATCACAAAGACAAATTAAAAATCTTTTAAAAAAAATAATCTATCCAAAATAAATATGTTCATGTATTCGTTTTCGGAATAAGGTTGTTTAAAAAGTAAAAACGGATTTTTGAAATTGTTTTGAATAATTAATAATTTCTAAGTAATTGAGGAAATGTATACTGAAGGTCATAGAACATTGAGGATTATAAATTTGCTGATAACATTGAACTCACTGTAGTGTGAATGGGGATTTTGTGAGTATTAAGGCAGATACGACACAAATGGGTTTAGCAGTTACTGAGGGCAAAACAAAGTCCATTCTGTCATCAAGAAGGGACCTACGTCACCATCGACAGACGTAACTTTGATGTCCGACAAGACAGCGCAGCAGAGAAAGGTCACGTATCAGGTGGCGCGCACAAATGAGTGACCTCACCCAACTTGGAGTGCGCATCTGGAGCTAGAGACAGAGAAGGAGAAGTTCACACAAGACTACAGCGCCACCTTAAGAAAGTAAGTAATTAATTTAAACTTTCATTTCCGTTACAAGCAATTAGTAATTGCCCTTTTTTTCATTAAAATTAAACGTAATTGTAATTAAAAAAATATACATTTCAATTAATTGAAGATGTAATTGAAAAAATGCACTTACTTATCACGTGTAGTCGAAAATGATAAAAGGTTGAGGGAAAACATTTTTAAATTACAGTAATGTTAATGGATGTCCTTATTTATTTTGTAATTTAAAGCAACACACATAAAAGTACTTAGCATTTCAGAAAATTAATTTGTAATACCGCGTAAAATATAATTGCCGAAAATAATATTTAATTAGATTTTTGTGTAATGATTAATGGGAGAAGTAATCATTACTGCTTCTTCGATCATTACTTTAGTTTTCAATTACATTTATGTAATTAAATTGCATATAATTGATGCTTTTCAACTACATGTAATTAGTAATTGAAATTCTTTAATCACATTTTAAAGTAATTGAAAAGTGTATGGAGATTTAAATAGCCCTCTCAATCAATTAATTGAAATATTTAATACATTTTGTTTTGTAATTAATTCACCAAATGTAAATTTTAAACATTTTTCAAGACATTGATTTATGATAGTTTGGATTAAAAAATTGATGTTAAGAGGTTTTTAGATATTTATATACAAGCATTGTTCCCGTTATCGAATTGAATTTAATAAAACACCTGACTTTGAAGCTTGTAATTTTTAGTTCCCATACAAAGTTCCAGGTTACTTTAAAATAATGTAAAAATATATGCACATAATTTTGAAAAATGATAGTAATGTAACATTTTTGTTTGAATTAACAATAAAGAATAACCTAAAATATAAAACACTTTGTTGAAAAATTATATTTCATTAACTTGCACATCCCAACATTCTATTCCATTTAAAATTGTGGCGTGTCTTATTAAAAAATATAAGAAGAACACTTTAGTATGTACTTATATAGAGATAATGTTACAAAACAATGAAACATTGAATCCCACTAAACATTTAAAATATGTAGAACAGTAATTAAAATTCATATTTTGGACGAATTAAAAAAAAATTGTTTACTTACAGAAAAAGCAATGTATTTGCTCCAGCCGGGGCCATGTTCACGATAATTTGACGTTCATTTCCTAACGCTTCCAGCAATACACGCACTGTCCTTTCATCTCCAGAAACAACTGCATGTCGGAGTTCTTTATGCTTAATCAACCGTACTTGTTCTCGAGCATCTGTTCGCCAACAATAAGAAAAATTAATTGTTATCCAGATTAATTATATCATTGTGCAAGTGCGTATTTCTTTTCTTTGCATTTTACCCAAAGAACTTGTAATTTCTATGACCTCATCAACGAAATAATCACACGCATCCAATGCGGTTTCAGTGCCAGCCTTCGGTCTGTCACCGAAATTCCAATCCATGATTACCAAATTTTGCTCTACGGTTTTTTACAGGCTTGCGGTGGATGATACGCGATCTAATAAAATCGAATTTTTAAACTTAAATTGATATTATATTCATCCAAGAGCACCCGGGACTTTTAGTATTATACCATCCAAATTGATGGCAATTGCAGGCTGTTTACAACAGACTGAAAAATCGATAGTCTGCGGTGACTATTTGTGCATTGAAGAAGGGAAGATAATACAAAATTAATTCATTCATATGAATTGTTGGCAGACAATCTTCTATTGCGCAGGAGCAGTACGAGATGGCTTCCCATAGAAAGAAGAAATCAACCTTACAAGTATTACAAATTGTGACGGAGAAGAATTCGAAGTGAAGTGAGAAGTAAAATGACATTTAATTTTTGGTGTGGGTTTCCGGGATTGTGGTTGGCGCCAACAATGAATGTTTTTTATATTCACATTATTATATTTGTAGCAAAACAGAGCGTTTGTGGTTTCCCATCGTTGCTACCAACATAATTAAGCAACCATTCGAATAGAATAACTAGATCTAGATCATAATATTCAGAGATACCTATTATAATTTGGTTGGCGTTCTTGGATTTATCAATTTGTTTTATATGGAAAGATTTAATTTCAAAATACGAAGAAATTTAAATTATTACGTCAAATTATAACTTATAACTTCAATATAGAACTATGATCATTGGAAGACACTTTAGTAGCAGTTTAAACTCAAGGTGATCAATTTAAATGATCATTAAAAGCAAATTCGTTTTTTGGTCGTACTACGTGAATGTGGCACTCTGTCTTTCCCCCTCATTGCAATGTGAATGACCCGAAGTACTTATAAAACTACACAAAAGAATGCGTTTTTTAGTCGTACTACGTGAATGTGGCACTCTGTCTTTCCCCTCTCATTGCAATGTGAATGACTCGAAATATTTATAAAACTACACGAAAGAATACGTTGATTTGAATGAATTCAAAACCAATGTACACCAACATCTCCTTTCTAACCCCTGGTTTTTTGCCTAATGCTCCAACTGTGTTCTTGTGATTAAAAATAAGTTTTCCAGGTTTGAAGACAAAAATATTGAGTTAGAAAACAACTAATTTTTCCAGCACAAAGTTATCGGCACAGTACGTTTTTTGTCAACCAAATCAAAAAATTGCAATTAGTTATTCAAAAAAAGTTTTGTTTGTGTGGCTATCAATAGTTATTTAAAGGGGCAGTCGAACTTTAAATGTGCAAAGTATTCTAGTCGTTTTTGGGGTTTTGAATGCTAGTGATAGCAGCCGGATTGTACGGAAAGTGAAAGTCAACCGTAAAAAATTTCATCACCTGAAATAGCTTCTGAAGTCAACCTAGAATTTGGGAAATCAATTCACCCCATGACGTTATTAAGAGTACTCCATGAAGCTGACTACAACGCACGTAATGCTAGGCGTAAGCCAATGATTTCGTCAGTCAACCAGAATATATGCCTTTGAGTACGGAAGCAATTCAAATGCTTTTTGGGACGATGTACTCTTTTCTGACGAGAGTAAGTTCAATTTTGGCTGTTCTGATGGCCATACAAAATCGTGGAGAAAACCAAAACAACACTCCAAAAAAATAACTTGGAATCTACAACAAAACACGGCTGCGGGCGTGGGCGAGCTTGTTTGTATCGATGGAATTTTTGACAAAAAAGTTTATAGTATTCACATTTTAAATGAAAACTTTAAAAGAAAATGCTGAAAAGTTTAACTTAACACGACAATGACCCTAAAAATACGGCTCACGACGTGCGTATGTGGTTGGCATATTATATTGCACATGTGCTTCCAAACCCACCACAATCCCCAAATCTCAATCTAATTGAGCATTATGGAAAGGCTTGCATAGACGCGTAAAAAAGCATGTGATTTCTAATAAAGCTCAACTCAAATAGGCATTGATTGAGGAATGACATTGGAGAAGAAAAGACCAAAAATAAGTGCATTCTATGCCAAGGCGTTTGGATGATGTGTTCCAATTGCAAGAATGGGGAAGAGTAATCTATTCAATTTAGTGAAATAACATATTTAATTAGTTAACTTTAACAGAAATAAATAATATTAAAAAATCGCGACAGTATTTACGAAGGGAGATACAAAAAGAATAATTGATATTTTTATTAGAAGTGAGTTGGTTAGGGCAGAAACAGAATTCGATATTTATTCTAAGCTAGCAATCAAATCAAACTAGTTTTTAATTTCTTTTCCTTTTTTTTAACTGTGCTATTGAGAATACTTGAGAAATCGAACTAAACAAATTATATTATTAGAGTTTTAAGAGTAAAAATTAAAAACTTTTATGAGTAATTTAATTTGATTTAGGTATATTTTTGAGAAAACAGAAATCTATGAGATCTTAGAAATAAAAAAAACTGGCCAACTTTTTTGAAGTTTTGAAAGGTTTGGAAGTTTCAATAATAATGTTTAAAGGTTCCGTGGACTTTTATAACGCTAACCGTCTAGTGTCGAATCGATAACTTCGTGATTATTCATCGTTGAAGCAGTCTACATTTTGGAAATAGAAGAGGGGCGGACGTGGGCCCTGCCCGTGATGACCATCTTATGTTAGTTACCGTAAGACTACTTACATCTCAAGTTCGGAGATCGAATAAAAGGGGAGAATGTTTAAAATTGTCACTAAATGATCAGTCGCTTATCAACAACATAGAGACCACCTTTCTAAAGGAACGAGAACTATAAGTGGCACTTAATTTCAATACAGAGCATGTGTACACTTGAAAATGAAGAAAATTTAACGCAGTGATTGATGGAAAAAGAGAAATTATATGAACGCTTTGTCTTAAGATGCAGAATATGACGCAAAAAGGTGATACAGAACAGAACCCTCTATAAAAAACTAACGACCTTAGTGATGTTCAGAACTCCAAATATTTCTAGACGATACCTTGCAGTTCAGTTTTCCTGAAAAGAAGCATAAATAAAATCTCAAAGCAATGTATCTTCGAGAACTGATAACATTAACACACTATTGTTGACCACTCAACCTGTTGTTCATTGATTTGGAGTAAGTTTTTTACAGCGTATTCAAGGAGGGGTATTCCGAACAAACTAAAACTATTACATAGGCGACTTATAATTGGTCCAAGTGTCGCGTCTTACACTAAGGAAGGCATTTCGTCAAAGGAGTATGAAGTTCAAAATTAAGTTAGGCATGGCTGCATAATATTGTCTCCAATTTTGATTTTATTGGTGTTTTAGCGATGTGCTGTAGGCAACATTGATCGGAAACGGACGAATACAATTAGTCCTCACCACCTAACGGAAATATGTAGACTAGACGGATGACATATACTTGTAATGTCAAGGGTGGAGAGAAGCAGAAATTAAACGGCATGGTTTCATTCTTTTGGATAAACATTGCTCAAAAATTGGCTGAGAAAGTAAAAAGTAAACAATATCTTGGGAACATTATTCTCTACCAAGAACAAAGTTAACACTTGGTAATCCAAAATAAGCTTTTGACTCATCAAATAAAATAAATTAATTGTTAATAACGTTATCCTCTAGACACCAAAATGTTCGAACGCCGAAATTTTTGAGATCTCAGAAATACAAATTGACCAATTCCAACCACTTTTTGTTTTCATTTTTCAGAATAAAAAACAAAAACAATTGGTCCAAATACATATGTATCGACAAAATTATTTAAAAAAAAAAAAAACACACCTTCATCGGAATCGTTCATGTTAAGAACTGATTATACGTTTTATACTTTTTTCTTTATAATTTTGTTATTTGCACATTGTTTAAGCCAATAATATTTATTTATAATTCTTGTTTTCGGAGAACAAAATTCAACACAAAAAATATGAAAACACAACAATACTCAAAAATACAGGATAAAAAGATGGAAAATGTTCGTACGTTTCACCCTCCAAAACCCGTTTTATATTGATAAAATTGGATAAAATGATAAATTGTTATTCTTGATTTGTAATTTTGACATTTTCACCCTGAAGTAGATGAAACTGAGCTGAAAACATTTCACTTAGTCTGTTCAGTGACGCTGTGCTGGACTGTTCTAGACAGAAAAGTACAGCTTTTTGCTGCTCATTGAGGTTTTTTCTGTGCTGAACTGTTCTACTTTCCTGTTCATTGACAAACCTAGAACAGTTTAGAACAGGATTTTCTGTTCTTGTTTTGAGTCAGATCATGTTAGAACAGATTCGTGAGAAATGTCAAAATCGAAGTTGTCATGTTTTTTGTTTACGTTTTGATTTGGTTGTGCTTTGTGTTTTTTTTTCTCGTGATTTACAAAAAATTAAAACAAAGTTATTTTGCCAATTTGTTTAATTTGTTTAATAAAATAATTATAAAATACATTTTTTTACATTTTACATAAATAAATCTTTTACATTTCATCAAAGAAAAGGTAATAACATTCGTCACACTTTCATTCCAATCATCTGAAGAGGAATCCGATGAAAAATCATTATCGGTGTCTGAACCACTAACATTTTCATTTAGTATTATCTTAGCAATCACTTGATTTTCCATTTCAATAATTTTTAATAATATTTTTCACAGTAAAAACACAAAAAATGAAAAAAAAATAAGCGAGAAACGAAAAATTCACACAATTTGCAATTTGTTTTGTTTTTTTTTTTTTGACAACTGACGTTTAACTGACTGTTCTAATTTGATCTGACGTTTCTCACGAAACTGTGCTGTCCTGTGCTGTTCTCATCTAGAAAAAACCTCGTTGAACAGAACTAATAGCTGTGTTCAAACAGCTGTAATAAACCACTCTATGGAGACAAATTTATTACTCTAGTTCTGAACTTTCTGCACTACCTTTTCAGCTAGTGCAAGTTGGTGATAACTGCCAAAATCAGTTGATGCGATTATTCGATATTTTCATAACTAATAAGTTGATTTTTTCGCGGTTTGTATTTTTGATGTAAATGTTTTAATAATGCATAGATAAGGAGCTAAATTCAAATAAAGGGCAATCTCTGATGGTTTAATGGTATTGTCTGATGCTGTTGCGTTCTGTTCGCTTGTCATTTTGAACAAAAGCAAAAATATGTTTATCTGGATGATAATCAACATAAAATAGGGTTGTCATAAAATTCAATTGTTCAGAAGAATATCAGAAAACGTGTCCGAAAATGGTAACCCCATATAACAAAAGTTGGCAACAAAAAATAAATTTAGGATTTGATTCTCTAAATTTCTGTATGAGATAGACTGCAATAGTTAGATAGGTATAAGATGGCGAGACGAGATCGTGTAAACAGACAGAACTACTTGGCTCGTTGATTCTCCACACCCGACAGAGCCAAGCCTTGGCTTATTGATTTCTGAATTACTGAAAATCCGAATGGATCGACAAAGCCAAACCGAGCCACCTTAGTTTGCCCACACTAGGTATATTTGGATCTTTGGCTCTTTTGTGTATGTCCAGCTTTAGATGATCAAAACATAGGTTTTTTAAGCCATTTTATTAAGCCATCAAGAAAATGCGTACTTAAATTTGAGAAAAATAAATGGAATTTTTGGACGAAGCTTATAAAGAGAAGCTTCGATCCATGTTTACTCTTATTGTATTGGCAAATTAAACAAAATTGACAATTCAAATAAATACAAATCGCATTCGAACCTAATAATTTTGATCTTATTTTCCAACAAGTTTTTGCTTTGGGTCACGAGATATTTGACTTGTGAAAGGTATTCGTAAAAGTGTTCACGACTATTAGTTGCCGGCAACTTTAGCTTTAGAGTTGAAAAAAAACACTTTTTTACACAATGAAAAGCTGTTTTAATGTACAGCAGTTAACGTCGTGTGATGGTTAGTGCGTAGGACTGTCATGCCAGCGGTCTTGGGTTCAATCCCTGCCTGTGCCACCTAGCACAGCTTGGTTATCAAAAACGAAATCCAAAAGTATCCAAGAATATCTGTTATACGTGGCTACCTGACAGAAGAGCTAAGTCAACATATAGTTGAATTTGAACTTGAAAATTGATTCCAAATTTGGATGGTTTTTGGTAAAAATCCTGTGAATTATTAAAATTATGCATTAAAATTTTTAGTTTACAATATTTTTGGACCTTAAAATCTAAAAATGTGTCTTCTGTTTGAATGCTGTTTTTATTTTTTTGCCAAATGCTTTCTCAATAGTTAGGTGTCCAACTCGTTCAATTAGGTATCTAAAAATCCACATTCCAGAATAATCTATCCAATATGAGATTGAACGCTGCCAATAATGTCAAAATCGTGACTGATTTGTCCAGTTTATATTTCAAAGATCTCGGAGATTTCCGTATTGTCAGAAATATAAACTGGCCAATTATTCATGTAGCCGCTGTATTTTAAATGTCAACATAATTATCTAAAATCTGACGTCTTGGGTGAAGTCCGAGGTAGTACGATGTGCGATAGCTCAATCCTTTTCCTTTAGTAAAAATAAAAATTACATAAATTCTTCACGATTTACCTCATTATTTTTCGTTTTTGTTATAAAATCGTATCAATAATAAAAAAACTGAGGCAAAATGGTATAAAATCATGAACCAATCATATATAAATATCTCATAATTTATTACAAACATTTTGAGCTAGCGTTAAAATTTCGGGGTTATGGTAGATGCTTCTAATACTTATTAATATTTTTGCTTCTAGAACAAGATGTTTGCACTTTCTCGAGGCACGTTTCCTTTCTTATCAACACGATGCTATCTGCAGGGGCTGCAGCGACAGGTATATTTACATTTAAGAACAAAAAACTGTAAACAAATCTCGCTTTTTAGAACTGGTACTCGTCTCGCAGGACCGGATTTTTCTCGAAGTTCATTGATAACATAAAAACTGAGATGGACAAAAACAAGGAAATGAAAGAAAACATCAAAAAGTTCCGTGAAGAAGCACAGAAACTCGAGCAATCCGATGCACTACAGTCGGCTCGACAAAAATTCAATGCCGTCGAGTCGGAAGCACACAAAAGTTCAAACATCCTTAAGGAACACCTTGGGAGCATTAAGGAGAAAGTAAGCGATGTGATTGGTGAAGCTGGAAAAACAGATATCGCCAAAAAAGCCAGTCAACTTGGAGAAGAGCTTTCGAAATCCGCCAAAGGAGTCACGGATACAATATCGGAAAAAGGAGAAAAACTGGGCAAGTCGGGTGCATTCCAAACAATATCTGACACAACGAAAATGATCAAACAAGAAATAGAAACACAAAGTATACAAGGACGTGTCTATAGAAGTCCGGAGAAGCTAAGAAAGCGAGTTGAAGTTGTCTCAACGTCAGATGACCGCATTGTAGAAGCGAATATGGACGCAACGGGCGTTGAATTACACAAAGATTCTAAGTTCTACCAATCGTGGGAAGATTTTAAAAATAATAATACCTATGTCAATAAAGTTCTCGATTGGAAAATGAAGTACGACGAATCAGAAAATCCTATGATTCGTGCTTCCCGTCTTTTGACCGATAAAGTTTCGGATGTTATGGGCAATTTGTTTTCCAAAACAGAACTCTCCGAAACCCTCACTGAACTCTGCAAAATTGATCCCAATTTTGATCAAAAACAATTTTTACGCGATTGTGAAACCGACATTATCCCCAATATCCTCGAGGCGATGGTGCACGGCAATTTAGAAATTCTCAAAGACTGGTGTTTCGAAAGCACCTATAATATTATAGCTACACCAATAAATCAAGCAATGACAGCTGGTCTATACTTGGATTCAAAAATTCTTGACATTGAAAACATTGATTTAGTTATGGGTAAAGTCATGGAACAGGGACCAGTCCTTATTATAACCTTCCAGTCTCAACAAATAATGTGCGTACGGGACAGAGTACACAAAAAAGTTGTGGAAGGTGATCCCGAAAAAGTGATGCGTGTCAATTATGTTTGGGTTTTATGTCGAGATCCAAATGAAATGAATCCAAAAGCTGCATGGCGATTGTTAGAACTCTCAGCGAATAGTCAAGAACAATTTGTGTAGAAATTTACATATTTAATTATTATATATTTGTTTTGCTTTTTTCTTTTAATATAATATAAAAACTACAAATTCTTTTTAAAATATGTAAGGCTTGTTCTGTACATAAAAACCTGTATTTAAGATTTAAACTACAATTAAATGCCTATGCAATGTTTTATTTGTTAGTAACTTGTGCGTATTTTTTAAATTCAAAATTAGATTCTAAGTTATTAGGGCTTTTGAAAGCTAACACAAGAATAGCAACCAAATTTATTCATGAATGCTATAAAATATCAATAGGTATGTACTACATTACGGTATAACATATTGTGTACTGTACATACAAAAATGTTATACTATAGCGTTAAATACATTTAAAAAGACAAATTTTAAAAAATTGAAACCGAACATACAAATAAAACAACCACTGGAATCTGTTGCATTAGATTTTTTATTTTAAATTGTTTTATATAGGCCCGGTATATGCTCTAAATAATTACTTAATTTCCTCATTGGCTTTTTCTCGAGTACGACAGATAGGGATATATTTTTTTTGCGTTAATATCTTAAAAACTGAATTGTTGCTATCTATTAAACTTTGCGACTTACAAAAGTTAGACAACATGTTACAGAAATGAGTTAATTGTCATATTTATGTGCATACTAACATCTCTTAAGTAAGATTAGTGAAGTCCATCTCTCGGTATACTACATTGAATGCAAGCGTATCACGCAAGTAGTATCGGTAAAACGATTGTTGCAACTATTGGCATTATTTTAAAGATTAATAGATTCATCAGTAATAAATAGTTTCAAATAAAAACGAAAATGCATTCTCCTATGTTTGAAAAAGGTATATACCTAAATGAAGAATTTCAGGCACATCAAATGTATATTTAAGATGCTACACATTCATTTAGTGTCTGAGCTCTGAGTTCCAAAATTCCGGTTCTGTTATCGATTTGTTTAAAAGGAGTATTTTTAAGATTGTTACTTAAACATGTGTATATAATGATGAAAGTCATTGGTTTTCTTTGAAATATATTTAACTTAAACAATTTTTTAAAAAAAGTTACATTTATTAAATACCACGCCTAAAATTTAACTGTCCGGACAGTAAAACCAAGATTGAAGATCAGTTTTCGGACAGCAAGAGCAACCACACATTCTGTTTCATAGGATTGTTTGGTAAATCTTTTGGCTTAATGAAAGAAAAAATGTTTTCTCATATATTTTCCGTATTCGAACAGGGTCTACTAGATTTTGTGTCATTTTTGAGAAAATAATGTATGTATATAATATAGCTCGGACTTTAAAGGGCATAAGTAACAAATAAACATGGTGTATTCCATTCAAATTTGCAAGACAAGGACTGATTAAAAGGCATTAATTGGTGAAAAGGCGATAACGAACAAGGCCAATATCTTAGACTCTTGACAGGCGATTAATGTTTACTTGATTATTGCTTTTTTAGTAAGTACCTATAACTTAAAGTTCTTAAATTTTATTTCCTGCGTACCTATTGATCTACTCTAACTTTAGAATGTTGGATTAAATGTTTTGCCGGTAGTTAATTTTTTTCGTTCCTAAACATTTTTGGGCTGCATTTAACGTATCTTCATTTTTTATAGATCAGCACACCACTGGGCATTGAGCAATCTGTTAATTCTCAAAAATTATAAGCACACGGAAAAAATGTAGGTATGTATTACAAATCGAAAGATATATTCCATTAGAGCAAAATCAAATTTTAGATTCAAGTTCCATCGTTTTAACAGAATGTCGTTACACAGAAGACACTGTATGTAAGTATTTACACAATTGCAGGATGATTCTTATCAAAAACACTCTAGTAGAGTGTTTTTGATTCTTATGTAATATTTAGCTTTAGAAAGCCTCGTAGCTTTTTATTCATTTTTTGAGAGAATTGTTAATTGAGGACTTGGCAGGCTCCCATCCAGGGCTGCCAATGCTGAGCTCAGAAATTGTAGTATATTGCCAAAAAAAACGTAGCAGTAGATAAGATAATGAAAAAAAATATATTCAAAAAACAAATTTATTTTCATTTCGTAAAAAAACAAATACAAGTCTTTTAAAAATAACAGTGTTGAAAGGTACATTAAAATAATTGGGAATTGTTTGGAAAGTGGATGCAGTTAATTGCAATGAATGCATTCAGAGCATGATACAACTAACAAAGATAGCGCATTGCGCATGTGAGGTTTTGGTTGTCAAACTATCGTGACGTCACGAACACTCAATTAATTGAAGAGAGCTAGTATATTTGGCGCAATTTCAATCTATTTTCTGTTGTGAATGTTAACGGAAGTGAATTTAAAAAAAATTTAAATCAATAAAGTTATTTAAAGTGGTATTGTTCATAATTTATACAAAAAAAAACATTTATTAATAAACATGGGTGTTTGTTCCGTTTTTGACTGCAACAACAACGAAAGAAATAAGATAACGAAAGATTCCAGCTTTCATAAATTTCCAAAAGGAAATTTAAATCTCTCGAAGCAGTGGGTCTTGTTCACTAAACGCAAGGATTAAATTAATGTTCTGACTGCAAGAATTTGTAGTCTCCACTTTTTGAAAGAAGATTTTATAAACAATACAAAGTATGAAATGGGTAAGTTAATAAAAAAAGTAGTTCAGAATAACAATCAGAAATAGATTTATATCAATAGGATCCACACGATATCGGATTTTGAAACCAGATGCAGTTCCTACGGTTTACCCAAAGCAACTGTCTGTAGCGCCTGAGCCTGACACAACAAAGCGCTCGAAAAGAATGGAGCTGAAAAAGCAAAAAGAAGTAGTGAGTGGGTTGCTGGATGTTCCCATTGAGCTCGAGCATGAAAATGTGTCTGAACAGCAATGCGAAAATCATAGCTTAATGGAAAATATTTCATATCCACAATTAGAACAAGTTCAATTTGATGTGTTATTTTATGGACCAAGGATTTGAAATTAAGGGAAAGGTTGTTAAAAAAGATATCATTTTAAAACTTCTTTCCTTAACTTCGGGGGAGCTGAGTATAACTCATAAGATTGCAGCCAAAACATTGAATGTTGTACAAGCAGAAAGACAAAAGGTCAAACATGCTACAAAGTTGTTCTCACACACTGTCGCCAAAGCGTTGTCGCGAGCTGTTAGCCTTGAATACCTCGAAGACGAAAGTTGGGAAGAATGCTATCAACTGTTGAAATATGTAAGTCTCTAAACAGTAATGTCATCGAGAAAGAACTAATATACCGAGTTTACAAGGAGAATTGAATCCGAATTGAATCAGGATTTAGCGCCGTATAGACCTGAATCGGATCGAAATAGGATTACTCGATCCAATCCCACTGAAAGAAGTGAATCGAATCGAAAATTTGTTTGTACACCTGAATCGGGGAATCGAGTTATTGGTGTGTGAGGTTTTGGTTGTGTGCGTGCGATAAGTTTTTTCCCTCTTGTTTGTTCTAAGCTGAATTTAATTTGGCGCGCGTCTTTGTGTTGAGAGCATTGTTACAAAATGTGAAATTTATTTGAAAGTTATTCACGTAGCAGTACGCACACAAATAAAACCCAAATGTCATTTCGATTCCATTTGAATTCGATTCCTCGATTCAGTGCCACCATATACCTGGATCGAAATCTCAATTCGATTCCTCGATCTCCTCTTGTAACCAGGGTAATAGAGAGAACCAACTTCGAGGGTTGCTCTCTTTTTGCCTACAAGCTGTGATTTGGCCACCAACTTGCATATGTATTAACTCCATATAAAAAAAAATGTGGGGAACAAACACTTATGCAAGTTTGTGTGTATACTCACCACGAGAGAGAATAAACTTTTCTCTCTTTTCTCTCTCCTCACCACCTTTGAAAAATGGCGACCACCTTTGAAACATAAGACTCTGAAAGCAGTACAACTATTATTTTTATTATTAGCTTCGTTTATGCGTTTAATTTTCGCTCAGAAAGTTGAAAAATGCAAAAAGAACTCAGATTTGTTTCAATTTCCAGAGTTTATCGACTTAATTTTGTCGATGCGAGAGTTTCAGGAACATTGAAAACGAGAGTTACAGAATGTAAACATGGAACATTGAAAACATTTTTATATACTCATCTCTTTTTTCCATTCCTATTTTATTTGTGTGTACTCGTTGTTTATTTTCTTTACATTACTCACGACATTTCCAAAATGCTGAAAATAAGTGATTTAAGTAGAGACTAAATAAAAAGACCGTCAACTTGTTACTTCTGTTCCCAATTTTCATTGCATAAGATTTGTGAATAGGTGATAAGCTATTCTTACTGCTTTCAACTAAAGCACTTTTCACATGAGCACGACCAACGACCAACGAATGGACGAATATTCGTCGATTTTGATTCGTCGCGAATGAAGTTTGACATTCACCACCGAAACCAAAACAAGAATGATTTTTTTAGGTTAAGTACGCGCGATTTTTTATTCGTTGCGAGTGTGGATAATGTGGAACGCGAATAAAGTTTGACAGTTCGTATCAACTACCATTTTTTCGCGACGAATAAATTTGTTTTCTTAAATTTATTAATATATGATATTGAAAAGTAAAAGTATGCATCATAAATCAAATAGAAACTATATTGCCATCATTTTGTTAAGAATTTGTGTGGAAATATGTCTTCAAACGTAATTAAACTCACATTTTGTAATTCATTCGTCGTTTGTTGGTCACGCTCATGTGAATGCTGCTTAACTTAGAGAAAAAGAAGAGAAAAACAAATTCACCACGAACTACCGGTATAACTTCTCCCGTTATTTCTTGACAAACAAAAATGTTCTGCTAGAATTAATTTGAATTATAGGAGTATTTTTGTAGATATAAAAACGACAAGATGTTAGTAAAATTAAAGAAAGAAAATCATGAGAATTACAAATATAATAATGAGACTTTAAAAAACATAGCCTTCTTGCCTATCAATAAACAAAAATGAGAAAGGTCGCATTTCCCGGAACTGATGTTTTTTTGTGTACTCTTCTCCGAGGTGAAAACATGTATACACCGATACGAATTCAACACGCTATAAAAAATGAGAGTAACAGGTTTCGAAGAGACGGAGACTAGGAAATTTGGCTCTCTCATTTAGTTTTTTCTCTCTGGTCGGCACGGCACCTAGTGGCCATAGAGGAAATATATTATCTAGAGTCCCGACTTACTGCTGGAACACAATGCAAAATCGGAGCCGGAGTCGTAACTGGAGTCGGAAAAGTTGTCGTACGTTTCACAAAAAGTACGCACACAATGTGTCGTACGACTTTTTGATGTTATTTGGTTTATTTGCAGTTTACAACCACATCAAATTTCTCAGAAAATATTTTTTTGTTCACTTTTATTTCTTATTTAAATATTTTTCCACTTTTTTATTGAAAAACCATTAGAAAAAAATATAATCACCAAGTTATTCACTTAAAAAATGGAAACGTCACATGTGTCGTACGACAAAGTTAAAAGTTGGTCAACTCTTCCGACTCCGGCTGCGGCTCCGATTCCAGTTGCGTTGCGTTGTGTTCGTACATTTGCATTTGCGTACATTGAATACTTTGACAGCTATTCCAGTTACGACTCCGACTCCGGCTCCGACACCATTGTGTTCCAGCAGTTAATGGGTTTGCTCTCTTTTGGCCTACAAACTAAATTGAGCGAATTTTGCCCATTAGCATAAGCATGTGTTAGTTGTCCCGTGCATTTCTTATGGGAAAATGCAGATTCTATGTAGTTGTTACGGGCTTTTAAGAGAGTTACCTCAAATAAAATTTGAGGGTGTTTCAGGCAAGACGGGTACCAGTCGGGACTCTAGATAATATATTTCCTCTATGCTAGTGGCTGCGATGACATTCACATAAGCTATTGCAGTTTTTTTTACTTAACTTTATATATATGTATATGTAAAACTTCCAACGCCACTTTGAGGCTACGGCGAACGTATACAAAAATTCCTCCGTGATATTTCAAATTTTTTATACAAAGATTCCACCTCTTTAGCCTCTCGTTTATTTGCAGGAATTGGGTAAATGAATTCGATGATTTAGTGAATGTCATGAATACAATTCCCGTTAATCGTTGCGTCGAAAATTTGTATGCTAGAATTAGAGGACATCAGAATTTGTTTCGTTCTGGCTGAACATGCTTGAATACTGTAAGGTCCAGAGTAACCTACTCTACTCATGTTCCAATTGTTATCAATAAACAAATGGTCGGAAAACAATGCAATTCTCTACAAAATATCATTAGGTAATAACACACTTGCACTGACAATTATATGGTTTTGCAAAGGTCTTCGTAAACTCTCAATTATTTACCTTTTGACAAAGGTGCGATGCAAGTGCTGTCGAAATTGATACCGATATTATATATTATAGTAGTATTATACTACTATACCTTTTAATCATAAAATTCCATAAGTATTTTTTTACTAGTCTGCCTGATCCGAGTAAATAATTGTGAAATGGATATCTCTTTCACTTGGCCCAGTAGTTTTGATTCATAATTTCTAATCCAAAGTGTAGTTCTGCAGCAGAATTTAATTTTGTACAGTTAAGAATGTTAATGTTTTCAAACAAAAAAAAAACTGTATGTATTACGATAAGCTACATAGCTCATTTTTATAAAAAAAAATATTTATTAATTTGATTCAACAGTTAACATAATCGGTTGTATTAAAAATTTGTACTTAAATTATATTACTTTGACATAATCTGATCGCCGATTCCGAAAGGAAACAGATGTATTTTTACGATTTCTTTAAAAAATAAATTGTTCTTTCTTGTATTGATTTTAAAAATACGAGTACATGTAAAAAAATCTATTTTAGCTAGTCATGATTGTAATGTATGTACATATAATGAAAACTTTTGAATTTGTTATAAAAACTAGATTATGATCTTGATTATGATTACCTTTCGAAATCGAATATTTAATTGAAATTAAAAAAAATATAAATTCAACGTATTCAAAAATAATGATAACACTAAAATCAACTGGTAACGAAATAATGCGTTCAACGCTTTTTTCGCTAGTGTTGAAAAAACACGAATTAAAAAGTTACAAAACAAAAAATTAAGTCAAATTGAATTCACTTCTGTATAATACGCTTATATGAGCGTACAATAAGAATACTTTTAATACGAATGCGCTTTAAACGCTTTTTTTTATTAATTTAGTTTGTCATCTTTAGGCCTTCATTTGGTGTTTGTAATAGCTACTTTTAGCTAAACGAAATGATTCTGCTTTGATGGCGTCTTCCATTGTGATAATTGGCTTTTGTGGACAATATTTTACAGTGTGTGCGTTATCGCCAGTCGCTTTGCAGATCGGACAAACGTATGTTCGAAGTTTTGGACACAATACCTTGTCGTGTATGTCACGGACATTATGGCTCTTAACTACAGCATGTGGTTGATTGTTGTTTTCACAGAAAACACAATGCCGAACTGGAGACTAGAAATGAAAGAAAAATGGTTAGATAAAGAAGAATCAAAGAATACAGTTCAATAATGCTCGTTATAGCATATTTTTGAATGGTTTTCAATAGTGTTTAAATATAAAAGGAACTAGTTTTATATAACAGACAAATTGTGGTTATGAGGACAACACTGTATGACAAAAAATATAAGCGGGCGGATTACCGTTTTGTAAATTGTTGCACTGATTACAAAATGGTACATCTTCATTTGGCCTAGAAACTTTACGCTTCTGCGTTTTCAAATGCACTTTATATTCATATTAGGAACCTAAGCAAACATTTAAGGAATAACCGAAATACTAACTGTCAGGGGCTCAATAGGGAATAAGAAATAAGATAGATTATTTAGACACGTGAAATATACTTTTAGACAAAATAACAATCGAATTCACATGAATCTTAAGGAAAGCTTTTAAATCACCTCTTAATAGAGACAGAAAACCAACTTGGTGGACAAACAAGCTAAGCAGCATACGAAAAGATACAACAAGACCTTTCTATGTTGACTCTTTTAAGTCAAGTCAAAGATGATTTAGAGCAGTCTTAACGGGCCAAACGTAGTTTTTGGAGTTTTTCAACAGTCCAATAAATTATTTCATTGTCTTCTGCTTGTATGTAAAGTGATGGAAAAAATAATAGAAACATGTGTCTTCATCATTTTCGATACACAATATATTTTTAGCAATTAAGTCTTTTGTCGTTTGTCTTTCTATATTTTAATCGTACCTAATAATGCTCTCAAATTACAAAATTGTTTTGTGGAAACAACGTTTTGCTTACACTTGATAGTAAAAAGTTTGAGGCCAATGATGATTTCGCCTGGAAAAAATAATAGAAACAAGCTATTTTAACTGTTATTCCAACTTAAGGGTCAGTTTTTAATTTATGCAAATAGGGTTTTTGAGTTTGTTTATTAGTTTGTCAGATATTTTATTTTCGATACTAACTAAATTTTTTAAAAGTCGTCTATAATTTTAATAAGTATGGGTCGTGAATTACATTGTACTCATTTTGAACTCGAAGTGATGAAAAAACTAGGACAAGCTGGAAAAGTGATGGTTGAAACTGCAAAAACCTTAAACTGTTCAAAGAAAAAAGTATTTGAAACTTTACATTTACGTCAACAAACAAGAAACAAGAGGGAAAAAAGTTAAACTTCCTCGCGTTTTGATACACTATTGGTAAGAATATGTAACAAGAAACCATTTCTTTCTTTAAGATAACTCAAAAACGGACCAGTGATAGCTAGAACAATAAGAAACCAACTTATAGAAGCAAGTCTTCCTGGTAGAAAATCCACGAAAAGTGCCATTTTTTAACCAAGAAAACCATTATACAAAGACATCCCTTTGCAAACAAACACTTACACCGTTCTTATTGGAATAACGTTGTGTGGTCGGATAAAACGAAAATCAGTTTGTTTACTTCTGATGGAAAAGTGTATGTGAGAAGGCCAAAAGACAAGAAGTTTAACTCAAAATACATAAAGAAATACAGTGAAGCACGGTGGTGGGAATATAATGATTTGAGGGTACTTTTCAGCATCTGGTGTAGGTCCAATATTTTGGATCAAGGATAAGATGTGCGATGTGGATTATGTCCACATCTTAAATTCAGTTATGCTAACATTAACTGAAGAGGAGGTGCCAATCAAATGAGAGTTCATGCAGGATAATGACCCGAAGCACCCTTCAAAATTGGCTAAACAATACTTACAACAAAACAAAAACAATGTTATGGAATGGCCATCACAATCCCCCGGCATAAACCCAATTGAACACTTATGGGGCATCCTAAGGCGAAGGATCGGAGATTGTAAAACCAAATAGAAATACGAGTTGTGGTCAAAAATTCAAAGGAAATGGTACTCCATACCTGTAGAGACATGTGCCGAATTGGTGAATTCGATGGGCGAACAGTGGATTCAGTTATTAATAAAAAGAGTGCCACTACAAAATACTCAAAGAATTTGAAATACTTTTACCGTTAAGTTATTTTCTCGCTACAAAAAGAGTACCGTTCTAATTTTGTTTCTATTATTTTTTCCAGGATGAAACAACATAATAATCACAAATCTACTTTTTATCATTATTATATTTGAAAAAAAAGCATTTAAGCAATATATTATTAAAAATATATCTGTGTAGTTTTTATTTTCCTACTTTTCACAAATACCTTTTTATGTGTTAAAAAGAATGAACACGAAGCTTGTTTATATTATTTTTTCCATCACTGTATATAGAGTTTGTGTTAAAAACTTTTCTCATTATACAAATCAGACTTGCTCGTGCAAACCTAACTCAGGTGGCGCAAGAGTCCGTTGAGAAATAGGGCCTAGTGACTTACAATTCTCAACCGTTCCTGTGTGCGAGTAATGTTGTCAGGGATTAGATTATTGTAATCAAGTACAACACAAAAGCATATGAAGTGCTAGTTGAAAAACTAAAAGAACTTGATCCAGACGGTGATCAAGAAAGTGTCGTAAAAAAATAAATACTTTTTGAAGCGGAAGAAAAATTATCCACCTGCTAGGAACCATAGTGTTAAAGATAGTAGATCTTTTGGAGAATTTTTTTTTTTTTTTAATAATAACTGGTGTAATTTTAATCTATAAAATTGGGCTTGTCGTTCAGATTGAGATGAAAAACGTCACGCAACTAATATCTCTCAAACATGTTTGTATAATGTTTCGCAAAACTATGTTTGCACAAACACACGTTTCAACAAACGTGTTTGCGTAGTGTATGGGACCTATAAGGTATAGGAGTTAAAAATAACTAATTGCATTGTGTGATCATTTAATAAATGAATTGATCTTGCAGTTAACCAAAATTAAATGAGATTATTCTATAGTTACTTACATATCTTCCACTTTTAATGTTGTTATTGTAACGTTTTTTTGCTTGCTTCCTATTGTATTCCGCAATGCTTGAAGTTTTCGGTTTCCAAAGATTATTTCTACCTTCAGAAAAGTTTGACAATTCGTTATTACAGCGTTGATATCTCAGCTCATCACAACTAAAGCCATTACATGCAAACTCCTGTCTTATAGCCTCGACTTGGTAGTCTGATGTTGTTGGCTCTAAAATAGACAATTACATATGTACATATATATATATAAACTGATATTAGTATTATTATTTAACATATAAAAATAAGATGTTGTAATTTGGCTCAAGTTAATTATTATTGGTAAATATTTAGTGATAAGAGTATTTAGCCTAATATCAACTGATTTCAATGTAACTAGGTTCATATCTGTATTTAGTACTATTTTTTTTAGTATCAAATTTTAAAATAACAAAACGAAGTACATGCGTTTTTGGTGCTCCTCTATGATGAACTTAACGCGCCAACTGTGTATGATTGTGAAACCAAATTTCATTAAAAAAAAACTAATAACTTTTCTCTACAATCAGTTATTCTATCAAAATTTTGCTTTCGTTTTTGTATAATTTTACAACTAAATGCCTACATGAACCACGAAATTTCGGTATAAACCTGGTCATTGAAATCAAGGAAGGATCCAGACTTTTAATCAAGGGCGGGTCACACACTTAACATAAAGTTGAGTTTTTAAGCACCGCTTAAAATGTTCTTTAATGTTCTCTAAAGGAGGCTGACAAAATTTAAATAACATAATGTGTATCTTAACCTTAAAATAAATAAATAAATAAATTAGGTGGCGCAACAGTCCGTAGAGAACCAGGGCCTAGTGACTTACAACTCTCAACCATTCCTGTGTGCGAGTACTGTTGTCAGGGATGGAGGGGACCTACAGTTTAATGCCGAATCCGAACGGCTAATTTGAGAAAGCACTTTTTCATGACAAGCATTACTCTTGGAGAATTTGTCAATTCCTCGCAAGAGGCAGTACCCGTGTTTTTTTTTTAATTAAGGTGGCACAGGCAGGGATCGAACCCAATACCTCTCGCATGACAGTCCAGTCCAGTATCTTAACCTTACATTTACATATTTTAAGGGATAAATTGACAACTTTATTTATTTAATTATTTTAGAACACTGTTGTCGAGCAAGATATGGTCTAACTATTTAATTTGGACGACTCCCTACATATGAAAGCATTCCAAGATTCTAACAGTTTTCTTAATATGCCGTATTTAAAAGCTAAAATACAATAGTTTAGTGGGTTTTTGGTCCATTTCAAGCAGAAATGTTAGAAATTGTGTTGAAACGTAGCTTTTTTCCAATAATAGTATGTATATTCTGTTTTTGTTGGCATTTCTATAAATGCGAAAAATATAGTTTGCCAGAAAAGTCTGCCTTTTTTGAAGAATTTTATTCGGACTCATACCAGAATCTACTATTACTATCGCTATCAGTCTGTTTACTCGTAGACTGAAGCTGATGCTAGAAGAAAAATCCTAAAAAAATTACTGTTCTGCATGAAACTTTTGAAAATATATTGATCAAAAGCTATTATGTTGTACTGTGCTCAAGTTTGGGGATACCGCGAACACAACCAAGTCGAAAAGTTGCAGCGTTTCTTCATGAAAAGATGCTTTTTACTGCCCGATAATACGTCTAACTATGCTCTGCACATTGAAACAGGTTTACCGAAGGCTTTTCTAAGGTCCCTCCATCTACATTTTTCTTTCATAAGACGAAATCTAAATCTTCCTAATAATAGATTACCCAACATTTTATCGAAAGCCATTATAAACAAGAAAATGTTCTGGGCTAAGGAATGGTTGGATCTTTTTCATGGATGTTCGTTGGATTTTTCTCTTGACATGAATCTACTTGAATGGCCCAGCTTACAAAACATTCTCTTACTGAAAATGAAAGAAAAACACTGGACTGAATTTACAGTTAGTGCGACACAGTCTCAATTTCACGATGAATATTGCAACTTGATGTACTCAGGCATACCGAACTACTTTGATGACTCCAACTCACGTGATATGATTTCCATAATTTTTAAAGCTCGCTGCGGGCTCCTTAATATCAATGGAAGAGCCTTCCAAGGAGATACAGATGGAATATGTACATTATGTAATATGGATGAATCGGAAAATATCATGCACTTCATTGGAACCTGCTCAGTATTCAATAAGTACATTCTCAACGTTCTTAATGACTACTGCTACTCAAACTTATATTACTTCTTAAAGGCGTCAATTAAATATCGCAATCTTATTATAAATGAATTTTCATAACATATGTACCCATGTAACTTAATCTACTTACTTAGCTTATATATTTTTAAATTTCCTTTTTAACCTGACAGGCAACTTAAAGTTATTGCAAAACTAATTTTAAACCAGCAATACTCATTTTTTTGTAAAACTCTTTGAAAATAAAATTATATATCTATCTATCTATCTAAGTAGTCAACAAAACTTAAAAGAGAGAAATAAAGTTTGGTTCTTGAATTTAAGGAAAAAGGTGCATTTCCTCTAAAAATGAAGGCAAACAAATAGCCATTAGTTCAACGAAAGTGTCAATTTTGCTGTTTTTAGGACATTTATATTCTTGAAATTCGTGTTTAAGGCCCTTATTACGAGAAGCGAATCGAACGTTCGACTGTAAGCGAACGTTTGAGAAATCCAATATAGAGCAAAATTAAGATGGATTAATTTCAACGTTCAAATAGGTTAACATCACTTTTTCCAAAAAAGTTGGCTTTTGAAGTGAATATTAAAATGGTATTCACGAAATGAGTGATTTCAAAAACGTTCGCTTTCAGTCGAACGTTCGATTCGCTTCTCGTAATAAGGGCCTAAATCTCGTTTGATCTCATTTGTAGACCATCCAAAGCAAATTCAGTTCAAAAAGTAGATTTGTTTCTAATTTGTATTTATAGAAATTCAATTTTCAAAGAAAAAAGTATGATGGAATTGAAGACGAGTTTAAGGAATTTAAAGAAAACTTGATATCAAATCGGCGATTTCTTATTCAAGATTTCTTCTTAAGAACCTTAATATTTGCTCTTTCTCTCAGAAAAGATCTTATGAGAATAATTTTACGCATTACTATTTACATAACATAATAAAATCATCAACAAAATTCAAGTACGGCATTGCTGAAACAAAAAAAACTGGTAGGAAATGTCAAAATAACCATTTTGGTGTATGTTTTGCATAAGGTGAAATTTTAAAAATTAATTAAATATATATCTATATATAAATAAAAGGTTCCCCACTTTAAAATTGATATTTATTAATTTATCATAAATCTATCAAATAAACTATGTACATATATCGCGTATTTAAATTCTTACTTAAAGGAAATTGAGCCTAAGAATTAGAAAAATGTTCCATTCAAAAACACGGCGCGTGAGACTAGCGTCATCAACGTTTTTAGCGTAATTGACGTCACCGTTGACCTTAGCAGTTTTAGAGGGTTCTTACTTAATGCATTTGTTCAAAGAAATTAATATTAAAATTAATTTGAGGACATTGAAACATTCTATATCTTTTTTTATAATTACTCAAATAGAATTTGAACAAATTTAACTGTTATGCACCAAAAAAACTCTTACTACTATTATTATAACAGTTTTTTGAAATGTAAAAACACGTCGAGACGAGTTTACTATTTACTTACCAGTTTTATAAGCTGTCAACATGGCAAACATTTTAAGAGATCTGGAAATTTCATCTTCTTCTTTAATTGTACTTGTGTCTTCCAAGTACTGATCATGATGAGAATTTACTCGATAAAATGTTTCAAAGTTTTCCTGAAATGATTAAACATGGCGTGGTTTCATCAAAAATCTGCTCAAACGGTACATTGAATATACAAAAATTCGAGGAAGTAAATGATGTTTTATCTCAATATTTTCGTTGTATTTATATTTAAAATTGCATTTATTTATGAGAAATACAGTAATTTGTACTTACATTATTTGTGTCGAAGTTACTTCTGTACATGGCGTCAGGATATATGTATAAATAGGAAACAATAAAAACTACAAGTTTAGTGTTGGAATTTGATTTAAAATTAAATTCAAAAAACTATTGTATTTGATTGGATTTGTCCACTTTAAATTATTTTTGCCTAAGTTTTTGTAAAATAAATACTTTGAGACCGGACAAGGCGTTGTTCTGAATAAAATACGTCCAATGTTCCAAAAATCCAATTACAATTAAAACACGCCTTTTGGGGTTCTAATGTTGATAAAGTGTCAGTTGTAATAACGGTACAAATTATTGTTTTTGTATTGCATGTTTTTGGATGCCGTAGCATGTGTTGTCCAAGTTTGTTCGATTAACACCCTAAGGGCCAGTTAGCATCACGCCCTCCATTAAGGCCTGCCGTCAACTACGCAATTTAAAGCATCTCGCGCATTGACATATACTAGATATGCACTGCTAGTCGATTTTCATTTCCATACAAAAGCCCCAACAAAAAAGCAAGTTATGATTGCTGTTTGCAGGTTTGATGGAAGAAATGTCTATTCCTCTCTGGTTAGCAAATTTTATTTTTTTGTCACACGAAAACTTAAATCAAATTTTAAATATACCAGGGCCATTAAAAAGTAATAAGTGAATGAGAACAAAATTGACACGTTGGGTTTTCTTGCGATATCAACACATATATTTTCTTCAAATTATTAGATATTGTTAATGAGGATACACCAACATAAACATAAATCATCACAGTTTCGTTTGAAAAAAAACAGTGTTGAAGTGTTTACCAGTGTAATCAATCAGTCAAAGTGGCTTTAGCTCGGTCATTTATGCCTGCTAAATTTATACAGTGTTAAATTGGACCCGGTCCAAATGACTTGGAGCCAATTGGCTTGGAATTATATGTCCAGCTTAAGCTTTATTAATTAGGGTTTAACAATTTACTGGTAAGCAATTTACTAAAGGAGTCCAATATAGTAAACCTTTCTTTTAGTTTTAATACCTAGTAAATTGCTAATTGCATTTTATTAAAAAACTTGCATCCAAGCATGTCTAAAAAGTGACAGTTCGTGAAAATAAACAAAGCAAAATGGAATTCCCGACTGTTGACTGGACCATTCCGTCCACTGCTCTTATAAAAATCTTTGTATAGATGTCATATGGATTTAGCAAATTGCTAAAAGTTAAAGTAGCGATTCCGTGATTTACCTTTAGCGAATTGTTAAGAGATAGTTAGATGTTAATATCGTTTAAAATTAGCTAAATCACATTTTTAGCCTAAACAAACATTATTATTTTGTATGGATGGATATCAACCAAAGATACATCATAATAATGAGTTACTAATAACTGAATCATTCATTATAAAAAATAAATTGTGCATCTTTAACTTTAATTATTTTTGTAAAGTGGTTTGTTCTTAAAGCTGGCCATATACGACCAGAGCCAAAGATCCAATAGACCCGAACCGATCTAAAATCGACGGTATGTAGGAAAACCGAGGTGACACGGTTTGGTTCTGCCGATACACTTGGATTTTCGGTAAGTCAAAAACCAAGGAGTCTCGGCTCAGTCGTGTGTCTGTCTACTTACACAATCTTGTCTCGCCACCTAACAAATTTCTAACTATCCCACATACAAATGAAACAAAACTAATCTGTAATGTCTCTTTGAATTGTTTCTGGGTCAGTTAACAACTTTTATTATACGGCTTAAACATTTTCGTCCATGTTTTTCCGCTAAAAAGTTTGGTAATTTTAAGATATTTTTCTGAACTGAAATTTAAGTTGAAATTTTTTTAAGTTTATTACTATCCAAATGCATACATATATATTTGTTTATGCTCTAAAATAAAAAATATAAAAATAATCAATCTGTCAAAGTGGCTGTCAAAGATGCCGGGCGAATTTGGACCGTTTCCAATTGGACCTGACCCAACAGTGTCGCACATTAACTATACCCAAAACTTATTGCAACAGAAAAATACAACAGTTTAAAATTTGTAGTCGCATTTTGAAACCTCACCAAATGTCACTTGTTCGTTAAAAGTCTTTGGAAGCCGAAAGAAAATTCTTATTTTTTCTTTTTCTTAAATGGACTTAATTGAACAAAAAGAAGCGAAACGGAAGGGAAAACCTTGTTCAAAAGTGGAGTGAAATGAAAATTATTACATTTCCTTCAGTGTTGCAAGCAGATTAGGAAAAGATCGGTAATACCTCTAATTTTGCATGGAATATAGCAACACCTTTAAGTTGCTGGTAACTAGGAGCCAGACTTAAAGTTGTAAGAAGCTGACAACTTACTTCAATGTAGCATATTGACAGATGTATTCAATCGTTTTTCTTGCAATGCTGCATTCAATTCTTAGATGTAGTACAATAGTTTGTTGTTGTTATATTGATGCATGAATAATAACTCTAAGTTGCTAGCAACTAGCAGCAAGACTTGGAGTTCCTTTCCATCACCTTACAGACGACTACGCGTGGAGAAGACATTTTGACGTTTCCATATTCTTTTTACAAAGATAAAGGTAGAAGATACGATACGTATCCGTTAGTTGCTGTAGTTTATCATTTTAAATTCTGCGTTGGGAGAAAATGCATATTTTCCTACAACTTTAATTGAAGATTGTGAGTTGCACTTTTCTGTTGGTAGAACATGTACGTTAGGCCGCTCGATTGAAATGTCATTATAAGCCACTAGCCGCCGCAGCAACCAAAATCAAAAGACACAAAAATGACAAATAGAAGTGGAAAACAAAGAACAAGCTCCCCAAAGGGAACGTAAGAAAGAATACAGTTGAAAAAAGAGGTTGTACAAAAAATATAGAGGTGGCCAGGAACAAAACAGAAAGTTTATTTATATTTATGTGAAAATAAATCGCTTTACCAAAAACTCAAAACCCCTTTACGAAAATAAAGATACAGAAATAAATACAATATGTTCCATCAACACACAACCCAAGTGACTCACGCTGGACAAACTACATTTCAATTCACCTAAGAAGGAAAAAATTAGAACAGTCTTGAGGAGCACTAAGCAAAAAAAAAAGAAAGTGTTAAAACCTTTAAAAAGTTTCCTCTCCTCTAGACTTTTAGTAGAATACGTTTCCTCCCAAAATAGGAGAATCCAATTATAAACGTGGTAACATTCTGAATATTGTCAACACCCTTTCAGCTTAAATAACCCATAACTATGGTGCCTTCGCCGAGTCCGAATTTTTCCATGGACTGCTGGTTAAACGACCCTCCTGACCTGGTACACGTAACATGCCTACTTCCTAATGGAGTTTTTCTCATCCAGGAAGTATGTGCGACGGCGACAATTCGTGAAATAAAAATGGTGAGTCAGCGATTAGAAAGCAGCATTGGAAAACTCCCATATGAACTTAAAATTGTGTCTTTTAGGAACTCTTAGCTGCTGCCAAGTCTTACCCACTTTATGAAATGCTCAAAGAACATTCAATGTACGCTCTACGAGGAATAACCAAGTTCAATACCGTGGAGAACTTTAAGGATTCGGGTCGCTTGTGCGATATACAACCGTATCTTTGTCTTTTAGAACTTGCTGAGTCAACAGAGTATTCGAGTGATCAAGAACTTTGTAATTTAATAAGCTATATGATTGGAAAGTCAGTGGATGACTTTCGAGCGATGAAGAGTCCCGAAGTGAGTGACTTTCGTTATAAGATGTCTATACTAAGTGAAGAGATCGAAAACGAAAGGGCCACTGTGTCATGGAGTGAAAAATTACTGTATGAGCATCCACTAAGACTGGCCAGGACGCCTCGCATGCCAACAATCAAAGGTCGATTGCGCAGCGATAGTTTTGTAGTATCTGTGAAACTGGAAAATGATGAGAGTATATTTAGTTTGCGAGCGAACGATACCGACACGCCAACAAAACTAATCGAAATGGCTCTTGCAAAGATGTCTCGATCGATGGTCAAATTGAATGGTCAGTCAACTTCATCATATATACTAAGAGTTGGTGGAAGAGACGAGTATTTGTTTGGCGAATTTCCTTTAATACAGTTTGTCTATATTCAGGTAAGTTTTAAGCGCAATGCTTATCAATATTTGGTTTAAAGCATAAACAAATACATCATAAACAAGAACATCTAAATAATAAACCTTTTGCTCTTGTTCAGATTTTAAGCTTATTGGATATATTTGCATGTGTCCGAATACATTACCATTCTTGATAGTATAAGTGGTTTCCGCTGATTATGAATTCAAATCCAAAAGTAGATTTCTTCAACTATTTTTTGATGCCATGGTCGCGGGTTCTCGTGGCCTGATGGATAGTGCGTAGGACTATCATGATAAAAGTCTTGGGTTCAATTCCTGCCTGTGCTACCTACAAATTTGTACTGCCTCTTGCGAGGAATTGTCAAATCCTCCACGAGTAATTCTAAATCAGCCCTTTGGATCTAGCATACAAACTATAGGGCCCCTTCATCCATGACATTACTCGCACACAGGAATGATTGAGAGTTGTATGCACTAGGCCCTGGTTCTCTACGGACTGTTGCGCCACCTAATTTATTTTTAGTCGCGGATTGTCAAAATAATTCGGACCATCAGGAAAAAGAGACTTTTTCCCGTCAAAAAATCCAATCCAAACTAAGATTATGTTGATCAGGATCAATTCTTTATCTGTACTCCATCCTCACATGGATGAGATCTCTCATCTTATTTTTCTGAATAAGCTTAATATGTTTATCATTCATAATTTAAGAAGATCAACATCAATCCTTGATGTATTTGTAAACACTATAAGCTTACCAGAGGTGTTAGTTAAAATTTGACGGATTTATGAATAGATGTCACTATGTATAGGTATGTATAGGTTTCTATGATTTAACATCTATTTCTTATTTTTCTATTGACATAAGTCTTCAAAAATTACCATGCTAAATTTTACCAAAATAATAGCGTCATAGTGGTTTACCTTAGTGAATGTTGCGTTTCATGTAAATCGCATTTGAGGTATGCGATTTGTCCATACAAAAAACAGCTGAAGGCCATTGGTTGCTAGTTGAAACTTATGGGGAACATTCTCCAGTGATTAGAATATGTGAGACAGAGTTTCATCGCCGGCCCATCGACTCCAAGGCCTTAAGACAAAGCTTTGTGTTTGGTGGGACTATTGGGGTTTGGTTATTTCGAGTTATTACCTGGTGACACTGTGAACACGGATCGTCACCGACAACAAACTATTAATTTGAATCCTGCGTTGATAGAAAAACGGCCGGAATGTGCCCGAAGACATGGACAAATTTTTGTACACCATGACAACGCACCGTCTAATACCGCGAAAGTATTAAAGAACACATTAAAAATTTTGAATTGGGTAATATTATTGCATCCGCCGTACTTTTTGTCCAGTCCGCGCTTTGCCAATGTTAAATAAGCCGAAATGGCTCATAGAATGGTTTAACTCGAAAGAGAACTTTATTTGTTAGAATGGTATTCATGATTTGCATGAAGATAGGCAAAATGCGTAGATTCCAATAGTCAACACTTTGAATACAATATTTTTGAGATTCATTTAAGAATTAAGTTTTTCCTTTCTCGAAAAACCCGGCACATTGCATTGCAACTAACACCCCTGGTATTGGTTGAAAATTACTCATGGTTCCATGAGCTGGAACTTTCAATATGATAACAGTGGTTCCATGACTTGGATGCATACTTGATTTGATTTTTGAATGAACTCAGAAAAGATATTGCTATTTTAAACGTTAAAATTTTATTTTTGATGTAAGAAAGTTCCAGTCTGTGACAACAAAGTTTTTGATGACCAAAGTTGTTTTTCAAATTTAATAGCTATATTTCCTTCACATCTGTTTCATGGATTGGGCTCAATATCCCTCGTTTTTAAGATCGTCCTTTTTAAATTTTAAAGGCTTATGGCGTTCGAAACACTTTTTTAAAAAATTGCAATGATTTTGAAGAAGCAAACAAAAGCTTTCAATGTGCAAAAACAACAAGAACTTTCAGTATTACTTTATCTTCGCAAGAATTGTTCTTCTGCACTGTCATATATGTACATATCAAACGTTAGGAGAGAAATGCAATTGTGTACTTCCATTACGAATGCATTTAATTTAAAACCACTCTTAAAGGGTGCTAAGTGAGTTAGGTTAGGTTAGGTTAAAGTGGCTGTCCGTGATGGAATAGGACACACTTAGGCCAGTTTAATAGCCCATTGTGATACCACATGAATCTTGAGACTTTCTCCTAAGCTCTATGAAACCAGTTTGAGTCCCTTATGAAACGTGAGAGGCTGATTATGCTAATATGATTTAGATCATTATAGAAGAATTCTCCTAGGTATATTCTTGCGTTTTTGAGCTAGCAGGGCATGTACAGAGAAGGTGAAGAACTGTTTCCTCCTCTTCTTCGTCCATACAGCTTCTGCAAAAGTCATTTGAGAATACCTAACCGCGTGGCGTGTTTTCCTATTAGACAGTGCCAGATTTTTTTGTAACCTGACACTTGGTGATGCTGTTCCACCTGGTGTTTGCCTTGTTCAAAGCGTTTTGCATTAGCAATAGTTTACAGGGAGCGATTGGTATGCCAGCATTTGCCAAACGTGGTAGAATGGGTTGTACTGTACCGTTCCTGGCGAGTTCATTTGCCTCATAGTTACCTGGAATATCTCTATGGCCCGGCACACAGCAAAGGTGAATATTAAACTGTTGTGCCATCTCCATTAGAGATGATCGACAGTTATGGACTGTTATAGAGTTTGTAGGGACAGAGTATAGAAATTTGATAGCGGCCTGACTATCTGAGAAAATACGGATATCAGATGTTGATATCAGGTTTTCTTTAAGACTTCTTTTATCGCCAAAAGTTCCGCCTGGAACACGCTACACACCTCCACCAACCCCTCTCTTCCAGGAATGCCCTATCCTCCCAGAGTGATCTGGAAGGTATAGAAATCTGGAAGTTTCTGTCGAATTGCAGTTGGGGAATTGATTCTAAATACCTAAGATTTACGATGTGGCCAATGTTGTTGTTAATCCACTGCGAAGAAGCCTTGAGGCGAATAGCAGAGCTTGCAGCTATTTGTTTGCGCTAAGTATATCAAGACGTGTTAAGTAGAGTAGGGTGTCCAGTGCCGCAGATGGGGTCGTGCGAAGCGACGATCCACCGTACTGCCACACCGTACATTAAAATCGGTCTGATTACCGATGTGTATAGCCAATGCGTGATTCAAGGTTGTAAGTCCCATTCATTACCAATAGCTTTTTTGCAAGAAAAGAGAGCTACAGTAGCAGAAGAGTTGCCCAGTTTTGAGTTAATTATTCTGCTAGTCAGCATTAAATGAATTAACTCCCCAAGCGAACGCTCTACGTTTAGAGATGTTAGTGCAGATGTGATTGCAGATGTGTCCACGTTGTTAAAAGCACCTTCGATGTCAAGGAAAGCAACCATAGTGAACTCTCTATGATGAAGGGAGTATTCTATGGTGCGTACTAGTATGTGTAACCCCGTTTCCACCGATTTACCTTTACAGTAGCATGTTGAGACGTAGACGTCTTGTATCAATACTTGCCCTTAAATGGATATCAATCAATCTTTCTTAGGTCTTAACAAGGAACGATGATAGACTTATAGGTCGTAGATCTTTAAGATTAAATTGCGAGCATTGACCTGCTTTTTGTATAAAAACAACTTTATAGCCGAGGGAATATGGACCAGCTATTAAAAATTGCCTCAAGGATTGGTGCAATAATGTCTGATGCTTTTTGTAGTTTGGCTGGTATTATCCCATCTGGTCCTGCAGATTTAAATGGTTCGAAGTTGTTGAGGGCCAATTGCAGCTTGCCCCTTGTGATCAGACCTTGTGGATATGTTGTATTGAAACTTGAACAAATATGATTGTTGCAAGTTGCGGTTAGAGAACTACCAGGAAAGTGAGTATCCAGTAGTAAGTTCAGCGATTCTTCACTTGAATTTGTCCAGAAGCCGTCTACATTTTTCAGGCAGCTTGGTATGTGGCAGCTGGAGGCTTCTGAAGTTTCTTCTATCGTGCCACAGAAGGATCGCCAGGAAGATCGCTTAGATTTCCTTAGTGCCTTCTTATAAATTCTTAGGGATTCTTTGTAAGAATCCCAGTGAGAGGCTAGTCTTGTGGCTTGGGTCGGTTGAAGAGTTTCACATATTCTATTCTGAGCGAGTCAAGCTCTGAGGCCCACCATTGTGGTTTCCTCTTTCCTCTTTTGACTATATAAGTGGACAAGCAATTTCATAGCTGAGGTGAGATCATTGACTTTGTTGTCAAGTTCGCTAGCGTTAGAGGAAGGAATAAATAGTCCAGGTTTTAGTAAACTTTGTAATAATTTCCTGTACGTAGCCCAGTCAGTTTTCCGATAATTTCGAAAAGTAAATGGACTAGGGTTTTCATCCACATTGATATTGAACTGGATATATCTATGCTAAGTGGGACTTCGTCATCTTTCAAATTATTTAGCAAACTGCTATAAAAAGTGAATACTTCTTCTGGACATAATTTCTTTTTTTTTATTTTATAAACAAGTGAATATCAAAAATATGTATTGTTATTTAGTTTCATAAGAATTGTTTGTTAAACAAAAAACGGGATTGTCAAATCCTTCAAGAGTAATTCTTCTCAGAAAAAGTGCTTTCTCAAATTAGCCGTTCGCAAGCCAAATGCTTTAGGTCTTCTCCATCCCTGACAACATTATTCGAACATAGGATTGTTTGGGAGTTGTAAGTGACTAGGCCCTAGTTCTCAACGGACTGTTGCGTCACCTTATTTATTTATCACGGTTCAATGTGCCTAATTTTTCTCAAATATGTTTTGAATTTAGTGTTATGTAAAGCGCTTAAACAATAGGTATTTATTTGAATATTTATTTTTGTATAATTAATTCTTTGAAACGAATAAAAACATATAAAATAAAATTACACAAAAAAACATCACCAAACCAATGATCTAATTGAGCAATTATATCTTGTTTTTCTAGGAAAGCCTATCACGTGATGGTGTTCCCTTGATTGTCCTTAAACCTATACACACACTACCAACATATATTAATCACAAACAACTCAGCATAGAATACAAACCGAAAACCACTGAAAACCTCAACTATAAAACAAGCACAATACGAAAACGTCAAAAATTCGCCTCATCATGGGACATACAAGAGCCATTTCGGCTAGAATTGCACGGCATCGATAACGTTAACTGTGATCTGAATCCAACGCCAGAAATAGGAGTTCATCTAGGTCTCTTTCACGGTGAAAGACGACTATGTGCTTTACAAAAATCTACAGAGCTTCCAGTAGATAATGATGGTAAAATTGTCCTCAACGAAGCAATAGCATTTGATATCTTCCTGCAAAATGTGCCTCGAAGTGCTCGACTATGCATTTCTATATATGCAAAGACTGTAAAACTGGGTGGATCTCGCTCAAAGAAGATAAGCACCAGCAAAGAAAGCAAAGATAGCAAAGATAGTAAAGATAACAAAGAAAGTGCTAAAGATAACCGAGAGTATCACACGAGTCCTTTAGCTTGGGTAAATACTACTCTATTCGATTATAAACATCAGCTTAAAACTGGTCAACTTACCCTCCATACATGGACCAATGCAGATGATATACAATCGGATGAAATTTTTCATCCGTTGGGTACGGTAGAACCAAATCCTAGGAATGAAGACTGTGCTGTTGTAAAGTTAACTTTCCACAAGTAATTCAATAATAAAAAGAAGTATGGAGAAAAGTTTGATTAATGTTAAATTATTTTTTTTTCAGCTATAACTGCGAAAATGGAATTATTTATCCAGAAGAAGAAACGGTTCTATTGCATGCTGAAAAATTAGCTGAGACCGAAAACCTGAATCGCTCCAAATCACAAGATAAAAAAATAATCCAAAAGATCTTAGCTAGCTACTCACGAAGTGACAAACTTGATGAAATGCATGATCAAGACCGAAATGATATATGGTCAAACAGGTGAGTTTTATTAATTAAAAAACTAATTAAGGTCAAAGAATTTATAAGAGTTTATTTTTAATTAACTTGGTCTTGCTTTCAAGACCTTGAATGCAAATATCAATTTACAATAATAATATATTTCAGTGGAAATGAAAGCACTTAATTTCATGAAGCATATAAATTTCCCTGACATTATTTTAAAATGATTTTGGGTTAGCACACTTCAACCAAATTTATTATATATGGAATGTCAAATATTATTATCTATCAATTGATAATCGAAAATTATTAACATCTTTTTATATGCTCCTTGAAGTTATCCAAATAAAAAATGAGTGAAATAGCTGGTTATATCTTAATATGCCAATGTAATTCTAAGATACACAGAAACCTGAATATTAATAGAACAGCGAGAGTAAACAAACGAGAGAAAAAGGGCTGTGATTACGACACAACGATTTTATAAAGATCACGAAAGTCGATGCATAACTTTGAATTTATATCTTCATGTCTTTTGAATGCCAGCGTAACTGAACCTTCATGTTTATGCTTTGCAAAAATCGAAGAAATTGCTTTCATCAATATGTACATCTGTTTTTGATTGTGGATCAAAGTTTAAATGGTTTACACAAATATTCAATTTTTTTCATTAAAGTTTACTAATTTTAAATACCAATTTTCATAAATAATTTTTTCAAAGTTTAAAAATATTCGTTTTTAACATTATTTTTTATTATTTTCAAAATATATTTCAAAAACTTAATATGGTAAAATTGTTTAGACATCGAATTCGTTATAAGAACAAAACTAACTTTTAAACCGTTGAGAACCGCTTTAGCAGAAATGGTTTGGCATTTCTTTCAGACTTTTGTTTGACAGCTGATATCAAACAACTTATGAAGATTTTTCGATAGTTGTATGAAATACTATAAATATTTCAACTAAATATTATTGAAAGGTATTACAGATGTGGAAAACCATCACGAATTTTATTATGAATTAAGATAGTGTGCACACACATTTTTTAATAAAGTTTCTTCAGCACATTAGCAAAACTCATTGAAAACAAATCAATTTTCTAAAACTAGAAAACCACTTAAATTCACTTCAAGGTTAAACAACAGGGTATGACCGCATTTTATACCTTATGCTTAAAAAAATTATTTTAAGTTTTGGTATATTCACAATAACATTGGATTTTCACAATAACATTCTCAATCAGTCCCCAAAACCTCGAGCAAATAACCGCTTCCTTCGAGGTACACATCAATATCTTTAATCCATGCCTTAGCACTTAAGGTAAGGGGTTATTTATACCCTTTACATGTTCACCTTTAAACACAGAGCAAGCGCTAGGAAAATAGAGAAGGATTTTAAAGGAGATACCGGTGCACATTGGTTTTAAAGTTTTGAATATTAAAATGGGAGGGAAAAACAGAGTTGTTTAAAGCATTCCACATTCTTGTTGTATTCCCTTAAGTGCGAGTATTGCGGCTGAATTTGTTGAGGGGTGGGGAAAGGAACTGAATAATTCGACAGAACATTGTTTGTAAAAATATCAGTAAAACAACGAAAGGCAAGAAACATTGCGGAGCTGTTCGAGCGAGGAAAATGTTTCGGTTATAGTTCTATCGCCTATCATTTTCTAGGATTCTATCCCAAACACTTAAACTTGTTTTAGAGGCACCTGCCTAAATATGCGAGTTATAGTCAAGTTTAAGACGTATGAAGGCTTTGTAAATTACAGAAAGATCAGAAAAAGTTCTCACCGTTCGGAGAAATGCTAATTATCGAGCATGTGACTATTCTATAAGAGGTTATCTGCGATAGAAATATCGAGTGCTGAAAGTTAATAAGTTTTTTAGTTAAAAATGCCACTCATGAATAGCGGCATCGACGTTGGTTACGTTAACGATAAGAAACATAAAATTACCGGTTGACCTATTACTACTAAAGTCATACTGTCGGACATTAAGAAATGTTTGTTCTTTGAGATATTTCTTAAGCTGATGATTAATCCGAGAACTATTGCAACTGCACGAGTGCGAAAGAAGATTCCTCCCATAAAATCGTTTGCGCTCTCAAGTACAGGAGGACTCATTACACTGTGCTGCAAGTAAACTGGCTTGTGTACAAAGGACGAGACATTTTGACTACCTTTAATATATTGTAGTATTTTTTTACCTAATTTCTGGTCATGTAAAAATTGGTTTCTTCGATTATGACAGTAACATGTCTTTCTAGTTTGTTTGAACTTTTTCCGGATGTCCTCGGTGGGATTGGCTGTTAGAGGTCTATGTTTCTCCAAATTGTAGATCTCATGTCCTGCAAAAGCCCCAAGCATACAATTGTGTAATAATAGTTATATTTATAATATCTGAGGTGTAAGCGAATGATTCAGATCTATAGTCCCAAGTTGAGTTCTATGGCGTTTTCGATATGCATAGATGTTGCATGTATTTTTAAGCATTAATAATTAAAACCGACGTTTTCATTTATTGCATTATATATCTCTTAAAAAGATATTTATCAATATATTATTATTATTTTTTATAAAATATTAATTATAAATACAAATATTAATATTTTAAAATCTTATTATTGCCGCATCTCCTTAGATTGGATTGCCGTAATGAATGTCCGGAAGAGTTATCTATACTACTACATTGTGTAAACTGGAACGAACGAAATGAAGTGGCTGAAATTTGGAGTCTCCTTAAAGACTGGCCAACTGTGTCTGTTGAGCGATCATTAGAGCTTCTAGATTATGCCTATCCAGATCCAGCTGTTCGAAATTTTTCAATTCGGTGTTTGCGGCAATTGAAGTAATTTTTATTTTTTAATATTGCTTCAATTAAATAAACTTTTGATTTTTCAGAGATGAAGAGTTGCTTCTATATCTTTTACAGTTAGTCCAAGCAATAAAACACGAATCCTATTTGGATTCTGATCTTGTGTGTTTTGTTTTGGAGAGAGCTTTACGAAATCAACGCATCGGACATTATTTCTTTTGGCATTTACGTTCAGAAATGCAAACACCTTCGATGCAAGTTCGTTTTGGACTCCTTCTTGAGGCTTACCTAAAAGGTTGTAAGTCACATGTGCCACTTCTGCATAAACAAGTTCAGTGCTTGGAAAAACTAAAGCAAGGTTCCGAATCAGCAAAAAAGGGAAGCAAAGAGAAATCAAGGCACTCATTGCAAACCTTTCTAGCTAATGACAGAATTGGTGCTGTATTTAAGGGATTTCAAAGTCCACTAAATCCTAGCTTTCGGTGCAAAGGAGTAAAGTGAGTATTGATAGGATTTCTTAAGAATTTACTAATTGCAAAGTTTTTAGACCAGATAAATGCAAGGTTATGGACTCTAAAATGAGACCCTTGTGGGTCGTATTTGAGAATGCAGATATGCTATGTGATGATATTTATATTATATTCAAAAACGGCGATGATCTTAGACAAGATATGTTAACACTTCAGATGCTTCGTGTCATGGATCAATTGTGGAAAAACGAAGGGTAAACACATACAAACTAATATTAATGATTATAATCCTATTTTCATTTTTACGGTTTTAGCCTGGACTTTAGAATGAACATCTACAACTGCATAAGTATGGAACGACGTCTTGGTATGATCGAAGTCGTTCTTAATGCTGAAACCATTGCCAATATTCAAAAAGTTAAGGGTATGTTCTCCGCAACATCTCCTTTTAAAAAGGGTTCTTTGTTTAGTTGGCTAAAAGAGCACAATAATACCGAAGAGGAAATGAATAAAGCAGTGGAAGAATTCACTCTTAGTTGTGCGGGCTATTGTGTTGCTACATATGTTCTAGGCGTTGCCGATCGCCATTCAGATAATATAATGGTGAAAAAAAACGGACAGGTAAACATATTTATCATTCCAACTTATCAAATGTAATATAATTTTTGTTTATAAATGAAGCTTTTCCATATCGATTTCGGTCATATACTTGGGCATTTCAAAGAGAAATTCGGTGTTAGACGGGAAAGAGTTCCTTTTGTCTTGACGCATGATTTTGTTTATGTTATAAACAAAGGACGGACTGATAGGGAAGCTGAAGAGTTTCGGTATTTCCAAAAACTGTGTGAAGATGTAAGTATTGATATTAGGCGAGAAAAATAAACTTGGACAAATAAAGTTTTAGCGTACGAGCAAAATTAACATTTCACAATAAGCTCACAATACGCGAATGAACCAAATACCTCAACGCTCCGAATCAATTCGAATTTGGATTAACTTTGTACCTAGATTCATTTGGATTTTCGGGGTTTTCCAATTTTAAAAAGATCATTACCGATCGTTGTTCGGTTTTCTCTAAAACTAAAAATCCATTAAACCAAACTGGCTCGGATTGTTTTGGATTCAAGAGTTCTTGAAAGGAATCATAACAGCAGTATATATGCTTACTATTTAATTTTTTGTAGGCATTTCTCATCCTACGAGAGCACGGTTGTTTAATCCTTTCATTATTTTCAATGATGATATCGACTGGTTTACCCGAGTTATCCTCGGAAAAGGATCTTAACTACCTAAAGGAAACATTGGTAAGCGCTTAAACAATGAAGCAATATATATAAACAAAATAAAAATGTTCGTTCATAGGTCCTGGAACTGACTAAAGAAAATGCACGAGAGCACTTCCGCTCGAAATTTAGTGAAGCCTTGGCTAATTCGTGGAAGACTTCGTTAAACTGGGCATCACACAACTTCTCAAAGAATAATAAACAATAAGCATGATAATATAATAAGATATAATGTAAAACAAAACAAAAAAGAAATGGATTAATTATATTATTACACATTTTCTCATTTTTATTCTTCATCTGCATCGTTTTTAAGTTAATAAGCAATATATTAAAAAGAACTTATATATATAAAAGTTCAATCATTCAAGCTCTTTTTTTTTTATTTGAACTAAGCTCCAAAATGAATATTGTTAAACATTATTCTATACTGCTAGAAAGTAATACAAAAAGCAGGTTCCTCGTTATTGAATTAGACTTGGGTAAGAAAGGGTTGGGGTTCAATTAATTAACTGATAAAATTTTATGATGAGGAAATTTAGTGCTCTTTTTGTGCTAAGTGCTCTAATTCAATCGCTACCTGTGTCACCTAAAGCTTTTTTCATGGGTACTGCATCTTACGAGGAATTATCAAATCCTCCAAGATAAATTCTTGACATGAAAAGAGCTTTCTCGAATTAGCTGTTCGGATTCGGCATATAAACCGAAGGTCTCCTCCATCCCTGACATTACAAGCACACAGGAATGGTTGAGAGCTGTAAGCCACTCGGCCTTTGTTCTCTAAGAGCTGTTGTGATCCCAACTTCACGTCAAACTGGAAACAAAATTAAAAAAATGTTGTGGGAATTAAATGCTATTTAAGTGTTCTTTAGTTCGAGGAAATCTAGATTGTTTTTTCCAGCGTTTACCCTTAAATTTAAGTCGAAAAGCTTAAGTTTCTGGAGACTTTCGAAACCAAACAACATTTAAAAAAAAACTAATGAGATTTGTTTCCTAGCCCCTACCAAGAACTGGAGATAACATAAGGTATGTAACAAAAAGGAAATGGGCAGTTTCTATGCTCTGCATTTTGTGTAAAAAAAATGTTTGGAACCACGATTTTACCTTTAAGCCTAGTACATACTTGTGAACCATCTCGTGAACCCATACAAATTTCGGTTTTTGGTTCACCCGTGAACGTGCTCGTGAAGCTGAGTGGAGAACAAAGTGGAGAGTTTTCGTTCACGGGCAATTCACGTGCAAAATGTACGGGAACTGTTGGTGAAGCTTTGACATTTGGTTACAAAAAAAAGGACAGTTTTCAATTTGTACTGAATACTGATACTGATTCCTCATTTAAAGTTTGTGGCTGCTTTGCGTGTGGTTTTAAAAAAAAAGTTAAAATGCATTTATATGAAATAGAATACAAATGTTCACAACGTGTATTCACAAGTGTGTACCAGTGAGCAATTTCAAAAGTTCACTTTCTCCACTGGCGAACGTTCACTTTACGAGGAAGTATGTACTAGGCTTTAACATTAAAGCCAAAACCTTACAAATTTGGAGACTTTATTAATCTGACGAAATTCCAACAAACTAAATTGGAAGGTCAATTTTTGAGCTCTAAGTCCTAAGCATTTTTAAATTTGGCCTTTCACGATTTGAACTCGAGGTTTGAAGCTCAATAATTTTTGTTGGACAACTTCTATAATTGACGTTTTGAAAATACAAACAAAACACGTTACGATTAAGGAATAGAGTAGTTTGAAAAATTAACAGTTTCTTCCTTTTATTTAAACTGGTTTGTTTTTTACAGGGCAAAAATCAATTTTTGACAACATCACTACCAGCAAATCAAATTATTTGCATCAACTATTTTTGTACCTTACAATTTTCAAACAAAATCTTTGGACTAATCAGGTGAATGGTTCATTTTTTGAAAACAAAGCAGTTTACATTTATGCATTGAAAATTTAAATAATCAAATTCAAATGTTCAAATATTGAACACAAAGAATTTACTTTAATTTTAAACGTGTCCCCGCCTCCCGAAAACAGGTATTATTTATTTACTGGCTTGTTATTTTTTTAGAAGATCAGCGATGGGACATTTTGAAAAAGTAGGAGGTAGATTTGATTTCGAAATTCGATTGTGGAGTTTCCAGCTTTACGGACTTCATTGAGATTAATCTAAAAACAAACAAAAATTCTTTTCGTTTCCGCTTCCTTTTCGACTTATAACGGTTTTAATGACTTTTTAAAAGTAATCGTTGATTTCGTGCAAAATTGCTTAGCTTGAAGTATAACTTATTATTAACGTGAGATCCTTCCAATATTTTCTCCATTTAACGACATCCTTAATAGCTAGTCTTTAAGCTGCTGAGCTTGTACTCAAACACTCAACTTCCTATCTCGAGAAAGAGATTATTTATCCACTCGTATTTAAAATAATATATGTACCTACATATGTCCAACTCCATAATATACATAATGCACTTCTATGCCAACATTATAACTATTTACTTATCGTTTGCTAAACCCGATCTTTCTCCAAATTTTCATATTATGGTATATACTACTTTTGGCTTGAAAAAAAACCCTTAACGTTCAGTAGTTTTTCATTTTGGCGATTACCACGATTAGAAATTCTAGTAAAGCTATTGGGTTAAGGCCATAATTTTATACAAAACAATGAGCAATTAAATTAGATTAATCAAGATTTAGAGCTTAATTCTGAAACATCATGGTCGTTTATATTAATCAATCAATTTCCCCTTTCCTCATGTTATTGTTGATTATTTTATAACTTTCATGTTTACAAATGTATAGAGAAATATGATTCAAAACGTGCGTACGTGCCAAAAATTCTTTTCATAATCTAAATAGTACTTGAAGGCGAATTAACAATAATTAACAACACATTATAAACGGTTTAATGTTCAATACTTTATAATCTCGATCATTATATCACTTCAGATATCAGTATAAAATTATAAATATCTGTGAATGGAACGGTTAACTACGCTTAATTGCCAATAATTACGTGTACGCACGAGTATATATGAGTTATTTATTTATTTAATGTAGTATGACGAATATTTTAAGTTTAATCCTATTTTTCGGATTTATTGAACGTTGAAGGGGCATTAGTAGAAGGCTAGGGTATGAATGCAAGTTTCGATTGTAGGGAACTTTTTTTTTTTATTTCTTATATGACTAAACTTAAGGAATTATGAAAATTAATCAAAAACATGTAGTTCCCGTGACGTGATGGTTTGTGCGTAGGACTATCTTAGGGCCGAAAGGCATTAGAATTAAGTATTACTGTTTAACTTAGAGTGTCCGTATGGGACCAGTAAGTTAGTTGTAAGTTATGGTTAATTAGGCTAGTTTTATGAATTTTTGTCTAGCTTTAAGATAGTTTTAAGATGGAATTAATAAGATGGAATTAATAATAATGAATTAAAAAAAGTGCGTAGGACTGTCAATGCAGAGGTGTTGGGTTCAATCCCTGCCTGTGCCATCTACAGTTTTTTTTTCACGGGTACTGCCTTTTGCGAGAAATTGACAAATCCTCCAAAAGTCATGAAAAGTATTTTGTCAAATTAGCCGTTCGGATTCGGCTTAAAACTGTGGGCCCCTCCATCCCTGACAACATTACTCGCACACAGGAATGGTTGAGTGTTGTAAGGCACTAGGCCCTAGTTCTCAAAGGACTGTTGCACCACCTAATTCATTTATTTAATCTTAATATACGTATGTATAAAACAATGTCGGGTTTCTTCGAACACTAATAATTTGAGAAAGAATAAGTAGGAGAGCTAGTGAACCCTACGAGTATGAATAGTAGCATGTTAAGTACGACAACCATCACCTGGCAAGTTTCAGCCCTGCACGTCATCAACCCCTATGTTTTTTAAAATGTATATAAAATTAGAAAACAAAATTTCTCACTGTAAGCTTCAAATTTTTATATGATTTTTCTCATACGTACCGAAGTTTAAAAAAAAATTGACAGGCGCTTTTATTAGTATAAGTACCTGACAGGTGAGCTCACAGGTGTATTATACATAAATAAAAATAAACTTTACTCTGTAAAGTTAAATTTGTAATATGTGTTATTCCAAGCTATTCCAAGTATTTGGGTACGATGCCAGGCGGTTCTGGCCAGCACAAGTCCGTGACAGGTAGCGGTGAAGATGCTATGAAGAACACGAAGCATCAACATCCGGTGAAGCTTCTGTTAGTGATAGAAGCGAAGATAAGTTATGTATATTTTGTATAAATAAATATAGGGTGATTTTTTTGAGGTTAGGATTTTCATGCATTAGTATTTGACAGATCACGCGGGATTTCAGACATGGTGTCAAAGAGAAAGATGCTCAGTATGATTTGACATTTCATCATGAATAGACTTACTAACGAGCAACGCTTGCAAATCATTGAATTTTATTACAAAATCAGTGTTCGGTTCGAAATGTGTTTTTATCGACAAATTTTGTTCAGCGATGAGGCTCATTTCTGGGGTGGAATCGCGTAAGGCGATAGTTGACTATCAAATTTTTGATAATCAAATTGACTATCATTTTCATTCCGTCTGTGTAAGATGATTCAACTCAATTCAATTCGATTGAACAATTTCAGATTCAAATTGTCAAAATTCATTGTTGCCTTGGTGAAATTTTAAATTGATTCCTATAAAATATCTAAATAAAAGTATGAAATTGGCCCTGTTTGAATAAAATTCTTACTTCTCTTGCTTTTTTCGAATTTCATAAGCTTTGTCGGTCACAGGAATGTGTTTTTGTACCTAAAAAAGGTAACTGAAAAAATTTTCCATTCGTTTTTTGTAAGCGTCTGGTAGCTCTACTCAGAAACGACATGTTTGTAGGAAAACGACTATCAAATTTTTCTAGCGACAGCTTTTTAGGTATCAATTTGACTATCACCTTACACAGATCAAATTTGATTATTTTGACTGTCAACAATCAACAATCACCTTAGCCGATTCCACCCCTGGTTGAATGGCTACGTAAATAAGCAAAATTGCCGCATTTGGAGTGAAGAGCAACGAGAAGCCGTTCAAGAACTGCCCATGCATCCCGAAAAATGCACTGTTTGGTGTGGTTTGTACGCTGGTGGAATCATTGGACCGTATTTTTTCAAAGATGCTGTTGGACGCAACGTTACGGTGAATGGCGATCGCTATCGTTCAATGCTAACAAACTTTTTGTTGCCAAAAATGGAAGAACTGAACTTGGTTGACATGTGGTTTCAACAAGATGGCGCTACATGCCACACAGCTCGCGATTCTATGGCCATTTTGAGGGAAAACTTCGGAGAACAATTCATCTCAAGGAATGGACCGGTAAGTTGGCCACCAAGATCATGCGATTTGACGCCTTTAGACTATTTTTTGTGGGGCTACGTCAAGTCTAAAGTCTACACAAATAAGCCAGCAACTATTCCAGCTTTGGAAGACAACAATTCGGGCTATTCCGGCCGAAATGCTCGAAAAAGTTACCCAAAATTGGACTTTTCGAATGGACCACCTAAGACGCAGCCGCGGTCAACATTTAAATGAAATTATCTTCAAAAAGTAAATGTCATGGACCAATCTAACGTTTCAAATAAAGAATCGATGAGATTTTGCAAATTTTATGCGTTTTTTTTTTTAAAAAAGTTCTCAAACTCTTAAAAAATCACCCGATATAAACGGGTTAAAGGTCGGTATCAAGCATTACATCACAAACAGAAAGTTTGATTCAAAGTTTAAGAGAATTTGGCGAAGATAATGAATATTATCAAAAAATAAGCAGTTTTTTAAGCCCTATTATTTATTATCATAATAGTTGCCGGACAATTGCATTATACACATTACAAGAAGAAAATAAAGTGAAGAGATAACCGAAAAAACTTGGAAACGTTATCACCAACAAGCGTTTGACGAAATGAAAATATTTATCACTGAAGAAGTGATAAAGAAAAAAGAGATGTTTTTCATTTTCATACTTATGCAAATATTATTCAGAGTTATTGAAAACAATGCCTAGAAAAGACGGCGAAAGTACGGATTATAATTTTAGTACTCAACATTTTGAAAAAAAATTATTAAAAAGTTTTGGCGACATAAAAGTTGTTAAAGTCAACCGAAAAAATTATATAACATTGAAGAAAAATGATAATGATATTGATTTAAAAGTGTGCGAATTATTAGAAGAAGAGGAGATATTGCAAAAAGCTGCATCAATTTTGAGACAATCTGTTTTCAGTATAAATAAGAACCATCTACTTGAAGACATAAAAACTACTCATTTAATAAATGGTGAATGTGAAATACCTAAACATACATATATCTAATTTTTATAGTTTTCTTTTGGGCGGTTATAAACGTTCGTCGTAGAACGAGTACAAATTATCAAAGAAAAGTAAATTTATTAGCATACGATTTAATTTATAATGTCAGTAATGGAGTAATTAAGACGAAAAAACATATAACTTTAGGTATGACATTAAAAAGCCTCACAAGTAGCAGAAAGATAGTCGACATTATCAACAAATATGGTCATTGTTGCAGTTATCACATCGTTGAAGAATAAGAAACGGCAGCCACTACTGCTTCATTTAACCGCTCCAATATTTGCCCTGAAGAAATTTTTAAAAGAAATAATATGCATACTGGAGTAGCGTTCGATAACTTCGATAGATATGTTGATACCGCAACTGGTAAAGACACATTACATAATACGGTGGGTATTATATACCAAACAATAATTGAGAATGATGAAAGTGTAGAAGAAACTTCCCAACAAGTTGAAAATCTTCCTGAAAATAATCAAATCTCTGAACAGCCATCTGGTCAAATAACAACTCTCCAATCAAGAAATAGAAAACGTGCTTTTGATGTCATCATCTCAGAAATAGTACCATATTCGAAGAAACCAAAACTGATTGATCAATTATTGCCATTATCGTGTCATTTAAGGGAAGAGATGGCACCACCTTCGATACAACAAATTTATAAACAAAATTTTGTGATGATGCTTTGTCATAGTTTCAAAATTTAAAAAACACCAATGTGGTTCGGTTTTCATCACAATTAAATAAAGATTTACATAACAACATCGAGAAAATATGTTATTTAACACCAATTAACGAGTCACCGACAAATGCATCGGTTGTAATAGAAACAATGAAACAAAGCCACAATATTGCCGCAGAACTTGAACAACCCTGTATAAATGTGTCGCATGACTTGGCTATTGCAAAAATTGCCATGCAAATACAATGTAGGTACCGAAAAACTAGCTTACGATAATTTATTTATTCATTTAGGACCGTTCATTGTTTAGGGCCATTGGAAAATTTATTGATGACTGCGGAATAATGAACATTGTCGTTGAAAGCGAAATAATTGCTAATGGTTCAGTAGATGGATTTTTAACTGGTAAACATTTTAATCGGTGTAAGCGACTGCATCCACTAATGGCATTGGGATTAGAAATGTTATGTTTTCAATCTTAAGTAGAAAAAGAAAATATAATCATAGATGAAGATTTTACCAATTTCACTTCTTCAGTGATAAATATTTTCATTTCGTCAGACGCTTGTTGGTGATAACGTTTCCAAGTTTTTTCGGTTATCTCTTCACTTTATTTTCTTCTTGTAATGTGTATAATGTAATTGTCCAGCAACTATTATGATAATAAATAATAGGGCTTAAAATACTGCTTATTTTTTGATAATATTCATTATCTTCGCCAAATTCTCTCAAACTTTGAATCAAACTTTCTGTTTGTGATGTAATGCTTGATACCGACCTTAAACCCGTTTATATTTATTTATACAAAATATATATAACTTATGTTCGCTTCTATCACTAACAGAAGCTTCACCGGATGTTGATGCTTCGTGTTCTTCATAGCATCTTCACCGCTACCTGTCACGGACTTGTGCTGGCCAGAACCGCCTGGCATCGTGCCCAAATACTTGGAATAGCTTGGAATAACACATATTACAAATTTAACTTTACAGAGTAAAGTTTATTTTTATTTATGTATAATACACCTGTGAGCTCACCTGTCAGGTACTTATACTAATAAAAACGCCTGTCAATTTTTTTTTAAACTTCGGTACGTATGAGAAAAATCATATAAAAATTTGAAGCTTACAGTGAGAAATTTTGTTTTCTAATTTTATATACATACATTTTCAAAAACATAGGGGTTGATGACGTGCAGGGCTGAAACTTGCCAGGTGATGGTTGTCGTACTTAACATGCTACTATTCATCACCACAAAAATGTCTAGCCTTACAGGCGTTCCGTTACTCGGATTGTTTACTAGCTCTTAGACTAAATAGACCGATTTGCATGGTGTTCTCGAATACCAAAGCAAGTATTAAACACAATGAATGGTGTTTACTACTTTCGAAATGACAATTCCGAAAGCGGAATTTTCGTTCCTGGCAAACAATTATAATTTTGAATCTTTTCCAACAATAAAATAATAGCTTTTACCAATCATTTCCATAATATTTGATTTGTCCCGTATAATTTCTCTTTTAATTCGCTCTTTATTGCTTTCGGTATCCAAAGAACCACCGTTTGTATAAATTCTTTCTTTAAAAATAATTTTTTTTTTTTATAATTAGCGAACACTAAAAGGGTTTTTTTATACCCTTAATATGCCAAAGACACAGTGTGAGCATTAGGAAAGGAGGGAGAGGTTGGATAGGAGGTGTCGGTGTACATTGATTTTGAACTCCTGAAAGATAGAGCGTGGTAAGGCGTTCCACATTCGCGTAGTACAGCTAAAAAATGAATCTCTGTATTTCATAGTACGGCCGAAGTTGGGCTCAAGGGTAAACTGATGGGCATTCCTAGAAGCGCGGGTATTACGGTTAAATTGTTTAAGGGGAGGAATGCAACTGGCTATTTCACTAGAGCATAGTCCGTTAAAATAACGGTAAAAAAGGGTTAGACAAGAAACCTTGCGACGATGTTCTAGTGACGGAAACGAGTTGATGATGTTAATGTCACCAATCATTCATTCAATCAAGCTCTACTTTGAATACTGTCCAAGAGGCTTAAATAAATTACTGGAGCACCAGCCCAGAGATGAGAGTTATATTCAAGTTTCGAACGTATATAGGTTTTGTAGATTGTAGCCAGATCAGACGGAGAGGAAAATTTCTTGCAACGTCTCAAAAAACCTAGACATCTTGCGGCATTTTTGGCAACAAAAGGTGGTTGCTGATGCACATTCCGAGGATGTCGAGATTTTCCGTTTCGTTGATGCAAGTGCCACTCACAAATAGTGGCAAAGTGGGTTTATCTCGCTTTAACGATGCAAGACAGCATTGCGTTTTCGAAGCATTAAATTCCACACGATTTTTTATTCCCCATTGTACAATGCTGTGTAGGTCGGAATTTAATGAGCTAATCATATTTTGTCGTTGCAGTTCCACATCCGAAGAGGAGGGTTGTGAGTCTGGAAATGAATATGAAAAGCTAAGAGTGCTATCGTCAGCGAAACAATGTATTGGATTAGAAGTAGCAGACAGGAGATCATTTATAAAAATGAGGAAGAGGATCGGAGACAAAACGGAGCCCTGGGGCACACCAGCATTTATTTTATGGGTTTCAGACTTGAATCCGTCCAAAACAACTTGTATTGAACGGTTCGAAAGAAAATTTCTAATCCAACGGAGAAGAGATTCGTCGATACCGAAAGCACGCATTTTCGATAAGAGAGCAAGATGCCAGACTTTATCAAATGCCTTTGAAATATCAAGTGCAATGATCTTACTTTCTCCAAAACAATGTAAAGATTTGTTCCACTGTTCGGTGAGATGAACCAAGAGATCACCAGTGGACCTATTGCTACGAAAGCCGTATTGCCGGTCATTAAGAAGCTTCCGTTCCTCAAGATATTTCTTAAGCTGATGATTAATCAGCGTTTCCATGACCTTGGAAAGAAGGGGCGTAAGTGCAATCGGTCGGTAACTAGAGCGTGAGGAAGATTCGCCTTTTTTGGGAATAGGCTGGACAAATGCGGTTTTCCACCCACTCGGAACGAGACCTGAGGAGTAGGACAGATGAAAAAGCTTACGCAGTGGTTTTGACAGCGTTGAAGAACACCTCTTCAGAACAATAGCGGGGATACCAACCGGACCAGCGGATTTATGTATGTTAATATCTTTTAGGACTCTCGTCACAGTACGAGTGCGAAAAAAGATTGGTCCCATAGAATCACTAACGCGCTCGATGACAGGCGAAGTCATAACACTCATTGGCAGCGTTGAATTGGCGGCGAACTGCCTAGCGAAGAGATTAGCTTTCTCTAAAGAGCTAACAAGTGGAGTGTCATTGACAACGAGCGTAGGAACCGACGAAGAGGAAGAATTCCTCATGTTTTTTACAAATGACCAAACATTTTTACTGCCTTTGGGACATTGCAGTATTTTTTGCCGTAATTTTTGGTCATGTAAAAATTTGGTCCGTCGAATATGGGCGTTGCAGGCCTTCCTGGCTTGCTTGAACTTATTCCGGTTTTCCTCAGTTGGATTGGCTTTAAAACAACGGAAACTTACCTTCTTGACCCTAATAACCTCTTTACAGCTCGCATCGAACCATGCTTTTTCCTTAGGTCTGATGCTTTTAACCCTATTCGGGATAAAAGTTATCATTCCCAGGAGAATCAAACTTGTGATCATATCAGCGCTGGCGTCAACTCCACTATCGAGCAAGCATAGTGACCAGTTAAAGATCCTACATAAAATCCTGGACTGCAAATTTTGTTTTGTTATTATTTCTCGATTTCACAGATCTCATCCGTTTCGAATGGCACTTTGGAATAGAATTGACTTTCGAAACGAAATACAGAGTAGGACCCCAGATCGGTTAATATCACAGATTTTCATTGGTAACCACAAAAATATCAAATGGTTAAGGAAGCGAGCAATTTTGGCTTCTGAGAATATGGATATGCAATTTGAGTTATTAACACTTGAATCACATTGACGGCTTTTGGCTATTGTATAGGGACACAGATTGGTTTCTAAAATGAGAAGAAGCTTCTCGATGGCGGAAATTGAGGCCCTCAGATTGCCACATCCCCCAGACAAAGAAAAAGTTCATTCTATATAAGATTGACATTTTAGGGATGAGCTAAGCTAGATAGTGAATCCTCTGTCCAGTTCCAAGAAGTCATTTTCGTGAAGCCATCGGAAGATACCATTAAAAAACGTATTAACAGGTTTTGATATTTGTGCAAACTATATAGTTGACGTTGAAACAAGAAGTTTAAACTTTTGTTAATATAAATTAGGTACCATCTGCTAAATCAGGATTATTTGTTCGTTACATTCGTACCGAACAATTCTATTAGTATTGCAAGATTTCTTTCCAACATAGCATACAACTGTTCACATTTGCGCCCGGTCCAAAAATGCATCTCTTCATTAGACAAAGTTCCTATAGTGTTGAAGTCTATCCTGGGTCCACGTTCTAAGACTTTTCTCAACATGTCACAGATATCAGTGAGCTGTACGTTTGAGGTAGCTCATTGCACACATTGCTCGCTCTAAATCTAAAAGTGCTCTAAACACACTCTTGCACTATTTGTAATACATATACAATTCTTATATTCGCAAATCATATTAATTTTTATCGCTTCATGGACTCAATGGCTAGTCATTCTGTGAAAATTATTGAAAATCCAATGCCGTGCAGTATTTGGAGCACGTACGTACTCTCAAACTTGGATGTGATCATTGGGCAGGTTCAGCCGACATAAGGGACTTGAAAGTAAGGCAAGTTTTTTGCATCTGATTGGCCAGCTGCCAAAAAATTACCTTCCAATTAAGGCAACTTTATTGGAAAGTTGACTGGAAAGTTAGGCAAGAAAAATCTCCCTTACTATCAAGTCAAGTCAACTTATGTCAAAATGACAATTGATCATGTTTTTTCATTCAACTAAAAGCTGAACTTTATTACTCAATGATTTATTTATTTTCTGCACAACTTCATTCAATGCTTTCTGTAAAAAGGTTCCTTGTAAATTTGGAAAAGAAATAAGTAATATTTCTTTAAAATACAAAGTACAAATCGTGATGGACTTGTAGCTTGCCTGAGGAGTGTTTTGTAGAAAATGATGATTTTGGTAGTTTTTGTACTATAAACTTGAAGTAGAGGTTTGTGGAGTAGAGATCTGAAATTGAAATTCATGACACTTGAAAAACTAACTAGTTGCCTTGGTCAAAATTTACGTTCAAAGAATGAAGTTGACTGCAAATGAAGTCCCTTATGTTGTCTGAACCTGCCCATTGTGCGCAACTCGAGGCACAACGGTATTGTCATGTTAATTTCTCAATTCCTTTTCAGCAGACTTACAACATCACACATACATATAACGTATTATCGAATACAACCTGAAGATAACAAGACCACTGTCAATAAAACTATGAAGTGGTACATCAGTATAGCCTTTTTAACAGTTAAACAAAGCACATACGATTAGGTTTTAAATGATAACGCCAAAAGAAAGAAAAAGATTATAAACAATGATTCATAACTGCATAATAGATAAGAGGCCAGACATAGGAATTAGTGTACGAGTGAGAGGTCGGATAGAACAATAAAACAAGCTCGCTCTTATGACGCTCAGGTAGTTTTGTGCGAACTTAAGATCCAAAACGGGTTATGTTGTATTAGATTTTATGTAAGAGGTCAGCCTCTAAAACGGCATTTTCTTGAATGTATATAAGCTGCAAACTCTGGTCGCGTTTCTTGACAGATCGTCTGGCGTTGGTCTCCCCGATGGTACAGGCCTCGTTGACACATCAAACAGTTAAGATTTTGCTGTAACATTGTCAATCCAGAGCACTAGTACATGTCAACATTTAAAGCGGGTAATATAGTATAGAGCAGGTTCAGACAATGTAAGGGACTTCATTTGCAGTCAACTGCATTCTTTGAACATACATTTTGACTAAGGCAGTTAGTTAGTTTTTCAAATGTCACAAATTTCAAATTTGGAATTCATGGAACAAAAACTATTAAAAACATTGTTGCCTACAAAACACTTCTCAAGCAAGTTACGAGTCCTTCACGATTTGTATTTTGTATTGTAAAGAAATATTACTTATTTCTTTTCCAATTTGACAAGGAACCCTTTTGCACAAAATATTTAAAGGAACTGTGCAGAAAATTAATAAGTCATAGAGTAATAAAGTTCAGCGTTCATTTGAATGAAAAAACATGATCATCAATTGTCATTTTGACATAAATTGACTTAACATGATAGTTAGGGAGATTTTTCTTGACTAACTTTCCAGCCAACTTTCCAATAAAGTTGCCTTAATTGGAAGGCAATTTTTTGGCAGCTGGCGTTCGTGTGAGAGGTGGTTCGGCGTATCCTTAGGGTGTACAAGGGCGTAACTTTTAAAAAAATATATGTAAGTGATAAGCACGAAAATACAGGTATCATTACTTCTTTTACGTTAATATAATGATTAGCACTGTCTTGAGGCACATTATAAAGTATTTTGCATTTGGTTCTACACATACATCCATAAAAAGTCCAGCTCACACAACAACCGAAGCCAGCTGACCATTCACAACGTCGTAGAAGTGTCAAATGTTTGCTTGAACAACAGTCGGTGGACGGTGATTATTCGAACAAAATGTTCTTCAGCGTCGTATTTGAAGTTCTGAGAATCCTCAAGTAATTGAAATGAGCCCATTGCATCCACAAAAAGTCACTTTTTGGTGCGCTCTTTGGTCCGGCAGAGGTGTGATTGGACCCTACTTCTTTGAAAACGACGCACGATGGAACGACTTTCACCGTCAATTCGGAGCGTTATAATCCCAACCAACTTTTTTTGCCTGCTATTGAAGAATAGGACTTGGAGAAAATGTGGTTTCAACAAGACGGTGCCACATACATATACCACACAACTCGAGCGAACATGGCTTTATTGCAAAAGACATTTTCTGACCGCGTAATTTCTCATCGTGGCTAAAGCTTAAACTCTTGAGCACTTAAAAACCAATATTCGTCAAGTTATGGCTGAGATATGTGTCAAAAAGTGGTCAAAAATTACCTCAAAAGAATCGATGCTAGCAAGAATTCGCGTGGTGATCATTTAAATGATGTAGTGTTTCACACATAATGTCAACCGCTCAAACTTATAAAACAAATAAAAAGAAATATCATGAAAAAAAGAATATTTTGTATGTGTTTTATTTACATTTACTTTTGAAACCGAAAAATAGATAACCCTGTATCTCCGAAAGTACTAAGATCTCAAACTGGTAAAGTGAACAAATTTCCTATATATAAATCCTTTTAAATTTTACCATACTTAGACCAAAATGCCCATTATCCTTGTTTGTACGGAATACGGAAATCTCTAAGATCTTAGAACTATAAGGTGGCCAAATTTTAACTTTAAACAGCTAAAAGTTTAATAAATAATAATAAGGAAAGTGGAAATCCAAATGAAATCGTAGAACATTTAAATTTTAACATTGATGTATCGTACTTTCAGTGGCGTTCCATTGAAATAATCCTACGAAGTTCCAAATGGCCCGTAAAATACAACTTAAAAAACTTTAAACCTAGATATTTGTTTTAGTTTTTAACTCAAAAAATCAGATCGAATTCAATAAAACTGATGATCTGATTCTAAATAATTATGTCTTAAATATATTTCTTTTCCAGCTTTCCTTTGCCAGGCCCTTTTTAAAGTATACAAGAAAACAATTTTATATGTATTTGAAATCAGGAATAATCTACTGATTACAAATACTTTTACATAGAACTTATATTTTTAATCAAAGTTGTGGCTCGAAATGTAGCATACAATTAATGCGCTAACCATCGTCAAATAAGGTGCGGCCAAAATGAATTTGCCTAGAACGGCATACGAAATCTAGTGTAAGTACTATTTTTATTAATGTAAGTTATATATGTAAGTGAAATAATACAGTTTATATATAAATTATATTATTATTTTATTTTTATTATATTAATATTTACAATTTGAGAGTAAAAATATTTTGTATGTATACATCTCCATTTAAATTTTACCACTCAATTCTTTAATCAAGTTAATTTAGTTTTTGATATTTGTAACTAAACACATTTTTATTTAATATTACGAACTCTGCTAGCCCCACATTTTTAACCAGATAAATTAACTATAAAAAATCGTCTGTCACTTCAGTATAGTTTTATATTTTTCATACTCTGCAAAATAATCAGCATTTTGTTCAACAGCAGTTTTCCACTTTAACGCCAATTCCTTATAGCTCATACCAATACCACCAAGGTCTTTCGGCAGTTTAACATTTGTTTCGGAAGTGCCTTTACGCACCACAATACGCGATCGCATTTTGGTAGTCATAAAGAGTCTATTTTCAAAATAATCACAAAATTATATGTATTTAGTTTTTTTTTTTTCAAAAAATCACAAACGTCTTTTACCTAAATGTATTAAGTACAAAATTAACATGGGTCGGTGCATTAACAAACTCTAGCATTTTTGGTTTGCATGGATAAACTTGCCAGCTATCGACTGATCGTTTTATTAATTTTGGTGTTAGCTGTAAAGCGTGACCGAGTTCTACACCAACCATATCAAAAACAGCCACAATTCCTGTACTGGAAATTTCTGGTTCGGATCTAAGCAGTAAATCCAATATCATTTTGCTGACCTTTAAATACAATAATATTTAAATGAATGATCTTGACAACAATGTATTTCTAGAATTCACACTTACCTTAAATACATCATTCTGAGAATGAACTCTGGGATTATGTGCCGATGTTCGTATTATGACAACCTGTCGACAAAGTTCATCTTTTTCTTCGAGAGGCAGAAAAACTCCAATATTAAGAAGTTCTTGAATTTCTGGCAAGAACGGATCTCTGTTAGCGAACCACTCAGTTCGTTCAGCTCGCATTATGTAGAAACTGAAAAATACTTGTATTAATTCTTATTGGTAAACTACATCAGTCGTGTTTATTAGAACTGGCTAAAAGATTTTAACGGATGAATAGTCATGCAGTGTTTAAGCATTTCTAAGGCTCTATTTAACATTGCTGAAATTCATATCTAAGTTTAAGCAAAATGCTGCGCATTCAAGTAACGCATACGAAGATACAAGTAACTAATTGTATTATGTATGTATACCAAAAACTATCATCTTTTTTTAAAAGGGATCACAATACAAGTTTTCATCCATAAACAGTTTATAGGCGGAATGTTGAATTTTCTAAAAATAAAGTGCACGAACTTGCTCCTATATCCAAAGACTTTGTTTTCAAATAGTACTTATATTTTAAAAAATTACATATTTTATTTTTCATTCTTTTTCCAGTTTTAGTTTAAAAATATTGTTGACATGCAGCTTTGTAGTGCTTATAAATATACGTTTTACATTACAATTTCATTAAAAATGTTGACCATTTTTCGGGATATGGAATTTAAAAAAATTACATTTTTGATCATCGAAAATTATTAATGCAGTGTAAGAGTTTGCATTGAAATTTTTTTTATTGAAATCGGTTCATCAGTTCTTGAGAAAACTTAAAAAAAATAATGGTTCGACCGGGGATACCCTTATGGAGCAAATACAAACATAATTTTTTTTTATTGAAAGAAGCCATGTTAAGACAAAAATTTGCAGAGAAAGTTTAATAAAAATCTATGAATGTATTTGATTTTGAAACAAATTTAATTTTCGACTGAAAAATTTTTATGGGGACTACTATTATTTTTAAAAAACAATGAGAAAAACGCGCAATGCGAATCTGCTTAAAACCTTCATTTCCAAGTTTGAACTCAATCGACCAAATGGTGTGGGCTGTAGGGCAGACAGATGGACGGAATCGGAGGACCCACTTTTTTCGACTTCTCTCCTATCGTAATCTCATTTTTTATTAAAATCTCGAGTTCGAAATTTTTTACGAATGCAATACTTGCCATGCAGTTAATATTCATACATATATAGCAAGTAAAAAAGAAACTTTTTTATTACTATAATAGTTGTCTTCATAAGTTCTACTGTCAACTAAATACATACATATAATATGTACATCTGTACATATGTAACGAAGTATTTTTGAATTTTACATTTTTTTTTGTAAATCTCATTTATTGCTTATCCAGACGATAACGTTTGACAGCAAGTGTTATTTTTATTCACAAATTGTAAATGAGTACCATCTAGCACTGATTTTAAAGTATGTTGTGTTGACATCTTCGTATATAAAACCTGTATTATCACAGGGAGACTCTACAGGGGCGGCATCTAGAGGCTACGGCGACTTTGGCTCGTGTAGACTTTTTTGACCTAACCTTTGTATGAAAAACCTCCAACTCTTCATTACGACTACAGCAAATGTAAAAAATGCTATACGATAATACTTAAGGTTTTATAAAGAAAGTTTACAATAAAGATATTTCAGCGCAAAAATGTTCTTCCATTAGAGAGCGAAAATAGTCTTGTTTTAGATTAGTTTATCATCAGCATGATGGAGCTGAATCTCCAACACTTAATGAACTCTAGGCTTCCGAATTGACAGAATTATAAACCAGTTTAGTTATGTACATTTTATTCATCTACGACATGTTTACTTCATTAATGTCTTATTCAGAGTTTAGCTGATCAAGAAAGAGTGTTCATTCTTGAAAGGAGTAAGTATCGCAAATTGAAATAGTGTATACATACAGATACAAATACAGATTTGATTTTTCTAAGAACAATATCTTACGTAAACAACGAAATTTAGCACAAAATGAAATCATTTTGAATCAACGCCTTCATTTATTCACGACATATCGAGAATCGAATAACAATTTTTACCAATTTTGCATACTACTCGTATTTTTTGTGGATTTTAATTTGTATGAAAAAAACTGACTGCATTTTTTTAAATTTACTGATTGTCGAAAAAAATATTTTCTATAAGATGAAATTGTTTTAAAGCAACTATCTTTAAATTTTAAAAACGATATTTAAGTCGAAAATAAATGTTTACCAACTTTTAGTACTGTTTTTTAGGTTTTTTATGTTTTGTAAAAAAACATCCATTCCATTTTTCTCAAAATTTTACCAGATATCAAAAACGTAATTCTTTGCTGCATAAAATTATTCTTGAGATAGAATCATTTTTTGTTCGTAAAATATAAGAGGTGACATTTATTTTTTTCTCATTTTTTTTTTAATTTATAAAAAACCGTTAATTTATTTGTTTTTCAAAATTATATCATTTTGGTACCACGTCACATTATAATATAATTTGAGATTTAATTTAATGTCGCTAGCTTTATTGGTTCGCGAGATATTTTGGGTTTAAATTGCTATGGGAAAAAAACACCCACTCAATTTTTTTGAGAGTCCTTTCTGCATAAATATCTATATAATACAATTTATTTTAAGTAGATATCTCAACTGGTTCTTGACGACGACAAAAGTTACGTACATACGCACGCACACACATCTCTCTAAAAATCTTTTATTTACATTCTAGGGACTTTAAAACGTCGAAAAATGTCAAAATTTTCAATTCGAAAAGGACCGTATACAAAAACTTCCTACGGGAAGTTAATAATAAAAATACTATTGAGTTAACATTTATTTTAGAAAAGTTGAAACCATCTAAATTACTGAAATTTAACTTTTTGAAATGTTTGTTTCTACTTTTAAGTACATGTTACGTGATACTTACCTTCTGATTTTCTTCTTTGTTTTTTCAAGATCATATTTACAACTTCTTAAGAAAAATGTCAAATGATTTTCATCTCGACAAGCGTTAATATTTGGATTTTCTTCTAACCACTTATTTATACTTTCCAATGAACTGTCTCTTTGTGGACTTTCACTGGTCCTTGGTTTACAATTTATTTTAGGAGGTGGAAACATCGAAATTAAATATTTTTTAACACAGAAAACACACAAAAGGTATATAACTTTAAACCGTATAAGTATTGTTATTTTGAGTTTTAAGTTTAAATTTGTTTTTACTACGCACTGATTCTATATTCCTTGGCGGTAGAATGCAAAATAAAGAAAGAATCTACGAGCATTTACAAAAGCATTTAATTATTCATTTGTCGTTGTTTTAAACTATTTTAACTCAAGGTATTTAAAAGCGATAAATATAATCGGTGTTGTTAAGCGATAACCCAGGGGCGGCTTATCCCACCAATCTACTCTGCTTAAAGTATATACATAGATATTCCAATAGATAAAATACTAAATAGTGATATCTGATATCGATGTTATGGCAAATCTGCACTGTAATAGTTCTTTAACTTTTAATTGGATTAAGACAGTTTTGCACTTAACACACGAGGATGTGGATACTATCATATAAACTCTGTGGTTATAAAACATTGGCCACAGTAGCGTTGTTTAGTCAAGCATACCATCGTATAGTTTGAACTTGAACTCGAAGTGCAAACTTTGGCATTTTCTTAGTAAGTTTAACTAATACCACCTAATTTGGGATTTATTCACTATAAGTTTTTGTGGTTTCTCCCACGAAAGTTTTTATCGAACCACTTAAGCTGTCGGTCCGGTTGACATTTAATTGTGGTTTGAAAGAATGAGGATTAGCTTGTAACAAGGCATGTGATGGACGGATAGACACATAAACAAATGGCATAAGTCGTATAAACTGGAATTTAATGTGATTCAGTCAATTCTGTATCAATTTTTTAGACTTTGTTATTAAATATGTCTAAACGGAGATATGCACTTATGTATGTACATATAATTTGTTGTGAAATATGAAGAATTCATTATTTATTTCAAAACTGTTATTATTTATTGTTTCTCACGAGTAAAACAAAGATTAAGAAAACAAAACGAAACCTTATCTACCCAAAAATAAACGAGTTAATGCGAATGAAGAAACACTTGTGTGTCCGTCCACTTCCACTGACGACGACGACGTCAACCCCAAATGGGGCCAAATCGGATTTGTGTGGTGGGTTATTATTTGTCGTGTCGGATATTTTCTCTTTAGATTGCGTTCTCTTTTTATAACAACGTTAAAGATCGTCTATTCAATTATATTTGGATGATTAATTGTGTATAGTCAAGGAAATTTAGATGCAAACATGGCCTTTCTTTGAAAAAATTTCAACAAAGCTTTAATTTAGGGACCAGTTGTAGATATCATTGGTTTTCATAATTGAAACAACCAATCATTGGAATTTTTTTAAAAGGTTGGTTATAGCTTTCCTTTAAAATTTCTGTCATTGGATAAGATTCCTTGATTGGAATCAAGCATTTGAGGTTAAGGTAGGTCATTGAAAGAGAAACTGACAGGTGTGAAATCAACAATCAGCTCATTGAAAATGATTTCATTATTGAAAAACTAAAAATAAAAAAAATGAAATTAAAGAAAAGTTCTTTTTTTGTATAATCAGCGCGCACTTAAAGGGTTTTGTATACTTTTAATATGCCAAAGACACAGTGTGAGCATTAGGAAAAGAGGGAAGGGTAGGATAGGATAGGAGGTGTCGGTATATGTTGATTTTGAATTCTTAAACATTGCAATTTTAGGTATAGAGCGTGGCATTCCACATTCGCGTAGTACGGCTAAAAAATTAATCTCTGTACTTCATAGTACGGCCGAAGTTGGGCTCAAGGGTAAACTGATGGGCATTCCTAAAGTGGGAGTATAACGGTAAAATTGCTGGGGAGGAATGCAACTGGCTATTTCACTAGAGCATAGTTAAAAAGCGTGAGAGAAGAAACTTTACGACGATGTTCGAGTGACGTAATCGAGTTGATGATGTTAATGTCACCAATCATTTTACAAACTTTTCTTTGAATACTGTCTAGAGGCTTAAGTAAGTTACTGGAGATGGGAGTTATATTCAAGTTTTGGACGAATGTAGGTTTTGTAGATTGTAGCCAGATTCGATTATTTTGTCCAGATATTCGGGACGTTAAACCAATTTATACTGTGTTCATTTTGAATACGCAGTACGGGGACCATAGGATATGCGCCTCTCACTCTTTGTGTTTTAGATTTCAATAAGCTTTGTTAATTTTTAAAAACTGTTTTGGTAATAGTGGTGAGCATAATTCTGACACAAATGTCTGAAGAAAATCAACTAACTGTTTTTTGTAAAAACCAAAAAAACTGAAAAAATATGTTATAGCTACTTCCCATACGAAGTTGTTGCAATCCGTCCCATTTGTCGAATTGACTAATAGAATTGTCTACAAGATGATTGTTTGCATCGAAGAATAAGATTTTTAAAATCTGGTAAAATTTTTAGAAAAATCGAAGTGATATAGCTTTGTATATTATAACATCTATAGTATTATCACGAAGCTGTTTATTGACGTGCGCCGTAGCCTTAAGGTGGCGTTTGAAGTTTATCTTACAAAAATAAAATAAATATTACTAAAAGTTCGCAAAAATGTATTTTCGGCTCGAATATCTTGGCAACAATTAAAAAGAATGAAAATGAGTAACCCTATAAAAAATATTGTATTTAACATTTGTGAAAACTGATTTTCGACTCTAATACAGTGAGAATAAATTGTATTGACTTTAAAATGATTTCAATAAATACGAAATAATAAACATAGTGTTAACATAATTTAATTCCTTAGGAAAATCCAAGTGGAATTTTTGTATAGGAAATAGAAACAAAAAGCTACTAACAATTATCAAAAATTGGTTTCTACTAAATATCTCGGGAACACAGATATTGAAATGAAATTGTTTTTATACTTATGTATATGCCAAAAATGCAATTGTACAAACAAATGTTTGTTAAGAGTTTGAAAAAAAATAAGGCGTTATTGTAATAAATGTAAATGTAATGTCTAATGATACTTTATACCTTCTTTTAATTAATTGTTTCTTAGTTTTTATAAATACATCTCTACCTTTTTTATGAAATGGATTATTCCATGAAGTTTAAATCGTTTTTTGGCAGAACTGGCAGATGGTAATCGATTGTCACGTATTCTTATCATGAATTTTTTCACCAAATTTGTAAAACTTGGTCTTAATTACTATGATTTATAACTTGACAAAATATAATAATTCGAGTAGGTGATACAAATAAAACAAAATTCTCGCTTTTTTGTTGTAGAAGAATAATAACTCAAACTCACCATGGAGAGCAATAGTAGTTTGCGTAAATTGCTAATAAACTTCTTAAGAAAACTAAAGCTTACTTAAGAAATCAAGAATTTGAGTAACATACAAAAGTTTATTCATTCCTCCAAGAAATCCTATTCTATGAGAAGCTGTCAAATGAGGAACAAAAACAGAATCGAACTAAATCAGTGTTGGTATAATTGATTTATGTTTTTTTGCAATGATATAAATAAAATAATTTAAGAATAATATGATTTGTAATACACTCATTTCTTTTTTCCGCTCTTTTTTTTATAAAAAGCTAATTTCCTTGGACAGAATGAATGAAAAATATTGAATTTATTGCAAAACAACGTGATTTGTAAAATTTAACAGTAAAAAAGTTTAATTCGTCAAACAATCACTGGATCATTTTTGTATTAATAATTTTTATACTTTTATTTATTTTTATTTATTTATAAATAAATTAAAATCTATTGTTAACAATTTTTTTAAAAGCGCTAGCATCAAATTACTTTCAGCTCTAATAAAAAGGGTAAAAACAGATAACCTATGTATGTTTGATAATTTTAAAATATTTAATATAAATGCATAATATAAATAGTATATAGTATGTATGTTTGGACTATTTATATGCATGTATGTATGTATGTAATTAGATTTTTATTTTGTGTTTGTCAAGTAATTTATCTATGAATTCAATATTGTTTTTATTTGGATCTTGAAAAAGTTGCAGGGTGTTATATTTATGCCGGTTGGTCTCTCGAGGATCTTGAGGAAAGATAGCATGAGCCCAATAGATGACTTAATGTGATGAAGTTGTTGCATTTTGGGCACATCGAGGGTGGCTTCTTTTTTAAAAGGTGTTGGTGAGTAATATGGGTGTGCCTAATACGCAGCCGTATGAAATTGGTTATTTTAAGCTTTGACGTATTCTGAGGGAAAATTGTATAAATCCAAGAATTAAATCTCAAAAGAAAAAAACATTCAAGAAAGTAAAAACAAAAAGCTTAATAAAATTTAAACATGTCATTTTCGGCTTTTGAAACGTTAATCGAAGAGTACAATTATACAGTGTTCAGATTGTATTCATTTCAGGTTTCTCTTTTAGAAGTCTCATAATTTAAGAAATTGAGTTATCAATCAAAAATTCACAATCCTCGATCAAAAATCCCATTGGCAAGGGAAGAAATAACTACACAAAAATTGCTCTAAATCATTACGATTTTTTGTCCGCGATTCCGATCGTGATAAATTATAAAATGTTTTTTTAATTTTTTTGTTACGTTTTCTAATTGATTTTTTTTAATACCTAAATTATAACTTTTGATCAAAACATAAAAACACTTGGGGAGAGTACGATAACTTTGGCGACAAAGTTTAATGACGGATTTGTATATAGAACAGTTAAAAACAAGGTTTAAAGTGTAATTTTTTAAAACTTTCAGATTATCTACTATTTTTTTTTTTAGAATTCATTGCTCTTATTTGTTTTTGATCAAAAACTGAAAAGTAGATGACTTTATGTCTTCTAGTTTTTGAGAAAATTGAAAATTACCAAAAAAAATATTTTAATTAAATTACTTTTTCATTGCTTAAGTATTAACGTAGTGTTATTTTGATAGTAATAATCGAATATGGATTATTAATTTTTCTTAAATCCAGCTTATTTAAATGCAAAAGAAACTTTGCATGCACCCCATTTTGCACCCTCCCCACCTTGCACACACTCCAACTTGCACCCACCCCAAATCCTATAGTGTGCCCAAGCAGGGGGGTTGCAGGTGGGCAGGATGCCCCCCTTACAGATGCCACTGTTGCATACACCCAAACTCGCGCACACCTTACTGTTGCATACACCCAAACACGCATTACGCATACGCAAATACCATTATTACTATCAAAATAAGACCACTCAAGCAAAAAAAAAAAATTTTAATTAAAATAGTAGTTGTGGTTATTTTCAATTTTCTCAAAAACTAAAAGACATAAAATCATCTAGTTTTCAGTTTTTGATCAAAAATAAATAAGAGCAATAAGTTCTGAAACAAAAACAATGGTAGATAATCTTGAAGTATTGAAAAAGTTACACTTTAAACCTTTTTTTAACTTTTTTTACTCAAATTTTGAGTTTAAAATTAAATTTTTATTTTCAATTTTCTCAAAAACTAAAAGACATAAAATCATCTAGTTTTCAGTTTTTGATCAAAAACAAATAAGAGCAATAAATTCTGAAATAAAAACAATGGTAGATAATCTTGAAGTATTGAAAAAGTTACACTTTAAACCTTTTTTTACTCAAATTTTGAGTTTAAAATTAAATTTTTCAAAAACTACGCATAGTTTTGACTTGATTTAAAAACTGGCTAATAGAACAGAACGTTGGCTTTAAAAAAATGTATACAACTTAATTGTAAGTATCACCGTTATTTTTTAATTATTTTTTTCCATTTTAAATAATAACTTTTTTAAATTGCCCCTCCCGCCTAAACGGGGGGAGATAGACCCCCCCCCTCCCATAGTAAAAAATGCTTGTATTAAGCCCCTCTACCAAAAACCGTTATTATATCTTGGCGCCAAAGTTATCGTACTCGTGCCAAACACTTCGAAAAGCCATCAAAATGAAAATAAAAAAAAACATCAATATCAGCGAAGATACTAAAATATGTGTATTATTATTTTGAAAATATTTCGAAAAATCTTGTTTTTATTTTACAAACTATTGCTTCCCAATTCACAAGAATTGAAGTTTATAGAAGCTAAATTGTAAATTGGGTATAAATTACAATTAACGTAATTTATTTCGTTATTAGTTTTGGATGTGATCAATATTTCTTGCTCTTAAAATGTTGCCGAGGTAAATAATTAATTAACATGCCAGTGTCTGCTGATTTTACGGTATTCTGTGTGACATGTCATGGAGCTTTCAGGATTGGTAGATTCTCGCCTTTTACTTCCCAGTTCGCATATAAACAGCAAAAATAAAAACTTTCTTTAACTTCAAAATTAATGCAAGAGAATAAGATATTTTTTTTGTCATTTTGCCTGGTGAATTCAATATTTCATTACCTTAATCCACTAGATGCTAATTAGAAGGAAAATAATACTGTAATCATTCCGATTTAAATGTCGTCTAAACTTTTGAAGAAGGTTCACGTCTTTGCTTCCTTTAAGTATTTACACCAGGGATGTCTTCTAGCAATACATTAACAAAAATAGTTTTAATAACTCTTTTTCTAGGTTACTACAATCACAAATAATCATATATGTATGTAATTACATATTTGTGCTTCAATTATATTTACACTCATGTTTATTGTCTGTCGTGTGATTGCCTTTAAAATCTGGGTGTTTGTTTATGACAAGTGTATCTTGCATTGATATTTCTTATTTTTCTAATGATACTCTATAATCTTGGTTTTCAAAATATATTTGACTATTCTTTTTTAAACATACGGTCATTAGTTTTATTATTTTAGCATGATCTTGTATAAATTTACTTTTATGTCCTGTCAATCCTAAGAAACTTTTTATTTCTTTTACTTTTGTTGCAATTGGGAATGTCTTTATTGTTTCAGCTTTCAGTCTGATTCCTTCTGGTATTACGACGTGTTCGAAGAATTCTAATTCTTTCTGGAACCACACTTCATCGCATCAGTGCAGAACTATAACCCTTAGTCAGGCCCGGATTAATAGGGGGCTAGGGGGACTGAAGCCCCGGGCCCCGCGGAAACGAGGGCTCCATCCCATTAAGAAATTTAAACCGTAAAACCGCGATATTCAAACTGTACAATCTAATAAACCCCAAAAATAAAACCCAAAATTAGTTGACCCCACAAAATCCAAACTCGAAAGCTATATACCCCAAAAACGTTAAACCCATATAGCCCAACTCACAATTAATCCCATAAACTTTAAACCCACATAGCTCAACTCGCTATAGTATATCCAAAAAGTCAAACCCGCATAGCCCAAGTAGCTATTAACCCAAAACTGTATATACTAAAAAAAAAAATCCATGCACCCTAACTCAGCAAAAATTAATCCCAAATCCAAAAAAACTCGATAGCTATATACCCCAAAAACGTTAAACCCATATAGCCCAACTCGCAATTAATCCCATAAACTTTAAACCCACATAGCTCAACTCGCTACTATCTCCAAAAAGTCAAACCCACATAGCCTAAGTCGCTATTAACCCAAAACTTTAAACTCAAAAAATATTAAATATTTAAATAAACTCAGCAGTGTTTCCTGATAAAAAAAAATTGAATTCTATGTCTCGTATATTTTTTTTTTGCGACGTGTGGAAATATGATGGACTAATTAGCAATTATCTCGAGTACCTTATTTATTCTTGATTAAAAGAGATGTGCGAATTGAGCGTTAAAGTACACTTCGATACTAGTGTGGTAAAATTTAGAATTGTTAATTATCACGAGTCCGTTTTGAGTTTAACAAGCGAAAAATGGCGAAATAAATTTTGCCGCAGAAGTATTGAATCGTATTTTTCGACACAACGTACGTAAAGTTGAATTTTGTTTAATAATTATTATTTATAATGTATACTTACTCATTCAATCTAATAAATCCTAATTACTATACATAATTTGTTACTTTTAATTTTTAGAGTTTTGAATAATCAAAAAGAAATGGTCTGACGGTCTGACGGTTGTGAGTTCATGGTTTTTGGATTAATTGCGAATTGGGTTATGTGGGTTTAACGTTTTTAGGTTTACGATTTTTTATTTTCGATTGCAAAATGAACACATTTAATTTTTCAAAAACGTTAAAAAGAGCCCCTGATGAATAATTAGCCCCGGGTATCAAAAATTCTTAATCTTATCGGGGGTTGGAGCACTTGGGGGATAGCTTCTTGGATTTTCGATGCGTCAACTCCTCGGCGCATCGTCTCTAAGAGCGTGGACTCCTAGCGCCCCGGGTTATTGGGTTGGCTCGCTTAGGGTTTAGGACGCTTTGGGTTATTGGGTTGGCTTGCTTGGGTTTTATATCTTTTTAGGGGGCCTCAAATTTGAAATTGCCCAGGGCCCCCATTTTCTTTAATCCGGGCCTGCCCTTGGTAGTTAGTCCAAAGCAGAGTATGGTCGCATTCGGAAAGCTAGTGGCTACGTAGTCGAAATTCAACTAGATTTGTGAATGCAAAACTTCACTACAAAGCTAGTCAATCCGGAACTGTCATATAAATGACAAATGCAAATATATAATATAGGAAACATTTGTGTTTTCAGTACTTTAAATAGTTTGTTTTGTTTTCAAATTCAATAAAACCGAATGTAAGATATAATATGAGTGATTTTTATAATGTATTTAAATACTAAACGATTAATTTCATTTTGAATTATTGTGAAACGTCAAAACCAGTGTGCACTAACTTTGTAGCCGAAAATTTTACACTACGTCGGAGGGGAAATTTCAACTACTTTTGTAGTTAGATTTAGCCAATCAGAATCCCTTGACTACGTAGCCACTAGCTTTCCGAATGCGACCTATATCTAGATAGATATACTCTGGTCCAAAGTTTCAAAATTTCGTTTTTGTTGTATGCGAAGAAAGCTAGTTGCATTTTCGATTTTGTGCGTGCCTGTGTGATGCCCTAATTTGTATAACTTAGCAAATTGTTTTGAGATTAAAATTAAACCGAGTAATTAGAAAGGAAAGGTACATACATACATACATACATATGTACGTAACTTTTCTTTCCCTCAAAAATATGAGCGTTGCATGTCATCCTGGCTTATTTAAACCTTTTCAGGTTTAACTCAGTCAGGTTGGCTCTAAAACACCGAAAGCTACTTACTTCGCAGAAAAGCTAGGTTCATCAGTCTATCGAGATCTACCGGGCTTCTACACCTTCACATGTTGTGATTTATACAGCATCTTTTAATTGTAAGGGAAAAATTACAACCTTCTGTCAGAAAATGAAGAATATCAGAACATGTTCGAATATTTGAAAAATCCGGAAGACAAATGATAAAGAAAAGACAGAATTAGTTCAAAGATTTACAAATTAATGGGCAGGCAAGTTCAGGCGACATGAGGCTCTTGAAAGTGAGGCAAGTTTCTAGTATCTGATTGACCAGCTGTCACAAAATTGTCTTAATTAAGGCAACTTTATTGGAAAGTTAGTCAAGAAAAATCTCAACCTAACTATCAAATCAAGTCCAAACATAACAAATAATGGGCAGGTTCAGACAACATAAGGGACTTCATTTGCAGTCAACTTCATTCTTTGAACGTAAATTTTGACCAAGGCAACTAGTTAGTTTGTCAAGTGTCATGAAATTAAAATTCAGAACTTTACTTCACAAACTTCTACTTCAAGTTCATAATACAAAAATTACCAAAATCATTATTTTCTACAAAACACTCCTCAGGCAAGCTACAAGTCTATCATGATTTGTATTTTGTATTTTAAAGAAATATTACTTATTTCTTTACAGAAAGCATTAAATGAAGTTGTGCAGAAAATAAATAAATCATTGAGTAATAAAGTTCAGCTTTTAGTTGAATTAAAAAACATGATCAATTGTCATTTTGACATAAGTTGACTTGACTTGATAGTAAGGGAGATTTTTCTTGCCTAACTTTCCAGTCAACTTTCCAATAAAGTTGCCTTAATTGGAAGCCAATTTTTTGGCAGCTGGCGAATCAGATGCAAGAAACTTGCCTTACTTTCAAGTCCCTTATGTCGGCTGAACCTGCCCAATGATATTAATGTCAAAGAAGAATTTTTCAAAGGTAGGGATGATATGTGTCAATTGGAGTTATATTTCTCCAAGCTAGAAAACTTTAACGCCAACAATATTACTCACCACGTTTGTAAACGCAATGTGGAAAAATGCTACTGAACAAATTTGTACATTATATGATCCAACGGAATGTGGACCGTAGATGAATCCAGTAAACTTAACCCATTTGTCGCTTTTTATTATCTACGAATCTTTATTGAGTTCATTCCATGAAAATAAAACGAAACGGATCCGAATGACAATACCCGCGTTTTATTATCTACGAATCTGGATCGGGGTGATCTTTGAACACGAAATGCAACAAACACTTCGGATCCTGCCCCGTATCTGGAACTATTTTAAAGAGTATTCTTTCTGTTTGCAAAGGCGAATAAAACCTAATTTGCTTCTTTCTTTCATTAAGCTTTATTTCTTAATTCGAGTTGGGTGTTATTTCACTTTCACAAAAACAATTAAGCCGAATAAATAAAACCGGTATTATTTTACTTTTCTAAAGTTCAATTCAGACGAATTGTGAAATTCATAATCAATATTCTTAATATCATAAATTACACCACGGCTCACTTGGAAAAAGGCAACACTTAAATTTCATTTTTAAGTGAGTCATGCCCACAAAATCGATAATGCAAAGTATGGTTACACTCAAAAAAATAACTGCTCTCTGCAAACTTTGTGGGCTATGAATAATAGATGCAAGAATAGGTACATTTTTGTATTTATTATATTTTTTCTTATAATTCAGAAAATTCACTGCTGGAAGTGAGTACCACAAAGATTTAATATAAAGCTATGCAACACAAATGTAGTTATCTTTGAAGTGTCCTAATAATATATGTTGAAGCTATCATTTGATGGTATTTGAAAACTTTCTTAATTGATTTGTCAACGTTTATTATAGTACGATATTTTCTTTTGTTTTGACCGATTGTAGAATTTCTTGTAGTTCTGTATAATTTCCGGAACAACCTTTAAAACTAAATGTAATTTAATGGAATATGTATTAATTAGCAAGAAGCAGTAAGTTTATTTTGGTCTATTTTCGAAATATGAGTATTTCGAAAAATTGAGAGTATTTTACGATGTAAATGCCAGCGTTGCCAATGTGTCTCTGAAGTATATTTTTGCAGTTTTTAAAGTAAATGGCTAGGTATTATAAAACATTATTTGGATAGTAATGTTGATGTAGCATAATGTAAAGATACTCTGCTGCGGAAAATAGAAGTTGCTTTATTTTATCTTGAAATCTAACACTCATCCACATTCTTGCTTTTCTTTTTTCTTTATTTTCATACAAAATTATCTACACAGTTAATTAATTGCAATCATTGATTTATTTACTCTAAAATTTAGGTAAAAAGCAAAGTACCTTGTGTATAATAACACAACGTCGATTTTTTTGATCATGTCTTAAATGCCTAGATGAATTTCAAACTGTCCTTAGTATATTATTTGATTATTTAAATAATTTTGTATCACTATGGAATGCTATTTATCTTACATATATAAAACAATTTTTCGTTGATTTTTTGTTTGTAACCCAAGGACGACCACGTACGTATGATGATGTCCCTCACTATTTTGAGAAAAGTATAAGTCATTAAATACAAATATTCTTCTTGGAAAGAAGTTAGTCGCAAAGGAAGTGCAAATGGCTTGAATGACATATTCACTGTTAGGATAAACGTGTAAAACAACTTAGAATAAATAGACTTAGTTTTAGAGCAATTTAATACTTTTTCTATAATTTTTGGAAATGTTTTATTTCTGCTCCTTAAAAGTGCTTAAAATTTAATTGAATTTTAATTTTTGTTGTTAGTTGTTGTTTATCAAGCGAACATATATTATAATATATAAAAAAGTAAAAAGAATAAGAATACTAGCAAATTTGTTTTCGTGTTTAGCAAGCGCAGCCTCCTTCGGGATCTTTTGTCTCGTGTGGTGAGTCTTTAAGTACCACCTCTTGCATATCTTCGGGAGGTTTATTATCCATAGAGTCCATTCCAGGCAGAGCAGCAGCGACTCTTCTAAATAGCTGTTTAACATTATAACCAGCCTTAGCACTGGTCTCAATGAACATCACATTCAGTTCTTTTGCTTTACGTTCACCCTCTTCGGTGGAGACTTGTCGCTTATCGGACAAGTCTGTTTTGTTGCCTACGAGCATTATAATGACATCGCTGCCGCGTTCCGTGCGGACATCGTCAATCCATTTAGAGGTTTGATGAAATGAATTTGCATTTGTTATATCATATACGACAACAGCTACAGTAGAATCACGAATGTAAGAGGGAATGAGGGAGCGAAAACGCTCCTGGCCCGCGGTGTCCCAGAGTTGGAGACGCACTGTCCTATCTTCTAAGTACATAGTTTTTGATAGAAAATCGATGCCTATAGTTGCTTGGTAAGTGTTGTCAAAGCTATCGTACATGAAGCGAGTAATGAGTGAAGTTTTGCCCACACTCTGTTCACCGAGAAAAACCAATTTAAATTTTCTCAGGGGATTGCCAAAGTCACCGGATGAAGACATTCTTGATTTTTTTTTTGTCTCTTTGGGCTCTACTTATTTACTGATGACTGGGTGTCTATTAGTTAATCCTAATGATTTTGAACTTCTTTATTTCTATTTCTTGTTTGTTCCTATTAGTAATAATTTTCTTTGGAACTATACTTATTTTTCTTCCACTACACAGCTCACGCAAACATAACTCTCTACTCTACAAGGAGGGCGCAGTTTATTGGTTTCTTGTCGTTTTGTCGAGAAAAAGTCGATAGAACTTTTCGCCTACGTACACACCAACCACTCACTCACTCTCGAAGAAAAGTTGAACTCTATGAAATAGATGTTATTATTATTTGATGAAAAATCTGAAGATGCAAGTTAAACACTTTGTGATACCTTAGTTTGTATTAAGAAATTGTGAATAAGTCTGGATAAAATGGTATTTTTCTAGAAAAAAAATATATTTAATTTAGTTAAATATTCTTGTAAGGTTGTGTTGTATACTTTTTGAATACGGACACGGCAGACAAATCAAGTGAGTCACTTTTCTTTCAAGTAAAGAACCGAGGGGGGGAATTCAGTTTGACAGTACATGACATTTGTTATTTGACATTTTCCTTCCAACGAGCTAAGAGTCTGATTACATTACCGTGAGCACACGTCAGTTATTTATCCCCGCTATAAGCTATAAATACCATTGGTTACACCGGAAGTTTTCTGCTCACAGAAATCTGTAAATTGTATTTCAATAAAATTTAACCAAAAATTATAGGAAGGATTTGTTTCATTTCATGGTATGATAGAATTAGGAAATTAAAAGTTCGTGTGTAAAGTAAGAATATACAATTTTATCCAAAAATAATTGTATAATGAATTTTTTTTTCTCAGAAACTTCTGCAGGTGATTTCCCATCGATCAGGGGTGGAATCGGCTAAGGTGATTTTTGATTGTTGACAGTCAAAATAATCGAATTTGATCTATGTAAGGTGATAGTCAAATTGATACCTAAAAAGCTGTCACTAGAAAAATTTGATAGTCATTTTCCTACAAATATGTCGTTTCTGAATAGAGCTACCAGACGCTTACAAACAACGAATGGAAATTTTTTTCAGTTTCCCTTTTTAGGTACAAAAACACATTTTTTTGACCAACAAAGCTTACGTAATTCGAAAAAACACAAGAGAAATAAGAATGTTATTTAAAAACAGCCAATTTGATACTTTTATTTAGATATTTTATAGGAATCATTTTAAAATTTCACCATAGCAACAATGAATTGTGACAATTATAATCAGAAATTGTTCAATCGAATTGAATTGAGTTGAATCATTTTACACAGACGGAATAAAAATGATAGTCAAATTTGACTATCAAAAATATGATAGTCAATTATCAGCTTAGCCGATTCCACCCCTGTACATAATATTTTTTTCAAATCAAAGTGAAACTCAATAAAATATATATGAAAACATTTTTCAGTGTTTATTTCAATGATAGCCTTAAAAGTGGACTTAAGCAGCATTCACATGAGCGCGACCAACGAACGACGAATGAATTACAAAATGTGATTTTATATACGTTTAAAGACATATTTGAACACAAAATCTTAACAAAACGATAGCATTATAGTTTCTATTTGATTTATGATGCATACTTTTACTTTTCAATATCATTATATTAATAAATTTAAGAAAACAAATTTATTCGTCGCGAACAAAATTCTAGTTGATACGAACTGTCAAACTTTATTCGCGTCCCACATACCATCCACACTGCAACGAATAAATTGATCGCGTTCCACATACCATCCACACTGCAACGAATAAATTGTTCGCGCGCTACATAACCTAAAAGTCAAACTTCATTCGCGACGAATTAAAAACTCTCATGTGAAAGAAATGTCAATATCTGCGAATATTCGTTCATTCGTTGGTCGTTGGTCGTGCTCATGTGAATAATGCTTAAAAGCTCTCATGTGAAAGAAATGTCAAAATCGACGAATATTCGTTCATTCGTTGGTCGTTGGTCGTGCTCATGTGAAAAGTGCTTTACTTATCTTCATCCACATAATACAGAAAAGTAGAGGGAGGCAGATTTATACTATCAGTCTTTCTCGTGCAGTACCTAATAAAGGAAACGAGCCTTTAAGCATCTTGCACATGAGCAACGAACTGCGAACTGCGAACTGTGGATGTTCGCATATTTTGACTTTTCTTTCACATGAGCTTTTATTTCTATTCGCAGGTAGCGACGAATTGTCAACCCTTTTCTCCATATTTTCCTCAGCCATCATCTTTCACACAAAAACAAAACAAGAGTGGTATTATTTTGAGGTTAAGTTGAGCACGAACAATTTATTCGTTGCAGTGTGGATGGTATGTGGAACGCGAATAGAGTTTGACAGTTCGCAGCAACCACACTGCGATTCGTTACTACCAAATTGTTTTTACAAAATTCTCTTGTTTTAGAGAACAAAATGCAAATTTTATTATCCTAATATTAGTGTCAATTGGTTTCTTATAATTTAAATGTGTTTTTGCGGGGAATTGACTTTTTGAAATGTGTAAAATCACGTTTGTTCGTCCATTCGCAGTTCGCAGTTCGTTGCTCATGTGCAAGGCACTTTAGTGTCTCTTTCCCTCTTCTGATTCTTTTCGGAATCACTTACGCTATATGTTTACGTTTTTCTGCTTGCTGTCGTAAGTTTAGTATTTTTTAAACAAAACGCCGGACATTTTGAATCTGTTTAAAAACAAACCTTTTTTATGTTGATTATTTTTCGGACATATTCGTATTTTTTTATATTGAAGGAAATAAGTGTTTAATGTCTCTTTGTCTCTTAAATTTTTTGTTGAATTATCACAGATTAACCTTTTTTTGGTCATGTTTTTATAACTAACAATTTCGTTATTTTATTATTATTTTTTAAGATAAACAACGGGCAGTGTTGTTATCAATTTATAATTACATAAAATGTATGACAAAAATCAATTTGTAAAACTGGCTCTTGCTATTTCGTGTATGCCGTGGTAATTTCGAAAGTGTCTAAATTGCTCGGAGCCAAATAGCTGGGATCCAATTTGCTTCATCGTGTTAGGCCAACTTTATATTGTTTTTTTATTTGCTAGGAAAAAATTATATGGTAAGAGTACGATAACTAAGGCGACAAGATATTATAACGGGTTTTTTAAGAACAGAACATTTTTTACTATTGGAAGGGGGTCTATCTCCCCGCGTTTAGGCGGGAGGGGCAATTTAAAAAAATGGTTACTTAAAATGGAAAAAAAAAATAACGGTAAGACTAATAACTAAGTACTATACGTTTTTTTTAAATTTATCATTGTGCTCTATTAGCCAGTTTTTAAATCAAGTCAAAACTATGCATAGTTTTTGAAAAATTAAATTTTAAACTCAAAAGTTGAGTACAAAAAAGTTAAAAAAAATGTTCAATTTCAATATTTCAAAACTGTAAGTTTATAAATATTTTTTTTATTAATTTGTTGCTCTTTTTAATTTTCAATCAAAAACTGAAAACTAGATGATTTTATGTCTTTTAGTTTTTGAGAAAATTGAAAATAACCACATCTACTATTTTAATTTAATTATTTATTTTTTTTGCTTGAGTGGTCTTATTTTGATAGTAATAATGGTAGATGCGAGTTTGGGTGTATGCAACAGTGGGGTGTGTGTGAGTTTGGGTGTATTCCACACCGGGGTCTGAATGGAGGGGGGGGGACATGCTGCTACCTGCAACCCTCCTGCTTGGGGTTTGCATTTAAATAAGCTGGATTTAAGACAAATTTATTTATCCTAGGTATATCCTAATGCATATTCGATTATTACTAGAAAAAAGTGTTGGCTTTAAGAAAATGTATAATACTTAATTGTAAGTATTAACGTTATTTTTTAACTATTTTTTCATTTTTAGTAATAATTTTTTTAAATTGCCCCTCCCGACTAAACGGAGGGAGATAGACCCCCTTTCCAATAGTAAAAAAATGCTTGTTTTTAATTTTTCTACAAGCATACAAATCCATCATTAAACATTGCGGCCTGATTTATGGTACTCTCCTCAATTAAATTATATTGTGAACTATATAAAACCGGTGGTATCCGTGGAATGTGGAATGGTAGTGCGTTGGATTGTGCCACCTAAAGTTTTTTTCACGGGTACTGCCTCTTGCGACGAATTGACAAATTCTCCAAGAGTAATTCTTGTCATGAAAAGTGCTTTCTCAAATTAGCCGTTTGGGTTCGGCATATTAACTGTAGGTCCCCTCCATCCCTGCAATTACTCCCACACAGGAATGGTTAAGAGTTGTAAGTCACTAGGCCCTGGTTCTAATTTATTTATATAAAACCGGCAAAGACAACTTTTTTTCACAACAAAAGTAGCAAAATCCAAAAATATATTTAAACATTCAAATCCAAAAAGTAACTGCATGAAATCGAATCACAGAAGTTATGAAAGGTAATTATGTCCAAAAGTTGTGAAACGTAATCAAATTCAAAAACAACCAAAAGCAACTATATGTATATCGTTATTTGAGAAAGTAATATCAATTATTTTAATTACCTAAGAATCCTCAAATTATTAGCATTGCATGATGGAACTAGATGCATGCACCATCTTTGAGTTCTGCTGCAGATTCATGAATCTAGTTGGACAGTTCTTTTTTTTCGTTTAGTTGTCGAATTTGTATTGTTTATCATGTATAGATTTGTTTCTTTAAAAATTATTGTATGATTATATAGGTAGCCTTAAAATTAAGAAATATAGCCTTTCTTTTTCGCAAAACAAAGAGACAATTTTAAAAATAAATAAATAGGTAAACTACTCGTATGTTCAAAAAAAATTGTTCTTAGTAATTAAATTATATTACGTACTTATCCGTCCAAACATATATGTATTAGTAATCTTAAAGGATATGGAGTTAACACTGTTATCAAGTCTTCCGCGAAGAATGCAAAACTATGAATTTTGTATCCAATAACGATTATATACATATCGTTAGAAAGATATTTATTGAATAAAATAATAATAATAAATAAAAACGAACAAAATTTCTTTTTAATTTTGTATTTTTATTTATTATATTTTGTTTACTTTTGTGTCACAATTTGAAAGAGAACTCAACGCCCGAAGATGGACATATAGTTCGAAACGCGTCGCGTATACATTTATATTTATATTAAACCAAAATTAAAACTAATATTGTGACACAAAAGTAAACAAAAAGATAATAAATAAAAATACAAAATTAAAAAGAAATTTTGTTCGTTTTTATTTTTATTTTATTCAATAAATATTAAACATCACAATATGGAGATTAATCCACAATTATATGTTAGAAAGATGTTGTTGTGATCAAAAATTGAATAACAGTTTTCATCAAAAAAAGATATTCCCGAATATATGAAAAAAGCTACTTTGTATAAAAAGAAATTAACATCATTCTATAAAGTCGTGTCAAAGAAAGGATTAATCTTAGTAAATAAAATACCATTTTTTTGTTTTTGCTGTTTTTAATCTAAATAAAATGACATTATACTAGTATGTCAATGCTGGTCACTTACGATTCTGTTAGAAAGGATTACTTTAATTTTGAACACGCCCATGAAATGTTTAAAAACAAGCAGTTTAATTGGTGGGAAGACTAAATTCAGAATAAGTTACGTGTTTCCATTATTATTCACACACTTTCTCACTTATAGTCCTCCGCAGCTTAAAGGCAAACCGTAATTTCAGCCTATTTCCTTGCAAATTTAATTTGGAGTTGAGAGAACATTAAATCACCAGATATTTCACTTCGCTCGAAGTTATAAATGCATTATTTAAAATTCAAATCAAAATTACCAAGTGCAGACAAAATTTATTTTTTTTAGAGCTGAATGAATGGCAGTTAGTGTACGTCAGTGCAGACATTTTCTCAATGATCACTTACGTCTTACCCTCAAAAACTCATTTACTTACATCAGAGGGAGTAACGCTTGCAAATATGTTTAACCAATATGGCTCGATGAACATTTGGTGAATTGAAAAGATTTGGGTTCATATTCGTGAAATATGACTTTTTCTTTCTAATTTGATCGATGACAACCTCCTCGGAAAATAAATGAAAATTCAGTAGATTAAAAAAGTCCTTATTTTATGTTTTTCAAGTCTGCATACAAATTAATATTTTCAAAAATTTCCTGAAAAATCGAATTATCCGTTAAAATAGTCTTACGGATAATATATTTCCTCTATGGTGTACTGCTTGAAGTCTTCCCTTAACATGAAAATTTCTTGAGCTTTGACAAACTTAAGTTCTTACTCCCAAATTTATGCTTGTCAAATCTGCAAAATATAAAAATATTTTGGTATCCATTCATCATGTTTGACAAACCATTTGATGAAACGTTCATTTTTTCAAATTTAGTTTTTGTTGTTTTTAAAACTAAAATATACACCAATTCACCTTTAGCATCATTATCTTCAATTGAATTGCTATTCGCAGAAGAATCTTATTCGCATTGTGCGTTTTGAATCGAATTCCTGTTGTAGCGGTTTGATTGTTTAAAGTGGATTTACATGTTGAGGGAGGCAGATATGTATGTCAAAACCCGAAAATGAGAGGGAGTACACAAGTGGTATTTTTTTTTACTTCCTATAAAAAATTTTAACTTTTTTAAAGTAAAGTGTTGCCGTAAGCCTTGACAGAAATAAATAAAAAAAAAAATAACAAAAGCTTTGCAAATATTGTCGGACAACCAAAAAAAAAAAAAGTGGGCAATAATTTGGTTTACAGTGTTTTTCCACAGTCTCAAAATTATAAAAACGCCTTTAAAATCAAAAAACTATCTTACTAATATAAAAAAAACATTTCAGTTAGTTGCATAAACCTCGCAATTAAAAAGAAATGTTTGAAAAAAGGTGTAAAAACGTACAAAATGTAACACAATTTAAAAATTAAGTCTAAATGTAAAGCTTTTGTTACACTTGCAACATTGTGGCAGCACTTATACAGTGCAGACGAAGATACTATAATAAAAATGAACAATTTTGTCTTCACTACAATCTTGACAGAAGTGAATATCTTCTGCATTTTGGGTTTTCCTCTCTATCTCACAAATTTTAATTTTATATGAAGAATCACTTTTGTTTGCAGAAATAAAATACAGATTCATGTAAATTACCCATTACAAAAGAAGAACAAATTGAAACCAGTCATTTGAATTTTTGTCGGTAGGTCGTTTATAGCGATCATTAAAAATGTCTGATTGAACAAAATTTTCTGATTGAATTGTGTGAAATTGTAACACAAATCAGTGGAATTCGTTTCTCGTTGCTCTTGTTTGTGTATTTGCTGTTTTTTCCTATGTGATAACAAAACACAAACTATCCGGATAGCTATAGTTTGATCTTCGAATGCGACCTTTCAAACCGCATTTGTCATTGTCAGTCATATTTGAGAGTGTGAACTTCGAACAACATGTGGTGTGCTTTTATACAGAATCAACTCATCAGTTAAACAATCCACAATCATTGTCATTTGTCACAACTGTCACTCATATAGCATATAGCTGTGTTCCACGCTTAGTTTCAAACAGTTTCAGACTGAAGTTGTTCGACACTTTAAAAGTTGTGCTAATTCTTACAAAAGACAGCGCGCGCGAGAGAATAAAACATTTCCCTTTTTTGCCAGATAAAGTCCGAGGAATTTCTTCTTGCGATTTCTAGGCTAGCTGCCCAATTCGATTTGACGTTCACGGCAAGTAATGACAGTAGAAAATAACTATTGACTAAGGGTTGCCCAAGTAATTCTTTTATTTTCAATTTAATTTTGGTAAATGTAAATATTGTTCATATTTTCTATTTTCTTTAATCAATCAAATAGTTTTCATAAAATTTATATCTTTTTATAAAACTGTTACTGAAGAAGAAATTTGTAATACAAAAAATACATATAGACCCTGATTACACGGGATGTTTTTTCGTTCGTTTTCGTCTTTCGTCTTTTTGACAGGTACCTACCCTCATGATTACACCTTTCCTTTTTTCGTTCCTTTCGTTATTCCTCTTTTTGACGTTTGTGACCGAATTGTTTTTATTTTACTTTTTATATCCGAAATTGTAACACCCGGTTTGATTTTTAAAAGCTCTTTTCGAATAATTTCAAGTGCCTCAATTCTTTTATTTCTATTTTTATAATTTTTGTTCAGCTTGTTATACAAATTGGCCCAACTTTGAAACAGCGTTAATAATACTTCCGTTTGAGTTTTTGTCCACATTTCTTAAATCGTTTAAATAAATAATTAAATTTACATTATTTCACGTTTATATTTGCCTTTACTACACCGTACTCTGGAAAACTGAACTTATAGCTGTAAATTATGCATTTTGTTTGTTTTTATTGGTTGTCAAAGCATAAACGTCAAAGTTCAACCAAAAAAAGTCCATAAATTTTCAGAACTCTTTTCACGACTTCTTTCCCCCTACGTTTCTACACCCCTCACCCGATCTGTCAAAAAGACGAAAGAGGAAACAACCAAAAAAACATCTCGTGTAATCGGGCACATAATTGTCCATATTTATTGAAAACTGTAGCGATTTTTTGAGAAAAAAAAAACGTATTTAAGTTTCATAATTTAAGGAATAATTTTATTTTTATTAATATAAGCTTACTTCTATTGATATTTATTTTATTGGATTCTTATTCATGATTAAGTTGATTAAAAAAAAAAGGATCTTCGGTAGCTCTACTCGAGTATATTTTTTTAACGTTAAAAAAGTAGTCCAAACTCGTGCAAATTGGTGCGAAACCCTTCCAGACATTTTGACAGTTTGCTTTCTCTCTAAGAGCATTTCATTCCCACTCCTCAAATTTGACATTTGCCAACTTTTAAGCAGCATTCACATGAGCGCGACCAACGAACGACGAATGAATTACAAAATGTAAGTTTATATACGTTTGAAGACATATTTCCACACAAATTCTTAACAAAACGATAGCAATATAGTTTCTCTTTGATTTATGATGCATACTTTTACTTTTCAATATCATATATTAATAAATTTAAGAAAACAAATTTATTCGTCGCGAAAAAAATTTTTGTTGATACGAACTGTCAAACTTTATTCGCGTTCCACATTATCTACACTCGCAACGAATAACAAAATCGCGCGTACTTAACCTAAAACAATTATTCTTGTTTTGGTTTCGGTGGTGAATGTCAAACTTCATCGCGACAAATTAAAAACTCTCATGTGAAAGAAATGTCAAAATCGATGAATATTCGTCCATTCGTTGGTCCTTGGTCGTGCTCATGTGAATCAAAAACACTCCATTACCAAGACCGGAATCTTTCGTACGTTTCACTCTCCAAAACCCGTTTGTTTACATTGTTGTATTTGTAATTTTGACAATTAGTCCATGAATAGATGTAAGCACAAACAAAAAAAAAAACGATGCCGTGGGCTAGCGGCACTTTGCAAAGCAAAAACAAAATGGAGGGGTTAATAAGTTTTTTTCAGGTTTTTCTTTTTACTTTTTTCGATGAAAAAGTCAGTTTTAAGCTTTAATTTTGCAGGCATTTTGTGGATAGTGAACCAATGTACCTTTTTGTCTTGAAAAAAGCATGTTCAACATCAGTTTATTATAATTAATTCACTAATTTACAGTAATCACTACGAAATTCTTTAAATTTCATAATAAACCTCGGATTTTTGTATCAAAGATGCGTTCGAAGAACCATCAATTTAAGGGTGCGAGTGCAATTTTTGTATTGAATTCTAATAAATTTTCGTTAACGAACGGCCCAAATATTTTGTTTGCAAGTAATTAAAATCTGTATCAATTTAATTAATCCAAGTATATTTATAGTTTGTATATTTAAAAAAAGAGTTATAATCGAAAAATATCTTATCCATAACATTCTTCATTGATGGAAGCATACATGTATTTGCTATCAAAAAAAAACTATGCATCAAAGGAACACAAATGTTTTAAAAAAGTAATCAGAACGATTATAGCGAACCTGTTGAATATATGCAGAGCAAATAAAATGTAAATTTTGACATATATCACAAAATGAAAACGTCTTAAAATCGTTCTGAATTCATGCACAACTAATTCAATAGAACATGTTATGTTTTTTTTTTTTTTTTTTTAATTCATTTTTATTCATTCAATCTTAAACCTATCTTAAAGCTAGACAAAAATTCATAAAACTAGCCTAATTAACCATAACTTACAACTAACTTACTGGTCCCATACGGACACTCTAAGTTAAACAATAATACTTAATGCTAATGCCTTTCGGCCCTAAGATCTATTTAACTTCAAATCCATTTTATTTATTTTTTTATTCATTAGAAAATTTCAAAAAAACTAATATCAATATCCTTTTTTTATTTATACTTAAAATCTACTTAAAATAAGGTCCTTAAATAAAACTTAAACTAACTTAAACTACCTATTCTACCTATAAACTACTTAAAACTAGAACAACCACAGCAGCAAATCTAACTATATAACATTTTTTGTTTTTCATATTTTGTTGTCTCTTTTTTTTTTTTTTTTTTTTTTATTCCATTTTTTTTTTTTTTTTTTTTTTATTAATTTTTTTTTGTTTTTTTTTTGTATTTTTTTTTTGTATTTTTTTTTTGCTTTTGTGCCACCATGCCTATTCTACTTAAAACTAAACCCTAAAACTATAAAACAAGTATGTAAGCCGGCCAAGGCTTAAAAACCCCATCCCGACTACTCACTATTAAGTGCCGATTGAAGCCACCAAAACTGGTTCTCCTGCTTCACCCTATCAGTTCGGTCCCGTTCGGACACAGCCCTACTGAACCGAAGGAGCTCTGCTCCACCTTGTGCCATGACGTCCCGATTGTACAGGAGTCATGTTGAACATGTTATGTTGTTTAGTAAAAATGCTGCTAATAATGAAAAAAAATTAATGAGTTTTACGTATATGTTTTTGTTTTTCGTAATATAATAAATACTACCGTAGATTACATTTTATAAATGCAGAACATAGAAGAAAATATACATAAACAACAGTTTTCAGATATAAAGCAGAGGTTAGCGTAGAAAAATATTTTTGAGAAAGCCAATAATATTTTAAATACGTTCATTAAAGAAATTTCCGCTTTGGCTAACCTTCATCAACTTTTTAGAAAAAAAAATTAGCATTAATAGTAGCCAATTATTTCATAGCATAATTAATTTTTCAGATTGTAAAATGTCTAGAAATTTTCATACGCTACAAAATTCGTAATTTTATGCGTAAACATAGAAGATAACATTATTTAGTCAAGAAGTATGGATTTTGGCGCGTATACCGGTTTTTTTTCTATTGGGTGTTCGGTTTCCCCATACTGGAATAAAAAAGAGTTACTTTAATCTATTTATTGCACTCATTTAGTTGGTATTGTGTGGAAACATATTGCCTATTTCTATTCCCTAAAGATGCTTTACACAAAGCAACTTATTTTTAAAACATGGTTCCTCAAATTTGTATTCCAAAATCTAACTACAAACAAAATTCGAAGCGGGACAGTTCACCTCCGCCGGTTTACCTCTGCCAGTTTACCACCGCCAGTTTACCTCTGCCAGTTTACCTCCGCCAGTTTGCCTCTGCCAGTTTACCTCTGGACAGTTTACCTCCGCCAGTTTACCTCCGGACGGTTTACCTCCAGAGCAGGTAAGGTAGTTTATTATTTATTATTATTATTATTTATTATATTATTAATTGAAAACTTTTGACATTTAGTTTCGTGTTGTTTTTAATTTTCATTCTTTATGAAATGAATTATGACACTTGCACAGTGCAATTTTTCAAAGGCAAATATTCTATATGATATTTATGTAAGTAAGTTTTTGTATTTTTTTTGTTTTGTTTGAATATTTAACAGAATTCATAATTCAAGATCACAATGGACCAGCAGGCCCCCGTGTACGCAACAGCTTCATGCTGTGCACACCCCTTATTACCTTGGGATTTGAAGAGTAAGTTTTTGTTAATTCTTTTGATATTTAATATAATTTCATATTTTTCAGAACAAAATTCCTTATAATGAAGAAAATATTGCAAGTTCACTTCATTGAATAAAAAGTAAGTAAAATTGCAGTGAGGGAGGTGCACCAATAATCGATTTATTTATAGTCTGTGTTTTCATTTTAGATGCTGCCATACCATAATGCAGGAAGCAATTTCCCTGAAGAAATCTGGAAGACAAAGCAAACAAGGTGCTGATTTGCAGGCAAGTTTTTATATATTTTATTTCTCTTAACAAAATATTATCAATGTTTTTAACGACAGATACTGCCCATTGTGTTTGTATGTACATCTCAACGGCATAGCTCCCGCAGGCGTTGACGGTGGAGGTGTCACCATCTCTACCAATAGTGAAACGCATTTAATGCAACAAAACCAGCAGCAACAACACCACCAAGTCAATGATGCAAGTGGAAGTTTTGCCATGCAATAGTCGACCGCTAACGCCCTTCTCCCAGCAGCTGAGTGTTGGTGTTGGAACGACATAATAGCAGCAACTGCCAAGAAATAAAATGCAAGCGGCTCAAAAAAAACGACGTAACAGCGCGCGGAGATTAATTGTGCAAGTACGAATCGAAACATTCATATCGTAGTCAACTCGCTTAATCTTCATCTTCTAGGTGTAAAGAGTACTACCAGTCGGTAGTTCTGCAAGAGAAGCAAGAAAAACAAGACTACATCGCAGAAAGACTTCGAAAAATGTTCAACCTTGACTGTAAATTAAGTGAATTCAAATATTAAATCTAAAACTAATCCATTCATTTTTCTCCTAAGGATCGCACTGGCTTAACGGTGGCAATCATTCGGAGGCAAATGGGCTGGCCCGACAAGAATCCCCCAAAGGCCAAACAGATTCAGATCAGCAGCATCGACAGCTACTGACGATGTCGGCGAGTTGAATCCATCGATTTTCACACAGAAAATCAACATCAAAAACAGTAAGTCAACTTCCATTTGAGATTTCCTTATATAATGAAAATTAATTTCTTTATAGTCACAACAATTCAGTGTGAACAACCTCTATCCGCAGCGGAAGTGTTTGTGGGTCAAGCGATGCGTTGTCGACAATGCGAACACAATGCCATCAAGCCGGAGTACCATTCAGGGTCGATGAAGTGTCGCATTCAATTGTTCGCTAACTATCATGTGTCCGACGTTCTGCTTGTGCGTTGTGAAAAGCCACTGAAGCCTGGCACGTCCACTCAATCGATCCTTAGGATAACTAACCCAACTATGCACGATATGAACACAACCATTATGGAGCTGCCAACCAAGGAAGAGGAACGGGATAGATCGACTTCGAATAAAAGACGACCGTGCTGCAGAAACATCGACTTCATCATTGAACACGAGTCTATGGAGGCAGACATAACTGACCGAGGAACCACCTTGTGTTAAAAGTCCCGCCAAAGTCATTCTAGAGATATTGGATTCTTCGTTTGTCCTAAATCAACGCGACGATTCAACGGAATTCGACGAAGAAGTTCACGTTCAACGAGAGGAACCAAAGTAAATAACAGACAAATTTAATTGGAAATTGCTATTCTATGTTGTTTCTCAAATTTTTGTTTTATAGATTCATCACTTGGAGAAAATCCAATAAAGTAACAATCAAATTGAACTTTACACCTGAAGAAGGAGGAAGGACTCAAACCAGGCGATGATGTTACTCATGGTTTCTTGATGCAATATACTTATGTGAATACAGTCACAAAGACGCCCGAAAAGAAAGAACCTCAGAAACACGTATTATCATCGAAAGTTTTTGTAAAAGTTGGTCAAATTGAAGCCTAGATATATTTCTATATCTAGAAAATAATTTTTTTGCAAACAACTTGTTTATTTATTTTGAGCTATAGTGTAATTTTTTATATATTGTATATTCTACTGTTTCTTTGCTGATTAGGATTATTTTTATTCAAAATTATTTGTGCTTTACTTTACCTATGCGCAGTGTTAATAATAAAGGAACAGCTTTCATCTAATTAAGATGTTTATTTGTTTTGAATTCAAAGATGTTGGTGCTTTTTGCTTCAGGGGTTGAATTCGGTTGAATCAATTGAAGAACATACAAATGGTAATGTACAAATTGATCGACTTAGCCAACATAATTAAAATATTCGTTGGAATTTAGATTAACTAACTAGTTAAGCTTACACATTTCAAAAGTACTTTTTGTACTAACACTACCCACTGAATCTATAGAAGGAGATAATCACGAAAAAGTGGTGCCGAACTTTGCTGATCCACGCAAACAACAAACAACGCAAACACGACTTTATAGGCCTTTAAGAAAATGCTAAGAACACCAAAAGGAAAGTAGGAACAAGTTCAAGTTTACCATCTCTCATTTACTGGACACAACTGTCTCATTTCTACCAAATTTTCGTATCTATAAAATCAGCATTTTTGAATTCTGCGAAGCAACAGATGATTTCAATAAAAGTTAAGGCCTTGAGAATTGCAATTACATAAATCAGAAAAAGTTACTAACTTGTGCAAATTTTTAGATCATACGATTTTATAGATACGAGGTTCACGTAGAAACGGGACGTTATACCTTTTCTTTCCCAGCCTATAAGCTTGACTTACCTTACGAGTAAATTAATCATTCCATCCTTTTTCATAACTGAACTAGTAGACCCCCTTTAAAACAAACAACTTATAAAAATCCATAATTCATCAATACATTGTTGTTTTTCTTTTTATTAATATTCTTTTATTTACTTTAGAATTATACATTAATATATATATATATATTTTTATTTTACGATGAATGTTAAACAGTTAAATTTTCCATTATCTTGTTGTTTTGTTTTTATTTAATAAAAATCGATTTAATCTAAATTTCAAAACAAAAAAATAAAACAATTTTTATATAAATCTTGAATTGCGTTCTTTTTTTTTGTTCAAATATTTTAATTGAATGAAAACAGGGAAAACTTTGTTTTGTTATTTAGTTAATATAATTAAAAAAAAAGTATTATAATTTCGCGGTCAATTATAATTAATATTTAGTCTTGAAAGAAGATGATTTAAAAGAAAACAAAATTGATATACTTATATAAACTTGATTTGCTTACCCATTATAAATTTGGGTAAATCAGAGCTTTTGTTTTTTTTGGGATATAAGAAACGCGAAACGCATTATTTACTTTTTGAAAAGAATAAAATAAAATGAATCTTAAAAGAAGCGTTATTCTTCGAACAGACTCAAGACTAATCGAGACTCTTTCGCCAACATAAATATATACAACAAAAATGTTTTGTCCAGCCAAAGAGTCTAAAGAGCTTACAATATATAATTAATTAAATGGAGTGAGACAAAAACAAGGTATAAACAAAAGGAAGGTATATAATGTGGTATAGTAGGGGTTGTGGGTGCATGTCTATCTATCATCTACTATATCTGGGAGAAGCAGGAAGAAATGGGATCTAACACGATACTTAAATGTTTACATTATTATAAACCTACTTAAGTTACATGATAAAAGTGACACCTAGTTACATTATGACGCTATATTAAGAGACTTGTATTCATCGTCCTGTATTTGAGTTATCATAAACGTACCATCTTGCAGTAATAGAACGACGCGTCTTGTTCCGCCTTAAAAAAGAAATTAAAGAAAACAGAGCATCGTCAGAAAAAAAGCCTAAGTAAAAGTACACATTGAGTATGACATTGAAACTTACCAGGTGATGGGAGATCAGCTTGAACAACTTCAGCGGGTATATTTTGATCTTGTGATTCGCCACTTTCGCTGCCTGTCTGAATGCAAAGTTGACCTTTTTGCGCGGGATTCATTTCGTTTGCTTCGCTCATACTAACCAATTCGCCTGTGGTGCCATCATCTTGTTTCAAAATGTACTGTCCAGATTCAGCAGCAGCGGCGGCCAGCGCTTCAGCTTATTGTTCGGGTGATAGTTGTGGTACAGCTTCGGCCACAGCATTATCTAGCGTGAGAACATTGTTCTCGTCACCCTCGGCGGCAGCTACATACGCGAATTGCTGTTCCCCATCAGCCCCTTGAGCAACAAGTATCGTTTGTCCCTCGGCATTCTTGCCGGCCACTTGATAGACGGTGCCGTCCTCCCCTGTAACAAGCAATGGTGAGCCATCTTCGTTGGTCATGAGTTGCTGATCAGCCAGCTGTAAAAGATTGCCAAATTGCTCCATTTCCTGGAAGTCACCCTGTTCATGTTGCTGATCGGTGGTCGTGAGCAGCTGCGTTTGCAGGACGCCCGATTGCATTGTTGCGATTTGATGGTGTTGTTCTTCGTGGATTTCCGTTCCATCTACCTGTCCAAGTATTTTACCTAAAAAAAAGGGAAGAAATTGATATTGAAGAAATATTTTTGGACATTTTTTTTTTTTCAAACCCTTTCCAGTGATAGGGCACAAGGCTTGCTGCTGATGTTCCTCATGGTTAAATGACGAAATATCCATCACCGCCGTCTTCACCTGAGACTGCTTCTGTTTTTGCGCCCCGACATTTCGCATGGGTGGCGCAATTTGTTGGACTTTCTGTATCTGAACCTGTGATTGGTGCCGGGCAAGGATTTGTTGTTGTTTCGAAGTAGTTTCCTTCGACATAACTTTCTTTGTCACTTTCAAGTCACCAGATTTCGAGAGTTGCAGAATCTTTTGCTCTGGAGTTTGAGTTCGTGCAACTGCTGATTGTTGTTGTTGTTGCTGGTGTTGTTGTATGTTAACACCAGGTGCTACCTTGCCTCGAGGAATAATCATTTTTCCAGACGTTGGCGATGTCTGTTGAATGCCTGGCGATTGGGATTTTCTTTGAGCAATGGTCGCCGTTCGTGGTTGACTTTGGAGGACACGAGTGATAACATCACTCAGGTCTTCGTGGCGCATGTAAATATCACAATATTAGCGGTGATCATCTAAGCTTCCACAAGCACTGGACACACTAGTTCCTTAAACTTCGTGATTTTCCTCTGGCAGGTGATATGGATTTTTTGCCTGATACTGTGCTCGGTTCCTATAAAAAATACGATCAGGAATCTAAATACAAATGGAATGATGCTCTTTATGAACGGGAACTTACGCACTTCGACCGAGATACTGTTCGTTCCACATTCTTGCATACTTGCCGAAACATGACTTATTCCATCCGGATTTCATTAATGAAGCTGATTTAAAAGATGTTGGCGATTTAATCGATCCAGATTATTATTTATATATTATTTTAATCGACTTGAATTGGTCGAGGTGAAAACAAATGACAATAAAAAAACAAATAGCTCGGACTTGACATTGACATATCGAAAAGGTAAGGCAGTGCAATTATGATAATAAGTGAAAAATGAAACCATTCAAGCTGTCAGATAAGGTAGTTTCTGAAACGTGTTCAGCATTGAAAACAGGACAGGGTGACTCAATACATACAACCCACTACGATTCAATTCAATTCAATTCGATTGTCAAATTTATTTTGATGAAAATATTTCTAATATAGAGCTCCGGAGAGAAACGTCAAACGAAATGACGTCTTGTCTGTCATTTATGCGTGGAGGGCACCAAGAAAAACTTTGTTTACATTTATTTCATTAGAGAAGTGAAAAATATAAAACGTTGTACTGTGTAATAATAATAAAAAGTTATTATTTATCAAAGTAAATACCTTCAGTGTGTTGTTCTGTGGATTTCTTTAATCTTCTCTGTTTGTTGGTTGTGTTAAGTAAAAAATGCCTTCAACGTGCTGTGTTATTGGTCGTTCCAAAAGAGCAGAACGGAATCATAGTTTTAGTTTTTTTCGCTTCCTGGCCATCCACAAAAAACCAACCGAGATTGAAATCTCTAAAGCAAGGAGAACAGCATGGCTAAATGCCATTAAAAGAAAAGATTTAAAAGAGAGCTCACTAAAGTACACAAGAATATGTTCTCAACATTTTATTACAAGTAAGATCGTATTTAACTTTCAGTGATGTTAATATGTATAGTAAAAATAAAACAATTTTTTTGAAGGTCGTCCAGCTAAGCTTAAAGACAAGCTACATCCAGATTGGATACCTTCTTAAAACATGGGATATCCGCAATTCTCGAAACCCGGAGTGGGACGATACCAAAGGTTAAAAAATTGAACGAAATTAAAAGATGATGTTATTCCTGAGGTAGAACCAATAGTTACACCAACAGTTGCTGTGGAAGTAGAAGTGGAACTTAGTGAGCTGGAACAACTGAAACTGGAATTCAAAGCTAAAGATGACACAATCAAGGCATGTGAGGATAAAGCAAAACAAATTAGCAGATCAACTAAAGGAAGTAAGGTTATTTATATCACTTATGTGCATAATCTTGCAACATTAAATATAATTTTCAGAGTACTGAAATGTATGAGCAGAAGTTGCAAGGTTGCAACCTAACGAAAAGGGAATAAAAGCAATGGCTGGACAGATAAAAGTTAGGAACATGAATATCACTGATTTTGAAAACAATGATTCTAAGGTTCTATACTTTACCGGTATCCCAAACTTCACAACATTAAGTCATTTATTTGACTTTTTAAAGGACTATATTTTTGATGCTTTGACTAATTTAAGTCCATCCATAATTAAAATAACATAAACAAATGATTTCATAAGTAATTTTTTTGTATTAAATATAAATTCAAAAACTTGAACACAAAAAAGTATTAACGCAAACAAATTCATATTCATTTAAATAAATAATAATGTAATTAATTAAAAAGGCAACAAAACAAAATAAGATAAGTTATCACGGTCAGGCATTGACCTGACAAGAAAAATTGCAGACGATGCACACGAGCGACGGAAATCGGCGATCGTTCCCACCGGGTAATTTGAGGCGAGGATATGCATGGGAACTGCATATCAGCAAATTTAGTTTAAAACCAAAGCCAACAATATTGAACTTAGAATTTAGATAGGCATTCTTATTTGTACCTCAAAACTGTGCAGTCGCACTTAATAAATATTATAAAGATTAAATTCGTGTTTTATTTCGGGACCAGTGTTGGGTCCCTAGGAATATTTTTTTACTTTACAAGGAACGAAATTCCTTTACTGATAGAAAAAAAAAACTTCATATGAAATAAACATAAACTTATCAACTAAAAATTAACAGCTTTTTTTATCACATAAATATAGGTACGTATATATGTATGTATGTACAAACTAGAAGTAGGTATATTTATCACATTTTTATCAAATTTATCCTGTTGGAATAATAGCGTGCTAAAAGTTCACGCAGTACAATATTTTTAAAATATAAGTCTGTTTTTAAGACTTCACTATCAAAAAACAATTTATCAAAAGGAACTTTAACTATCACCTAGAAAAGTTTATTTGTTTTTCAATATGTTTGTGTTCATATGTTTGTTATGAGATTGTGTAGTGTTGTGTTGTTCAATATTTAATTTTCTTTAAATACAAATTTTAAATTTAATTACTAGATTATCCTCTTCGAATTTTCTTACTATAGACTATAGAACACAAGTGCAATGTGCAGTTTTGATGAAGCCATCTTTGTCCACTGCAATCCAAACACGCAGCGCTGGAAGGTTCAGTGATTGGGTATGAAGCACCTAAACAATTTCAGTTAGTAGGAAGCATATATAACATACAGTACAAAACAAAAACCTGTGACAGAATGAAGCACAGTTCACTGTGTTGGCATCATTCCATGGATTGAACCCATCCACTTTGGTAAAGCTTGCCAGCACTAAGGGCCTTATTGGACTCGAGTTTGCCTCCTGTTACCGTGTTCCTTCCTTGTAGAAGATAATTAATGATCTTATCGGCGTAGTTAACGTTTTTCGGCAGACACTGCTCCGTGCACCTGAGGAGGTAAGGATCTTTGGCCGCAATCGCGGCGATCTTACTTACATACTCCTTCCTTCTTCGTTCATCCAATCCTTTGGCGTAGTTTGAAATCTCCATTTTCTGAAAAAAAAACTGTATTAAATATTATTTATTAAAAAATATTAAAAACTTACTTTGAAATTGCAGCCAAAACAACTTAAGCGCGCCTTTTGTTTGCCCTCCACGTTCGATTTAAGACGTTTCAGATTTGACAGTTGTCAAAAGGTATAGAGCCCCATTGTGTCTTCTTTAATTTTAATACATTTCGTAAATTTTTTAGAGAAGTTGTGTATGTATTTTCTTTGAAGAAATCATCTTTATTCCCTACCAAATCTCTTACTATTCTAAAAACGATATGATTTTCTAATGTGTGCACAAAATAAATGCAATATTTCTGTTGAAATAGTTCTTGATGTAATTTTTTTTAAGATTCATTCTTATTTTCTTATGGGCTTATATATATTTATTAATTTGTCACTTTTGTATATAAGCCAATAAGAATAGTATCAGGAGACTCTTCTGGAGTAATACGTAGTGGCTACGACGACTTTAGCTTTTAAAGACCTTTTTTTACTAAAACTTTGTATTTCAATCTTAACTTGTATTTTTGACTTTACATTTGTAATAAGTACTGCAACACCACATTGCAGCTAAGAAATATTGCTACATATGATATAACTAGCTGCGAAATAAAAATGTGTAGGTACAGGACATACAACTTTCATGCTGCAATCTAATTTTTTTAGTTTGTTTACTTTTCAAAATTTGTCTGCCTCTTTTCTTTCAACTACAGTTCGCAATGTCTTACTATTGGAAACACAAAGTAGCCATCTACCCGTCATAATGAAAACTATTTTGTAGGTTGTTGTTGTATTACATGTTAAAAGATAACACGTATCATTTCCGAAAACAAAAAATAGCTACTATACGCAACCAGAAGCACTTATACTTCGGAATCGATAAAATTGTTCGAATGGTACTTGATAAGGATTTTTCAAATAAAAACCGTTTTACAAAAGAACAAACAATATTTATTTAAGGAAAACGTTCTTACAACTTCAAGTTTTCATTTAATAATAATACATTTTTTAATTGATAACAACAAATTACTTTAAATTATGCATATAGTTATACAGTAGTATATTTATCCATTGATTTATCTAGTTTTAACAGTACTTTTTCTCCGGGTTACCAATCAAAAAACCCATTCATCGCATCAACAACTTAATCAAACAAAGCTGAAATGTCTCCTTTTCTTCAATAGACAAAACGTCAAATTAACCATAAAAATATTCATGAGTAAAAGTATTTAAAAATAAATAAACTCAGAAAAAGCAGGGGTAGAATCGGCTAAGCTGATAATTGACTTTCATATTTTTGATAGTCAAATCTGACTATCATTTTCATTCCGTCTGTGTAAAATGATTCAACTCAATTCAATTCGATTGAACAATTTCTGATTATAATTGTCACAATTCATTGTTGCTATGGTGAAATTTAAAATGATTCCTATAAAAAATCTAAATAAAAGTATCAAATTGGCTGTGTTTAAATAACATTCTTATTTCTCTTGTGTTTTTTCGAATTACGTAAGCTTTGTCGGTCACAAGAATGTGTTTTTGTACCTAAAAAGGGTAACTGAAAAAATTTTTCATTCGTTTTTTGTAAGCGTCTGGTAGCTCTATTCAGAAACGACATATTTGTAGGAAAATGACTATCAAATTTTTCTAGTGACACCTTTTTAGGTATCAATTTGATTATCACCTTACACAGATCAAATTTGATTATTTTGACTGTCAACAATCAACAATCACCTTAGCCGATTCCACCCCAGAAAGATCGGCCTTTGCATTACTTAAGAAGCACCCTGTGAGCAAAATCACATTTCAAACTACCTTACCCGCTCTGGAGGTAAACTGTCCGGAGGTAAACTGGCGGAGGTAAACTGTCCAGAGGTAAACTGGCAGAGGTAAACTGGCGGAGGTAAACTGGCAGAGGTGAACTGGCGGTGGTAAACTGGCAGAGGTAAACCGGCGGAGGTAAACAGTCACGTACCGAACAAAATTCTAACTCTAACATAGTCCCTTAAAAAGAAATTTTCAGGAATATTTCTGCAACAAACAAAACTAAAATTTGGTCTTACAACTACCGAACTGCTTTAATGATGAAAGTACTAATCTAATTGAGGAATCTGAACTAGCTACAGTTGGCAATGGAACTTCACAAGTATGCTTCTCGTAGCATTGTCTGTACAAAAAAATACGGAGGCACCCGCCTATTGTTTCCACCTGAACTTCTAACGTCGCCAAGAAAATGCTCTAAGCAAACTACAGCTGAAAAAATTGTCTGTTTTGTTGTTTTACAAAGTATTGAGTTACACTTTTGTCCATTTCTAATTATACTTAACCAGTTGCAGCGCATATTGCGTTCGCAAATAATTTAAGTAAACAAAATACAGCACTATTAAATCATTTACTATGTATTTGGTCAATTTTATTTTATTTAATATACATTAACAACATTTATTTGTATTAAAATTAAAAAGCTATACAAATCTTCCAATTTAAGACCATGTCAACACTTCAGATTTTGTTGGTTAGGATTGTTTAGTTTTTGAACGAGGCCATGAAACATTCAAAATGAAGCATTTACATGGGGCTGATTACTATAATGAAGCGTTTTGATGGGCCGAAGCACTAAATGTGAGAATGTGTTTGGTTTTTTGCATCATTTCACGCACACTTTCTCACATTTAGTGCTTTCTAGCTTGTAGGCAAACCGAAATGTCAGTCTGAGATTCCGGGCTTGGTAATGGAGTGTTTTTGGCTTGTAGGCAAACCGAAATGTCAGTCTGAGATTCCGGTCTTGGTAATGGAGTGTTTTTGATCTGATGTGAATAGTGCTTTAGTGCGAGAAATGTCTGGAACACAGCTCTATATTCATTGAACTGATATGAAATTACAACAACAAAATTATAAACAACAAATAATGTTGATAATCTAATAGTACCTATTACCTAACCTAACTTCTAACCTATATAATAAATATTATGGTTAACCGCATTCGCATTCTCTATTAAAGTCGAGATTTGTTTTTATTATTTATTTTTGTCTCTTTCAAGCGAAGGTTCTGATTTATTATTTTTATTTGTAAAAACTATTTTGTTCAGAGGTCTTACATTCTTTTGTAAAGCAATGAATCAACAACCAAATTTAATTTGTGCTGTATGCGGAGAAAACGATTTTGAAGCCAAAGAAGGATATTACTATTGCAACGAATGCGGCACAAAATCCGAGCAAGCCCGGGTACTCGAGGTCGAAAGGGAAGATGACTTCTGTGCTGGAACTAAACACATCAAAAAAATTAAAATAAAAACTGATAAGTCTTCAGATAAACGTTAGTGTGTTTCATAATTTTAACTTAGAAATCGATTCTGATCTTATATATTTATTTAGCGGAACTGACTTCTTGGGAATGTTACAATTATATCCTACGTGGTATGGTTGAGGAACTAATTGAGTTGGGTGCTAAAGATGAACTTAAAGTTATGGTCTTTCAAATTTGGGCAGCATTTCTGAGGAATAAAGAAGTGGCATTTTTTAGTCGGCGTCATCCTGAGCTGCCAAAATTAGGAATACGTTTTGAAGAAAAGTAAAATAATTTATATTTATTAGTACAGTATTTATTATTTTTAATTTCATGTCAGGGATGTTTCCATTCTCTACAATCATGCCAGAGAACGTCATAAAGCCAGACGTGAAAGGAAAGAAAATGCATCAATTGCATCTGGGACTAAGGCTTGGAAAAAAAAGATGGTAAGAAATAAGTTTTTCCTTACTTAAGCAACAGTTGAAGTTATTGTATCAAAGAAAACGTTATAAAATATTATTATTTTAAACACAAATTAACTCGGAATAGGTACATTTTGTATGTCTTGTTTGAGTTACATCTGAATATTAAACCTTATGCCCTAAGTACCTAGATGTTTTTATGAACTCCCCCATGTTATCATAATTATATTTTTTTTTCAAATTCACGATTTTTATTCTTCTTTTCTAGAAAAACCTTGATCAATCGCAATACGAAGCATCTATATCACAATCTCAGTCCATGTATTCTCAATCGCTTATTTCTCAATCATCTTTTGCTGACACAAGTTTAAATTCATCTGGGTCAGCACCAAGTAATCGCGCAATTCAGTTAAAATTCTCAACCAACGCAAGAAAACTCCTTAAAAAGAAGATGTCTTTATCTCATTTAAAGAAGCACGAAAAAGATTTCAATAGTTCACTTAAATGCCACAATATTAGCATTAAAGCATCTGAACTCAGATACAATGATCGTACTAAGGAACTTAATATGAAATTGGTTTACGCTATCCTGTCCGTAGCCCTAAACTTGATAGAGGATGAGATTCAGCTAACTGATTTATTAAGGTTCATAACAGAAGGTCACATTTCAACATTTAATCTTGAGCGTTTCTTCCCTCCAGACACCAGCGAAGCATGTAAAGCTTCTTTAAAGACGTTTCGTTTAAATCATAAGAGCAGAGAATTTGCCGCTACCCAATTGCGTGAACATTGTGGCCAGATATGCAAGGCTATTCACTTAAATAACCTTAAAACACCTGATATTGCTAAACTCGTTGAGAGATACACAAAAGAAATGTGTCTACCGAAAGAAATTAACATCTTTATTGAACGATTGATGAATTTGCATCCACCTAAAATGGAATGGGAATGCCGACCGTATACACCCTGCTATGAAAGTCGTGCTATGGCATATATCATTTTTGCTTTAAAGCTGTTATTTGGCATCGACGGGCGAAAGGAAAAGCAAATATCGCGATCAGCTCGGAGAGTCAATTTAGAATTGAGCACAATGAATGAAAACTACAATCAACTATTTGTGTGGGATGATTGGGTAGAATATATAGAATTTAGAAAAGTTCTTCTGTGTAATAATAATTACTTTGTTTGTAAGCAGTTCAAACAAATTCCACCCCGGGAATTATATCTACAGCATTTAGAAGATCGTCGCCAAAATACTGAAACCAATTTGTCCAAAGATATGATAAAAAAACAAGCAAATATGAGTGCTGTTTTTCAACATTTCCTCAACGCTGGCGACAAAGAAGATAAAGATTTGTTAACACTTAATTTTGTACCTTCTTTTACACCCTGTCATAATTATTTAAAGCGTTTAAAACTAGATCCTAAAATTAAAAATACCATTCCCGAACTTTTGTATGTGGATCACTCGAAGCGTACTCTTACGCCATTTTTGAAACCTACAAAATTAAAAGAAATCTTCACGAAATTCAACAAAAAATTGAGTGTAATTCGACTTGCTTGTACAACAAAACAAAATATTGTAGGAATTTTTCAAAATCCGTTTTTGAAATATCTGAATAGAAATCCAAAGAAAATCAATTTAACCGATGATAATGGGTATTGGGAAACCAAAGTAGAAGCTGACAAACCCGCCGAAACAATTTTCAAGTCAGATTTAGATCGGTATACATCGAAATCCTCTCTGAAAAACCTCCAGAAAAGATTTAACTACAAGGAAGATATTAACCCCGATATAAAAGATGAATACTTATTTTTAGAAAGTAAGTTGGAAGAAGACAATATGGAACCAGGAGAAATTCGTCTTACAAAACCACGTCGACACTTGGAAAAAATAAATATATTTGCTGATTTAAGTGAGGATGAAGATTACGAAGAAATTGAGGAAAGCCATCAGGAAAGTTTTTATAATGCCTCAAAAAATAATGAAATGGAAGTGAACACAGGAACAAAACTTAAAATTTCCAACTTTGATTGCTGGCTTCTTATGGGCCGAGCATCTGATCTCAACGAAACGCAAGCCAATGAGCTTAAGCGTAATTTGCAACCGACATTCTTTTGGTTATTGGAAACTTGTGCTCTCACAATTAGAGTTGATTGGAGAGAATTGTATGATGAGCTAATGGTGTTGGAGACGTTTTTTGCATATGCAATTGAGCCTCTAGAAAATTTGAAAGATAGAGTTGTTTTTCAAAACGAAAGCGAAATTAAGGATATAAATAAAATAGTTCGTTTTTTTCAGTCTCATTGGTAGTATACGAAAGTATTTGCAGAGGAAATTTTATATTTAATAATAATAAAGAAATACAAATTTTGTTACATTTAAAAAAAAGACAACATTTATTGGATACTTAATATTAAAATTAAATTTTATAAATATAAAATAAGTTTCGTTCAATCTTTTATATAAAATGATTTATATTTTAATGAGCTTTTAAATGTCAATATCCAGAAGCGAACATTTTTATAACGAATTTCAATAAAGGCTAAAGCTATACCTACATTTGAATTTGTGATTTCTAAGTGTTTTGAAATCGTTATTTGGATTTTTTTTTTGATAGATATAACCATTGAATAAATATAAAAAGAAGTTGCACCGTGCAAATTATTTCAAAATCGTATATAAAATATTTTTTTTAAACGATGAAATTAGTTTGGAGCCAATATCTTAAGTTTTCAAAAAGATAAGGGAAGATCAGGTTTTACCAAATTTTAGTAATGTTTTTATTTTTTTTTGTAAAAAAAACTGTAAATTTGATCTTTCCACACATTTTACTGAATGTTGAAAACTATAATTTTTATAAGAAAAAAACTGCATTCGATTCTTATCAAAATTTTACCATATGTAAAATCGTTATTTTTCGTTGAATACAATTCATTTGGAGATATTTTTTGTTCGTAAAATATTGGAGGTGGCAATTATTTTTTTTTTTCAGTTCACACGCACAGACATCTCTCTAAAAATTATTTATTTACATAGATTCTAGGGACGTTGAAACGCCGAGAAATTTCAAAATTTTCAATTCGACAAATCGGACTGATTACAATAAATTCCTATAGGCTAAAAATATGCCTTATATTCGTATATAAAAAAGGCGATGATTGACTGCTTCTTCAAAGATTTTCATATTTTATTTTTGAACGACACGATTTTTGATTTTGAAGAAGTTTACATGTTGTATTTTGCGATTTTTGTCATTTATTTCAACATATAATGCTTTCTCATTTTTTCTCACACAATTCGCTTAATAAAAAGAAAAAAGGGGTTTTATTTTTACAGGGCTGTGAAGAGAACTCTATTTTAACAAAAATATCTCTGAAATTTCCTATTTGAAGCTTGGTGAAACTGAAAAAAATTTAAATCCATGATAAAATTTAAAAAGCTTTTAGATAAAAGTGCTTTTGCTTACTTACTTACTTAAGGTGGCGCTACAGTCCTGTGTGAACTAGGGCCTCACCCAACAAACTTCTCCATCTAGCTCGGTCCCTAGCTAGATGTCTCCAGTTTCGCGCTCCGAGTTGGGTGAGGTCACCTTCCACTTGTGCGCGCCACCTGATTCGCGGTCTTCCTCTACTGCGCTGTCCTGTAGGTGTGGATTCGAAGACTTTCCGTGCCGGAGCATTGGTTTCCATGCGCCCTACGTGACCCAGCCATCTTAGTCGTTGGACTTTTACCCTTCTGGCTAAGTCTACGTCGCTGTACAGCCCGTACAGCTCGTCGTTCCATCTTCTCCTCCACTCCCCTTCGATGCATACGGGACCATAGATCACACGAAGAATCTTTCTCTTGAAACGACCCAAGGTGCTTTCATCCGCTTTTGTCATAGTCCATGCTTCTGCACCGTATAGCAGGACGGGGATGATAAGGGTCTTATATAGCGACACTTTGGTCCTTCGAGAGAGTATTTTTCCACTCAATTGCTTTCTTAACCCAAAGAAACAGCGGTTAGCAAGAGTTATTCTTCGTTTGATCTCAGCGCTGGTGTTGTTTTCTGCGTTTACCGCGGAGCCTAGGTAGACGAAGTCCTTGACTACCTCAAAGTTACGTCTGTCGATGGTGACGTTTTGACCAAGACGTCGGTGTTGTAGGTCCTTTCTTGATGACAGCATGTACTTTGTTTTGCCCTCATTAACCGTTAAACCCATTTTTGCCGCCTCTGCCTCAATACTCACAAAAGCTCCATTGACATCACGCTGAGTTCTTCCGATTATGTCAATGTCATCAGCATATGCAAGTAATTGGACAGACTTTTGAAAGATAGTGCCTCTAGTGTTGACGTGTGAGCTTTGCACTATTCTTTCAAGTACGATGTTAAAAAAATCACATGACAGCGCATCACCTTGTCTAAAACCTTTTTTGACATCGAAAGGTTCTGTTAAGTTGTTTCCAACCTTTATGGAGCAGCGTGAATTCTCCATGGTCATCCTGCACAAACGGACGAGTTTGGCAGGGATGCCAAAACTAGACATGGCTCTATACAGTTCGTCCCTGTAGATACTGTCATATGCGGCCTTGAAATCGATGAAAAGATGGTGGGTGTCGATTTGGTGTTCTTGGGTTTTTTCCAGGATCTGCCGTAATGTGAATATTTGATCGACTTTAGACTTTCCTGGTCTAAAACCACACTGATAAGGACCTATCAGGTTGTTGACGATGGGCTTTAGACGTTCACATATAACGGCAGAGAAGATTTTGTAGGCGATGTTAAGTAGACTGATTCCTCTATAATTGGTGCGATGGGCTTTAGACGTTCACATATAACGGCAGAGAAGATTTTGTAGGCGATGTTAAGTAGACTGATTCCTCTATAATTGGTGCAGTTTAAAGGGTCTCCTTTTTTCAGGATCGGGCAAACAATACTGACGTTCCATTCTTGATGTGCTTTTAGCACAGATAATAATTTTATATATATAAATATATATATAAAATTATTACCTGTGCTTTTAGTGTTTGTTTATGAAATCGGACAGTCTTACACCTACTTATAAGCAGCGTTGCCGATTTATTTTTTGAAATCGGGCTACTTTTGAAAATAAATCGGGCCATTTTCGTCGTTTCGGGGCCAAAAACAGAAATGAAGGAAATGCACTACTGTATCTTTTTAAATTCATTTCTAAGGCACAATTTTATTTATAAAAATAATTTTTACAAAACATAAATAATAAAATTCATAAAAAGAACAAACATAAATAAGTAAATATTACATATACCATAAAATAAACCACATTCATTTAATGAATCAAAGTAAAGTTTAACACAGTTTAGTTCATGAAAAGTAAAAATCACTTAAATTAATTAAACCTAAAAACATTTTGTGATGATTTATGAATCTGGATAACATCCTAAGTGAAAAATAAATAAATCGAACTCATCATCGTCAGTGAAGGATTGAAATCTTAGTGTATATGAATACATGTTCTGTATTTGGTTCAAATTGCTTTTTAGGGGGACATTTTCAAATTTTTAGGGCCACCGGGCCATTTCTATTAAATGGCAAAAATGGCCCTATCGGTCCATTTCGGCAACGCTGCTTATAAGTCGCGACTCTTTTCGAACTGCGTTAGTGCAACAGAGATACTAATTTCGAAAAAATGAAACGGAAGAAAATTTGCGTCCATGAGTCGTTGGTAAAATTTTCCACGACTCATTTTTGACATTTTTTTTTACTCATTCGTTATTTTGCTATTCCGTTTGAGATGGAATTTTTGGTCATGTTTAATAACTGTTGAAATGTAGGCAATTAGGAGAGGAGGGAGGGGGGACTTAGGACCGAGGGTAGATTGTGAGAGAGGGAGATTCAACGACCACCACATATGGGGATAGAATTTCTACTACGAAGGCGGTGGCATGCTCGTTGAGGGAGGAGATCTTACCTTCGCAAAAGATCTTCACCTCTTTCAAAATTGTATTTCATGCCTTTACCATACTTAACTGATCTCATATCACGATATTACACTAAAAGACCAAAACATGCGACAACAGGCACACGAAAACCAAAACTCGACTTCAAACCTATCCCTACACTATTGGAGTTACAATATTTTACATATATGTGGCGCTGAAGTCAACCACCATCTTATAATCTAAAAGTTAATAAATTATATCCTTCTTCTTTGATTAACCTCCGTGGAAGAAACACGCGTTTTTATTACTCTGCTCTTACAGGTTATGGGCCCAGGCAAAAAAAAAAAAAAAAAAAATTTCTAACTTTTCTCGATTAAATTATAAATTTAATTTTCTTTCCTTTAAATAATAAGTTTTTTTTAAGAATTAAAATAATGGCAAAGATAGAAAATGGACTTTCCTTTGAAAAGCTGCTGGGACGGCAGAACTACTCGAATTGGCGAATTGCAGTACAGGCGTATCTCGATCTGGATAATCTGTGGTGCGGAGTCATTGAATACGACACAGATGAGAATGGTGAGCCTAAAGTTCCAGTCCAAGAAGATAAGGATAGACGGGCGAGAAGCAAAATAACTTTGGCAATCGATTCAGTGTGCTACATCCATACCCAAAGTGCTAAGACAGCAAAAGAAATGTGGCAAAAGCTAGCAGATGCCTACGAAGACAATGGTCTGACGCGTCGTGTAGGTTTACTGCGTAAGCTGATAACCACTTCACTGTTGAACTGCGGTTCTATGGAGCGCTACGTCAAAGAAATTATCTCCACCTCTCAGTCACTAAACGGCATTGGCTTTCAAATTGATGAGGAATGGATTGGAACGCTCTTATTAGCTGGCTTATCTGATGACTACCGACCGATGATAATGGCGCTGGAAAATTCCGGCACAAAGATCACCGGAGATGTTATAAAGACAAAGCTTCTACAGGAGATGCGGCCAGGTGAAGAAGATTCTGCATTTTTTGCGGGTAAATACCATAAGCGTCAAACAAGCAACACGGAGCAGCGAAAAGGCCCAAAATGTCGCAGATGTCATAATTTCGGCCACATTACCAAGAAGTGCCAAACAAAACCTGTGCATTCGAACGGCGATGATAGGAAATTGCATCATGCATTCGGTGCTGCGCTCTCTACAGTTGGACTTGGAATCAGCAACGATTGGTATTTTGATTCAGGCGCAACATCCCACATGACCTACTGTCAGGATTTACTGAAAAATCCCAAAGAAGCAACAGGTACAGTCATTGCAGCAAATAAAGGGATAATGCACGTCAAAACTACTGGAAATCTCACGTTGAAAGCTGGAAAAAGCGCAGACGATGTAATTGAAATCAATGACGTTCAGTTTATCCCAGATCTTAGCACCAACTTGTTGTCCGTAAGCCGCATCGTGAAACGAGGTCACACGGTTGTCTTTCAAAACAGGGGCGTTCAAGTGATTAATCGAAATCAAGAGGTAATTGCAACCGGATCACATTATAATGATTTGTTTAGGTTAGATACCGCAACCCCGAGCAAAGCGCTGGCGTGTGGAGCAACTGCTACTCGCGAACTTTGGCACAGGCGAATGGGCCATCTGAATCACAACAGTCTCAACCAGTTAAAAGGAGGTTTGGCAACAGGAATCAGCTTTACAAACCAATCCGAAGCAGATTGTAAAATGTGTCCCATTGGAAAACAAATTAGACTTCCATTTAGTAAGCAAGGTAAGAGAGCTACTGATTTTCTAGAACTCGTCCATTCCGACATTTGCGGTCCGATGGAGCAAGAGTCTCTCGGAGGTAGCCGATACTTTTTATCTTTCGTTGACGACTACTCGCGAAAAAAATTTGTTTTCTTTCTTAAATCGAAATCAGAACACGAAGTATGTCGATGCTTCTTAGAGTTCGTAAATTTCGCAGAAAATCAAAGTGGTAAGAGGTTAAAGAAGCTCCGTACTGACAACGGAAAAGAATACTTGAACTCGAAGATGCGTCAAATTATAAAAAACAAGGGAATTCATCACCAGACAACGAACGTTCATACACCAGAGCAGAATGGGCTCGCCGAAAGAGATAATCGATCGATTGTTGAGAAGGCCAGATGTATGCTAGCCGATGCCAACATGTCAAAGGTATTTTGGGCGGAAGCCGTTGCGTATTCGGTTTACCTATTGAATCGTTCACCGTCGAAAGGTACTGGCATGACACCTGAGGAGTCATGGACTGGAGTGAAACCCGATTTGTCACATATAAAAGTATTTGGAACGACAGTTATGACACACATTCCAAAGATAAGTCGCAAAAAGTGGGATCCAAAGGCACATGAATGCATACTAACTGGATTTGATGAAAACACCAAAGGCTATCGTCTGTATGACCCGGTGAAAAATTTAATTTTCAAGAGCCGCAACGTAACATTCATCAACGAAAACAGTGGTGCAGGTGAATCTTCACAAAGATCTCGAATGCCGGTGGTACGTAGCGAAAGCAGTACATCAAGTGAACCACGATGTGTTGAATTGGAACCATTCAACGAAAGTGATACAAATGCCGACGAAGAATGTATTAAACCAACGGATTCACCAACGTATATATATGATTCATCCGATGCAGCAGATGGCAGCAATGATTCAAATATCATCAACCCCGATGTCGCCATTACGAATGCCGATGCGCTCCCTCAGCAACCAAACTCAAATGCATCTGAAACACCGATGTTGAGGCGCAGCGACAGGGAGCGCCATATACCAGGCAAGTATAAAGATTTTATTATTGAGAACAATTGTAGTTCCCCTTCCCCTTCTCAATCTAGTAACGATGACCTGTTTGATGACTGTGAACCTGAGCTGATTAACGAGGAAAGAAGTCAATCTTCGATGTCCAATGCAGAAGCAGATGTGAACTCTGGATTTACTGGACTTGTCGCGCCTCCATCGTACCCAAATAGTCTTGTTTCGGTAGAAAACCAGCTAGTACTAAACCTTCACGATGCGGGGCGCATCCCCCAAGGCAAGTATCCTAAAGCAGTAAATTCAGTTGAAAGTCAAAATACTGCTAAGCATTTTTCACAGCAAATCTCAGAAGACCCAGCAACGCCAGAAGAAGCCTTGTCGAGTCCAGACGCAAGTTCATGGAAGCTGGCCATGGAGGAAGAGTTCCAGTCATTAATGGCTAACAATACTTGGTCTCTCGTAGATATGCCAACTCATCGCAAACCCATAAAATGCAAATGGGTATATCGAACCAAACGTGGTGTCACAGGTGACATTGACCGTCGCAAAGCGAGGCTCGTGATCAAAGGATATTCGCAGCGGAAAGGGGTGGATTATGAGGAAACGTACTCTCCAGTTGTACGGCATAGTTCCCTGCGATATCTCTTTGCACTCGCTGCTCAACTTAACCTAGATGTAGAACAGATGGATGCCATCACCGCTTTTCTACAGGGAGAAATATCTGAAGACATCTATATGGAGCAACCTCCATTATTTGTGGACCAGAACAACAAAACTAAAGTGTGCCGTCTTAACAAGGCACTATATGGACTTAAACAGTCCAGTCGCATTTGGAATATGGAGCTGGACCAAGCGCTTAAGAACTCTGGATTAGACCAATCAAGGCATGATTCCTGCGTATACCACAAAACTCATTCTGGAAATATCCTTATACTAGCCATATATGTGGATGACATATTGTTGTTTTCAAACAGCAACAATTGGCTAAAGGAAATCAAAACCAGTTTGCACCAAAAGTTCCAGATGAAGGAACTAGGACCAGCCACACACGTTCTTGGAATGCGTATCACCAAGGGTCAAGATTTCTACGCTCTAGACCAAGAACAATATATAGAATCAATTCTAATCAAATTCGGCATGAACGATTCTAAACCAGTGAAGACACCGATGAATGCCAGTCAAAAGTTGTTGTCAACTCAAGATGATGATGAGCTTCAAAACGTTCCGTACCAGGAAGCAATAGGATGCCTCATGTATCTATCCCAGTGCACTCGACCGGACATAAGTTTCAGTGTCAACACTCTAAGCCGTTTTAATTCAAAAGCAGGACCACAGCATTGGCTCGCTGTAAAACATCTACTCCGTTATTTGCGTGGAACCTCATCGATGAAGCTGAAATTTCAAAAAGGTGAAAATCATGACATCATTGGATTCACAGATGCTGATTGGGCAGCCAACATTAATGACAGGAAGTCCACAACCGGTTTCGTTTTCCTAGCTCAGGGAGGAGCTATATCCTGGTGCTCTAAGAGGCAACACACTGTTGCATTATCATCATGCGAAGCTGAATATATGTCACTCTCTGCAGCAGTTCAGGAAGCTATTTGGTGGAATGGCCTTAAAACTGAAATCCTAAAGCAGGTTAATAACACACTTCAAATTTTGTGCGATAATCAAAGTGCAATAGCAATTTCCAAAAATAATGGGTTTCACCCCCGGACGAAACACATTGACATTCGTCATCATTTCGTGCAAGATACGCTCAGCAAAGGTCAAATTAAAGTCAACTACATATCTACAGACGAACAAATAGCAGATATCTTAACAAAGCCTTTGGAGAAAGTCAAAGTGGAAACTTTCCGAAGGGCAATGGGAATACAGAACAACCTTTTAGCTTAAGGAGGAGTATTGGAGTTACAATATTTTACATATATGTGGCGCTGAAGTCAACCACCATCTTATAATCTAAAAGTTAATAAATTATATCCTTCTTCTTTGATTAACCTCCGTGGAAGAAACACGCGTTTTTATTACTCTGCTCTTACATACACAGATACCACACCCAATACAGGACATCAGACACACCGCCACCAGACGCAGGACTACAGAAACACCACAACCGACACACCATCACCAGACATACCACAATAGATAATACGACATACCCTCTGGACTCCACACACCTCGGGAACGCTGAGGGTGTTGTTGCAGCATGGCCGTATCCACCCAACCTGGAGTTCGACTGGCCCCTTTAAGGACAATGTTCTCTTCACTGAAGAGCTTCATATAGCCTTGAAATTTGGAATCAGAACCCCATCGTGAGGTTTGACTTACCAAGGAAATTTGGACGGAATAAAAATAACGAATCTTTTACCCTGTAACTTGATTTAATTTTTGTATAATAAGGACATTTCAAATATATATGTAAATTAAAATGGAACATAAAAGCGATACAAAGACACATCGAACATTTGAAAACTTTAGAACAAAATTTAGTAGCTAAGGGGAAGCAAAATATTGCCTCTTTCTCAGTATAGCAAGCCAAGCTAAAATAGCTGGATTACAATCCAGCCCAATCAGCACCTACAATATACTCCAGAATGGATGAAAAGGGATGGTCTGGCCTGTCTACTCTTAAACCTAGCGTTTAAGAAAGTATCATCGTCTCCAGGTCCAGCCAGGTATTGTATTTCGCAGATTACATCGACAACATAGGAAGAACTGAGGCTGCACAAGTTAGCGGAGCATGAATTGCAAGAAGGAAAATCTTTTAAATACCTTCCATCAGTAGTAAACAGCATCCGATAACAACAACGACGAATTACACGCGCGACTGCTAAAAGTCGACAGAGCCTACTATAATATCTTAAAGCTTTTTAAATATAGTACTTACAAATTGATCCGAGTCTTGGGTGCTTAGTTAAAGGCACTCCAACCTCTTAGGTGCGTTTGAGGGGAAAGTTCTACGGGGAAATGTTGGCCCTTATGTGTGGAAGAAGCAGATACCGCGAAAAAACTATGATTGGTAGTCCCCGGTGGGCTGGACACCTAGCTCGCATGAGCCAAGCGGAACCAGCTCAAAAGCTCCTTTGTAGTAAATTTAATGGTTGGCCACAGTGTGGCAGAGTTCCCTCAGAATTTTTCACACCCCGAAAAAATTTTAAACATGAAAAATGAAAAAAGTATTATGTGTAATTTATTAATACACTTTTTAGTCGGAGAAGAAGCGGAAACAAAAACCTCTAAAATCTGTCTGTATGTACATGTACATAATTCAGATTCGTGGAGCCTTTACTTTCAAAATGTTCTATACTTCTTTGAGAAACACAAAATCCTCCATCCAAAAAATCCATTGATTCGAACCAAGTTTATTTTGAAACAAAGTTATGCCATGGAAACTGCGATGCAGGTTAGGTTAGGTTAAAGTGGCTGTTCGTCATGGAGTAAGATACACCTAGGACAGTTTAATGGTCCATTGTGATACGACATAAATCTTGAGGCTTTTTTCTTAGCTCAAGGAAACCAGTTTAAGTCCTTGTGATTATGTTAATATGATTGAGATCGTTTAGATCGCTAGAGAAGAATTCTCCTAGATAACTCTTGCGTTTGCGATCTAAAGCAGGGCATGTTCAGAGGAGGTGGAGAATTGATTCCTCCTATTTCTCATCCATACAGTTTCTGCAAAAGTTATTTGAGAATACGCATAGCCGCGTGGCGTGCTTTCCTATTAGACAGTGCCCGGTTATGACACCGATTATTGAGCATGGCAGATATGCCGTCAGCCTGAGTGGTTACTTTACAATGCTTAAATTTTTAAATTTTTATTTTCAAGTATTATTTTTTTTAATTAATCTGCTTACATATAGAGATAGGAAGCACCTTGAGTGCTTTAAATCTAGTGTAGCCTAGATGGTTTTTGTGTCACGTGGTGATGCTATTCCACCTCCCCTTTCATTTGTTTTTGATCCATCTGTGTAAAAATGGATTGACTCGTCTTCCAGGAATGCCTTATCTTCCCAGAAAGATCTGGAAGGTATAGAAATCTGGAAGTTTCTGTCGAATTACAGTTGGGGATGGTATAGTATGTGTGCTTTTCAATTGATTCTAAAAACTTAAGAATTACGGATTGGCCAATGTTATTGTTGACCCACTGTGATGAAGCTTTGAGGCGAATAGCAGAGCATCCAGCTATTAAGTATACCAAGAGGTGTTGGGTAGAGTCGGGTATCCAATCTCGTGCAGCAGAGGGGGTTATGCGAAGCGATTCGCTTATGCATAGGCAAGCTGAACGTTGGACTTAATTGCGTTTGTAGCGGTTTATAGCTTTTTCTAAAGCAATCCACCATACTGCCACACCATACATTAAAATCGGTCTGATTAGAGATCTCTATATAACCAATGCGTAATTCAGGGTTGTAAGCCCCCCACACCGATCAGCCCAAAGTATTAGTTTGTCTAAGGCATTTTGTAAGAGTTCGTTTAGGGTGTTAAGATGCTTTCCTTAACCCCTATTGAAACCCCGATGTAGGGATGTGAAAAATTGAAAATTCAAATTGTTGGATTTTGAGAAATTGCACTACATACCACATTTCAATTTCTGATCGTCTCAAAATTGAGAATTAAAGTTTTCAATGAAGCTTGGTACCTTAAAAAATACTAAAAAACGAAATTTTTAAATTACAAAAATGTATTATTATCTTAAACAAGGCTTTTTTTAAATTTGTGCTATTACCTCCCTCAACATGATGAAAATCTTCAAAATTGTAACAACTGGGATTAAAAATAGATTTGATGATTTTATTACATATACTGTATTCGTACCTGTGTGTACATTTATATTTATGGAACTTTTGAACTGTGTAGATATTGGATCTTATATTTGGTCTTCTCTTGATGTCTCAATCACCTTATGAAAATAAATCAATCTGGGTTCTGTGCAAAAGTTGGAAATGTAAATGTATCTTTATATGCGTAGCTAGAATTTTTTCGATTACAAATTTTGCGCGTTTATCTGGTAACTAAAATGGTGTGCATCATATCAGATCATTTCCACAAGTATTTAGTTCTCGTGCTGCTGCTGCTGCTGTACTCACAATCGCAATTGTCGTTTACCTTAATTTACCTTGAGAGAACAACAGCAAACTATTGGCTTCGTTTTCATTACGATATGGGAACAACTAACAACTTGTATAATATACTCGTAGTGCGAATTGAACTGAAAATTCGAACTAGCAATCTAGTTCTAGCCTCTCTACTTCAACTCAGATGATTTTAAATGTTGTTAGCCATTGCTTAGTGTCGCGTCGATTCGGTGTGTGAAATGGCTATAGCAATAGCAACAAGGCAACAGGTGACTAAATCATGGTCGTCAAACTTTTCAGTTTCGATGCTAAAGCAAAACGATCAAGTTCTCAAATTATATTTTTATGCATTGTCAAATGTCTTTTTTGTGTTTGTTTGAAAATAAAGTATACATATTGAATATGCACTTTCGTATTTTTGATTTTATTTTTAAAATTGTTCTAGTGTAATAGAAATACGATTTATGTACATAGATTCAGCTTTTTATGAGAATTTAGAGTTATAATTATGAAAACGTATTAAACTAAATAACATCACGGTGTTTGAAGTGAAGAATGCTTAAGCAAAAATTGTGTAATCCTGTTGAAGGAACAATATTTCTGTTTAAAACGTATAGAAAAACAAATTGATAAAAACATAAATACTCAATTCAAATAAATCAATATATGTAAATAAAACCAACTTAAACGGCTTGAAAATATAGCCATAATTTGCGGTAAGTGATTTAGCTGAACATTGTGTATTGTTCTTTTTTCAGGGTTAGATATGATCAATCACACAACAATGACGTAGAAGGGGGCGTATGTGAAACATTTTTTTTTTTAAATTAAAATAGGATTCGTGAAAATTGGCAAATTATTTGATTTTTTATGCTTACATTTTCAGTATCCAAATAATAATATTAAGCTCCAATTTTGAAACATGAATTGTTTCGAAATGAACCATTTAATATTTGTGTGTGACTTTCGTAAATATTTACTTATAGTGCAGTAAAATAAGGCAAAAAATGGAGTCAACGCTAAAATAAAATATAGTAAAACGGGTACTTTTTTATTAATTTTAAACTTTGTAAGAACAGTCTCATAAAAATCTCGTGCTTGCTTGCGAAAACTGTTTTTGTTTTCTAAATTTTCTAAAAATGTGTGTCTTAACTATTTTTATTTGAAATGTGTAATATTTTAACTATTTGTTTAATATTTCAACGATAAGAACAGCATTCCATCAGTATATTGAGTGTACCTATTTTTAAAAACAAGATGGATTAGGGCATGATTTAGAACCCCAAGAATGGAACTGGGTCTGATAATAAGTATTACTTAAAACCTAATTTAAATTGCACATAAATTCTTACAATAATATCGCAATAGCATTTTCGAAGAAACCTGATGTAAGTATCCTTTAAAAAACTATTGTTTTGTCGACCAGTGTCATATACCCGGTTTTACAAATTTTGTTAACAGACTGTGCTTTATATGTTTCGTGAGAAAAGAGGTATTTATATAGTGCATATGTATATGCATGTGTATAATTGCACCCTCTAAAACATATTTGAGTATATATATGAAATAAATTAAAGCAATATAAGAACGATGCACCTGAAAAAAAAACTGTAACGAATACCGAAAAACAATCGTGATATAAAGTGTAGTGAAATTAAATATCAATGCGAATTCTTATTACGAAAGATGGTTTGGTGATGGTTTACTTTGGTAATTTGCCATTCCCAGCAATTGAAATCAAGTTCGTTTTTAATGTGCTACAATAAAAATTCCTAGAAAATCCATTTTCAAACATAATTAGTGCACAAACAATTGTCACAGAAAAATGTCAAACGAAAATAACGTAATAGACTTTTCACACCAAACCCAAAACCAAGTTTTCGAAAACCCAAAAATCTTTCACACTTCACACTATTTGGTTAGATTACATTTCAATATTTGCAAAATCGACTGTCAAATATTTTATTGATGCAAAATTTGTAAGTAAATGTTTAGTCCTTCAATTATTAAGCCTAGTACGCTGCTGATGCGAAACGAAATTTCCGGTGGTCTCCAAGTGCAGAGCGAAATGAAAACGAAAACCACAGCGGAAAAATATTTATGGAGAGTTCTGTCTGGAAGTTGAAGTTCACATTTTTTTCAATTTTAAGCCTAGGACGCTGCTGATGCGAAACGAAAATTCCCATACAAAAATGACATGAGGAAATCATAAACGAAAAATTTTTCAATAAATAAATTAAACGTCAAAATTTCGCAAGCAATTAATATACCGGGCAATTAAATTAAGAACGAAAAGAGTGGAGAATTGTACTAAGAAATCTAGTACAGCTATCCACTAAAATGACACATTTCGTCGTTCAACAGCGTACTGAAAAACGAAAAGCACAGCGAAATTTTTCGTTTATGATTTCGTCATGTCATTTTTGTATGGGAAATTTCGGTTCGCATCAGCAGCGTACTAGGCTTAATTGTGAAAATATTTTTGATTTTAATACAAACATACAAAGAAAGTTGCACAAAATTTGAAGACTTTGTTAAACTTTTTTCCATTAGCTCAAGCATTATTAGAAAAAAACGGCGTTATTTTTGCAAATCCTGTAACAAAAGAAAAGTTTTAATTAATACAATTGAAAATCATATTGAAAATGTTGGCAAAGAATGATGAGTATTTGAAACAACATGTCAAAAAACACCACCCAACTTTTGAAATACCTACTCTGCAATGAACTAAAGGACCTGGAAATACAAGCTACAAACCTTAGGAAGTGTAAACCATTAGAAAAAATTGACATTTCAATATACGCACTGGGAACATGCTCTGAATAGAGGACAATTTCAGCTATCTTTCGTATAGTATAGTGAAAACATTTTGTAAAAAGATTTTGATTTTACTTTTTTCAAATATTTTCATTAAACATTTTTGTGTCCATGGACGGAGTGTTACCATAATCACGTATTGGTTTGAAGAGTACCTGCTGAAAACACCAGAACCCGGAAACGTATCTATTGATATCTTTGAAATTTAAAATAGTTATGAACTTAACTACATTTTTTTGTGTCTTATTTTATTTAAAACTTTACCACAGGGACGACTGTCCTCCACAACAAATTGAAGGTTTATTTAAATGTAAGCCTCTGGAATTGTGCACAAGAATTTAAAATATCAAAGTGAAATATTTTTTTGACAGCAGCTATTTTCTTGATTTGTTCTTGTTTAGCCGGAAACAAGTCTGAGCCTGGCAAATGTGATAGTTAAGGAGGTTAGGCAATGATGGTGACGATATTTTACACAAATCTACGATTTGACAAAATTCTGTTTAATTTTTCTTTATATTCAGTATTAATTACACAGTTATTAAACGTATCACATTTTATGTTTTGGATATAAAAATAACCATTATAGTAATTTTTATCAAATGATTTAAAAATGTTACCTTTCACCAAATAAAGTTATGGTATATTATGTAATGTTAAAAGTTCCTAGCATAACGTATGTATATAAAATTGTTTTGGTTTTATTAGATTTTTCCTTACATCATGAAAAACTAATTCTAGGCTTTCGTTAATAATAATTGTACTTATTACACAATATTGTTTTAAATCATTGGTATAATTTTGTCAGTACAAAGCTTTTTTAAAACCTAATTCAACCATTTTTTACACCGGTTTTTCGCCTGCCCATTCGAAGCTGGTTATGTCATATGTTCAGTTCCATATTACTTTTTAAAAAATTTTTTTCCCGACTTAAATTGTGTAAAGTAGTACCCGTGGCATGATGGTTAGTGCGTTGGACTGTCATGCGAGAGGTCTTGGGTTCAATCCCTGCCTGTGCCACCTTAATTAAAAAAAAAGAGTTTTCACGGGTACTGCCTCTTGCGAGGAATTGACAAATTCTCCAAGAGTAATTCTTGTCACGAAAAAGTGCTTTCTCAAACTAGCCGTTCGGATTCGGCATATAAATTGTAGGTCCCCTCCATCCCTGACAACATTACTCGCACACAGGAATGGTTGAGAGTTGTAAGTCACTAGGCCCTGGTTCTCTACGGACTGTTGCGCCACCTAATTTTTTTTTTTTTTTATTTTTAAATTGTGTAAAGCGTTGGTAACAATTATTTTTGGAGGTCTAAATGAACCAAATAAAAAACCTGTCAATAATTGGACCTGTAAAATCTGAAAGAAGCCCTTACCTATGGTTTGGCTGGCTAAACCAAGGTAATGAGTTCACATTAATTTGTTGGTTATTGTTCAGTATAAGGTTAATATTGATCGCAACTTTCTTCTAAATACTCTAGCTGTTCATTTGATTCAGACCCCCAAAAATATGTTCTACTCTTTTTTCTACGTCTTTGCCATCAATGAAAAACTTCTGCAATTTATCTGACAATATTCTGAATACATTTACTTTATGATGAAACTTTGGGAGTTCGCTTTACGTGAAACCTTTAAGAATCACATTTTTACTCTTACAATAATTCGAGCAATACTCGTCACTAATTGTGATGTTTGGATAAACCTCAAATAACATTTTTCGACAAAATTACGTTTTTTTCTATTGTACAAACAAAAAAATTATTTTTTAATGGATTAAGATGTCCTTAATTCGAATCTTGCCTTTAAATTTTTCTATTACACTAGGATTTTAAAATATGCTCCTTCAAAAAGCTAAAGACAATTAAAAACGTATTTTCTTAAGGCTTAGTTCAAACACAATATATCCCTTAACAATAAATTGTATGATGATTTTGAAAACAACAAATCTTTGTCTTCTGGATATTATGTAGTTGAAATCAATTTAGTATCTTACTTAGTTTTTGCAATTTTTTATTAGTGTTGAGCATTTATTTGACTCTATATACAGTGTTGCTCATGCCTGAAATTCAATACTTTCGCAGTTTTGAAAAATACGTTTTGGAATTTTACTTACTGCTCAAGTTTTAAAATAGCCTGTTGTTAACATTATTTTTATATTTTCTAATATATATCAAAAACTTGACATGATAAAATTGCTAAGCAGACGAATTCTTTACAAGAACAAATATTCTTTCAATCGGTTTTGCTTTTTATCAGTTGAAAACCGTTTTAGCACAAATGGATCAGCGTTTCTTTAAGATTAATTTGAGACACGTGAAATGTAACAACTCATAACGATATCTCGAACATTTCAAGAAATGCTAAAAATATTTGAACCGAATATTGAAGAAAGGGATTATATAGAGTTATCCAATTTGCGGTTTCAAAAGTAAACTTAAATAAAACACATATAAAATATTTTTTTTTTCATGATATTTCTTTTTTACATATTACAAAGTTTGAAAGTTGGCATTTTGTGTGAAACACTACACCATTTCATTGACCATTACGCGAATTGTTGGAAGCATCGATTCTTTTGAAGTAATTTTCGACTACTTATTGACACATATTGGGTGGTATCTCAGTCATAACTTGACGAATGTTGATTTTAAGTGCCCTAGAGTTAAAGGTTTATCTGTATAAATACGGCATTTCGCGTAGCCCAAAAAAAAAGTCCAGCGGTGTCAAATCGCATGATCCTGGTGGCCAGTTCATATCGCCACGACGAGAAATTACGCGGGTAGGAAATGTCACTTGCAATAAAGTCATATTCGCTCGAGTTGTGTGGCATGTGGCACCGTCTTGTTGAAACCACATATTCTCCAAGTCATATTCTTTAATAGCAGGCAAAAAAAAGTCGGTTATCATATAACCGTAACGCTCCGAATTGAGGGTGACAGTCGTTCCATCGTCGTTTTCAACGAAGTAAGGTCCAATCACATCCTCCGGACCAAAGAGGGCACCAAACAGTGACTTTTTGTGGATGTAATGGCCTCACTTCAATAACTTAATAATAATACCCACCGAATGCGAAGTGCTGCTTTGCTGAAGAAAATTTTGTTAGAAAAATCGCCGTCCATCGCCTGTTGTTCAAGCACCCATTCGACCCATCTACGACGTTGTGAATGGTCAGCTGGCTTCAGTTTTTGTATGAGCTGGACTTTATGTGGATGTAGGTGTAGATCCAAATGCAAAATACACCATAATGTGACGTTAGACAGTCCGAATTCCTGAGAACGACGAGGAATCGACAAGCGATCCACTTTCGTTAATGTCAGATTTTCAAATTGCAAAATACACCATAATGTGACGTAAGACAGTCCTTATTCCTGAGAACGACGAGGAATCGACAAGCGATCCACATTCGTAAATTTCAGACTTTCAACTTGAGAAAAAAACTGGTTTAACAACTTTGTTCGACAGATGTCGAATTCCAGCCCTATACTTTTGAAATCGCAAAATGGATAACCCGTTAGATTTGAAAAACCATCACTAGCTTAATCTAATAAAAACTACTTCATGAATTTTAAATAGCCTATAGCCTCATTTGTTCAGTGTTACCATATTCATTCGTTGATGGAAATTTTAATACTTTTTCCTTGGTATTTGCTATGGAACTTTCAGAATTGAGGCTTTCGTATAGCTTTTGGGAGAATATATTTTAAGTTTAAGAAAAAATATGTTGCCGTGGCGCGTTTTTCTGCTTAAATTATTTTTTTTTCTTGAAATTCTGTTTAAATGCAGCTATGCAAATATAATTACTGCTGTTTTTTTAAAGGAAGGATAACTGTTTTGAAAAAGTTTTGGTGGGCTTCGGTTTATTATCGTGACCAACTAACAAATTTAACTATCTTCTGAGAAATAAGACAGAAGCAGTTAAGAAAACTGCGGATGTGTTTTCTGTAGCAAAGCGAACTTTGTACAATTTTTTTAAGGAAAATAAAATCAAAGGTCATAACTCAAAACCAAAAAAAGAAAATAAAAATATGGTAAGAGCAAAGTCGACGATTTTGATAGGTTGCAGGCAAATCGGCCTCCCGGGCCTCTTTAAAAACACACCTACTATCTTAAATCTTGGTGGTGTTGAAAACAGGTAGATTTAATTTGAGCTTACGATCCCCATGTTTTTGTTCATAAAATCTAAGTAAACAATTAGTATCCCTACCGACATTTTTGAGACAGAGTCAAAACTCGGCATTTTTAGCAATATTATTTTGTTAATAAATCACTCTTTTGCAACTCTCACACTTAACAAATTTACATAATGAGGTGTGAAAAGAAATGGTTTTCTGTAGACCAAGAGAATTGAATTTGTATTAAATAAAAATTAGTTGTTTGTTAAAATACTCTATTATATTATAATAAATATTAATATGAAAATACGAGTATATGAAATACTGTGTTATGTGTAGTGATTTTTCAAAAGGAAAGGTTTTTGTATTCTATTAGTTCTTTCAAATAGTTTATCTATTATAAAGAGGGATTTTTTGCGTATACAAACGTCTTATTTATCAATTTATTTTAATTTTCAGACAATAGGCAGAAATAGTTTTGGTAAAATATCTTAATTTGTTTTTATGGTCATATTGACTTAAGGTGTTTTACCAAATTTAATAAATACGAAATAGAATAAAATTAAAAACACAATAACGGTTTAACCGACCTTAAAAAATCTTAGAATATTTAGTAAATGATAAAATGTAAAAGTCGTTTTGGTAAAAGCACTTACGTAAGTCAAAAAATCATTAATAAACGTATTAAATACTCTACTTATCAAAACTTAATTTTACTATTTATATAATTATATATGTACATAAAAGCAAAATCACTGAAAGCTGTATCTTCATATCCTTCTTAATTTTTTTTAAACAACGATTGCAAGTTAGAAATACACTTTCTGAAAAACTATTAAAATAGACTTAAGAGCTTTTAACTTTTGAACACAGAATTATTCTTGAAACCATTTAAAAAAATGTTTGATAATTTTTAGAATACAATCTGACAACTTGTGGTTGGAAACCTACAACAACGTCAAAATGGGGAGATGGGGAAGACAAAGTCCTGCACCTGAACCAGAACCTCCACCACCACCTATTCCGCCACGAACATTTATAAGACAAACTAGTTTTACTAAAATAGGAAACATGATTAATACAGCTATGAATATTAATGGAACTAAGAGAATTTATATTGGTAAGTTGGATTAAAATATAATTGTTTAAATATATACCTTAAATACCTATTAACAGTGGATTCTCTACTTCGTACGCAAATTAATTATTTTTTGTTTCGTCTTTTTGTACATCTGCTAATTATTTGTCAAACCAAAGTTATGCACACTCTACCATAAAAGAAACATAGTTTCGGTAGCTGTATGAGACATTTGTTGATGCAGTGTACATATACATACATACTATATACAGTCCGTAACATTTGGATAGCCTCACCTTTTGTTTTTTTTGCAGCTAACTGTTTTTGATGCTTTGTTGATGAGAACATAACGAAATACATATTAGATCTAAAGATAAGAGAGTTTTCTTAAGTTTAAGAGATTTTTTAACCAATCTCTAACGTTAACGGTTTTTTTTTAGCTAATATTGTTTGCAGTCAATAAAATGTGCATTTTTTTTTGTAACATTAGAATAGCCTCATTTGACTTATTACACAGTTTAAGCGAAAATTTGCCAGAGTGAGTATCGGAAAGCCATCGGGAATTTATAAATTGTTTATTTCTTCTGTTTCTATTTAATTTTTATTTCTTTAAATCGTTTAAATGGGCAGAAAAAATTCATTATCTGCAACGGAAATAGCCAAAATAGAGGCCTATAGTGAGCAAGGGGTTTCTAATCGATCTATAGCCAATAAACTTAATAGAAGCCCAAAAGTGATTAACAATTATTTTAAAGATCCGTTATTTTATGGAAAAAAATACAAAGGACGTACTTCTAAAGCACTTTCGAGCCGAGACAAGCGGAATATTATAAGATTAGCTTCCAATTCTACCTACTCTCTGAATAAGATAAGGCATAATGATAATGAATGACCATAAGTAGAGTCATTAAAGGTGCTGGACACTTGAAGCGCCTAAAACTAAAGAAAAAACCACCACTGAACAATGTGCGTAAGTTACAGCGGCTCAATTTTGCAAGACTTCACATGGCATGGAATGCCGATGGCAGCAGCCATTCAAACGATTGGCGAAAAGTGATATTTTCAGACGAGAAAAAAATCAACTTGGATGGGCCGGACGGATATAACTATTACTTCCATGATTTAAGAAAGGAACAGTTATTTTTAGATCGACATCATAGCCGAGAGGGAGGAGTAATGGTATGGGGTGCAATATCATATTATGGCACAATTGATTTATATTTTGTGAACTGTAAAATGACGGCGGCATACTACAAGACTATATATTAGAAACAGCACTACCTCAGTTCCAGGATACTTTTGGACCGATTCCGATTATTTTCCAGCAGGACAACGCACCTATCCACACTGCTGGTGTAATTAAAACATGGTTGCAAGACCAAAATATTCAACAATTATCCTGGCCACCCTACTCTCCAGATTTACCTAAACATAATCGAAAATGTTTGGGGGTGGGTAACACGCAAAGTTTATGAAGGTGGTAAGCAGTACGCAAATAAAGAGGAGCTTATTGAAGGCATTAAAGTGGCCTGGGCACAAATTTCTTTAGATCTCCTAAAATCTTTGTATGATTCCCTAAAAGATCGCGTTTTTGACGTCATTCAAAATAAGGGTGGCTGTACAAAGTACTAAAATGATGTTATTAACTACATAAAATAAATAAAAACTGTTTTCTTAAAAAAAAAATTAATTTTTTTTCATTTTGACCAAAATAAACATGGTGAGGCTATTCTTATGTGACAAAAAAAATATACGTTTTTGCGACTACAAACAAAACCACCTCACAAAATTCCTGCAGATTTTAAAAATCAGTTGAATTTTTTTTTTTATCTCAAGAGCTTAGTCTTACCTTATCATTAAATACACATTTCGATATATAGACATCAAAGAAGTGCCAAAAAAAATCTAATTGGAAAATAAATTATGTGTGAGGCTATTCAAATGTTACGGACTGTATGTATACTCCCGCTCATCTGAATAGGTTCACTGTTTTGCGTACCTTACTTGAAGAATAACTTAATATGTATGGCCATGACATTTCTGTCTTATGTATATCTAAATGAATTAGAAACTATTTTTCCGAATTTTGAGCTTTATTGGTACTAACATTTAATAAAAAATACAAATTTATTCCATTGATAATATTTTTTAAATATTAATTAGTTCATACGTTTAGTATTCAGATTTAAAAACTTTAGTCAAAAAAGAAGCAAAATTGAACTTTAACTTTGAATAGTGTTTAATTTGATGACCGTGTGTTTTGAAGACTTTCTAGAAAAGTCACAATAGTGGATGAGATAGAAAAGTACCATCTATTTTCCAAAGATGTCAGTGTTGCCAAGATTCTCAACAATAATGAAAAAAACGTTATTATTCGCTTACTTAATTCCTTACAAAAAACTTACGACGTTTTTTTAGCTCATCTGAACAGGTTTGAAAGCAAAACAATACTTTTAATTGATGTTCGTGGTTGATATGAACTACAATTTCCATTTTGTAGGTAGAGCGAATTGTTTAACAAAAAAAAAATGGGTCGCGCAACACAACCAAAACAAGGAAGATAAATAAAAAATAAAAGCATTTCATGAATAAGGGTTAGGACAAAGAAAAATCGCAAACAAAACTGAAAAAATCCAGAATTTAGTGGGTGATTATCAATCAGCTCAGATGGTCCAGATGGCTACAACTATTACTTTCATGGCCTTCGCAAGGAAGAACATTATTTAAGTCGTTTGCATGACTGTGAAGAAAGTGTCATGGTGTGGCGAGCAATTATGGAACCTTTAAGCTACAATTTCTTACATCGCGAATGAATGCCGATGTGTACAAACGCGTGTTGCAAAAGGCCTTCCCAAAAATCTCTTACCTTAAAACAATGAAGTAAGAATCAAAATGTAGAAGTGTTAGTATGGCCTCCATACTTACCTGATCTTAACATCGTTGAAATTGTTTGAAGATTTCTTTTCCGAGACAATGTAAAGACCAAGAATTCTCGAATCGAGGGAATTAAGAAAGCGTGGATAGAGATTTCTCTACAATACCTAAAAACATTGTATGACTCTATTTCAAATCGTATTTTTTAATTTTTGATTCAAAGAAAGCTGGTTATTTATATAGATTATTATGTCCTTACCTATTTAATGTGCATAACAAATATTTTTAATTACCTTTATTTCTCTTATTTTCTTCCATTTATTGGTAAGTTAGTTACTTAGTTTTTTTGTAAGGAATTAAGTTAGCTGGTAATTGACAATAACGCTTAGATTTAAGAGAAGATTATATCTCCCAAAATAAGCGCATAATAATGCTCTTTCTTTCCATACATAACCAAAATGGGTTATTGCTATATATATGTATGTATATGTAGAGATAGAGAGTCTTTAGTACTTTCTCAAATTAACCTTTCGGATTTGGCTTAAAACGGTTGTAGGCCCTCTCCATCCCTGACAACATTACTTGCACACAGGAATGGTTGAAAGTTGTAAGCTACTAGGCCCTAGTTCTCAACGCCACCTTATTTATTTTTGTATGCAGAGAGTCTTGCAGCAATTTACGAAAAACAGTGAACCTATTGAGATGAACGGCAGTGTATATTTTAAAACTAAATTTTTAAATAAAATTTATTGTCATCTATTTCTTTGCTTAAGTATGTAACTATTTTACTAGCTATAAGTTATCAAGTGGGATGGAGATTCAATGATGAATTCATATTCAATCCAACAATTGAATAAATTTTTGAAAAAAAATAATTTTACCCTTTAATCATCATTAATTTGAGCAATTGGAAAAACACTTTGTGATAGCGATAAACTTTTATCGCTGCGACAACAGTGGTGACTAGGACATTAATTAAACCAAAAATGCGTTTATCAATTTTGGCATGTTTATTTGGTATCTCTGGAATTTTTTGACTTCTTGCTCTGAAAAAAACTTCCATGCACAATTGGTCAATTTTGCAAACCTCCATTCTTAAAAAAGTCTTTATCTGGTTAAAAGAGAACTTAAAAACATAAAAACTCACTAGAGGGAGCCAGTGTACATGATTGCATTTAAATTTAAACATTAAGATGTAACTTACTATTATAACACAGTCATATTGTTAGTAATGAAAACAAGTGAGATAAGTAAAATTATTCAAAATGCAGTGTGTTCATTTGAATAGAAATTAGAACAGCTATAAATAAGTTTTATTGCGAACCTAAACAAATAAATACATTTGTTTAGCTCATTAGCATTAGTGGCGCTGTTATATGTATAAACAGTGTCAGCCAACGGAGAAAACCATGGATTAATAAGGTAATTAAGTTTAAGTTCAAATAAGCTGCGTTTTATTATCACCCTATAGGTCATCCTACTAAAATTAAATAAAACGATATAGATCCAACCCAAGCCATAAAACGTTCATGAATCTATCTTTTTTTTCTGCCTCTTTTCTTTCAACTACAGCCTCACACTGCCTTACCATTTAAAACACAATATAACCAACTACCCGCCATAATGAAAACACATAATTCAAAAACTGTTGAATTACGTATTAAAAGATAATATGGGTCACAGTATATTATCAAATGAAATACATGTACATTAAATATTGTAATGAAGTTTTTAAAGTTTGAGAAGTGAAATTAAAAAAGATAAACAACCAATTTGAATGTTTATCGCCAAAGAACTATGTTTATGAGGTAATTTTAGCATTTACCTTTCATTTTTACGAATTTTGTTTCACTTTCATTAATTGTCAAATATCCAGCGTTTTTTAATTTTTTATCGGAGCTTTAATAACACGGTTTTTATATATTTTACTTTATGGTAAAAATAAGAAGCAAGGAGAAACACATCATACATACCACACACCCTATGGCACACTACATTATCATTCACCCACCTGTAAGACTTGGAAATTTATACTTTCCACAACTAGGTGTCATAACAATCGTCTGAAACTTGGTGTCGTTCAAAAAAGTCACACATTACTCACACTAGCAAGCAGTGATGTCAAATTGCAAAGTGTACGTGAAACCCCGCCATGACTGACTCATATCTATATACGCTACCACTGCATCGTCATGCGTTGACGTCCCACAAATACACTTCAACTCATATCAAAAATTATGCCGATTGCCGACTGGCGACGGCGAGTGTAATTTTTCAAAGTGTGCGGCTCCGGTGCGGTGTGTGTGAAGGCGAAGAGTGAGTTTGTGTTTTTCTTCAAGCATATTTGTGTGTAACGAGCAGCATTTTTAATCGCGAATTTGCAATAAAAATTCCCTTCAACATTTTAAATTTTAATACCAAATTAAATAACAATTTTTTCTAATAATTTGTAATATTTGGCATGAGAAAGACTAAACTACTGTAGTAGAGCAGAAATACAACAAAAAGTGAAAAAAGGAATCGTTCCCCTCGTTTCGAATGTTCTTCCTCCTGGCGGCTGGTTGGTGAATCTTAATTTTATCGCGAAAAAATCGACAATTGAATAGAAACTTATAGCAGCACAACTAAAAAAATAAAACCTTTGAAAAGAAGTATTGATCTTGTGCTTGATTCCAATAACTAGTAGTTGTGGTTTGTGGAATTAAAGAAAGAAAGAAAAAGAAAAGATTAGTTTGGCAAGAGACGCCTGAGATTTGTTTTTAAAACAAAAGAAACACCTAACTTCGAAAGATTTAAATTAAAAAGGAAAAGGCCACCGCTTCGGGCTTCTGCTCCATCTCCATAGCTGCCGTCTTCACCGCTGCCAGGAGAGGAGAGTGATTTTATTTTTTTTTGCTTTGTTTTCTGCCCCGTCCCGTCCATAGTCAGCGCGTCTCTGCCTGCTGCCACTGCTGGCGTAGCCAGTGTCACATTTCCGCTGCCACCCCCCCGGTTTGCTGAATGATTGTTTTATGAGGTGGAGACTGGAGAGGAAAAGAGGCGACTCGACTGTCGACTGACTGTGCGAACTGTTAATTTGACATGGCCGGTAAGTTAAGTCGTGTTGTGTGTTGCAGTAGAATCAAGAAGCCGCTGCTGTACCTAGTCGCGTGCAAAAAAAAAATCGGAATTTATTTTGTATAGTTAAGTAATTTTGGTGAATTTCGGCAAGGAAAGCTTGGCGTTATTAAAGTGACTTAGGTTCCAGTAATCAGTATCGATATTTCTGAGGATTCCATGGTATTTGTTGGGGGTGAGTGATAAGTGGAATCAATTTCACTTTCATGACGAAAAGCAGATCATTCGCCGCTGTTCTACTTCTATACGTAGTGTTTCAAATACTTCTACTTATTTGTTGTATCTTTTTGGTGTGGTTTTGCTATGGATGCAGTGCCATTAGATCTGAGTTAATTTATGATTTATCCATGTTTTCAGTTTTAATTGTTAATGTTTAACAAAGCTTTACCCTTGCCTTACCAACATGAGGAATAATATTTAACTGTGTGGGTTTCTTTGACCATGCTGGATTGCAGGTTTATGTTTAAAGGGTTGTAAAAGTTTTACGAATTTGAAATAGTTTTTATTTACGCTGCAGAGTAAGAAAGTATAATTAAAGGTTTAACAAAACTGTATGCTGTTTTCAGAGTCATTAATTTCAGAAATAATTTTTCATGTTGTATCTGCAACTTACATATTTTTTCGTTTAAACATCTCTGCGATATTGAAGGACACTTAATATTCCATACCAACAATTCTATGGGCTACCAACATTCTTATTCAGTATTTTTGTGTAACAAACCATTTTAAGTAGGTTATATTGCAGCTGGCCATGGCCATACATAACCGGGCCATTTTGACACGTGTGATTGAACTCTGTGGAGGCATTTGAAGTTATTTGGATTTTTGATTTGTTGAAAAACTAATTGATTTGATCGATCTCAGTCACAAAATGGCTCGGCTTAGTCACTAGGAACAATCTAAACGACTCGTTCTTCTGTGGATGTATTAAAGTGCAATTTAGTTATATGATGCGCAATGAATGTGAATATTCGTAGTAGAAACTCAAACTGAAATGTATGATTATTAGTTGTCCATTATGCACCGTCTAATTTTTTTTTTTAAACCTATTTATTTACATACATATTTGTAGGCAGATTTAATGAGCCAATATTCAGCAAAAAATTATTTTTAATCATTTAAGCAACTGTTTGACCGTAACTTAAGCCATCTGTCAAAGTGCGCACTGAATCAGCGATTCAAAAACATATCTATTGGAATCTTTAATTAATGACAAAGTTTGAAAAAATCTTTCCATATTATGCGTCTTTTTGATTTAATTTAAAAAAAAAACACTTAAGCTTTAAGAGTCGAAAATAAAATAAAAAAAATTTACTGCTGATACCTATCCCTACTTAGGCGCCAAAAATACATAATGGGTTTTTATAGAGGGGTCAAAAACAAGAATTTTTTCTATGGGAATGGTCAATCTTACCCCGTTTTTTTGGGTTAAAGCAAATAAAAACAAATACTAAAAAATATCCGCAATATTAACAATAAACTATTACACCATAAACTATAATAGTGTGTTCTTTAATACTAAAGGAGAATAGGCATTTTGGTCTACTTATTGAATTGAATTGAATATATTTTTATTGAATGCATAAACACAGTAAGAAAAAAAAAAAATCTTATAAATTAGTGTTTTGCTAATAATACATTTAAATAAATGGAGATAAGCTACTTCATAAAATAAAAATAAAAATTTGTTTAACATTAAAATTGAAAATATTTCATAAGGCACGCAATTGAGATATATTTTATACATATACAGTGTTGGTCAAAACAAAAGCTACTTTAATTGTCTTCATCATTACATAATTAAAAAATAAACTTGGGATTCAATTGTTTTTGGTTTTTAAAATTTAGTTAGTACAATTAGTTCAATATTAGGCTGGTCAAAACAAAAGTAACTTACAAAATACATACATAGGTAGCATATTTGGTAGCAAACCTATTGTTTATCGCTTCAGCTCATATTCGAGGCATGGAGTCAATTAAATTGTTTGTATGCTGTTTGGGATACTTTCCCAAGCCATTTTAATTTGATCAAGCAATTCATTTTTATTTTTGCAATAAGTCCTTACAATTCGTCGATCTACAATTTTCCATTGATTTCCTATGAGATTGAGATCTGGGGACTGTGCTGGAACGGTCCAGTTGATGTGGTCATGGGCAAATTTTTAATCTAACCAGCCTGTTTTGGTTGAAATAAAAGGCTTTGGAAGATTTTAGTCCACCATCAACAGCTCGTCTCCGAATTGTTCTCGTGCTTATGTTTAGGTCGAGTTGGGTCTTTTTTAATTGAATTTATTCTCTCGTTTTGTTGTTTTTCTTTTTCTGCCACCTTAATGAACCGTTTGGAATGACTTTTTGGAATTATAAAATTTTATTAATCGGCAAATAACTGATTTTGGAATGGAATATTTTTCCGATATTTTAATTTGACTCATTCCACTTTTATATTCTTTTATAATTTTTTTCTTTCGTTAGAGTAGGTATTTGTTTCCGGGCATTTTACAAAATTTAGCTAACAACATTAATTAGCTTTCCTGTGATCTGAATAACACCTAATAAGTATATCCAACTGCACTTGTTTGCCAACACCTTTAATATGAGCTATAGATTTTGTTATTAACGGACTAACTTTTGTCTAATAATAAGAAAAAGAGAGATAGCAATATAAAGTTGGTTTTGTTTTGACCAATAAAAAATTGGGTTTGCTGTCCTACTCAAGTCATTTTTGAAAACTATTTGCTCTTCTGGTCTATTCAGAAGTACATACATACATAAGGTATTACATTTTAGAAAAAAAAATTAACATTATTAGTTAAAGTTATTAATTTTGGAATGACATAAAGATGGAGGTAGTTTTAGTTGCTAATGTTTTGGCCAACACTATTACAACAGGTTTTCAAAAATTAGCAGATACATTCAAATTTATGATTAAAAACAAAATTAAGTATTTGGACTAGTCCTTACCCAAATACTTAATTTACTTTTCACAATTGCGAAACTAAGCGTTAAATTGGCTTCAATCATTCAAAATCATTATACATTCGTAATCGAACTCTGAAAATTAAATGGTTTTATGTCTTCTGGTTTGTCAATTAATTCAAAAATATTAAAACTGATTTTCTATTAAGTTTTTATTTATTTGAGTCTTATGTAAGCTTGTTTACATCAATACAGTTAATTTTTGGGGCTATAACTATTTAAAGCCAATTAAGAGCTTCGGTCCAGTCATACATTTTTTTTGTATCAACATTTTGAGTTTGTGTGCGAATTTTTCAAAATGTACTGACATGGATAATTTAGTTTAAATTATTGTAAATTGCGGATGTTTTTTAATATATTTTTTTTTTCAATGTAAGCAATTTATTTTTAGAAAAATGCTTGTTTTTGACCATCATACGGAATACCGTTATCAAGTTTTGGCGCCTAAATTAACGCTTCAGGATGTCTAGATACCTTCTATTTCACTGTATTTAAATTGTAGAACCCGAAGGAGATTATAATTTAACTGGTAGCTTAGCACCATGTTTTAATTACAAAAATTGAATTTCACTTTTTTCTCAGGTGGATATAAAGACATGAATATATCACTGTAAAAGCAAATCAATAAAGAAGTAATCAAACTCTTTCGTTACTTTAATTACACCAGTATCAGTAACAAAATGTAATTGAACCCAATTCTGAAATAAAGTGCCCCATTTTGTAGACTGGAAGCATTAAAGAAACTTACTTTTTTTTCCAGATTTAGGTTAGTGACGATTACATTATGTAATTAGTGATGTAGGTACATAGATAGTTGATTAAAATTTAAATTGAAAAGGTCCATTTTTGCCAATATAGATTAAAAAAATCTAACCCTGTAATAAATACCTTACTATTTGAATAGCAACTGTTGACAAATCCTCTAAGAGTAATTCTTGTCATGAAAAGTGCTTTCTCAAATAAAAGAAGTCTTGTCCTGGCTTAAAGAAAACGTGATATCAACATCTGATATTCGTACTTTCTCAGATAGTCAGGCCGCTATCAAATCTCTCGACTCTGTCTCTACAAACTCTATAACAGTCCATAACTGTCGATCATCTCTAATGGAGATGGCACAATAGTTTAATATTCACCTTTGTTGGGTGCCGGGCCATAGATACATTCTAGGAAACTGTACGACAGATGAATTTGCCAGAAATGGTACAGTACAACCCATTCTACCAGGTTTGGCTAATGCTGACCAAAAAAAAACTTGAATATTGGTAATTCCATTTAAGGTCCGGTTAACTCTTAAATTCAAGGATAATAAAGAACACTAACACTAAGAAAATATTTTTTAACCGTAGTTAAAAAATCTCATTTATGTTAACTTTTTGTTAGAAATTTAACAAGTAAATTTGCTTTAAACAATAGTGGAAAATATTGACGGTTAAAAACTTGATTGGTGTTGTTAGACTATTTATTATTTTGTTTTAATTTAATTTTTTGTAAACAACATTTAAGAAATGTTTGTATAGTTTTAATAGTCGGTAAACCACTGAAGAACACTAAGAACGTGAAAATGATCAATACCTTAAGCTTCATGTGAGTAAATAGGTCATTTAAATCATATTTCTTTAGATCCAAAACTCGTGGTGCCCGTATACATCAAGTATTGCTCGGTCGAAATCAAGTGATATAATGTCGATTATTTTACCTTTTGAATAAACAAACTATTAGTTGTTTTAACAGGAGTGTAAATAAAAAATAATCTTTATTTAATTGTGTATGATGATAGCTTATAATTGTCAAAACGAAGACAAAAGTAGAACTCAGCCGACAATGAAGACCCGAGTGATCTACTTCTATAGTTAAGGGGCCATCTAAACAAATAGTTTGCAAATAGTAGTAGTTGTTAAACAACTGAATTTAAAGGAAAAGTCAAAAGTTAAAAATAGGCGGTTTAATCACTTCATTTCAGGGAAAAATTAATTCAAAAGTTTAAATGTAATAAAAAGTGAAAAAAATAAGCTTTGGTCTTTATTTCTTGAAACTGGTTGGATATTATAATTCTTGGTTATAAACAATAGGAGTATACATTTACCAATGATATTAGAAATCTTTCTAAATCTTTCTAGTTAGGATATACTGTTAGGTAGTTGGATACGTATGCAATACTGTTTAACATTGTATTTGAAAACTTGCAATTTAAAAGCTAGCACTTACTTCTATAACGAGTATCTGTGAATCCTGAAAGGAACATACGAGATTCTTTTAAGGTGTGTATTTGTTGTTTCTTTTTGAAAGTATTGCAGGTAAACCAAGAGAGTTCCTTGGTATCGAAAAGTGCATTCACTCAAATAGAGACATAATAATTCATACACTTATACCTAGGATTCTATTGAATTCTGTTACCTTGTTGACCGATTCTGTACCTTTCAAAAGGAAACAAATTCATTAAAGTGAGCGTGGTTATACATGTAAAGCAATAATAAACAAAAACTTTATTAGTTAGCTGCAAATGTCATTGCATAGTAGATATTTGACCTGCAAATGTAGAAACTATATACATTTTGGTTGAGTACATATTTTCTTTTTTAAATTCAATTTATCAGGTCAGGGTTGATATGGCAAACAAAAAATCACAAATTCGGAAAGAATGGAACACATTCTTTGTTTATTTTATCGAAAAATGTTTAAAGGATTATTCGAATGACCAATAAATAAGTCTGGTTGTTCTAAAACATAGTCTATAGTACAAATTTTGATGATGTTAAAAACAATAGGCTAGCTTGATTTTCTTGAAAATGAGAAGTTGACGAACGAATCTGAAATAGAAAATGAGAAAAGCTTTATTGAGATATACAGTGGCATTTTTACAATCCATTTTCTCTAAGAAAATGTATGCATGTATTGTATATGACATTTAAACATGTTTTTGTTTTTAATAGGTCATAATTACAATTTAAGCCATTAAAAAGCAAATCAATATTAAAAACAAAAGGAACTCGAGACTTATTTTTTGCCATTCTTTTTGAAGGTCCGTCTTAAGGCCTTCATCTTCAATGTTTATAAAGTTCTTTTGAGCAACTCCATACTGGACCCAAATATTGTTTCAAAATATTGATGTAAGACATTTGATGCATTTCAACTCAACTTCCACAAAATATTAGTTCCGAGCACCAGAACTTGCAATACATACTCATACCGGCCCACCGCTATTTTTCACAGTATCTTGAGTATGGTTATGAGAAAATTCTTTATTTGCTTTCCGCCATACATACATTCTTTCATCTGAACCTTTAAGGTTAAATTTTCTTCCGTTCTTGAACCAACCCTGATATAATATGTTTAAAGGTCAACAAGCAATACAAAAATCTATAGCTCCACATTATTCCAAGAAGACGTATCCGTATCATTATCAAACATAAGTCTTTCATTTATATATTTTTTCACTGATGTACATCTTTCCATTTTGGTCAATAATTCGATGGTGATGCTTCTTCTTCTGATATTTCGTTGCTGACTTTTTTAGTCATGGTTTCTTTAAAAAAAATGTTTAGAGATGCCGGAGATAAGAAGGGATTTTAGTTGATTAGCCTAAAATGTAGCTTTTTACTTCTCCAGCTTCTTTTCTTTTACTTTTCTGCTCAAATTATGAATCCTATTTTCGGTTTTCAATCGTGATATTATGTACTGGACTGTGGAAAAGCTCCGTTGCACGATTTTTGCTATTTATCGTACTGATTTACCTTTCTGGCTATGCAACAAAACCAATTTTCGAATTTCCAAAAACACTTTGTTTTTAAATGTAATTATCTTTATTTGTTAATTAATAACTTGAAATGCAGTTTTTTTGATTTTAACTTAATTTAAGCTTAAATGTATTATAAAATGATGATTAAGTTCTACTACTTTTATACATTTTATTGGAAAAAATGCATTGCGAAAATTTACAACCGATTCGTCGTAGGAGCCACTTTAGCAGGTTTTATTGATTGAATTAATAAGTTTCGAAAATTTGTCCTCCTGGAATTCATTTTGTAATCGGTAATAAGTAATGATAACACACAAATTAACTCAATCTTAACATATGTAAGTCGACACATCTTGTTTTTCCTAGTTGCCAAAAAAATTACTATTTGAATATTAGATCTATAAAATATCAATCACTCTAATTAATAACAATACTTCACAATGATCAAACCTATGTATGTATATTTAGAAAGGGTCATTTAACTATGCAGCCTTAGCCAAGAGTGTACACAAATAAGTTTGGTATCAAATGAAAAGGGGCGTCTAGCAATACTATAATAGGCTGAAAATGTATAAACATGATGACCGTTTAAATTAAGCATTAATGAAGTGCATAGGACCAAATGATTACAAAATTACATATTTTGAATATAAACTTTAACATTTACGTGATTGAATGAAAAATGTAATTTTTTGCTGTTAAAATTCAGGGAATGTAATCTTTTTTTCAATTATTCACAATAAAAGAAGTAGAAAAGAACCTTATTTGTTGATGTTCATGTATTCAAATACATATGTATGTACATTGTACATACACATAAATTTAAATTTGTTAGTTTATACATATTTGTTTAAGTTCGCTCGTGTCATATGATCATGCTTTATTTCTCTCGATTTCTGATTACGTATGTACATACGTTCTGTATACAAATATACATAACTATTCAATTTACAATCAAATAATTCCTTACACAAATATCGACTAATCAATGGTCATAATATATAAGCTGAATCTGTTAATTTTACAATTAAACGTTTATAATGATTGTGTTGAAAGACGAAGATCTGTTAAGTTATTAAATCGTAGCACATTTTTAAAATATAAGAGTATTGTAATAAATAAATATTTAAAATAAAAATAAATAAACGAAAACAGAATAAGTAGTGTCTCACATAAAGTTAAAGTGAAATAAAGTGTGTCTATTTATTTCATGTTTATCTTGAAAAAGAGGAATAATAATAATAATGCCCAAAACATTTGAGTTTCATTAGAGAGTAACCTCAATTATATTATATAATATTATTATCGTTATAAAAAATAGATTTTCGATTGCTTAATGGCATGTTTTAAACCATGTTAACAGTTTTGCTGCACAAAAGCATAACAAACATGTATGTAAATCTTTTCATGCAAAAATAAATATTTTAATCTTTGGTTATGTGCTTAATTATTTACTTAAAGTGGCGCTACATTCCTGTATGATTTAGACCCTTCTCCATCTAGCTCGGACCCTAGCTATTTGTCGCCAGTTGCGCACCTAGGTAGACGAAGTCCTTAATTAACTCAAATTCACGTCTGTCGATGCTGACGTTTTGCTGACGTTTTGACATCACGCTGAGTTCTTCTGATTATGTCAATGTCTTTTAGTGCTTATAGTGTTGGCGTTTGAGTTTTGCAATATTCTTTCAAGGACGATGTTAAAAAAGCCTTTTCTCTAAAGCCTTTTTTTGACATCGAAAGGTCCTGTTAAGTTGTTTTTAACCTTTATGGAGCAGCGCGAATTCTCCATGGTCATCCTCTTTCCTGAGTAAGAACCGTTGGACTTTTACTGCTTTTGCTCACTTACCCAACAGCACTATTTGTTTAATTATATTCCTCCAAAAAATGTCTCACTTCTGCATATTTCTGAATTTAAACTAATAACCGCGATGTTTTATCTTGTAGCTGTAAAACGACCGTATCTGCTAAATTATCCTATCGGATTAGTGTTTTATTTTAGAATAAATTTTTATTATTTTTATTTATTTCAGGTAATGGCGAAGCATCTTGGTGCTTCTCACAAATCAAGGGAGCCTTAGATGATGATGTTACAGATGCTGACATTATCTCCTGTGTTGAATTCAACCACGATGGCGAGCTGCTCGCCACTGGCGACAAGGGAGGTCGCGTTGTTATATTTCAGGTTGGTTACAATAAACATTTTTTAAGGTTCATCAAAATTTTAAATATGTATTTGCGCAATAATATAGAGGGATCCGACATCGAAATCATCATTACCCCGTCGCGGTGAATATAATGTCTATTCAACTTTTCAATCGCATGAACCCGAATTCGATTACCTGAAATCGCTAGAAATCGAAGAAAAAATTAATAAGATTCGATGGCTTCGAAGAAAAAATCCTGCACATTTCCTGCTGTCAACAAATGATAAGACCGTCAAACTTTGGAAGGTATCTGAGCGTGATAAATCTTTTGAGGGTTACAACACAAAAGAAGAGAATGGTCTTATTAAAGATCCAACGTGTATAACAGCCTTACGAGTTCCTTCAGTTAAGCATATTCCTCTGATGGTAGAGGCGTCTCCACGACGCATCTTCGCCAATGCACACACCTATCACATTAATTCGATATCTGTTAATTCTGACCAAGAGACGTATCTCTCAGCCGATGATTTGAGAATCAATCTTTGGAATTTAGAGATAACCGATCAGAGTTTCAATATTGTGGATATTAAGCCAACCAATATGGAGGAATTAACAGAAGTTATAACAGCTGCCGAATTTCATCCAACCGAATGCAATGTATTCGTGTACTCAAGTAGTAAGGGCACAATTCGTCTTTGTGATATGCGATCATCAGCGTTATGCGATAGGCATAGCAAACAATTTGAGGAACCGGAAAATCCTACCAATCGAAGCTTCTTTAGTGAGATAATAAGTTCGATTAGTGACGTGAAGTTAAGTAATTCCGGAAGATATATGATCTCAAGAGATTATTTAAGCATTAAAGTTTGGGATTTGCATATGGAAACAAAACCGATTGAAACATACCCGGTAAGTAAAAGAAAGAAAGAATGAAGCTTGAGACATTCATTACTTTATCCAACTTAGTATTAATAGTTTGCATCCCAAAGGATCTTTAAGAAAACTCATATGCGGGCATGTAGGTCACCTAAGAAAATTGTATAATTCTGACGACAATATTTTTCATAGAACGACATAATTTTGGAATCAATCATTTATTATCATAAATCATTTATTAGAGAGATATTCGAGTCGTAAATCAGTGTTTACCAAATTTGTGTAGTATTTTTATTTTTTAAATTGCTGTAATAAACAATCATAACGATTAAATTTTTTAAAAGTCCTTTCTGTATCTTTTGATGTTATTATCTGTAAAACAAAATTTATTTGAAGTCAATTTTTCTACCGGTTCTTGAGATAAGGCTGACGAATGTGCGTACACGCGCACACATCTGTCTAAAAACCTTTGATTTAGATTCTAGGGACATTCGTCGAGAAATGTCAACATTTACAATTGAACAAATCGGTCCCATTACAATAACTTACGGAAAGTTAAAAACAGACCAAATCTCGCCTGTATGAACATAACAAAGAAATTTTGCCTATCTTTAAGATTTTGTGTCGATCAGGTTCGATTAAGGTTTTGAACTTTAACAAATTTAATGTTATAGGATTTTAGAAATAAAGAATTTACAATTGATTTATTTTAGTGATAGTAACATCATTTCGTGGTTTCAAGACGAAAGCATTGGAATTTGTCAGCTGTAAAACTCAGCTATCTTTTGAAGTATTTATATAGTAGTTGAATGTTTGTAATTACAATAAGAGATCGCTCAACAATGTGTTTATGTTATTCAAACATAATACAAAATTTATGATTCAAAGGAAGTAATTTTTCGCACGTTATGTTCATTATAATCGACTTATCACGCAAGCAATCGGTAGCGTTACTGATGTCGTTAGGCATGTGCATCGTCGTTATGCACACTCGGTCGAAAATATTGCCAGTTTAAGTTCAAGTGCTGCTTATGATCTGAATTTATCAATATATCGATTACCCTCACTTGCGTAATTTGAAGCCTTTTTCAAAAAAATATTTTTTGTATGGCCCAGATACCGCCCGAAATGTGAGAAAAAATTGTTAAAAATCACATCAAAATAATCTCATTTCGAATCTGCAAATATTTCCGAAGGGGCAATTTGAATGGTATTTTTTTTTTCTTTTTTTCTTTGACATTTCTTGACTTGGTTTTTAGAGAGATGTTTGTGTGTGCGTGTGTACGTACCTACGTTACCTAGGTAAGCTTTTTTCGTCGTCCATTGCCGTTTTTCTTTTTTAGTTCAGAGCAGAGCTCCAACTGTCAAAAAAATAATTGTGTTTCTTTTTGAGCTCTGATCGTTCAGAGCTTCAAATTCGTGTTTCTTTTTTAGTTCTGAACATGTTCAAAGCGCGCTCTGTGAGCTCAGAATAAAATAACGGAGTAATCAGCCCTTCATAGCTCTCTCGCGGAAAGAGTCAACATTCCTCTTGGTGCTATGAAGGGCAAGATCTTCCATATTTTCCTCGCTGAATCAAACCACAGGTGGAACAGCCTAACCAACTGTATCATATCTAGAAGGATATGGCCCACCTACAACAAATCCCGTACTAATAATCTCATTTGCAGACCCAGGCAAGACATAGCCAGGGTCGTTGCTACATGCACCGGACACTGGCCTGTTGGAGAACACGCATCTAAGCTGGGCATCCCCCACAACACTTTCTGTCGTAGTTGCGAGGACCAGCGAGAAAAAGAAACTGTTCTTCACTTCTTATGCAAGTGTCCCGCCTTAGCCAAAACGAGAGCCAAAACATTGGGAAAGCCCTTTTCCAACGACCTCAATGAGTTCTCAGAACTGGAGATCAAAGATTTGATCTCCTTTCTAAACGCAACAAAGTGGATTTGAGGCGTATTTTTCCCTTTATAATCCCCCTTTTATCTTTATAGGTCAAGCGAGTATTTTATGGTATCAAAACGGCGCAACGTAGCGCTAATTGTGTCACCGAGCTAGACTGCTCGTGGCCACCATTTCTACTAACTACTAACTAAACGGAGTAAAATGCTGAACACTACTCTACTCTGTTCGCTCAGACTCTGCTCAGTGCTCAGTAGAGATATCGACTCCAAATAAATTTTGTTATACAGGTAATAATGCAGAATGATGCATTATTACCTGAAATACAAATTCAATTAAAGGTTTTTTTTATAAATCAAAAATACTTAATAAAAATAATTGTTAGGTACATCACATTTTAGAAACAAAAATGATTTTATATGCAACCAATAATAACGTTTTTGGCATATGGTAAAATTTTGTGAATCATCAAATTGACAGTTTTTTTTACAAAAAAAAAAAAAAAAAAACAATTCTAAAACTTGGTAAAAATTGATTTTCTACTCAAATATCTTTTCAAAAATTAAAAATAATTTTGACATTCAGTAAAACTTTCATACAAATCCAACGGCCAGTTTTTTTTTTATAAAAATTATACACAAAATTGGTAAAAATTGATGTTCGATTCTCGATATCTCGTGAATAAATGACGGTATTGACTTTAAAATGATTTAATTCTTTTCTAAATTTTCTTACAAAAATCCAATCTGTAGAAATAAAAACTTTAAAGAAGTGCTAATAAAACTGGTTAAAATTGGTTTTTGACTAAAAATCTCGTTAAGAAAAATAGATTTTGAAATCAAACTATTTCATCAGATGCAAAATTTTGTTGGTAATTTTTATTTAATTTTTTAGAAAAAATCAGCTGAAAACTTTTTTAACAAAACACAAAAACAACAAAGAACTGATAAAAAATGGTTTTCGACTCAAGAATAAGGAGAACAAAGAAAGATATTGATATCAAATAAATATATTTCTTTTTCACAAATAAATATATTGCATTAATTTATCTATATTACGTATTCAATTTTTTTTTTTACATATTTAATTTTTTAAAAATATTTTTAAATTAAGATTCTCCAAAGCCTTAAACCACATTTCTCATTTCGTGCGATTTGAACATTGTTGTCATGAAACAAATACGATTAAAATTATAGTTTAAATAACATATATAATTTTTTCTTGATTGTATAATAATATTTTTTATTAATTTTTAGGTTCATGAATATCTTAGAGCAAAATTATGCTCCCTCTATGAAAATGATTGCATTTTTGATAAATTCGAGTGCTGCTGGAACGGTAACGACACGTCGATTATGACTGGAAGTTACAATAATTTTTTCCGTGTATTCGACCGCACCACTAAAAAAGATGTTACACTAGAAGCATCTAGGGATATAATAAAACCAAAAACCGTGTTAAAACCCCGTAAAGTTTGCACTGGTGGTAAACGAAAAAAGGACGAGATCAGCGTAGATTGCTTGGATTTTAACAAGAAAATACTACATACAGCATGGCATCCACTAGAAAATATAATAGCTGTTGCAGCAACCAATAATTTGTTCATATTTCAGGATAAATTTTAGCTAACACTTTTGTTATTGATGTTTAATTATAATTATTATTTTTATTATTATTGCTATTACAATTACAATAATTATCATTAATTTAATTTTTTTCATTGCTTACAAATAATGCAACAAAAAAAAAAAACAAAACAATCACAACAACAAACAAAATGCTGCAACAAAATCAATTCCTTTTTTTTATTGTAATCAAACAAAATATAAACAAACGAAAGTAAATTCAATTATTTAAGTCAGGAGAAGAAAATTAAACTAAAAATAAAATAAATTACAAAAAACAAAAACGAAGAGAATAATTATGTTCCACAAAAAATGTGTGTCTTCTCAAGTGTCTCCAATAAATGTGTTGTTGAATTGAAATAGAAGAACAAAAATAATTCCAATATTTATACAAAATAAAATCCACACAAAGCACAGCTCTGGTGGATTTCTTAAATAATGATAATGACAGTGGCCTGCTTTTTTCATTGGAATAAACGTGGAGAAGAAATGTTGATAAAAACAAATTAACTGAATACTTTTATTTCTAATATACATTACGCACTTTTTTTACAACAATTTTTAGAAAGTAAGTATCATTATAATTTAAAAAAAACGCCACGAATACTTTGGGATTTATATACATACATATTACTTAACCGTGTTATGAATATAAGGATAATACGGTTTGCGATTTTAACGGTTTAAATAATTTTAGAAAGGTTTTTCCCGTACTTTATGTTTTGATTTTTGAGGTTGTTTTAATGATAGTCCGGAACTATTTACATCAGACCGTTGAACCCAGTAGTTTTGAATTTTTGGTAAGTTGTTTATAATGTTAAATAAACAAAATGGGTGGCGCAACAGTCCGTGGCGAACTAAGGCCTAGTGACTTACAACTCTCAACCATTCATGTGTGCGAGTAATGTTGTCAGGGATGGAGGGGACCTACAGTTTTAAACCGAATCCGAACGGCTAATTTGAGAAAGCCAATAATTACTCTTGGAGGATTTGTCAATTCCTCGCAAGAGGCAGTACCCGTGAAAAAAACTTTAGATGGTACAAGCAGGGATTGAACCCAAGACCTCTTTTTTAAATTCATTTTTATTCATTATTTCTTAAACTATCTTAAAGCTAGACAAAAATTCATAAAACTAGCCTAATTAACCATAACTTACAACTAACTTACTGGTCCCATACGGACACTCTAAGTTAAACTATAACACGTAATACTAATGCCTTTCGGCCCTAAGATCTATTTTACTTCAATTAAATTTTATTTATTTTTGTATTTGCTAGAAAATTTGAAAAAAAAAACTAATATCAATAGTCCAACGCACTAACCATCATGCCACGGGTACTACTGTTTATAATGTTGGCCTTATTAATATTCAAAGTTTTTAAACCAAGTTGTTCCTCAAAATTAAGAAACAATTAATTAATTTAAACTTCCTTCATTATTTACAAAAAATTTTGTTGTTTTTTTTCCATTGTCTTATCAATTGTTATTCATATTCACCGAACCAAATCTAAAAATATCAGCTAGGTTGTACATTTCACTTTCACTCGGAATGAAATTGAAATCGATTCAAAATATAAATAAATAAAAATAGAAAGACTCCAGTCTTTCGAACTCAAAGCGAAGTGAATTTCCGTGTTCTATATTTCGATATTTGCGATTTTCAAGTAATTTAAATTCGACCAAAGTAAGTTGGTGTGATATAAATTCGACAAGATATACTTGTTAAAAAACAGTAGTATTTTCACTTAAGGGAAACAAATTTTAACTTCTTTATATTGTAATGCACTTGGTTCGTGAGAAGTTGCAGCTTCTACTTTGTAGTTGAGGGAACGGACAAAGTATTTAAAATGATTTTTCAGTACGCCAAATGTCTTCCATAACATTTCGAGTAAAAAAATGTTCTTTTAAAAACTGACACATTCAAAATCTAAGCTTAGAACCAAACGATATTATCGGAAACTTCTTTTCGCAAAGAACTGCAAACCTACAGCTAGCTGGTATGTGCATCGACACAATGCTTATAAGACTAATATTTTATATTTACTTTATTGAAAAGCACAAAACAAATAAAAACATACGAATTTATACAAATTATGACAATGAACTAAATTATTTATTGGCTAATGTGATATACGAGTACATATGTCAGCTGCTTTAATTTCACTTGAAGTGATTTAGAAAAGTATTCGAAGTTATGAAATCGTTCGAAATCGAATGGTTGAACCCTGAAAACAATTTCACTCGATTTTCAATTTAGATTTATGTAGATTTCATTTCACTCTATTTTGGGATCCTAGCTGTATGTTTTAGTTTTTAAGAGATTTGGAAACAAGGAAAACTACTATAATAGAAAAAGGTTTTTCTATTTGAATCTGGTAAACAAAATTTAGCTAGAAGTTGTTTATGGTGATTATCTTAAATAATCCAAGTATCATACATAACGAACTCATAAAAAAATAACTAATATAACTACCAGATTTAACGCAAGCCCTTCAAATGATTAAGTTAATGGAATTTTACTTTTATATCATTTCTGTAAATAAAAACAAATTTTTTTTATACTAAAATAAAGTATTCTGTAGATCAACAACAGAGTACAACGATAGGTTAAAACCGTTTACATATATCATTATTGTTGTTTGTTTTTTCTCCCACTAGGCTATATGTTTTGTTTTGTTCGCGTTTATATTATATTAAAATCGTAGCTGGTTGTGTGTTCTCGTTATTTTAAGTAAATTATTACGAACTAGAAAAAAATATTTTTTGATTGTTATTGGGGTATTTAAGTAGACAAATATTTCATAATAAAATGATGCGAAAGCTTAATTAAAACCGTTAACTGATTTTTGGTCAAAATTGTTTTTATATCATTAAATTATTTTAATAGCCTCGTACTACTTTGATTTAAGTAGTTCTTTTCGAAAACATTTTTGTGTGAAAAAAAAACCAAAATAGTTAAACCATTACCTAAGTGATTTACTGCACGTGTGATCTTATGGCGAATAGTTTACCTTGAATTGTAAAATATATTATTATCTTGAAATATAAAATATGTAAAGGAATCTTTATTCAAAAGAAAAAATTTATAAATGGCATAATCAAAATATAACAAAGATATTAAAGCATTTTTATTGTAATCGTCTTATTTTCTAAATAATTATCGAGACCATCTTTTCCTAATTCACGACCAAATCCAGATTGCTTAAATCCGCCAAATGGTGTCTGTGGTAGAACAGCATCATAGCAATTGATCCAAACTGATCCAGCATCCACACTATTTGCAAATAGGATTGCCTTATTGATGTCATTTGTTATGACTCCAGCAGCAAGTCCATAAGTTGTATTATTAGCTCTTTCAATAACTTCATCAATTGAACTGAACTTAAAAATAGATTGAACAGGTCCGAAGATCTATGGTTAAATTAAAAAAGAGAATCAATAAAATTCGTTAATCTGCATTTCTTCACTTTACAGAAGAAAAATTATGCAATTTTTGTTTAAAAAAATAGATTTGTTAAGCTGAAGCTCATAATTCACTTGTAGTAAAATGGAATTTATCAAATTTTTAAATATAGTAAACCGGTTTGCTTGAAACCCCCCTTTTTCAGAAGCTGTTTAAATATTTGATCAACACAATTATAAGTATTTATGATGTGTATGTTAAATAAATTGTATTTGGCGTTTTTGCGTGAACCAAAATAATTTAAAGTATGTATTTCTATCTTAGTTGGATATTCCATACCATTCTTTACTCGCTTGTGAAATGTTCTATGGGAAAGTAAAAGAATAATATAATTATAATTTAAAATTTTAGATTGCTAAGGACTAAGGGAGAGAATTGCGATTTTATCCTGGGCAGCTCATTAACTTTTTAATAAGCGTTTTTAAAGAGATATTTATTCATTCCATATCCATTAATGATAATATGATACAAGATGTGTAGGTATTTCTAGCGATTCAGCGATTATCAAAGAAACAATTGATAATGATAATCCTTTTCAATGTGTACTCTTAGTTTGTTTGTTTAAATAAAAAATATACATTTTTGTAATGCAGCGTTTCAAATGAACAAACTGGAAAACTGTCTCACTGTAACTGAAAACTGTCAATTTATATACATAATTAGATAAAACTAATGCGAGTTTTTCCGCCGTTTACAAATATTGTTTCTCTATCCCTAGATAATTTAAAAACGAATTCTTATGTTAGTTAATCCAAATAAGCAATCAAGGAAACGATATTTTTTTTCAGAAAGTCAATTTTTAACTACAAATTCAAGTTATTTTATAAATGGATATTTTATTTCTTTTTTTAAGAATTTTTAACCAGGGAGAACATAAAAAAAATAACCCAATTACTTCGATTTAAGATCTTTTGGCTTTTGAGTAGAGTTGTCATTAAGTACATTAAAGTTTCCTATTTCAAAGTTATAATCTTAATAACTTAATAATTGTAAGGACTTACCTCTTCTTGTGCTATTTTCATATTGTCAGTAACATTAGAAAATACAGTTGGTTCAATAAAAAATCCGACATCTCCGAAACGTTTTCCACCACACTCAAGTTTAGCTCCTTCATTTTTACCACTTTCGATCAATTTGAGAACCTTCGTAAACATTTCATCGTCAATCTGTGGTCCTTGGAGGACACCGTTTTCAAAAGGATTTCCAACTTTTCTTTCTTTTGCTTTTTGCACAGCCTTAGTAACAAATTGTTCATAGATTTTTTCATGAACAAATGTTCTACTACCGGCACAACAGCTTTGTCCATGGTTATCAAAAAGAGCATTATGTGCAACTTCAACAGCGTAATCGACTTAAAAATATAGATTAACATTATACTTAATGTACTTCAATTATAGTTACATATATAGTTTTACTTACTATCAGCATCATCAAAAACGACCATTGGACTCTTTCCACCTAATTCGAGTGAAACTTTTTTTAAATTCGATTTAGCAGCTGATTCCATAATAATACGACCAACATCTACGGAGCCAGTAAATGCAACTTTTTGAATATCTTTGTGCATAGATATGGCAGCACCAGCTGTAGGTCCATAACCAGTTATAATATTAATTACTCCTGGTGGGAATCCAGCTTCCTTAGACAAAGCGCCCATATATAATGCGGAAAGCGGTGTTTGTTCTGCTGGTTTGAGGACTATTGTACAACCGGCTGAAAGCGCTGGACCCCACTTCCATGCGAGCATCAGGAGTGGATAATTCCATGGGATTATCTGTCCCACCACACCAATTGGTTCCTTCTTGGTCATGGAAATAAAACTAGCAACGGGAATGGTATCACCAAAGAATTTATCTGTCCAACCTGCGTAGTATTTTAAGGTGTCAATTGCACAATCAATATCAAAGATAGCAGCGTCAAAGGTTTTTCCATTGTCCATAACTTCAAGATTGGCCAAGGCATATTTGTCTCTTTTCATAAGGTCAGCTAGCCTGAAAACAATAAAAGGTAAGTTAGAAGATAGAATCTTGGCAAAATATAAAATTAAAATTTGTCTATGCCGGTTTACAGAGTTTAAACTGAAATAACAAATATTCGCCAAGCGTATATATGTATACATATGTATGTATAAGACATACCCACGGTTTGAAAAATTAATTTATCTCAGGATTGTAAAGCAAGAAATTGAGCGGCGGCTCGACGCTCAACTTTCAGCTTAGTTCACTTTTACAGCTAACCCACTAGTTTTGTATGCAGAAAAATAATATTTAAAAAATAAATAAACAAGGTGGCGCAGCAGTCCGCAGAAAACTAGGGCCTAGTGACTTACAACCGTTCCTGTGTGTGAGTCATTTCAGGGATGGAGGAGACCTACAGCATCTAAAAAAATTGTAGATGACACAGGCAGGGATTAAACCCAACCACTAGCATGACAGTCCTACTCACTAACCATCTGGCCTAAATAAATAAATAATATTTAATGCTCTAAAAAACAATTCTTTGCATAATTGTGATCAATGTTATCATCAATTCTGAGCCTAACACAAAAACCGAATAATTTTATGCCTTCTAGTTTTTGAGAAAATTAAAAAATTATCTAAATTCGTTTGAATGAAATTTTTAATTTTTGGTATTTACTTACTCCAAGTCGCGCTACAGTCATGTGTAAACTAGGGCCTCACTCAACAAACTTCTCCATTAATGTTTATGTGGTAAAGTACAGTAGTTAGTTATGTAAAAATAGTTCATTCAATTTTTCAATTTATTAAAAAGGTTTGTAAGTCTCGTTAATGAAGTCATCGTTCATACTTTTACGTTGATGGTGAGCAGCCGCGGTTGTTTTTTGAGGTAAAATACCGTCTTAATTTTCACTGTGAAGGGTGGAAGTAAATTTAAGTTTTTTAGTTGCAAAAATACCCCTTACTGTTTATAAGCTGTAATGCTGGGTACTAGCACTGATATATTTATTTAAGTACGTATCCAAAAAAAGTGCTTTTATTAATTTTTAATTTTATCAAAAACAACTATCTAGCTTTTTTTGTGTTGCATTCAGAATTTTGTTGGCCCCATATAGTTATTGTATTCGTGCCAAGTTTTTAAATTCCTTAGAAAGAGCACAATTTTCCTGTAAGTCTAGCCGATACCAGTTCAATTCCTGCCCTAAAAAGTTCTAGTTTTTGAGCTTTACTTAGGGGATAAGGCCAATAACAGCGATCAATTAAGACCAATAAAGACTTACATTTTTAATTTATTAATTGTTATCTTAATGGTCAAAAATATAGGTTTATGCTATCGCAAATATGCAAATAAAAAACTAACAACATTATAAATGCTTGGTATAACACGCATAGTTTTCTTATTTATGCGGCGGATGTCATACAAAAGAAATATTTAATTTTAATATTTTGTTTTATTGTACCTTCCCATAAATATTCCCTACCCATACATTTCTGCATATACAAAACTCAAAAGAAGATAACACATGAGTTTTTTAAAAGTTAGAAGGCTATTTGATTGCCTATTGTGAAAAAATATATGTACTTGTACATACATATGTAGGTATTTTATTTATTTACGATTTTTTATTTATAGGAATAAGTGATAAGGCTAAGAATAGAATTTAGATCACGTGATATTAATTATGAATGAACGCTCATGGTACCTACTTCTAACGAGCTACACAACTTAAATTAAAAGTGAACTTATCAACTTGCTTAAGTATAGTTGGTAGTACCAGGTTCTTTTACCAAAAATACGGCCAACAAAATCGGCTAAAAAAATTACTCATTTAAGTGCGACCTACATGTCATACATGCCTGTGATGTGTCTTCTCTTGCAAGGAATAAGGAATTGAGAAATTGCCAAAGAGTACTTGTGTTCATGAAAAGTTTTTTCAACTCAACTCAATGAAAAGTTTTTTCTTAAATTAGCCGTTCGGATTCGGCATATAAACTGAAGGTCCCCTCCATCCCTGAAATGCCTCGCACACGGAATGGAGAGTTGTAAGTCACTAGGCCCTGGGTCTTGTACGAAGCCTTTGCACGACCTAATTTAGTTTATTCAAAATCCAAAATACTCTCGAAAAGTCGAAAGTAGCGGGTTATCCATTTTGCGGTTTCAAAAGTATAGGGCTGGAATTCGACATCTGTCAAACTAAGTTCTTAAACAATTTTTTTTTCAGTTGAAAGTCTGACATTTACGAAAATGGATCGCTTAACTATCGCACAACGCCACAGCCACATATCGTGCTTTAAGAGGAGATTATGGTTTGCATAATCGTCCAACTACGCAAGCAAATGGCAAAATTGTGAAGAAATTTGAAGAGACTGGATTGTTTACAGATATTGTAAGGCCTGTGCATCATCGTTTCGCTCGTACCACTGAAAGTGTGGTTCTGAGAATGCTCAAGTAATTGAAGAGAGGACATTACATCCACAAAAAGTCGCTGTTTGGTGCGCTCTTTGGTCCGCAGGTGTAATTGGACCTTACTTCTTCGAAAACGACGATGGAACGACTGTCACCGTCAATTGGGAGTGTTTTGGTCATATGATAACCGATTTTTTTTTACCTGCTATTGAAGAATACGACTTGGAGAATATGTGGTTTCAACAAGACGGTGCCACGTAGGACACAACTCGAGGGAATATGGCTTTATCGTCGTGGCGATATCAAATGGCCGCCTACATAGGTCATGCAATTTGACACCGCTGGACTTTTTTGTGGGGCTACGTGAAAGACTGTGTTTATTTAGATAAACCTTTAGCTCTTGAGCACTTAAAAACCAACATTTGTCAAGTTATGGCTGAGATACCGCCCAATATGTGTCAAAAAGTGGGCAAAAATGACCTCCAAAGAATCGATGCTTGCATCAATTCGCCTGGTGGTCATTTAAATAATGTAGTCTTTCACACATAATCTCAACGTTCAAACTTTATAATAAAAAAGAAATATCATGAAAAAAAAATATTTAATACGTGTTTTAGTTACGTTAACTTTTGAAACCGCGAAATGGATAACCCTGTATTATAAATATTCCAGGAAAAAAAATGTCGTAACTTCGAAGTAAATGTGCTACACCGCAATATTTTCCATCGTGTTATTCACGTGAATCTATCATTCCTAACGGCTCACGTACACTAAAACCGAATTATCGGCCGATATCGGGGCGGAACATTGGACGACCGTCTCGGACGTTCGACTACATACACTGCTTCCGACCGCAGACGATATCGGTCTGGACCTGGAGTCTGAATTTTGAAGCTTGGATGTAAAAATAATAATTTTTTTAATAGAAGATTTCAAAGAAATGTATATTTTCGAAATTCATACCGTCAACGTATGTATATATAAGACGTCGTCGTCGGTGTGTTTGGGTTAATGAAATATTTATGCAAAGAAAGGAACTGAAGATTTGAAATTAAACCCCTCAAATGTCTCAATGTTTCTTTTCATAAACCTTCCAAATCTTTGTGAAGTAAAACGTTGATTTTGAGTTATAGGCACCGATTTTTCATAGTTTTTTATGTTGTTGTGACTTGGGTATCAGGTCGGGATTCTTTTCTTTATATCCGGAACATTCAGTTCCATCTCTGTTGTTATAAGTTTTTGAAAATTTATGCCAGAGAGTAGGCCTGTTGTGAATACAATTAATTAATTTTTCGATATTTTTTTTTTTCGTGAACTTTATGGTATGAATTGACCCAACAACGGACGAAAAATCCAAACATGTTTGGATTATGTCGGTTGATCGGTTACTATCGGGCGTTATAGGACGATGCCGCTTTCAGTGGTGTACACGCTCTCTTTCCTTTCTATATGTTTGGTTCGATCGGCCGTGTTCGGCCGACAACGCCCGAGCGAAATTTGGCTGATGACGGATTAGGTGTACGCGAGCCATAACACTTTTTGGTTGGCTCCAAATTAACGGTACTTTTTTAGAAAGTGTTAAGGTGTGTAAATAAAGCTCTCCAATAAAATTCAGCTATACTCAAATTTGTTCGAAGTTAATATCTAATTTCTCTGGACTGAAAATTCGGCGGGATACTTTTACTATTTTTTGAAGATGACAAATACTTATTCTTAAGGATTTTTTTCCACGATAGCACCAATTTCTTATTTTTGTTTATCTAAATATATCAAAGTTTTGTTTTCACATACCTTATAATCAAATCGGCCCGTTTTTGTGACTCCATTCTTCGCCATTCTGAATTCAAAGAAAAGGCTTTCTTGGCTGCTTTAACTGCAAGATCTACATCAGCCTTTAAAAGATACAAATAAAAGAAAAATTGTATTCTTTTGAAAAAATCAATAACAATGGCATACATACCTTATCACCCTCTGCAACACTAGAAATAACTTTTCCTGTAGCTGGATTAATTGTTTCAAAGGTTTTCCCCGAAACTGAATCCACAAACTCATTATTGATGAAAAGCTTAAAGAAAAACATAATACATACAAATATGCATTTATATTGTAGGTATATAAATTATTTAAAAACTGCCGAAGCCAAACAATATATAAATTGAAAGTGGTAAGGAAATGTTTTTATTTCATACATACCTTAGTGTAAATTATAGACTGCTGTGGATTTGCCATCTTGCTTCAAGTGAATTAATTGAACTGATAAGTATTTAGAATGGCTTCAACTTTTATGGCTTTCAGTTGGTCTAAAAATATAATTTATAATTTCAATTGACGATAGACATTATCTCATCAAAGTACAAAAGAGCACCAGCTGAATAACACAGAAGATGGAAATCTTTAATATTGCTGGATTTTAAAGCAGAAAAGGCACAGAAAGAAAGAGAAAAATATTAAAAATAAATACCTATAATCACACATACAAAAACAGATATAAAATTCAAACAACTGTGCGTCGTCGGTCGTCAGTCTGGGTAGCACATACAGATGTTTGCCTAAAAAAGTCGACTAAATTATTTAATTCTTATTATTATTTTGCAGTGTTCGAGAAAAGATTATTACAAAACATTTCAATTGCAATTTTTTGTAAATGACATCTCTATTACCTGTTTTAAATTGCTTTAAAATGTAATTAAATAATTTCAATTACTAATTACATGTAATTGAAAAGCAAAAGTAATTATTACTTCTCCCAGTTATCATTCCAGAAAAATGTAATTAAACATTATTTTTGTCATTTACATTTTATGCGATATTATAAAATAATTTAATGAAATGATAAGTTATTTTATGTGTGTTGTTTTGAATTAATAAATATAAAATAAAGATCGGATGCGGCCCACACTGAATCGGGCTCGTCTGCCGATAGTTTTTTTTAAAGTTTTACAAAATAGTTACTACAACATTTTGTGTGGGATAAGAAAAGTTTATATTTTTCTTTCTTCTTAAGATACTTGAGTCGAAACCCATTTTTATCAGTTTTTAATTGTTCTTGTAGTTTTTTTTTTTGATATTGTGCGGGCACTCAAGGGGTTATGTATACCCTTATAGCGATTAAACATTGTGCTAGCAATTAAGAAAGAAGGATAGGATTAGAAAGGATATACTGATCCACATTGGTTCTAAATGTCTGCACATTATAATGAGTGAGAAATGGAAATATTGAGTCTGGTAAAGCGTTCCACATTCGTGTAGTGCGGCTTAAGAAACTATACGTCCGAAATTGATCTCAAGGGTAAACTGATGAGCATTCTAGAATTACAGGTTTTACGGTTGAATTGTTTGAGGGGATGAATACAAATGGCTATTTCACTAGAGCATTGTTTGTGACAATATCGATAAAATAATTATAGGTATGAAACCTTACATCGGTGTTCAAGAGAAGCAAATGTCTCAGTCATAGAACGATTACCTATAATAATTTTCAAAGCTCTTTTTTCAATTCAATCCAAAAAACTCAAGTACGTTATTGGGGAACTAGTCCAAATATGAGTAAAATTATAGGCAGATCAGAAGGGGTAAAACAAATCTTGCATCGTTGCGTTGGAGAAAATCTAAACACTTAGCAGCATTTTTGGCGATTTTTTTATTCCCCATTAATGCTGGCAAGATCAGAATTTAATGAGCTTATCATAATCTGCAGTTGGTAGTCCAAAGAACAAGGATGGGAATCTACAAACGAATATGAAAAGCTGAGGGTACTGTCATCACCAAAATAATTAAGTAGGTTAGAAGGTCGAGACAAAAGATTATTTATAAAAATAAGGAAAAGTGTTGGAGACAAAACGGAGCCCTGGGGCACATCAACGTTTATTTTGTGGATATCAGATTTGAACCTGTCCAATACTACTTCAATTGAACGGTCCGATTTCTAACCCAACAAAGAAGAGATTCATCAATACCAAAAGCACGCATTTTCGATAAGAGAGCTTGATGCCAAACTCTATCAAATTCTTTCGAAATATCAAATGCAATAATGTTACTTTCCCCAAAACGATGAACAGATTTGTTCCACTGTTCAGTGAGATTAACCATGAGATCATCAGTGGAGCTATTGCTACGAAAGTCATACTGCCGGTCAATAAGTAGCTTTAGTTCTTCAAGGTATGTATTTCTTAAGATGAACATTTATCAGCGTTTCCATGACCTTTGAAAGAAGGGACGTTAGTGCAATTGGGCGATAGTTAGAGGGTGAGGACAGGATAGACAAATGTTGTTTTTCATCTACACGGAAAGAGACCTATAGAATAGGACAAATGGAAAAGCTTACGCAGTGTTTTTGCCAGCTTAAGGACACTTCTTGAGAATAATAGCGGGAATTTTATACGGGCCAACGGATTTGTGCATGTCAAGATCTTTAATCACTCTAGCAAACGTTGTGAATTGGATTTTTCTTACATTTTGAAAAGCAAATGAGATATTGAAAATATTTAAACATAGTATTCAAGATGGATATTATGGATTTGAATAATTATTACGACTTTTATTTAAAAAGGAGTACCTAATATATTTTTTTTTTCAAATTTTAAAAAACTTGCCGTGATATCTTGATTTTGAAGTCGGATATACAAACTAAGGTCATCAAAAATCTGACAGAAATTATAAGTTAATTGCCGTTTACAAATCCTTGTATTTTTTAGAGAAATGTCTGTGCGTGCGTGTGTACGTACGTGCGTACGTCCGTGTGTCCGTACGTTCGAGAAGTTTTTTAGTCGTCCATAGCTCAAGAACCAATAGAGATATCGACTTCAATTAAATTTTGCTATACAGATAATAATGCAGAAAGAACTCTCAAAAAAATTTAGTGGGTGGTTCTTTTACCATAGCAATTTAAAAAAAAGGTGAAAATGTTGGTTAACCCAAAATATCTCAAGAACCAATAAAGCTAGCGGCTTCAATGAAATTGTATATAATATATTGTAACGTTATACAAAACAAGTATATATTTGGAAAAAATCCAATTAACGGTTTTTTTATAATTCAACAAAACTGAAAAAAAATAATTGTCACCACAAACAAAATTTACTTTCGACTCAAATATCTTTTAAAGAATTAAAAATATTATCTCACAGAAAATATTGTTTTCGACATTCAGTAAGTAGAGGTTGCACCGCAGCCTCTTTTTAACTCTGGAATTAAATGATTCTGTGAGCATCTCAGATTTGAATAATAACAATGTGCGACATAAATTTCCTTACAAAAACGAGATAATACTTTTTCAAAGATTTCCGTTTTTTAATTCAAAGCCGCTGTCAAAATTATTAACGTCTTTAAATTTTTAAGCTCGCAATTGCTAAAAATTGCTCTGAAAATGGAAATAAAAACGAATAATTAAATTTAAATTTAAATGTAGTGCCCGTGGCATGATGGTTAGTGCATTGGACTTTTAAGGACCTTATTTTAAGTAGTTTTTAAGTAAAAATGAAAAAAGATATTGAAATTAGTTTTTTTTTAAATTTTCTAATAAATACAAAATAAATAAAAAGGATTACAGTAAAATAGATCTTAGGGCCGAAGGCATTCGAATTAAGTATTATTGTTTAACTTAGAGTGTCCGTATGGGACCAGTAAGTTAGTTGTAAGTTATGGATAATTAGGCTAGTTTTATGAATTTTACGGGTACTGCCTCTTGCGAGGAATTGACAAATTCTCCAAGAGTAATTCTTGTCATGAAAAGTGCTTTCTCAAATTTGCCGTTCGGATTCGGCTTAAAACTGTAGGACCCCTCCATCCCTTTAGTTCTCAACGGACTGTTGTGCCACCCAATTTATTTTATATTATAATAAAATTTAAATATATACGGTATTCAGAAATTTTATGGTAACCCTTTTTAATTTTTGTATTTTTGGAAATAAGATAAAATTAAATTATTTAAAAAAAAGAAGGACCAGAAGCAAATAAATTCTTAAAAAGATAATGCTTTTGTATCAATAGTGTAAAAAATGTGTGCAAAATAAAATCGACGTGGTTCATGTACTTGTAGGCATGGTATTCACCCTTTAAGGTAGACCCTTTTTATTTCCGGGTTCAGAGCAGTCAAAAAGTGTGCATTAAACCGTCCATTATCCATTCCTTACCAGATAGCCTTCAGTCAGTTGCTCTTCCCCTTAAAAACCCTGCCGTAATAATCTAACATTCCATGAATGTGCTATGAACTTCAGTTCACCTTTGAGCTTAATTTTAGGCGCATATTGTAAAGTCTATAGATTCTGTTTTTTCCTACCGTTTTAATATTCAGAACCTTAAGACATAAATGCATTCATAAATAATTGCGTATTTTTCTAGTTACCGTAGCCAATCACGCCGCACACATTTATCAACTTTCAACCAATTGACGATCCAGGGGGGGGGGCTCATATTAGCAATAAAGCACATACAGTTTAGTTGTATAAACAAAGATTGTTACAGATTTTTTAGTAATCTAACGATATCCACTAAAAAAGTGGTTTGTCTACATAAAACAAACTTCAATTTTTGTAATAATCTTAAAGGTTTTCACAAATTGTATATTTTGGAAAAACTTTGTTAATGCTTTAAATTATTTTTATAAAAAAAATTTGCAGGTTCTTAAAAAGAAACCTTGAATAAGAGATCGCCAATTTGATATTAAGTTGGTTATTCCTGAAACTCTTCTTTAATGCCATCTTATTTTTTTTTGACGCACACAAAGAGTGTAAGGTTTTGCTGCAGTGTTTCTTTCGAGATTGATTATCTATTAAATAAAAACTTAATTAGATTAGATTTCTTTATTTCGTTATAATTTTTTTTCAAGGATTGCCACCGCACATTTTACATACAGAGATTTGATATATAATATCTTTCTACTGAAACATTATTTTTTTTACAATATTTATTTACATAATAACAGAGAGTTTGAAGGAAAACACGAAAGAAAAAACCTTCATTTAAATTAAAAAAAAAATATATATATGTATATATATATACATATATGTATATATCTATATATATAAATAACATTAATAGTAATATAATTCATTTATCAAATTGTATTTTAACATTTTTTTTATATTTTATATATTTCTATATATTTTTTTTTCTTTTTATGATTTTTTTTGTTTTTTTTTTATTTTTATATAAAAAAAAAAAGAAAACTTAAAACTAAAATGACTAGATGATTAAACATTTATATTAAAAAATAAATAAATAAATAAATAAATAAATATATAAATTTATTAATAAATAAATAGAAAAATAATTAAATAAATAAATAAATAGATGAATAAATAAATAAATAGATGAATAAATAAATAAGTGAATAAATAAATAAGTGAATGAATAAATAAATAAATAAATAAATAAACAAAAATATAATTGAAATAAATAAATAAATAAACAAATAATAATTACAAAAAATATATACATAACTAAATAAAAATAAATTAATAAATAAATAAATATACAAATATAACAAAAATATATACATAAATAAATAAACACGTAAATAAAGAAACAATTAGATTAATAAATAAATAAATAAATAAACAATAAATTACAAACAAAAAAATAAATAAATAATTAACATGTAAGTAAAATACAAAAAAATATAATTACAAGCAAAATATGTAACATTAAATGATACAAATGTACAAATTCAGAAAAAAAAAAAAAAATTATAAACAGTATTCACTAATGAGACTATTTTCAGCAAAACTACATTTTAACATAAATCGCTCATTTAATCTTTGAATTCTTTCGTAAATCAATTCAACACCTGCTCTATTATGAAGTTCTTGTGTTGAATAATGCCATGGTAGGTTCAACATCATTTTTAAAATCTTGTTTTGCGAGATTTGTAGCTTTTGTATGTGGCATTTTGCACAATCTCCCCAAACGGGACATCCATACAGAAAGATAGATTGAAAAATTACTTTGTGCAGTATTATTTTATTTTTATTTGATAACAGAGACTTTCTATGAATAAATGGGTAAAGCATTTTTATGGCTATACTTATTTTTTTCAGTGTTTTATTTATATGTTCCTGAAACGTTAACTTAGAATCAAGGTGTACACCAAGATATCTAACTGATTTTTCCCAATCAACATTTATACCACTGATTTGCAGCTGATTACTAGGAAGATAGCAAGCTTTTCTTTTTCTTGAAAAAAAGATCGCTTGCATTTTTTCCAAGTTAAGCTTAATTTTCCATTTGTTATAATAACGTTCCAATACTTCAATTGCATTTTTGAGATTCGTCTCAATATTGAGACTGAACTTATGCGATGATAGTATTGCTGTATCATCAGCAAATATTGCTGATTCACAATCTTCAAGATGCGGAAAATCTGAAGTATAAATGTTGTATAAGATTGGCCCAAGTACAGAACCCTGGGGAACACCAAAATTGAATTCAAACAAACTAGAAACACCATAATTAACATGCACTTTAAAACGACGATTAGACAGAAAACTTTGAACAATTTTACTCAAGTGTGGTGGAAATTTATAATGTAACAATTTGTAAACTAAGCCATGGTGCCAGACCGAATCAAACGCTTTTTCAATGTCTAAAATGATCATTCCACTAGATCTATCTAAAGATCGATTTCTTTTGACAATTTCGCAGATTCTCTTAACTTGATGAGAGGTACTGTGAAATTGTCTAAATCCAAATTGCTGGGCTGGTAAAATGTCTTTATCACAGATAAACTTTCCTATTTTTTGTTTAAGGACTTTTTCTAGGATTTTACTTACACTACTTAAAAGGCTAATTGGCCTGTAACTTTGGGGACTTTCTAAAGGTTTACCTGTTTTGATGATGGGTATAACTTTAGCTTCTTTCCAAGAATTTGGAAAGTATTGCTGTTTGAGGCAAGCATTAATTATGATTGTAAGATGTGCATAACCGATCGGAGGTAAATTTTTAAGGTAAATGTTTTTAATATTATCAATACCACCTACTTTCCTTACTTTTAATGTTTTAACAATATTTTTTATCTCATTGTCTTTCACAAAGAAATGAGAAGGAGTTATAATTTCTAAATTATTAAAATTTTCTACAGCTTCTTTAACTAGTGCATTTGTTGTGTTTTCTCCTAAGTGTTGAGAGACCCTATGGTTTGTTAAAAAAACTGCGCCAAGTTCTTCAGCTTTATCAAAGTCAGTATATAATGTTTCAGACTGTGTTTTCAAGAACGGCATATTTCTATTTTTGTTTTTAATTATTTTAACTATATTCCAAAAAGGTTTTACACCAGGTTCTAGGAATTCTAATTTTGTGTTCCATTCTTCATTTCGTAAATTTTTGATTGCAGAAGTTATACGTTTGTTGAAGTACGACACCATACTTTGAGAGAAGGGTTGGTGGTACCTCTGCCAGTTCCTTCTATGAACATTTCTTATTTTAATCAGTTCTAACACATCCTTTGGAAGTATTTTTGAGCGATTTTTAACCTTTTTTTTTGGAACGCACTCATCAACACAACCTAAAATAGTTTCAGTAAAGGTCTCTACAATACCATCAACATCGGCATTACTAGAAATATTTTCTAAATTCAAGGAATTTGTTTGCAGTTTCTTTTTCATTTTTGAACGAAAGGATGACCAATTAGTATTTTTAAGGTTTAAGTAATATTTAACGTTCTCAACCCCTGACCAAAGAAGATGACAAAAAACTGGTACGTGATCTGAACTTAACGAATTCACAGTAAAAGGTGGTGAAATTTTAGTTTGAACATTAGTAACAAACAGATCAAGCACGGATGGACTTCCACGGGACGATGAAGGAAAATAAGTTGGACTGGACGGAAATAGAACAGAGACAGGAAATGTGAGAAGAAGGTTTGACAATATATTGCCCCAAGCATTTGCTCGTAGACAACCCCAATCTCTATGGCGACAATTAAGATCCCCACCAATCAAATAATCGTCTTTAAGTGAAAAAAACTTAGAAAAATCTCTTTTAAGCAGTTTTTTCTTATCTTCAGATGATGACCCGCCGGGGAAATAAACGCAAAATACCTTTATATTTTTTCCATTACCTAGCTTAATTTCTATACCAATGTTTTCTATACATTTAGTAGCGAACATTGGCAAAAGTGAGTGTTGAATTGATTTTCTTACTAGAATTGCAACGCCACCACCCCTTTGGTGTGTTCTATCAACGCGGTAGCAATTAAAATTTGAAGAAGGTAACCTTACTTCAGATGAAAGCCAAGTTTCAGTCACCAACGCAATATCAACAGTATTACAATTTAAAAAATTTATAAATTCTAAGTATTTGCTGCGAATACCTCTAGCATTCCATGTAATAATATTTATATATTCGTTTAACATCATGTTACTTATCATTATTTGCATACAAAAATTTAGTCGCTAAATGTGCGATGGCATTAAATTGATCTACTCTAGTTTTACAATTAGCTAAACTTGATATCATCTCCATGCATAGAGAATTAAGTTCTTCGATTGAGAAGAGTGAATTGTTGCATACATTGTTGTTGCTAATAGGTACAGGGCTTGCAGTGACACCAACCTGTGCTCCATTTGACCATGCAATATTTGTTGGGGATTTAAGGTGTGTATTTGAATTGCTTGGTACATTGATTTGATGTAAAGGGGCTTGTCTTCGTTGACGAATTGGAGGAAAATCGGTCATTGACTCTAATAAAACCGGTTCTTGATGGTGACTAGGAGTGAAAGCACATTGTGTTGTTGTTGTTGCTGCAGCCAAGCGTTGTGATGACGAAAATGATTTTGTTGGTGATGAACGTTCTTTGATTTGCAAATATTTTGTTCGACTTATACATGTAGGGTCAGTCGCTCTATGATCACCGTTGCAGTTGGCACATTTAGTTTTTGTCATATTTGTGCAATCGACAGTCTGATGAGAACCAGCGCAGATAGCACAATATGTTTTAATATGGCAATTACGTTCGCCGTGACCGAACATCTGACAATTGTGACATTGTGTTAATTTACCTTTAAGTTTACGTTGAATGTTCCAGTTGACTTGCGTATGCAAAATTGAACGAAAGTTTTTTTTTAAATCATTTAATTTGATTGAACCATTTTCTAATGAAATGAGATAAATAGTGTCAATATAATTATCATAGTTTTTAGATATTTTTTTAATATCCAAGCACTTCAGACCAAGTTTAATTAGTTCTGTTTTTAGTGAATTTACTTCAACATCATCTAAGCCATAAAGCACTACTTTGAAATGTCTTGCACTAATCAGATCATGCGAAAAAAATTGACAATTTTCTTCATTGAGTTTAGCTAGGACAGAATTATAGCTTTCAATGGATTCACACACTATTTTTATACCAATAGATAGTCTTTTTAGGGAATATTCTGCGATATTTAATGATTTCATTAAGTTATGCACAAATTCAATTGGTTTTTTAAGAAGTTTAATTGGTGGAACATAACTTTTTTTTTGAGTAGCTGGCGACACAACATCGTCCATTACTTCTTCTTCAGGATCATTATCGGGTTGACACTGTAGGGGATTCCAATATTTGGAATCTTTCCAATTTGGAGTATTTTTACAAGTCAAATGATCCATGTTTGCACAACGTTTTTTATCCAAGGACAATTGCTTGTCCTCGGGTTTGGGTGATCTACCGCGCTTGGTAATGATTGCTTATTAAATACTCACACACGATAGAGTTTACGCGTCTTACACGCCTGAAGGTCCGACTTAGACTCCGAATAAAAACTTAATAAATTAAAGAAATCTACTTTTTAAAGTGAATTTGCCTTGAATACTTTAGAATTGAGATTTAAACATGAATTTCAAGAATATAAATGTTTCAAAAACAGCAAAAGTACGTTAAACTAATGACTAATTGAAATAAACAACTTATTTGTTAACCTTATTTTGTTTTTATTTAATTTTAAGAGAAATTATGTACCTATTTCCTTAAAATCAAGGACCAAACATTTTTCTTTCTCTAATTTGTAAGTTTTGTTGACTCCTGTCTGCCGATTTTTCTTGCTTAAAAGGTTTGTAGGTTTTCGTGTTTTGTTAAAAAAGTTGTCAGTTGAATTATTCTAAAAATTTTCAAAATCTTATTTTTGTTAACGAGATTTATAGTCGTAAACCAATATTTACCAATTTTAGTAGCATTTGCGTACTATATTTTTTAGATTTTATTTTTTTATGAAAATACTGACTGTTGAATTTTTATACAAAATTTACTGAATTTTAAAAACAATTTTTTCTGTGAGATAAAATTAGTTTGAAGCCAATATTTTTAACTTTTGAAGAGATATTTGAGTCGAAAGTAAATTTTTATCAAGTGTCAGCAATGTTTTTTAAGGCTTTTATTTTTTGTTAAAAGAACTGTCAATTCGATTTTTCTCAAAATTTTACCGAAGGTTGAAAACAATATTTCTTATAAGACAAAATCTCAAATTTTTAACTTCCCATAGGAAGTTATTGTAATCGGTCCGATTTGTCGAATTGAAAATTTTGAAATTTCTCGACGTTTCAAGGTCCTTAGAGTCGAAATAACCAAGTGTCAAAAACGTTATTCTTCATTGTACAAAATTACTTTGGAGATAAAACCATTTTTTGTTCGCAAAAATATTCGAGGTGAAAATTATTTTTTTTCAGTTTTATTGATTTATAGAAAAACCTTTAATTATATTTTGTTCCAAAAATATACCTGTTTTGTATCACCTTACAATATATATATATGTACATATAGAATTTAATTCAAGTTACTAGCGAAGGATAAAACTAAAAAAATTATTTAATTAAAATTAATTAAATAAATAAATTTTTAAAATTATATTGAATTTATTTCTTGAAAAACTAGATACCTTTAAAAACGAATAACATTTCATTTCTAATAAATTATTTGATATAATTCAGTTACATTAACATTTATAATTTATTAAATCTTTAAAAATCGAGAAAAATATATTAAATATTTTTTATTTAATAAACTCTAATACACAAGACACAATAAATGAAATTTTCATTTAAAATAAAAATATTATTTCACAATACTAATAAACTATTAATTAATTTATTTATTGTATATAGTATACTAAAACTTTAAATGTTTATAATTATTTTTAATAATTTCTATTAATAAAAAAAATTAAATGAATAAGTATTATTCAATTTATATTTATTTGCACAAAATTCTTTTCAATGTAAATGAAATGCTTTTCTATATAAGCTTTAAATTGATTCTAGATACACTTTCCAGTACATCTGCTATTTAACGACTTATCTTATTTTAATAACAAGAGCGACGGGCGATATGTACATATTTTAGAGCTAAAATCAAATTATTTATCTTTATAATTTTACTATCAAATCCAATTTCATTAAATTTTTCATATTTAAATTCATAAAAGTTTGGATCCGCCCTTGACATGATGTATACTTGCCGTATGTGTAGCACATATTCTTATATACATAAGAGATAAATCTATACCCTTCCTTCCAATTGTAAAATTTTGACAACTGTTATATTATCGGTAACAAAGATATAAACAAAAAATGTATTCAGTCCTAACGATGTCTTACACCTTATTATTTCTACGTTAATCGCACATTTCTTTCCAATGCAAAATACAATATTGATAGTAACCAAAACAAAAACATCACGTGCCATTACACCAGCTGATTCATTCACAGAATTTTCTTTCCATCCTTATTTTGAGGAAAGTTTTAGAACTCCTGCGCATTGAATATCCCCAATCACTATTGTCTTAAAGGCTTTTAGCACAAAGAGCTTTTAAAAATCTTACTGTAGTGTTTAGTCTAAAGTGTATCATTGGACCGGCAGTATTTCCGCGGGATCACAGCAGTCGGTATATTTTCCTCCCAACAGTCTGTTCTACTCTAAGTGTTCGTGACTAGTTTTTGTGCATCTCGTGTTTTTGAACATAACATTGAATTTTAAAGCTTTGTTGCGTGGTTTATTATTCTACTTACAAAGTGTTAATTCTCACAAACCCATTCTGAATCGTGTGGTTGCAATTAGCCTAATTATTACTTCAAGTCCTTCTTCATAATAATAACACCACGATCGCAAAAGTGTTGATTTCGTTTTATTCCATATATTAAAATTAAAAAAAAGTGCAATAATTCAATCATTTACTTATCACCCTCTCAAAATTATATGAAGCTCTCATAGTGACTTGTAAGTATTTTAGTCGTCATATATGTCAAATAATAATGCTTTATTTTTATACAAGCTTCAATTTTTTTATACTTCCATAGCTTGATTTTCATTTAGTATTCACTAAACGAAACATGCAATATTTTTTAGATTTATAGAAATAATTATTGTATTCATATTGATTGAGAAATTTTCTAAAGCTTAGGTTTTATAGTCTATTAATGTGATCTTGATTTTTATATTAAGGGATTACATAGGTAATGCATTAGGTTATTTGACACGAATTTATGTATAGTTGAAAAGGTATACAAATATACATAAGTTATATATACCTACATAAAACATATTAAGTAGTGATATTAAAATATACAGAAATCTTTGTAGTGGATTTTAAGGATTTTGGTTGGATCTTAACTTAAGTTTTTTATTGAATTTTTGTTTGATTCGAAGATTTTACATTTTCAAAGACTAAGGATTTATTTAAAAATGGATATGAAAGTTATTTATATAATGTTCAAATGCCTTCATTTGTATACAAAGGTATGAGTAAAAAAAGATCCGTCATACACCATTTAGTAAAACTGAAATATTAAGAATTTTTGTGCTTTTTTTAGCTCCGATAAATTTATACATAGTAATAAATCGGAACACAACATTTTTACATCGGAGCTACCTCGGGGTTTGATTAATTTGCTAAGGATAAGTTAATTGAAAATAGATTCCCAAGACACTTGCCATTCTATTGGAAGATTGGAAGCTTGTTAAATTACAATTTCGCACTCAAGTGTGTTTCAAAATTTTATCAGAGGGCTGGTCGCTAAGAGATTTCCCCAAAATAATAAAAAACTCCAATTGTTAAAGAATTTGGTCTACGAATTTTTATGCTCTAATATTGGTGAATACAATGATCATCATCTTGGTATAGGTGTTACTTATTTGCCCAGCCGTAGAAATTTTATTTACGGAACTAGTTATTTCTTTTAAAAACGTTTTGTATATGGGAATGCTCTTTATAAAGTCTTTAAAACTACAATAGCATTAATATAAGTCACACCTTTAATTAATAAATAAATAAAAAACTGTATACGAGCAATGTCATTGGTGGAAGGGACCTACACTTTGTGGCCCTTATCCCTATGCAATAACTCCTAAAAAGAAGACCTAATTGTAAGTGTTTTCATCAATTTTACGTTTTTTTGCATTTATTATTGTAAGAAAATAATTCATGATAAAAAAACTTCTAAAATTAGAGAAATGGAATCAGTCCTATATTTTTTATTTATAGTGGTTGATGTTAAGCCAGTGTAAAGTTAAAGTTGAAGTTAGTCCTTCTTTAGGACTTTTTCGTTTTTAATTGCTAAGAGTTGGTTCGTTATGAATAAAATCCTAAATATTCGGAGATATTTCGCTTTTAGATTAAAAGTAGTTGCTTTATAATTTAGAACTTATTTCATTTTAGAAGTTATAGGTTAAAACATTTATTGTGAGCATTTAGTATGAATTTGTTTTAATTCATTATTTCATCAACCAACATTACTGCAAGTTATGACTCAGCTGAAATTTATATTCAGATTCTATTTCGATTGGATTTAGATTCTTGGTTCGGCCTTCCTTAAAACACAAATACCATACAGTATTCGTTCATCCCAATAACAAAATAATAGAGTAAAACATATCACACCGAGTTCCTCTTCAATGGCGTATCTAAACGGGTCGTGGTTGTTATGATCCATTAGGTACACTCAGCCATAAAGTTCGTAGAGTTCAGTTGCATAAATAATAACTTTATGTATATAGACTGTGTAGTACCCGAGGCGTGATGGTTAGTGCGTACGACTGTCATGCCAAAGGTCTTGGGTTCAATCCCTGCCAGTGCCATCTAAGGGTACTGCTTCTTGCGAGGAATTGACAACTCCTCCAAGAGTAATTCTTGTCTTAAAAAGTGCTTTCTCATATAAGCCGTCCGCATTCGGCTTAAAACCCTTCCCTTCTATCCCTGACGTTTTGTTTTACAATTATTAAAAACAACTAAAATTGTATAATGACTTGAAAGGTATTTCCAAAATTCAAACCATAGAAAAATAATTCATATTAAAATCTTTTCTAAAATAAAGAGAAAACATTTTAGTCCGGGACTCCGGGAGCTAGCAACGTTTGGAAAACAAGAATTTTAGGTCAGTCAATTTTTTGATATGTTGTCTTACTTGCTTTTTCGGTTAGAGTCTGGGCAGTCTGGCTGGCGGTAGCGGTTGCGTTTGTTAGTGCGCAACCTACCTGTACAGGTGATAATTTTGAATTTTAAAAGACTTTTTTAAAGCTTAATTTTCAATTTTCCACCTTTAAATAGGTCTCCTTAATATGCATTTATTATTGCCAGACATTTTTATGATTGTTTATTATGTGTCATACGCGATTTTTTTAATTTTTTATAAAAAAATTAATTAAGTAAAAAAAGTTTGGGGAGAGTACGATAACTTAGGCGACAAAGTTTAATGACGGATTTGTATAGAACAGTTAAAAATAAGCATTTTTTACTATGCGAGGGGGGGTCTATCTCCCCCCGTTTAGGCGAGAGGGGTAATTTAAGAAAATTATTACTTAAAATGGAAAAAAAATAGTTAAAAAATAACGGTAATACTTACTGTTAAGTTTTATACGTTGTTTTAAAGCCAACATTCTTTTCTATTAGCCACTTTTTAAATCAAATCTATGCACAGTTTTTGAAAAACGTAATTTTAAACTCAAATTTAAGTAAAAAAAAGTTGAAAACAAATTTCAACTTCAATATTTCAAAACCATTTATAAATATGTTTTTTTTTAATAATTTGTTGCTCTTATTAATTATTAATCAAAAACTGAAAACTAGATGATTTTATGTCTTTTAGTTTTTGAGAAAATTGAAAAACTAATTTAGCCTAGGTATATCTTAATCCATATTCGATTTTTAGTACTCTTCAATTTTCTCGAGAACTAGTAGACATAAAATCATCTAGTTTTCAGTTTTTGATCACAAACAAATAAGAGCAATGAATTCTAAAAAAAAAAATAGTAAATAATCTTAAGGTTTTGAAAAATTACACTTTAAACCATATTTTTAACTTTTTTTTACCAAATTTTGAGTTTAAAACAATTTTTTTTTAAAACTATGCATAGTTTTGACTTGATTTAAAAACAAGCTAATCGACAAAAGGGTTGGCTTTAAAAAAAGGTATAATACTTAATTGTAAGTATTACCGTTATTTTTTAACTATTTTTTCCCCATTTTAAGTAATAATTTTTTTAAATTGCCTCTCCCCCCTAAACGCAACCGCTACCGCCAGCCAGACTGCCCAGACTCTAACCGAAAAAGCAAGTAAGACAACATATCAAAAAATTGACTGACCTAAAATTCTCGCTCGAAAACGTTGCGAGCTTCTATACTATTTAGACAGGATAAGAAATCGTCGTAAGTAATGTAATATAAACATGTGTAATGATTTAAAACACACGTTGCGTTGGCTCCAGATCCTAAAATAATAAACATAATAAAAGGGACTATTTTGGATTATTTTTACATGAACTCAATTTGCCTTTGAAAAAAGATTTTACTTCATAGCAATTTCTGAAAATCATCTTCAGCTTAATCTTAGTTTTCTTAACGCGTGTTAAAAGTTCCAACCTCCAATTGGAGGTAGTTTTTTTTTTTAAATAGAAAGTGCTTTCAAAAACATTAATCAATATTATGATATGATATGTTATATAAGAATAATACTATGTGCTTATTTCTAAATCAGGTGATATCGAAAACATAATTTAACATCTTTAATTTGTCTTAAAAAAGTGTAAGCAAATCGCAGGATTACAACAACAAATACCTTAAAAAAGAAATAAAGTTGTTATTGTTTTCTTGTGATTTGCTTACACTTTTCTGGGAGAACATAGGTATTACATATGGATTGAAACTTTTGTAATGTATCAAAACTATACTTTTTACATATCCTAGCCAACAAAAATTAACTTTTTTGTCAGTAATTATTGTCAATATAGTAGGGAAATATAGTTCTAAAAATATGTTAAAAAATATTTTAACCTAAGAAATTAGGCACCCAAAATACTTCAAAAAAATTTCTTTAGTTTTTTCCAACACTGTAAATGGTTTTCATTTTCGAAATGGTTTAATTATTGTTTTTGTAGTATTTTGCATTTGGCTTTGTCGATTATTGTAAGGCGAAAAATATACATTCATACATATCTCGTGTGAATACAAATAGTATTAAGGTTGTTAATTAATGTTTCTTCTAAATTTTACTATCTCAAAAAAGATAAAGCTAGGCTTAAGGGAATAGGAAAATCTTAAGCCGGAATATTATAGTTTAAGCTAATGTAATGATGTATCGCAACTCTTACAAGATTCAATTGTGTGACTTATTCTTTCTAATAAAATTATTTGTATAACAAAATAAAAACAAGGTCGAATAAGTATGCGCAAGGCAATCAAACAAACAAACAATTAAACACTTTATTTATTGATCAATTTTAGACAGAGTTATCATCGGCAAAACAGTAAAAAAACAACCTATAATTAGAAACATGAAGCTCGGAGAATATTCTTACTTAACTTTGTTTCGATATTCGAAGTAACGATTGTTTTTACAAAAAAATAAAAACTTGAAAAAAAACAAAATGAAAAGATGGTACAAATTGATTTTCGACTACAATATCATGGCAAATATTAGAGACATTGCCTTCAAACTAATTTTATTTTATTAAAAAATATTGTTTTCAACATTTATTGAAATTTTAGCAACATCCAAAAGAAATTGTTTTTATAAAAAAATAAGAATATAAAAAAACAAGCAAATTTATTAAAAACTGATGTTTGATTCGAATATTTCGGGAACAGATGAAGGTTACAGAATTTTAAATTATTTTAACGTGAGATAATGCTCCTAGAAAAATCTAATCGGTATTATTTTTATAAAAAGTAAAAACTTTCAAAAATCCACATAAAGCTGATAAAAACTGGGAACAATTTTCTATCATATGGAAATTATTGTTAACTTTGAGTTAATGTCTTAGAAAAATTCAAAATCCTATCCGAAAATGAAATATATTAATTTAAACAGATCTAGTCGATCCTAAAGCTTGTGACCGACCATTTGTATAAATGTAATTTGGTTTTATTTTATCGAAGAAGCACTAACACATTTTTGTTTTCTTTAGAAAAGACCTACGAGGCCTATGATCAAAACTTTTAGTCTCGTCTCGGTATCAGTCTTATCTTGGAAGCTTCAAAAGTAGTAGTTAGTTCTACGAGAAGACACTGAGACTATAGTCTCTTCTTATTGCCAGCCCTAGTAATAGCCGTTTTTATGGAGTAAAAATATTTGAAGTGAATATGTGTTTTTTGAGTTTCAAAAATGGTATGTTTTAAGAAGTCGGTTAAAAAATTTCATAACTCTTGTTAAACAAGAATCAAAAGCGATGTTGGCCTAACACAAATATTTAAGATTGAAAAGCAAAATATGTACCTTTATTTCGTGTGAGTTTTTTACTTGCGACATATAGGAACTATATGGCAAGTTTTGCATTCGTGCAAAATTTTGTCTGTCTGTCCACGCTCCTACAGCCTAAACCATTGGGTCGATTGAGTTCAAACTTGGAAAGGTTTTGAGCAGATTTGGGTTAGGCGTTTTTTTCATTATTTTTTAAGATCAAAACTAACAGTGGCCCCCATACAATTTTTTTGGTCAAAAAACGTAATTTCGAATTTTCTCAAAAACAAACCGATAGATTTTTTTTAAATTTTCTCTAAAATTTTATTTTTTAACTTGGCTTCTTTTAATAAGAAAAACATATTTTTGTATTGCTCAGGAAAGGTACCGCTCATAGAACCGTTTTTTTGTTTTTTAATTTTCTCAGCAACTTTTCAACCGATTTCAATAATTTTTTTTTGAACGAGCTCTTATATTGCCTTAACAATATTTGATAATAAAAAGTGCAATTTTTTATTGTTTGGATTTTTAAAAAAATATTGAAATTTTTTTTTTCAAAATTCTATATCTCAAAAACGGGTGAACATTTTTTTACGAAATTAAAATACAGAGCGTATATTTATAATCACTAAACAACTGCATACCAAAAATATTTTTAGAACAAAATTGAAAAATTTTATATATAAAAAATTAATTTAAAAAAAAACCGCTCTAACGATTTTCAAAAAAAAATTTGAAAAATCAAGGGTTTTTTGATTTATAAAATGGCATTTAAATTTTTGAAGACAAACTTATTTTTCAGGTAAAATTTTGAATCTTAAATTAGTTTTTTTTAAATTATTTTAACTGTATTAAATGTAACCCCCTCCCAAAAAATTGAAAAATGGAGGTTTTTTCGACAAATCAAATGGCATATATATCTTTGAAGACAAACTTATTTTACAGGTATATTTTTAAATATTATATAGATACTTTTTTAAACAGACTCTTTGCATACAGGAGCAAGTTCGTGCGACCCAGTCGTGCACTTTATTGTTATATGCTTATATGTTGATTGAGCTTAATTTCATTTTTACTACCTCATACAAACTATTTTTGACTATTGATTTCTTCAGTATCCTTCCACATGCCATAGATTTTCCATAACAATCCAATATTATAACATCCAACTGAAAAAAAAAATATACCTTACTAAAGATATTTACATGGATAAGCTTATAAAATATGGTGCATTTTAAAGTTATTTTTACTTGCGTCATAAAAAATATCATAGAACTAGTTTTATTATATTGTAATAAATATTTTTTTAACTAAACATCAAATATGTAATCAAAGATGAATTTTTGACCAATTTGTAGTATACTCAGAGTGAGGATAAAATACAAATCTTAATTTATTCTTCGGCCTATACTTCTATGAAACACAGACGCAATAACAACATAATAATAACAAAAGGTATCAAGTGCAGGAATATTAATTTATTATTATCAACCATCATAGGTCAAAAAACCTCAAGAGAGTTAATTTCAGTGATACAGATAGGCTTTTTTTTCATCATTAATTTGCCGAACGTATGCTTCTCGTCCTTGGAAGATTGCATGGTTGCCTTTTGTTAAGCTTAAGTTCACATGCACAAACTTATTTCGAGCAGAACCGGGATTATTCAATGAAAAAATTCTGGAGTCTTTGGAAATCTTCAGAAATATTATTACTTGCTACTGAATCAATTTAAACTTTCACTAAAGTGTTGTCTTTTTGAAGCATTTGTGCCTTAAGAAAAGTGAGTTATTCTTTGTGCGAATCCAATCTGCAGACTTGTTTCTCCAATGCGTCAACTCTGCTAGCCATTGTAAACAAATAAATGGTGATATAAAGTGCTTTAATTTTTGCCTTAAAATCAAAATTACATTCACTTTTCTAAGCTTACAAAGATATATTATGGTGATTCTTATTTATTGTGTTTTCAACTTTTTAAATTTTTGTGACAAAAGCTCTTTCCATGTTGTTGGTTCGCAATGTTAAAGTCTCACTCAAAGCTGTGAGTTCAACTTGAGACACAATAGACTTCGTCAGTAATTTTTTAAAGCGAATAAAACCGGGATTCTATTTGTGTCATAATTTGGGGGTAGCTGTAGCTACAATTTTAAATTAGTGCACTTCAAGTTACATTTTTTTTTTAAGTTAAGATTGTATTTCTTGTAAAACCTAACACAATTTTTGCTATAAGTTGTCATAAATAAATAAATAAAAATAAGTTGTCATACAATTGCTATTATACTATATTGTTACGTATTTTGTGTGCAATAAAGTTCCCCTGAAGAAGTCAGAAACCTCTGTCGTTTAGAAAGCGATTCAACTTGACTATTCTATTGTGACCAAATAAGCCGAAGGATAAATTAAGATTTGTATCTTATCCACACTTTAAATATATATACTTATAACCTATCACGAAATAAAATAATTTGATGTTTTTTGTCAAAATGCATTGTTTGTAAAAAGTTTAAATCAAGATTTCTTATTTTTGTTTTCCATTCTTCTTAGACGCCTGCAGCAAATGACCTTCAAAATCTCTAAAGCCAATATTACTTTTAAACAAATAAAATCAACAAAAATTTAAAAATATTAACCATTCAAATTAAATGGTAAAAGTTTATATTTGTTGCCTTAGATGAGTGCTTAAGACACAATTATCAAAAATTAGAGAGGAGATAATAGAAAGAACCTGAATAAAACAACAACAATTACTTGTGCGTACTTAGAAAAATGCTAATCGGTTCAGTATAGTTCGATAGAACGAAAAAACCTGTAATTGGCTTACAACTTTCATGTGGGTGCGGTGGCGTAGTGCGTAGTGCACTAGCTCCTCACACGCTAGGTCGCTTGTTCAAGCCCAGCTCGGGCAAAAGTTCTTCAAAAATTAAATTGAACATAAAAGCGATTAAGCACCACTAAAGGAGTCTGATGATCGGGTTGGCCCCCGTGAAATAGCTATAACTCCAGCCTATGAACTTGGTGGTAGCACACACAAGTTGTTGTTGTTTCATTCTAAATTTTCAAAAATTAGTTTTTTTTTCTATTATTTGGACCAAGGCTCTATGTCCCCAATTTAAATGTTTCGTTAGTTAAAGTTAAATTAACTTATAACTTAAATGAAATTGAATGAGGACAAATGAAATAAGCAAGAAAATAAATAATTCATGAATTTTTTTTTTGTTTAATAAAATAGTTTTCATAAAATTTTCTCATACATCCTGTTATCAGTAACATTCATATTCTGTTATCAGTAACATTCATGTTTTGTTATCAGTAACATTCATCTTGAAATTTCTTTCAAGGAAATCTTCCTGCATACTCAAAGCTCTCTTTTGAAAGTATACAGGGCAGTGAAAATTTGGCTCATACTCAAAAAGTGAAAACAGTTTTCTTTTGCCCTAAGATTACATAATAAACAGAACTTCCGGTATATGGGCTTTCACTTAGGCTTCAATTTAAAATTAGGCATATTTCTCTATAACTATAGAAGTTCTGCAACAAGTTGCTTTTTATCTGCGAGCAATTAATTCTAATCTTCGCGATTCCCGAACTCTTAATATAAACTTTTTTCGAACATGGTTTTCATGCTTTTGTTTGTCCTTAACCAAATTTGGATTAATTGTATCAATCAATACTATTTTATCACAAGCGATTCTCAAACCTTTCCATTTACACAACCACCAATCCTCATTCCTCAACTCATTTAACACAATTTTTTGGGAAGGCACTAATCAGCCATCAACTTGATTGATTATGTTTTTCAACATTGTTCAAGATACCTATTTTGTGGACAGGAAAAATTGCCGACCTTTTGAACAATGATGGAACGTCATCTCTGGAAAATATTATGTTGAAAAATGATTGGAATTGCGTATGAAAAACATTATTCGCATTTTTGAAAAATTCATGAAGAATACTATCGTTTCCGGGCTCCTTTTTATTTTTCCCTTTACAAATTATAGCTTTTGGGTAATCAAAATAGATTTCGCAATCCAAAATTGTATCCAGGATCTGTGGCTTCGAACACAAACATTTTAAGTCAGATTTGCCGTGTATAAGTATACAAACAAATCAACAGCAGACACTCCTATGCAAATTGTAAAATTAACACCATATATCTATCTGAGCAGAAATATTTCTTTTTTATTTGATCAAGTCTACCAGCTAGGTTGTTTTCGAAATCAGTTTTCTTTTCGATTCACAGTGACACTTTTTAAGACTCAGTTTGAGTTTCTCAGTGCATTAACAAAGATTTTGAATTTTTTGTTGATCCTGCTGTTGTCTGTAACCGATTACCTTGACCTCAAAGAAAGGTGAAGTGTTCTCATTAGTATCTCCGTTCAGAACTGTACGGCCAAACATCTGAAAAAGGTCTAATAAATTCGTACCATTCTGGTTGCAGGTTTCATATGATTTACTTTGATTGGGGTTTAAAGAAATTTTACATTTGTTCACATCTAACTAACTTGCAAACTAGCTATTCTGACATTGAAACCTCCCATTATCAACACATTTCTATTTACCAAAAAATAGGGCAAATCATTTATTTTAGGCGATAGTTAACTTAAGTTATTGTAATCGACCCGATTTGTCAAATTGAAAATTGTTAAATTGTTTACGTTTCAAGATCCCTATTTTGTATTTACAAAAAAATATAAACATATAAAAAACATCTAATATTTGATTTTCAACTCAAATGATATTGACTTCAAACTGATTTATTTTAACATTTGGTGATTTTTTTAGAAAAATCCTATTAATTTTGTTTGTTTACAAAACATAGAAAACTACAGAAAAACTTTTACAAATGAGAACAAAGAAAAACGCTGAGTTTACAGTTTTTTTTTACAATAAATTAAAATCTTACTACTACTTCTACATTGGTTTAAAGTTTCGAATATATCGACAGAATTTAAACTTTAATTTTGTGTTGTACATTTGTGAAGGTCTTTAAACGAAAATTTGGCTTAGTAGAAAAATATCAGATGCAAGATTTTATTTTTACTAATGGGTAGTTAACAATGTGGCTGGCATCCCAGACTCTTTTTATAATTTTAAATTTGATTTAAAAGAAAAATACTCTAATACATAATTTCTTATACCGAAAAATGGTATTTCGTTTTCATAACGTGCCACAAAAATAGTTCCTAGTTAAGCTATGTACATTGTACATAATATGTACATATGTATGTATATACAAATACAGTCTTAAAACATTTTAAATTGGACCAAAATAAGTTTCTTTTTTCCAGCAAGCTCATCCAGTCTAAGAGAAGACGATTGTTAATTGTTAATATAATATATCTGCCCTTTAACCAAAGTTATTAATAAATCAAGAGTAAATAATTAACAACAACACCAGCAGCTAATGATGAACCCCATTTTTCTGCCGTTTTTATGTAAACATTTCAAAAATGTTCCATTTGCCTTGATGTCATTAATATCGAAGCCATCTAAAATGTGGGTGTTTAAAAGGTGTGAAGTAATTTTGTATGTACAAGGTGATATGGGAAATGTATGAACGTAGGTACATACATATGTTCCTATTGATGAATGAACACTTCTCGTCTCCTGATTGGGTCCACTAATTTGTGATGAATTTTAGAGGATAAAAACAAAAAAAATAGCGCAACGAGAGGAAGAGCATCGGGTGAAGCATTCTCCGGCTATAAAAAATTAATGTCGGTAGCACAATGTGTTTTTAAAAAGATAGTAAATTTTAAATATTTAGAAGTTATTGTAGTTAGTAAAACTATAAATCTTGTTCCAGTATATCTAAATTGTTCCCATTGGCAATAGGACTTTGAAAAGTTACTCGATTCAGTGCATATATTAGCAGAAAGACACTGTATTCTACTTGGCGATTTTAATGCACGTACCGTAGCTGAACAGTGTATATTATTCGGAACCCGTTGTAATGAAGCAACTCTAGAGAGAAAAAATTAACTTAAGCTAAACTTTTGCGACCTCAAAGCCTCATTTGAATACATCAACACCTAATAAGTCCATACAATATGCTTAACCAAACTTCGAAGATCACTTTTTGGATAACGAAACATCACTTTTTGCAGTTAAATCAGTTGTAATGAAATTGAAACAAAGCAATGGTGTCGATCTCAAATGAATTTTTCAAGAACGCCACAACTGAATTCCTAGAAAATCTCACATAAGCCTACAACGATATATTCAGCTCAGGTGAAGCTTCTGAGCTCTTTAAAAAATCAATTATACACCCTATATTTAAAAAAAGGAGATCGAAAGGATCCAGCAAACTACCGCAGAATTGTATTTACACCACCCAAAATTTTAAAGGAGATCCTTAGATGTCGTTTCACCAAATGGATCGAGAATAACCATCTGCTTAGCGAATTACAGATCTGATTCAGAAAGGGTAACTGTATAGTAGACATGCGTTGTGGCGTAGTTTTAGATAGGCCCGTGATTAAAATTCGTATGTACGCGGATGACCTCGTGCTACTAGCAGAATCACCCGAGTCGCTTTAGCTCATGATAAAAGGCTTCGAGAATACTGTGTGAAATGGTACCTTACGGTGAATCTTAACAAACAAATCAAAAGCAATGGTTTTTCGAAAAGGAACAGGGCGCTTGGCTGCAAATGAGAAATGGGTTTTTTGAGGAGGACACCATTGAAACAGTAAAAGATTGCCAATATTTAGATTTCACTATTACAAGCAACATTAATGAGGAAAGGCAACTTTTAAAGAAACTATCTGCTTTGAAGAATACGATTGGGACTTTATGGCACAATGTTTTTGAAAACATCACTCATTTAGCTCAAAATATAGAGTAGTTCTCGCAACTTTAGAAGCAATAGTGCTACACGCTGAAGAATCCAAGGGCTGGCGTCAATTTGAAACTGCCGAAAAACTCCTGAAGTACTTCTTAAAACGTAAACTTAAACGGCTGCCAGACATAAATCACATGCTTCTTATTGAAACTTTCACCACTGTACCTTTCATCTCTTAAACTTAATTTTAATTATATTGTTAAAATTATGCTAAGCCACACTATCGATATAGTAAAACCTAAAACTCTTCGTGCTTTGAGAATGGGTGAAGTTAGCTGAAATGTGTGAGCATCGTTTCAAGCTTTCTTTGCAAAACCTGGCAGAATGGAATGGAGCAAGAGGAGAACGATTGCCCCTTAATTTCATACCGCATAGTAACGACTTGGAGCTGTATTGCTCTTTATGCAAGACTAGAGAAAAGAAAACGTGACACATTTCATTGCACGATGTCCAATCCTGTCGGAGATACGGCGACAAATTTGGCAACAAAATACATTGGAGCAAAACGATATTTTAAACTCTAACAATATAAAAACTGTAATTTATTTAAGCTATGCTATCATCTGGCTGCCGAAGATACCAACATTTTTTTGCAAAATAATATTCGAATGGAATCACGTATTTCTAGAATTTGTACAAATAAAACGGTGGGTCTTGAATATCAAAGTTTTGACTTGTTAGGGCCTTCAAGGTATCCGTTCGAGACGCAAAATTATTCGATTTTATACGATTAGGAGGGTTTTTGCTTCAAGATATTCTTCCAAATCTTCGGAATATTTCCCCCAAAATGTTGTTTAACGCACCCCAGCAAATCGCGATAAATGCGATCAAGGACATTTGTTTATTTATTCTTAATACCTCGAATGCAATTTGAAACTCCGACGAAGTATTCGTTGTGGACCAATTTAGCTATGGGCGGATACCTTGCTAGGGCCAAATATGTACTTTCTATATAAGGCAAGTTTTAGATTCTTGAAATCGTGCATAACAAATATTTATGGATCTTAAAACAAGTAATTTCAGCAATTTTGTCCGTCTACCTACTTGCTGCAACTTTCTGCTTTGTCGCTGATACAATTTAGTTTGAAACTTGATTCTTGATTATTAGTTTCTTTAAATTTAGTGCGCAATTCTTTCAATTCTTTGGAATAAACAACTGAATAATAAACAAAAGATTTGACAGATGTCACCAAAACAAAATGGCCGCGAAAATCTACCCGCGCCGAAAAAAAAAATCCAATATAAACAGATTAATCTACACTTTTATCTGGTGATGTTTTCTATGGTAATTTTGAATATGTACATTTTACACTAAATTAAATTGTCAGAGTCCATAATATTTTACATTTTGCAGGTCCTATTTATAACTTCTTGCCAAACCGTCCATGTTTATGTATTTTCCAAAAATGTGTGTATATTGCACATAAAATATCCTTGAATTTTAATCCAAAACCGGAATGAATCTAAAAATTAGGTCTTTGGAAGAAGTAAACAATAAACATTGCTAAACCAAGTTTTAATATCCTAGACCCCCATGATGAAATGGGTTAGAACTCAATGGAGTTACAATTTATCAATAAACAGAGTTTTAGAGACTAGAACTTTGACAAGAAATTGGCCGTTACGCCCAAAAAACATTTGCTCACATTCCTAGTAACCGATATAATTCCACAACCCAGTACTAGAAAGTTATACATATGTACAGTACATACTTCTAAAACTGGTATAATTTTGATTTTGAGACCGATTTGGCATTTCAAATAATATTTTTATATTTTTTTGATATTTGCAGCCATTCAAATTAATTTTAAATTTAAAAAAAAATTAAATTCTAATTAGCAGGTACTAAACAAGGATATTTAGAATGTTTTGTTTGGCTGCATGTTTTTGCAATTGCATTGTTTTTTTCTTTTATTTCTGTTTATCCGTTATCTGTTTGACATTTAATCAATCAATGGCATCATTTATTATTCTTACTATATTCGATGTTCATATATCCTTTTCCCAAACATTGCCACTTCTAATTTAAAGACATACTAAAAGTTATTTGCATTTTTAAGATGCATCATGGCAACACACTTATACGAACTTTTTTTTCAAACAAAGTTATAATTCTAAAGTTGTACTATTTTTATTGATGTTGTATTTAACCCGATACTAAATGAAGAACAAATTGTAAATGTAACTACATTTTTAACCGATAATCTCGAAAAAAGCCATGATATATGTTTCTGGTGGTAAATACTTCAAAAGACCCCATCAATTTCTTCCTTTTCTTCATAGTTCAAGATATTATTAAAATATTGACACAAATTGTCGCCACCAAAAACTTAATCGATATTTCAAACATAAATGAACAGCAGAAAGTTCCGAATTATAGATAACAAAAACTAAAAATAAAATTATAAAAAATAAAATAAATATTACTGATTTCTAAAAAAATGTTAGTACCAATTCTAGTACTAGCTCTTAAGTTAAGACTCTGTAAAGAAATTAGGCGTTACTGCAGTATTTTTTTTATTTTCTTATATACTACATTTCATAATATTTTTGTACATACCGTTTTGTTATGACTAAAAATATTTCACCAGATAGTTCCACGAGTTCAGTTGATCTTAAGTACTTTCCATATATGTACTTACATTCAAGAAAATCAGGCAAATAAAGCCAAGGCCTATTGGCAGCGAATATTATAAGCCGAAAAAAGTTTGCTTTGGTGGCGCTGGCCTCATTACACCAACGCCTTAGCGAGAAATGATCCAGAGGAAGCCGTCCTTGACGATGACTATTACATAATTGACAATTCAAGGGAGAGAGTGGAGACAGTAGGAGCTGCTTTTAAGCAAGATGTACTGCCTCTTGCGAGGAATTGTCTTTTGACACTTTTCATGGAAAGTGCTTTCTCAAATCAGCCGTTCGGATTCGGCTTTAAACTGTAGGTCAATTTCATCCCTGGCAACATTACTCGTACACAGGAATGGTTGCGAGTTGTAAGTCACTAGGCCCTAATTCTCAACGGACTGTTGCGCCACCTAATTTATTTATTTAACTATTAATAACCTCCGTTATGGAACCATTGGAAACTGGTAAGCCTTATCATGAATTAGGTGTGATGAAATAAGGCCAAGTGAACTAAGGCTAACTTTGACTTTATTGCAATAGTGAAATAAAGTCAATTTGCAGTAATTACATAGATAGATTGATAGAAAGTGAAATAAGATCAAATTGATCCACTGTGATCTTTGATTAAGTGTAATAAGACCAACTGTTGAAAATTGGCCTTATTTTTACTTAGCTTTATTTTACATAACTATTTTTCGTTCTCCTAATATTAATGTTGCTTGTTTAGCAATAATAATATTATATAGGTAATATAAGTTTTACTTTTTCTTTGTGAAACTTATAAGTAACTATTTAAAGTTCCTTACGAAACAAAAAAATATAATGAACCATTCCATCCTGGAGGTAGTTGAAAAATAACAATTTTCACCGCCAGAAATAGCAACAAATATGACTATGAACTTTGATGAATACAATTTAAAACAAAATATTGAAACGGGCAAGTTTGTGAAATCGTTTTTATATGGAAAATATAAAACTATTTACCCTAAGACTTCAAAATTCGTCGCGTGCGTAATTTTTACATTGTAGTAGTTTAGTAAGAGTACCTATGTACATACATTACATGTCCTATGCAAATGCAACCCACTTTTAGATTTATTGCTAAGCACTCTAAAACTCTTGAGGATGTGTAAGGCTTTAACTAAGTTTCTTTTTTATTATTGTAATCTAAGTACTCCGTCTGTTATACTAAAGATGGTATCAAACAAGTTCAAATAAAGCTCTAATGATATAAATAGGACAGTAAAACTTTTCTTCGTATTAATACTGTTTTGGTTAATACAATGTATAAATTCCCTTGAGTGTGTGAATACTACCTAGAATAATATTGTCTGTTAAAAAGAATATACTGCCTCCTGTGATTAGCTTTTATTTATTCTTCTTTTTTTGTTGATAAAATAGTGATAAACGCACATATGTACATTGTAGCGTGATAATTAGTGGGTAGGATTGTCATGCAAAAAATCTAGGGTCAAAACAAGTCGGTTTCACATAAAAGAGATTTCATGAACACTGCTTCTCGCAAGGAATGGACAGGACATATCCTCTATGACTCTATGAGCAATTCTTGTTATGAAAAAGCAATTCTCAAACTAGCCAATCGGATTCTGCCATTTCTTGCCATTACTTGCAGTCAGGAATCGTTGAAATTTGATGAACTTATTGCTACATATTATGCTATGATTACACTATGTAAACTTTTGTTGAATTTATACTTTATAGCTAAACTATCTACACAAATTTCTATTACAAATCTTGGTTAAAAAAAACTAAACAAAAATATTTCGCACTTCGAATATTTTACGAACAAAAATAATATCACCAATGCAATGAAGAATAACGTTTTCAAATTTCAAGAATTGGCCTTATTTCACTTTTGTGATATGTAATAAAGCCAATTTCCAAATGTTGGTCTTATTACACTTAACCAAAGTGAAATAAAGCCAAATCGGGTTTATTTAAAAAAGACTTTGCATACAGTCAACCAAAGTTGGTGTTATTTTTGAAAATAGTTGGCCTTATTTCACTTTGTCAAAGAGCCGATAGTCAAATTGAAATTTGGCCAAATTGTCGCATTGACTGCTAAAATAGTAAATACGACAACCTTATTTTGAAAAAATTATTATTAGATAGTCAATGGAACAATTTTCGATTGTCAATTTCGGGTAGTCAAAATTGTTACATATATTGAATATCCGATAGTCAAATTACATCCGATAGTCAAATTACAATAAAAATTGTTATATTGAATACCGCAGTTGTCATATTGACTACCGCAGTTGTCATATTGACTTTCGCAATTGTCATATTGACTGCCACAGTTGTCATGTTGACTAGCACTAGCGAATGCTACCAATTATTGAAGAAAAACGTTTAATTCCCGACCACCAATTCGGTTTCCGGAATAATCACTCGACAATTGATCAGGTTTACCGAATAACTAACGAAATTGAAAAAGCATTTGAAGAAAAAAAGATTTGCTCAACTGCATTTCTTGACGTTTCTCAAGCTTTTGACAAAGTTTGGCATGACGGGCTAAAACATAAATTAAAAGTCTTTCCAGAGCAAATATATAACATTCTTGAATCGTACCTAGAAAATAGATTCTTTCGAGTTAAGCAAGGAACGGAGTATTCGGAGTTTAAAGAAATAAACGCTGGGGTTCCCCAGGGTAGCGTCCTTGAACCGATTTTGTTTGTTCTTTATACCCGAGATATACCCCAAACAGAAGGCACAACTTTAGGCACTTTTGCCGATGATACAGCTGTACTCGCAATATCGGATTAAATAGAAACGGCAACCTCTAAGCTTCAAAAGGCATTAAATAGCATTTCAGATTGGACAAAGAAATGGCGAATTGCTCTTAATGAAACGAAATCGACGCACACAAATTTTACGTATAAAAAAGTATATAACTTACCTATTTATATAAATTCTGTGCAAATTCCATACGCTAATGAAGCGAAGTATCTAGGCATGACTCTAGACGCGAAACTTAAATGGAAAGTTCATAACAAGCTTCTTATTTATAAGCAAGTACTGAAACCAGTTTGGACGTACGGTATACAACTTTGGGGTTGTGTACCAACGAAAGAAATATACAAATTTTGCAAACATACCAAAACAAAGTACTTAAAATAATAGTAAATGCTCCATGGTATGTAAGAAATAGCGACTTACATAGAGATTTAAATATAAAATATGTAGAAAACGAAATTAAAAAATTTGCTACAGAGCTAAGATCACGACTTAGAAATCATAGTAATAACTTAATCCAACAATCTGTTAGCGAGGCGTTCGTTTTTCGGCGTCTGCACCGAACAAGACCTTCTGATCTAGCGCAAACAAATTAATCTCTCCACTTGAATTTTGTGAAATCTTCAGGTCCTCTCGTTGGGGAGCTTCCTGACAAAACGCGAACAAAATGACGCTAAAACTACTTGTTAAGCTGTACTTAGTTGTAGTAATAATATAGAAGATAAGGGAGGTGAGTTTTAGTCAGTAAAAATCTGACACTACTATAAGCATCGGGCTTATAGTGTCTCTGAAGATTTCTCACCTTCCTGCGGAAAAAAAAAAAAAAAAAATGTTGACTAGCACAGTTTTTTAATATGACTACTACATTTCTCATATTGACGAACGCAGTTTTCATATTGACTACCACAGTTGTCTTATGTAAACAAATTTTGCATTCCAAAATTGACAACCCAAAATTGTCCTATTGACTATCGTGGTTACTGGTTGAAAATTGACTATTTAATTGTCTTATAGACTACCAAAATGGTCAATTGGATGACTTTTTTCGTTCTGTGTGAAAATAGGACTTATTTCAATTTTGTACAGTACAATAAGGCCAATTTTTTGTAAAAAATTACAAAAAATAAAAACCTAAAACAGGGGTGAAATCGGCTACTGTTTGTTGATTGTTGACAGTCAAAATAATCGAATTTGATCTGTGCAAGGTGATAGTCAAATTGATACCTAAAAAGCTGTCACTAGAAAAATTTGATAGTCATTTTCCTACAAATATGTCGTTTCTGAATAGAGCTACCAGACGCTTACAAAAAACGATTGGAAATTTTTGTCAGTTACCCTTTTTAGGTACAAAAACACATTCTTGTGACCGACAAAACTTACGACATTCGAAAAAACACAAGAAAAGTAAGAATGCTATTTAAACACAGCCAATTTGATACTTTTATTTAGATATTTTATAGGATTCATTTTAAAATTTCACCATAGCAACAATGAATTGTGACAATTATATTCTGAAATTGTTCAATCGAATTGAATTGAATCAGCTTACACAGATCGGAAAGTCGGTGATAGTCAATTTGACTATCAAAAATTTGATAGTCAACTATCACCTTAGCCGATTCCACCCCAGATACATACTACTAAAAATTTGTAAAAATTATTTTTAGACTCAAATATCTTGAGTACAAATACATAAATATATTGACTAAAAAGTCATTTTACCTAATACCTAGAAAATATTATTTTAAATGTTTGTTAGCACTTAAAGAAAAATCAAAACTTAAAAAAATTGCTTATCTTCTCATATAAATCTTGAGATCGAATAAAGACATTGGCGCAAAATTTTGGACAACCTGTTGTTTAGGGTTTAACAATTTGATAGTTAGCAATTTGATAAATATTTAGCAATTTACTAATGGATTCCAAAATTTTAAACCTTTCTCTTCGTTTTGCTATACCTAGTAAATTGCTAATTTCCTTTTAAACACGTCTTAAAAATGACAGTTTGTAAAAATAAACAGAGCAAATTCGCTTAAACTGAACTATGAATTGGAATTCCAAATTGTTGACTGGACCATTTCATTAACTGCTCCTATAAGAATAATTGTACAGATGTCATATACATAGATTTAAGGTAGCAATTGTGATTTTAACTTCAGCAATTTGTTAAGAAATCGTAAGAAGATAAAATCGTTTAAAATTATGTATGTATGTAAATCATATTTTAAGCTCAGTAAATTCCGAAAAGTGGCTTTATTGTTTAACATTGACACAAAGTATTGTTCTAAGCCTTCGGTAAAATTTAAAAAAATCAAATCAATCAACGATTTGTTTACAGTAAAAATGAAATCCTACTGAAAATGCTAAACTAAATTGTATTAAAGTCTCCAATATCTCGAAAAAGAATAGCTTAAACTTCAGTTACGGATTGCATACTTTTCGAATTTCCTTAAATGACAATTTGTCTTATTGTAAAAAAATATTATTTTAAGTTATCTGTGTGGGTCGCAATGCTAGCCCGGTTTGTTTTTTCTTTTACTTGTTTTTAAATAGCTACACAATCATTATTTAAGCGGTACAATGCAAATTAATTATATCCCTCCGTTGATAGTAATCGTAAATCTTGTCATCATTGTCGTAGCATAGCTGAAGTTGCTCTTATAGATGTCGAGGAAAGAATCTGGAAGTAACAGTTCAACCAGTTTGTGATTAACCACAAACGGAACAGATTTTTTCTTTCAACTTTAGAATTTTGTGGTTACAAAAAGCAAAAGAAAAAAGAGAACAACACAATAATGAGAAAAACGCTATTAAAAATGTAATTTGTTATTTTCATTCATCCTGATCAGGGCCGTATATGTATAGACTTACTCTTGGGGGATGTTCCTGATACGCATGTTTATTTTAAATATTTTTTTTCATAATTAGCACATACTTAAAGGGTTTTGAATACCTTTTGCAATTGGCAAACAGGTTTTAAAAGAGATGTCGGTGTACATTGGTTTTGAATTCTTGAAATTAATTCTTTAATGATAGAGAAAAACCGAGTGTGGTTAGGCATTCCACATTCGCGTAGTACGGGTAAAGAACGAATATCTGTATTTCATAATACGAGCAAATGAAGACATAAACATAATACGAACGATATACTGATAGGCATTCCTAAAAGTATTGCGGTTGAATTGTTTAAGGGGAGGAGGGTAACTGTCTGTTTCATTAGAGCGTAGTCCGTCAGTACTCGTGGCGTGATGGCTAGTGCGTAGGACTGTCATGCCAGAGGTTTTAGGTTCAATCTCTGTGCCATCTAAAATTTTATTTCTTGTGAGAAATTGAATTCTTGTCATGAAAAGTGCTTTCTCAAATCAGGATCCGGCTTAAAACTGTAGGTCCCCTCCATTCCTGACAACATTACTCGCACACAAGAATGGTTGAGAGCTGTAAGTAACTAGGCCCTAGTTCTCAACGGATTGTTGCGCAACCTAATTTATTTGTATAATTCGTTAGAAAAAAGGGTGAAACAAGTAATTTTACGATGATGTTTGAGTTACGTAATTCAGTTACTGTTGTTATTGTCACCAAGCATTTTAAACCTCTTCGTCGAATTCTGTCCAAAAGGCTTAAGATATTGGAGCACCAATATAAAATATATTTATGGGATGGGATTCATTGATGCAAGTTTATTTATTGGCTTTATTGGTAAATACCGCTATCTGTCATATATTATGCACTCGTATATGAGGTTTTTGATAAAGCGTTGTTTCCGGTGCAAAAAGTAATTTCACTTGTATAACTCGCAACAGATTTAAGACTGTATACAATTTCCTCACAGTCGCAGCGTGGAAAAGATAATTCGTGGGTTCATGAAATATTATAAAAATAATTTTGATGTAATTAAATGGTTTAGTTTTTTTTATTTCAAAACCAATTTTTTAAGTTGAGTGCCATGCAACCACAAGAAGGCACGACTGTATTTGAAAACTCTCGTCGATGAGGCTAATACTGCAAATTCAAATTGAACAGAGTAGGTGTTATACCAACAAATGTAAGTTATGTTCTTGAAATTCATAAATGCGAAAACATTCAACTCACTCTAGGAAGGTTGGGTCGCTTCATTGTGCTTAAACAAAAAATATACAGGCATATTCACAGAATCTTTCATTTTCAACAATTGAAATTTTTTTTTTTTTATTTTGAGGCACATCTATAAACAAAAATTTTCTTGATTGTTTATTATCTAAATAACAAGAAAATACTTGCGTGATTCATTTTGAAACATCCTTAATATCCGTCACTTAATATCCGGTACGTTAGATCAATGAAAGGCATTCAATGAAAAACCCTAATTTCATAGTAAATTTTGATTTTGTACTGTCGTACAAACTTTGAAATTTCAAAATTTAGATCAACAGCTTTTTTTTTACTATCGATTATTCGTAAAATTATCATTCACAATCATTTATTTTGCTGTAAGATCTTATCGATAGGTGTGCCGCTAAAAAAATCACATATTACATCACATTTTATACCAATCACGTTTTCAATTTTAAACTTTAAAGTTGCATTTTTTTTTTTAAATAGAGGCACATTATCCAATTAAATTTTAATTGATTTATTGATTGATAGAGAATAATTTAAGCCTATAAAATACTACCAGAATCGATCGTTGAGAAAGTTACATATATAGAGAAAAAGATCAGATTTTAATATTTGTAAAAACGCAGGTACTCTAATTTAATTGCTTTGTACTATTTTTTAAATGGTAGCACACCTTTCTTTCGAGGTTTTTCTATCAGTGTATATTATAATTAATTATATATTAATGATGTTAAGTTGTTTCAAAGGTCGTTGAAATGTTTTTTGTTTATAAAACTTAATAAATTTGCATCTGGTACGCTTGAAATTTGCAATATTTAAGCCTATTTTGTATTAATTTTAATTAAAATTTTTTATCCAATCAAGTCACAAGTAGGTTACATAGTTGAAATAAGTCATGGTACGAAAATCTATCCACTTAGAAAGTACCAATTTCATTTCTAATGCTTAATATACTGTGGTAACATGAAAGTTAAAAATACTGTGGATATGCCTATATATGATATATTGAATGGGTAATTTTTTAAAATGAAATGCTTATAGGTTTTTTAGTTGTTTCTACCGCACTAAAGAAAAAAATGCATCATCTTTAACATACAAAATTACTTAATTTTAAAACTTTGATTCTATGTATAGAGGCCGTCCCATTATGACAATCTTTAGGTACGATGAGAGCTTGATCACGACAATAGAAATTATCACAACAGAAATAAATGTGTTTTGGAATTTGTTTTTACTCTGAAAGTAAGGTATAATAATACTTTGGTGGTCAAAAATGTATTTTATATTAAATAACCTATAAATTTTTACTTGCGACATGTAGGAACTATATGGCAAGTTTTGCATTCGTTATAATTTTCCAACTCAAGATTTTAATCAAACACGGATGGTAGAGAAGTCGACAAAAAAGGTATGTCTGCCTATCCTCTCCCCTACAACCCAGACCATTAACCCTAGAAAGATAATCATATTTTTTAGTGCGTGAAAGATAATCATACGTCTCAGAGACGTATGGCACTTATTAAGCGCGTTTAAAGATGACCATTGATGTTTTCATCATTATTTTGTATTTTAATTAATTATTTGGGTTATTTAGAGTAAAATGAATCAATAATTAACTACAAAAGAAGTAAAATTTGAGCATAATTGTAATTGTAATACGGCTTATAATTGAAAAGATATAACAATTTTTCCACGCGCCATACGTCCTGCAGACGTAGATTATCTTTCTAGGGTTAAGTTGATTGAGCTCAAACATGGGAATTAAGGTTTTAAGCAGATTCGCGTTTAGCGTTTTTTCATTTGTTTTAAGACAAAAAATAACAGTATTCCCTATACAAAATGTTTGTGTCAAAAATCGAAAAGTCAAATTTTCTCAAAAACGAACAGATAGATTTTTATTAAATTTTCTCAACATTTTGTTTCCTTAACTTGACTTCTATCCATAAAAAACAATTATTTGTATTTCTCCAAAAATGTACCCCCAACGGAATTGTTATTTTGTTTTTAAGTTTTCTTAAAAACTAATTGACACATTGTTGAAAGTCTGCTTTCTGTGAAATCAAGTGTTGTCGATCTGGACAATATTAACCCCACATTTTTCAAAATGATTTTCCAAATTTGCTGCCATACATTACATATTCATTCAATACTATTTTGAAGCTTGGAATTTTTACGGAACTTCGGAAGATTGCAAAAATCAAACCACTTTCTAAAAATGCTAAAGGAACTGAATATAGACCTATATCAGTTATACCCTACTTGTCTTAAGTCTTTGAGAGAATTTTGCAGATACAAATCAAAGCTTATATTACAGCAAACTCTTTTCTCACTCCAGAACAATCTGGCTTCCGGAAAAAGCACAGCTGTTCCCGTCATCTGTATGACGACGGATTTCAATTTTACTTCAGTTGGTATCATTGATTATCTTGGTCTGTACTGGTCTTACTAAAATGGTCTTTTCTTGAACCCTAAAAACTTAGAATGCGTAGTGATGTCTAAAAAGATTCTTGATCTCTTACTTTTCCTCAATTTTGTTAAGTAATGCACCCATTGAATATCTAGAAAGTGCTAAAAATCTCGGCGTTTAATTTATCCGCTCTCTAACAACCGTATCAATTTAGTTATTGGCAAAGTGTATAGTGCGCTTCGTACTTTAAGGGTAACCCAGTATTTTACACCAGTAACACGCATGTTGCTTGCCAGGACGTTGTTAATACCAATCTTAATATATGGTTCTGAATTATATTGCAACTGTAGTTATATGATAGTAAACGTAAACTTAATGTTGCTTTTAATAATATTGTTCGCTATGTTTTTGGCCTACGAAGATATGACAATCGTTTCAACTAATCATAATTCATAGTTAATTTAAAAAACCCTTTCTTTCAAATGTGTAGAAGGTTTTAACTGCTTGTCTACTTTTTCACTGACAAGTATAGCTTCCCATGAGTCTACTAACCGTATTTATTTTTGTTCCAAAAAAAAATAGTGGTTTGGACGCATGATTTCAAACTCCACGAATAGAGGTTGTGCTTCAAACCAGCCTGAATCATATCTATTCTTACATTTACAAAACATAAATTTAAATCAAGAATTTGAAGCTAGTGATAACATGGTTGTCGATGGCTCTAAAAATCCATTTTCTAGCACACAGCTTCATTAAGGACGTTCTAACAATAAGAAACGGTTTACATTAGAAAACAAGGAAACACATTTCACATTTCAACAACAAACTATTTTGTTCTTACTAGAATTATTATATTCATTATTAATTTAATAAAAAAAAACAGAGCGATGCGCACTTTCTGCCCTCTATCTCTAAAATGGTTGAGTGTATGAACAAATGTTTTAAACACAAATTTTAGTAAATTTGTATGCTTGATAATTATTGTGGTATACATGGTAACACAATTGAAGCTATAGAAACGAAAAAGTCACTAGATTGTATAAGACTTTTTGCACAATGATTATAACAACAAAAGGGAGGTATCCATGCACACATTTTCAGTTTAATTTCTGTCATTTTGAGATGAAATCCATATTTTAATCGACTAAAAGAGTTTTTAAGATTTGGCATTTCAATATTAAACTTTAAGGATTTGTATTGTAAGACCATAGCTACATTTTAATGTGTTCTTAAATTATTATTTAAATTTTGAAATGTAATTTTAACAATAAAATTATGTACCTATGTGCAATGAATAAAATGAGACCCATTTGACATGAAAGAGAACACTGACAATCATCTTTTATGCAATGCATTCCGTCGTTATGCTAATTTTTTATGACATAAACTGACTGCATAGTGGAATTGTCCCATATGCTTGAAAGGATTTTAAATAAAAATGTGTAGACAGAAATCCTTAGAGAGTAAGAAGTATAAGAGTTGTTGCTTATAACGTTGATATGTATTTGTTGGTTGTGCAGATAAATGTGAAGGATTTAATTTCAATTTAACAGATTTAAGTTATGAATATTTGGTGTTCCCAGATTATTAGTATGTTAAAGTACACATATTGATTTTAATTTTGAATCAGAAAGATACTAAATAAAATGTATAAAGTATGTTTTTAGACCAATGACGAATATAGTGGGGGCATAATTAATTTACTATTAATAATAACGTATTCTTAGTGCTTTTTTAAATAATACTACATAATATGCATTTTAAAAACTTTTTTTTCCAATTCGGTGCTACGAAAACAAAAGTCGAACTATCAATAAATTTCGTGGCAACAGATAACCAAAAGCTATCTTATCTGTGAACATGCCTCCCAGTCTTTTCCGGAGGAAATGAGTTCTTCCTTGCAAAATCATATTTTTTGGAGAAGAAATTTGTAATTTGCTTAACCCACCAAAACTGTGACTGTCTTTTAAACCGATTTAAAAAAACGATAACTATTTTTTCCACTATAGGTTTTTGCCTAACTTTTGATTATTTCAGAATATTTATTGAATATTAAGAGTGCGAAATAAAAGGGTTTTGATTAATAAAATACCATTTGGAACTAGCCAAAAATCATTTGTCAAAACTTTAATCTCTTGCCTATGTTCATTTGGCAGAGAACAAGAACAAGAGAACTTTTTATGGCCCGAATTGGAAGATATGGATGTGGACGGTATGTGGTTTCAACAGGACAGTACCACTTCCCACACAGCTAACGAAACTATTTCTCTTTTGCGCGACAAATTCAATGGCCGTGTTATCTCACGTGGTAGCGATGTTAGTTGGCCGGCCGCCAAGATCATGTCATTTGACACCGTTGGACTTCTTTCTTTGGGGTTATTTGAAGGAAAAGGTGTACTTCGATAAGCCAGCAACAATTGAAGAGCTGAAAATTGAGATAATTCGGCAAATTAACAGCATAGAACCATTGAATAATTACAAATAGAAGGGACACCGGGCAAATCCTGCTCTAGATGGCGACACTTATTTCTCAAATGCTCATAAGTCGCTAGTATCGCACGGCGAGTTATTGTATCTCAGTCTATCAAATACAACACCCAATTTTTCAGATTTGGTCCTTATGGGAAATTTACTCACAATTTGTTGTCGAGAAAGATAACGGAATATTGTTATTTAGAATAAAAAACAACAATAACAACTGTGTAGGTACATAATGTCTGTAAAAGTGTGGCATTCAAGGCCAAATCACGTTCGCTGCAGAAAGTGTATTTTGAAGGTTTGTTTTTCTTTTTTAAATTTCGTTCTCAATCATAAAACGAAAATGATTTTGGTGCTTTTCGGTGCATTCGACATGATGATGTTTTGTGAGTTTTTCTTCAATTTCGTTATTAGTTTGATATGGGTTGGGATAGGTTTATTTTTAAATTTCTTTTTTTTTTCTGAAAATAGGGACAGTGGACGAATCATACTTTACTACAAAGTATAGGTACATTGCCAATGTACATACATAAGCATAGGTAGATATATTGTTTAGGCTAATGTTAGGTAGGTACCTAATTAGTAATTACTTATAGGTATGTATGTAGGTAGGTATTCATATGCACAAATGGAGGTTAGTAGGTTAATATGAATATAGGTACATATATGTATATATATACACATATGTATAGTATAACATAATTTGGGGGCGTACCTACCTGTTAGATTTTTGAACTATTTTAGTACCGAGTATATTTTTGGCAGATTTCTTTGCTTTAAACAAAACTGTCGGCTGAAGAAAAAAAGATACCTATAATCAAAGTGGAGTAAAAAAGGATTCTTAAAGCCTACTGTTAAGATTTACCAGTGCACTGCGCGTACACAAGTAACATACAATTTCTACTCGAGTTGTTGAAATTTTTTATACCTATAGGTACATTTTGTGGTAGGTATACATACATATGTAGCTTTAAGAATTATTTTCTTACTTTGTTTTTGCTTTTACGTATTTTTTTTTTTTGAGATATTGTTTTGCTTTAGGTTGCCGGTGGCATGGAAGTAGTTTCGACGTTTAGCAGTTTTTGTAGTCGCTTTAATTTTAACTTTACATAGGAAGTTGTTGGTCCGATTTGTCGAATTGAAAAATTTGACATTTCTCGACGTTTCAAGATCCCTAGAGTCGAAATAAAAGATTTTTAGAGAGATGCCTGTGCGTGCGTTTGTACGTACTATGTTCGTTTGTCCGTACCATCACTAAGTTTTTTTTGTCGTCCATACCTCAAGAAGCAGTAGAGATATCGACTTCATCCCAGCCTCTTTTTATAATAATGTGTTGCGCCAACAACAACAACATAAGGTACATATATATTATGGTGTTATATTATGTTATATTTAAAACATACAGTTTTGAGTTTTTTCTTGAGTTAGGTAAGTAATGTACTAACATACCTATACCTAGGGTATCTTGTTGAACCTTCGCCGATTTATGTTGTTTATCAATGTTTTGATTAACTTCAAATACTTTGTAGGTAAAGCAGACGATTTTAAGTAATTTTTGTTTTGCTTGAAAAAAACTGTAAATTGAACAAACCACATCAAATTATAGTTGCAACACTTTACCAAAACTCTTAAATAAATAAACAATATATAATATAAAATTTAATTCAAGTCTCTAGCGTCATTGGTTCATGAGATATTTAGGTTTAACCAAAATTTTCACCTTTTTTTAACTGCTATGGTAAAAAAACCACCCACGCAATTTTCTTGAGAGCCCTTTCTGCATCTTTCTGCCTTATTATCTGTATAACAAAATTTATTTGAAGTCGATATCTCTTCTGGTTCTTGAGCTATGGACGACGAAAAAAACGTCGCGAACGTACGGACATACGGACGTACGGACGTACGAACGTACGTACACACGCACGCACAGACATCTTTCTAAAAATCTTTTATTTCGACTCTAGGGACCTTGAAACGTCGAGAAATGTCAAAATTTTCAATTTGACAAATCGGACCCATTACAATAACTTCCTATGGGAAGTTAAAAATAATTTATTTGATTTAAGTTAGACATTGCAAATTGTAAAAAAAGTTTCAAGAAATACTAATGCATTATTTATGTGCATATATAAGTACTATGTACTAAATAAATTATATGTGTTTCAGTTTATTTAAAAACCTTCAAATGGCTTTACCTACTGAAGAAATTTATTTTTTGAGTTAATATACAACATGCACTTGGCCATATCGTACTAACATTCACAAAACTATGTATATTCGTAAAATGGTATATCTGCCAGTACCGATAAAAAAATTCGTGAAAAAGTAGTTGCAAATTTTTTATTTTGAACAACAAACCTCCAAGTAAACGATTTGGTAAATCAATTTAACCAAATCTCCAAAACAAAATTAAAATAGTAGGTAAGAACAATTTTTTACACACGAAAAATTAATACCTAGTATCTTTTCAAATACCTACCTAACATATTAAGATGTAGGTATACCTATTCCTTTTTTTATGGCGACACAAAAACATTATCCCTTTTAACGCGTACATAATATTATCCCAAAAGGACTTTTTTAATCCCTTTTGACTTTGTATACACAAACCTTTTGAGAATTTAAATTAGCATATACAAAAACCAATATCATGAAAATGATATTCAAGCTACTAATAGTACTCACTGGGTGCTCATAAGTCGCATGGTCGTTTGAGCAATGTTCGGTGTCCACTTCTATTTGTAATTATTCAATGATAGAACCTTAATTATGCCTCAGCGCCATCGAAAATTTGGAAAATCGGATGGAGGTGTGCCACCGAGGCGGGGCGGCTATTTTGCCGATATTTTGTTCCATACATAATTGAACCATACAAATATTATCATAATACAAAAAATTACGATAATTCCCTAAATAATTTGTGTTTTATTCAAAATTAACATCGGCCCTTAAAATTTAAATTTAAAATTAAAAAAAGGTATATCGGGGCTTTTATTGATAGAAAATAAAAACATTACAATGCTAAAAGAGATTTAAAACTGATTTAGATTGATAAAGGCTTCGAATGAATTTCATTTCAGCAATTGGAGGAAAAAAGTTACATTACTTTGACTTTAAAATCGTTAAAAAATATAACGGTTAATGGTCATAAATGTCATATCAATAACAATTCTCGGGATGTTAAGTTTAAATCATCAGGACACTTCCATTTTACTAGAGAAAGTTCAAAACACATAAACTGTTGAGTTTTAACAATAATACTAAATGTATGTACCTACTTTTTAAATAAAAAAAGAAACAAATAATGTTGCCTTTTTATTAAAAAATACTCTTCCAACTTTATCGGTAGTGTATCGAACTTATTTATGCATAGTTATGCCTACGGTAAGGGTATGTATATTAAGTTAATTCGCTTACTCTCATATCATGCTTTACATAAGTATTCGTTCAAAGATATTTGCACCTTTTCAATCAAGTTACATGAAGACAGGTGTACGCATTTTTGGTTCAATTTTCATAAATTGAATAATATATTAAGTTAAGCACGACCTTTAAACGAATCAGTATACGTTCTTCCTTCTAGTTAACACATCCTTACCTATACGTGTTGAAATATAAAAAAATTCATTCCATAAAAAGAGTGAATTTTCTACCATCGATATATTTTTTCTGCATCGTTTTTCGTGGTTTTCAGGCATCACTCTTTCAGTATGTTTTACTGACAAAAAAAATCAAAACACAACAAAATTAAATTGGGAGGATTTCAGTTTCAGCATTCCGATAAAATCAAATTAATTTCCATCCTTTTTGAATGTTATATGACTATTTCGAATTTTTGAGGTCTCTTGAACACGAAGGGAAGCTACTTTTTAAATGTATTGTGTGTTTGGTATTTGCTTGAATCGACATAATAATGAAATACACATCATAAATTGCATAATATATAATATAAATATAAAATATGTTTAACATGATGAAATATATATTTTCCAATTGAATTATTTGTAGGAAAAAAAAAGTATTGACAAAATGGAAATACGGTCTATAGACAAATTCAGACAGAAAACGTCTACGTCTCACCCAGAGTTAGGATGATAAATTAATGCACAACTATATCTGTAGCTAACTCACTTCGTTTGCATTTTAAAGTCTTGCACTACTAGGAAATAGAAAAGATTTATTTAAATCGGTTACAGCTTTAATTGAAATATATGTAAACTAAAGTCGCGTGAAGTTCGCGCGAATAGAATAGAATAGGGGCACTAAATTGTGTTGCGTTTTTCATTTAAATGTTAGTGAAAGTTTAAGCATAACCGCAGCCTTCTTATATTTAAAGTTATTCTTTGTTTATGTTTTTACACATTAAGCGTCTCTGATTTAAAGGTTATATATTTTCTTCTTCTTGCAGAGAGACCATCTTATGCGATTAGTAAAATCCAATCCAAGAAGGAATGTTTATACGCACTTCAACTTTTCCATATTATGCAACTACTATAATGAATGAATGCGAATAAAACCTAACCATCCTAAAACAACAATGGAAGATATCCTGACTGGCGGAAGTTCGAGTTTAGGAAAACTTACAAACCACAACATCGAATCTAAACTATACTACAATGCTCTTCTTTATTTAAATTATTCCAAGGGCACTGAAGACCAAAATGAATCTCCTTTAACAAGTCAAGAAAGCTATCATGTTGTGTTGAAATTTAAAAATCACACAACCAACGAATACGATCGAGAAATACAACATTTTGGAAACTATTCCTGTGATAGCATAGACGATGATGACAGTGATGACCTATCAGGCTGGTCCAGTGGCTACTTCAAGTTTTGCGTATATCTGCTTTACATATCCATTTTTATATTTGCACTTCTAGGCAACGGAACGGTTTGCTTCATTGTGCAATCAACGCCCAGAATGCGGACTGTGACGAACTTTTTCATTGCCAATTTGGCTGTTGGTGACATTCTTATGTCAATGTTTTGTGTACCCTTTTCGTTTGTTTCGATATTGATTTTAAATTACTGGCCATTTGGAATTGTCCTTTGTCATTTAGTGAATTATTCGCAAGCAGTGTCTGTGTTAGTGAGTGCATATACTCTCGTAGCTATAAGTATTGATCGGTATATAGCAATCATGTGGCCGCTGCGACCGCGGATAACAAAAAGGTAATTTTCGATTTGCACAAATAAATATTAATTTGTTTAAGTTTAAAGTTTTGTTTAGTTTTCAATGCAATTAACATTTTTCTTAGTTGGATGATAAATAAAGTAAACCAAATTTTTTTAGGCGGTTAATGTTATATAATATAATTATTTAATTCAGGAGTAAAACACATCAGGTTACAAATAACAGGAGAAAAAAGAATATTTTTCTTATTGGCTATTTAATAGATTTTTTTAAAGTCTTGAAACAAAACATTCCTTGAATCGAAAATAAGATTAAATTATTTCACAAACAAATTTTAATTATTTTGAATAAAAAAATACAAAAAAAAGTCAATTTTCAATTAATTGAAACAATTTGAATAACAAATGATATTAGACCTAGAGCCGGCAGCAAAACTTGGGAGTGGAGCGATAACCAAAACTCCTATATGTGAATGTGTCGATATACGCACCAATGTGTCAAATTCAACATTCTGGCAGGTTTTTTTCTCAGCCTTGGTCAAGGGTAAGCGTTCGAAAATTGACACTTTTCAGATTTTGCGATCGAAATAGTAACCACATGGGTGATACATAAAAAAACATCAGAAAAAATCCGCTGATTACAAAAATTGTGTCGAAAACGTTTTACTTTCAGCCTTCTGCTTGCCAGACGCATTTTAAGCTTTTTGAAATGCATTTTAAAACAAACCCCGCTAACTTTTTTTCTTTAACTTAAAACCATAATAATGGTATACCAAAATATCAGAAAACTTCTGTTGATTACAAAAATGTACATATGTCCAAGAGTGTAGTGCCCGTGGCATGATGGTTAGTGCGTTGGACTGTCATGCTTGAGGACTGTCATCTAAAGTTTTTTTCACGGGTACGGGTAAATAAGCCGTTCGGATTCGGCTTAAAACTGTAGGTCCCCTCCATTCCTGACAACATTACTCGCACACAGGAATGGTTGAAAGTCGTAAGTCACTAGGCCCTAGTTCTCAACGGACTGTTGCGCCACCTAATTTATTTATTTAACATATGTCCAAGACGTTTTGGTTGCAGCCTACTGCTTGCCAGACGCTTTTTATAGTTTTTCAAATTCATTTTTCAACTCAAGACCTCGATAATTTTTTTTATCGGATATGTAACCAAAAGAATGATTAATCAAAAATCAGAACAAAATTTCCTGATTACAAAAAAAGAGTATCGAAAACGTTTAAATTTCAGCCTTCTGCTTTCCAGACGAATTTTAAGCTTTTTCAAATGTATTTTTTAACTTAAGACCGTTATAAATTTTTTCCTCTTTCAAAACACTTCTCCTGATTAGAATAAGCATCTAAGATTCTAAGACGATCGAATTGTCTGGAACATTGAGGAACTTGAGTAAATGGATATTTAAAAATTTCTTTTATATGAATTTTGGATGAACTCTCCTGATGTAATAAAAAGAACCCTTCCTATCAAATGCCTAACCATTCTTATTTCTCGAATTTTCCACATGCAACTGTCTTGTATTCCTTGTATTCTGAACGAAAATTTAGAATTTTGTTTTCAAATCTCTTGGAATCGACTTTGCACTCATTTAAAAATGTGTCGCGTTTTTTTTTCTCCCAAAAATCTTCAAATTGCGCAAACACTTTTCGGTGGGCTGGGATGCACATTAACCAGTGCAGATTTTAAAAAGTCTATCATTTTGCTCACGTGTTGTATCCGAAAAAGGATTACTGACACTTTTTAGATCTCGCGGCAATCAAAACGTCTTGGAGACACTTTTTTGTAATCAGGGACATTTTTGTAATTTTCTGATGTATCACTCATGTGTTTATCATTTCAACCTAAAAATCGGAAAACATTCCCATTATTCCCATTTTGCCAAATCTGCTAAACATACAGTTTGTTTAAGAGTTTGTCTCCATCATTTTTCATACGCCTTACTATTTTAGAGGTAGATTTTTTAACTCTGGACAAATTCCTGATTTTTGTTTATCTTAGTCTTAAAACAATTTTTCCAGTTCATATATCGATGTTAATTTTTAGTCATAATGTGTTTACTTTCCGAACAGACCTCAGTGTTTTTGTTTAATCTAGATGCAAAAAGAACCGTGTTCATTTATTCTCTACAAAAAATCAAACATTCTTTTAATTAAATGCAGTATGCTATTCGCTTCCTCTGAAGTTCTGTGTATCCTTTCCGGGATGAAACATGTGGTCTCGTGGATGTTTGCCATTCAAATGAAAACCACTATGTATTTCAAATTCCTTTCTCTTACACGAAGCGAAAGGACGCAAACCAAACTGTGACCATAAAAAACGACATCAACTTTGATCAATGTATTCAGCGGTTTAATTTCAATCTTTATGAAAAGAAGTAAGCAATATTCTTTTAACCAACCGTATATAGTTACGTAAAATAAATGTAAAATAATGAAGAATGTGGAATAGTAAATTGAAATTGTATTAAACTTATGTTGGGCAAAATTGAAGAGTAAAGCTATTTAATTGAAAACGAGTCTTTCACTTACATTATTCCTTTGTTTTCAATTCGAAGTTTGATCTAAATAAAAACAATAGTAAGAAAATAAAACCAAAACAATTAAAATTGTAATGTATTGACTCATTTCATTTTATATATTAACACTAACCAGTGCGAAATGATGAAAAACAAAATATACGAAAAACAAAAGTTTTAAAAGGTCAAAGGAACGAAAGGCATACATAGCTACGAAAACTAAGAATACGAAAAAACCCAATGTACGGCAACCGAATATACCATACACCCAATATGCGAACACAATTATATGAAAACCAAACGTTAAAATAAAGCGAGCTACTCATAATAAGCGATTTTTTAACCAGGATGTGTAATCCGCGATTGATTTTAAAAATAAATAAAGACAACGACGTATTGATTTAATTTTGATGTATTGTGGTTTTAATGTTAACTAAAAACTGCAAGAATTTTGTTTTGGGTTTTATGTTTAAAATTGTACTATACAGGAGGTCATCATCCCAAAAACAGTTCTTACATCTATTTACAATCCTTTTTGAAAGGGAAAGGAGGAACAACTATATTTTAGAAAATTCTCTACTACCCTACTCCGGTTACTGCCCCGCAGATTTGAGGAAATGAGACTAGTCGAAAGCATTCTATTTTGATGTTTATACCTGTAGTTTACGATTTAATTGAAAGAGGAAAAAGAAAATGGCCATCGTTTATGGGAACCGCTCATTTTGATTAAATACAAGGTATCGTTGTAGACTTGGGGATTTTAGCAGGTCATCTTGATCTGGATTCTAATTTTAGGTTTTAGTCCAATTTACTGGGCAAATGCAATTTTGGCGAGGCAAATTTTACCAAGGAACCCTAAATAAAAGACAAACATTGATGCAAAATTTTAAACAACCTATTGATAAGGGCTTATCTAAGTAGCAATTTACTAGCGACTCCAAAATGTTAAAGCCAACAAGGTAAATTAAAATTCATTCCCTTAATTAAAAAAGGCCATCTGAACATGTCTATGTGGTGACAGTTTGTGAAAATAAATATAGCAAACAAACTTAAACGGACCTATTAATTTGATTCCCTTCCGGAACACTTGACCATATCTTCTTGTTACGAAATAAGTTTTTAAAATGTGTAGCCCACGAATTATAAAAAAAATAAACAAATGTACTTTTTCAAGTAATATAGTCAAGAAATTTTGTCTAGGATAATGACAGAAGCCATAGGGATTTACAAAATTGCTAAAAGTTAAAGTGGCCATTCAAATCAATTATCACCCGAAGAATTTTTCTCTCAAAGCATCCTTAGACGTTTTCACCTTTCTTTCACTAGGTCCAAACCTCAGCGCCAAAAATAAGAACCGTGAATGTTAGTGTCTAATAGAGGGTGACTTTAGATGCTCCAGAGAGGACTGTACTACTCAATCGCCTTATAAGTCCAAAAAAAGCAGAAATTTGCAGAAGTTTTTCTTAGTTTGATTTCAGTGCTAGCCGGCAAACGTTGAATGCCGCAATGTTTCATGACTTTCGTTGTCTTACAGGTATTTTTACAAACAATGTTCTGTCGAATTAGCCAGTTATAATTAACCCCTTGTTTAGGTTTCTATAAGGATATCCATTATCCATACCCGTACCTTGGCTACAACTAGGTAGTGGTCCATTCACAGTTGATTGGTCAGGAGATTTCCATATCCCCTTGTGGATATTGAGATGTGTGAACTACGTACTAGTTACCAGAACAGAACATCTCACTCCCCAGCAAAATCGATCAGCCTTAATCCGTTGTTGGAGGTGATATCATGCAGGCTGTATTCCCCGATTGTGCCACCAAAGATGTATTCTCTTCCTTTCCTAGCTTGGCGGTAAAATCTCCTAAAACTATTTTAATGCAATAGCCAGGACACTGCTCATATGTCCAGGAGCTCGTATATAATGTCTTTGTGTCCTCTGTGTACCCGCATATGATACTTTTGTTGGCAAATTTAACCTTGATGCGGATTGTCGTTTCTGCTAGTTGCTGGACGTGGTACGTGGTCTATTAAGCGAAGATTCCACTTTCAGATTCGAGGTTCGTTGTCCTTATATCATCTGCTCGATTCTTCAACATCATCAGTAATTCCGTCCGTGTCCAAGGCTTGTTGGTACTTTGCAAATAAATAGTAAGCAGTAGGCCAGTAGCGAAGTCACCCCAACAGCACAGCCCCCAACCTGATTGGCCACATCCCTAGTACAACTCCAAGGACCGCAATCCAGATAAACTCGAAGCATCAAATTCCACACGGTTTCTTATACATTGTACAGAGTGGTGTAGGGTGGAATTTAATGAGCTTATCATATTTTTTGTACCAGTTCCACATCCCAATAGGGGGATGTGCGTCTAGAAACAAATATGAAAAGCTATGTGCGCACTCTGCAGGGAAAAATAATTGGATTAGAATTTGGAGGCCAGGAGATCATTTATCAAAATGAGGAGGAGGATCGGAGACAAAATGCAGACCTGAGACCAGCATTTATATTGTGTGTTTTAAAATTGAAAAAGAACATTTCTAATTATTTCACTGTTAGGTAAGATGAACCACGAGGTCAACAGTGGACCTATTGCTACGTCACGTCTCTTAATGGCCGAACTGGAGGCCATTAAGAAGCTTTTGTTCCTCAATATAGTTTTTAAGCGTTTCCATGAATTTGAAAAGAAGGGACGTTCATGAAATCGGTCGATAATTTGAACAGCTGTTTTCAAGGTACGCAGAACAATTCAAGAAGAAAAGGTTAGATGAAAAAGCTTACACGGGGGTTTGCTAGCCTGGAAGAACATGTTTTCAGAATAATAATGAGTTTTCCTTAGTTGGTTTCAACTTTATAACCTCTTAGCAGCTCAAAATGAACCATGGCTTAGCTTAAATAACCAAAGCACTATGCGGTGCGAGTACGATAACTTGGCTGCCAAAATTTGATAACTGTTTTTTACATTATCTCAAGTTTTCACTTCAAGTCCGTTTGCGAATTCTGACTGAAGTTAAAGATAAGGTTCATGTTTATACAAATAATTTATGAGAGAATCGTATCAAATGGCAATACTCTTATGTCATCTTATACAAGGTTGTGAACCAAATGTTAAATGGGTTGGGTTCGACATCCCGGTTTTTATATTCCCGTTTCTTAAAATCCCGATTTTAAAATCCCGTTTTTTATAATCCTGCTTTTTATTATCCCGATTTTTTATAATCCCGCTTTTTGTAATTCCGTTTCTTATAATCCCGTTTTTTATTATCCCGATTTTGCAATCAAAACTAGTTGTTTAATTTTAAAAAAATCGCGCGATTTTTTAAAAATTAAACAACTAGTTTTGATTGCAAAATCGAAATTATACAAAAATTAAAACAAATTAAAAAATGAGGTATTTTTCTTGATTCATTTTATTGTAACCTGTAAGAAATAATATTCTTTTAAAACAAAACAACAAACTCAAATTAAAAATTAAAAAAGTCAACGATAGTGGTAAGACCGTTATCGGGAGGTAGATTTACTGTAAGATGCATTTTGTTTGTGCAAGAATTAATTTTGTAAACAAAAATTATTGTTTAGGTACAGTAAAACAAAACAAATTACGATATTATTATACAGTGCATTCTCGATTATCGCAACTAATTAAAACAAGGGTGGTTGCAATGACCGAGGTTGTTGCAATAACCGAGTAAATATTTTGTTATACATTTCTTCATTCGAAATGGATTCGTTCACGGAAATTTCATTGAAGAAAGTTGATATAGATGCTACGACCGCTTGTTCATTGATATTTTGAGCTCGAACTGTACTCAAAGGTAGCTCATTCTTATCTTCCCAATCATTATCAGAGGCCCTCAACACATTCCAACATTCTTTTATTGGATCTGTCTGCAATCCATTCCATGCGTTGGATAGAAGGCAAATTGCACTTCGAAGGTTAAATGCTTTTATTTTTAATTCAAGGTCTGATCCCTCACATCCAACTAAGAACGCTAATAGACTTTTCTTGTAGTGCGATTTTGTTAAATTTATAACGTTCTGGCCTGAAGAATAGCAATACAATTTGCCGGAAAACACATAGATAAGTTGCACTTATCGAGTCAATTTTTTTCAAGAGTTGCTATTACCGCGTCAATAATGATAAAAATTCAGCTGTTGCAAAAATCGAGGAGTTGGTTGAATCGAGAGTTGCGTTAATCGAGAACGTACTGTATATTAGTTTTGTTTGTAATTATTATATATTTTCAAGTAATTTAACATTCTCCTATTGTTATTCAGTTTAATGCACGTATTTTGAAAAAAAAACGGGATTGTCGGGATTTGACGGGGTTTTAAAAAGCGGGATTGTAATTGATCGGGATTTTGAATAAACGGGATTTCAAAATACGGGATTTCAAAAAATCGGTATTTTAGAAGACGGGATTATAAAACTTTTTTTTTGGGATTTTTTAAAAACGGGATTTTAAAAAGCGGGATTCCGATAATTTCTCATTTTAAATAATTAAAAAAAAAAACAACTAATAAAAGCTATAAAATAAAGTAGGTTTCCATTTTAAACTCATAATCCTATTAAGGATTTCGTATGCGATTAAATAAAAAATTATAATTTTGAGTTATATTGGTTTAAAATTGACAAAGTGATTTGGAACTCAGATTTAATATTGTCATTTCAGATATGCTAAATGTATAATTGCTGCTGTGTGGCTGATAGCACTAATGACTGCCTTCCCTATTCCAATTGTATCTAAACTAGCTCAACCTGATATGTGGCATGTGCAATGTGAAAGGTTTGTAAGAATTTAAACTTTTTTTTTAGCTTTATCAGTGCTATTTATTTTAGATACATTTGTCATGAAGATTGGCCATCGAGTGATCAAAATTTTTATTACACAATAGCGTTATTAACATTACAGTTTGTTATACCTTTGAGTGTGCTAATTTTTACTTACACAAGAATAGCAATAGCGGTTTGGGGAAAACGGCCACCAGGTGAAGCCGAGAATTCAAGGGATCAAAGAATGGCAAGGTCGAAGAGAAAGGTAAGCTTAGTTGTTTTTTTTTCGAATTTATAACTCTTTCTTGCAATAAGAACTATGCAAAACGGTGAAAAACGTATTGTTCTTTGGTGAAAAGCAAAACGCAATAAAGGAATATCTGAGTGGAGATCTTTTGGAGTGAATATATGAATGTTGTATGGCGGTGAAGATACAAAAAGATCAAAATTTTTCATTAAAATGAACTGAATTGTTGGCATTTAAATGTGCTCTTATCCCGAATTAGCTGCAAATCACTTCCCCTCAAACTTGTGGTGTTCCTAGCTAGACGTAAAGCTGATAGGGGAATTTGGTGCTATTTTTGGGCTCCTTATTTTGAGGAACTCCGGTTGGATTCTTAATTGCTAAATGCAAATCCTATTTATTCTTACATCGAGAGTTTGACAATTTAATTCCCAATGATATTTTCATAGTTTTGATCGTCGCTCCTTTTAATAAAATTAAACTCTTTAATTAAATTTCGTTAGTAAGTCTGCCTTTTCATGCTCTCACGCTGAACCAATTTGAATGAATAAGAATAATAAAGAAAGAGAATTTTCTGTAGACTACCTATGCGAATTGTGTTATTTTTCCTAATACAAATTTATAGAAATAGAAAGCTTAACGTTTTTACGCCGTCAAATATGAGATCCCTCCACATGGTATTATTAATCATAATTATATCTGTTTATTTGGGACTGAATTTTCATATTGTTTATGTATTTTCTTTTTGTTAAATAATAAGACCTACAATTATTTTATGTTTATAACAAAATGTGAGATTGCATCCCAATAACATACTTTAAAATAAAAACTTCCCAACTGATCGGAAATTTAATGAATGAAAACTTGTTTTGGTAATAACGTTTGATGTTTATCGAAGCACTTATCTTCTATGGTAAGGTAGAAAATTTAAAGTTTTTCAATTTAGAATTATACATAATATAATACAAATACAGTCGACTCCTTCTAAGTTGAATTTCTCTCTAACTCGAACTTTTCCGCCATATTTTTGCTTTCCCCTGTATTTTCCATACAAAAACTATCGTATTATTCAAACTCCCTCTAACTACGTATAACTCGAAAAAATTCTTTAGATTATTCGACTATTTGAAATCCCTCTTAGTCGATTTTTTTCTTATGTGTAAACGTTAACAGAAAATTATAAAATTCAAATTTTACAAAAGTTAGCTCTAAAGAACTTCACTATAAGTTTGGTAGGTAATGCATTCTTCATGTGAGAGAAGAAAATTGAATACATTAGATCTTTTAACGAAGATTAAATTAATTGAAGAAATTGAGAAGGGATTTGAAAAGAATTGCTGAAGGTTTTGGAGTTCCCAAGAGTACTCTTTGAAAAATTAAGAACTCAGCAAGGTTATGCTTATATAAGTGGACACTTTAAGCGGAACAAAGTTTGTGAGTATGGAAGTTTTGATAAAGCTGTTTTCAAATGGTTTGAAAGTATGCGTGCTAATAGTTTACCTGTAAGCGGTCCAATCTTAAAAAAGAAAGCGCTGGAATTTGCAGACAGTTTAGGATTTCCTAATTTCAAGGCATGTATGATGGTTGGCTAACCAGATTTAGAAAAAAGTTTGTTTGGTGAAAGTGTTCTGTTCATTATAATAAAACCAATCAATGGAAACAATAGATTTCAGAAGTTGTCCTAGGACTTAAACTGGATGACATTTTTAATATCGATGAAACAGGTTTTTTTTTAGCAAATGTTTTCCGACACGTACCTTGTGGAGTAGAGCAAAAATCTTCGGTTTTTAATAAAATAAAATCTTTTATTATGTAGCCAACCAACGTTCTTGGATGACAGTAGATCTTTTTACTAGTTGGGTTTTAAAGCTCGATGTAAAGTTTGGACAGTCAAAGCGCAAGGTATTATTCTTCATCGATAACTGCCCTTTTTACCCAAAACAAGTCAGGGATAAATTAAAGTTTATTAAAACATGAGTATTACCTCCCCCCCAACATGGGCATTATAAAAAAGGTCGTTATAAACGCCGTTTACTTACCAAGATCTTAAGTGTTTGGGAAACCAAAAAAGAGGACTGTAAGATAACACTACTAGACTGTGTAACTCCTTTGACAATTGTTTTAAAATCAAAATTATATCAACGAAATGCCACAAAATAATTTAATCAATGTAAGTGAAATATTGCGAAGAGCGATTGAATTGACAGAAGACGTAACAGATTAGGTTCAAAACAACCTTTTCCAAAGAGAGTAATTAAATAAACGGGTGAATATTTCAGACAATATTATATACATATGAATCAAAAATTACTATTTTTTTTAAATAATTTTGTTGGGGCAATAATAATTAACAGTAATGAATTAACGAGCCACAGAAGTAAGAAGCTTTTGTTTATTTATTTAATGTATGTATTTATTGATTGTTATCTTTCTTTTATTCAATACAAAAAATATACTAACTTCTCTAACTCGAATTTTTTTAAAAACTCCCTTCAACTCGAACTTATTATGACATTCCGTGAAAGTTTTACTTAGAGGGAGTCGACTGTACATACTTTCATAAACTTTAGTACTTAGACTTAGAGGAAGTCGACTGTACATACTTTTATAAACTTTAGTATGTTGCCAACAAAATCTGAAGAAAATTATACGAAAACTATTCCAACCTAAGAATGGAGTGTACCCATGTTACCGTGTTTGGTTTGGCTGGTTTTTATTTGTGTTTAAAAAATTCTGAAATCAAAAAGTTTAAAACTTAAATACGCTTTTCGTTGAAGTTAACCATGGCCAATACAAATACACAGATAGAAAGAAAAATCCATGCTTATTCATTGGATTCATTTTGATTGTAGGATAACAAAAAAACATGTCTTTAATATTTAAACTTTTCTATATCATTTCAATTTATTTAATTAACCACTTTCATTGTTCCTTTCATATATTTTCCTTTGCTCTATAATCGATAGTGGAGAAGAGTAGTGTAAACTTTATATTTTATGCCTGTCACCAAAAATAATTTGAATGAATGATAAAAATCATTAGAACTGACAAAATGGAATTACAAAAGCACTTAAGTTAACTGTGAAATATAAATAAATTAAGAAAGTCTAATGGAATTCAACACTTTCACCAAACACCCACCCAAAAGTATAATATTCGAAGCCCTTTTATTATACAAACTATATGAAAATGTATATATGTATATGTATATATATATTAGCAACAATGATTAACAGGATATAAAAATACTACAAAGAGAGCATTGAGGATGGAATCAATACAGATTAAGAATTAGATTATAAATTTCAATTACATAGTTGACATTTTCTGCATCTGCAAAAAAACCATCATTTCAATTTTGATTTTTTAGAAACTTCAATGGGTCCTTTTAAAATAAAGATTACAGATTGAAAAATTAACTTAAAAAGTTTCAATAAATAACACAGTCGAAAGACGCATTGAATACTTGAATGCTTTTCACGATGCACTTCACACTTTTCATGACTTCTTAACGCTTTGTTGACGAAACTATTAACTATTATGTAATGTAAATTAATTAAAACAATCTATTTTATTTATTACTATAAATTAATTTCTTTATTATTTTGACACAATTCTGGGTTTCAACATGTAACCACCGGTCATCAAGGGGTTAAAGAAGTTATTGCATAACATTGCTTTTCGCATTTTGGTTAAATAAAAGGCTATCCTTTAATCAAATCTTTGTTAGCGTCAAAACTTAAACAAAGCCAGCACCAAAAACTGTACATACAAATAAAACCTCCTTGAAAAGAAAACTTACACCGGCTATGGAATGTTAAACTCATTAAAATTATATTTATGAGTTCCAAGGGACCGGACCGGACGTTTGAAACCATACCGCATTCTTCTCAATTTTTGTGTTCTGCTATTAATAGGGGCCATGAATTGTATTAAGCACTATAAATAATGTCATCACTGGTATAAGTTGGCGATGTCCGAGTCCGCGTACTTGGAGTTTCATTGATACATAATACAAAAACAATATGTTGCATCTTTGTGGATATATGTAATGGGATTGAACAAAAATAATTGTGAAAGATGCCCCTTGCGTTAAACCTAACACCACCAGTTAACGTCAAATGAAAGCGAAAGTTAAGTGCATTTTTTACATTTATTTTAGAGACGCTGCCAGTTGGAGTTGTGCATGACTTCTGCAACATCCGCATAAAAAACGAAGAATGTAACTGGTTGGAACCCGTTTTAAATTTTTTTTTTTCAATTTAATGGTTTCGCTTCTCTTAGTTTCTTGGATAGCCACAACTTTTTACCTACTACATTTTGCTAGAATAGTGAGGATGATGTGCAAGATTTTGCGCACTTATGGTCTGGATTTGTTTTGCCAATTTAAGGCGCTAACAATTAACCTTTAACTAAGAAATGTACATACAAATATTGATGCTAGTTTTGTATGTAAAGCCATGCACAGAGAAATAGCACATCTGATAGAACAAACATTGAAACAAAAATTTCCGCAATGGTAAAAGTATTCTGAATATTTTTTTGTTGTGTTATATTGGCAGCAATTGAAACAACAATTAAAAATGTAATCTAGCATTATTACCTACGGGTTTTTGTTGTTTCATTTTTATGTCTTTACAGCTTAGTAAAGTATGGAGAGAGAAATAGAGCAGTCATACATTTCCATTAGTTACGCCAAAAACTTGCTCACTTTGATTGTTTTACAAAAATTAAGAAGGTTTACACAAAATGGGCCGAAACGAAAATCGGTCTCCAGAAAAAAGGAGTAACCTTCGATCTAAGTGAACAAGGTAATACCAAAACTAAAATTTCACAATTGTTGAAATGTTCAAGGAAAATGGTGTACAATGCTGTCTTACAGTTAAAAGTAAAAAACAAAATTCGAAAAACTTTTACGCGTTTTGAAAGAACCACCATGAGAAAGAGTAATATCGACACATTTAAACCATCCCCTATCATCATGACCAAAATCAACGCAGAATTCAACTTAAACATTTCGAGTAGGCTTTTAAGAAGGTGATTAAATACTGAGATGCATTAGCAAGGAAAAACCGTTGCTATCTAAGAATAACATCAAGGCTTGATTGTATTTCGAGTAAACCAACTATGCTATTTCTACGAAAAAATACGTCATCGCAGAGTTTTTTTTTTTAATTTTCCAAATAACTATGAAGGAAATTTTTTAATTGTATGCTTTAATAAGTTTAAATTCGCATTTTTGTTCAATGTATATAAGAATATTTAGTTATATTATTTATAAATAAAAAAAACTTTATAATTTTTTGAAAATAATCAAAGAGTGTGCCTTCAGCTTTTATACCAGCCCTAAAACGTTTTTGCCATTAAACACACACTGTTTCTATTAATATTTTTAACACTGTGTCCGTTAACTCTATATTAAGAATTTAAGAAATTCCAGTGATCAGTCATTCAAAAAACTGTCTAAAGGATTCAAATATGGACTTGCTGAGAGCCATTCGTATCTCCATTGCAAAGGGTATTTCTTAAAAACTTTAACAACACTCTCCCATATATTTCTAAAGAGATTATGATATGTCAACCGTTTTTCCCAAACAACTAACAAAATTATTTACAATGCTCCGATTCATTTTCAATAAGAAAACGGACGCCCTCAAAAACTTAAATGTGACTTAATGCACCCTTGATGCATTGGTCACAAATGAACTATAAGGTGTTTATGTAGTGTTTATATCATATCAATGGAATAGTGATGGTAGTCTTCTTGTTTTACAGACAAGACTTCATCAAATGTGTCCGTTCTGTTTTTACGATAATTGGACTTTAAGGAGTTTACTTACCTATTATGTATTATGTATATGTATTTATGTCTTGTATAGTTTAATCAGATATAGTCTAAAACAAAAGTCTTCGTTAATATCGACCAACAAACAAGTCGTGACATTGTGCTCTTCTTGGCTAACTTATACTATATTATTTGAGTTGCAAGGTTTGGATATTTAAGTAATTGCTTTTGTTGAAGTTGCATGTTGTGTATGGTTTGAAGTGTCAGCAAGCAATATTGTTGATAGTAACCCGTTCACTTATTCAATGAAGACATTATTCTAAGCATTGTTGTTATACCTTTAGGTTTTCAAAAGGAGCAGTTAAAGAGTCATAAAAACGTTTCTATTTTTTCGAGGTAAGGCTATCCACCATAACATGATTTGAACATTTTTGGGTTTATTGTTCAACTCCTTTCTAGGTTGCATGTTGGAAATAAAAATGTTTTTGTTGTTTAATCTATCTATATTATTACATTACTCGTAAGTAGAAATTTCAAATTGAGCAACAAAGATATAATAATATATCACCTTATTAAGTACATAATATATATTCACAACAAAGAAGTTACACTTTCTTGTAAACATTATTTTGTAAAATGTTTTCAAAGTATGTAATAAGTCAAGGGACTTTATGTTTTTGCTTCAGTTGTTTCTTCGAACATTTTTTTTTTACTTTATAGCTTTATGAAGGATATACTATTAAAGGTGAAACAAATAGAATATTAATTCCTTTTTCATTTTTTGAAAAGTTATTTTGGATTTTTGACCGTGCTTATAAAGGGTATTTCAACCATGGCGCAAGATGTTACTGACAAAACAGGTTGTGATGCAACCCACACCTAAAGCTTTAGTATATATGTATGTAATTGGTTTCAATTAAAATGATTACTTTGTCCAAATTATTAGTAAGAAAAATACAGTTAAGGTTGTTTTTTGTCAAGGTATTCAGGACTTTAAAGTGGTATTTTGGAAAGGATTTTATTTATTCGTGAGAAAACTATCAATTGATTTTTTTAAGTTAACAAAATACAAAAGTATTTTTCTTAAAATAAATTAAATTTTAAGTTTTCGACTTAAAATAAATTCTATTTTACAGATAATACCTTCTATATATGAAGTTGTGGTTTGTTACTATCGCTCTTTTAAAAGAGCGCAAATTGTTTTTGTTTTCAATTTGAGTTTTTTTTTTTAGAATTTTACCAATGTTAACGATAGTAATTTGTATTTAGAAAAAATATGTGTGAAGTCAATATCTTTACTTGTGTTCAAGATGTTCGAGTCGAAAAAAGCGTACTTTGAAATATCAAGGACTTAGATTGGGACCTTGAAAGGGACCTGTCAGGTTGGAACTTGAACTTTATATCGTTCAGCTCCATATTCCTAATTTCTAGCGACATTTTCCTGCAAAACGTTAAACTGTCGGTGATTTTCCGAAAAAAATCCGATGAATTTCGAATAATCTTTAAACAAATTTTTAATTAGTGGACTACTTTCAAAGTTATAAAGGATTTGATCGAAATTAAAAGCTAATTCCATTTTTTTAATTTTGCACTGTTGAAAATATTAGTTACTGAAAGGTTTTATGTTGTGACAATTATAAGGATAAAAAATATAGATGTTTCAGATTCTTTTAAAAGCAATATAAAATCAATTTTTTTTTGCTAAAGTGCTCATTTTTATTTGAAATACTATTTTTTTAATGCATGTATTTAACTTGAATATTTCAAAAGAACAATTCAACAAATTTATTTTGTTACACTGTGGGAAATGTTGGCTATATTGGTGCACTATACGAGGATGGTCCGATAAATACTAAGCCTACAAAAGAAAAACGAAAATTTTGAAAAAAGTTTCCATTTATTTTTCAACACAGTCGCCATTTAACTCCACACTGAAAAAAATATCAAGTAGATTCATATTCGAATCAAACTCAAACACATATGATTTGGCATGGATTCGTTTTGAGTTCAATTTGAATATGAATCTATTAAGTTTCAGTTTAGTTAATTTGAACTTAATTCTTTTTATATTAACTTCGTTTTCTATTTAAAAGTAACATTTATCTATTTATTTTAATTGACTTCATTCAAAGTTAATTTAAACAAAATTGTATTTATTTTTTGCTTACTATTTCCATGTTAAAATCAAAGATGTTTCGGTTTAAACTAAGCAATCTCATGGTCAGTTTTATTAACCACAAATCTGGTTTTTTCTACCATTTATTACTTTGATTTTATTAAACTCTTCGATTTAAATTAAAAATCTTTTGTTAAATGCTCACCGTTTTTTTTAAATATTGAACAAAATCTATTTCCTTAGGATTTTAATAAATGTCGACGGATTTTTAAAATCCGTTAACACTTATATGAGTTTGTCATGTCTGTTAATACTAACATCAATAACAATAATTCTTTAGGAAAAAGTTTTTGTTCAATATTTTAAGAAAGCGGAACAAGTTAATTTTTGTATATCAAAAGAACGTTATTATAGATGTGTGAAAAAAAAATTAACTAAAGTTTTTTTTAATATCTATACACATATTTTTTTCTCCGAGTAGATACTTACCCATACAGCAAACTTTCGCTGAAAAGAAACTATATAAACAGAAGAAAAACAAGAACAATTATTTTTTACAAACATTTTATTTCTTAAGTAGCATTTTCCGTTGTTTATAGTTTGAACATTTAGCGGAGGACTAGTAAAATAAGTTATTTTTTTATATACAAACACTTATCTATTGAGAACATTTTATAAACGGTACATAGTATCTAGTACAGCAGGGTTATTTGGCCTCAATTAATTTTAATAACATTTTTTGAATTTGTTTTTGTTGATGTACCGTTCATTAAAATAAATTTAACTAAAAATTGAGATGCCTGCAGATTTTTTCAGCCTGATCTTAGACTAATACTAAGTTAAATATTTTACTACTTACTAGTTCATGACCAAACACTTCTTTGAAAGATGGCCAATTTTCCAAGAACTCGGTATTGCTTTTAAGAGTTTTGAGATCTCTCCTTCTCAAAATATAAGTTTTGCTCCAAATGTCATCACCAACCCCTGGTGAACTCAAAGCTGCATTTCGTTTTAATTTTTCTTTCAAATCTTTTAAAAGCTCTTCGTCGAATTCTCTTTCGGATGAATCATCTTCTTCCTCTTGTATCGTTGAAATTTGTTCAGCTTTTCTTCTTTTGTTTTTGATGTTATGATACTTATCATATAACTTTCCACCTGGATTTTTTCGTTTCTTTCGTCCAACGAAATAATATTCCTTGAACAGATAAACAAAGTCTTCATAAATTTTGTAATTATGTAGATACTTATATAAATATAATTTTAATCATAAATTTTTAATAAACTTATTTTTTGAAAAAAAAACGTTTTAAAAAATTCGTTTTAATTTCTATTCTCCAGGCAGGCCTTTCGGAGATTTCTCGTTCTTTTGCCCAGAATATACCTTTATACCAATGAGTTTGGTATCAAATGAAAGCTGAAGTTGAGCTGGTAATGTATATAGCGAATATTTGCAAAATCGGTCTTGGAAATTTTGAGTTATATTTAGAATTCAACTTTAACTTTATCTCAACTTTAACTTATCTCAAAACATTCAAAGCTGAATACAAAAAGTATTGTGCACAACGAACGCAACTTAGTTTTCATTTAAAAACTAAAAACTCGTAGGTGTATATTCAAAATAGTGAACAGAGATAGCAAATTAAATATCCCGAAATTCCAAAGACCAATTTTGAAAATGTATCACGAACATTACGAGCTTAACTTGAGCTTTTGATTTAATACCAAACTCATCTGTATAAAAATATATTCTGGGCCCAAGAATGGGAAAGTTCGATAAAAAGAATGTAAAAAAAATTTAACAAATTATAGGTACCTTGTTTTCGCTGGGAAATACCGATATTATTTTTGCAGAAATTTCTTCGAAATCAGAGGGATGGAGGGCTTTCTCGGAAAGAAACACCTTTTCGATAATATCTTCCCGGTGTTTTTCTAGAATGAACCCATTTTTTTCGAAGAAAGAAATTGTCGCCCTTCCTTTCTCACTTTCTCTTAAGACCTGTATAAAGGACTAACAATAAAAGAATATATTATAAATAAATTATGTATGTGATTATTTTTACTAAACTCACATCTGAGAAGTTCGAGCAGATATCCGATTCCGATGTTTGTGAAGAATCTATCGATATAGTTCTATCGCCAATGTTAAACTAAAAAAAAATTAATTGATAGCAACAAATTTAAAAAAATTAAAAACCCTTTTTCGAGGTTTCTCCATTTACTTACTTTTTGTTTTTTCCAAATTAATAATTTTTCCCGGAACTCAGCTCTCGGGCCAACTTTGGGAATCAGGTCTTTTATGTCCTCTGGACAAAGATATTGCAGTCTTGTAATTGTAATTTCAGCTTCTGGATAATTTTAATGGGTACATACATTAATATAAAAACAATATTTTTGGATCTGAGAATCAGAACTTACCACAAAAAGTGGGGAACAATGTTATAAGATTCCACTCGTTCAGTAGATCCCACACTCCTTTATACTCTGGAAGGACATCATACGATTCAACATCAGTAATAAAAACTGTACTAGATAGATTGTTTGTGTCAACAAACAATCAAAACTTTCTTCTAGCTGGTTGCCGTCGTCGTCCATTATTTTAAAATTACACAATTTTTGGAGAAAAACCACTCCGATTTACTTAAATTAATATTTTTGGCTCTCAAACTACAATTAACTTTCACAATTTTAACTCTTCGAGTTCAATACAGCCGATCCGCACAACGAAATAACTTGAAATAACTTTCGAAAACAGTGACGAAAGGAATCAAAAAATGTACCGTTTTGAAATTGTGAGCCAACTTCGTTTGAGTTCATTTCATATCTGTTCGAGTTTGAGTCTAACATGATCTCTTCATTTCAACATTATTCATATTCAGGCTAAACTACTGCAAGTTCATTTCATGTTAAATGAACGGCACTGCATACACAAGCATTTAAGCGGGATATATACACAGTTCAAATGCTTATTATGTCATGCACGTGCAAGCGTATTGGTAGTTTTTCTTAAAGAGAAGCGTAGTTCGCTTGATTGAAGGAAAATCAAAAGACACAACGTATACGTGTGATGTTTTTACTAACACACTCTCCCATTTATATGGGATTTTGACGTGTGTATAGGCCGCTTATTAGGTTACTTCCTTCGAGTTTATTTTGATCGGTTCGAGTTTGAAACTAACAGAATTTGTTCACATTTGGTTCATTTCAATTACATACATCTTTACAGCTTGCCGCGATGGAGTGTCAATACAGAGTTAGGGTTATTATGAAGGAGAACGTAGGGTGGAAAAAAAGAAATGCTTTAGCAAAATTCTATCAACTCTGTCATGCCTATTTAAACCTAACTCGTTTAAGTTTATTCCATGTTTGATAAATGATAAAATGAAACAGAATTGAACAAAATCAAGCTCGTACATTTTTAAGTACATGAATAATGTTTTTGATCTACAAATCAAACATGAATGGCTTTCATTTAAATTTAAATTTATTTGAATTGTGTTTTTTTTGTGTTCAAACAGATTTGCAGTAAGATTTAACATGGCTCTATTTAAACATTTTAAAAACATAATCAAATAGGCTTCTATTCAAATTATTCATGGTTCACTTTTCTCAGTGCACATACCTGACCCAGCGATGCTTCAATTTTTTTAACCCGGTTAAAAAGTAGGTTTATTCAAGGTCTGCAAAGTAGGCCTCCGTGTCGGCAATGACCTCCTCATTCGACGCAAATTTCTGCACTTTTCTCTTTGCCAAATGCGACCGTTTTTTCTGCAATTCGGTGTCGAATCGGGCCATAGCACAGCCCTAAGATCGTTTTGCCTTTCTCCAGGTAGTCAATGTAGATCACACCTAGTGAATCCCAGAAAACATTGACAATAACCTTTCCGGCCGATATGGCAGTCTTCGCCTTCTTCGTAGCACGATCGCCGGGGGAAATCCAATGTATCTACTGTTGCTTGGTCTTTGGAGTGTACCAGTGGATCCATGTTTCTTCTAATACGAGATCATGGTTTTTTGTTACGTGATCCTCCGTAGTAGTCATTTTCGGGGCACCTGAACGTGGCTCATCAAATACCGATGTGCGACCACACTGAAACTCTTTATACCAATTTTTGAAGGTCGTCATCAAAGGAGAAGAGTCACCGCAGACAGCGTCCAATTGTTTCCATTGATTTCCATTCTAAAAACAAGAATCAAATCACCGAACGATATTGTTTTTATTTTCATTTTAGTAAAAAATAAAACGTGTCTCCGTCCGTTTCTTCGCTTGGTCAAAACAAAATTGCGAGAAGGCTCTATACCACATTTAATTTCTCTTGCACCCTCAGGCGGCGAGGATCACCCTCGCACATGCAAGAAATATTGCAGTTGCTCTTCATCCCAACGCAATACCACGTTCTGCTATGTCATTAACCACTCTTAAATTTGTAAAGAAATTAAAGTTCTCCTTAAACTATCTTGGCTGGCCCAAAGTAAGGTATCAACTTCGAAATGTATTTACTCAAGTCAAATAATAGAAATTCTTCACGCTTTTTTTGTTATTAATGTACTGTCGCGGTTTTTAATCCAATCGCACATTTTTTGTTTAACTTTTAGTGAATGTCCTCATCAAAAGAGGCAAGAGAAGTGGGCCTTCCATTTTCTTCAGGAAAACAGCTTGCTACAAGCCTACAAAGCATTTGTTCAACTATATCATTTACGCCACTGGCATAATTTGACTTATCAAGGCTTCCCCAATTGTTTTGAAAGCGTCCAATTATTATGTTTATTATTAATTCTAAACGGTTTTGGTACTGCACCATTTGTACAAATTTTTAATTGACATTTGATGATGAATTTTTCAGTACTCTAATTTTTCTTCTGACAGATCTGTCAAGACCTGAACTGTCAAATTTTACCAAATGGTCTTGAAATAAATTTAATATTTTTATTTGACATGCAGTTTTTCGAGTATACTTAATATTTACGAATAATTTTAAATTTTAAGAGTGGCAGGATACTAATGACTTGCGGAGTATTGGTACAACCGTACAACCACTATATATTTATACATAATATCAAGGTTATCTACCGTTTTTTGTTCCAGTGCACTTGCAGGTTTTCCTATTGTTTTTAATTAAAACATTAAAATACAAAATAATATCTTTGAAATTCGCTAGCAAATTAAAAATGTAAACTATGTAATACCTTAGTCCAACAAAATTCAACAATAAATGATCAAATTTACGCTTTATCGAATTAATTTGCTTTATAAAAGAAAACACATGAGTCGCTCATGCTGACAATCATTAATATTCATTATGTTGTAATAATCTGTATGTGGTTCACGTCATAATCTATACCTTCCCAGTTTAATTTGCTGTTGTGAATAAAATATTGGTTTAATGTATTTGTATTGCAATTAAAGATTCTTTGACTTTATACTACAATGTTTTTGTTCACATTCATTATTAATGGTAGTAACGATCAGCGTAAGTACACAACATAAAACAACTTTGTTTCCCCCAGATAAAAAAAATATGCTTGTAAAAAAAGCAATTATCTTCCCGCTCTTATGACAACATCACTAACCGCTATATTGACGCTGTTGTCTGATGCAGCAATGTAGTATATTCAACAGTAAGTGTTAACTATTTAACTATCGGTAATATATACATAGCATGTACCTACAGATTTGTCTCCAAAAAGTCAATGTTGGTTATCTTATCACTTTCAAAAAAAGGAAAAACAATCAATATGTTTTTAAGGGCATTATTAAGTTTGGCTAATATTAAGTTCTTTCAATTCATATCATTTTGTATTCAACTTGAACTTTCTCTTAGTCCAAACTGGCAATATAAATATGTTTTATTTTATTTAATCATTAAAATTGAATAAACCAATCCGTTAAACCTCACTAACTTTTTTTACCGACCTTAGTTTTCAGTTTTTAATAATTGGTTATAATGAGATACAAAACGAGCAATCTTTAATTTTAAATGCGATTGCCAGGTTTGGATTGTTGAACAAAAAATGCCGATTCATGGTAAACAAAAACAATATTAGATAAATCTAATATTATGTATTATGTAATGCCATCTAAAGTGTATCAACCAACCTACTCACCCAACAGATTCGACTCAAAATGTACATTGTACATGAGGAGAATATTAAATTAATAACGTCACAAGAGCAAAATTACTTAAAAACTCTCACCTAGCAACCGAGTTGAATATCTAAGCATGACAAGAAATAAAGATAATGTGATCATCATTACCAATTGCGCAATGTCTTTTTCTTATTTCTGGTTAGGAATAGTTTACGGATACCAGGCACCAGGCACAGTGTCGCACTTATAGAGAATGCAGGGGAATCAATTTCATGGGGCCACCATATTGTTTTAATTCAGTTTTAAATTAGATTTTCAGTACTCCTAACCATTGATGCATACATTTTTGGTTTTACCTAATTAAACCGCCATTAACATTTAACTCAACAACTGCTGAGCTAAAACCAGTTAACTTCAGTTATTTTTAATTTGAATTGCATCAATATTAGTTGAATTTTTGCAATTTACGATAATGAATCGCTTAACAATCTACTTACTACAAAAATAGTCATTCAAACGTAGCTACTTTTCGAGAATTACACGGCATTACTTTAATCATCATAATGGAACGACTCAGAAGGCCAAAAATATTTGGGCATATTTTTCACATGCAATAGGTACCAAATGACTTAAAGGGCGTTTGGAACGATACATTTTCCTTTTTTGGTACAGTAAAACCCACTTAAGTGCTTACTTACTTACCTCCCCATTATGCGGAAAAAATATATTGAATTAAAAAAAGCATGTACAACACTGTGTTATAAGTTATTTTAAAGCTAATACTGTATTCTTTATTTTGTTTTTTTGATTCAATAATTAGTTTTTGTGATATTTAGTTTTAAAAATTAAATTGAGAAAAAAAATTTTTGTTTTTTGTTTTTGAATTGATTTTCAATAAAATGTTGCAATATAAAGGACATTATTTTTCAGATTCAATGGCCTGATAAATTTTTAGTCAAACGCTAAAAACTTCATTTCAAAATATATCATAGTTTCTCAGATAAATTTGAGAAGTGAAGTTGAATGTTTTATGATTACAGGTCAATAACTCAATAAACAGATTAATATTTTGTCTTTTAGGCAAGCAGAAAATAAAAAAAACGACCTGGATTTTTCATTTCTTATTTTATTATTTATTAACATCATCAAACACCATCATCATCATCATCAAACACCATCATCATCATCATCATCATCATCATCATCATCATCATCATCATCATCATCATCATCATCATCATCATCATCATCATCATCATCATCATCATCATCATCATCATCATCATCATCATCATCATCATCATCATCATCATCATCATCATCATCATCATCATCATCACCATCAATATCATCATCACCAATATCACCATCTTCATCATCATTGTTATTTACAATTAAAATCGAGAGCCTCCTTTGAAAACGACTGTCTTGCTTTTTGTCACTTGATTCCCCGAATTCTTTATTTTATGATATCGATAAGTTCATCTTCATTCTCTAGGGGACACTTTGTTATTTGCATAAGTTTGCTTTCCAAATCTTTAGGCTTTTCGCCAAACGGCTTTTGTGAGCTTCCTTTTACCAACTCATGTAGCTGTTTTCTAGACATACAGAAAATGGAATTAGAGTCATCTGGGATAATTTAAACATTTATTAGTAAAAAGTTAGTTTTAAAGGTTTTTTTTTTCAAAGGCTCTGTTTTTTCTTAGGGGACAAACTGTTGAAAGGCAAAATTGCTCTACATATGTAACCATCAGTTTAATAAATTGTATGACACAATATGTTGTTGAATGTTGCGCATATTTAAAAACACTGTTGTTTGGAAAAAAAACAACAAAATAAGTGCAATTTTTCAAGTGAATACTTTAAATAATTTTAGGCTTAAAATACTGTACACATGTACCTAGATTTACGGTATCCATTTGAAATTTTTTTCACAAAAATCACTTTTAAGACTGAAAAAACACTCAGAAAATACACTTTTAAAGTGTAAAAAAGTTGTTAAAAATTACCAATTATTTTGAATGGCAATAAAACTTATTTCGAAAAAATTTCAGTTAATTCCACCAATAAGAAGTTGCCAGTGCAGTGTGGAGACCCACACTAGACTCTATCAATTTGAACTAATGATCCAGCGTCAAAATATTGTACAACACCCATTACCTTCCCTTTCTGCTCACAGTATAAAATCAAAGCGAAAATAAGACGTTTTCGACACTTGAGCAGATATTTTTTTTTTAAAACTTCCCATAGGAAGTTATTGTAATCGGTCCGATTTTTCGAATTGAAAATTTTTACATTTTAGAGAGATGTCTGTGTGTTCGTACTTTCGGGAAGCTTTTTTCGTCGTCCTTATCTCAAGAAGCAGTAGAGATATCGATTTTAAATAGATTTTGATACAAATAATAATGCAAAAAGATGTAGAAAGGACTCTTGAAAAAATTGAGTGGGTATTTTTTTTACCATATACCTAATTAAAAAAAAAAGTAAAAATTTTGTTGGTCAACTATCGTTTTTTTTTTATATATGTAGTAATTCAAAAAAAAACTGAACAAAAATAATTGTCACATCGAATATCTTACGAACAAAAAACGATTTTATCTCCAAAACAATTGTATGCAACGAAGAATAACGTTTTCGACATCTAGAAAAATTTTGAGAAAATCTAATTGACATTCTGACTTTTTTTTTATAAAAATCAGACAGTCAGTTTTTTCATAAACATTAAGATCTACAAAAATTCTCGATATCTTGTGAATAAATGAAGGTTTGACTTCAAAATGATTTCATTCTGTGCTAAATTTTCTTAGAAAAATCCAATCTGTATTTGTTTACATAAGAAATAAAAACTTTCATGCTACTAAAATTGGTAGAAATTGGTTTTCGACTAAAAATCTCGTTAACAAAAATAGATTTTGAAATCAAACTATTTCATAATACATATGTAAAACATTGTTGGTAGTTTTTAGTTATTTTTTTTTCTTAGAAAAATTCAACTGACAACAATTTTAACAAAACACGAAAACTTATATAAATATATTTTGTTAAAGTTTTAAAAAAGACAAATCGACATAATGGAATGGGAAGTTATTAGTGTGATTTGCATCGCAGCCTTTTTTTATTTTTAAATCTATCTTACATTTGTCATTGGTTGATTGGTTTGACTTGAACTCCCGAATAACATATTTTAAAAACAAGGGCCCCAAAAATTAGTAACGAAAATTACTAATACTACTTTTTTTATAAAATGGTTGCTTTTTGTTTGCTTAATTATTTTTAATTTGTATTTGGCTTTACTCCACCACTGAATCATAGCAGGGCAGCAGTTTTTGACTACGACGACGGCGGCGGCCGGCGCCCACCGCAGCGGCTTTTTCTCTTACAAATTGGGTTGGTCTTGGTACTTCGGGAGAATAAAAATAACTGGTTTAGCGACTATAATACAAATTATTTGTGGTCAATACATGTTATTTTGTTTCATTTATTTGCAAGTTGTTTCATCTTCTCAAATTTGTTTAGTCTGTAATGAAGTTCCTTTCGAGCCTCAAAGCGTAAAGTGCGCGATAATTTTACGTAATGACTTAGGAAATGTCTTTAAGGGACGTGCTTATCTTTAAAGTCTCGTAAGTGAACAGATTATTTTTAATTGGTTTCCCTAACACAATTTACTATGTGGTGGCTTTAAATTTTGGCAGGCCATTATTTAAGGTATATTGTGGCTGTGTTGCTGAGGTTGTTGTGTTTTATTATATTCTCTTGAGACAATTGATCTAACAGTACTTTAATGTTAACTTTTGTATGATTTTTAAAACTTCTTTAGATGTTTTAGGTTATCTTTTTTATAATAAAAATAAAAGCTACATCACATCAGTTTACAGTAGAACTAATAATAATAAAAAACATCTTTTATGGCTGTAACCCTTTGTGTATTTGTATCTTTTTTTTTTAAGTTTGGGCAATGATAAAACATCAGGGTAAGAGTGAATTTCTAACTCATTGGGCCTTGAAGTTTTCCAGATTACACACTTAATTTTTTTTTTAATTGTGGAAAATTCATAATTTCAACTATAAAAAAGAAGGAGTTACCACAATATTGTATATGATTTTTATTTTGTGTGCCAAACTTTGAGAAAGATGGTTTAAAATACAGAAAATTTTGCTAGCTCATGTTGCATAACTTTGAGGGGTGATACAAGAAACGAAAAGAAAATGAGAAACAGCTAAGTGCAGTATAAAAAATAAGCGAGGCCTATTTCCATCTTTGTATGCCATCTGATGTTGGTCTTCTCTCCTCTCTATGTTAGGTAAGATTCCATTAAACTCATGAAGAAATGGTAAATGACTTGACCATTGCGAATGTTACTTTTTCTTAAGTGGTTTTCGTTCGTGATCAAGCCAAGTTTGTTTCATATATTACTCAGGAAGAAATAAGCTGAGAAAAGAGTTATTCCTCTGGATTTATGCTGAAATAATGATTGTCGTTGTAGCCTCGGCATGGTTCCGGAAAGTAATTAAACTCAGTTATTATTATTCAAAAATATTCACAACGTTTTAATTGAGTCGAATTGGATAAAAAGAATCATATGATCGTACATCGCTCCAACAACATGCTAAAGGATAAGTTTGAGATGTCTCTCAAGGTAGTCACTTGGATCCTTTGCTAATTTGGATTTTTTTTAGTTAGCTTATAAATTGTGAGTGTCTGATGTGCGCTAACGATATAAGACTTTATTATAGCATAAAATCAACTCTTGACTATTTGTGAAAAATATGACTTAAATCAACTTTCTATGTGGTATGAAATCAATGACCTTTATTTATTGTGGCTAAATGTCAATGCATGTTCTTTAATCAAAACTAGTTGCCAATTATTTTCTTTTATAGTGTGGACGGTACTCAGTTGTCCAGAATTATCGTAATAAAAGATCTTGAGATCAATGTTTAGCAATCACTATGACTAGATTGTTTTTTAAGCAAATTCTATGCTTAGTTTTATAAGCTTAAATCACTTTATTTCAGCTTTTTGAAATTTATTTGCAAGAGTAATAATTTTGTCCAAGTGAATATTATTTGTTCTGTTTATTGATGAAATAAATAATAATAATATTTGAATTTTCAGCTCAAGTATAGCTGAAGATGCTGTTTTGAAATTTGGAAATAACGGTGAAAATAAACACTACTATTTCAATTTTGCAAGGCACAATGATCTATTTTGATAAATTGCCAATATTCCACTTGGCTAAATTTCACGGCAACAAACAATAGCGTAAATTTGGGTGAAGCATTTCTCTTTAAAGAGTGAAATATTTCAGTGAAGTCAATTGTATTGATATTATTTTTCAACTTCTTCTGAGTTTTATTGAAATTTGTATTGAACAAATAAAAACTTGTTTTGAACATACTACTTTTTTCGGCGAGTTTAGCTCACATATTTTTCCAAAAACCTGAACAACATTAATAAAAGTTGGTAAAAATTGATTTCCGACTCAAATGTCTCGATATTGCCTTCAAACTAATTTCATCCAATAAAAAATGTTATTTTCAACATTCAGCAAATTTTTAATAAGAATCCTAAAATTAGAATCTACAAAAAAGAGGCTGGGATGCGATCGACACTGATAACTTCCCATCCCGTCTGCCGATTTGTCTTGCTTAAAAGGTTTGTAGGCTTTCACGTTTTGTTAAAAAAGTTGTCAGTTGAATTATTCTAAGAAAATTAAAAATGACCAACAATATTTTGCATACTGATGAAATAGTTTGATTTCAAAATCTATTTTTGTTAACGAGATTTTTAGTCAAAAATCAATTTTTACCAATTTTAGTAGCATTGCGTACTATTTATTGTAGAATTCATTTTTTAAAGAAAAAGTTGACTGTTCGATTTTTATAAAAAAAAATACTGAATGTCGGAAACAATATTTTCTGTGAGATAAAATTAGTTTGAAGCCAATATTTTTTTTTAATTTTTCAAAAGATATTTGATTCGAAAGTATATTTTTAGCTAGTTATATTACTGTTTTTTAAGTTGTTTTATTTTTTTTTTGTAAAAAAAACAGTTAATTCGATATTTCTAGAAATTTAACCGAATGTTGAAAACAATATTTCTTATAAGTTAAAATTAATTTGATGCCAATACCTCAAATTTGTGAAAAGATATTTGAGTCGAAAATCAATTTTTACCAACTTTTGGTAATGTTTTTTTTAGTTTAAAAAAAACTGTCTACTCGATTTTGCTCAAAATCTTACCAGGTGTCAAAAACGCCATTCTTCGTTGCATATAATTATTTCAGAGATGAAATCATTTTTTGTTTGTAAAAAAAACGTTAATTGCATTTTTTTTCCGAAAATATAACTGTTTGGTATCTATCACGTTACAATATACATATAATATAAAATTTAATTCAAGTCGCTAGCGTTATTGATTCGTGAGATATTTTGGGTTAACCAAAATTTTCACCTTTTTTCAAATTGCTATGGTAAAAAAACTGCCCACCCAATTTTGTTGAGAGTCCTTTCTGTATCTTATCGGAATAACAATATTTATTTGAAGTTGATATCTCTACTGTTTCTTGAGCTATGGACAACGAAAAAAAACTTCCGGAATGTACGGACGTATGAACGGACAGAAGAATGTACATACACGAGCACGCACAGACATTTTTCTAAAAATCTTTTATTAAGACTAGGGATCTAGAAACGTCGAGAAATGTCAAAATTTTCAATTCGACAAATAGGACCGATTACAATAAAATCCTATGGGAAGTTAATACTACACAAAATTGGTAAAAATTGATATTCCATTCTCGATATCACGTGAATAAATGAATGTACTCACTTCAAAGTGATTGTTAACGAAAAATAATGGTATTCAAAAAAAATAATACTAAAAGTGATACAAATTGGTTTTGATAGGTGTCATTAATTTTCAATTTTAAAAATATAGGTATGGATCCAAAATCTTTAAAATATAAAATAATCAAAAAGCCTCTCCGGAAAGAAAACAATTCAAAGACAATTAGTTTCACACGTTCGTCTACTTAAATGAGTTGTTTTGTAAAACAAATTGTCAACTAAGGAACTTCGATCAAACAACAATCAAAAATTGAAGTTTAGGCTGTTTTTTTCTAAAGAAATTCATTCCTTTAAATTAATGGCTTACCTTCTTC